>CM042689.1:225636695-227052833 GCA_023614405.1 Avena insularis | reverse complement strand
TCCTTAGTGTGTGAATCATGGTCTCGGCGAAAGCAAGGTAAAGTTCATGGTCAACCACTCGATGTCGGCCTTCCAAGGAAGAGGGCTAATAACGTTTGGCATTAATAATCGGTTGTTACGTGTGGTAAAGTTGTCCACCCCTTCAGGGTATTAATATTTTTGAAAAGCCGTTTTCGCGGTTATGGACAACTTGGGAACGGATTCTACGATCATAGAGAACTTCAACCCACCATGGCTTAAGGATGCTTAAGGATGCTTCCTCAGGGATTGAGGGGCTGATCCTAGTTGGTAGGTTCAGTTGATAAAGATTCGGTGGATACCAAGAGATGATCAAAGCTAGATATACCACTCTCTTATTTCCTATTAAAATAGTATGCTTAGTCGAGATTCTCCTTCCTCTTGTCTTACAAACAAATATGGCTTTATGCAAAATAACTCCACCAGCCATAAGTCTTGCGGAGTACACCCTATACTCACCATTTCTTCGTTGATACTTTTGTAGCAGAGTAAATGTTACCATAGTACAAGAGTTCTTTACGGCATCGACATCGATGAGTAGCTTGGGGTTCCTGGTCGGTAGCCTAGAATCTATGGATTGGACTTCATCGTTATGCTTCAGTCCTCTTAGGACATTTGTTAAGTTTGGTATACTTAATAGCATAATTTTCCTTCCGTTTTTTGATGTTTGTGGTCAGTGACCTCTTCTTGTAATATGTTGGTTCTCTGCTCAGTTATGAGCTTGCTGTAATAAATTTTGTGTCATAGGGTCACTGTTGTGTTACCAATTCTCTCTTTGTACGCTTTCGAGATTAGGTTAGGCTTATGTTCAGACGAAGGTCTAGGATTTGTCTAGTATCCTGGGGGTGCCATAGATTTTGGTATTAGAGCAGAACCAACTATAGGAAAACCCTTTCTATTGGTCGATGTTGAGTCTAGAGTTTGTGAAAACTATTTTCAGATGAAAAGTAATTGCAAAAACTCTAGTATGCTTCTTTTTCTCCTTAACTAGTTTTGCTCTAACTCTGGGTCATCTTACCTTGTGTTGATTTGTAAAAGAAATTCTATCTCGTCTTGTCTTTCAAAGTTTAGGTGCCTTCCCAGGCATGTCGTTCTCAACCAACTGACCTAGTGTTAAGTTCTCGAGAGTCTGGTGATTGTGCGTTCTTTGTTTTCCTTGTTCTATTTCACCTGAGAGATTTCATTCCATCATGATCTGTCCATCTCATGGGTACAAAACATTATGTTGATGGTTCCATACCGTTATGTTCCAGGTGTCGAGGTTTCCTTTCGCCTCGTGTGCCTCCTCTTTATTTGTTTGGGTACTTCAGAAGTTGTATCTTCTTTTGGAAGATACCTCATGATTACTACCTTGTGGGACCCTCTGTGCTACTAAGATAGTAGTTACTCCTTTCTCTGGGTTTTTACCCCTGGACTTGAACCGAAGATCCCTGAATGTGCTGGATTTTGGTGTTGCGAATCTTGTACATGAAGCTGACCTTTAATCCAAGATCCATTTTGTGGCACCTCGGATTTCCGGTCCGAGAATACCCGTTATGCATACAATTAACGTTCCCATGCTCATTGAGCCGTAAGCATAACCGACTAGTATCATTACATCATCCTTACAATAACGAGTACGAATCTTACAAAGTGGCCATTATGGCAAATACAACACATATAGCGGAAGTCTTTAGCGTAGAGCTCGTGCCTTAACCTACAGGCAACTGACTGGGAAGACGGTCTAGCTCGCATAGACGTCGACTCCTTCGTTCCTTCTTAACATCTGCAATCTGGCCAGGTAAGTAGCCAAGGACAATGCCAATGAGTATTTTGAATGCACTAGCAAACCACCGAGACAGGAGCAATAAGATAATGCATATCTGGCTATGGCGAGATAGCTCTACACTATATTTGCTTTTGGAAACCTAACATTGGCATCTCTATATCTTTGTTGGAAAAGATTTTTTAGAAAACATGCCTCCTTTTTGAAAATCCGAACATCTCCACATCCTTGTTAAAAAGATTTCTAAAATAGTTTTGTTGTAAAACCCTTTTCAAATGTCTTCGACCATCACTGGTCAAAACCAACTTATTCTTTATCTTTTCTCGTGACCAAGTCACATCCTTTATTACATCACAACTTAACCGAAGGGTACTCCTAGCTCTTGCCATTCCAACCCTCCTTGTCCGTGGACACAACTATTCGAATAGATCACACTCTGCATAGGTTGTGCACTTTACCCACAAGAATTAATACATCCACAAGGATAAAACCACGGCTTGCTACACACGGTAGATAGGGGTTCGGATAACCAAACTTGAACTTTCATTTGTCGATCCCTAGCAACGGCGGCTTTTCCTTTTGGGTTTATCTCTCCGGTACGAGTATGGGGTACTATGACCCTCGTCCTCCCATCCGTGCTGACCCCTACCTCCAGACGGAAGCCTGACCGATAGCAATAGTGACAATCTTCCATCCGTACTTCCTCAAAGCATACCGTCCGCGAGAGACCCAATTGTTGCACCGGTACCTTGCCCCCGGCAGCCCGGATTTCATGGGATTTCTCCCCTTTAGCGAGTAAGAGAAGCCCCGGCTAATGACCACAAACTACGAGCTAAGCCCCAGCGACTGGGGTAATGTGGTTTCACGGATATAATTGTTCCAGACATTGGCTTAGAACATCCCTTCCTTTCTCTTGCTTGACTTTCTCTTCATCCACCTTATCTTTGGTTTGGTTAAACTTCCACTTGGAAACGATGCCTATTTCCAAGGGTTTTATTTTGAAAACTTTGTAGTAGGGTAAAACCCAAAATAGTTTTATCATTTGAAAAATCCGCGGGTTCCAAGAGGGAAGATGTTAATCATCTTAGCCTCGTTCTAAGTGGTAAGAGTAGGTGTAAATAGGATAGGTGTACAAGGGACACTCCTTCATAACTTGGAGGAGCCAAGTTACTCACGTCTGCTTATTTGAAACAAACCATGTTTGAACTCATGCAATTTATAAACGAGATATAAAACAGTTGATAAATAGAAGTAGGGCAATATAGGAGTTCAGGAAGTGTGGCTTGCCTGTGACCAGCGAGAAGTCCCTTGACGTAGCTAAATAACCAGAATGCCCAATACAATAATAATAAGAGAAACCTGATCCTTCCTTCTTCTCGACGTCACACAATCGCAACTATCGCCGTTATCGAGTATACATACAAACAAACAATACACCAATCAATACAAGCATACAACATCAAACCATACATCAAGCTAAGGATAAATACATGATAAAAATCAGTAGGGTGTTGGAGGTTTGCTTTGGTTGGATTGGACGAAGATTTGGAGGCATTAGGGAAAAGGCTTCCCTTTGGATTAAATGTGTAGGAAGTGACTAAGAGAGGTTTTTGGTCAAGTACTTGATATGTATGATACCATTGTGTAAAAATGATACCATCAGATGGGTATTGATAAAATGAAGCCAATGAAAGTGGTTTCACTATTTTATCAATTTCCCTTGATTTATAATGGATTTTATAGTGATTAAAGTTCTAGTCTTAGGAAATAATTCACCAGAAGTTTTCTGGAGTTCCAAAAATTAACTCCTTGGGTGGAAAGGTAGTATCTGATGTACTAAATCAATAGGAGTTGGAATCTCCTCAAAAACATCACCAGAATACCCTTGAGAAAATCCCCAAGGTAGAACTGGTTGGTATTTGTCTTTTTCATTAGATTTATTTTACAAAAGCTTTTTAATTGAATCCAATGATACATGATAGGTACTTTGAGTACCTTTCTGTAGAAATTGGAATCAATCAATTTTGGAGTTACATAGATACTGAAATGATTTTATTAGTGAATATACTATGCATAGAAGAGTTTAATTCACAAATATTTAACAATGGCTCATAAAAATATGAGCTACTGGATTTAGGGAGTTATGGTTATGTGTGTCTACTGAGAGCTGGAATTAGGTCCAAACCTCACTTGGTTTGACCTAGAGAAATTCCTAAAGTCAGAAAATATCTGTTTTTGTTATTTTTGCTAGGGGTAATCTAGGAATCAAGTGACTATGGGACCTGTGGGAATGGAAGGGTATGGGTAGTAAGTTTCTTTATCAATTGGATTTACTCCATTTGAAGTGGTAAACTTTCTGTAGAAATCAATTAGTGTTCTGGACAAACTCTAGTATAGAATTTATCACATTTATTTTAATCCTCCATTTAGTCCAACACCAAGTCTGAATGTTAGGTAAGACATTAGTGTAAACCAGAAATTTTAGATTTGGGCGTTTACTCGTGTTTATCATTTTTGTTGGGATTTAAACCTCAAGCCTAGATTTCGGATCTGTGGGGAATATTTAAAACAGAAAGGGGAGGCTGGGCCGGATCTGAACCTTAGCGGGCAGCAGAGAGCGAGGCCGGCCCAAACGAACGGCACCGCGTGGGAGAGTGGGTGATTGGGGGCCGTGGGGGTGGGCTTGCTAGTCACGGCCCATCTTGCCGAGAAAGTGCAGATCGACGGTCATGAAGTCGCCTTTCCTCGCGACCTGGCCGACGGCGGGGAAACCCTAGCATGGACATCGTTGCATGGGGAGGCTCCCTGGAGGCGCACCGGCGACGGGGAGGCAACAGGGATGACGCAGCGGGGCTCGGGGTTCCTGCCAAGGGTCAGGAGGCGAGGTTCTGGCGAGGGAGGATGGCGTTCGCATGTGCATCAAGGTCGTGCTCGCGGGAGCTCGTCGGAGATCCTCCCAGGGCACATGCAGGGTCAGAAACAGGGAGGGTTAGAGGCGGCTTGAGCAGGAGATCCCTTCAGAGAAAGAATGAGAGAAAAATATGGAGTATAGAGGGAGTAGGGTTCAACCTTTCACAAACACCCGGGAGTCGTTATTCGTTTTCCATGTAGTGGTACAGTCCAATAGGAGGGCTCTGGAGCTTGGGGGTAGCTTGGAGGGAGGGGGTCACAGTTAGGCTACATGCAGAGGGTTGGGAGATGGGGAGAGATATCCTCGAGCTTGAACTAAGCAATGGCCGAAATGGCCATTTCTTGCTATAGCAGACAAAGGAGAGGGAAGGAGGGAGAGAGGGAGCTCTGGGGTGCGTGTGGGAGTGGTTGGGAGCAAATGGGGCAGAGAGGGGAGGGTGGAGTGGCCTTGGGCATTATAAACCCGACAAGGGAGGGTGGAGTGGTGGACTTGGTCCATGGAAAGCTTGGAGGGAGGGAGAGGCTCAGCCAATGGGGCCATAAGGGCGGTGGGGAGGTGCGGGGTAGCCTCTGGTCGGGCTGAGTGACAGGGGTGATTGGGGGAGCAGCTGCTATGGTTTTTAAAATTATGGGACAACACAAGGGGTCTTTGCCTCCCTCTCAACAAGAGCAAAAGGACAAGGATTTGGTTTGGTTACTGTAGACCTTTAGTGTTGCAACCAGGAGGACGAAGGGGTGCTAGGGTGGAGTGTTTGACGAGGTTTGGTGATGATTGGATTTGGTTTGAAACAAGATTTGACTAGTTTGCCAAATTTGATCAAAACTTGGGTTGTGAAAGAAGCTGCAAAAGTTGCTTTGGGAAAAGGGTGGAAATGGTACTGGTAGATAGATGGGGTCAAATAAACACTTCATGATTTAAATGGAAATTTTCTGATGATTAAAATCCCATTTAAATTAACTTCTTCAAAAAGTGCTATAGTAGATTATGGAAGCAAAGATGAAAATTTTATATTGGGCAATCTTAGTTTTTGATGTAATATGATCCTAGATACCATATTACATATTGGAGAATTTTATTGGGATTTATTAAGGTGGAAAAGTATTTTTGGAGAATTATTTCTTGTTTCTGCCATTTTAGTAAAAAGGGCAAAAAGAAATAATAAGGAATCTCAAAAATATTTATTTTTGAGTTTGAAATATGGGATATGAAATATAGGCATCAAATGTGCCTTGAATTTGCAAGGTGATTTGGAGGAAAATAATCTTGTCTTTATAGACAAGGGTTTTGAGAAATTGGTAGATAAGGGAAATTAAATAGTTTAATAATCCAAATAATTTGGAGAATTATTTGGGGATGAGTATAACCATGGTAGATAAAGTAAACTTGATGTAGGCATCAAGGTTCACCTTGGTGTTGAGGAAAAGTGGTGAAAAGGATGGAAACTAGATTCGTGGAGGATCTAGGGTTTTGTTACTCTGATGCCTTCTAAACGGGGTTGGATTAGGGAGCTCAGAGCTCACCTCAGTACAAGGGGTATAAGGATGGATAGACCATGTCATATATATTATCATGGAAGCAAGGGTTAGTCTTGGTTGCATTTGAGGTGGTTTTGGAGTGATGGCAAACTTTGCTAAAAATAAGTCTGACATAACAGATACGTCCGTTAGCCTCCTAAACCATGTGGGTTTAAGAAGCACAAAGCTCCAATGGAAACAAGTGAAGTGGGAGTTTATAGTCCATGGTTAGTATGTCATAACCATGAAAAGATTTGGTCAAGGGGAGAGGGAACATAGATGTGGGCTTCTGCCAAAGTAGGCAAGATGATAAGATATGCAGAAAAGATTATTATCTTGACTACAAAACCATCATGGATGAGTGGGAGATAGAATGGTTTAGCCCAGGGAAAGAGTGGGTTTTGGTAGTACTAATGATTTACTACAAGATGGTTCAAGTACATTCTCAAGAATGCACATAGGGTGGAAGAGGTAGAGCTCCAAAGATGGTATCCGGATAAGAAATCTAGACTTAGCCATTTTGGTAGATTTAGGGTTTTAGACTAGAGTGCAAGTGTAGAACCTTCTGAGAGGATGCTAGGTTCCAAACTCATGATCATAGGAGATGAGGTTGATGTACTAACTAAGTGGATGGGATTCATGCTTAGATTGGGTCTCCACTGAGTTGGAAACCATCCAGAGGGATTATCCTTGGATTGAGATAAGCATGAGATGAGATGATCACTTGAGTTGCCTAAGATAGATCCAGACTTGGATGCTTGATAGGATCTTGATTGATCACAAGCAAGGATTGGGTCCTAAGGTATGAGGTACTAGATTAGCTCAATCTAGATCCTAAGCAAACAAGACAATTGGCAGATCAAGGCAATTCATCAGACAGCAAATCAAAGCAATTCCTCAACCAGAAGATCAAGGCAATTCATCTTATTCTTATCTAACTACAACCAAGGTTACCATCAAGCCTATCTTGAGGTAAGGATGGGTATGTTGAAAGGGGTTTCATTTTGAAGTAAGGTAAATACCATCTTGGTATCCCTACCAAGATTGGGATGAAAAGGTTTAAATAAGATTTTGAAAAAACCTAGGGATAAGAGTAGTTGAAGGTAATGTCTTGAAAACATAGGGGTAATGTCTTGAAACTAGTAGAGTATGTGGTTGTGTCAAAGTCATCTTGGCTCAAGTTTTGAAATGCCAGAACATTTGAGAATATGAGAAATGAGCCAAGACATCTATTTTGTAAAATAGTTTTTGGTAAACTAGTGTTGAGATGAGGAGTACACAAGTAATACCTAAACAGTTGCTTGAGCACAAGCAAACAAGTAGCACTCAATGCAAAAAAAAGTTTTTTTCCCCCTGATTTTTGCCTTTTGGACATTTAATCAGGGTTGCTGAAATTGGGATGTTACACATTTTATTGACCCTTGTGGTTAATGTTCACACATTACCTCAAAATGGCTAGTACAATCTAGTATAGAATTCAAGCTTGTGGATATTGTCGCTATTGAACTGTGACATTTAAGGACTTCCCCTACCACATGCTATGTCAGATGTTCTTTAGTGGAACCAAATAGATCACGACAAGAGTGCTCCTCGTGAGTGTCGCATCTATGCTCATGACTCTGCCACACCTTTCCTTCTATGCATTGGTCTTCGGAAGGTTGTTGACTTATGCATCTACATCTCAGGATTCTATCATGATCATGTTAGTTTTCCCTTGTTGTTTCCAACCTTTGTCTACCAGTTGGTAGCCAAGTAATAATGTGCATTGGTGTCTTCTGATGCAGGATATTCTTGTGGTTCGTCAAGGAAAATCATTTTGGAATGTCAAGAGAAACAAACTCCAGTACCTCATCATTTGTAAGACCAGGTCAAAGTTTTGTAATACGCAGATCAAGAGTCAATGACTAGCTTGTATCTATTCCACCTTGAAGTGTCACACTCTTTTCTACCAAGAAATCATGCTGAGATTCATGACCTCTTAATGAAGTGATGCTTTTACACATAACTACCCACCCTTCCTCCAAGCTTTTGCGCTCAAGAATGTTGTGCATGCGTAATGATGTGGCCATCTAAGATTCTTATCAATTATTGTTGCTTTGAACTTTAGGGACATTTGTATCATCCCTAGCGTGATGGTTAATTTATCACTAAGAAAAGTATGATTGTGCTACCAAGTCAATTATTTTAGTGCACTCACTTTGGTCAAAGAGTTTCGCTCGTGCAGATACTCCGAGATTATGTCTTCTTGCCTTACCAAGCAAGTTTCTTCTCGAACTAAGTGACATATCGGTGGTTCGTGATATTCTGGATGTCTTGCTAGAAGTATCGCCTTGTTGCCACATGACCGTGTTATCAGGATCTTGAGTAAGCCATTTCTTTAAACTGCTTCTTTCTCTAAGGACCCATACTGGATATCCGTGACCTAGTTGGTTGAGGTTAAACAACAACTTGGAGAGTTGTAAGACAAAAGTTCTATCCAACTCTGTTCCTCCTTAAAGGGATGTCTAGTTCTGTTCGTGCTGAAGTAATATAGTATGTCCTTTGTGGATATGTTATCTTCCCTCCTTTGATTTGATTTGGGCTATCGTCAAATCAAACTAAGTTCCAAGGACAATCCTAATGGTGTATCTACTCGTGATGTTTCACTTGAGTACATCTTCATGTCCTCTGGTCTGACCAGTATTTCTGCCAAGTTAATATAACATATGAGTCCATATTTTTGGAATATCTTGATAAGTTTGCTATCGAGCCCATCGATGACATCCTTAAATTCTCCATGTTGTATCAGATTCATATGGAGTATTTGGCATTAATGTTGGAAACTTTTGAGAACCGTCTTCGTGTTATCTTGAAGTAAGTGTTCTAGATGCTAGAAGTGGTATTCTCTGATTCACGTGCAATTGTTGAAAGTTGTCGTCGTGGATCTGAGTAGAGTTATATTGTTTTCTCGGGAATCCTTTCAAGTTGGTCAAGCATGTGTGAAGTATTCTTGTAATGATAGGTTGTTACCATCATAATTTGAGAGTATCCTCTAAGCACACCAAGCCACTGACTGATTTGTCATGGAAGACAAGAAGTCCTACAAACTTTAGTATCCTCCTAATGATTTCCAACAAGGATTGAGTTGTGTCTCATTGCAAACAACTCATGTAGGTGCAATTGTCGTTTGATAACTTGCTACCACATGTGTATCGCAATCTAGCTCATATTTTGGAGCTTAACACTATAGTCCATGTCTTGAGAATCTAGTGACTTTACCTCTATTTAAATGTTGCACACTTTTTATTCGGATATGTTGCGTCTGAAGTATCTCTCCAACTAATCGAAAGCTGAATCTCAAGCATCAATGATGGTTGGTGTCCCTCAATGTTTTTACATAGGTCTCTGTGTACATCCGGAAAGATTGATGTAATGGTTGCCACAATTAGCCAGAAGACCTATTATCATACTCTCTTTGAACAACAATAACAACCACTCCTCATGAGGCTTATTCTATGACTTATTGTAGGAGTTGTGCTTATGGTTTCCTTTGTATCCGAAGTCCAACCTTTACTTGATGACTGATTAAAGGTTTGTCAGTAGCCTGCTATCGATGTTTTAAACATGAAGGAGAATATTTAAATTAGAGTTTCTAAATGTCTCTCGGTCGATCCTCCAGACCCTTTATGTTGGAAAACGTCTTGTTGTGCGAAGTAATTGAAGTCTGAGAATGAAGTTTCTTTTTCTCATGTCATCAGGAATCTTGTTATATGTTTATCTGGTGGTGTAAAGTGATATCATGATCGTTGGCAAGGATTTTGCTAGTCCTAGATGAATAAAGAGTTCCTTCAATCATTTGTAGTCATGTTACAAAAGTGAATATGATTCTGGTAATTAGAAGTTTCTCTTGGTACATGTTCCTTGTGACTCTTACAAGTCCTCTCCACCAAAACACCTTTCTTTCTTGGCCTTCTGTTGAACTAAACAATCATCCTTCTGTTCCAAAAATAGTTCATCAGCTTGGTTTTGTTAGTATATATCTTTTCCACCTATAAAGCTCTATTAAGTTGTTTAGTAGAGGTTTTTTCTCGAAGTATGTGATCATGTTCTTTCTGATGGAAGCTTTCTTCCCTCAGAAGTAAAAACTCTTCTGCAAGCTCCATGGTCTCAATCCTTATGAAGACCAACTATCTATCACCTTGAAAACCATCTCCTTTCGTTTCTCCATTACCTTGGTGTGTTTCATGTCGTTGGCTCTAGAGATGCTTATGAAACGTCTATCCATGAGTTAACCATGAGATACTCAGTTTGTGGTTCGGTGTCATTCCCTCTCTTCCTTAGTGTGACCAACAACCTCAAAGATTACGAAGCGCTTTGTCCATTCTTCATGGTGGCATGGATCAACTTCTTCGAGAAGATCGTCGAAGTTTAGTGTAACCCTGTTCCTTCTATCTTCTACCTAGGAATCTCGGGTCAATATTATTTTTAGGGGGATAGAATTGTAACACCCCTAATTATACTAATAGTAATTAGGGTTTGTATATGCATAGCATGAGCATCATATAGTGTTATCTAAAGAAAATGCAAGAAAAAGAAAATAAAAACCCTAAACCCTACCCCCTCCCTATTTCAAACACATTCAAAATGGTTTTGAATTTTGAAAAACTAAAAAAAATTATGGAACCCAAATTGTTTACAAGGGTCCCTGTAAGATTTGAATATTTGCAAAGTTGTGCTATTTTGAAATGTATCAAAACAGTTTTAAAATTTAAATAAAAAAGTGAAACTATAAAAACAGAAAGAGAATGATTTCAGAAAGAAAAAAATATTCTTCTAGCTCGATCTGGGCTATAGCCCATCTCTGCCCTCTCTATCTGCCTCCCAGCGCAGCGCCTAGCATCCTCTCTCTTGCTTTGCTGTGGCCCAATAGAATCCCACGCGTGGCCTATGCATAGCCCAAGGCTAGCCCCGTACCACTTCACCCCCACCCCCTATCGTCTTCCTCCCAGCCGGCAAGCGGCTGCCTAGCAGCGCCCTTGTTGTTGATCTCCCCGACGATGCGATGCGCGCCGCCTCCCTAGGAGACGAGGTTAATAATCGCCGCTCTCTCCTGTCATCCCCCATACCAATTTCTCTTCCTCTCTCGCTCTGTGTCGCTTGCGCGCCGAAGAACCAAACCCTAGACGCCGCAGGACCGCTCCTCACCATCGTTCCGAGCCTCCCCGAGCCAAGCTGAGATTCCTAGGAGCTCCGGCATGCTGGGTTGCGTCTCCGCATCAAAGGAATCGGGCCGAAGCACCCTCTGTCACTGTCGACGACCTCCCCTACCCAAGCTCTGGTCGTCGTTAATCCCTCACCGTTCGGCCTCGCCTCGCCTACCTAGCCCCTCTGCCAGCTTCACGGTGAGCCTCTGATCATGCCATCACCCTCCCCTGATCCTCTTGCTTCCTGGTTTGGCCTCTCGCCGTGCGCCACCGTAGAACCTCGTCATCGGCGAAGCTCCGACGACCATTTCCGAGTGGCGCCATCGCTGGCTGGCTCAGCGCGGTATGCTGAGTCGATCTCGACACCTCTTGCTCGCCCGTGCACTCCTGATCGATGGATCGACCGACAATCTGGGAGGATCTCCATGGTTGACGTCACCATGACGTTAGCATGGTGCAATGATCCTTTTGTAAATCAAATAATTTCTATAATTATTTTGTAATAGATAAATATATGACATGTGGGCCCCTTTTGTAAATCAAATAAACACTTTCAGAAATGTTTTCTCTTTAATAAAAATGTTAAAGTAATACCAAAATTTAAATTGTTTTATAATATTCTAAAAATGATTTAAAATGAATTAAAATTGGGAAAATTCATAACTAATTCATTTTAAATCAGAAAAATACAAATAATATATCAAAATGATCAAAAAATGAGATCTATCTCATAGCAATATAATCATGCATTGTTCAACAACTTCAATTGCAAGTTTAGTTAGAAGAATAAAATGAACCCCATATGTGACTCTGAGGTTCCTCGTGAATTATGGTTTATACCCCTCGGACCCCGTTTAAAATGACCAAACATGTTTACGGTTTCCTTTAAATAACTATAAACTTGGCATATCATCATTATTGCTTGAGCATTGCATCGATGCCATTTGTTTATTGTTTCCTCTCTTTCCGATATTTGGTTCTTACCCGGTAGAGTACGGTCTCGAGATCGAGATCGAGATCAAGGACCGTGGTCAACACCGTCGAAGATCAAAGAACAATACTTGAACAACCATAATCAAGTCATGCTGATGTACCCGAAGATCTGTATTGGGTATCAACTGGCAAAGGCAAGCGAAGCCCCACACATGATATAACCCTATGTTTTCAGGCATTTCAATTATTTCCATGTGCATGCGATTCTAAAGTCTAGTATCGATAGATACAGTAATCCTATGTGATGCATGTTTCCTTTGTAGCCTATATTCCCTGATCCACTACTCCTAACATAACTAGGGTTTGGCTTGTGAGCATTGCTAGAGTTGTTACATCTATTGTGCTTAGCCATGCTTAGCTATTACTCCTGGTCCATCCGGTTGATGAATCAGAGCTATGAATGAACCTAGTTTGATAGGATGACATGTTATGATCAGAGATGAAAGTTAAACATGCTAAGGCTTGTATGGGAGGCCATGGTGGGTTGTGGTTTTTGCAGTCCCATATTTGCCACTACTAGGACTTGAGTTCTTTCCTCTTGAACCAAGACGAGCGTACAGCCACACGGGGGGCCTGGAAACCCCCTCGACCAACTAACTTCCCTAGTAGATTCCATGATTCACATAGTTCGCGTGTTCCATTATACTTACGCATTCTGGTTCTTCTCGAAGGAGGTGCATTCACGAAGGTAGGTAAGCGTGGCAGGGAATGGGAGAGGCCCAACCTCCATAATCTCAAACCCTTTTCACATTTCTAGGGACCGTCTTTGGGACTCGACCCGTTATGGTGGCATCTCCTTAGTGCGTGACTCATGGTCTTAGAGAAATCAAGGTAAAGGTCATGGTCAACCACTCTCTGCCGGCCTTTCAAGGAAGAGGGCAAATAACGTTTGGTGTTAAGACTTGGTTGGTTTGTGTGGGTAAAGTTGTACACCCCTATAGGGTATTAATCTTTTCGAAAATCCATGTCCACGATTATGGACGACTTGGGAATGGATTCTAAGATCATAGAGAACTTTAACCTAATCGTAAAACTTGGTAGATCAATGTGTGCTTAAGGATGCTTCCTCAGGGATCGAGGGGGTGATCCTAGTTGGTAGGTTCAGCTGGTAAATATTTGGTGGATACCAAGAGATGACCAAAGCTAGAGGTACCGCTCTCTTATCTCCTTTTAAAATAGTCTGATTAGTCGAGATTCTTCTCCCTCTTTTATTACAAACAAAGATGGGTTTATGCAAAATAACTCCACTAGCCATAAGTCTTTCGGAGTACACCATGTACTCACCCTTGCTTTGTTGATACTTTTTCAGCAGTGTAAGTGTTACCATACTAGAAGAGTTCTTTACGACATCGGCATCGACGAGTAGCTTGGGGTTCCCGGCCGGCAGCCGAGAATCTATGGATTGGACTTCATCGTTATGCTTCAGGCCTCTTAGGACATTTGTTAAATTTTCTATACTTAATAGCATACTTTGCTTTTTGTTGTTTAGTGTTTGTGGTTAGTGACCTCTGCTTGTAATATTTTGGTTCTCTGCTCAGTTATGAGCTTGCTGTAATAAATTTTGTATCGTAGGGTCACTGTTGTGTTACCGATTCTCTCTCTGTATGCTTTCGAGAATAGGTAAGGCTTATGTTCAAACGAAGGTCTGGGATTTGTCTAGCCTTATCCCGGGGGTGGCACAAGACCTCGTGAATCTTCGAGCACCACCTTCTCTACCTGAAGTGCATCCGAGCAACATCACGCTCTACTTCCTCCTCTCTTGTCGCCGCCCTCTAGCCGAAATTCCGGCGTCTCTGGTTCTCCTCCGTCCAAGTGGACACAACCTTCATCTTCGTGGTGAGTTCCTGGTTCCATACCCCCTCGGCCTGATTCGTGCTCTGAGGTGGAAGTGGTGTTTCTGTCCTATGTGCGCAGCGGCGGTCTTCTGAGGAACCAAGGTGGTCTTCAGCTCGAACTACTCCTGCCGCTTCAAGCCGTCCCTGAGGCGAACTCCCTCGGCCTCCCTTCACCAAGACCTCTTCCAGTGAGCCGCCGCCTCTACCTAGCCTCCCCTGCCTCTACCCATCATCGTAGCCTCGCCGCTATTGCCCGCACATACTAGGAGCCTCACGACATTCCCTTCCTATAGTGCACGTGCAACTCTAGCCAACAGCAATTGCAGCACATCGACACCATGTTCCTCTATATTCTCGACCATGTACCCAGATACGAATGCGTATAGGGCATAACCAGCTATCTGTAACATCCCAAAAATACTAAACTTGGATCATCAATTTCTAATCATCAAAATTAGGGTTAACAAAAACTTTTCTAATTAAAATTATGAAGGCATGCATATGTGTATGCACTTAATTTGAAATTCTTTTGAACCACCTTGTTTGTTTGTTTCCTTGCTTGTAAAATGTTTCTTAGGTGAAATAAACATCATCTAAACATTTCCCACACTTTTCCTAAGGACAAATAAATCAAAACCAATAAAATAAAGGAATGGTCATTTTGACCAATTTAACTCCCATACCTACTTTGGCTGCCTCAAACTTTCAGAACCTAACAGAAACTTTTCTGGATCTTTGCACCCCTTGAATGTACTCATAACAAGGTATCAAGGCCCACTTTGTGATCATCCAGAAACTTTCAAATACATAGTTTAAATGACATTTCAAAATTGAATCTTTATCATATGGGAAGATCCCACTTTTTCAAAAACCACTCAAACAAGCTCAACTTTCAAAACCCAAGCATCTGCAGACTCACCAGCACCAATCTAGCAAACCCACCAAAAATCTTTTCAAAATTCAAAACTTGATTTCATGCGGCCATTTCATCAAACAGGTTGCAGACACAAATCATACAAAATCTAAACACTATTTGGAGCAGTGATTTGAGCCTAACTTGTCCCCTCTTTGGCTCACAACCATCTCAGTAGATCATCTAGCTAACTAAACCAAGCACTAGCACCACCGTGAGCTTGCCATTGTCATCAATGGTGAACAGCTGAGCACACCCTTGCCACCCCATAGTCGACTAGTTAGCAGCAAGCCTAGCCAGCATGTCTGGGAGGCAGCCCACTGTTCACCGCCACTCCCTGTCCACCGCTCGAACCTTGCCAACCCCTGGACCACACGCACAGACCGCGCCCAGACCGCCAGCGACCATGCCGAGCGCGCGGTAGAGCGCCACCCTCGACCGAAGCCCACAGGCCGCGTGTCGCCCTCGTCGCGTGCATACACAATCCCCACCGACCCAGGAGACCGCACGACATCCTCGTTCGCCGCCCCGTGACGCACAACCACTGCTCGCCGTCGAAGACGCCGCCTCTGCCGCGTAGAGCGTCGCATGTTCCAGACCAAGCCGCACCGCCCCACGCCTCGAAACCATATCGTTGAGCATCGCCAGGGAACACCGCACCGTCACCTACCGTCGCCCATGCCAATAGCCGCCTGTAACATCGCCCCCGACGAGCTCACCGTGCGCCCCGTTGGTCCCCTCGCTCGACTATAAATAGAGGCCACCCCTAGTCGATTTCTTCACACCACCTCACTCCCCTCTTCTCACTGATCGTACCACACCGTTTCCGGAGCAAGGCGAGCACCACCTCGCCAGAATTTCACCGGAGCCCGCCGCCTCTGGAGAAGAAGGGCGCCATCGATTTCGTCCACCCCAGGAGCTACCGCGACCATCCCTGAGTTCGCAGTCGTCGACTTCATCGTTCGCCCGCCTCGCCGACCCTCGCCTGCACCCCGGTGAGACCCCAGCACCCCTCACTGGCCACGCTAGGTTTCTTTCTCGCCGGCGTTGCCTCGCGTCGATGATGACTCCTAGCCGTTGGATTAGAATCAGATCGAACAACCCACGTTGCCCCCTGTACCGCTTTGCCCCTCCCTGTCTCACTGACGAGTGGGGACTCCCACTTAAGCAGCCCACGGGAGCACTGCGCTTAGCAGGCCGGCCCGTTAACTTTTCCCGCGCAGCCCAGTTATTCAAATTAAACCTTTTCTATTTTATTTCAAACTCACTTCTGTACCCAACTTCAAAATTCAACCCAGATCGATTCAGTGCACCAAATTGAATGAAACCAATTTTGTTAGAAAGGTCTGGGAATGATGAATCCAAGCCCGTTGGATTCAAGTCATTAGGATCTATAGATCACTCATGGTAAAAATAACAAGGCAAAAGCTTTTCTGCATTCAAACATTTTTCAAATTTAAACCATAATAGCTTTTGAGTTGATTCCAACTCTCAAAAATCACATTTAACCATACCTTTCAGATTATATAAAAATATATAGGTTTACTTGCAGAAATAATGTTCAAGTAATAAAAGAATGCCCCATAGGTATTTCTAGTCACTTTAATTAATTAAAATAAAAGGGTAAAACCTTATTAAATTGTGACACCACTTTAAATCACATTCCCATGGACTAAAATATGTGGTGATGACATGTGTCAACATGATCCCATGTTTGGTTTGGAGAATATTAAATCTTAAGTAGTTTTTCAATGAGTATAAATTACTTTTCTAAAATTAAAAGGAATTAAACCAAGCCTTAACCTTGTAATGTTAAAGATGATGTTAGATCATCTATAGGACCCTTGTGTGTGATGATTGCAAGTAGCTAAGTATTGTTTGGTGATTGTGTACCCCGTATTTATTTATAGACGCTAGTACCGACCAAGGATACGAGGAGGAAGGAGGATTCTACGAAGAAGAAGCCGAGGAGAACTTCAACCACTACTCTGCAGAAGGCAAGCTTATACTGATATTGTGCAATCCTAATACTACTAGTGAATGTGCAAGCTAACCCTTGCAAGATACTCTACTAATGCAACAAACCACTATTTGTTACCATGCCAACTATATGCCTCAAGCATATGTGATCATACCCACTTGATAAACCAATCCTAGTTTTACTTGCAAGCTTCTTACTTTATTTCTTTATCAAAGCTCTTACTTAGAGTTTACTTAAGAGTTTGGTAGATACTAGAAAGATATGTGAAGGTTGCATAAAGAGCATAAAATTTGGCCTAAGTGAGAAACCTGGATATCATCCTAAGATATAAGGTGTACTTAGTTGAAACTCCCCTAGTTTACCAACCCTCATTATTGCTTACCCCCACATGTAGATGCTAGTGCTAAGCATAAAACTTGATCAACTTTAGATGGGAATACTTGGTGGAAAAATGGTTATGAAAATGTTGGAATGATGGATCATTCTATTGAAATGTTTTGGACATGTGTTTCCGAACACCTGATGATTTTGGTGATGAAAATGTTGAGGCATGAGCCTTAGCCCTTTATAAAACTGATGGTTGTCTGGATGCGATACCATTCCAATTTTATCGTACAACCACAATACCCGAAGATTGGGTAGGGCTTGACTAGAAACTTATATACCTTAGTAGTAGTTCCCTCACGGCCAAGGTCTGATCTGAGGCTACCTTGTGAAGATTGTCCACCTATGCAGTACCCAAGATGACAGTTGGTCATGGTTGGGAGGCCAAACTCACAGAAGAGGTGCTTATACTAGGGCGTGTAATTGAAAGGTTAGGATTGATTATCCGCATACTGAGTATGGTGAATTCAGGATTTGTTCCTGACGGATGTATCGAATGTTGTGGTGAAAGTGTACAATCTCTGCAGAGTGTCAAACTATTCGAATAGCCGCGTCCGTGGTTATGGACAGTTGGAGTGGCCATATTGTTCCCCCGTCAGACTTTTCAAAATGACTTGTGAAATGAATTGAGACTTTGACTTCACTACAACAGGGTTGTGATCTGAATTATAAGTTCCCACTTAGGTGCCATAAACTTTCAACTAGCATTCGTTGCTTCTAAACTTAGTAGAGATAAATCTGGCTTTTGCAAAACAACCCTAGAGCCTAGTGTCCTATTATCCAAAACCCCCTTTTTCCTGTTAGTGTTAGTTTGCGAGTACTTAAAGAGTACTCATGGATTTGTCCCTGGCTATTCCCATGGCCAGACTATGAAGAGGAGTACCTGGAGGATGGACCCCAGGAAGGTTACGACAACTAGGATCATCTCCCATCGACAGCATTGCCTGTGACCCCGAAGATGGAGCTTTTATGCTACCAAGTATTATTACGTATTCCGCTGCTTGATGTTGTATTAAGAACTGGATCATGAGATCCCTATTTGTGTAAGAACTTATGTATCGTGTGTAATGGATGATGTACTATGGTATCCAATTCTGTTATGTCTCGCAAAAATGGTAATCCTGGGATTGCGATGTATGGCATAACAGGCATCTAGGATTGAAAAATCCGGGTGTTGACAAGTTGGTATCAGAGCCATCCTGACCATAGGAGACCCTAGTTAGATTGGACGTTTGAATCAAAAACTTAGTTTCCAAAACCAAAGAAACAAATATTTACAAAAACTTATTCTCATTCTTATCCCTTTGATTCTTTCATGAAAATTCATGTTCCTCAAAAACTCTTGCAAAAATACATAAAATTTTGACACACTTGATCACTCTGCTAACCTACTCATCCTCTATTTTTATAGATGGACGTGAAGTACAGCAAGTTTTATCAGTTGGGGAATGGAGGAGACCTTATCTTTGAGAGGGATTTGGACCAGATTTCGGAACTTCTGGAGCGTCCACACCCCGAGTTCTTCGGAGCTCAGCTCAATGATCAAGGAGGAGAAGACCTGCAGTGGCTAATTGTTCCAAGTCTCCGAGGAAAGATTGAACCTCCCACTGCGGAGGGAATTCAGTTTACCTTGAGAGAAAACAACTGGCTCGATGGACTTGCCAGATCCATGCAAGAAGCTCTTTCCCGTCTGTGTGGGCAAATCATCAATCAGATCAAGGGTACTCGCTTTGAGTTTTGCCCAAGGAGTGATGCTAATGGACAACCACTGGAAGCCCCATACCACCCCGAGTTGAAGACCCAATTGGACCACCTTAGCTTCATGATGTATGATCGTCAGCAGGAGTTGGACAACTGCCGTGACTACTGCAACCACAAGTCTGCCATCATCAAGACAAAGGACCAGACCATCGCCATGCTAGCAAAGGATCGCAAGTCTCGCCGCCGTCAGCTTGACAAAGAAGGAGCGCATCATTGTTCGTTCGCCATCAGATCTCATCTCTGGAGGAGACCATCCACGAGAGAGACATGCAGTTGGAGGAAAGGGAGAATGCCGGAGAGGATCTTCGTGGAGACCCCTACTCCTATCTCAACGATGACGACGATTTTCTGGAGGATCAAGCTATGGATTTCTTCACCGATGAGGACGATTTCTCCTTCATCGATGATGATGAAGATGACGAAGCCACAGATTCCGAGGAATAGTAGCACTTGAGCACCAACGTAGTGAGTAGTATTCGGTCCCACTGTATCGTAGTTCTTAGAATGGTTCTTAAAACCATCTATTTTTCTTTGTTGTGGTGTGTGTTGTATCGGGTGCTATGAATGAATGAATGAATGAATGAATGAAAAAGCAAGTTGCTAGAAAATCTGAGTCAAACTTTAAAAACTTTTCAAAAACCCAAAACTTTAGAAATTTCCCTCTTTTCTCACGATCTACCTCAATCTTCAGATGCCACGTGGAGGAAGTGGTTCAACCCCGGACCCGATGTTGCAGATTCTGCAAATGTTGACTTCTGACCGTGAAGCTGAAAGAGCGGAACGTCAAGCCAACCTGGCCACCCTTCAGCAGATAGCCCAGCTAGCCCATAACAACCAAGGCCATGGAAATCAGGACCACCATGGCTCTAAGCTCAAAAATTTCCAGAATACCAACATACATGTTTTCACTAAGTCAGAAGAACCCCTAGACGCCGATGATTGGCTGCAAACCATGGAAAATAACTTAGAAGTAGCAGGAGTGGAAGCCAACGAGAAAGTTCTGTTCGCCACCCACTATCTAGCCGGAGATGCCAGAGCATGGTGGAACAGTGTTCGCGCAATGACCGGAGGCCAGATTATGACCTGGGAGGAATTCAAGGTCAAGTTTAGCAGAACCCATGTGCCACCGGGTTTGATCAAGAGAATGAGAGACGAGTTCAGAGAGCTGAAGCAAGGAAGGATGACTGTACTGGAATACCGTGACAAATTTTTGTCATTAGCTAGGTATGCCCCGGATGAAATAGACACTAAAGCCAAGAAGAAACAAAGATTCCTGAATGGTCTGCATGATGAGATGCAGACGGTGTTAGTCAATATTCCCTTTGCGGATATTCAAGACCTTGTCGACTCTGCTATCCAAATGGAAGGAAAGATCAACCAAGCCAATGAGAACCGCAAGCATCGTATGATGCATCAGCCAGGAACCCATCAGACCCCAAAGTATCGCTATAACCCATCTCCAGAATTTGCCCAAAGGACCAACAGACCCCCGATGAACCGTCCGACCTATCCCAACCGTGGAAACCCTAGACCCGGAGGAAACCACAACAACCCCGGCAACGCTAGCAATTTCAATCGTGCCCCACCAAAGTTCAACAAAAACAATTCTACCGCCAACACCAACACTGCCCCGAGGACTGGAAGCAATGTTGTGCCTGTAGCAGCCAAGGACAAGTCGCAAGTGACCTGTTATGACTGTGGAAATAAAGGCCACAATTCCAACGAGTGCCCCAACAAGAAGAATGCTACAACCCCCAATACCAATGTCCCAGCTCAGCAGCAGCGTCGTGTTCAGCCCGGAAGAAGGTTTGCCCTAGGGAATTCACTCAACCGCAATGGCCGTCTTTTTCCCATGCATGCTGAAGAAGCGCTTTAGCGCCGTCGTCTGGGTATGTTTTCTGTTAATTCAGTACTTGCAAGAGTGTTGTTTGATTCTAGTGCATCGCATTCATTTGTCACCGAAGAATTTGCATGCACTAGTAAAATTCAACCAACCAAACTGAAGCATGTCATGATTGTTCCAATTCCCGGATCAACCACCAAGCTAGGCAAATTTGCAAAGCCGTCCCTATCCGAATCCATGGCATAGATTTTTATGCAAATCTGATAGTACTCGGAACTAAAGGTTTTGAAGTAGTACTAGGAATGGATTGGATGTCCAAACATAAAGGATTAATTGACTGTCCCAAGAAAGCCATAACTATGACCAGTACCGCCGGAATATCAGTCGAGCATATATCTGAAACCTTACCTCGCCAATTCAAATGCAACAAGAGTATAGCCCAACCTACCATTGACCAAGTCCGGATAGTCTGTGAATACCCCGATGTATTTCCAGATGTTTTGCCCGGTATGCCCCCAGATCGAGATATCGATTTTATCATCGAACTAATCCCCGGAACCGGACCCATATCCCAAAGACCCTATAGTATGAACCCATCGGAGCTAGCTGAATTGAAGAAGCAACTGGATTCCATGCTAGAAATTGGATTGATTCAACCAAGTGCGTCACCATGGAGATCACCTGTCTTATTTGTGGACAAGAAGGATGGAGGTAACCGTTTGTGTACGGATTATCAGAAATTGAATGATGTCACCATCAAGAACAAGTACCCCTTTCCCAAGATAGAAGATTTGTTTAATCAGTTGACCGGTGCCAAAGTGTTTTCTAAGATTGATCTTAGAACTGGCTATCACAAACTCAAAATCCATGTAGAGGATATTCCAAAGACTGCCTTTACCACCAGATATGGATTGTATGAGTATACAGTCATGTCTTTCGGACTAACCAATGCCCCCGCTTATTTCATGAACCTCATGAATAATATTTTTATGGACTTCCTGGATAAGTTTGTCGTTGTTTTCATCGATGACATTCTGATTTATTCCAAATCAGAAGAAGAACATGAGCTACACCTAAGGACCATTCTTGGAACCCTTAGAGAGCATCAGTTGTATGCAAAATTTAGCAAATGTGAATTCTGGTTACATGAAGTAGGATTCCTCGGTCACATTCTATCAGCCGGAGGAATTGCCGTTGACCCTGCCAAAGTGAAAGATGTAGAAGATTGGCAAGCCCCAACCACTCAAACCCAAGTTCGTGCATTTCTCGGATTGGCGGGATATTACCGCAAATTCGTAGAAGGATTCTCTAGTATCGCCAGACCCATGACCCAATTGCTGAAGAAGGACAAGAAGTTTGAATGGACCGACAAATGTGAAGCGAGTTTTCAAGAACTCAAGAGGAGATTGATTTCAGCCCCAATCTTGATCATGCCAGATATCACCGAGCCCTTTGATGTGTATTGTGACGCATCCAAGATTGGTCTCGGATGTGTGCTAATGCAAGAAGGCAAAGTTATATCTTATCTATCGCGACAACTGAAGCAACATGAGCAAAACTACCTGACCCATGACCTCGAACTCGCATCCGTAGTTCTAGCCCTGAAGACATGGAGACATTACCTGATGGGAAACCATTGTGAAATTTATTCGGATCACAAGAGCCTAAATTATATATTCACTCAGAAGGAGCTGAATATGAGGCAGAGAAGATGGATTGAGCTAATCAAGGATTACGACCTGGACATTCACTATCACCCTGGTAAAGCCAACGTAGTAGCTGATGCCCTTAGCAGATTGCCGTGCCGCTTGAACTCCATGATTTTGAAGGAGCAACCAAGTCTGCACAAAGATCTAAAAGATTTTCGGATGGAATTAGTAATGAAAGATTTCTGGCTAGCATAGAACTCCAGCCCACTTTGATCAGTCAGATTAAAGAGGCGCAGAAGGGAAATGCTAGTATTGACGGAATCAAGCGTCGTATCGATACAGGCAAAGTACCTGGATTCACCGAGGACGAAGAAGGAGTTTTGTGGTAAAAAGGACGCCTTTGTGTACCATCAGATTCTGAGTTGAAAGAAGTTATTTTGAAGGAGGCTCATGATACTCTTTATTCTATCCATCCCGGAGGAACTAAGATGTATCAAGACTTGAAAGAGCAATTTTGGTGGCATAAGATGAAGTGAGAAATCGGAAGCTATATCGCCAAGTGTGATATTTGTCAGCGAGTCAAGGCCGGACATCAAAGACCCGCTGGATTGTTGCAACCATTGAAGATTCCGGAATGGAAATGGGATTCTGTAGGAATGGACTTTATCACTGGACTACCTACTTCTAGTAAGGGAAATGACTCTATCTGGGTCATAGTGGACAGATTGTCCAGAGTCGCCCATTTCTTGCCCGTCAAGACCACATATCAGAGTTCGAAGCTAGAAGAGTTGTACATAGCTAGAATCGTTAGTTTGTACGGAGTCCCCAAGAACATCGTATCGGATTGAGGAACTCAGTTTACCTCGAGATTCTGGAATAAAGTCCAAGAAGGTTTAGGAACCTGTTTAGATTTCAGTACCGCGTATCACCCTCAGACCGATGGACAAACGGAGCGAGTAAATCAAATATTCGAAGATATGCTAAGAGCATGTGTGTTAGAATATGGATCCAAGTGGGAAGACTGTCTGCCGTTTGCAGAATTTTCATACAACAACAGTTATCAAGCCAGTTTGCAAATGGCCCTATTTGAATTCATGTACGGAAGGAAGTGTCGCACCCTTTTGAACTGGTCGGAAGTAGGAGAGAGTCAGATTTTTGGACCCGACATCCTACGAGAAGCAGAAGAGAAGGTTCACAAGATTCGTGAGCACCTCAAGACCGCCCAATCCGCATGTAAGAGTTAATACCGACAAGAGACGTAGAGACCTCGCCTTCAATATAGGAGATTTTGTTTATCTAAAAGTGTCGCCATTGAAGGGAATGCAACGTTCCCAACTCAAAGGAAAGTTAGCCCCCAGATATATCGGACCTTTCAAGATTCTGAACCATCGAGGAGAAGTATCGTATCAATTGGAACTACCTGAAGAGATGTCAGCCGTGCACAATGTGTTCCATATCTCGTTACTTCGCAAGTGTCTCGAAGTCCCCGAGAAGACCGAAGTATTCAAGAATATCGATCCCCGGACCATAGAGATCAACGATGAACTGACCTATCCCGAATTACCCATCCGTATTTTGGAATAAGCTTTTTGAACTATCCGAACCCGAAGCATCAAGTTTCTCAAGATTTAGTGGAGCAACCACACAGAAGAGGAAGCCACCTGGGAACGCGAAGATCACATCAGGATGGATTTTCCCTGTAAGGGTCCCAACCTTTAATAAGGTAGAATCCCCTGTGTTTACAATGCTAGTCCCTGGATCAATAGCTAGCATCCACAGTTAAGATGTAATATCAAGAAACAAAGGTCATAATACAACTTTATAACCAGGAATAACATAATTTTATTACATCTTACATAGCTCATTTGGCTATTACATTACATTGCAGCAGAATATCTATAAGCATGGGGTCCTTCATCTTCAAAGTGCCACAGTGCATATGTTGGTTGTAGACTTTGTAATCCTAATCAACACACTTCACTAAATCAATCAAACCTGCAACATCACAAGTTACAGCCACAAAGGGTCAATACATTTGAATTGTATTGGCAAGTGATACTATGGTAGTATAGTGGAGTCTATTATCTATATGCATTTGGCTAGTGGAGTTGAGGCTTGCATTGCTCAAAATAGATTTTTCCTTAACATTTGAAAACACTAAGTTTTTGCTTGACAAAATCATTTCTCCCAATCAAAAGATTGAAGATCCTTTAACCCTTGTTCAACCACAAGTTTTTAACTTTGAAATTTGAATGATGAGATTCTTGATTGCTTCCATGTCTTGATGCTCAAATTGTCCTTTACTGTGACATGGCTAAGTACTTAGATTTTACACTGCAGAGGTGGTGCACTTTCCCACAAGACTTGGTTTCACCAAGACAAGATCTTTCAAGCCTTCCTTAGACCAAAATGGACGCTGCTCCAACCTATCAAACTCTACCACCAACTGTCCATATGGCTAAGTTCTTGCAACCTATATGATCCAGGCATAGCCCATATTGCCAAGTGGTTGCACTTGAAGCTTCTCAACATTTGACATCTCAAATCTCTTTGTTCCTGGGTGGCCATCCACAAGTGAGATACACAAGGTTCACCAGTCCCCTGGCCTTGTGTAACCACTCAACCAAAACCACCAAGCAATTACCATTCCACCTGTGTGATTCATTAACTTAGTTGTTTTATTAAACAAAACACAAGTCCTCAGACTTAGAAATTTTTCCATAGTATGGATATATATTCCACCCTTGTTTTCTATTAGCTAAGCTAAGCTTGATAGTAGTAGGAATCTTAACTTAGGAAAATTTCTACTAAGGTTTCATCTACTAGGTTTTCCTATAGCAAGGTTTATACTTAGCAAAAATTCCATGCAAGTTTTACTTAGAAAAATCACTAATGTATAGTGAAAGTAATGGGACAAAAAGTATGAAGCATCACTTGCCTTTTTGGTAGAGTATAAGTTCACTCCTTGTCCTTGCTACAATCACACTCTTCAAGTCACTACAATTCAATCAAGCAAGGCACAAGTTCAATCTACCATTCAAGCAAAACATTACATAAAATCATAGAACTAAGATAATGCATGCAAGCATGCCAAGGTTTGTTTTATTTGGACAAGTGGTTCCTAATGGGACATAAACATTTGAAAACACCTAATGGTCATTTTTATAGAGTGGCAAAGTCATTTGTAAAAGATTTCACTTCAAAAACCATTTCCAAAACAAGGTATCATTTTATGTGGTGTAAAAATGTTTTTACTAAGGCATTAATCTATAGGGTTCACAAAATATGTTTTCACACCATAAAACTTGGTGTTTAGGGTCAGAGAGTTTAAAACAAAACATTTCCCAAAGGTTTTCCTTCAAAACCATTTTTACTAAATAAACTATATTTTTATTTGACTAGAATTGGTTTTAAATCAAAGGATCATTATTTTCCTTCACCAAATATATTTTTGAAACCACAAAGTGATTCCTATGGTCATTAGGTTCAAAATACACCATTTGCAAAAGATTTTATTCCCAATATCATTTTTGAACAATTTTTATAACCTAAACAAGCATACAAATGTTTCTGCAAAAACAAACATTTTACCAGAGGCTTTTTACTAAACAAATTGCATGGTTGGCTAGGGCTTGTTCCACTGATTCCATTGATATAAAGTTTGCAAAATTTGGACGTGTGGAACTAAAGTTACAGGGTTTTCAAATTTGCAAACAAATCTGATTTCAAACTTTGTTTTAAATCACAGACTGGCCACGCGTCGCGTTTCTACTGGTCGATACCGGTTCGGGTGGATCGTGCTCTGCGGGGCGTTGGATTTCACTTAATCGCACGGCACGGAATGACCCATACCCTTTCGCTCAGGTTCTATTCCTAGCCAGACGATTTGCGTCGCACGGCTCACAGCAGCTCAACCAGTAACTGGCGGCGCTAGCGGCGGCAGACGGCGGTGCATGCTCGGACGGTGGGCTAGTGGCGGTTCTAGGAAGCAAAGAAGATAGGGGAGGGTATCACCATGTACGCGTGGTCGTGGTGGTGCTCAAGGTGCTCTCGAGGAAGCAAGGGGCGCACGGGGACAGGAGTAATCGCTCGCCGGAGTCGTCGTCGGCGTCAGATGGTCCTGTTCGTGGTCGGGGTCGACGCTATAGATCACAAGGGGGCAAACAGAGAGCATGGTTAGATGCGCATGGTCGAGGCGATGACGCGTGCGTGATCGAGAAGGCGCGGGGTGTTCTACCTTACCAGGGAACTTCGCCAGAGAAGTAGCAGACGCGGCGGCGCGGTCAGAGGTTGTCGAAGTCAATGCTCAGGGGCGCCCGCGATTGAATGGGAGGTACAGGGAGAAGCGCCTGGGAGTGGGGATCACGGTCGTGTGCTCAGGGAGGCAAGGGGTGGCGAGGTTAGGCCAGAATTGGCTGGGGACGGTGGTCGGAGCAGTGAGGGTGCGCGGAGAAATTCGTCCGGCCTGGGGGCAGAGAGAGGGAGGCGCGTGAGGGGAAATGGAGAGGAGGCCAGGGCAGTTAATAGGGTGCAGTCACGGCGAGTAACGGTTGCGGAATCAACGTGTATTGATCGTCGGAGTAATGGCTGCAACGGCAGGGAGTAATCGGCGCGAGGAAGAAGGGGGTGAACTGGCTGCGTGGGGTCTGGTGTCAGCGAGGGAGTGAGAGGGAAAAGTGGGTCCACCAGTCAGTGTCTGCGCGGGTTAAAAACAGAGTGTGAAACGTTTTCTTCGGAAGGGAGAGAAGCTGGGCTGGTACTGGGCCTTGTTGGGCTGGCTCAGTTGGGTCAGGTCTGTTTCCATTTTTTTCTTCCTGAATGTTTTATTATTTTCCAATTATATTTTCTGTTTTAAATTTCAAACAACCAATCAAACATTCAAATCAAATCAGACTTTCACCAAACGTTTCAATTGAATTTGGTTCTGTTTAACAACATAAACCAATTCCCAAAATATAATAATATTTTTATTTTAGGGTCCATTTATAATTAAATAAAATAGACCTTTGTTATTAAATCAAATGGGTTTTGATTTATTTAAAATCTCCATTTTGAAATCTAAAATATTATCAAAACCAAATCAGTAGGTTTTATTTAAAAATAAAGAATACTTGGAAAACTTATTTAAAATAAAATAAGTTTTGATGTTTTAATTGAAATAGTAAAACTTTTATTTTTAATAATCTTGGATATTAAATCCTTATCATTTTACTTAATTAAACCTTTACTATTTTTATCAAATAGAAATATTTTATTTCAAAAGGTTTGGCCAAGGTTTAATTTGGCTCTATAAATAATCCTTATTTATAAATCTATCTTTTCTTTTGAAACCAAATCTTTTTATTAAATGATTCAAAATAGTAATTCCAAATATTTTTAACTTTATTGTTCATTTAACTTTTTAAATCCCTTTAGGATTTTATTTAATCCAAAATAGGTTCTGAAAGTTTCCAATTGGATTCAAAAAGTTTCTTCTCACCCTGAAAATCAACAAAGTTTTATTTTATTCATTTATTTTTCACATTACAAGATTTGGAAAATCTTGGGATGTGACATTCCCGATCTCTTCAAATCCTAGGTAATCTTTTCGTCCTTTTTCAAATCTCGGGACTAGATTTTGTTTAAGGGGGGAAGGTTTGTAACATCCCAAAAATACTAAACTTGGATCATCAATTTCTAATCATCAAAATTAAGGTTAACAAAAACTTTTCTAATTAAAATTATGAAGGCATGCATATGTGTATGCATTTAATTTGAAATTCTTTTGAACCACCTTGTTTGTTTGTTTCCTTGCTTGTAAAATCTTTCTTAGGTGAAATAAACATAATCTAAAAATTTCCCAAACTTTTCCTAAGGACAAATAAATCAAAACCAATAAAATAAAGGAATGGTCATTTTGACCAATTTAACTCCCATACCTACTTTGGCTGCCTCAAACTTTCAGAACCTAACAGAAACTTTTCTGGATCTTTGCACCCCTTGAATGTACTCATAACAAGGTATCAAGGCCCACTTTGTGATCATCCAGAAACTTTCAAATACATAGTTTAAATGACATTTCAGAATTGAATCTTTATCATATGGGAAGATCCCACTTTTTCAAAAACCACTCAAACAAGCTCAACTTTCAAAACCCAAGCATCTGCAGACTCACCAGCACCAATATAGCACACCAAAAATCTTTTCAAAATTCAAAACTTGATTTCATGCGGCCAGTTTATCAAACAGGTTGCAGACACAAGTCATACAAAATCTAAATACTATTTGGAGCAGTGATTTGAGCCTAACTTGTCCCCTCTTTGGCTCACAACCATCTCAGTAGATCATCTAGCTAACTAAACCAAGCACTAGCACCACTGTGAGCTTGCCATTGTCATCAATGGTGAACAACCGAGCACACCCTTGCCACCCATAGTCGACAACAAGCTAGGAGCAGCAGCAAGCCTAGCCAGCATGTCTGGGAGGTAGCCCACCGTACACCGCCACTCCCTGTCCACCGCTCGAACCTTGCCAACCCCTGGACCACACGCACAGACCGCGCCTAGACCGCCAGCGACCATGCCGAGCGTGCGATAGAGCGCCACCCTCGACCGAAGCCCACAGACTGCGCGTCGCCCTTGCCACATGCATACATAATCCCCACTGACCCAGGAAACCGCCAGACATCCTCGTTCGCTGCCCCGTGACGCACAGCCACCGCTCGCCGTCGAAGACGCCGCCTCTGCCGTGCAAAGCGTCGCATGTTCCAGACCAAGCCGCACCGCCCCACGCCTCGAAACCATATCGTTGAGCATCGCCAGGGAACACCGCACCGTCCCCTACCGTCGCCCATGCCAATAGCCGCCTGTAACATCGCTTCGACGAGCTCACTGCGGCGCCTGTCGGTCCTCTCTCGACTATAAATAGAGGCCACCCCTAGTCGATTTCTTCACACCACCTCACTCCCCTCTTCTCAGTGATCGTACCACACTGTTTTCGGAGCAAGGCGAGCACCACCTCGCCGGAATTTCACCGGAGCCTGCCGCCTCTGTAGAAGAAGGGCACCATCGATTTCGTCCACCCCAGGAGCTGCCGCGACCACCCCTAAATTCGCAGTCGTCGACTTTGTCATTCGCCCGCCTTGCCGACACTCGCCTGCACCCCGGTGAGCCCCCAGCACCCCTCACTGGCCGCGCTAGGTTTCTTTCTCGTTGGCGTTGCCTCGCGTCGACGATGACTCCCAGCCGTTGGATTAGAATCAGATCGAACGACCCACGTTGCCCCGTACCGCTTCGCCCCTCCCTGTCTCACTGACGAGTGGGGACACCCACTTAAGCAGCCCGCAGGAGCACTGCGCTTAACAGGCCGGCCGTTAACTTTTCCCGCGCAGCCCAGTTACTCAAATTAAACCTTTTCTATTTTATTTCAAACTCACTTCTGACCCAACTTCAAAATTCAACCCAGATCGATTCAGTGCACCAAATTGAATGAAACCAATTTTGTTAGAAAGTTCTGGGAATGATGAATCCAAGCCCGTTGGATTCAAGTCATTAGGATCTATAGATCACTCATGGTAAAAATAACAAGGAAGAAGCTTTTCTGCATTCAAACATTTTTCAAATTTAAACCATAATAGCTTTTGAGTTGATTCCAACTCTCAAAAATCACATTTAACCATACCTTTTAGATTATATAAAAATATATAGGTTTACTTGCAGAAATAATGTTCAAGTAATAAAAGAATGCCCCATAGGCATTTCTAGTCACTTTAATTAATTAAAATAAAAGGGTAAAACCTTATTAAATTGTGACACCACTTTAAATCACATTCCCATGGACTAAAATATGTGGTGATGACATGTGTCAACATGATCCCATGTTTGGTTTGGAGAATATTAAATCTTAAGTAGTTTTTCAATGAGTAGAAATTACTTTTCTAAAATTAAAAGGAATTAAACCAAGCCTTAACCTTGTAATGTTAAAGATGATGTTAGATCATCTATAGGACCCTTGTGTGTGATGATTGCAAGTAGCTAAGTATTGTTTGGTGATTGTGTACCCCGTATTTATTTATAGACGCTAGTACCGACCAAGGATACGAGGAGGAAGGAGGATTCTACGAAGAAGAAGCCGAGGAGAAGTTCAACCACTACTCTGCACAAGGCAAGCTTATACTGATATTGTGCAAGCCTAATACTACTAGTGAATGTGCAAGATAACCCTTGCAAGATACTCTACTAATGCAACAAACCACTATTTGTTACCATGCCAACTATATGCCTTAAGCATATGTGATCATACCCACTTGATAAACCAATCCTAGTTTTACTTGCAAGCTTCTTACTTTATTTCTTTATCAAAGCTCTTATTTAGAGTTTACTTAAGAGTTTGGTAGATACTAGAAAGATATGTGAAGGTTGCATAAAGAGCATAAAATTTGGCCTAAGTGAGAAACCTGGATATCATCCTAAGATATAAGGTGTACTTAGTTGAAACTCCCCTAGTTTACCAACCCTCATTATTGCTTACCCCCACTTGTAGATGCTAGTGCTAAGCATAAAACTTGATCAACTTTAGATGGGAATACTTGGTGGAAAAATGGTTATGAAAACCTTGGAATGATGGATAATTCTATTGAAATGTTTTGGACATGTGTTTCCGAACACCTGATGATTTTGGTGATGAAAATGTTGAGGCATGAGCCTTAGCTCTTTATAAAACTGATGGTTGTCTGGATGCGATACCATTCCAATTTTATCGTACAACCACAATACCCGAAGATTGGGTAGGGCTTGACTGGAAACTTATATACCTTAGTATTAGTTCCCTCACGGCCAAGGTCTGAGTTGAGGCTACCTTGTGAAGATTGTCCATCTGTGCAATACCCAAGATGACAGTTGGTAATGGTTGGGAGGCCAAACTCACATGAGAGGTGCTTATACTAGGGCGTGTAATTGAAAGGTTAGGATTGATTATCCGCATACTGAGTATGGTGAATTCAGGATTTGTTCCTGACGGATGTATCGAATGTTGTGGTGAAAGTGTACAATCTCTGCAGAGTGTCAAACTACTCGAATAGCCGCGTCCGCGGTTCTGGACAGTTGGAGTGGCCATACTGTTCCCCCATCAGACTTTTCAAAATGACTTATGAAATGAATTGAGACTTTGACTTGACCACAACAAGGTTGTGATCTGAATTACATGTTCCCACTTAGGTGCCATAAACATTCAACTAGCATTCGGTGCTTCTAAACTTAGTAGAGATAAATCTGGCTTTTGCAAAACAACCCTAGAGCCTAGTGTCCTATTATCCAAAACCCCCTTTTTCCTGTTAGTGTTAGTTTGTGAGTACTTAAAGAGTACTCATGGCTTTGTCCCTGGCTATTCCCATGGCCAGACTATGAAGAGGAGTACCTGGAGGATGGACCCCAGGAAGGTTACGACAACTAGGATCATCTCCCATCGTCAAGATTGCTGTGACCCCGAAGATGGAGCTTCGCCTATGCTACCGTTATTATTACGTATTCCGCTGCTTGATGTTGTATTAAGAACTGGATCATGAGATCCCTATTTGTGTAAGAACTTATGTATCGTGTGTAATGGATGATGTACTATGGTATCCAATTCTGTTATGTCTCGCAAAAATGGTAATCCTGGGATTGCGATGTATGGCACAACAGGCATCTAGGATTGAAAAATCCAGGTGTTGACACTATCCAAAGCATTTAACCATGCCTCAATCTGATCTCTATATCTCTTGATATCATCTATTGAAGTTCGATGTTTTCCAACAAAACACTGATGAAGTTACAGTTCATGTCGACAGTTTCAACGATGTTTTTATGCCTCTGTTCTTCACCATATTACGGCCTACCTGGTCTTTATCCGGGGAACTCTCTAAACAAAGTTGGTAGCCCTTTGTGCCCTCTTTCCAACGAGCCAAACAACACCCAAAATGGAGCTCCCAGTCACTCGAAAACATCTCGCAAAATCCGGCCCAACTAACATGTTTTGCTGATCAAAACACAACATCGTTTCAGTTCTTCCCGATGGAATCTGGTTGGATTTGCAAAGAGGCACCTCCACTTCTTGCATATGAACCCAGCATCCCCAGATCACATCACCGCTAGTGCGCGTGTGTGGTCCCTGTTTCCCCTCTGGCCCACATGTCACTGCCTGTGGGTAGCTAATAACCGAGTCACAAAAGGTTTCACAGGTTTTCGAATTTAAATAAAATTCCATAAAGTGATTATAACTTAAATAATTCATATCTTTTAAAATGATTTGAATTTAAATAAACTTATAAAATGAAATATGCATGTTTTCAAAATATGAATTCAGATATAATTTCAAACCTGTCCAAGGTTGACTCTATCTAGTCAACCTTTGACTTTGACCCCCTTTTTAATATTTTGACTTAAATAATATTTTAATTTCAAATAAATTGAATAATATTTTTTTTGAATCATAGAAATGTGAGGAATCTATTTATGCTATTTATATTATCATTTGAGCATTTTAAAATTTTCAAATTAATAAATACCCAATTCTTAAATATTGCATAACTTTAAATCCGTAACTCCGAATTTGAAAAATAATATGTCTAAATCAATTAGCTCGACGAGACTGTTCTAACTATGCATTCCATGATATGAATTGGAGCATGCATCATATAAATATTAATGGGGAAGAAATTCTTATGCAAACAAAACATGACTAAAAACTTAATAAAATCCTTTATTCTTGTACCCCATGTCTTATACATGCCATGCTATGTTATACCATGTAAATTTTGCATTATACCATCATGGAATATCTTGTTTGATTGTTGCATATGATTTATATGATTGTTTAATGTATTTATTGTGGCCCCATGTATGTTTGGTTTTTATCCGGATAGACACTAACCAAAGAGAATATCAGAAGTCTCAGGAGTATTACCCGAATCCATCTTATTTTTCAACTGAACTTCTAGGAAAGCAATTCCTCATGCTTGCACTACATATAGTACCTATTGCATCTATCTTATTCTTGCATAGACTTTACTTTTAAACCACATTGAAGCTTGTCCTCTCCATTCTAGGAGCCATTACTACAATAGTTGTTTGAGCCATGCGAGTCATAGAATTGCATGTGTACGGTTTGTGAGTTTCTATAAAAATGAGGTAACTAAAAAACTGAATTGAGTAGTAATGGCATAACTAAAGAAAGAGGCATCGGTGGGCAATATATTCTATTTGGTTCTTTGTGCTCACTTGTGTACCGTAGGACCCCAAGTACTTGATTCTTGTTCGTCAACTACCGCACTATCTGCATGTGGGATCATGAATCCCCTTAGTCCTAGCTTGAGTCATATGTAATTTCTTGGGGCCACAAGTAGTTTGGGAGTTATTACTATCTTGTACTTATGTCATGTTTTTCTGCTTTATTTACTACTTTTGCTCATGAAGAGCGTTTACTACTGTCTGGTTATGGAAAAAATACGAATTTTTTACGCGGTATCGACAAGCCCAGTCACACTTTCGGGTTCCTATTCATTTACAACCATTGTCATAAACCCCTCGGTCCGTCACGGAGCCGGCCAACTTTGTAGCGGGTAGCTTAGCGGGGTAGCCCCTTGAAATCATTTATGAAACTTGTGAATTCTTTGTCGTGATGCCTAGTTGGGTTTTCATTTGGTTGTACCGAGGTTGATCATGTGTGTGTTTCTATTTGTGCACCCCTGCAGGGTAAATCTTTCAGAAAGCTGTGTCCGCGGTTATGGACGACTTGGAGCACAGTTTCTTGATCATAGACAAGCATAACTAAAGTACCGCTTTTAAATTGACTAAAACTTGACTAGTAATAGTGGAATATTCATGGCATGATTAATAAAACTGCCAACAGATGGGATGTTCTTCCGCCATCTCGTTGGGGAATAGGGAGGTGGGCGAGCAATGTTTATCATGTTGATACATATCTATTGGTTAATTAACTTTTGTTTAATTAACGAGCTTTCGTCTATCATTGGTTAGGTGGATGTTGTAGCGTCTCTCTATAGAACTGCTAGGATTTACTATCTCTGCTATTGCATCACCCTCAGGTTGTTCCCTTTAGATGCATAAAGACTTGATGAGTCCCTTAGGGTCTCACACGATAAAATATTGGTTTAGATGGACAGGTATACTCTAAGGAAGGTTACTGGTTCAAAGAGACCGATGATGGAGGCAACGACCGTCTGGTATAAAGATTCTGGGGATGGAGATCCGTGAGATCTATGGGAGGGATGTGCTTATTTTCAGGACATATTATGCCAATTGCTTCTTATCTGTACTCGAATATTGTCTTTTGCTTCCGTTTGATACTCTGTTGTGTGCTGTATGAGGATATATCCTAAACTATTAGAACTATCTAGTATTTTGGATCTTGTCGTATGGCATTGAATACTTATATTTCTTTTAATGGATTGGCTCTGATGTACTCTTGTATGTCGCTGACATACACACTTGCGTATGTTTTGTTCGCATGCGTGTCGACTATGCCTCTCGCAGTTGATACGATGTTCTTGCAAAGTGTATAGGGTGGTGGCCGGTACCGTGCCCTTCTCCGCTTAGACGGGCCTACACATGGGTGACCTTTGGGCCTCTGCGGTAGTACCACCTTATGCACTTTGGGTTCATCCAAGATTGTTTCTTAGAGCATAGTGTCTGAGGTATTACATAAAGGCTGATATTATTAATTATAACTTAATGCCAAATTTGGGCGCTCTTCTTGTATTTTACCTTAAGCATCAGGCTCTCCAATATCGAGGACCCATATGCGGAGGGGGAGTTTTGACCTTTATTTCATGCGCACTTCACATCAACCTAGGTAACACCCAACCATTGATAGGAAGTCACTGTCTCGGTCTCCCCACTTTAAGAGCATGTGGTATGGTTTCTAAAACTCATGGTAGATACTTCCTTGATATACCTGGAGTAGATCACTTGATCCCAACTCCTTTTCCTAATGGTCTAATCTCTATCTAGGATGGACGTTTGCATTTTGAAGCGCAGGTTGAGGCTAATCTACCCCAACAAGAAATACCCATGGGAGGAGGAGGGGAAGATGAATAAGTAGAACAAGGAGGACCCGAACAACATGAGTAGCCACAAAACTACTACACCACGTATGAATACATCTATGCACTCGAAGGAAATATTCAATACATGAACAACCTCTCCATTAACCTTTGAGATGCTACTGCAAGCCTCGCCACCCAGTTCCGTGATTGGAGCAGCCAATGGAACATGGGAAAATATCCACCGCCTCCACAATGAGGAATAAAGGGGCTTGCAAAAGCCTGAGCTTGGGCATGTCTTCCCCTGGTAAATTTATTTGTGAAATAACGAGGTTGTACTTGAACTCATTGGGAGCTTGAAACATTCGTGTTGGTTCATTCCAACACTTCTCTTTTTTCCTTTGCTTTTTAGTTTGCTTTTGTTTTACTTTTCTTAAAACCCTTTCATGGTTGCAAGATCTTTTCTATTCTAATCCCTATCCTCAAAAATACAAAAAGATTTTTCTGTTTTTCCTTTTTTGGGAATGTGGATTCTCACTTTGCCTCTTTGCTTTAATATTACTATGATATTAATCGTGTTTGAGTTTTTGAAGGAACACATCTGCATAAGGAAGAGAATCATGAAGTCACTTATGAGAGGTATGCCCTATGTCTCCCACTTTTGAAGTTTGACTTCATTATCTTAGTTAGTTGATTTTCTAAGATGCCATGCTTGTGGGAGTAATTTAATACAGTTAGAGTAAAGCTTTTTTTAGTATAATGGTTAGTTGTTGAATCTCTTTCTCTATTTATTTTAGCTAACCTAGTCTTGCCTTGGAAATAATATTGCCAGAAAATTACAATAAGAAAAAGTCTGAAATTTATGACTTGTTTGATGAATTATTATCTTGAGAGTATTCCCTTGAAGATACTTAACCCCATAGATATTTTGATAGTCTTTACAGCACTCATGAAAGGAGTTGTTTGATTGAAATAAAGTCTAGTGGTAATTGTGATGCATGCCAAAGCTAACCTTGTGGATCAAACTATGGTACTAGCTCATAAAAAAAGAGAAAATTTGTTTTTTATGTTTCTAGTGCACACCCTTGGGATGCTAACAACTCCGCTGGCTTTTGAATGATCTATGGTATAACCCTAGATTTCGGCTATGAGTTCATGACATGACTGGCATAGTGTCAATGTATGGGCAAAAGTATTGGTACTCTCAAAAGTTGTGCAAGCACTTCCAAAGAAATAGCCAGCGATCCTTGAAAACAAGATATCTATGAAGATCCACATAACAAGTCCTTGGCATGGTCTCATTACTACTCTATAATTTTTTCTTGAAAGACAGTGATTGGATTAGAAGTGTTTTTGATAGACTTGATTTATTGATGTGGGTGTAAATAAGACACTTTATTGTTATACTACATAGGACATGAAACTCTCTTAATTATTTATGCTATTTAAACATCCTAGTGTTCTATTGGGGGCTACACTTTTCGGGTATACCCATAGGACTCATTTACCAGGGTGGCCCACCAACGGGTTAGAGCTTTGCTTCACAGGCGGCCGAGTCAGAGAAATAGGAGGAGTCACTTCTGGATATGATAAGGCCCAGAAGAGTTACCGACTTAGGCCTATAGTATTACTTGTAGTCCAAGCTATATCTAGTTACCGACTCTGTAACGTAGTTGGATAGGTCTTTCATGTAACCCTAGGCCCTGGTGACTATATAAACCGGACCTGAGGGAGCCTTTAGGGCACCAGATCATAGATCAACCACAACCTACTCGCACAGGCGAACCTCTCTTGTAATCCGTTGTAACATCAGGCTCTCACCGATATATTACTTGGTTGCTAGAAAGAGTAGGATCCGATCACCACAGCGGATCTAAACCTGGGTAAACTTGTGCTCACCTCTCCCGAAACACTGTAAAACTCACACCCCATCTTCTCAACGCCTTCAGGACACCATATGGCGTACTTGTCGACAACCCGACGATAGTTGGCGCCCACCGTGTGGCAGGTGACCTTTTGATCTTTGTTCCAGGGAGAATCTGCGTTTGTAGGAATCGGCAAAACAATCGCCATGGTCGTGTAGTTTACACCAGTGATGTCCCCCTCGTTCTTCTTGATGAGACCTGGATTTCGGCTAAGGAGCCCGTGACAACCTACACAATCATGTCTATCAGCAAGATTGACATCTATCTTGGTTTCGCTGAACCCGCCCAACCCACCCCTGAGGTGATGACCATGGCGGAAGAAAAGTCCGGATCTGCCATGTCCGCAGAAGCGGAAGAATTCACGATCCCGGAAAAACCTGAACCCACCTAGACCGCTCCCATAGTGGAAGAAGTGGTGGAAGAAAACCCATATTTTATCTCCCCATTGAGATAGGATACATGGATGAGGAGTATATTCGCTTCGGATCTAGTTCTATCGATGCTGGAGCAGAAAAACACTCTTGAGGCACAGGATAAAGCAGATGATGAAGCGCCCCTACATTGATTACAAAAGCAATCACCAAGGTCAGGAAGAGCTTTGAGATGGTAGAGTCGGAAACCTAGTTGTGCCGCTACCTCGAAACCATGAAGAAAAAGAAGAATTGCTTCGTGCACTATGTGGGATCTGGATCCGACTCTATCGATGCTGGAGCAGGTAACAATTTAGTTCTTGATGCTATCAGAGAAAATACTGACTCACCTTCTTCCCCTTAGGAATCACTGACATGGATACTGGAGATTCCGAGACTTCGAGAAGGAGATAGAAGCGTACGAAAAAGAATACACCTCCAAGCCAGCACAAGGTGAGCCAGAGAACCCTCCGAGTCCATATGATAGCATGGACGAAGACTACACCATACAAGATGACATGGATACTGGAGATTCAACCGAGGTCCAGAAGCCAACTACGACGGAAAGTACCGACAGAAGTCTATCCCCCGGTACCAGACCGAAAGCCGTCTTTGCCACTAGTACGCATGTTAATGCTACTGGGTGGTCAAAGAAGAACGCTGGCGATAGTACAGAACCGGATGAATTAGACCGTCCATGGAATATTGCATAGCTACGTCCCTTCTATTCTTAGTTACATTTCCTTGTAATCATATATGTACATGTTCATAGAGAAATAAAGTATTGGTTTCCTCATATATTATTTTTGAGAAGTTTTTTACCATATTATTTTCAAAAGAGAATGCCGTTTTCAAAAATCTGAGGATGCTTGAAAGTACTTTATGCTCATGTTCGTTCTGGTTATGATTTTTGAATATTTATAAAAAATGTTGCCTTAGGGTGTAAATCTAATTTTGTGTTTATACTTTGGTTTTTTATCTGATTGCTCAGACGTGGGCATATTCTGAGTAATGAATTGTTGGTATTGGAAGACGGCTCTGTTTTCGAGTTTAAACTGGTTTAGCAATTGCGTTATGTTGATTCGGCAGAGTTTTCGTGCTAAAGGTTGGCCGGCTCATGAAAGGGACGAGGCAGAGAGCCAGATAAAATGAAAAGTATAAATGCGCAGTGCTTAAGAAAATTTTGAGAACACACACATCAAAATATATACAACAAGTGCTAAGTATTAAAGCATCAGTTGTTACATACCATCATTTAAAACAAAATATTGTTCCCATCATTACAGACCAAGTGAAAGTTCAGGATAAGGCATCAAATGTTTTATCCTGCAGATTTAGGCGGTGGTGGTGGAGACCTTGGAGCGTTGGAGTCGACATTTTCGCCATCTTGCTATGGAGACTCAGAAGCTTCTTCATCTTCGATGAGGCTATCTTTCGGCTCTTTGGGTGAAGGAGGCATAGTGACAGACTGGAAGAATGGCATCGTATAGTTCATCATCTCCTCCACGTGACAAGCATTACCTGTGCAAGATTCTTGGATGGCCTTGATGTCTTGCGGGTTAAACTCATCGTCCTCATCGGCGATTCCCTTGGTGACGTGCCAGATTTCCATATCACTGCAGTGACTCATCACCATACTAAGGGCAGTCTGGGCAGCAGTCTAGGCATAGGAAATCTTCCAATCCTCGATGAGCTTCAGAATCTCCTTCGCTCTGTCCCTCACCTAGAGCACTGGCAAATTGACCGGAAAGTCTAACCGACTCGCCAGCCTCTTCAAGAGTCTGGCAGAAATCAAAAAGAACATCTCCGACAAGTTTGATGCGCTCGAGGCGAGGTTCAGAGGAAGAGGAGTCAGAAAGATGCAGAGGATCTGGGAAAGGACCAAAACTCAAAATCTGACTGAAAGAAAAGGTCGGAAAACAAAGGAAGAGTAAAGTCAGAAATGTTACCTAGCACACAGTGCTTCCACTGAGAATGCTCCTCCCGGATACTCTTCGGTTCTTTTTTTGTGTCTTGGGCTAGATCCCTCTAGTTATCGAAATCCTTCCTCAAATCATCAAGTTGTTTATCGCGGAGGGCCAATAGCTTCTCGAGCCTCTCGGTCGCCATATTGCTTGACTCCAGGAAGGCGTTCATGGATTTCTCTGATTCATTTTTAAGCTTCTCAAGCTCATCCGGAGTCAGCATTCTCCATTTGGCAGACTTTGAAGTTTTTGGCCTCCTCCACCATCTTGTAGGATTGGCTCAGCAATTCTTTAAAGGAAAAAATATCAGTCGGATAAACAATTCGACTATGATAATCACTAAGGTTAATGGTCGGAAAAGAATACTTTCTGCCTGATCCTTCTCAACCTGCAGCATGGAATTCTCAAGATGCAAAGCCTTAATTTCTTTACGCTTATTGCCAATGTTCTTGAGCAAGTCCTGGTCGCAAGAGTAAATTTCTGTAATTTAAAGATAGAATACCGTTAGATAGTACTAAGACTCGGTTTGCAACTTTAACAAAGTCAAAATCCAGCATGATCCTTGAGGGCTACACTATATCGTTCTTTTGCATCCTATAAGCATCAACTCGGATATTATGCGATGATCTTTATCCGACTTTATGCGTGGGGGCTAGGGGATATGATACTAAAATACTGCAAACGAGAATCGAAAAACTTACAATGTGCTCCAGGTGGAACTTTTCAAATCTGAGTTTCATGTTGTGGAACACTTTCTCGGCATGGGAGAGGGGAGAAACGCTCATTGCTGGATGCTCGCTAGACTCGATCCTTTTATCCCAGACCAAAATTTGGTCCAGGAGGTTCACCAGCTTGACATCCTCTGTCTCCTTACTCGCTGCTTCTATAGTAAGGACTTGCTTCTCAAGACTGGATTGCGCCAGCTTGAGAATCTCCTCCTTCTTCTTTCGCTTCAGACCGGAGACAGTAGAGCCGTCCATTTTATCAATCCTCCCTGGCGACATTACCATGGGATCATTACCCTTGACGGGTTCCTCTTGTCAGTTGCCTGGATACCAACGGTAACCAGGGCTTGCAAGGTCGTGGCAGCATCAGGGATGACGGAACCAGCACTGGGAGATAAAGAAACCTCCGGTGCTGACATTTGAGTACTGCTGGGAGTTGGAGGAGGCATTGCTAGAGATAATGCAAGATTCTGCTGGCGTAGTTGCTTGGCTAGCTTGCTTTCCGACTTAAGCTTACTCTTCAAAACTGATTTAGCTCTAAAACACACAAGAATGTATGTCAGGTGTGGTTCAGAGAGTAACAATGTACAAAGTACTAAAGATCATAAGGTGCTTACCTTTTAACCACTAGCAGCACTTGCATGCTAGCAATAAAAAAAGTCTCTTTGGCCTTACACTTCATGGAAGTGGAGGCAGGAACTTCCTTCACCTCGTCATCCTCCATCGCTTCCGAGTCATATGAGGGATAGCCCTCAAGAGGGGCAAGCTCAGACTCGGGAAGCTGATCAAGCTGATAAGTTATAAAAAGCATCAGTGCAAAATAAAGTCGGATATGAGATCAAAAGGCAAAATGCATAAAGATAGAGTCGAAAAACTCACTGGAGTCAGGGGACGGTCGGTTGTATGCATCTTCATGGAGACTTCAGGGATCTTCTTGTTCACCCTCTCCTTGATCAAAAACTGCATCCGGGACTTGTAGTTCTTCGCAGGGATGCAAGTAGGACTAACCCTCAGGCTATACTTCTAGTCTCCTATGAGAGTGTGCATCAGGAGCTCTCTGTGATGCTGCAGTGGCTGAATCTAGAGTTCTAGCCAGCAGTGGATCAAATCGGATCCGCAGAGCCCTTGATTCTTCATCAAAAACTCAATCCGCCTTTTGGCGATGACCAAGTCTTTTAAAATTTCTGGCGCGTTTGCTTCCCATGATTCTTGGTTGGGAGCAGCACCATCGAGGAAGGCTGGAAGACCTTCCGCCTTTTTCATAGCCGGAATATCCTTATGATAGAAGAAAGTTCTAGCCCATCTCTTTACTGATTCACTAGCGTTAATCCTAGGATAAATCCGGTTTCTCCTAAGAACTAAGCTAAGAGTGCTAGTGGTGTAAGGAACACCGACACTGATGGAGTTCTTCCGGGTACCATAGTAGTACTAGAAAAGGGTAAGACTAGGCCTAATGCCAAGAAATCCCTCACTAATAGCTGCGTGAGTGCTAAGCTCGAGCAAGGAATTAGGGGGAGATTATGAAGTTGCACACCATAATATTGGATAACTTCTGTGAAGAACTTTGATGGTGTAAGGCTGAGGCCGCGGTCGACGTGCGTTCCAAAGAGGACTTCGCTACATGGGAATGAATAGCGCTAGCCCAAGCGACGAGGTAGCCCTCGTCCTCCATAGGTTGGTGTTCGGCGCTATCCATGGCACTTGGGACCCAGAGGCCCCGCGGCTTCCTCTCATTCGTTGCCGCTGTGCCTGTTGCCGCTGCCATTCCGGAGTTGAATGATGGTTCCATCTCGCTGGAGAGGGTCAAGAACTGATGGCACTAAGGTTTTTTGGGTGTTCAGATGGGGGAGGATGCGGAGCACTCGAGGAGTACGAGGAGGCAATGAAGAACAACGAGGAATGAATCTGGGAGAGATAAATCTCTGCTTTTATTAACCTCCACGCCAAGATTCGCGCTGATCCGCGTGATTTGTGCCATGCGTATAGGAGAGAGAGAGAGAGAGAGAGAGAGAGGGAGGGGAGGCTGCCTCACGACATCTCTGCCCCTCAATTCTTGTGCGGGCATTGAAATGGTGTTCTGTTTTGTAAAGGACAGACCCACTAATGGTCGTGCTAACGGGATGTTTGTGAGTGAAAAGACCTGGCCTAAAAAAGTTGTCAGATAGCACGACACTGTTTAAATCTGGCTCATGTTTTGAAACGAGCAGGAAAATGACTGAAGTCAAGAAGATATATCCGACTTAGCTAAGACTCGGAATCCTACATTACTGGATGATGTTTTTGGGAACCCTTCAAGATTCTCAAGACGAAGAAACCATCAAGCTAGACGATTTATCCGATGTTGGATTTTGGATACTTCCGGGGGCTACTGTTGGGGTCTACACTTTTCGGGTATACCCACAAGACTCACTAACTAGGGTGGCCCACCAAGGGGTTAGAGCTTTGCTTCATGGGTGTCCTAGTCAGAGAAATAGGAGGAGTCACTTCCGACTACGACAAGGCCCATAAGAGTACTGACTTAGGCCTGTAGTATTACTTGTAGTCCAAGTTGTATCTAGTTATCGACTGTAGCGTAGCCGGACAGGTATCTCCTGTAACCCTAGGCCCTGCTGACTATACAAACCGGACATGAGGGAGCCTTTAGGGCACCAGATCATAGATCAACCACAACCTACTCGCACAAGCAAACATCTCTTGTAATCTTCTGTAACATCCGGATCTCGCCGATATATTATTGGGTTGCTAGCAGGAGTAGGATCCGATCACCGTAGTGGGATCTGAACCTGGGTAAACTTGTGCTCACTGCTCCCGGAACACCGTACAGATCACACCCCAGCTTCTCAACACCTTCAGGACCCCCTATGGCGTACTTGTCGACAATCTGACGACATGTTCATAGGCAAGCTGAGAGTTAACTAGAAGAATTGGATTGATTGCTACACTTCTAGTTATTTATACTAATATTAAACTTCACTTTGATTGTATTGACTTACCAAAGCTTGTATAGTACTCTTGTCATCTCTCTAACTTTGATAAGCCTTGCAAATGAATGAAGCGCTAAGCACATATGACTACCAACCGTAAGTGAATTCTCATTCTCGTTGTTTCAATTTTAAACGCTAAATTCCTGATAGTTCCTTTATTTCTTCTTGCTCAAGGGCGATCAAGGTTTGAGCTTTGGGGAAGGTAATGGCTCCAAAATTTTCCATCTTCCACCACGTTTAAACATTGTTGTTAGTCAAGCAATTGAAAAGAAACTCTCAATCCCACTAATGACTAATAAATACAAAGATATGCAAAACCTTGCTTGGAATTGTGTTGTGCAGGAAATCACTACTTTTAATGCAAAATCATGAGTCATAATGAAGCATTTTGAGGAAGTACACACGACCAAGTAATTGGGAAGCAATTTCCAGGTGTTAGTATGCATAACGACCACCGGTATGATCGGGGTCTGCCCGTACCGTCCGCCTATACTAGGTGGTGGTGGCTTCGTCTCGTCAAACCCTACGACTTTCATGAAGACGCCTATATATTTTGAGGCCCCATCCGCCAGTCGGGGGCCTCCATTCTCAAATTACATCACAACAACACCAAAGGATACCCACACCATCTTTCATCCATTCCATCATACATCCCCTCCATTATCCAAGTCCAGTACTTTGTAATTTAGATCTCCTTATGATTTGGCGACCATTGTAAGAATATTCGATTTTAATCTAAGTATTTTGCACAATGTTTTATATCCTAGATCTATTCGTTATGAGTGAGTAGTCCTCACAGGCTACGGGTTGGGGAGAAACCTCGCAGCAATTATGTGCATCTAAACATGGGAGTACTATATTTTGTTTGCAATTGAGATTTGTATCTTTTTGTTTATTTGTCTCTTGTCTCGATCTGTGTACTTGTAGGTATCCAAGATCCCATAGACTAATAAAGGATGGAGGTGAGATACTTGTCAAGTGGCGATCTCATATGAACCTTAGTGATAGAAAGGGTAGTACGGTCTTCGCTTAGCGACCCATTCGGGATCACAACAACATCAACAGTTAAAGCTTTGATATGTGTTTTACACTTAATAATCATTTGTAGCATGTTTCTTCGGTGTGCACACGGTTGGATTAAAATACTATTGCTATTCCCGCTGCATCACGAGGCTCTAGTATATTACGATGTGTTTCCCACAAGAGATTATCTCCATTAAAACATTACACATGACTATGCTTATTATTATGATCTTTTATCCATTATGATGTTTAGCTACAGGTGGATATTCAACCCTGGCATATCTCCATCCATTGATTCAACCCATTATAAAAGTAAACTAGATTGTTTAGGTAAACTGAGGTAAAACAAAGAAACAAAGTCTTGTAGACATGTCCTTTTTATTTCCTTTTAACATTGCTTTCCAAGGTTCCATTAAACCTAGGTCTTCTAGGGAAAATACTATTATGCTACATCCGTGAATTCGGATCAAAGGTATCAGACGCCAGAGTAGAGTGGAACCAATTTTTGGTGGCGCGGTACCAGGTTACACCGTGGACGATCGTCAGAGAAGAGGCCGCTGCGAAGTTAGCTTGATTTAGAGAGGGAGCAGCTGAAGCAAGGTTCAAATGAGAACCAGGAAATGATGGGGAGAACGACGATCTCACCAGGAACAGGTCGACGTCGAAGGTGAGGCCGAAGGTCAGCGGTGGCGGACGTAATCGAAAAGGATAGCAGCGGTCGGAGTTGAATATGATCCAATCACCAAAGATGGGGCCCGCCGGGACGAACCGTGAGTAAAAGGAGCTTCACGGCAGCGAGGTGCTCACGCCGGTGTGCTTGATATGGCCAGGGAAATCTTAAAGCGGCGGAGGTGGAATATCTTACCTGTGGGGGCGAGGCAGCGTGCGCGGGGGAAAAGAAGGAGAGGGGAGGCTAGGGTTTGGGCAAGGGTGCTGCAAATAAGGGGAAGCATAGCACACGTACAACACGAGCCGGTGATGAGGCAGACGACCACCTGCCTCTTGCCGTTAGAGCTGCAAAGAGAGGGTGGCCGATAGGGGAAGATAAACAAGAATGGGAGTGTTCCTTCCGTCGAAGCGATATGGTCCAAGGGAGAAGAAGAACGGGCTGAACCATCTGGAGGGAAGGAAAGGTTGCAGCTACTGCGGTCGGGCCAGACATGGTGGGCCGCTATGAGGTGAGGCTTCTCTCCTCCTTTTCTTTCTCTTTTCTTTTTATTTACTGTTTGATTTCTTGTGTTGTTTCAAAATTTAAACAGTTGTTTAATTCCAAAAGATTTGAAAGAGCACAGAACAAAACAAGATGGAGGGGAGGTAGATGATCAACTTGAAGGTGTACATTTAGACTAAGATTGTTTGAATTCAACAAATCCAAGTGAGATACAAAAAGAGATAAAAGAGGGAGATGGAGAAATAGTTCATGGTCCATGCATGGTTATTTAAATATCACATTTATAATTGTGAAAACAACCATAACTACAAATGGGAATTTATCCTTACTAGCTTTTCTAGAACCAAAATTTATCCTTACTCTGTGAAAACAACCATAACTACAAATGGGACAAAAGACAAAGTCAATATTTCATCGAGAAGAACACAGAGTCCAGAGGAGAGACGGAGGGACTCCATACGGTGGCCACCCCCCCCCCAGGTGCGGCCTAGGGTGGGCCCATGCCTGGGCAGGGTGTGGGCCCCCTGGTCGCCTCCCAACCTCGCCTCTTCGCCTATAAGAAGCCCCCAATGCCTAAACCCTAAGTACCCGATAAATATTCCACGAAATCGTCTGTAGCCGCCGCTACCATTTTCCCTAGATAGGGGGATCTGAAGCTCCTCCCGGCACCCTGCCAGAGGGAAGATCATCCTGGAGGCCTTCTTCTTCATCATGCCAGCCTCCGGTATGAAGCGTGAGTAGTTCCACCTTGGACTACGGGTCCATGTAGTAGCTAGATGGTTGTATCTCCTCCTTGTGCTTTCATGTCTAGATCTTGTGAGCTCCGTTCATGATCAAGATCTCATCTATTTGTAACCATGCATGTTGTGTTTGCAGGGATCCGATGGATATTGAGATTACTATGTCAGATTGATTAATGGTTTGGTCTATTTGATTCTATCATGTATGTGTTGTTGTGATTTTGCATTCTCTCCGTTGTTAGTAGCTATCTTGGCCTAGTAGTTGCTAGTGACTCCAAGAGGGGATATTTATGCTCGATAGTGGGTTCATGCCTCTACTTAATCAAGGGAAGTGAAAGAAATCTCTATGGTTGTAGATGTGATGTTGCCACTAGGGAGAAAACAACTGTCTCTTGTTCATGTAACAAGTGGATTGTTTACCTTACACAGTTTGCTTAAAGCAGTTGTCTGTTGCTTGCAACCTAATACTGGAGGGGGTTCGGATGGTAACCCAAAGGTGGACTTCTAGTCATAGATGCAGTTGGATGCCGGTCTATGTATATTGTTGTATTGCCCAATCGAATCTCATAAGATCTTTTTGTCTAGTATTGCACTATTATTCCTTTCTCAGTCCTATCAATTGCCCTGCTGTAATTTGTTTACCCAGCATGCCATGTTTGTTTATCTAAGGAGAACACCTCTAGTGAACTATGGACCCCGGTCCAATCTTTACCATTGAAACATCCTCCACTGTTACTGTTTACTTGCTGGAAAACCATCATCACCTTCCACACCATACAGTTAATCCTTTGTTACAGCAACCGGTGAGATTGACAACCTCACTGTTAGTTGGGGAAAAGTCTTGAGTTTGTGTTGTGCAGGTTTCGACGTTGCTTGCAACACCTTTGAGGCGTTTCCTTCCTCCTACTGGTTCGATAACCTTGGTTTCTTATTGAGGGAAAACTTGCTATTGTACTGGATCATACCTTCCTCTTGGGGTCTCCCAACGAAGTGCTACTGCACGCAACAAGACTTTTTCTGGCACCGTCGTCGGGGAGGCTAAGGACGTCTTCACAAGGGGAGTCCTCCTCAACCTTTCTCTTTACTTTATTTTAGTTTGCTTAGTTTCTTTTTCTTGGTTTTGTTTGCCTCTTTTTATCAAAAACTCCAAAAAAAATAGTTTAGCTTGGTTTGCTTTCTTTTATCAAAAACACACAAAAAATTAGTTCCTACTCTAGTTGCTGGTCTGTTTTTGCCTTGCTTTGTCATGCTTTCTATCAATGGTTGGTTTCTTTGAAACTAGTTCTTATTGGCAAGGTGGGTTCACGGAAGAAAAAAAGTATTATTATAAGGAACAACGTTTGTCAGAAAAAGGGAAACACTTATGGGAACAAATTGATAAATTGAATACTATTGCTAGAGAGGTGTGCTCTACTTATAATGTTACTTATTGCTTTGATAAAGCTTGTTGTTGTAGGAGGTATAAACACCTCCCTTTTCAATGTGAGTATAATGATAATGTTACCATATCCTCTTATGTTAAAGGAAATTATGACTTTTATGATGTGGAACAAAATGAAGAATTTATTGCCTTCAAGGGTGCATTTGAACTTGCCAGTTTGCTTGAAAATACTGATGATACACCTTATGAATATGAGGTTTATGAGATACTTAAATTTTTCTTTGATAATTACAAGGAAGAAAATGGCTATATTCTTAAATATTTTAATAGGTGATTTCCACAAACGGAAGAGACTAATGCCTTGCAGGAGCCTATGGAAGACGAAATTGCTGAACCTGAAAGCTCATTAGATGAAAAAGAGGAGGTGAGAGATGGTCAAGAGGAGGAAGAATGGATCTACCCATGCCTACCTTCTAATGAGAGTAACTCTTTATCTCTTACATTATTTGATTTTCCCCCATGCTTACCAAAGGAGGCTGAATGTTATGTTCCTATGGATTCTTTTGAAATATCTACTTTGGGTAAAACCTGTGAAGGTTTTAATCCCACTATTTTTTAGCTTGATAGAAATTATGTGTTTGTATATCATGAAAAGCATGCCTTATGTGATAGTTATATTGTTGAGTTTATTCATGAGGATACTGAAAATTATTATGAGAGAGGAAAATATGGTTGTAGAAGTTTTCATGTTACTGAAACACCTCTCTATGTGCTGAAAGTTTTGAAGTTGCTCTTGTTTTATCTACCCATTCTTGTTACTATGTGCTTCTTTGATTTATTTTCTTACAATATTCCTATGCATAGGAAGTGGGTTAGACTTAAATGTGTTTCATATTTTCTTCTTGATGCTCTCTTTTACTTCAAATCCATATTTCTTATGTGAGCATCTTCTCAAACTTTTGTGCCTAACTTAAAGGCGTTAAAGAAAAGTACTTGTTGGGAGATAACCCAAGAGTTTCCTTAAGTCTTGGAAGTTATTACTTCAGTAATGACCTCTTCTTATCCTTTTTGTTTGATTTTTGTGCCAAGAATGACCTCTAATGAGAGGGAAGTAAGATTTGGGAAGTTGTTGTCCCGAAACATATTTCTTTCCTCCACCATAAAAATTCGTGAGGAGTCTCTGTAAGTCGGATTGAGCTAAAAATTTATGAATAAATCGCCCAGTATGTTAGATAACTTTCGTAGTTCAACACTTTTTGATTTGAGCAACATAAGATTTTCTAAAAAATCGGTTTCTACCTACTGGTATATTTTGACAGATTTCTTCCATTATTTGCATTTGCTTCTTATTGACTCCTTTTGGGGTTCTTTTTGGGGAAATTGATCTTTTTGTAGGAGTTGCTACAGTAGCTTGTGTTTTTAGTGAAAAGTTTTGCTGTTCTAAAACTAAATCGAAAGGTCTATTATCTTTTGAATACACTAATGTTGATAATGAAGATTGTGTGAAGTTTTGTATGAAGGAAAAATTTTAGGTGTAGAGAGAGAATGATGTAATGAGATGAAGAATGGACAAAAGCTCAAGCTTGGGGATGCCACCCCGGTGTCACCCCAAGAAATATCCAAGAGATACAAGCAATAAAGCTTGGGGATGACAAGGCATCCCCTTCTTCATCAATAAAAAGCTCAGGTCTTTCTAGACACTTCGTTTTTATTGTTTCATGCATTGTTGTGTTGTTCTTGGAGCGTCTTAGTTTTAATTTGCTTTGCTTAGTTTGTTTAGTTTGCTTGAATAAAGTAGTTTGGACCCCTGTTCTCGCCGTGTTGTTTCAAATAAGTCGATTGGTGTTGGAAAGGAGTAGAAAGTTCTTGCTTGAGAAGTGAAAGAGGAGCTTGCATTGACTATGACTTAGACTTTAGCATGTCATGCTAGGTGTTGTTTTGACCTTATGCTTACTGATTATTGTTGTAGCATGACTTGTTCCAAACAATTGGGATTGCTTAGTGTGCCTTAAAGGAATCATGCATTGTTTTAGCATACAAAAGCATAGTATTGTGGTTTGATCCTTTGATGCTCACTTGGCACATGCTCACACCATGTTATTACTATGAACAATTCACCATAGCCTCTATGATCATTTAGTCCTTGACTTGTAGTACCAGTCTATGCTTTGATTAGTAATGTTTTGTCGCTCTGCATGATTATGGCCATTATTGCTCTCTTAGTTGGTTGCTCCCAGTCTTTTGCTAGCCTCCACTTGTATGAGTAAGATCTACTCATGCTTCCAACTCCCAACAAACCAAGTTATTCCAAAGTGTCCACTATAAACTCCTATGCATGGTGTGTTACACCATTACAAGTATATTCTTGTTTTCAGCTATCTTCCAATTAAAATGTATTTTGTTATGTGAAAACTTAGTGATTAAAGCTCTCACAAACTTGATGGCACACTTTATATTCGTTGCCCCTAATAAACTTGAACCATTGTGTCATTTATGTTGTATATGCTTGCACTTATACGTTGGAATTAGCAGAACCATGTTTTTTAGGGTGTTAACAGTAGGAAAGGTTCCTACTGCCTTATTTTCATTAATAAAGGGTCAGAGTTTGCAGTGTTACATATTTACAAATTACAAGGGATTAAAAGATCTCCCAAAAAAGTTTAGAAAGCCTAAGACAGCACAGGATTACAAACTATGGACTATGCTCTTGATGAGTGGGTGTAAATCCTCCTTTGTCATGTGGATCAGTAGTGATAGATCAGCAGCCAATCCTGACTTCCAGGCCTGGACCGAGGGTTGTATGTTATTAAACCAGAGGTTGTTTCTCTCCTTCTAGATGTTCCAGGATCCAAGCAGGGTAATTTCCATAAATAGCTTTTTATTCCATCTTTTTTCCTTGTTCAATGATTTGAAGCCTAGAGCCAGCCATAGACCAAGAAATATTAACTGTACCCCAGCAAGCTTGAATGAAAGGACAATGAAAAAGAAAGTGTTCAATTGTTTCTTTAGTAAGATGGTTACACATTAAACAGTCATATCCAGTCGCAAGTGTATAGTGCCTTCTTCTAAGCATGTTTCTTGTATTCAGCCTATCAGACAGAACAAGCCATCCAAAGAACTTAACTTTTGCAGTACATTTTGATTTCCACAACCATTTGAAAGCTATATGTGGGTTCAGGTTTATGAAATTATACTGGTAATATCTGCTAGATGTGAAAACTGTGGTTCCCCAAATATAACTCCAAGCGTCTTGAATGTGCTCACTAAGTTGTATCTCTCTGCAACTATTTTGAATTGTTCTTAGTTCAGCTAAAGCTTCATGTGACAGAGGAAGATAAAAAAGAGGAGCCAAACTATCTAAAGTTAAAAAATCTTAGGCAGAGATATCTTCATTCTTCACATAAGAATAGATAACTAGGTGGCTCTCTTCTAAAATAGTGTCAGACCACTGATCCTTCCAAAACAATGTATGGGCCCCATTACCAATTGTACTCTTATCCACTCCTCTAAATAAATGGGAGAGTCTAAAGACATCTCTCCACCAGAAAGATCCACAAGGCCTAGTAGAATGTGGAACAATATTATTGTAATAAGCATTCCAAACTAGAGAAACCCAGGGGGTGTCATCCTTGTTGTAAAACTTATGAAGGAACTTTAAAAACAGGCCTTCATTTTGTATTTTTAGGTTAAGTATACCAATACCTCCTTTATTCTTTGGTCTACAAATCATGTCCCAAGCAGCAAGAGAGTTGTATTTTTCACCTTCTTCAGTCTTTTTATTCCACAAGTAGTGTCTCTGAATTTTCTCTATGTGTCCCACAATCTTATCTGGTAATTTGATTGCACACATTGTGAAGGTTGCAACTGAAGCCAATAAGGAGTTAATCATAGTCACTCTCCCACTATAAGACATCATCATGAATGATGCAGACACCTTTCTCTCAATTTTGTCAGTCAGTGGCATTAGATCATACACTGTGGGTTTAGTGGTGCCAAGAGGGAGCCCTAAGTAAGTGAAAGGCATTGTGGCAATTGAACAACCCAACATATCTGCAATTTCCTTAGTGATGTTGTCTGCCAGATTTATTGGCATGACGAGAGACTTCTGAAAATTGAACTGTAAGCCAGTAGAAACAGCATAATTGTGAAGAATCCCTTTCATTACTTAAACCTGTTCTTTATCTTCTTGAATTATGATCAAAGTGTCATCTGCATATTGGACAACTAGAAAATCCTGACCAAAGTCAGGGGAGAATGGAGCTTTGAGGATGTTTTCTCTGAATGCATTATTGATTGCAGATTGTAATAAATCAGCAGCTAGAACAAATATGAGGGGAGACAAAGGATCTCCTTGCATGACACCTCTTTTGCAGTGAAATTACCTGCCAGTACTCCATTAAGCAGAATAGTAGACTTTCCAGTGCCAAAGATAATTTCAATCCATTTTAGCCACTTATCATCAAAACCCATCTGTTTCATAATTTTCATCATAGCCAGATGATCAATGGTATCAAAGGCTTTGGAAAAATCCAGCTTAAGCAGAATAATTTCTTTCTTAGAGGTTTCACATTGGTAGAGAAATTCAAAAGCCCATGCAAGGCAATCCTGAATGTTTCTGCATTTTAGAAAACCATATTGATTTTTATGAATAATTTTTAGGATTACCTTCTGGAGTATGCTAGCCAAGATTTTGGTGATTAACTTGAGCACACAATTTTGCAGAATAATTGGCCTGAAATCATTGACAGTTTTAGGTGAACCCATCATGGGAATGAGTGTTGTGTGTCCCATGTTTATACTCTCTAGATTCAGGTCTCCTTCATAAAATTGAAAGCATAAAGAGTAAATATCTTCCTTGATGATGTGCCAACAACTTTTATGAAGAGTCCATTTAATCCATCAGGTCCTAGGGCTTTATCATTTGGCATTTCTTTAACCACTTTGTCAATTTCCTCTCTGGTAAATGGTATGGATAATGCTTCAAGGCCCTCAGTTGGAGTAATCAGATGCTGTAAGTCAAAAAGCATCTCAGGCTGAGTAGAAGTACCCAATCTTTCCTTATAGACTTGAAAAATAGCACTTTGTTTTTCAGCATGCTTAGTGACTAAAGAACCATCAGATAGTTTTAGGGAGGCAATATTGTTCCTTCTATATCTTACAGTAGCAAAATTATGAAAGAATTTTGTGTTCTCGTCTCCAAACTTTGTCCATCTAATTGTGCACCTTTTCTTCCAATATGCATTTTGGTACTACAATAACCTTGCTAAATGAGCTTTTAGAATTTTCCTGAAATTTGCTTCTTGACAAAACAATGGCCTTCTATCTTCAAGGTTATCAAGTTTAGAGAGAACCCTGTTAGTATTTTCAATACAACTGGATAATTTTGAAATTGATTTGCTCCAAAATTTCAAATCATATCTCAACTTTTTAAATTTTGCATTTAGATTTGCAGCACTATTGTACTTGTGAGTTGGTTTACCCCAACTCGTTGGTACAGCTTCCAGAAACCAGGATGTGCTATCCAATAGTTATCAAATCTGAAAACCCTACTGCCATGGATCTTAGTTTGTATAGAAACAACACAAGGAGTGTGATCAGAGGTTGGTTTTCCTTGTGTGGATACAACCGTATTATGATAGCTAGTTGTCCAGTGCCTGGATGTAAAAAAACCAATCAAGTTTCTCTAACAGAGGATATTGTTGCATGTTGCTCCAGGTGAACTTTCTTCCTTTAATGGGCAATTCAGTGAGATGTTGCTCTCTGATGAAGTCATTGAAAATTAGCATGTCATTAATATTCCCCCAAGCTTATTCTTGTTTATAGGGGACCTAATGAAATTAAAATCTCCCATTAAGATCCAGTCATCATCATCAGGAATATTCACCTCAAACATCCATTTAATAAATTTGTCCCTCAATTCACCATTACAGGGGCCATAGATGTTAACTAAAGTCCAAGATTGATATGAATGAGTAGAAGTCAAATGAACAAAGAGTGCAAACTATTCACAATGCATAACCATTCAATAAAAAATTGAGCTATTCCAAATAATAATGAGGGCCCCAGAAGCACCCACAGAAGGCACATGAACAAACTCATCAAATCTTGCTGGGCGACAAGCTTTAATAAACTTCAAATCAAAAGCTTCCTTTTTGTCTCTTGCAAGCAAATAACTGAACATCCACTTACATTAATAGCATTCATTAAGGATAATTGTTTCTCTCTTGCATTAAGCCCCTTAATGTTCCAGCACAGAATAACCCATTGTTTAAACAATGACATTATTACAACTCAAATATATAGAAACCAAAATAAAGATGAACAGGCACTAGGCACTATCAACATTCTCCTTCTCCTGCAAGCCTTCCATGAGCTTCTTAGGAGTGAGTTCATCCTGAGGAACACCACAAAGAGAAATTCCAATAGACTTGAGCACTGGGATTGGGGTTGCAAGAAGAGCACTGGGATTGTAGAACCATGTTTTCATGGGGAACATTTTCAACATTGCACTTGTACTTTGTACATAGTTGATATCATGCTCTTTTGTCTATGGATGTCGCCGATGTGAAATAGAAAGGAATCTTGTAAGCCCATGGAGTTATGTATTTTGTGTTAGAGAAATGCCTGGGCCGCAAGCCTAAGCCATGCCTAATCATGGTGGAAACTTGCAGCATCACCATAATGATAAATCTTTGAAGCATCCTCAATAAAAACCTATGCAAATAGCAAATAAAAAGATTGCTGAGATGCTCATTGTCTGCTTGCCTTGTCATTTTGGTTATGGGATAGCTCCTGTACCATGTGCAAGGGGTACCCCGTTGGCGGTTCTCTATGATACGCATGTACTTACTATGACAAGAACTTACAGGTGACTAAAGTTGAGTAGCATGAGGTGCGACCCTCGTATTCAAGGGACATGAGATTGCCAACTTATACTTTGTCAAGCATATACTCCATAGTTTGTTCACTTTAACCTTAATCACTTCAAGATGCTTATGATAGGGGCAATGAGGGCTGAAAGCTAACAAGTAACATAATTTTTGGAAGCTCTTTTTGAAACTTGAAATCCATGCTTGCCTTTATGAAGGGACTTTCTTCCACCATTATTGAGTCTCCACCTTCTACCTTTAGGAACCAGTAAGAGAGCATAGTTTTCATTCTTAGTTCTATGTCCAGTGTCCCAAAACTTATTGGTCTATGCATATTGTTGATATTTCTTGTTCTTGTGCTATTTGTATCTAGTCACTCTTATGAACTTTGAAGGTGTCCTACGCATCTATTTGCTACTCTATGAGGGATAAGCTGAATGCCACTATGCCATGTTTTCTGTATGTGAAACAAACAACCATTGTTCAATGCATGTTATTCATAATCTTTGTTTGTAGCCTTTCATGTTGCATTCATAGTTACTTTGTCTTATTGTTAGAACTCCATCTTTCATGCACATGTTTAGAGTTCTTTGATCCCAGCTTTTAATGCTTGCAAATGGTTTGATCTTGGTTTTGATGGTGCATGTCACCTCAAAAATTATTCTTTTTATCACTTACCTACTCGAGGACGAGCAGGAGTTAAGCTAGGGGATGCTTGATATGTCGTAAACGTATATATAATTTTTGATGCTCCATGCTTGTTTATTATCTACTTTGTTTTGCTTTCCCTACACTTTGAGGTGTTTTTATATGTTTTATGGTACTAACCTATTAACAATATGCCACAGTGCCAGTTGCCTGTTTTCTTCTGTTTTTGGTTCCAGAAAGGCAGAAAATCAATATTCTCGGAATTGGATGGGACAAAAGCCAAAGTCAATATTTTTCCTGGAGCAACACGGAACCACGAAGCAGAGACGGAGTAGGGCACCAGGGTGTCCACACCCTAGCCAGGCGTGGGCCAGCCCTGGTGGCGCCTACAGGGGGTGTGGGCCCCCTGGCCCTCCACCTACCTTGCCTCCTTCGCCTATAAAAAGATACCGAGGAGAAAACCCTAATCCATCAGAAAGCCACGAAAAGTTTCGTTGCGCCACCGCCACCGAAGGGGAGATTCGGGGGACAGAAAGTCTCTGTTTTTATACCCTACCGGGATGGGGAAGTGCCCCCGGATCCATCTCCATCGATCTCCATCACCATCTCCATCGCCGTTGCTGATTCCCATGATGAGGAGGGAGTAGTTCTTCCTCGAGGCTAAGGGCTCTACCGGTATCTATGTGTTCATATCTCTCTCTATGCATGATCTTGTTGTGATCATGAGCTTGTAATCAAGTAGATCTGCTCTGCTACTCAAGTGCTTTAATAGATCTCCGGCTCTCCCCATGTGTGTGAAAGTGACAGCATGCACGCCATGATGGCACTTAGGCTGGAGTCTACATAAATACTCATCGTGCTTTAATAGATCTATGATTTTCCCCACGTGTGTGAAAGTGATTGTGTGCACGCCGTGTGTGGCACTTAAGCTAGACTACATATATATTTGTTATGAGTTATATTTGGAGTTGGGTGTATCTATGAAATTGAGGTGTTTGTTGGAACCATCTAGTGCACAAGGTGACAGTGTGGGGTTATCTAGATTGGGAAAGGCGGACTTTGAGGAGTGCTATTATAGCCCTACCGTCGATTAGAGTGTCCAACCGGAGAGTAGTTAAGGGTATTATCATTAAGATAAGATATTTATGTAGGGTTTCGTATCATGGAAAAAAAATCTACCTCATGCACACTAACAAGCCAAGATCTATCTACTAGATTGTAGCAACGAGTCGATTAGAGTACTCACCCTCGAAGATTCCAAAGCGGTTAATGATAGGAGATTCTCGTGGGTGATGTAGTCGTACACTTGCCGATCTCAAGATCGTGTAGACTATCCTTCCGGCGTTGCGTTCTAGCAGCGCTTCCGCAGTCGGTCACACATTCGGTACTCGATGAAGACCTTCCTCTCCCTTGTTCCAGCAGGCAGCGGAGGTTGTAGTTCTCCCCTCGCGATTTTGGCAGCACGACGACATGGTGTCAGAAGTAGAGGGAAAATCCTGCAGGGCTTCGCCTAAGATGGAGAAGGTTATGATGGATCTAGGGTTTTCGGTGATCTAGGTTTAGATTGCCGGATAGGAGGAGGTGGAGTCGATGGCGGCTAGGGCGACGGCGAAGAGCCGGTGACAGCGCGAGGCGGTTGCGGCAACGGCTAGGGCGGCGGCAGCGGCTCAAGGTGGGAGGGCTGGTTGTGTGTCCTCTTGGGGCAGCCCCTCCCCTCTATTTATGAGAGGGAGGGCAGCTTGGGAGAGTGGAGTTCGAATCCTTCCCCAAATCCCTATCCAAGTTGGAGGGAAAGAGGAGTCTTTCCTTCTTCCACTAGGAAACCATTGTTCCAGTTTGACTTTTCAAAACCTCCCTTTTGACTTGCAATTTGGAGCTTAATTTCTTTCTTGCAAACTGTTGGGAATATGCCCTAGAGGCAATCATGTATGATGATATTTCCCATTGTATTCATAAAGTTATTAAGTTGTCCTTGTATAAACATCTGATTTGTATCATTGAATATGTGATTCGGTTGTGGAACTATACATTCATGTTGTTTGTACTAAATATCCTTGGTCATTGAGGTTGTGTTGGACACACAACTTATACCAATGTGAAAGTCGGATTGATGACTCGGTTCCACTTGTCATGGGCATGGAGATGCTATTCCAACTTACACAGAATCTGCTAAAGAGTTTAGCGAGTCGGATTGACCCATATTGAGGTACAATGAACAAGTTGTCATTTGTATATCTCAATCAATGTAATCCTTAGACCTGAAGTTATTGCATAGTCCGAGTTGAGGATAACCGACTTAGGTTCTGTCAAACACTGATCCGTAACTGGGCAGTTATAAAGGCAGATATCGGGTCGACTAAGAATCAAGTTGCGTGATGTGAATAACTAAGATGGGATTTTGCCCCTCCACTTGGAGAGATATTCTCTAGGCCCTCTCGGAAGATATGATTCGGAAAGCATGGCCATGCACGACTCGATTAAGTGTTCACCGATGCGATCGACTAAGAGTTAGTCGGGTGAATCACTTATCTCGGATCGAGAAGAGAGTCGGACTATTTAAGGGATGAAAAATATTCGCCTATAGTCTGACAAGGTATCTCATGAGGCAAAAGGGACTCGGACACAAGTCGCATTGGAAAGGCAAGTCGTCATGACTGTTTGGTACTTGGGAGTCAGCACGTTCTGCTAGGAGCCGCTACCGACTGATCAATTGAGAGTCGGACTCTAATCCTCTTCAAGTTGCCAAGAGCCTGCGGGGTCACACACTTAAGAGCGGGGGCAAGTCCGGATAGGATCTGAACCGGACATCTGGTTGGGTTGGACCCGAGCCGGATTTGGACTGAGTTAGTGAATGGGCCACAAAAATGGAACCTACGTTCACTCCCTGTATATAGTGGAGCACAGTAACCCAGAAGGGTTAATCGTTGATCGGTTAGGTCATTCCATGTGTTGGAAACCCTAGCTCCGCCGCAGTCATGCCAACGTACCGAACCTAGCAGTTCGCCGCTGGTGCTCCTCCTTGTACGTGTGGATACTAGCAGAGGTGATGTACAATCAGCACCAGGACGATCGGATCATGAGGACTGCACTGCATCAACTGACGTGCTTCATCAGTAATCCATAACTGCGCGTCTAGTGGTAAACCTCATGGCCTTCTACCTCAGCAAGATCTTGGGATCACCACGTTGGAGGAAAAAGTTTTGTTTTATCTCTACGTGGCCCAACAGTGGTATCAGAGCGATAGATTCTGGTTTTAGGCTCGAGATATCGCATATGTGATATGCGGTTGGCTGTAGATGAGATATATGTGCTGTTTTGGTGGTCGATCTATGAGATAGATCGGTTTTGTACGAGGTTGATTGGATCAACTATACTCGGGGAATGGTAGATCTATTTTCTGTGATCATGTTGTTGAGGTCGTGGAATGACATACCCCTACCGGTCGGCTTCCGCCATCGGGGTAGACTGTGACACGTAAATCCAAAGGCGGTGATCGAAGATCAAAAAGTTTGATTGAATCGGAACAATGGTCGGAATCCATGTCCGGATCGTAGATGAGATCTACATTTTCGGAAAAGTCGCCGGGCGCTGCCCCTTCGATCTCCGCCCTCTATCCGGATAGCGGGACCGCCGGCTTTGCCCTGTCGTAGCTCCTTAGATGTCGTTGCAAGTTTCACAACACCGGTATTGTATCTATGCAGAACTTGTTTTTGCAGGAAGTTGTGAATTGTATGGTTCATGTGCATGTGATGTATGTGTGTAATCCATACGTGATCTGCGAATCACGGTTTTGTCAGCCGGCTGGAGCCTAGGTGATGTCATTTTATTGTATAACAACCTGCGTGTCGGATTCTCCATGTAATTTACTTTACTAAGCTAGTGTAGCTGTATGGAGAACCCGGATGTCATGCAAGGCGATGTACATGTCGGCGACATGGAGTAAGACAGCAAGTGACAAGAGTTGGCACAAGTCGGATTACAGGCTTTGTGGAGATGGAGATCTCCATGAAGGGAGCCATACTATTTCACATTATAATTGCTTTATTTTGTGTTATTGTTATGTCTCTGTTTTACCTCTACTAGATAGTCGGTAAAATTTAATCCCTCAAAGAAGGTCTAGTCGATTTTCCCGCCAGTGTTTGCACCATCACAAGTCAGACATTTTTGGTAGTGGGCTCATAAAATTGAGGTGCTGCCAATTCTTTCCAACTAGGTGGGTTCGAGTCGGACTCTTACTGCGGAAACACTCGGTAAGCTAGACGGGTCTATCACAACGGTTGTGGGGCTCGGGGAAAAGTCGAACGGGAGCCGGGGCATGTGATGCCACCCATCCAACAGGAGTCGTATGAGATGCGATTGACAAGGAGTTGTCTACCTAGATCACTTGACGGCTAGCGGTGATGCTAAAGCTCACTAGCCGACTTGCTTATTTAGGATCCTGGATCACTAAGTAACCATCGGAGGGGTGTTAGTTCTAGTGGGAGCATAAAATATTAAAGTGTTTAATATGCTTGCTCTTTTATGAATACATGTCTTAAGTGTTTTGCATATTTTCTGTTGTAGATCATGGCACCAAGTAGCAGTCACTCTCAGATATCCGGTTTTGCGTTGAGAACCATTCTTGAGAAAGATAAACTGAACGACACTAATTTTACCAACTGGTATCGCAATCTAAGAATTTTTCTCAAACAATAAAAGAAGGACCATGTCCTAGACAACCCACTTCTAGATGAGCCGAATGAGAATGCGACTGTCGCTGGTACCAATGCCTACCGTCAGGCTAAGGATGAGTCCACGGATATTAGCTGTCTTATGCTTGCTCACATGGAACCGGACTTGCAAAAGCAGTTCGAGAATGTTGAGGCCTACGGTATGATCGAAAGACTCAAAAGCATGTTCCAGGCTCAGGCGAAGACTGAGAGGTATCAAGTCTCTCAGGCTTTGCTGAGTTGCAAGCTTAAGGATGGTGATCCACTGAGTCCGCATGTGATCTAAATAGTTGGTTATGTGCAGTCTCTAGAGAGGCTTGGCTACCCCATTAGCGAAGAGTTCGTGACGGATATAATTCCGAACTCTCTTCCTAGTGCATATGGGCAATTCATTTCGAACTACCACATGCATGGTATGGATAAGAAGCTCACTGAATTGCATGGGATGCTCAAGCAGGCAGAGGCGAATCTCAAGAAGGGCGCCAGTCAAGTGTTGATGGTGTAGAATAAGGCTAAGTTCAAGAAGAGTTCTTGGACTAAGAAGAAGACTAAGAATAAGGGAGGAAAGCAAGCTCAGGACCCGGTCCCAAGCGCTTCCTCAGGGACTAAGCCATCTCCTTCAGCCGGAACCACTTGCTTCTACTACAAGGCGGATGGTCACTGGAAGAGGAACTGCAGCAAGTATTTGGCCGACAAAGCCAAGAGTGTAGGTATGACTTCCGACTCAGGTACACTTGTTTGCAATGTTATAGAAAAATATCTTGCTGATGCACCTAATAGTTCTTGGGTATATGATACCGGATCAGTTATTCACATCTGCAACTCGTTGCAGGGACTGGTAAGAACTAGGAGCGTAGAAAGAGGCGAGGCTGATATTCGAGTCGGCAACAAAGCAAGAGCTGCTGCGTTGGAAGTCGGCATGATGCAACTTCATTTACCTTCCGGATTCATTATGGAACTGAATAATTGTTATTATGTTCCAGTGCTCAGTCGAAACATTATTTCTTCTTCATGTTTGATGAGGCAAGGCTATGAGTCGAATATCAAGAATAATGGTTGTTCTTTGTATTTGAATGATATGTTTCACGGCTTTGCACCCGTCTAGGATGGGTTATTTATTTTGAATCTTGATGGTGAGTCGGTTTATAACATAAATGTTAAAAGGTTGAAACCAAATGATCTGAATATGACTTACTTTTGGCACTGTCGGCTTGGTCATATAAGTTGGAAACGCATGAATGTAACATCCCAAAAATACTAAGCTTGGATCATCAAGCACTAGTCATCAACATTTAGGGTTAACAAAAAAATTTCTAAATAAAATTATGAATGCATGCATATGTGTATGCATGGATTGTGAAATTCTTTGGAACCACCTTGTTTGATTGTTTCATTGCTTGAAAAATGTTTCTTAGGTGAAATAAACATCATCTAAAACATTTCCCACACTTTTCCTAAAGACAAGTAAATCAAAACAAATATATTAAAGGAATGGTCACTTTGACCAATTTAACTCCCATGCCTACTTTGGCTGTCCCAAACTTTCAGAACCTAATAGAAACTTTTCTGGATCTTTGCACCCCTTGAATGTACTCCTAACAAAGTATCAAGGCCCACTTTGTGATCATCCAGAAACTTTCAAATGCATAGTTTAAATGACAATTCAAAATTGAATCTTTATCATATGGGAAGATCCCACTTTTTCAAAAACCACGCAAACAAGCTCAACTTTCAAAACCCAACCATCTGCAGACTCACCAGCACCAACCTAGCAAACCCACCAAAAATCTTTTCAAAATTCAAAACTTGAATTCATGTGGCCATTTCATCAAACAGGTTGCAGATACAAATCAAACAAACATCAAACACTATAGTGTGTAGTAAAATTGGCCTAACTTGTTCCCTATTTAGCTCACAACCAGCTCAGTAGGTCATCTAGCAAGATTAACCAAGCACTAGCACCACTGTGAGCTTGCCATTGCCATCAATGGTGAACAGCCGAGCACACCCATGTCGACAGCAAGCTAGGAGGAGACACAAGCCTCGCCAGCATGTTTGGGAGGCAGCCCACCATCCATCGCCACTCCCTATCCACCGCTCGAACCTTGCCAACCACTGGACCACACGCACGCGGATCGCGCCTGCACCGCCAATGACCATGCCGGCGTGGCGCCAGAGCACCACCTCGACCGAAGCCCACGGTACCGCTTCTTGCCGCTGCATACACAATCCCCACCGACCAGGAGACCGCCAGACATCCCGTTCGCGTCCGTGGCCCCTGACCGCTTCGCCGTCGAAGACGCCGCCTCTACCGTGCGAGCGTCGCATGTTCGCACCAAGCTGCACCGCCCACGCCAAACCATGTCATTGAGCATCGCCAGGAACACCGCACCGCCCCCTACCATCGCCCATGCCAATATCCGCCAGAATATCGCCCGACGAGCTCACTGCGCGCCTGGCCGGTCCCTCGCCGACTATAAATAGAGGCCACCCCGCCGATTTCTTCACACCATTTCACTCCCCTCTCGTCACTGATCGTGCCACACCGTTCCCGGAGCAAGGAGAGCACCACCTCGCCGGAATTTCACCGGAGCCCGCCGCCTCTGGAGAAGAAGGGAGCCATCGATTTTGTCCACCCCAGGAGCTGCCGCGACCACCCCTGAGTTCGCCATCGTCGACTTTGTCGTTCGCCCGCCTCGCCGACCCTCGCCAGCACCCCGGTGAGCCCCCAGCAACCCTCACTGGCCGCGCTAGGTTTCTTTCTCGCCGGCGTGGTCTCGCGTCGATGATGACTCCCAGCCGTTGGATTAGAATCAGATCGAACGACCCACGTTGCCCTGTACCGCTTCGCCCCTCCCTGTCTCACTAGCAAGTGGGGACACCCACTTAAGCAGCCCGTGGGAGCACTGCGCTTAGCAGGCCGGCCCAGTAACTTTTCTCGCGCAGCCCAGTGATTTGAATTAAATCTTTTTCTTTTTAATTCAAACACACTTCTGTACCCATTTTCAAAAATCAATCCTGATCGATTCAGTGCACCAATTTGAATGAAACCAATTTTGTTGGAAAGGTCTGTGAATGCTGAATCTAAGCCCGTTGGACTCAAGTCATTTGGATCTGTAGATCATCCTTAGTAAAAATAACAAGGCAGAAGCTTTTCTGCATTCAAACATTTTTCAAATTTAAACCATACTAGTATTTGAGTTGATTCCAACTCTCAAAAATCATACTTAGCCATACCTTTCAGAATATATAAAAATATATAGGTTTACTTGCAGAAATAATGTTCAAGTAATAAAAGAATGCTACATAGGCATTTCTAGTCATTATATTTAAATAAAATAAAAGGGTAAAACCTTATTAAAGTGTGACACCACTTTAAATCGCATTCCCTTGGACTACAATATGTGGTGATGACATGTGTCAACATGATCCCATGTTTGGGTTGGAGAATATTAAATCTTAAGTAGTTTTTCAATGAGTAGAAATTACTTTTCTAAAAATAAAAGGAATTAAACCAAGCCTTAACCTTGTAATGTTAGAGATGATGCTAGATCATCTATAGGACCCTTGTGTGTGATGATTGCAAGTAGTTAAGTATTGTTTGGTGATTGTGTACCTCGTATTTATTCATAGACGCTAGTACCGACCAAGGATACGAGGAGGAAGGAGGATACTATGAAGAAGAAGCCAAGGAGAACTTCAACCACGCTTCTCCGCACAAGGCAAGCTTATATTGACATTGATGCAAGCTAACACTTGCAAGATACTTTACCTATGCAAGCCAATACTTGCTTGTTACCATGCCTACTATATGCTTTAAGCATATATGATCATACCCACTTGATAAACCAATCCTAGTTTTATTTGCAAGCTTCTTACTTTATTTCTTTATCAAAGCTTACTTAGAGTTTACTTAAGAGTTTGGTAGATACTAGAAAGTTATCTGAAGGTTGCATAAAGAGCATAAAATTTGGCCTAAGATTAGACACCTTGATATCATCTTGAGATATAAGGTTATACATAGTGGAAACTCCCCTAGTTTACCACCCCTCATTATTGTTTACCCCCACTTGTAGATGCTAGTGCTAAGCATAAAACTTGATCAACTTTAGATGGGAATACTTGGTGAGAAAATGGTTATGAAAACCTTAGAATGATGGATCATTCGATTGAAATGTTTTGGACATGTGTTTCCAAACACCTGATGATTTTGGTGATGAAAATGTTGAGGCATGAGCATTAGCCCTTTTGTAAAACTGATGGTTGTCTGGATGCGATACCATTCCAATTTTATCGTACAACCACAATACCCGAAGATTGGGTAGGGCTTGACTGGAAAATTATGTACCTTAGTATTAGCTCCCTCATGGCCAAGGTCTGAGCTGAGGCTACCTTGTGAAGATTGTCCACCTATGCAGTACCCAAGATGACAGTTGGTCATGGTTGGGAGGCCAAACTCACAGGAGAGGTGCTTATACTAGGGCGTGTAATTGAAAGGTTAGGATTGATTATCCGCATACTGAGTATGGTGAATTCAAGATTTGTTCCTGACGGATGTATCGAATGTTGTGGTGAAAGTGTACAATCTCTGCAGAGTGTCAAACTATTCGAATATCCGCGTCCGTGGTTATGGACAGTTGGAGTGGCCATACTGTTCCCCCGTCAGACTTTTCAAAAATGACTTGTGAAATGAATTGAGACTTTGACTTGACCACAACAGAGTTGTGACATGAGTTACAAGATCCCACTTAGGAGTTATAAAATTGTGACTAGCTTGGGAACTTAGTAGAGATAAATCTAGCTTTTGCAAAAGAACCCTAGAGCCTAGTGTCCTATTATCCAAAAACCCCTTTACCTGTTAGTATTAGTTTGCGAGTACTTAAAGAGTACTCATGGCTTTGTCCCTGGCTATTCCCATGGCCAGACTATGAAGAGGAGTACCTGGAAGATGGACCCCAGGAAGGTTACGACAACTAGGATCATCTCCCATCGTCAGCATTGCCTATGACCCCGAAGATGGAGCTTCACCTACGCTACCGTTATTATTACATATTCCGCTGCTTGATGTTGTATTAAGAACTGGATCATGAGATCCCTATTCGTGTAAGAACTTATGTATCGTTTGTAATGGATGATGTACTATGGTATCCAATTCTGTTATGTCTCGCAAAAATGGTAATCCTAGGATTGCGAGGTATGGCATAACAGGCATCTGGGATTAAAAATCCGGGTGTTGACAAGTTGGTATCAGAGCCATCCTGACCATAGGAGACCCTAGTTAGACTGGACGTTTGAACCAAAAACTTAGTTTCAAAACCAAAGAAAACAAATATTTACAAAAAGTTATTCTCATTCTTATCTCTTTGATTCTTTCATAAAAATTCATGTTCCTCAAAAACTCTTGCAAAATACATAAAATTTTGACACATTTGATCACTCTGCTAACCTACTCATCCTCTATTTTTATAGATGGACGTGAAGTACAACAAGTTTTACAAACTGGGGAATGGAGGAGAACTTATCTTTGAGAGGGATTTGGACCAGCTTTCGGAACTTCTGGAGCGTCCCCACCCCGAGTTCTTCGGAGCTCAGCTCAATGATCAAGGAGGAGAAGATCTGCAGTAGCTAATTGTTGCAAGTCTCCGAGGAAAGATTGAACCTCCCACTGCGGAGGGAATTCAGTTTACCTTGAGGGAAAACAACTGGCTCGATGGACTTGCCAGAGCAATGCAGGAAGCTCTTTCCCGTCTGTGTGGGCAGAGCATCAATCAGATCAAGGGTACTCGCTTTGAGTTTTGCCATAGGCGTGATGCAAATGGACAACCCCTGGAAGCCCCATACCACCCCAAGCTGAAGACTCAATTGGACCACCTTAGCTTCATGATGTACGATCGTCAGTAGGAGTTGGACAACTGCCGTGACTACTCCAACCACAAGTCTGCTATCATCAAGACGAAGGATCAGACCATCTCCATGCTAGCAAAGGATCGCAAGTCTCTCCGCCGTCATCTCGACAAGAAGGAGCACATCATTGCCCGTCTTCGCCACCGCATATCATCTTTGGAGGAGACCATCCACGAGAGAGACATGCAGCTGGAGTTAAGGGAGAATGCCGGAGAGGATCTTCATGGAGACCCTTACTCCTATCTCAGCGATGACGATGATTTTCTGGAGGATCAGGCCATGGAATTCTTCACCGATGAGGATGATTTCGCCTTCATCGATGATGATGAAGATGATGAAGCCACAGACTCCTAGGAGTAGTAGCACTTGAGCACTAGCGTAGTGAGTAGTATTCGGTCCCACTGTATCGTAGTTCTCAGAATGGTTCTTAAAACCATCCGTCTTTCTTTGTTGTGGTGTGTGTTGTACTGTGTGCTATGAATGAATGAATGAATGAATGAATGAATGAATGAATGAATGAATGAAAAAGCAAGTTGCTAGAAAATCTGAGTCAAACCTTTAAATCTTTTCAAAGTCCTCGAAACCTTAGAAATTTCCCTCTTTTCTCATGATCTATCTCAATCTTCAGATGCCACGTGGAGGAAGTGGTTCAGCCCCGGACCCGATGTTGCAAATTCTGCAAATGTTGACTTCTGACCGCGAAGCTTAAAGAGCGGAACGTCAAGCCAACCTATCCACCCTTCAGCAGATAGCCCAGCTTGCCCACAACAACCAAGGCCACGGAAATCAGGACAAACATGGATCTAAGCTCAAGAATTTCCAGAACACCAACCCACCTATTTTCACTAAGTCGGAAGAGCCCCTAGACGCTGATGATTGGCTGCAAACCATGGAAAATAACCTAGAAGTCGCTGGAGTGGAAGCCAACGAGAAAGTTCTGTTTGCCACCCATTATCTAGCCGGAGATGCCAGGGCATGGTGGAACAGTGTTTGTGCAATGACCGGAGGCCAGATGATGACCTGGGAGGAATTCAAGGTCAAGTTTAGCAGAACCCATGTGCCACCAGGTTTGATCAAGAGAATGAGAGACGAGTTCAGAGAGCTGAAGCAAGGAAGGATGTCTATAGTGGAATACCTTGACAAATTTTTGTCATTAGCTAGGTATGCCCCGGACGAGATAGACACCGAAGACAAGAAGAAAGAAAGATTCCTGAATGGTCTGCATGACGAGATGCAGACAGTGTTAGTCAATATCCCCTTTGCGGATATTGAAGCCCATGTCAACTCCGCTATCCATATGGAAGGAAATATCAACCAAGCCAATGAGAACCACAAGCGTCGCATGATGCATTAGCCAGGAACCCATCAGACCCCAAAGTATCGCCCCAACCCATCTCCAGGATTTGCCCCAAGAACCAACAGACCCCCGATGAACCGTCCAACCTATCCCAACTGTGGAAACCCTAGACCCGGAGGAAATCACAACAACCCCGACAACTCTAGCAATTTCAACCGTGCCCCACCCAAGTTCAACAACAACAATGCTACCGCCAACACCAACCCTGCCCCTAGGACTGGAAGTAATGTTGTGCCTGTCGCAGCCAAGGACAAGTCGCAAGTGACTTGTTATGACTGTGGAAATAAACGCCAATATTCCAACGAGTGCCCCAACAAGAAGAATGCTACAGCCCCCAATGCCAATGCCCCAGCTCAGCAGTAGCATCGTGTTCAGCCCGGAAGAAGATTTGCCCCAGGGAATTCACTCAACCGCAATGGTCGTCTTTTTCTCATGCATGCTGAAGAAGCTCAGGAAGCACCAGACGTCGTGATGGGTATGTTTTATATTAATTCAGTACTTGCACGAGTGTTGTTTGACTCTGGTGCATCGCATTCATTTGTCACCGAACAATTTGCATGCACTAGTAAAATTCAACCAACCAAATTGAAGCATGTGATGATTGTGCAAATTCCCGGATCAACCACGAAGGCTAGGCAAATTTGCAAAGTCGTCCCTATCCGAATCCATGGCATAGATTTTTATGCTAATCTGATAGTACTCGGAACTAAAGGTTTGGAAGTAGTACTAGGAATGGATTGGATGTCCAAACATAAAGGATTGATTGACTGTGCCAAGAAAGCCATCACTATGACCAGTACCGCCGGAATATCAGTTGAGCATATATCTGAAACCTTACCTCGTCAATTCAAATGCAACAAGAGTATAGCCCAACCTACCATTGACCAAGTCCGGATAGTCTGTGAATACCCCGATGTATTTCCAGATGTTTTGCCCGGTATGCCCCTAGATCAGTATATCGAGTTTATCATTGAACTAATCCCCGGAACAGGACCCATAGCCCAGAGACCCTATAGTATGAACCCGTCAGAGCTCGCGGAGCTAAAGAAGCAACTGGATTCCATGTTCGAAATTGGATTAATTCAACCAAGTGCGTCCCCATGGAGATCACCTGTCTTGTTTGTGGACAAGAAGGATGGAGGTAACCGTTTGTGTACGGATTATCGGAAATTGAATGATGTCACCATCAAGAACAAGTACCCCTTGCCCAAAATAGAAGATTTGTTTGATCAGTTGACCGGTGCCAAAGTGTTTTCTAAGATTGATCTTAGGACTGGTTATCATCAACTCAAGATTTGTGCAGAGGATATTCCAAAGACTGCCTTTACCACCAGATATGGACTATACGAGTATACCTTCATGTCTTTTAGATTAACCAATGCCCCCGCTTATTTCATGAACCTCATGAATAAGATTTTTATGGACTTTCTAGATAAGTTTGTTGTTGTTTTCATCGATGACATTCTGATTTATTCCAAATCAGAAGAAGAACATGATCTACACCTAAGGACCATTCATGGAACCCTTAGAGAGCATCAGTTGTATGCCAAGTTTAGCAAATGTGAATTTTGGTTACAGGAGGTAGGATTCCTCGGTCACATTGTATCAGCCGGAGGAATTGCCGTTGACCCTGCCAAAGTGAAAGATGTAGAAGATTGGCAAGCCCCAACCACTCAAACCCAAGTTCGTGCATTTCTCGGATTGGCGGGATATTACCGCAAATTCGTAGAAGGATTCTCGAGTATCGCCCGACCCATGACCCAATTGCTGAAGAAAGACAAGAAGTTTGAATGGACAGACAAGTGTGAAGCGAGTTTTCAATCACTCAAGAGGAGATTGATTTTAGCCCCAATCTTGATCATGTCGGATATCACGAAGCCCTTCGATGTGTATTGTGACGCATCCAAGATTGGTCTCGGATGTGTGCTAATGCAAGAAGGCAAGGTTATATCTTATCTATCCCGACAATTGAAGCAACATGAGCAAAATTACCCAACCCATGACCTCGAACTCGCAGCCATAGTTCTAGCCCTGAAGACATGGAGACATTACCTGATGGGAACTCGTTGTGAGATTTATTCGGATCATAAGAGCCTAAAGTATATATTCACTCAGAAGGAACTGAATATGAGGTAGAGAAAATGGATTGAGCTAATCAAGGATTATGATCTGGACATTCACTATCACCCTGGTAAAGCCAACGTAGTAGCCGATGCCCTTAGCAGATTGCCGTGCCGCTTGAAATCCATGATTTTGAAGGAGCAACCAAGTTTGCACAAAGAGATGGAAGATTTTCGAATGGAATTAGTAAGTGAAGGATTTTTGGCGAGCATAGAACTTCATCCCACTTTGATCAGTCAGATTAAAGAGGTGGAGAAGGGAAATGCCAGTATCGACGGAATCAAGCGTCGTATCGGTACAGGCAAAGTACCCGGATTCACCAAAGACGAAGGAGTTCTGTGGTACAAAGGACGCCTTTGTATACCAGCAGATTCTGAGTTGAAAGAAGTTATTTTGAAGGAGGCTCATGATACTCTTTATTCCATCCATCCCGGAGGAACTAAGATGTATCAAGATTTGAAAGAGCAAATTTTGGTGGCATAAGATGAAGAGAGAAATAGGAAGCTATATCGCCAAGTGTGATATATGTCAGCGATTCAAGGCAGGACATCAAAGACCCGCTGGATTGTTGCAACCTTTGCAGATTCCGGAATGGAAATGGGATTCTGTAGGAATGGACTTTATCACTGGACTGCCTACTTCTAGTAGGGGAAATGACTCTATCTGGGTCATAGTGGACAGATTGTCCAAAGTCGCCCATTTCTTGCCTGTCAAAACCACATATCAGAGTTTGAAGCTAGTGGAGTTATACATCGCTAGAATTGTCAGTTTGCACGGAGTCCCTAAGAACATTGTATCAGATCGAGGAACACAGTTTACCTCAAGATTTTGGAAGAAAGTCCAAGAAGGTTTAGGAACCCGTTTAGATTTCAGTACCGTGTATCACCCTCAGACCGATGGACAAACGGAGTGAGTAAATCAAATAATCGAAGATATGCTAAGAGCATGTGTGTTAGAATATGGATCCAAGTGGGAAGACTGTCTGCCATTTGAAGAATTTTCCTACAACAACAGTTACCAAGCCAGTTTGCAAATGGCCCCATTTGAGTTCATGTACGGAAGGAAGTGTCGTACCCCTTTGAACTGGTCGGAAGTAGGAGAGAGTCAGATTTTCGGACCCGACATCCTACGAGAAGCAGAAGAGAAGGTTCACAAGATTCGTGAGCACCTCAAGACCACCCAATCCCGACAGAAGAGTTACACCGACCAGAGACGTAGAGGCCTCGCCTTTAACATAGGAGATTTTTTTTATCTGAAAGTGTCGCCATTGAAGGGAATGCAGCGTTTCCAACTCAAAGGAAAGTTAGCCCCCAGATATATCGGACCTTTCAAAATTCTGAACCGTCGAGGAGACGTATCATATGAATTGGAGCTACCCGAAGAGATGTCAGTGCAAAATGTGTTCCATATCTCGTTACTTCCCAAGTGTCTCGAAGTCCCCGAGAAGACCGAAGTGTTCAACAATATCAACCATCAGACCATAGAGATCAACGATGACCTGACCTATCCCAAAGTACCCATCCGTATTTTGGAAGAAGCTTTTCGAACTACCCAAACCCAAAGCATCAAGTTTCTCAAGATTCAGTGGAGCAACCACACAGAACGGGAAGCTACCTGGGAGCGCGAAGATCACATCAGGACGGAGTTTCCCGATCTCTTCAAATCCTAGGTAATCTTTTCGTCCTTTTTCAAATCTCGGGACGAGATTTTGTTTAAGGGGGGAAGGTTTGTAACATCCCAAAAATACTAAGCTTGGATCATCAAGCACTAGTCATCAACATTTAGGGTTAACAAAAACTTTTCTAAATAAAATTATGAATGCATGCATATGTGTATGCATGGATTTTGAAGTTCTTTGGAACCACCTTGTTTCATTGTTTCATTGCTTGTAAAATGTTTCTTAGGTGAAATAAACATCATCTAAAACATTTCCCACACTTTTCCTCAAGACAAGTAATTCAAAACAAATATATTAAAGGAATGGTCACTTTGACCAATTTAACTCCCATGCCTACTTTGGCTGTCTCAAACTTTTAGAACCTAACAAAAACTTTTCTGGATCTTTGCATCCCTTGAATGTACTCCTAACAAAGTATCAAGGCCCACTCTGTGATCATCCAGAAACTTTCAAATGCATAGTTTAAATGACAATTCAAAATTGAATCTTTATCATATGGGAAGATCCCACTTTTTCAAAAACCAGTCAAACAAGCTCAACTTTCAAAACCCAAGCATCTGCAGACTCACCAGCACCAACCTAGCAAACCCACCAAAAATCTTTTCAAAATTCAAAACTTAAATTCATGCGGCCATTTCATCAAACAGGTTGCATATACAAATCAAACAAACATCAAACACTATAGTGTGCAGTAAAATTGGCCTAACTTGTTCCCTATTTAGCTCACAACCAGCTCAGTAGATCATCTAGCAAGATTAACTAAGCACTAGCACCACTGTGAGCTTGCCATTGCCATCAATGGTGAACAGCCGAGCACACCCATGTCGACAGCAAGCTAGGAGGAGACACAAGCCTAGCCAGCATGTTTGGGAGGCAGCCCACCGTCCACCGCCACTCCCTGTTCACCGCTCGAACCTTGCCAACCACTGGACCACATGCACGGACCACGCGGACCATGCCGAAGCGGCGCGGCCAGAGCACCACCTCGACCAAGCCCACAGATCGCGCCGCCGCCAGGTGCATACACAATCCCCACCGACCCAGAGACCGCCAGACATCCCGTTCACGCCTGGCGACGCAGCCACCGCCGTCCGCCGAAGACGCCGCCTCTGCCCCGCAGAGCGTCGCATGTTCCAGACCAAGACGCACCGCCCCACGCCTCGAAACCATGTCGTTGAGCATCGCCAGGGAACACCGTACCATCCCCTACCATCGCCCATGCCAATAGCCACCTGTAACATCGCCCCCGATGAGCTCACCGTGCGCCCCGTCGGTCCCCTCGCTCGACTATAAATAGAGGCCACCCCCGCTCGATTTCTTCACACCATCTCACTCCCCTCTCGTCACTGATCATGCCACACCGTTCCCGGAGCAAGGCGAGCACCACCTTGCTGGAATTTCGCCGGAGCCCGGCGCCTCTGGAGAAGAAGGGATCCATCGATTTCTTCCACCCCAGGAGCTGGCGCGACCGCCCCTGAGTTCGCCATCGTTGACTTCGTCGTCCGCCCGCCTCGCCGACCCTTGCCAGCACCCCGGTGAGCCCCCAGCAACCCTCACTGGCCGCGCTAGGTTTCTTTCTCGCCGGCGTTGTCTCGCGTCGACGATGACTCCTAGCCGTTGGATTAGAATCAGATCGAACGACCCACGTTTCCCCGTACCACTTCGCCCCTCCCTCTCACTGGAAAGTGGGGACACCCACTTAAGCAGCCCGCGGAAGCACTGCGCTTAGCAGGCCGGCCCAGTAACTTTTCCCGCGCAGCCCAGTGATTTGAATTAAATCTTTTTCTTTTTAATTCAAACACACTTCTGTACCCATTTTCAAAAATCAAAAATCAAATAAAGCTTTTCTGCATTCAAACATTTTTCAAATTTAAACCATACTAGCTTTTGAGTTGATTCCAACTCTCAAAAATCACACATAACCAGACCAAAACCCGCTGCCTTACCACTTGGCCACGCCCCATTTCGGGTTTTATGCGACACTAATAAACAGTATTATGTCCTTTTAGAATATATAAAAATATATAGGTTTACTTGCAGAAATAATGTTCAAGTAATAAAAGAATGCTACATAGGCATGTCTAGTCATTATATTTAAATAAAATAAAAGGGTAAAACCTTATTAAAGTGTGACACCACTTTAAATCACATTCCCTTGGACTACAATATGTGGTGATGACATGTGTCAACATGATCCCATGTTTGGGTTGGAGAATATTAAATCTTAAGTAGTTTTTCAATGAGTAGAAATTACTTTTCTAAAAATAAAAGGAATTAAACCAAGCCTTAACCTTGTAATGTTAGAGATGATGCTAGATCATCTATAGGACCCTTGTGTGTGATGATTGCAAGTAGTTAAGTATTGTTTGGTGATTGTGTACCTCGTATTTATTCATAGACGCTAGTACCGACCAAGGATACGAGGAGGAAGGAGGATACTATGAAGAAGAAGCCAAGGAGAACTTCAACCACTGCTCTGCACAAGGCAAGCTTATATTGACATTGATGCAAGCTAACACTTGCAAGATACTTTACCTATGCAAGCCAATACTTGCTTGTTACCATGCCTACTATATGCTTTAAGCATATATGATCATACCCACTTGATAAACCAATCCTAGTTTTATTTGCAAGCTTATTACTTTATTTCTTTATCAAAGCTTACTTAGAGTTTACTTAAGAGTTTGGTAGATACTAGAAAGTTATCTGAAGGTTGCAAAAAGAGCATAAAATTTGGCCTAAGATTAGACACCTTGATATCATCCTGAGATATAAGGTTATACATAGTGGAAACTCCCCTAGTTTACCACCCCTCATTATTGCTTACCCCCACTTGTAGATGCTAGTGCTAAGCATAAAACTTGATCAACTTTAGATGGGAATACTTGGTGATAAAATGGTTATGAAAACCTTAGAATGATGGATCATTCGATTGAAATGTTTTGGACATGTGTTTCCAAACACCTGATGATTTTGGTGATGAAAATGTTGAGGCATGAGCCTTAGCCCTTTTATAAAACTGATGGTTGTATGGATGCGATACCATTCCAATTTTATTGTACAACCACAATACCCGGAGATTGGGTAGGGCTTGACTCGAAACTTATGTACCTTAGTATTAGCTCCCTCACGGCCAAGGTCTGAGCTGAGGGTACCTTGTGAAGATTGTCCACCTATGCAGTACCCAAGATGACAGTTGGTCATGGTTGGGAGGCCAAACTCACAGGAGAGGTGCTTATACTAGGGCGTGTAATTGAAAGGTTAGGATTGATTATCCGCATACTGAGTATGGTGAATTCAGGATTTATTCCTGACGGATGTATCAAATGTTGTGGTGAAAGTGTACAATCTCTGCAGAGTGTCAAACTATTCGAATAGCCTCGTCCGCGGTTATGGACAGTTGGAGTGGCCATATTGTTCCCCCGTCAGACTTTTCAAAAATGACTTGTGAAATGAATTGAGACTTTGACTTGACCACAACAGAGTTGTCACATGAGTTACAAGATCCCACTTAGGAGTTATAAAATTGTGACTAGCTTTGGAACTTAGTAGAGATAAATCTGACTTTTGCAAAACAACCCTAGAGCCTAGTGTCCTATTATCCAAAAACCCATTTACCTGTTAGTATTAGTTTGCGAGTACTTAAAGAGTACTCATGGCTTTGTCCCTGGATATTTCCATGGCCATACTATGAAGAGGAGTACCTGGAAGATGGACCCCAGGAAGGTTACGACAACTAGGATCATCTCCCATCGTCAGCATTGCCTGTGACCCCGAAGATGGAGCTTCGCCTACGCTACCGTTATTATTACGTATTCCGCTGCCTGATGTTGTATTAAGAACTGGATCATGAGATCCTTATTCATGTAAGAACTTATGTATCGTTTGTAATGGATAATGTACTATGGTATCCAATTCTGTTATGTCTCGCAAAAATGGTAATCCTGGGATTGCGAGGTATGGCATAACAGGCATCTGGGATTAAAAATCCGGGTTTTGACAATGAATAAGCTCCATGATGATGGGATCCGAACTTCGTTCGACTTGGAGTCGTTCGAGACATGCGAATCTTGCCTACTCGGCAAAATGACCAACAAACCTTTTGCAAAGAGTTGCGAAAGGGCGTCCGACTTGTTGGGACTAGTACATAGTGATGTATGTGGACCAATGAGCACGACAGCCAGGGGTGGTTATGAGTACTTCATTACATTCACTGATGATTTGAGTAGGTATGGATATATCTACTTGATGAAACATAAGTCGGAAGACTTTCAAAAGTTCAAAGAATTCCAGAATGAAGCACAGAATCAACTCGGCAAGAAAATAAAGTTTCTTCAGTCGGACCGAGGAGGAGAGTACAGGAGCCATGAGTTTGATGACCATCTAAAAAGTTGTGGAATAGTTCATCAACTTACTCCGCCAGGAACGCCGCAAAGGAACGGTGTTTCGGAAAGGCGGAATCAGACCTTGTTGGACATGGTACGATCAATGATGAGTCGGACAGATCTTCCTTTATCATTTTGGGGTTATTGTCTAGAAACAGCAGCTTTCACACTAAACAGAGTACCATCAAAATTGGTAGAGAAGACACCGCATGAGATGTGGACAGGCAAAAATCCGAGTTTGTCCTTTCTTAAGATTTGGGGTTGTGAAGCATTTTTCAAGCGACTTTAGTCGGACAAGCTTACGGCCAAGTCAGATAAGTGTGTTTTCGTAGGGTATCCGAGGGAAACCTTGGGTTACTACTTCTACAATCGAGAAGAGGGCAAGTGTTTGTCGCTCGGAATGGTGTCTTCCTTGAGAAAGAGTTTATCAGTCGGGGAGTCAGTGGGAGCACGGTACAGCTCGAAGAAATTCGAGAGAAACGGGCTAGTAGCGAGTCGGCAAACACCTTGGAGGTTGAGCCGGTCGTGGTAGCTGAGCCGGCAGCAGCACCTGTACTACGAAGATCGGCGAGATTATGAAGTGTCCGTGATGTGTTACTGTTAGACAGTGATGAGCCGGGAAATTATTCGGAAGCGATGGTGGGATCCGATTCCAATTCATGGCTTGGATCCATGAGATCCGAGTTAAAGTCCATGGATGAAAATCAAGTTTGGAACTTGGTTGATCTACCAGACGGTGCAAGACCCGTCGAGTGCAAACGGGTCTTTAAGAAGAAAACTGATATGGATGGAAATGTTTCCATCTATAAAGCACGCCTTGTCGCAAAGGGGTTCCGACAATTTCAAGGAGTTGATTACGACGAGACATTCTCGCCCGTAGCGATGCTTAAATCAGTTCGGATCATGTTAGCTATAGCAGCCTATTTCGACTATGAGATATGGCAGATGGATGTCAAAACGGCTTTCCTTAACTGAAATTTAATCGAGGACGTGAATATGATACAGCCCGAGGGTTTTGTCGATCCGGCTAACGCTGACAAGGTGTGCAAACTTTAGAAATCCATTTATGGGTTGAAGCAAGCATCTCGGAGTTGGAATATTCGCTTTGATGAGGTAGTCAAATCGTTTGGCTTCATCAAGAGTAATAATGATTCTTATTTATACAAGAAGTTTAGTGGGAGCAAAGTAAACTTTATAATCTTATATGTGGATGACATATTACTGATTGGAAATGACATCCCGATGTTGCAAGATACCAAGGAATCATTGGAAAGGAGTTTCTCAATGAAAGACTTGGGTGAGGCAACATATATTCTCGGAATCCGGATCTATAGAGATATATCAAGAAGGCTCATTGGATTGAGTCAGAGTACATATTTGTACAAAGTGTTGAAGAAGTTCAACATGGAATCGTCTAAGAAGGGGTTCTTACCGATGTCCCATGGCATAAAACTTAGCAAGACTCGGTGTCCTTCGACAATGATGATAGAAGTCGGATGAGTGCGATTCCGTATGCTTCTGCAGTCAGATCCATCATGTATGCCATGATTTGTACTAGGCCGAATGTTTCATATGCTCTAAGTGTTGTGAGCAGATACCAGGCTGATCCTGGAGAAATCCACTGGACATCAGCTAAAAATATCCTAAAGTACTTGAGAAGGACTAAGGATATGTTTTTGGTTTATGGTGGTGAAGATGAACTCAGTGTAAAGGGTTACACGGATGCGAGTTATCTTACCGACTCTGGTGATTCTTGTTCTCAATATGGATACGTGTTTATTATAAATGGAGGTGCTGTGAGCTGGAAGAGTTCCAAGCAAGAGACTGTGTCTGCATCTACAACAGAGGCTGAGTATATTGCCGCCTCGGAGGCAGCAAAGGAAGCTATTTGGATGAGGAATTTCCTCATGGATCTTGGTGTGGTTCAGGGCTCGTCCAATCCGTTGGACGTGTATTGTTACAACAATAGTGCTATTGCACAAGCCAAGGAACCTAGACAACACCAGAAGAACAAGCACATACTCATGCGGTACCACCTGATTCGCCAGTTCGTCGATCAGGGTGATATCAAGTTATGCAAGGTACACATGGATGCAAATATTGCGGATCCATTGACAAAGCTGTTACCACAGCCGAAGCATGAGGCGCACCTGAGAGCTATGGGCATTAGATGCTTAGACATGTGATGTCAGAAGATTGACTCTAGTGCAAGTGGGGACTGTTGGGAATATGCCCTAGATGCAATCATGTATGATGATATTTCCCATTGTATTCATAAAGTTATTAAGTTGTCCTTGTATAAACATCTGATGTGTATCATTGAATATGTGATTCGGTTGTGGAACTATACATTCATGTTGTTTGTACTAAATATCCTTGGTCATTGAGGTTGTACTTGACACGCAACTTAGACCAATGTGAAAGTCATCTTGATGACTCGGTTCCCTTGTCGTGGGCATGGAGATGCCATTCCGACTTACACAGATTCGGCTAAAGAGTTTAGCGAGTCGGATTGACCCATATTAAGGTACAACGAACAAGTTGTCATTTGTATATCTCAATCAATGTAATCCTTAGACCTGAGGTTATTGCATAGTCCAAGTTGAGGATCACTGACTTAGGTTCTGTCAAACACTGATCCGTAACTAGGCAGTTATAAAGTCAGAGTTCGGGTCGACTGAGAATCAAGCTGTGTGATGTGAATAACTAAGATGGGATTTTGCCCCTCCACTTGGAGAGATATTCTCTGGGCCCTCTCAAAATATATGATTCATAAAGTATTGCCATGCACGACTCGGTTAAGTGTTAACCGAGGCGATCGACTAAGAGTTAGTTGGGTGAATCACTTATCTCGGATCGAGAAGAGATTCGGACTATTTAAGGGATGACAAATATTCGCCTATAGTCTGAAAAGGTATATCGTGAGGCAAAAGGGACTCGGACGCAAGTCGCATTGGAAAGGCAAGTCGTCATGACTCTTTGGTAATTGGGAGTTGGCACGTTCTGCTAGGAGCCGCTACCGACTGATCGATTGAGAGTCGGACTCTAATCGTGTCCAAGTTGCCAAGAGCCTGCGGGGTCACACACTTAAGAGCAAGGGCAAGTTCGGATACGATCTAAACCGGATATCTGGTTGGGTTGGACCCGAGCCGGATTTGGACTGAGTAAGTGAGTCGGACTCACTATGACTAGTGTTATATGGGCTTTAGTGAATGGCCACGAAAATGGAGCCCACGTTCACTCCCTATATATAGTGGAGCACAGTAACCCAGAAGGGTTAATCGTTGATCGGTTAGGTCATTCCATGTGTTGGAAACCCTAGCTCCACCGTAGTCCTGCCGACGTACCGAACCTATCAGTTCGCCGCAGGTGCTCCTCCTTGTACGTGTGGATACCAGCAGAGGTGTTGTACGATCAGCACCAAGACGATCAGATCATGAGGACAGCACTACATCAACTGACGCGCTTCATCAGTAATCTGCAACTGCGTGTCTAGTGGTAAACCTCGTGGCCTTCTACCTCAGCTAGATCTTGGGATCACCATGTTGGAGGAAAAAGTTCTGTTTTATCTCTACGTGGCCCAATACAAATGCCCAACCAAGTGACCTAGGACCTGATCCAATCATTCCACTTAACCATGACACATTCATGAACCATTCCCCTTCCGGTCCGGTGAACCTTCCAGACTCTTCTAGAACCTCTCCGATGAAAACATCGAAATCATTCCCGAACTGCGAAATTGGACTTTCCTTATATGAATCGTATTATCCGAACCATTCCGGATCTTCTCGTGATATCCCAGATCCCATCCGAAACTCCGAACAACATTTGGTCTCCCTACTTACATTCCATATCTACTAAACAACATTGAACCCTTAAGTGTGTCTCCCTACGGTTCGTGAATTACGCGGACATGACCGAGACACTTGTCCAATCAATAACCAATAGAGGAATCTGGAAATTCATATGGCTCCCACATATTTCTACGATTACTTTGTGATCGAATGAACCACTTACATACGATACCAATTTACCTTTGTCTCGCGATAGTTTACTTATCTGAGGTTTGATCGTCGGTATCTCTACATACCTAGATCAACCTTGTTACTAACAAGTACTCTTTTCTCGTTCCCGTGATATGTGATCCCTTGTGAGCCAGTCACATGCTTGCAAGATAATTGGATGACATTCCACCGAGAGGGCCCAGAGTATATCTATCTGTCATATGGATGGACAAATCCCACTCTTGATCCATGTGCCTCAACACATACTTTCCGAACACTCAATGCCACCTTTATAGCCACCCGGTTACGGTGTGGTGTTTGATGTCATCAAAGCATCCTTCCGGTGATGGTGATTAACATGATCTCATGGTCGAAGGAATTAGGTTACTATATATCAGAAAGCTGCAAACGAACTATTGAAATGACTTGATCTTTGTGCTACGCTTATCTATAGGAGTATGTCCATCACATTATTCTCCTAATGATATGATCTTGTTGTTAACAACATCTCAATATTCATGATCGGGAAACCACAATCATCTATCAACCAACAAGCTAGTATTACAAAGAAGCTTTACTAGGGACTCTAATTTAGTTTACAAATCACACAAGTATTAATGTTTCTGGTTAATACTATTATAGCATGAATGTAAACATTTATCATAAACACAAAGATATAATAATAACTACTTTTATTATTGCATCTAGGGCATATCTCCAACAATTTATATGAGAGAGTGTTCCCTAGTGAAAGTATGATCCCTAGGCCTTGTTTCTAAGCATTGAAACACCGTTTGCATCTAGATCTGTTGCATGTTTGCTTGCTTACTTCCTTTTTCCTTTAGTCTTTACCTCACCATCAAGCTATTTGCTGGCACCGTTACCACTTGTATTTCACTATCTCTTCGCCGAACTAGTGCACCTATACACCTAACAAGTGTATTGGGTGTGTTGGGGACACAAGAGACTTATTGTATCTTGATTGTGGGATTGCTTGAGAGGGATACCTTTGACCACTTCCTACCTGAGTTCGATAAACCTTGGGTAATCCACTTAAGGGAAACTTTATACTGTTCTACAAACCTCTGCACTTGGAGACCCAACAACTGTTTACAAGAATAGAAGTTCGTAGACATCATTGGTCTGTGAAAGACTATATTAGACTTTCGATAAGTCATGATCCCCATGCGAAGATGCGCATTAGTCCATGCCACCGTGTAGATGGGCCCCATCACCCGAGAAAACATGGAGGTCTATAGTCTATGACCATAGTATACGCTACCATCTTCGCTCTTGAATGCGATAACCCACGTCGCTGATGCCTTTTGATGCAGAATGGGCATACGTGGAGAGATGACGCCGCTAGCTCGGCTGACAGATGCGAGAACCGACCGAATTCTATAGCCTATGTTGCGAGATAGTTTGTAGGCCGGTCGCGAAAACGCAGATGTCTATAGTCTACAACGCCACGTCGGCTCTGGCCAGGCCCCATGACCATGAAAACCTGTGGCCAGCATGGGCTCATGGAACCACGTCATCTTTTGGCGGGCCTGCCACCCGACGGGTGCAAAGGCATGTCGCGCCTGTAACGGCTCTCACAAATCATGATACTGCCCGTGTATGCTGACGGTGGGCCCATGACGCGTGTGTGGTACACTGTCATGCGACGTGGGGTACGACTCCATGTGCGACACCCGTCTATGGGATGGAATCTTTTCCCTGGCCTATAGAGGGGCCCGCCTGCTGGGAGAGTAGGGCTCATGTAACATCCCAAAAATATTTATCAAGGTTATCAAATTCCAATCACCAAAATTAGGGTTAACAAAAACTTTTGTTAATTTAAATCAATATGAATGCATGTGTGTATGTGATGATTGTATGAATGCAGGAATGGACTTGTGTGATTGTTGTGAATAGCAAGGAATGGTTTAAAGATGAAAACAACATCATCTAAATCAAATCCAAGTAGAAACAAATCAAGAGAAATTCAAAAACAAACAAAATGAGCTAATGGTCATTTTTGCCAATCTTGCTCACTAGGCCACTTTGAGTGTTTCTAGTCCAAGAGTTTAAAAAGAAACAAATCCATTTCTTTTCACCCCTTGCTATACCAAGGAAAAGTGAACCCAAGGCCACCTTGGAAACTCATAGAAACATTTGGCAACTTGATGCAAATGACAATTAAAAATTGAATCTATAACACATGTGAAGATCACCATTTCTCAAAACCGAACCAAACCAGTTCACCTTGACCATTCCAAGAAACCAGAGACTACATAGTATGTGACTAGTACACCCACCAAGTTTCACTCAAAAATTCAAATTCAAATCTCTTGTAGCCATTTCATCAAACACCTTGTAAACACAAATCAACTAAAACATCAAAAACTATAGTGAGAGTGTTGTGCCTAACTTGTATCCTCTCTAGCTCACAACACACTCTTAGTAGATGATATAACTTATTTAACAAGCCCTAGGAAACTGTAAACTGGACAAGATCATCAATGGTGACCATTGTCGAGCCCCATTTGCCACCCCAATGTCGACAGCAAGCTAGGAGCCTCCCTAGCCACGCCAACCTTGTCTGGGACACAAGCCACCATCCACCGCCACCCCCTGTCCAGTGCCCAAGCCTTGCCAGCCCCTGGACCACTCAGAACAAGCATGCTCAGCCTCTCTGCAAGCATGCTGAGAGCACGCCAGAGCGTCGTGCTCGACACGCGAGCACAGACCGCGCCCTGCCCTCACCGCTCGCATGCATGATCACCACCGCCCTAGGAACCGCCCGGACATGCCTGTTCATCGCCGTGCGACCAGGAGAGCCCGTGCGCCATTAAATTTCCCGTCGGACCCGTCCAGAGCATCGAAGTGTTCCGTCCAATTTGCACCGCCCCACGCCTCGCCACCATGCCGTTGAGCTTTGCCAGGAGACAACGCACCGTCCCCTACCCTCAGCCATGCTGTTAGCTCGATGTGCAGACGACCACGACGAGCTCCACCAGCACCCTTCGGTCCCCTCTTGGCACTATAAATAGAGGCCTTCCCCGTTCAATTTCAGCACACCATCTCACTCCCCACCTCTCACTGATCACACCCATGCATCTCCGGATCAAGGCGAGCACCAGGTGACTGAAATTTTGCCGAAGTCTGTCGCGGAGGAGGAGAAGAGGACCCGTTGTTTGGAGCCGCCCCAAGAGGAGCCACCAATACCAGGAGGATCGCCAACATTGACTTCGTCATTCACCCCCATCGCCGACCATCGCCGGAGCCCCGGTGAGCCCCCACTGACCCCCACTGGCCGCGCTAGGGTTCGACCTCGCCGCGTTCTGTTCAGACGTGGACGATGAACCTTAGTCGTCGATCGCACTTCTAATCCTATGGCCCAAATCATCATGTACCCCTTCGCACCCTCTGTCTTGCTGACTGGTGGGGACAGCCGCTTAAACCCGCCCGTGCGTGCGCTGTGCACAGTGGGCCAGCCTAGTTACACTCCCGCGTGACCCAGTAATTCAAACTTATGTTTGTCCATTTAGTTTCAAACTTAGTTCTGTCCCTAGATTCAAAAATCAATCCAGAGAGTTTCACTGAACCAAATTGCATGAAACTAATTTTTCTGGAAAGATATTGAAATTATTAATCCAAGACCGTTGGATTTAAATCATCTGGAATTATAACAAGGCAGAGAATTTTCTGCATTCAAACATTTTTCAAAATTCAACCATAAAAGCTTTTGAGTTGATTCCAACTCTCAAAAATCACATTTAACAAGAACTTTCTGAATATATAAAAATATCTAGGTTTACTTGCAGTAATAATGGACAAGTAATAAAATAATGCCCCATAGGCATTTCTAGTCACTTTATTTACTTAAGATAAAAAGGTTAAACCTTATTAAATTGTGAAACCACTTTAAATCACATTCCCAAGTACTGAAATATGTGGTGTTGACATGTATCAACATGATCCCATGTTTTAGTTGGAGAATATTAAATCTTAAGTAGTTTTTCAATGAATAGAAATTACTTTTCTAAAATAAAAGAAATAGAACCTTTGCTTTAATCTTGGTGATAATAGTGATGATGCTAGATCATCTAGTGAAAACCTTGGTGTGATAAATAGAATTAGTTAAGTATTGTTTGGTGATTGTGTACCCCGTGTTTATTTATAGACGCTAGTACCGACCAAGGTTACAAAGAGGAAGGAGGAGACTAGGAGGAAGAAGCAGAGGAGAACTTCAACCACTGCCCTGCACAAGGCAAGCTACCACTTGCATGTTACCAATGCAAGCTAACCCTTGCAACTATGAAAACTATATAATCTATGCAATGCATTAGGCATTCCTTGATTATACCACTTGATGATCCCAAATCCCAGTTTTACTTGCAAGCTTAGTATTTTATTTCTTTATCAAAGCTTTCTATTAGTGTTTAATTAGTGAATTGAAGATTTTAGAAGGATTATTAAAGTTAGCATAAAGAGCATAAAACTTGGCCTAAGTTAGATAAATATTGATGTCATCCTGAGGCATGAGATTGAACTTAGATAAGTCACACTTGATTATCACCCCTTATTAGTTTTATCGCCACTTGTAGTTGCTAGTGCTAAGCATAAAAATTGATCACTTTACTTGGTGAAAATGATTATGAAAACCTTAGAATGATGATTCATTCTAATGAAATGTTTTGACATGTGTTCTTGAACACCAGATGATTTTGATGATGAAAATGTTGAGGCATGAGCCTTAGCCCTTTTATAAACCTGATGGTTGTTTGGATGCAATACCATTCAAATTTTACCGTACAACCACAATACCCGAAATTGGGTAGGGCTTGACCGGAAGTTTATATACCTTAGTATGGGTTCCCTTGCGGCCAAGGTTTGAGCTAAGGCTACCTTGTGAAGATTTACCACCTATGCAGTAACCAAGATGACAAATGGTCATGGTTGGGAGGCCAAACTCATAGGATAGGTGCCTATACTAGGGCATGTAATTGAAAGGTTAGGATTGATTATCCGTATACTGAGTATGGTGAATTCAGGATTGTTCCTGGCGGATGTATCGAATGTTGTGGTGAAAGTGTACCACCTCTGCAGAGTGTCAAACTATTCGAATAGCCACATCCGCAATTATGGACAGTTGGAGTGGCCATACTGTTCTGTCGTCAGATATTTTCAAAATGACTTGTGAAATGAATCATGACTTTGACCTGACAACAACAGGGTTGTGATATGAAAACTCAATTTCCCAATTAGGTGTTATAAAACTTTAATTTAGCTTTTTTGCTTTTGAACTTAGTTAAGGTAAATCTGGATTTTTGCAAAACAACTTAGAGCCTGGTATTTACTACTCAAAACCACTTCACTTGTTAGTCTTAGTTTGCGAGTACTTAAAGAGTACTCATGGCTTTGTCCCTGGCTATTCCCGTGGCCAGACTACGAAGAGGAATATCAGGAGAATGGACCGCAGGAAGGTTACGACAACTAGGATCATCTCCCATCGGCAGCATTGCCTGTGACCATGAAGATGGAGTCTCGCCCATGCTACTGTTATTATTACGTTATTCCGCTGCTATGACTGTACTAAGACTAGATCATGTGATCCTTTATTTGTTCTAAGACCTTATGTATGGTTTGTAATGGATGATATACTGTGATATCCAATCTGTTATGTCTCGCAAAAATGGTAATCCTGGGATTGCGATGTATGGCATAACAGGCATCTGGGATTAAAACTCTGGGTGTTGACAAGTTGGTATCAGATCCATCCTGACCATAGGAGACCCTAGTTTAGAATGGAAGTCTGACTCAAAAACTTAGTTTCAAAACCAAGGAAGTGAGTATTTATGAAAAATTATTCTCCTTATCACTTAGATTCTTTCATGAAAATTCATGTTCCTCAAAAATTCTTGCAAACTTACATAAAATTTACACACTTTATCACTCTACTAACTTACTCATCCTACATTCTTATAGATGGACGTGAAGTATAGCAAGTTCTATCAGTTGGGAAATGGAGGATATTTCATCTTTGAGCATGACTTGGACCAGCTTTCGGAAATTCTAGAGCGCCCGCACCCCAAGTTCTTCGGAGCTCAGCTCAACGATCAGGAAGGAGAGGAATTGCAATGGCTGATTGTTGTAAGTCTCCAAGGAAATATTGAAGCCCCCACCTCAGAGGGAATTCAGTTCACCTTGAGAGAGAACAACTGGCTCGATGGACTTGTCAGGGCCATGCAGGAAGCTCTTTCTCATCTGTGTGGGAAGAGTATCAATCAGATCAATGGTACCCGCTTTGAGTTCTGCCCAAGGCGTGATGTTATGGGACATCCACTGGAGGCACCATATCACCCTGAGCTGAAGAATCAAGTGGACCACCTCAGCTTCATGATGTATGAGTATGACCGGCAGAAGGAGTTGGACAACGCCCGTTCCTACGCCAACCACAACTCTTCCATCGCTGTCAAGAAGGATCAGACCATCGCCATGCTGGTGAAGGATCGCCAGTCTCGTCGTCGTCAGCTTGACAAGAAGGAGGGCATCATTGCTCGTCTCCATCACAGGATCACAGACTTGGAGGATACCATCCATGAGAGGGATATGCAGCTTGAGGAGAGAGAGAATGCAGGGGAGGATATCTGTGGAGACCCCTACTCCTACCTTAGTGATGATGATGACTTTCTGGAGGATCAAGCCATGGACTTCTTCACCAATGAGGATGACTTCGCCTTCATTGATGATGAGGAGGATGATGAGGACACCGATTCCAAGGAGTAGTAGCACTTGAGCACTAGCGCTAGTGAGTTGTATCCGGTCCCACTGTATCGTAGTTTGACAGAATGGTTCTTAAAACCATCTTCTTCCTTTTTGTGGTGTGTGTTTGTATGGTGTGTTATGAATGAATGAAAAGCACGTTGCTAAGAAAATCTGAGTCAAACTTCAAAAACTTTTAAAAAACAAAACCCCGAACCTTAGAAATTTCCCTCTTGTCTCATGATCTATCTCAATCTTCAGATGCCTCGCGGAGGAAGCACTTCGTCCCTAGACCCAATGTTGCAGATCTTGCAAATGTTGGTTTCTGACCGTGAATCTGAAAGAGCCGAACGTCAACCCAACTTAGCCACCCTTCAACACATATCTCAGATGGCCAACAACAACCAAGGCCATGGAAACCAGGATAACCATGGATCCAAGCTCAAGAACTTCCAGAACACCAATCCACCTATCTTTGCTAAATCTGAAGAGCCCCTAGATGCGGATGATTGGCTGCAAACCATGGAGAACAACTTAGAAGTTGCAGGAGTAGAGGCCAATGAGAAGGTACTGTTTCCCACCCACTATCTAGCCGGAGACGCAAGAGCATGGTGGAACAACGTTCGCGCCATGAATGGAGGACAAATTATGACTTGGGATGAATTAAAAATCAAGTTTAGCAGAACCCATGTGCCATCGGGTTTGATCAAGAGGATGAGAGACGAATTCAGGGAACTGAAGCAAGGAAGGATGACAGTAGTGGAGTACCGTAACAAATTTTTGTCATTGGCTAGGTATGCACCGGATGATATTGACACTGAAGCCAAGAAAAAGGAGAGATTCTTGAATGGTCTGCATGATGAGATGCAACGGTGTTAGTCAACATCCCATTTGCTGACATTGATGCCTTAGTGGATTCTTCCATTCAGATGGAAGGCAAGATCAACCAAGCCAATGAGAACCACAAGCGTAGAATGATGCATCACCAGGAACCCACCATACCCCAAAGTATCGCCCTAACCCGTCTCCAGGATTTTCCCCAAGAAACAATAGACCCCCGATGAACCGTCCAACCTATCCCAACCGTGGAGGAGGAAACCCAAGGACCGGAGGAAACCACAACAACAACCCCGGCAACCCCAGCAATTTCAACCATGCACCGCCCAAGTTCAACAACAACAATGCCGCCACCAACACCAATACTGCCCCAAGGACTGGAAGCAATGTTGTGCCTGTTGCAGCAAAGGACAGGTCCCGAGTGACTTGTTAAGAATGTGGAACCAAGGGTCACTATTCCAATGAGTGCCCAAGAAGATAGCAGCAGCGCCCAATGTGAATACCCCAGCTCAGCAGCAGTGTCGTGTTCAGCCTGGAAGAATATTTTCCCCAAGAAATTCGCTCAACCGCAACGGCTGTCTGTTTCTCATGAATGCTGAAGAAGCCCAAGAAGCGCCAGATGTCGTGTTGGGTATGTTTTCTGTTAACTCGGTACTTGCAAGAGTGTTGTTTGATTCTAGAGCATCGCACTCGTTTGTTACCGAAGAATTTGCATGCACTAGTAAGATTCAACCAAAAAAATTGAAGCATGTTATGATAGTTCAAATACCTGGTTCAACCACCAAAGCTAGACAAATTTGCAAGGCCGTACCTATCCAAATCCATGTCATAGATTTATATGCTAATCTAATAGTACTCGGAACTAAAGGTTTGGAAGTAGTACTAGGAATGGATTGGATGTCGAAACATAAAGGATTAATCGACTGTGCTAAGAAAGCCATAACCATGACAAGTACAGCTAGAATATCAGTAGAGCATGTATCTGAAACCTTTCCCCGTCAATTCAAGTGCAACAAGAGTCTAGCCTAGCCAAGTGTTGACCAAGTTAGGATAGTCTGTGAATACCTCGATGTATTTCCAGATATTTTGCCAGGTATGCCCCTAGATCGGGATATCGAGTTTATCATTGAACTAATCCCTGGAACCGGACCCATAGCCCAGAGACCGTATAGTATGAACCCGTCTGAATTAGTGGAACTGAAGAAGCAACTAGATGCTATGTTGGAGATAGGATTGATTCAACTAAGTGCTTCGCCATGGAGATCACCTGTTTTATTTGTGGACAAGAAAGATGGAGGTAACCGTTTGTGTACGGATTACCGAAAGATGAATGACGTTACCATCAAGAACAAGTACCCACTATCGAAGATAGAAGACCTGTTTGACCAATTGACTGGTGCCAAAGTGTTTTCTAATATTGATCTTAGAACTGGTTATCATCAACTCAAGATTCACGCAGAGGATATTCCAAATACTGCCTTTACCACCAGACATGGATTGTATGAGTACATTGTCATGTCTTTTGGATTAACCAATGCCCCGGCTTATTTCATGAACCTCATGAATAAGATTTTTATGGACTTCCTGGATAAGTTTGTCATTGTTTTTATCGATGATATTCTGATCTATTCAAAATCAGAAGAAGAACATGAGCTACACCTAAGGACCATCTTTGGAACCCTGAGGGAGCATCAGTTGTATGCCAAGTTTAGCAAATGTGACTTCTGGTTATAGGAAGTAGGATTCCACGAACATATTGTATCAGCCAGAGGAATTGCCGTTGACCCCACCAAGGTTAAGGATGTTGAAGAATGGCAAGCCCCAACCACTCAAACCCAAGTTCGTGCATTTCTCGGATTAGCAGAATATTACCACAAGTTTGTAGAATGATTCTCGAGCATCGCAAGACCCATGACCCAATTGTTGAAGAAGGATAAGAAGTTTCAATGGACGGACAAATGCGAAGCGAGTTTTCAAGAACTCAAGAAAAGATTGATTTCAGCACCAATCATGATAATGCCGGATATCACGAAGCCTTTTGATGTGTATTGTGACACATCCAAGATCTGTCTCAGATGTGTGCTTATGCAAGAAGACAAAGTTATATCTTATCTATCCCGACAACTGAAGCAGCATGAGCAGAATTATCCTACCCATGACCTAGAACTAGCAGCCCTGGACATTCACTATCACCCCGGTAAAGCCAATGTGGTAGCATATTCCCTTAGCCGATTGCCGTGTCGCTTGAACTCCATGATTCTAAAGGAGCAACCAAGTTTGCACAAGGAGTTGGAAGATTTCAGAATGGAGTAGTAAGTGAAGGATTTTTGGCTAGCATAGAACTTCTGTAGAGGTCCCAACCTTTAATAAGGTAGAGATCCCTGTGTTTACAATGCTAGTCCATGGATCAATAGCTTGCATCCATAGTTAAGATGTAATATAAAGAAACAAAGGTCATAATACAACTTTCTAACCAGGAATAAAATAATTCATTACATCTTACATAGCTCATTTGGCTATCTCATTACAATGCAGCAAAAATAACTATATAGCATGGAGTCCTTCATCTTCAAAGTGCCACAGGCAATTATGTTGGTTGTAGACTTGTAATCCTAATCAACACACTTCACTAACATCAAACAAACCTGCAACATAATAAGTTACAGCCACAAGGGTCAATACATTTGAATTGTATTGGCAAGTGATACTATGGTAGAATAGTGGTATCTATCATCTATATGCATTTGGCTAAGTGGATCTTAGGCTTGCTTTGCTCAAAATATATTTTCCTTATCATTTGGAAACACTAAGTTTTTGTTTGGCAAAATCACACAAGGAATCTACCAATCACTGATTGAAGATCCTTAACCCTTGTTCAACCACAAATTTTAACTTAGAAATTGGGATGAGGAGATTCTTGATAGCTTCCATGTCTTGATGCTCAAATTGTCCATTGCCGGGGACACGGCTAAGTACTTAGTTTCTTCCTTCTGCAAAGGTGGTGCACTTTCCCCACAAGACTCGACATGCATCGAGACAAGATCTTTCAGAAGCCTTCCCTTAGACCAAAATGGACGCGTTCCTAAACCTATCAACCCCTACCACTAACTATCCATTTGGCTATGTTATTGCAACCTATATGATCCAGGCAGATCCCATAATGCCATGTGGTTGCACTAGAAGCTTCTTAACATATGGCATCTCAAATCCCTTTTGTTCCTGGGTGGCATTCCACAAGTGAGATACACAGGGTAGACCATTGAAAAATGGGCCTTGGTAACCACTCAACCAAAATCCAACCAAGCAACTACCATTCCACCCAGGTGTTTCATTCACTTAGTTGTTTTATTAAGCAAAAACATAAGTCAAAGACTTAGAAATATTTTTCCATAGCATGTATATAATCCACCCTTGGTTGCTACTAGCTAGGCTAAGCATGGAAATAGCAAGTATCTTAACTTAGAGAAAAATCTAACAATTCTACAACTACTAGGATTTCCCAAGCATAGCATATAGATACTTAGCAAAAATTATCATGCAAGCCCTATACAAAATTATTTTAATGCATAGTCAAAATATTGGGAAAAAAGTATGAAGCACCACTTGAATTTGTGGTAGAGATTATAAGTTCACTCCTTGATCTTGCAATAGTCACACTCTTCAAATTTCACTACAATTCAATCAAGGCACAAATTCAATCTACCATTCAAGCAATTCATCACATAGAATAATAAAAACAAAGCAATGCATGCAAGCATGCCAAAGATTGTTTTATTTGGAAAAGTGGTTTCTAATAGGTAATAAACATTTTAAAACACCTATTGGTCATTTATAAAAGTGGCAAAACCATTTGATATTAAGTTAGTAAAAATGGTCACTTTAAAACATTTTTGTTTTGTTAGAAATGATTTAAATCAAAGTAATAATTTCTAGTGTTTGACAAATATATTTTTAAACACAAATGTTGGTGTTTTATGGTCAAGTGTTTATTATTAAAACCATTTGCAAAAGGTTTTACCTATAAACCATTTTTAAATCAAACAACATTTTATTTCATTAGAAATGCCTTTAAACAAAGTAATAATTTTCTAGAGTTCAGCAAATATATTTTTAAATTCTAAAACTTGGTGTTTAGGGTCAGAGAGTTTAATTCAAATCATTTTCAAAAGGTTTTACTCAAAAAGCATTTTTAAAACATAAACAATATTTTTATTTAACTAGAAATGCTTTTATTCAAAGATTTATTCTTTAGCTTCACAAAATACACTTTTAAATCTAAAAGTTGGTTTCTATGGTTAGTAGGTTCAAAAAAATCCATTTACAAAAGATTATATCCTTAAAACATTTTTAGAATAAATTTTATATTCAAAATATGCCTACACATGTTTCTGCAAATACGACCAATTTTCCAGAAGCAATTTACTAAACAAAGTACATGGTTGGATAAAATTCTTTTTGCTGATTCTATTGATATAAAATTTGTAAATTTGGACTTGTGGATCAAAAGTTATGGAATTTACAAATTCAAACATCTAATAGATATGTTTCTGTCTAATTAAAACAAAACAGTGCCACACATCTGTTTCCAATTCGTCGGTACCGGTTCGCGTGGATCAGCTAACGTGGTGCGTTGGATCTAATGAGATCGTGCGGCACTAAATCGATCGTACCTCTTCGTTTAATGAATCTATCGTACCCGTCAGATCTAAATCACACGGCGCACAGGAGCTTGGCCAAAGATGGGTGACGCGCGACGGTGGCTGGCGGCGGCGCGGTCAGACGAGGACGGTGCCGGCGATACAGGAAGCACGGGGGAGGGAGGAACAGCTCACTGAGTTTGCCTCGTCGTGCTGAAGCTCAAGGTTGTCGTCGCGGGGACAGGGGCGCATAGACGGGTCAGCAATCTCTCGACGGAATGGTTGGGGGCGACGGGTTCGCACGGTAGTCGACGTTGGCAAGGCTACAGACCATTCCAAAGCAAGAAAATGGGGGCGTTAGATGCGCACGGGGACGATGACTGCAGGAGTACCATTTAGAGAGAAGGGGGCGGTCGGGCTTACGAGGAGAACTCGCCGGAGTTGTGGCAGGAGGCGGTGGCGTTCAGGCGAAGACGTTGTCGACGATAGGGGCACGCGCGGGCGATTGGTTGGTGCCGGGAGGTGAGTAGGGAGGTGGGGAGTAGGCTCTAGTGGTCGAGGGGGCAAGGCGGTGGCTGGTGCTGCCGGAATTTGGGCGGAGGCTCGTCGGAGCAGAGTGTGGTCTCGGGCAAAATCAGCGGAGCCTGGTGGCGGATGGGAAGTGGGGTCTGAGGGGAAAGGTAGAGGGAAGGATGAAGGGAATATGCCCGAGAGGCAATAATAAAGTGGTTATTATCGTATTCCTTATTTATGATAAATGTTTATTTTGCATGCTATAATTGTATTAATACGGAAACGTTAATACATGTGTGTTTAATAAACAAAAAGGAAGTTCCTAGTTATGCCTCTCTTATAAACTAGCTCGTTGATTAACAAGATGATCAAAGTTTCCTGATCATGGACATTGGATGTTGTTAATAACGAGGTCACAACATTAGTGTAATGATGTGATGAACATTCATCCGAAGTATAGCATTACGATCAAAGTCATTGAGTTTATATTGCTATCACAACTTACGAAGTGATCCTAATCCTTAGACCATGAGATCATGTCAATCACTAACACCGGAAGAGTTTCTTGTTGACATCAAACGTCACACCGTAATTGGGTGATTATAAAGATGGGTTCAAAACTACTAAAGTGTTATGTTGAGACTCATGGATCAAGAGTGGAATTTGTTCATCCCGATGACGGATAGATATACTCTGGGCCCTCTCGGTGATATCACATTGATTAGCTTGCAAGAAAGTGATTTGATCACTAGAATGTTATATCACGGGAACGAGAAAAGAGTGCATGTCGGTAACGAGATCAAACTAGGTATGGAGATACCGATGATCGAATCTCGGACATGTAATATATCGTGAAACAAAGGGATTAAGATACTAGCGTAAAAGGTTCACACGATCACGTAAGTCATCGTTGAATGTGGGAGCCAGATGGATCTCCGTGTCTGCCATCGATTATTGATCGGAGAAGGGTCTCGATCATGTCCGCATTATTCGCGAACCGTAGGGTGACACACTTAAGGGATGCCGACACCATTCGGAGCAAATGATATGCTAGAAAAAGAAAAAGGAAAGCGCAGGAATTTATTTCACTAGACACCGAAACTGTTTCGGTTGAAATTGCTAAAATTGGTTCTGCATGTGAAATTGAAATATTGTAAGGGGTTTTATGTGAATGTTTGTTAATTCAAGTAATTAACAAAATTCTGAATAAATAAATAAAAGAGTTTTATTTAAATGAGAGCTTGCATTAAATTTGGTGGAAATTTAATGCATGTGAGTGGATTTTTGAGTGGAGGATTTTTAATGGGAGTGGAGGCTTTTCATTTTGAGTGGGAGCTCCACCCACATGAATGTGGAAGAGGTGGGGGCAGCCCCATGGCTGGGCACCATGCCCCTTGGGTGCCCCCCCTCTCCCCTATAAAAGGCCCCCCTCCTCCTCTCATCACACACCTCCTCGCGAAGGATCTCTCTCCCCCCTTTAGAATTTCCCCATGGTCTCGGATCAGCGAGATACATGTTCCCGGTGGCTTTTTCTGGAAGGATTTGTTGCTTCCGCTACTTCGCTGGAGCGAGGGCACGGAGGTTGTCGGGGTACCCGTACGTGTGTGCGATCACGGATGCACCACTGCTTTGAGGTGCTGGACTTGATCGTGCTGGACCGGCTGGACCAGATGGACTTCATCACGATCTTGAGATCGGCAAGCGTTCGTCTACATCATACATGATTACAACCTCGTTAACGCTATTCGGTCTTCGAGGGTATGTATTCTATGGATGTATATCCACCCGTTGCTTGTGTCTAGTAGATAGATCTTGGTACTTAGTTGTTCCCATCGTAGAAAATTTTTGTTTTCTATGCTGCGAACCCTTCAGTGGTATCAGAGCCGGATCTATGCGTAGATACTTTGCACGGGTAGTACACATATGAGTATGTGGGCGATGATGATCATTTTATTGCTTCTTGTTATACTTTGGATATTGGTGGCATAGTGGGATGAAGCGGCCCGGACAAACTTTACATGTCCTCGCACATGAGACCTGTTCCACGCTTGACATGCAACTAGTTTTGCATAAGTGGCTAGCGGGTGTCTGTCTCTCCTACTATAGTCAATATCTAATTTGCAACGAGTTGTCAACAATTTGGTTATCCTCGTTGTGGTTCATGTTCGTAGGTAAGAACGGTTCTATCTTCGAAAGCCCTAAACCACGTAAAATTTGCAATGGATAAATTAGAGGCGTCTAGTTTAGATTGTTGCTGGGCTAGTGTTATGATATGGTGATGTTGTAAGTAGAAGTATGAGATGATACTCTTACAACATACATAACTGTAAACTCCATAGACCTTGGATTTACACATAAAGGTATGATAGTGATCATACCACGGTGCACATGATGGAGATCATATGCGGGAACCATATCATTTCACTTATAAACATGTGATGTTTGATAGCATCTTATATTGCTTGTTTGGCGTTTTATTAGCATAATAAGATGATCCCTCATTTAGATATCAAGATAAAAATGTGTTCTTCCTTAAGTATGCGCCGACAATGTTTCGTCGCTTCAAGACATCACGTGATGATCGGGTGTACTTGAATCCACGAGCATATCTCGGGTGTAAGACAGTTACACACGCGAATACTAAGGTTCTTACTTGGCGAGCCTAGCATGTACAGACATGGCCTCGGAACACGGACCGAAAGGTTAAGCACGAGTCATATGTTTTTATATGATGACCATATGAATGTTCGCCTTTGAAGCTACACCGACTCACGTGATGATCGGACTTGGTGTAGTGGATTTGGTTCATGTAATCACCAAAAAGACACGAGGGAAGGCGTTTTTGAGTGGGAGTTCATTTCTAATTCGGATTAGTAGAACTCAATTTATCATAAATTAAATCAAAGTGAATTTGCATAATTTGTTGTTGTCATTGGCATTCGTTTACCATCTTATGCATAGTTGTAATTGAGATAATAGAACTATAGAATTCTGGATATATACTTTACGAACTGGTATCGTATTGTGTTGAGTGTCAATCTAAAGTTTAAAGTCCTATTGCAAACTTTCAGCAAACTCTATTTACTCCGTGAAATTTAATAATTGGTATTAAATCGAGAGTAACAATTCCAGTGTTAGTATCTTAAGTATCATGTTTGCCTCCATGATTCTTGATTGTTTTAATCAAGTTTATCTAGGAGCTGAAAGAATTGTTTCAGAAACCATCATGTGTGGCAGATATAACGATATCTGAAACAATGTTTTGGTTGCAATATGATAGAGTATAATATGTGTTCTCATATAGGATGAGAATTTACAAAGGTTGGAGATGCTAGACATCCTAATCATCCAAAAGGGTTTTGGAAAGCAACATTATACTCACAATTCGCCTTTATAAGCTACAGTAGCTTGATCATGAAAGTCGTCATGATAAGGATGAATAGAAGATGTATGTAAAGTGTTTACTACACTAAAAGATTACTAAAGTATGGATATTGAAAGAATACCGATCATTTTGATGATGGTGATCTACTTCAAAGTGCAAGTCCAAAGTTATTATTATTTGAATATACACGCTTTGGACTATGTGTCATGCATATGGCACCACTTTTGATGTTGATAGATTCTTTTATAAAGGAAAAGGAAATGCTGAAAGAGAATCTATAAAATATATTTGGCAGAAAAGAAAAGATTGGAAATATCCAATTTAGGTATATAGATGATATACATGCAATGGTTGTATTCTTTGCTTGTTAAACAATGTGGTTCTTGGGTATTGGATACCGAATTGGTTGGTATGAAATTTCATACGGAACAACGCAATTCATGAACCACAATGGCCTAAGTAACTAGCAATAGAATATGTGATGATGTTCATCAAAAACAAACAAACCGTTGTTTGTATTTCTCGTTGACATCAAAGCTTAACTTCAAGATTTGTTTTAATAATTGTTATTTAAATCAGGTATTATGAGAACAAAGGTTGTTCAAATAATTACCGTATTCCATATAAGATGGATGATTTACAAATCTAGTTGGAGAAATCACATCCATAAAACCTAATGCTAAAATGTCGCAAGACAAATGATTGAAAGATCACTTACGAAGTGACATCGCTGTTTAAATTATATTGGAAAGAAAACATGAAGAATCTCCATATTCATGGATTTTTGGAGTCTTTGATTTGATCAAGTGACGCTTGTGAGACTTTCCTCGGGATAATTAAAAACTTCGTTCAAAGGCCAAAGAAGAACGAACGACTAAAATATTGGAATTTATACATATCGATGTATGTAGTCCATTATTTATAGTCGTAAGCGATGGGTTTCAACTTCATATACTTTCTCCGGAAATTTGAGTGAATGTTCACTTAATGAGAATGAAGTATGAAATATTTGAAAATGTTTCAAAGATTTTCAAGATGAAGTGGAAAATCATTGTAACAAGAAAATAAATGGTTTATGATTTTATCATAAGGGATTTATTTGAGTTACAAGTGTAACAAGAAAATAAATGAATTATGATTTTATCATAAAGGGATTTATTTGAGTTGCAAGTTTAGCAAAACACCTAGATTTACATCTCCCGAAACACCATAGGAGTATGGAGTGTTTGAGATTTGTAATGAAACCTTATTTGACATGGTTGGATCAAAGGTGTTATTTATAAAACTGCCATTATGTTTTAAAAGATTAAAGCTTTAGAGACTACCGCTTTTACACTGAAAAGAGCTCCATCTTGATCCATTGAAATGACACCATGGAAGTTATGGTTTGGGGTAAAACCCAAGTTGTCATTTCTTAAATTTTGGTATGCTAAACATAAGTAAGATGTTTACAACCGAAGTCGGATGAGCATGTCTTTGTAGGTTATTTCGAATAACAATTGGTTATTCCTCCATAACACCGAGGACAAAAGGGTTTGTCGCTTGAAATCTGAAGTTTCTTGAAGAAGGAATTTTTCGTAAAAGTTAAGTGGGAGGACAATAGAACTTTGATAAGGTTAACGAACCTTAGCTAAATGTGCTGAGTTGTGCAGCGCCAGAAATCGTTCTGAAGGCTGCCATAATGCTCATAGCTTATGTGCCTCAACGGTTGTGGTCACGGAGATCCAAGTTCCTGTTGAACCAAGTAGGTCGGTTAAACAATCAAATGCTAAGATTTGAGAGTAAATCATTATTGTTTGACAATGATGAACCGAAGCGATGATGGGCCCTGACTCCGTCAAATGGCTTGAAGCCATAAAATCCGTGATAAGTCCATACACGATTAATCAAGTTTTAAACTTGGAAGACCCTCCGGAAAGGTGTAAAAACCTATCGAATGTATTTGGATCTATAAAGAAACAGACATGGATGTTTCACATCTATGAAATAGTCGACATGTCGTAAAGTATTTTATGACAATGTTCAAGGAGTTGACTATGACAAGATTTGATCTTTCATAGCGATATTTAGTCTGGACGGATTAAAGTAGCAACCACTACATATAATTTGGTATATGGTAGATGAATAAACAAAACAAAGTTCTTTTAATAGAATGGTTACCTAGGACGTGTACATGACACGATCCAAAGGGTTTTGTTACTTCAAAGGATGCTAAAAAGGGGCATGCAAACTTCAATTGTTGAAGTAAGCATCGCGGAGTTGGAATCTTCACCGTGATGAAAAAGAGTTTTCATCAGGAGACGATGAAGATGCTTGCATTTGCAAGAAATTAAGTGGGAGCGCTAAGACATATTTCTAATACATTATGTGGAGGACATTTTGTTGATTAGAAATGATGTATATTTTATTGACAAAGGTTAAGAATTTCGATTCGATGAAAGACTTAGGCAAAACCCGAATATTTATCATGAAAGTCTATAGTGGATAGACCGTGACGCTAATATGGTTATGCCAAACGTACATATATGAGATATTGAAGGAGTTCAATATAGAAACAACAAGAAACGGTTCTTGTCGCATGGAAAGGAATTGAATCAAGATTCAAGTGTATCGACACTTGATAAGTGAAACAAGATTCAAGTGCTTTGACACTTGATGAGTGAAATCACGAGAATGTTTTGATCAATCATACCATGATATGTACACATTCAGATATGTCCTATGCTCTAAGTGTTATGAGCATATACCAGAATGAATCATAAAATGATCATTGGACGATTGTGAGGATATTCTTATGATCTTTTTGAAAGAACTAAGAATATATTTGTGTAGAGGTGACAAACAATTACAAATAGTTCATGTTAAAGCGTTACATTGATACTAGTTTTGTCACAAGATACAAATTAAATTTATCTCAATTTAAACTATGAGTGGCACAATGAAATGGAAAGGAGTTTTCATGATGGATTTGGATGTATTCCAAAGTTAATACATTGTGACGAATACTACAACAAAACACTAAGTATATGACTGCTATAGTAGCAGCAAAGGAGGGAATTTGTGTCAAGGAGTTTGTTATCAAACTAAGGTGTTGTTCGCAACGGGCTAACACTAAAGATATATTGTATGACAATAGTATCGACATGTTTTAACCCCAAGGAACTAAAGGTCTCACCAAAAGACCAAATTTATACAATGCCATCTCATTGGAGAATGAGTGATGCTTGAAAACGCAAAGACATGCAAATACACACGGACCTGAAAGTGTCAGATCCGTAGATTATGTTAACCACTTGCAGTTGCGTATATGGAACACCAGAAAGCCTTAGGTGTTCAATACGCAAAGTTTTCAAACTAGATTATTGTCTCTAGTGCAAGTGGAGATCAAGGAATATGCCCGAGAGGCAATAATAAAGTGGTTATTATCGTATTCCTTATTTATGATAAATGTTTATTTTTCATGCTATAATTGTATTAATACGTAAACGTTAATACATGTGTGTTTAATAAACAAAAAGGAAGTTCCTAGTTATGCCTCTCTTATAAACTAGCTCGTTGATTAACAAGATGATCAAAGTTTCCTGATCATGGACATTGGATGTTGTTAATAACAAGGTCACAACATTAGTGTAATGATGTGATGAACATTCATCCAAAGTATAGCATTACGATCAAAGTCATTGAGTTTATATTGCTATCACAACTTACGAAGTGATCCTAATCCTTAGACCATGAGATCATGTCAATCACTAACACCGGAAGAGTTTCTTGTTGACATCAAACGTCACACCGTAATTGGGTGATTATAAAGATGGCTTCAAAACTACTAAAGTGTTATGTTGAGACTCATGGATCAAGAGTGGAATTTGTTCATCCCGATGACAGATAGATATACTCTGGGCCCTCTCGGTGATATCACATTGATTAGCTTGCAAGAAAGTGATTTGATCACTAGAATGTTATATCACGGGAACGAGAAAAGAGTGCATGTCGGTAACGAGATCAAACTAGGTATGGAGATACCGATGATCGAATCTCGGACATGTAATATATCGTGAAACAAAGGGATTAAGATACTAGCGTAAAAGGTTCACACGATCACGAAGTCATCGTTGAATGTGGGAGTCAAGATGGATCTCCGTGTCCCGCCATCGATTATTGATCGGAGAAGGGTCTCGATCATGTCCGCATTATTCGTGAACCGTAGGGTGACACACTTAAGGGATGCCAACACCATTCGGAGCAAATGATATGCCAGAAAAAGAAAAAGGAAAGCGCAGGAATTTATTTCACTAGACAATCAAACTGCTTTTGAAATTGCTGAAACTGGTTCTGCATGTGAAATTGAAATGTTGTAAGGGGTTTTATGTGAATGTTTGTTAATTAAAGTAATTAACAAAATTCTGAATAAATAAATAAAAGAGTTTTATTTAAATGAGAGCTTGCATTAAATTTGGTGGAAATTTAATGCATGTGAGTGGATTTTTGAGTGGAGGCTTTTTAATGGGAGTGGAGGCTTTTCATTTTGAGTGGGAGCTCCACCCACATGAATGAGGAAGAGGTGGGGGCATCCCCATGGCTGGGCGCCATGCCCCTTGGGTGCCCCCCTCTCCCCTATAAAAGGCCCCCCTCTCCTCCTCTCATCACACACCTCCTCGCGAAGGATCTCTCTCCCCCCTTTAGAATTTCCCCATGGTCTTGGATCAGCGAGATACATGTTCCCGGTGGCTTTTTCTGGAAGGATTTGTTGCTTCTGCTGCTTCGCTGGATCGAGGGCGCAGAGGTTATCGGGGTACCCGTACGTGTGTGCGATCACGGATGCACCACTGCTTTGAGGTGCTGGACTTGATCGTGCTAGACCGGCTGGACCAGATGAACTTCATCACGATCTTGAGATCGGCAAGCGTTCATCTACATCATCCACGAGTACAACCTCGTTAACGCTATTCAGTCTTCGAGGGTATGTATTCTATGGATGTATATCCACCCGTTGCTTGTGTCTAGTAGATAGATCTTGGTACTTAGTTGTTCTCATCGTAGAAAATTTTTGTTTTCTATTCTGCGAACCCTTCAAAGGAAGGCGCCTTTAACGAGCATGGTCGCGGCGATAATCACTGAGCCATTAATCGTGAATTCAACCCGCGAATTCAACGCAGAAACGCTCGGGAGGAACGGGTCGTGGGATGGGTGAGAATGAAGACCGACAGGTGGGGCCTGGCGTTCAGCGAGAGAGAGAAATACGAGGTGGGGTCCAATCGTCAGTGATGGCGCAGGTGAGTACTGCGGTGTGAATCGTTTTCTGCGTGGGTGGAGGAGAGAGGTGGGCTATTGGGCTAGATGGGCCAGGTTGGGCCGGGCTGGCTTATTTACATTTTTTCCTTCTCTGTTTATTTTCCTTTTTCTGTTTCTTTTATTCTGTTTTGAATTTGTCCAAATGATTTCAAAGTCTTTTTCATTTCAAAACTTTTCAAACTTTTCAGCAAGTTTCTATTATGTTTAAACATGTATTTTAAATACCATTTTAGGGATAATTATTTTATTTTTTATGGTTTATTATTTATTTATAAAGGGCATTTGTCTTTTATTCAAATAAGATTTTATTTATTTCCAAACCCTTATTTGAATTCTAATTTTTCACCAAACCTTATTCGGTATGTTTTATTTACTCAATGGGGTGTTAAAAATAATTTTCTTTGAATTATTTAAAATATTTCCATATGATCTATTAATCATTTTAAATTGGGCAATTGTTTTTTATTTCAAACAAAATTAAATGTGGTTTTTAGTTCCATATAAAATTTTATTCAAATGATTCTTTTAAGTTAATTTGATAACTTTTTAATCCACTTTGATAAATTTCCATTTATTACTTTATCATGATTTAATTAATCATTTCTATTAGGAATTTTATCTTTATCCATATATAATTAGAATATGGTTTGATGCCATATAATTTTATTGGAATAATTTTATCCCTTTATTTCATTTGGATTTGGATTAAGTTTATCTCATTTTATTATGGATTTGGCCAAGATTTAATTTGGCTTTTAAGTATTCCTTATTTCTTTATTTCTTTATTTGTCTTACAAAATCCATATCTTTTTATTTATAGATCCAAATTTGGTAATTCCAATTTGTATAATTTTATTTAATATTTGTTTATCCTTTTAAATATCTTTAGGATTATTTTGATCATAGTTTGGTATGTATTTTAGATAGGAGATTTATTAGCTTTGGAAATATTTCCTTTTGCCATATTAAACTCATAAGTTTTTATCCATGGCTCCAAATTAAGTGAAACCAATTCCTATGGTTTTATAATATTTTTATTTGTCATTCTTGATCATTTATAAATGTTTGTTGACAAATTTTTATATGGATCAAATCCATAGTCCTAGAGAGATCTTGGAAATGATTTTATTCCATTAGGGTTTTAGGGTTTTGGTTTACTTTTCCAAATGTTTAAATTTTAAGATACATTCATTGATGCATGCATTTCACTTGATTGAAATTTATTGGATTCAATTTGTTCAAAGTTTGGTCAATATGAGTTTTGGTGTTTCCATTTAGAAATCAAAAGTTTCTTTTTACCCTAAATTTCAACAATTATTTATTTTGTTTATTTATTTTTCAAATTTCAAAATTTGGAAAATTTGGGGATGTGACAACTTCAACACACTTCGATCAGTCGGATCAAGGAGGTGCAGAAAGGAAATGCTAGTATCGACGGAATCAAACGTCGCATCGGTACAGGCAAAGTACCCGGATTCACCGAGGATGAAGAAGGAGTTTTGTGGTACAAAGGACGTCTTTGTGTACCAGCAGATTTCGAGTTAAAGCAAGCTATTTTGAAAGAGGACCATGATACCCTTTATTCTATCCACCCCAGAGGAACGAAGATGTATCAGGATTTAAAGGAGAAATTTTGGTGGCATAAGATGAAGAGAGAAATCGAAATCTATATAGCCAAGTGTGATATCTGTCAGAGAGTTAAGGCGGGACATCAGAGACCCGCAGGACTGTTGCAACCATTGCAGATTCCGAAATGGAAATGGGATTCGGTAGGAATGGATTTTATTACCGCTTTGCCTACTTGTAGTAGGGGAAATGACTCTATTTGGGTCATAGTTGATAGATTGCCCAAGGTCACACATTTCTTACCAGTCAAGACCACTTATCAGAGTTTGAAGCTAGCATAATTGTACATCGCTAGAACTTCAGTTTGCATGGAGTGCCCAAGAACATTATGTCAGATCGAGGAACTCATTTTACCTCGAGATTTTGGAAGAAAGTCCAAGAAGGATTGGGAACAAGACTAGATTTCAGCACAGCTTATCACCCTCAGACATATGGACAAACAGAGCGAGTAAATCAAATAATCGAAGATATGCTGAGAGCTTGTGTGCTAGAGTATGGGTCAAAATGGGAAGATTGTCTGCCTTTCGCAGAATTTTCGTACAACAACAGTTATCACGCCAGTTTGAAAATGTCCCAATTTGAATTCATGTATGGAAGGAAGTGTCGTACCCCCTTTTTTTTAGGGTAAAACAGTAGGGCAAAATACCCCACTACAATTTTTATATATCATAGAGTGTTACAAAAAAAAATTTACAAGCTCAAGCCACCTCAAAAGAGGGATAACATTCTAAGCAGCTATCTCCTGTCTAAATTATTTTCATACCAATCTTTGAGGCCCTGATAATTCTTCTTCTTAATTCTATACAGGACCCATCTTAATTCCTGAGCGACAATAGCCCTCCATTCCTCAAGCGAAGCATGCTTGTTGTTGAAGATTTCATTGTTTCTGCATATCCAAATGCCCCAAGCTCCAAGTATAATAATTTACATTGCAAAAGGGACTTTAAGATCTTTTTTAATACTGGCTAAAGCTTCAAAAAGATTTTGATAAGTCACTTGGACATGTGAGATTTCAGCCCAGCAAGCTCTTGCAAAAGGGCAGTCCCAAAATAATTGTAGAATGGTTTCTTCACTGATGCAGCCATGAAACATACATTCATAGGATGCCAGAGTAAAACATTTCCTTTTCAGAAGGTTTCTTGTGTTTAGCCTATCAAGAAGCAAGAGCCAGAAAAAGAATTTGTGCTTTTGTTGACTAGAGGACTTCCACAACCAGGAGAAATGTGGCTGTACAGGTTGGCAACCAGATAGAGAATAGTAAGCCTTTTGGACTGAAAAATTACTGCCCCAAATGTAACTCCAGTTGTCAGCTCCCCCCTGCCTGCCAGTATTAAGAATTTGCTCAAGGCTTTGATATTCCTGGTAAGCTTGCTGTGACAGAGGGAGGTAAAAATGATCTTGAGTATTATCTGTCTGCAGGAACTCATTGACAGAGATGTGTGGATTTTTTGCATAGGAGAGGAGATGAGGAAGTTTATGCTGCAGACAACCATCATTCCACATATCAGACCAGAGAAGGGTGGATTTTCCATCTCCGACCAAGCAGTTTGCAATTCCTTTAAAAATGTCAATCAATTTCAGATGAGCTTTCCACCAAAAGGATCCCTCTAGACTTCCTCCAGGGAGTTTACCATTACAGTAATAAGTGTTCCATATAAGGTGAACACATGGGATATCCTTGTGATTATAAAATTTATCCAAATTCTTCAAAAGAAGTGCAGAGTTTTGAACATTAAGGTCAAGCACTCCCAATCCCCCATGGTTCTTGGGCCGACAAACTTTCTTCCATGCTACAAGAGCTTTACCTCTAGCTTGAACATCAGATGTTTTCTTTCTCCACAGACATTGTCTCATATATTTAATCAACTGTTCCTTAATAGTGACAGGAAGATCAAAACAACTCATGTAATATATGGGAAGGGAAGATAAGACAGATTTAACTAGCTGCAGTTTCCCCCCATAATTAAGAAAATCCGCAATCCCACATAACCTTTCTCAACTCTCTGAACAATAGGCAGGAAATGTTCCACTGTAGGCTTATTTATACTTAAAGGCAGACCAAGGTAGGTGAATGGCAATGAGCCAGTGAGGCAATAAATAGTATTGGAAAAGTGCCCAAGCCTCTCAGAGTCCATGTTAATTGGCATCATACTAGATTTAGAATAATTAACTTTGAGTCCAGTGGAGAGAGCAAAAGTATGAAGAAGGGCCTTAAGGCACAGAAGTTGCTCAGAATCAGCTTTAAGGATTAATAAAGTGTCATCTGCATACTGCACCACAGGGAAATCAGGACAGAACACACCTTCAATGGGAAGGGAAAGAAGACCAAGGTTCATTGCTTTATTGAGGATGCTTTGGAGAAGATCAGCAGCCAAGACAAACAGGAGAGGAGATAAAGGATCCCCTTGTCTAACACCTCTTCTGCAATAAAAAAATTTCCCAGGCACTCCATTTAATAGAACAGAGGAGGAAGCTGAACCAAAGATTAACTGAATCCAAGAAATCCATTTATCACCAAAACCTTTGGCTTTGAGGATACTGATAATTGCAGAGGGCTCAATTCTGTCAAAAGCCTTTTCAAAGTCAAGCTTAAGAATTAAAATTTCTTCTTTGGAATTGTGGCATTGATCAAGGAATTCAAATGCCCAACCTAAACAATCTTGGATAGATCTTTGTTTGAGGAAACCATATTGATTCTTGTGGACAAGCTTAAGGATGACCTTCTGCAGTCTATTAGCCAGAATTTTGGTTATAATCTTGAAGACACTATTTAGCAAAGAAATAGGCCTAAAATCAGCAGGAGTCAGAGGAGCTACAATTTTTTGAATGAGGGTGATAAAAGAGGCATTAATGCTTTCCAAGGAAGTTTGCCCCTCATAAAAATCCACAAGGAGTTGTTTCACATCATCCTTAATAATAGGCCAGCATTGTTTCATGAATTCATTATTTAAACCATCAGGGCCAGGGGATTTGTCATTTGGCAGATTTTAATGACCTCTTCAATCTCCTCATCAGAGAAAGGTTTTTCCAAAGCATCCTTTTCCTCTTGCCTTAAGCATTCCCCAGCCAAGTCATTAAGATTGAAGTGCATTTCAGGCTTATCAGAAGTACCCAATCTATCTTTAAAGGAATTCCATAGGAGATTTGCTTTGCCATCATGATCATAAATCTCATCATTAGAAACATCCTTAAGCATGGAAATGTAGTTATGCCTAAAACTTATGGTAGCTCTAGAATGAAAGAATTTTGTATTTTCATCACCCAGCTTAACCCATTTAATTTTCCCCCTCTGTTTCCAATAAGTATTTTGGTCTTGTAACAGAGAAATAATAAGATTTTTCAGGAGATCCCTGAGATTCCATTCTTGGACAGTAAGAGTTCTCATTTCCTCCATGACATCCAGAAGATCAATGGTGGCATTAACATTGCAGATTTGTGATTTCAAGCAGGGCAGATTTTTTGCCCAGAGCTTTAGCCCTCTTCTCACATTTTTGAATTTAGCATTGATTTTTTTGCAGAATCCTGAAAGCCCACAGGAATATTCTAGGCATTTTGAACAATAGCTTTAAATTCTTTATGATGCATCCAATGATTTTCAAATATGAACACCTGGGCTTTGGGAATCTTTGTGCCAATGGAAATGACACAAGGAAAATGATTAGAGGTAGGTTTTATAAGAGGAGCAACAAAAGTTGAGGGAAAACTCTGGGTCCAGGAAGCAAAAGTAAAAAACCAGTCCAACCTTTCCAAAAGGGGTTCTTTTTGCATGTTACTCCAAGTAAATTTTCTACCTTTAAGGGGTAGTTCTATGAGACCCAAATTACTAATGGCTTCATTGAAGAGAAGCATACCATTCACATCCCCACCCAATTTGTTTCTATCAAAAGGCTGTCTACAGAAGTTGAAGTCAGCCACAATGAGCCAGTCCATATCATCAGGCATATCAATATTTCCAAACCAGTCCAAAAAGTTTGCCTTTTTTTCAGGTAAGCATGGCCCATAAATATTGGTGAGGATCCAGGATTCATTGTATAAGAGAGATGTCAAGGTGATGGAGATGGAGAACTCATTATGGAAGGAAAGATGCCCAGAGAATAGAGAACTATTCCAGATGGTGATCAAACCTCCAGAGGCTCCTCTGGAGGGAAGAAATTCAAAATTGGTAAATTTGGGGGGGCGGAATTTTTTGATGTAAGAGCTATCAAAATCTTCTCTCTTAGTTTCTTGAAGACAAATAATGTCACAGCCAGACTCCTCAATTTTATTTCTGAGAGCTATCCATTTTTTTCCAGAGTTAATACCCCTGATATTCCAATTCAAGACCTTCCAAATTCTTTTGTTATTCATTAAGAAACCAGATGTAAGTAGAGAGATGGGGTGATATAAGTAATGTAATCACCCAAGTGTGGAAACAACAATCACATAGGCAAAAGGCAATCCATATCATAGCACCACAGACAGATTCCACAATAAGTACCAAACACATGAAAAGATCACAAGAACATATCACAGGACAGGGAGTCAACAAGACTCCAGCAAAAGACTTAGTCTGATACATTTAAACACTTAAGAGGAGGGCTTCTTCTTGGCTTGCTGTCCACAGGTACTAGCAGCCCCAGTTTTCTTCTTGCCTCCAATGCTCAAGCCTGAAGAACCACTTCCTTTGATGCTGCCTTTCTGAGGAGCCTTAACTGCCACTTCATTGGCCTTCCCTTTCTTGAGCAACCTCTTCTCCAGGTACCCATCCTTACCTTGCAGAAAGAGGCAGCAAGATTTTTAACCACTTTAGGATTCAAACATGGAGGAACAGCATTGCAAACCAGACAATCAGCAATAAGACAATTTAGGTGGCTTTTAAAACCCCCATTCAGTTCAACAATTCTAGGGCTCCTTCTCACCTCAGTGTCAACAAAAGGTCCTTTCCCTTTCACTTTCTGGCAGGGGTGGAGGGAGAGCAGGAAGATTTATTAGCTTTAATTCCCAGACAAGAAGGAGCCAACTGGGAAAAGTTCTCATTAGGGATGATGAAAGAAATGGAATTCTCCTCAGCAATAGGCTCTTTAATAATTTCCCATAAAGGAGAAGTAAGGAAGCTCTTGACCCAATTAAACTTCTCAGGGGTAGCAAGCATGAGTGTAATAAAGTTAAACCAACTTACAGGGATATCACACTTGAGAGAGCCCATTGAAGAAGAGTCCTTCTGAATATGGGGAGCAAAATAATTTTCCGAGAGATCCAAGCCTTGTTGGGAAAAGCCCTGCTTTGCAATGTGCACATCAGGAATGGAAACAAAAGTTCTCACCATTCCCACCTGAAGATGTGCCTCATTTGGAGAAAGAAGATGCTGATCCTCCAACATCCAATCTTTATTTTCAGCAACCACTGTACTTGAATCCATAGGGCTCCCCACCCTCTCCTCAGCATCTGAGTTTTCCTCATCATCATCAACCAAATAGTTTTGTAAAATATTCTGAAGGCCATCACCAATACCAACTCCTTGGGGTCCATCAGCCACACCCAGATCCACAGCAGCCACAGGCTCAGCATTGACAGACTCATCATCATCAGACTCCCAGTCTTGGACAATGATAGCACCTGTAACCCCACTGTTAACATCCTGAGGTGGAAGATGTTCGTTGTTAACAGGCATGTCTTCACCAGGAGCAATGACAGGGCCTTGAACAGGAGCAGCAGCAGCTTCCCAGGGGCCCCAACCATCATTATTATCACCTTTAGGAGCAGGATCCGGCACAGGGGCCAACCACTGACCCCAACCACCGCCAGGAGCAGGGGGAGGGGGAGGAGGGGGGATTTGGGGCCCAAAGATAGGGCCATGAACAGGAGCAGGATGTGGGTCCTCATTGTCATCTGGAAGTGGGTCCTCATCAGGTGCCCCCCCCCCAAGCAGGTCACTTTGCAACACTTCAACAGAAAAAGTCCATGATTCATACTCCACCAAGTCGCCAATGGTCAACCTTACACTCTTGGGGATATCAACCAGGTCAGTAACACGAATCTTTGCAAGAATCCTACCTTTTTGGTCTGGGTCCCTCTCCCATAAAAGAACCTTCCCAATGTCAGCAAAAACTGCATTCAGATCCTCAGTATGCCAGTGGTCTAAAGGAGGCCCAACTAGCATCACCCAACATTCATTATTGAATTGAGCCCTCCTCCAGTTATCCCCCTCATTGTGCTTAACGAAAGAAACATGCACATCTTGAAACGGAATGGGGCTAGCCACAATGAGTCTATCCCGATCACTAACATGGTGAAACTGCACATAAGCAGACCTGAAGGGACAAGCCTGGACATCTCTAAAGTGAACTCGAACCTCATTGTTGAGGAAATCAACCAGTACATCACGAATATTCAAGAACGGAACTGGACCAGGGGGAGGGGATTAATGGTAGCAATGGCATACTGTTCATGCGACCTCGACCTCTGTGGCACCACCACCCTTTTGACACGATTCCACCCAGCCACCTGCATAATCTGGAAGCCATTCGGCAAGAAAGGAGCAGGATCAATCGGGATGTTCGCCATTACGACACTCTTCGCCGTCAACGAGCAAGAGGGGAATGGGGTTTCAGCGGACGGGGGAGTTAAGGAGACAGGGGAAATGGCATTTGTTTTTTGCAAAGAAGTGGCGAACTCGTGAAAACTGTTGTGAACAATGGGCCGAGAATGGGTAATTTCCTAGGCCTTGAACCACCCCTTGTAAGAATTGTCGGGCCAAATACAATTTGGGAAAGAGGGGAATTTCAGAAACGGAAGGAGACCAGGCAGTTTAAATGCCGGGCGATTGGCGCCTCCAGAAGACCCGAATCAAGCATAACCGTTTAATACCGCCATCAGCGAGCACCTGTGCATAGGATCTGTCTTGAATGCTTGATTTGAAATCACACTTAATATGTTCAGCAGACACAGGCGAAGAAACCGTAACCGGTGCAGGAAATTTGAGCCGCTGGAAAACCGAATAACCTTTATTGGAAGGCTTCAACGAAGGAGATTTCTTGGAAGTTTCCTTTTTGTATGTGACAACTTTCCATTCTCCATCAGATTCTTTATAAAACTCTCTTTCTTCATGAATCCAATTTGGCCCCCCATTACCCCAAAGGTTGACATGGATCACAAAAGATGTACATGAAAACTTTGAAATATTGTAGATTTCAAAACCCACCGCCCTTGAAGCAACCGAGAAACAAAAAGTTCTATCTTGCAAAAGCTTCACCTGGAATTTAGAAGCCTGACCACCAAAGCAAGCTTGGAGAGCAAGACTAACCGTATGGAAATCCAACTTAAAATTTGCTCTTCCAAAAGAACAAACCAGATAAAAAGGTCTCTTTCTGAAACCACCAAGGAAATTAACTTGATGTCTGAATTTATCAAAAATCTTCCTCTCAAAATCCAGCCCTAATGAAAAATCCAGGGCAGGTCGACTCAAAGATTCATCCTTGAAAGCACACACCGAAGGGAGGTTCTCGGTGAAATCCAGCGTTTTTGGCACTATCTTCTCAACATTGGTGGAAAACTTCTTAACCAAAGGGCTGGGCAAAATCTGTGCGCCGACGACAACCCTCTTCACCTGAAGATCAATAGAAATACCCGAGGCCACAACCTCACCTTGAATCAGGTATCTAGCATCAATCACTACCTCATTGTGGTTGAGAAGCACCAGCCTTTTAGAACTCGGAAAAAGCATCAAAAACCCTTTCGAAGGCTCAAGATCATCGGTCGGCAAAGAGGAGCAAAGGGCATGCCATTTAAAACCAGTATCCTCATCTGTTCCAGAGATGGTAGGAGATCTACCAAGAAAACCATATGAAGGATCCAGAGAATCATTAACACGAGAGAGATGAGAGGGGAACCTCAAAACAGATCCAATAGAGATCTTCTCCCCATTTTCCAAACATCTACCCTCAAGGGGGAGCCTTTGGCGTTAAGAAGAACCAGCCAAGAATCTGACGAGAGAGCGAGAGAGCCTTCGAGAAACTTACCACCCGTGGTCACACCAGAGTAGGTGATCTTCCAACAACCCCCTGAGGAATCCATGCAGAGCTTTGCCGGTGAGACGCCGACGAAGGCCGGAGGCCGACCAACGGTCACCTCAGAGGAGCCTCATGCCTCGGAAATCATGCGGGGTTTGTGTGCCAACTGGTCAATCGTGTCGTACCCCCTTGAATTGGTCGGAAGTAGGAGAGAGTCAGATTTTCGGACCCGACATCCTACGAGAAGCAGAAGAGGAAGTTAAAAAGATCCGTGAGCACCTCAAGACCGCCCAATCCAGACAGAAGAGTTATGCTGACAAGAGACGTCGATACCTCGCTTTCAATATCGGAGATTTCGTGTATCTCAAAGTGTCACCTTTAAAGGGAATGCAACGTTTCTAGCTCAAAGGAAAGTTAGCCCCCACATATATCGGACCCTTCAAGATTCTGAATCGTCGAGGAGAAGTATCATATCAACTAGAATTACCGGAGGAGATGTCAGTAGTGCATAATGTGCTCCATATATCGTTACTTCGCAAATGCCTAGAAGTCCCGAAGAAGACCGAAGTTTTCAAGAACATTGATCACCGAACCATAGAGATCAACGATGGACTAACGTATCCTGAAGTACCCGTCCGTATTTTGGAGGAAGCTTTCAGAACCACCGGGACCCTGAGTATCAAGTTTTTCAAGATCCAGAGGAGCAACCACATTGAAGAAGAAGCTACCTACGAGCGAGAAGACTACATTAGGACAGAATTTCCAGTTCTCTTTAAATCCCAGTTTTCTTTTTCTTCTTTCTCAAATCTCGGAACGAGATTTTGTTTAAGGAGGGAAGGTTTGTAACAACCCAAAAATATTGATCAAGGTTATCAAATTCCAATCACCAAAATTAGGGTTAACAAAAACTTTTGTTAATTTAAATCAATATGAATGCATGTGTGTATGTGATGATTGTATGAATGCAGGAATGACTTGTGTGATTGTTGTGAATAGCAAGGAATGGTTTAAAGATGAAAACAACATCATCTAAATCAAATCCAAGCAGAAACAAATCAAGAGAAATTCAAAAACAAACAAAATGAGCTAATGGTCATTTTTGCCAATCTTGCTCACTAGGCCACTTTGAGTGTTTCTAGTCCAAGAGTTTAAACAAAAACAAATCCATTTATTTTCACCCCTTGCTAGACCAAGTAAAAGTGAACCCAATCCCACCTTGGAAACTCACATAAACATTTGGCAACTTGATGCAAATGACAATTCAAAGTTGAATCTATAACACATGTGAAGATCACCATTTCTCAAAAGCCAACCAAACCAGTTCACCTTAACCATTCCATGCAACCAGAGACTACATAGTATGTGACTAGTAAACCCACCAAGTTTCACTCAAAAATTTAAAATCAAATCTCTTGCGGCCATTTCATCAAACACCTTGTAAACACAAATCAACTAAAACATCAAACACTATAGTGAGCAGTGTTGTGCCTAACTTGTCTCCTCTCTAGCTCACAACATACTCTAGGTAGATGATGTAACTCATTTAACAACCCCTAGCTAACTGTGAACTAGACAAGATCATCAATGGTGACCATTGTCGAGAACCATTTGCCACCCAAATGTCGACAGCAAGCTAGGAGCCTCGCCAACCTTGTCTGGGACGCAAACCACCGTCCACCGCCACCCCATGTCTAGTGCCCAAGCTTTTCCAACCCCTGGACCACTTAGAACGAGCACGCCCAGCCTCTCTACAAGCATGCCGAGAGCGCGCCAGAGCGCCGAGCTCGACACACGAGCATAGACCATGCACCGCCCTCACCGCTCGCGTGCGTGATCACCACTGCCCCAGGAACCGCCTGGACATGCCCGTTCTTCACCGCGCGACCAGGAGAGCCGTGCGTCATTAAATTTCCCGTCGGACCCGTCCAGAGCATCGAAGTGTTCCGACCAATTTTCACTGCCCATGCCTCGCCACCATGCCGTTGAGCTTCGCCAGGAGACAGTGCACCGTCCCCTACCCCCAGCCATGTCGTTAGCTCGCTGTGCAGACGACCACGACGAGCTCCACCCGCACCCTTCGGTCCCCTCTTGGAACTATAAATAGAGGCCCTCCCCGTTCGATTTCAGCACACCATCTCACTCCCCATCTCTCACTGATCACACCCACGCATCTCCGGAGCAAGGCGAGCACCAGGTGGCCGGAATTTCGCCGAAGTCTGCCGCGGAGGAGGAGGAGAGGACCCGTTGATTGGAGCCGCCCCAAGAGGAGCCACCAGTACCAGGAGGATCGCCGTTGTCGACTTTGTCGTTCGCCCCCATCGCCGACCATCGCCGGAGCCCCAGTGATCCCCCACTGACCACTACTGGACACGCTAGGGTTTGACCTCTCCTCGTTCTATTCAGAAGTGGACGATGAACCTCAGCCGTCGATCGCACTTATAATCCTACGGCGCAAATCATCTCGTACCCCTTCGCACCCCTTGTCTCGCTGACTGGTGGGGACAACCACTTAAACCCGACCGCGCGCGCTGTGCGCAGTGAGCCGGCCCAGTTACACTCTCGCGCGACCCAGTAATTCAAACTTAGGTTTTTCCATTTAGTTTCAAACTTAGTTCTGTCCCTAGATTCTAAAATCAATCCAGAGAGTTTCACTGAACCAAATTGCATGAAACTAATTTTACTAGAAAGATATTGAAATTCTTAATCCAATCCCGTTGGATTTAAATCATTTGGAATTATAGATCACCCATAGTAAAAATAGCAAGGCAGATACTTTTCTGCATTCAAACATTTTTCAAAATTCAACCATAAAATCTTTTGAGTTGATTCCAACTCTCATAAATCAAATTTAACTAGACCTTTCTGAATATATAAAAATATCTAGGTTTACTTGCAGAAATAATGGACAAGTAATAAAAGAATGCCCCATAGGCATTTCTAGTCACTTTATTTAATTAAATAAAAAGGTTAAACCTTATTAAATTGTTATACCACTTTCAATCACATTCCCAAGTACTGAAATATGTGGTTATGACATGTGTCAACATGATCCCATGTTTTAGTTGGAGAATATTAAATCTTAAGTAGTTTTTCAATGAGTAGAAATTACTTTCCTAAATTAAAAGAAATATAACCTTTGCTTTAATCTTGGTGATAAGAGTGATGATGCTAGATCATCTAGTGAAAACCTTGGTGTGATAAATATAATTAGTTAAGCATTGTTTGGTGATTGTGTACCCCGTGTTTATTTATAGACGCTAGTACCAACCAAGGTTATGAAGAGGAAGGAGGATACTACGAGGAAGAAGCAGAGGAGAACTTCAACCACTGCCCTGCACAAGGCAACCTACCACTTGCATGTTACCTATGCAAGCTAACCCTTGCAACTAGTAAAACTATATAATCTATGCAATGCATTAGGCATGCCTTGATTATACCACTTGATGATCCCAAATCCCGATTTTACTTGCAAGCTTAGTATGTTATTTCTTTATCAAAGCTTTCTATTAGTTTTTAGTTAGTGAATTGTAGATTTTACAAAGATTATTAAAATTAGCATAAAGAGCATAAAACTTGGCCTAAGTTAGATAAATCTTAATGTCATCCTGAGGCATGAGATTGAACTTAGATAAGTCACACTTGATTATCACCCCTTATTAGTTTTATCGCCACTTGTAGTTGCTAGTGCTAAGCATAAAAATTGATCACTTTAGATGGGAATACTTGGTGAGAATGATTATGAAAATCTTAGAATGATGATTATGAAAATATTAGAATGATGATATTGAGTCATTCTACTGAAATGTTTTGACATGTGTTCTTGAACACCAGATGGTTTTGATGATGAAAATGTTGAGGCATGAGCCTTGGCCCTTTTATAAAACTAATGATTGTCTGGATGCGATACCATTCCAATTTACCGTACAAACACAATACCCGAAATTGGGTAGGGCTTGACCGGAAGTTTATATACCTTAGTATGGTTTCCCTTGCGGCCAAGGTTTGAGCTGAGGCTACCTTGTGAAGATTGAACACCTATACAGTACCCAAGATGACAGATGGTCATGGTTGGGAGGCCAAACTCATAAGAGAGGTGCCTATACTATGGCGTGTAATTGAAAGATTAGGATTGATTATCCGCATACTGAGTATGGTGAATTCAGGATTGTTCCTGACGGATGTATCGAATGTTGTGGTGAAAGTGTACCATCTCTAAAGAGTGTCAAACTATTCGAATAGCCGCGTCCGCGGTTATGGACAGTTGGAGTGGCCATACTGTTCCGTCGTCAGATGTTTTCAAAATGATTTGTGAAATGAATCATGACTTTGACCTGACCACAACAGGATTGTGATATAAAAACTCAAGTTCCCACTTAGGTGTTATAAAACTTTAATTTAGCTCTCTTTGCTTCTAAAATCAGTTAAGGTAAATCTGGATTTTTGCAAAATAATCTAGAGCCTAGTATTTCCTACTCAAAACCACTTCACTTGTTAGTCTTAGTTTGCGAGTACTTAAAGAATACTCATGGCTTTGTCCCTGGCTATTCCCGTGGCCTGACTATGAAGAGGAATATCAGCAGGATGGACTGCAGAAAGGTTACGACAACTAGGATCATCTCTCATCGTCAGCATTGCCTATGACCATGAAGATGGAGTCTCGCCCACGCTAGTGTTATTATTACGTTATTCCGCTGCTATAATTATACTAAGTCTGAATCATGTGATCATTTATTTGTTGTAAGACCTTATGTATGATTTGTAATGGATGATGTACTATGATATCCAATCTGTTATGTCTCGCAAAAATGGTAATCCTGATATTGTGATGTATGGCATAACAGGCATCTGGGATTAAAAATCCGGGTGTTGACAGCTCCATTGCAGTCGCGCTGCGTGTCCTCTCCGGCATCCATCCCATGACCAAAAAGAATCGGGATGACATAGATAGTAGTTTGAGCCGAAACAATCTAAGGTTATTATTTACTCTGATAGTATAGGAGATAGAGGATCACCATGCCTCGGACCTTTTTTGTCTCCAAGTAATTTGAAACGTTATCATTGACTTTGATGGAAACAATATCTCCTCACACAAAACTATTGATTAAAGCGTGCCACTCAATTGAAAACCTTTTCATCCTAAGAGTTTGCTGAAGAAAATACCATTTGACTTTGTCATAGGATTTCTCGAAATTAATCTTTAAAGTAACCTCATTCAATTTTTTCCTATTCAGTTCGCATATTGTTTCATGTAAGTTTCATACAAGGTAACCACTCCATCAACTATGTTAGGATCTTGTATGAAAGTAGTCTGAGAAGGACGAATCACATGATCTGTCACCGAATTTAGTTCGATCGTTATAACTTTAGTGAAAATTTTAAAAGTAACATTAAGAAGGTAGATCAGTTTGTATTGTTGGCTCGTTAATCTTAGATACTCACTCCAATCAATATTAATCGTATTAACTTTGTCTATTTTAAACAATAGAGGGGGATTGACGGAATATGATGGATATATTATTGAGCCTCATGGGAGAATATAGTAACAATCGTATATGTACAATACTCTAACATCCCCCAACGGTCGTAGCGGTAGCACTGTAAACAACTGGAACGTCGCAGCCGGTCAGACTGGAGATAAATCAAAGTAGAACCAGTGGGATGAAATCTCCCCGCGGTAGGAGCGGGAACATCGTGGACGTTGTCGCGTCGTGGTAGCTTCGACTGTAGAGGAAGATGATGATGGTCAAGTGAGGTGGTAGCCCTTGTGCCGATGTCGAGGGAGTTAAGAGCGTTGGTCAGTGTCGTGGTCAAGGTAGCCGTGTGAGGGGTCGCCGTGGTCGATGTCGTGGTCGGGGATGCCAGTATTGAGGTAGCCGCACGTGAAGCCACATGCTCATAGTGCGCAAGGAGTATGATGGAGATGCATCGAGGGTCCACGGAGGCTTGCCGAGGGTCCGCGGAGGCATGCCGAGGATCCATGGAGGATTTCTGAGGATGCTTGTCGAGGGTTGACGGAGGCTTGCTGAGGGTCGATGCGGTCCGAGCCATCGAGGACGAGATGCAACCATAATTTTTCCAGAACTAGGCGCATGTCGGGGACGAACGCACACTCCGGTTTTTCCAGAACCGAGTATTCAAAGAAGAACTCGTCAGTGTCGCGGTCGAGGCAGTCATAGAGGGGTCGATGCCAAAGAAGATGTTGTTGAAGCCGATAAATCCAAGGCGTCGATCAGAGTTTGCCAGACACGGGAACACGTAGGGGACTAAGGCACTCCCGGTGTTGCCAGTACCAGGCGTGCGAGGCGAAGTGACCATCATGAACTTGTCACCATGTCAGAGATACTAGCAAAGAAGGCCTCCAGAGCGGTTGCGAGGCACAGAGCCGCGAAAGGAGAGATGTAGATGTTGTTCGCGGTTGTCGGAGTAGAGGAGCAGGTGGTGTAGTCGGGGAAGGCGATGAAGCTGATGGCGAAGTTGTATTGGGCAAAGACGTAGAGGGCGGCGAAACCAGCGGCGACCCGGAGTGGTCATGCTGAACGCCTAGAGAAGCGTGGTAGTGGTACTCGATGTAGGTGAAGGAGAACCCGGCAGCATGAAGAAGACCATGCGTAGACGGCGGTGATCCGCGCTGTAGGAGATGTCGCGGTGGAAACCGAGGATATCGGTGCACGGGGACAGCGAAGTAGGCTGCATGCATCAACACTATGACCCAAGGGGGCGGCATAGCTACAGGGCGCAAGTCAGTGCAGCGGCTGGGAGACCACCAACGTTGGAAGCTGGTAGCATGGACAAAAGACGGCGGCACTGTGCTCGAAGGGGCAACACAGCGACAACCCGTACCACGATCGGTGGTAGGCGCGTGCTCGGGGACGTGCTTAGCGTATACAGGCACGAGATCGATTGATCAGACCGACGATGTGCTGCATGCTCCATGGCATGGACGACATGTATATCGGAGTTGATAGCGTCATTGTCGGTGAAGTCTCGGACGATGACGACAAAGACAATTCGAGAGAGGACAGCCACGACAGCCTTCCAAGGAAGGGGTAGCAGCCATTCGTGGTGCGCGACAGCCTAACATGAGGTCGCGACAGCCTGCCGAGGCAAGCACGGCAACGGAGAGAGCAAGCGCACAAGCACGGTGTAGATCTTCAATGCCGATGGTCGGAGTAGAGGCACGAGTGGACGATGGCGGTGGGCGACTCAATTCGATCTAAGAATTAGTAAAAAAAAACTAATCAAGAGATCAGAAAAAGAGACTTACATGGTAGCCGATCACGGATCAGCGGACGAGCCCTCTGTACGGGCTGCGCAGCCCCCAGTGGAGATCATGGAGATAGACCTCCCCCGGAAGCGCGACGAAAGCGTGTTTCTCGGCTAGCATGGCGCCATAGAAGGGGGCAGCACAAGGTTGGGGAGAGGCGGAAAAAGTGCTAGGATTTAGGCGGCGGCGGATCTAGGGAAGGATCGAATTTAGGACTGATACCATATAGAACGATACAGAGGGATTGGCGAAATATGATGGATATATTATTGAGCCTCATGGGTGAGTATATCTAGACGTACATGGGATCATCTTGGAATACAAATCAAGTTAAGTTAGAGTCCTAACTATCATAAACTACCATAACAATCGTATACGTATAATACTCTAACAGTCTAGATAGGAATACCTAGTCGAAATATTTAACTAGATAGTAAGTTGTGCACGTCTCGATTAGTGCAAATATATCCACTAAATAAGTTATTCTTTTATATGCTGAAGTTATATGCACTCTAATAGTGTCTACTAAAAATAAATAGGAATAAAAACATTCTAATTCATTACAAATAGAAATCTTACATAATGGAATGGGTTTACATGGGGTATATGAATTCCGCATAGACATTCATCATCCAACTAGAAGTGCGACAAATTTTTGGTACACAAATAGCAAACCATTGTAATGAAGTTTGTACCAATGTATTATGGTGAATTACCCTCAAATTTACAAAATAAATCAGCGAGCATCATCCAACAAGATCACTCATACATGTTAATACCTCAAAATTCAAATGAAAGAAACATGTTTACAAATCCCCTTATTGGACTGTCATCAATAACCATACCACATCATCCTCATATACTGCAATCTTTCTGTCATCTAAAGGATCCTTTTATCCAAATAAGAAATCTCCTGGCCTTGCAATCTACACATGAAAGAACACGGATCACTCTTTCCAAAGTTTGATACTCTTTATCCTTTAGAAAAGGAGTTTATAAGTACGAAATACTGGTTTGAGAGCTGAGATATGGCCTAGAGCATGAACATAATAATTGGAAAGGAATGAGAACATACTTAGAAAAGGAATTAGAATTCACCGGTTGACGGTACAACTAACAGACCATAAATTGCAATTTGATCAAAAACTCATAAAACAGGGGGCTTAATATTGGATTTCAATAACTACCACATCTCTGTGCTACTGCTGGGGCATGAAGAGAAGAAAGATGAGAAGAAACGGAGCTGAGTTATTCCGCGGGAATGGAGGCCTGCTGTTGCAGCAGAGATTTTTGGCAACTGCATCTCAAGATAAGGACTCGTCAATGTGAAAGAGCTCAAGACTACTACCAACAATTATAGTGAGAATCGAATCCTTGGCCAAGGTGCATATGGGACAGTGTATAAGTGTGTTTTTCAAGATGAGGTTGTCAATTGTTCTAGCCGTAAAGAAGTCTAGGGTGTTTGATGAGAGCCAGGCGGAGCAGTTTGTCAATGAGATAACCATGGGCTCATTGTCGACTCACCTTAAGCTATGACACAAACAACGGATGAAATTAAATTAAAAGGTTGGAGGAGTTTTCAACACCTTCAACATGTTGAGGCCTTGCACATCCTACAAAAATGGGAGATGCAAAACTAAAATATATTGCTTTTCTTCAGAAAATTTAGTCAGGGTCTGAAACTTGGTTCCTGAAAGTAAAACAAAATATACTGACCATCTTAATCAAGTTGGCCCCTAAAAGTAAAACAAAGTTGAACACATGTAAGTTTGATATCGTATAATTTTAGGATTTCCAGGAAAGATATATCAAATCACTTTTTTTAAATGGTTGTTGTTTTCAGGGTAATAATCCAGCTGTATATTCTATTCAATGATTAAATTAGTGTAAAATGTAATAAATAGGATACTGTAATCTGCGTATTAATGATAAAGAACAAGACCGGACCTGAGATATGTAACAGTTGTCCGTAGTTAGTGGTAAAGTGAACTCACTTGATTCTTTCGGTGTAATAGATGGCTCTGAATATACGTCACTGAAATTTTCATCTGAAACTACGGATAGTTCAACATCATTGGATGATGCTCCCAACCCGTAATAAATTAAAGGGAATTTTGTCTAGTTTCCACACAGAGAAAATTCCTAGAACTATACTGACAATAGAATCAAAAGCACTAAAGAATAGCATCAGATTTGCAAAACTTTCTGATAAAAAGAGAGATAAACAACCTGGGAAGCAAATATCCAATGAACCCCAAGAATGAAAGGTACTGGCTTGGGACCTTTGTCTGTCTGATTGCTTTTTCTTTTGTAAACCTATAAAGAAAAACGGGAGATCGGTGAACTATCATTTTTCGAGACAATTACTTTACACAACACACCTACATTTGGCCAGAAACTTCACTACATGTATTATAGAAATAGGAATGCTCGCAAGTAAGAAAAAATGACAGTGAAGATGGCATTACCTTCGCCTAACATCAAGTACAACCCTTCACCTACATTAGCCTTTTTTCTTCTTGGCCCTGACTCAAACAGTACGCGTACACATCTTTCCTCTATAAGTTTATAAAATGTAACTGAAAAATATTCAATTAGTTGGAGGCCAGGAAGACATTTAAGTATTCAAGAAACCACATCAAATTAGTTATTGAGTTTCTATCAATTATGCCAGTATTCGTCAATTTTTAGTGCCAAAATCTGAATATGAAGTCAAATAATACAAAATCAAGTTGGTCATATGACCTTCAGACTGAACATTATGTCCAACATACTGCTGCTAGTACCTTCGTTGTCATATTATTTGCCTTCACAGATAGACATATGGACATCAAATTCAGGTGATGAAATCTACCAATTTATTCTTATTTTTCCATCAGTCAAGAGAAAAGGCGTTGAATCGGAGAGGATCATATACACATACTTAAATACCTACAGATACCATGGTGTCTTCATGTAGTGAACCGTCGTTCATCCGAGGAACCTCGATGAGCTCGCAGACTCCGATGTGCCCATGCTTGGCAGTGGCTATGGCATCAGCTGCAGATATTGGTAGGAGGGGATGCGGTTTAAGGTGTAGGGGTTCGTAGCATGGAAAACAAAAAAAATTCTACCGCATACAAACAAACAAGCCAAGATCTATCTACTAGATTGTAGCAATGAGTCGATGGAATAACTCACCCTCGAAGATTCCAAAGTGTTTAACGAGAGCGGATTCTCGTGGGTGATGTAGTCGTACTCTTGCCGATCTCAAGATCGCGTAGACGATCCTTCCGGCGCTGCATTCCGGCAGCGCTTCCGCAGTCGGTCACACGTTCGGTACTCGACGAAGACCTTCCTCTCCCTTGTTCCAGCAGGCAGCGGAGGTTGTAGCACTCTCCTCGCGATTTCGGCAGCCTGTGGCGTACGGAAGTAGAGGGGAGATCTCGCAGGGCTTCGTCTTAAGCCGGAGCGAGTATGGTGGACTATGAGAGAGAGACTCGGCGATCTAGGGTTTAGACGCACCAAGGAGGAGCAAGGCCGGCGGCTAGGGTTTGCCTAAGCGGCGGCGGCTTGCCCTAGGCGGCGGCAGCAGGAGGTGGCGGCGCCGGCGGCTAGGATTAGGGTTTGCGGGGCGTGGTGTTGTGTCCTTGGAGGGGCAGCCCTGCCCCTCCTTATATAGGTGGAGGGGCGCGCCAAGGGGAGGGGAGTCCCTCCCCAACTCGGTCTCCAAGTGGGCCGGCGGTGGAGGGAGGGAACTCCTCCCCAAGTAGGTTTCCTACTCTCCCTCCACCTCACAAAATAGCCGTTTGACTTTTCAAATTGGCGTTTGACTTTTCAAACTAGGATTTGATTAAACCCTTTATTTTGTTCAGCGATGACACGTAGTACATGATGCAATCATTCCAACTTGTTATGACACATTCATGTACCCTTTCCCTCCGGAGTGTCGGACATTCCGGAACCTTCTAGAACATTCCCTATGAAAACACCGGAACCATTCTCCAACCCCGAAACAGGACTTTCCTTATATGAATCTTATTCTTCGGACCATTCCGAATCTCCTCGTGATATCCCGGATCCCATCCGAGACTCCAAACAACATTCGGTCTCTTACTCATCATTCCATAACTACTCAAACAACGTCGAATCCTTAAGTGTGTCTCCCTACGGTTCGTGAATTATGCGGAAATGATCGAGACACTTCTCCGATCAATAACCAATAGAGGAATCTGAAAATTCATATGGCTCCCACATATTTCTACTATTACTTTGCGATCGAATGAACCACTTACATACGATACCAATTTCCCTTTGTCTCACGATAGTTTACTTATCCAAGGTTAATCGTCGGTATCTCTACATACCTAGTTCAACCTCGTTACTGATAAGTACTCTTTTATCGTTCCCGTGATATGTGATCCCTTGTGAGCCAGTCACATGCTTGCAAGCTAATTGGATGACATTCTACCAAGAGGGCCCAAAGTATATCTATCCGTCATATGGATGGACAAATCCCACTCTTGATCCATGTGTCTTAACCAATACTTTCCGAACACTCAATGCCACTTTTATAGCCACCCAGTTATGGTGTGGTGTTTGATGTCATCAAAGCATCCTTCCGGTGAAGGTGATATTCATGATCTCATGGTCGAAGGAATTAGGTTACTATGTATCAGAAAGCATATAGCAATTGAACTATTAAAATGACTTGATCTTTATGCTATGCTTATCTATAAGAGTATGTCCACCATATCATTCTCCTAACGATATGATCTTGTTGTTAATAACATCTCAATGTTCATGATAGGGAAACCACAATCATTTATTAACCAACAAGCTAGTATTATAAAGAGGCTTTACTAGGGAGTCTATTTTAGTTTACAAATCACACAAGTATTAATGTTTCCTTGTTAATACTATTATAGCATGAATGTAAACATTTATCATAAACACAAAGATATAATAATAACTATATTTATTATTGTCTCTAGGGCATATCTCCAACAGTCTCCCACTTGCACTAGAGTCATCTAATCTAGATTACATGGTAATATACTGAACACCCATGGCAGTTTGGTGTTGGTCATGTTTTGTCCTCGGGAGAGGTTTAGTCAACGGATCCGCCACATTCAGATATGTGTGTACTTTGCAAATCTTTATGTCCCCATCTTGGACATGTTCTCGAATAAGCGTAGCTTGATGTGCTTCAGCTTCTTGTGTGACCTTGGTTCTTGCGCATTGGCTATGGCGCCCATGTTATCACAGTAGATTGACATTGGGTCCAGCGCACTAGGAACCACACCGAGCTCTGTAATGAACTCTTTCATCCATATTGCTTCTTGTGAAGCCTCCGAAGCAGCCATGTATTCCGATTCAGTTGAAGATCTCGCCACAACGCTTTTCTTTGCACTACTCCAGCTAACTGCTTCACCATTCAAAGTAAATACATATCCAGATTGTGATTTAGAATCATCCGGATCGGTGTTCCAACTAGCATCGGTGTAACCATTAACAACGAGCTGTTCATCACCTCCATAAGAAAGAACCATATCCTTAGTTCTTCTCAAGTACTTAAGGATGTTTTTGACCGCTGTCCAATGATCCACTCCTGGATCACTTTGATATCTGCTAGTTAAACTAACAGCATATGCAATGTCGGGTCTAGTACATAGCATGGCATACATTAGAGATCCTATGGCTGAGGCATAGGGAGTTTTACTCATCCTTTCTCTATCTTCTGTCGTTGTCGGACTTTGAGTTTTACTTAAGGTCGTATTGGGCAACATGGGCAAGAACCCTTTCTTGCTATCTTCCATTCCAAACCTCTTTAGAACTTTGTCCAAATATGTACTTTGTGACAATGATATTAGGCGTCTCGATCTATCTCTATAAATCTTTATGCCTAATATGTAAGCTGCTTCGCCAAGATCTTTCATTGAAAAACTATTATTCAAATATTCCTTGACACTATTAAGAAGGTCTACATCATTCCCAATCAACAATATGTCATCTACATATAGTATTAAGAATGCTACAGAGCTCCCACTCACTTTCTTGTAAATACAAGCTTCTCCATAAGTTTGTATAAATCCAAAACTTTTGATTACCTTATCAAAACGTTGATTCCAACTTTGGGATGCTTGCTTCAATCTAGAAATGGACCTTTGAAGTTTGCACACCTTGTTAGCATCTTTAGGATCGACAAAACCTTTGGGTTGCATCATATACAACTCTTCATCAATGTCTCCATTGAGGAACGCTGTTTTGACATCCATCTGCCATATCTCATAATCATAATATGCAGCGATTGCTAACATAATCCTCACAGACTTTAGCTTCTACGGTGAGAAAGTCTCATCGTAGTCAACTCCTTGAATTTGTCGAAACCCTTTTTGCGACAAGTCGAGCTTTATAGGATAACATTACCATCAGCATCTGTTTTCTTCTTGAAAATCCATTTGTTCTCGACAGCCTTCCGGCCATCCGGTAAGTCCACCAAAGTCCATACTTGGTTTTCGTACATGGATCCAATCTCGGATTTCATGGCTTCTCGCCATTTATTGGAATCTGGGCTCATCATCGCTTCCTCATATGTCACAGGGTCATCGGTGTTGTCCACCAACATGACACTCATAACGGGATCATACCAATCAGGAGTGGTACGAGTTCCCGTTGACCTGCGAGGCTCCGTAGCAACTACAACCAAAGTTTCATGATCATCATCATTAGCTTCCTCTCTTATTGGTGCAGGCACCACAGGAACTTCTTCCGGTGCTGCGCTACTCGCAATTTCGAGAGAAGGTTCGACAACCTCGTCGAGTTCTACTTTCCTTCCAGTCACTTCTTTCGAGACAAATTCCTTATCTAGAAAGGATCCATTCTTGGCAACGAAGATTTTGCCTTCGGATCTATGATAGAAGGTATACCCAATAGTTTCCTTCGGGTATCCTATGAAGACGCATTTTTTCGCTTTGGGTTCAAGCTTGTCTGGCTGTAACTTCTTTACATAGGCTTCGCAACCCCAAACTTTAAGGAACGACAATTTAGGTTTCTTCCCAAACCATAATTCACACGGTGTCGTTTCAACGGATTTAGATGATGCCCTATTTAAAGTGAATGCGGCTGTTTCTAATGCATAACCCTAAAATGATAGCGGTAAATTTGTAAGTGACATCATAGAACGAACCATATCTAAGAGAGTTCGATTACGACGTTCGGACACACCATTACGCTGTGGTGTTCCCGACGGTGTCAATTGTGAAAGTATTCCGCATTTCTTCAAATGCTCGCCAAACTCGTAACTTAGATATTCACCTCCATGATCAGAACGTAGAAATTTAATCTTCTTGTTATGTTAATTCTCTACCTCACTTTGAAATTCCTTAAACTTCTCGAAAGTTTCGGACTTATGTTTCATGAAATAGATATATATACCCATATCTACTCAAGTCATCCGTGAAGGTAAGAACATAACGATAACCACCGCGCGATGCTACACTCATTGGACCACACACATCGGTATGTATGATTTCCAATAAGTCCATAGCTCGCTCCATCATACCAGAAAATGGAGTCTTAGTCATTTTACCCATCAGACATGCTTCGCATCTTTCAAGTGATTCGAAATCAAGTGATTCAAGAAGTCCATCGGAATGGAGTTTCTTCATACGCTTCACTCCAATGTGACCAAGACGACAGTGCCACATATAGGTCGAGTTATCACTCGATTTTAAACGTTTAGCTTCAATGTTATTAATATGTGTATTTTCACTATCGAGATTCAATAAGAATAGACCATCTATCAAAGGTGCATGTGCATAAAACATATTACTCATATAAATCGAACAACCATTATTCTCGGACTTAAACAAGTAACCGTCTCGCAATAAACAAGATCCCGATATAATGTTCATGCTTAACGCAGGCACCAAATAACAATTATTTAAGTATAAAACTAATCCTGATGGTAGATGAAGAGGTAGCGTGCCGACCGCGATCACATCAACCTTTGATCCATTTCCAACGCGCATCGTCACCTCGTTCTTCGCTAGCTTCCGTTTATTCTGCAGCACCTGTTTCGAGTTACAAATATGAGCAACCGAACCAGTATCAAATACCCAGGCACTACTACGAGTACTAGTGAGATACACATCAATAACATGTATATTGGATATACCTTTCTTCTTGATGTTGCCGTTCTTCAAATCCGCCAAGTACTTTGGGCAATTCCGCTTCCAGTGACCTTCTCCCTTGCAGTAAAAGCACTCAGTATCAGGCTTAGGTCCAGCCTTGGTCTTCTTCGTCGGCGCGGTAACTTTCTTACCACCCTTCTTGAAGTGTCCCTTTTGCTTAGACTTGCCTTTCTTGAATTTGGTGGTCTTATTAACCATCAACACTTGGTGCTCTTTCTTGATCTCCACTTCTGCAGATTTTAACATGGCAAAGAGTTCTGGCAACTGCTTGTTCATGTTTTGCATATTGTAGTTCATCACAAAGTTCTTGTAACTTGGTGGTAGTGATTGTAGGACACGATAAATCCCCAAAGCATTAGGAATCACTATACCCAAGCTTTGAAGTTTGTTTGCGTGCCCAGACATCTTAAGCACATGCTTACTGACGGAGCTGCCCTCTTCCATCTTGTAGTTAAAGAACTTTTCAGAAGCCTCATAACTCTCAATTGTCGCATGAGTCTCAAAGATCAATTTGAGATCACGGACAATATCATGTGGGTCTGAATTCTCAAACCTTTTCTGAAGCTCCGATTCTAAACCATACAAGATAGCACACTGAACTATGGATTACTGAGTCTTCCGAGCGAGGTAAACATTCTTTACTTCATCGGTAGCAGTAGCTGCAGGTGGGTCACCCAGCGGTGCATCTAGCACATAGGTCAAATTACCAGCAGTGAGGACAATCCTCAAATTGCGGAACCAATCCGCGAAGTTGCTTCCATTGTTTTTCAACTTTTCTTTCTCTAGGAACGCATTAAAATTGATGGTAGGGACCGCCATTGATCTACAACATATTTGCAATAGTTTAGACTAAGTTTATGACAAATTGAGTTCTAATTAATAGTTAAATTAATCTAGGTGAACTCCCACTCAAAACAATATCCCTCACATTGTTTTAGTGATCACACGAACCAAATCCACCACATCAACACCGATCATCACGAGAGTTGATGTAGCTTCAATAATAACAATCGACATGTTCATCATATCTACTATATGATTCATGCTTTACCTTTCGGTGATCCGTGTTTGAGACCATGCATACATGCTAGGCTCGTCAAGATCAAACCTTAGCTTCCGCATGAGCAAATATGGCTTGCCCACGTTGTATACACTTGCAGAATCTAACACACCCGATCATCACATGGTGCTTCGAAACAACAGGCTTTAGCAACGGTGCTTACTAAGGATGAACACTTAAGAACTTGAAATTCATGTGCATGAGGGATCATCTTATAATGCTACCGTCGTTAACTAAGCAATACAAGATGCATAAAGGATTAACATCACATGCAATTCATAATATGTGATATGATATGGCCTTTCTTCTTTGTGCTTCCGATCTCCATCTTCAAGCACGAACATGATCTCCATCATCACCGGCATTGCATCAAGGTCCATGACGCTGCTCCATGGTTGTCGTCCACCATCCTCAACTATTACAACTACTTTGAATAGACACGCGGGTCTTAACAGAAATTAAAGACAACCATATGGCTCCTGCCGGTTGCCAACTTACAATAAGGAACATTGCATACATCAAATATAATCACAATCATGGCCATATCACATCACAGCACACCCCTGCAACACAAAGTTAGACGCCTCTACTTTCTTTGCATGTTTTACGTGGTTTGGGGCTTTCAATAAGTGTCGTTCTAACTTACGAACAAGAACCACAACATTGATACTAATATTGTCAATCACCCGTTGTAAATTGAATCTTAACTATGTTGGGAGAAACAGGCACCCGCAAAGCCACTTATGCAATACAAGTTGCATGTTAAGCGTGGAGCAAGTCTCATGAACGATGTCATGTAAGGTTAGCCCGGCTTCATCCCACCATCCATAAGATGCAAAGTACATAAGAAGCAATCGACAACAAAAGCATCAACGCCCACAATGACCATTGTGTTCTACTCGATGCAACAGATCTACATATAGACACGGCTCGATACCCTTTGAGGGGTTCGTAGCATGGAAAACAAAAATTTCTACCGCATACAAACAAACAAGACAAGATCTAACTACTAGATTGTAGCAACGAGTCGATGGAATAACTCACCTCGAAGATTCCAAAGTGTTTAACGAGGCGGATTCTCGTGGGTGATGTAGTCAAATACTCTTGCCGATCTCAAGATCGCGTGACGATCCTTCCGGGCTGCATTCCAGCGCTTCATCGATCGGTCACACGTTCGATTTTCGACAAAGACCTTCCTCTCCCTTGTTCCAGGCAGCGGAGGTTGTAGCACTCTCCTCGTGATTCCGGCGGCAACGGCGTGGTACCGGAAGTAGAGGGGAGATCTCGCAGGGCTTCGCCTTAAGCCGGAGCGAGTATGGTGGACTATGAGAGAGAGCCTCGGCGATCTAGGGTTTAGACGCACCAAGGAGGAGCAAGGCCGGTGGCTAGGGTTTGCCTAAGCGGCAGCGGCGGCAGCAGGAGGTGGCGGCACCGGCGGCTAGGATTAGGGTTTGCGGGGCGTGGTGTTGTGTCCTTGGAGGGGCAGCCCTGCCCCTCCTTATATAGGTGGAGGCGCCAAGGGAGGAGTCCTCTCCCAACTCGATCTCAAGTGGGCGGGGTGGAGGAGGAACTCCTCCCAAGTAGGTTTCTACTCCTCCACCTCACAAAATAGCCGTTTGACTTTTCAAATTGGCGTTTGACTTTTCAAACTAGAATTTGATTAAACCCTTTATTTTGTTCAGCGATGACACGTAGTACATGATGCAATCATTCCAACTTGTTATGACACATTCATGTACCCTTCCCCTCCGGAGTGCCGGACATTCCGGAACCTTCTAGAACATTCCCGATGAAAACACCGGAACCATTCTCCAACCCCGAAACAGGACTTTCCTTATATGAATCTTATTCTTCGGACCATTCCGAATCTCCTCGTGATATCCCGGATCCCATCCGAGACTCCGAACAACATTTGGTCTCTTACTCATCATTCCATAACTACTCAAACAACGTCGAATCCTTAAGTGTGTCTCCCTACGGTTCGTGAATTATGCGGACATGATCGAGACACTTCTCCGATCAATAACCAATAGAGGAATCTGGAAATTCATATGGCTCCCACATATTTCTACAATTACTTTGCGATCGAATGAACCACTTACATACGATACCAATTTCCCTTTGTCTCACGATAGTTTACTTATCCAAGGTTATGATCGTTGGTATCTCTGCATACCTAGTTCAACCTCGTTACTGATAAGTACTATTTTCTCGTTCCCGTGATATGTGATCCCTTATGAGCCAGTCACATGATTGCAAGCTAATTGGATGACATTCCACCGAGAGGGCCCATAGTATATCTATCTGTCATATGGATGGACAAATCCCACTCTTGATCCATGTGTCTCAACCAATACTTTCTGAACACTCAATGCCACCTTTATAGCCACCCAGTTACGGTGTGGTGTTTGATATCATCAAAGCATCCTTCCGATGAAGGTGATATTCATGATCTCATGGTCGAAGGAATTAGGTTACTATGTATCAGAAAGCATATAGCAATTGAACTATTAAAATGACTTGATCTTTATGCTATGCTTATCTATAGGAGTATGTCCACCATATCATTCTCCTAACGATGTGATCTTGTTGTTAATAACATCTCAATGTTCATGATAGGGAAACCATAAACATTTATTAACCAACAAGCTAGTATTATAAAGAGGCTTTACTAGGGACTCTATTTTAGTTTACAAATCACACAAGTATTAATGTTTTCTTGTTAATACTATTATAGCATGAATGTAAACATGTATCATAAACACAAAGATATAATAATAACTATATTTATTATTGCCTCTAGGGCATATCTCCAACATAAGGAGGCATGTGGCCATCGTGGATTGAGGGCCAGATGCGGTCAGAAAGAAAAGGTTTTGGCGGCGTGTCGTTGTCGTGGATGGGGCAGCCGCGGACGGAGGTCGTGACCGCCCGTGGCCGGCGTTGATGGATGGCTATGTGCGAAGATCACGGCGGCGCGTGGCTGGAGTAGATGTGGTAGACTCGAGCGGAGGTTGCGGTGGCCTGGGCTAGAGGTTGGGCGGCGGATCAGGCGGAATGATGATGAATAATGAATAGATGGAGATGCAATCCGTTTCCCGGAACACGTATTGGCTGAACTTTTTCTGTGCCGGTGGAGCGATTGGTAATTTGCTAAGCGTACATGGAAATACGATTACTTAAATCATGATGGTTAGATTCAGTGACGCCAGGCTAATCTAGCGGTACGTATTAGTGTAGGTACACTTGACTGGTGGCTTTAAGAAAGAATATGTTTGCTCTTTTATAAGTAGTTATAGATACATATATATCTAGATAAAATTGAAAATATTAATCTATCTATCTATCTATGTGTACTATTAAATTGCTTCGAGTCTTGATGGTCTGGTAGATCATTTTTTATTTTTGAAATTACCCCTGTGTCGGTAGACCTAGAAAAAATTATTACACCTCTGCCACCGCGAAGTGACATTAATCGATTCCTTTTAGACAAGAGGTCGCTCTCCCTTCCTTTCGTCCGAGGAGGACCGACGCGATTGAAGAATAAGTCCTCGACTTAGTGGAGGCGGCTGTTGCAACTCCATGAGGCAACGAGCATGGGCCTAGGGCGTCGGTAAGTAGTGGAGCTTCGATGCCGACGGCGCCGCAGGAGGATATCAGGGACGGAGAGGCGCTTTTCCAGAGGGAGGCACGAGCTTCGGGAGGAGCGTATCGCCGAACCCCCGGGCCGCTCCTCCATGACCCCTAATTTCGACGCCCTCGAGCTCTAGGCCCTCCCAAGGTCGAGTCTCCATCCCCGTCTCCGCCGTTCCTGGGTGAGATTGGAGGGGAGGACGTCACTGTGGAGAAGACGAGGAGCGGCGGCGCATCGATCAAAGGGAAGAGGAAGTGTATAGAAGTGGTTGCTGTCGTCGATATGAAGGAGGGCATCGATTCATCCGTGTTGGCCTCAGGTGGTCTCCTCTAAGCTATCTATGCGGAGGTAAACTTCTCTCTATCTATCTCGATTTTCTGCTAGCAGTTTATCTATGGGAATTACTGGAGCAATACGAGGGGAGCACAAAAGTGCGGTCACCAGCGTCGATTGAAGTCAGTGGTGGCAGCTTGGAGACTCAGACCAGGTCGAGGCAAGCAGATGAATCAATCGCGCTTCACCTTTCACGGGAGCTGTTTGGGGATGGGATTTTGGTGCTGAAACTCGGGTGAAGAACGAGAAGTGCCAGAAACATGAGGATTTTTCTAGCACCTTTAACGGAACTGTTTGGAGAGGCAAAGAAAGAATGAGAAGATGCAATTTGTTTTGTACACAGTTTATTTAAAAAAGAGGTGCCAAAAAGTGTACAAGCGCTATGCTCTGACGAACTTTGTTTTGACAGCAAATAACTGTGTACTCTTTCCGTTTTAAAATATAAGATGTTTTAGCTTTATTAAGCAAATGTATCTAGATTCTTTTCGTTTTTAAAATATACGATGTTTTAGTTTTATGAAGCAAATATATTTAGACTACTTTTAGCATATAGATTCATTAAAGTTTAAAGTGGATCTATCATTAAAAAGGTTTAGATATATTTTCTTCACAAATATAGAACATCTTATATTTTGTAATGGCGGAAGTATCTGGCTGTTGTGCTACTTCAGAATTTTCAATAGCCGTTAGATACACATATTATGCTGATCATCTCAGATTATTTGCATGAGTGACTTGGCTATGCCTCGTGGATTAATTATATTGCTTAGTCTTTTTTTTGCAAATTATACTACTCAGTCTATTGCGGTAGAAGTACCGTGCAAGGTTAATGCAATCCGAAAATAGAAGTACTTTCATAATTTGGTCGATTCGAATTGGTTCGGTTAATTCGCATCCCATTTATCTAGCATATTATGCTTCATCTACTGCCCAATCTTGAGGATAGTAGTAGAGCTTCATTTAAGGAAACCTGTGCCATGGCTCACCCAGCTCAGCAATGATTGAACACTAAAACATAATTAGTTCCGTCTATTCCTATTGTTCTAATTTTCTTCCTAAAAACTATTTGAGCCTGTCATGAGATCTTTGCCCAGCTCCGTTACTGTTTGAGGGAGACAAAGCTTTGCAAAGCAGGGTGGTGTGGCGATGGCAGCGCATGACTTTGAGTGGGAAATATTCATATTCATATGTGCTGCAATGAAGACAATAGCAACACACGTCAGCTAGTATGGACTAATATGGACAAGAAGGAGCATCAAAATTTAGACAAAACATAAAAAATGTAGTACTATGGATTTATAAATAATAGTAAATCTAAGTACGTACATGGATTTATAATTATAGAGAACCAATCGATAGTAACCATGCGAAATTTTCTCCCTGATCTAGGTCCCTCATTTTTAAGACGAAAAGCAAACGCCGCTGAGTTGGCCATCAATGAGCGCTTGACAACACGCACACAGCCTCCGTGTATAGGTGTGGAGTGCAGAGAAGCTGGTGTAGGTATGCGGCTCCTGTACAACTCATCTAGGATCAATCCACCGAATACACCGCCCTCATTTCCGGCTGCCGAATGTGCCATCATTCCGTTCTGGAGTGAGCATTTTTACGCACGGTCGGCCCTGTTCTTCCCCATCCAGAGGCATTCCATTCCGTGGGGCCACCCAACTATCGTGCACGCTTCTTCTCATGGCTCGCGGGTGGAGTCGTATCTCGTGATCTCTCGTCTCGCATTCTATGCGGAACACCGCCATCCAAAAGCTAACCCAAACTGGGTCATTATTAATTCTAGAAGCATATACGTTTTAATTTCTTTCAGAGTTATACCAGACACGCTGCTTTGTCCGAAAGTAATCATAATTCTAACTGTTTATGAGGACGCGTAGCCATATTAATAGTAATATTTTAATTAATTAGAGCATCTACATTGGGTGAACCTAAAGACCCCCAAACGGCTATCAGTATCATGGATTCAGGGGTGCCCGCGTCCAAATCATCGCATAGCCAGCCTCCAACTTTAAAATGTCAGTGTGGCTCTGTGCGATGGGAATGTGGTAGACGACGCGCGCCGAGGCAGCGCAGGACCCCCTAGGGACGATCGCTCCCACCAAGACCGATGGTGAGCCCGCCGTTTAGGGGCGCCCATGAGATGCTCTGTCTAGCGGCGCCTCTTGTGCCACCGAGAGGCACGCTTCCGCCGGCAGCGCCTCCCGCGCCATCGGCAAGGAGGTCTTCGGTGGAGGCGCCTCCTATGCTGCCCTGATGTGCTCCCTCTCGTGTCGCCACATCGTCCAAGGCCAGCCCTCCTGCTGGCACCGCGGGAGGCAGCTGTAACTAATCGAACGCGACGGGCATGGGCTAAGGCTGAGCATTGTGCCCCCCGCAGTCTTCGTCTATTGTGTGCGACGCTAAGTGTCCAAGCACCCAGCTAGGGTCGGGTCATGTGAATGAGTGCATGCAGCCGGAGTGTCCGCGGTGGCCGCGCTCATCCTAGTGGCTCTAGTTGCCCTTTTGGGCGGCATGCCTAATGCTGGCGCAAACAAGGCCGATGACGATGTCGGCGCTAATGAATACGATTGCTGAGGTCGAATCACTAGCGCCCCTACCTGGCGTGACATATGTCGCGTGTCGAAACGCGGACAGCGGGGATGTCGCACACCACCTAGTTATTCGGAGGTGGGCACTAAGGTGATACTACCTCACACATACACAGATCAAACACATCACACACGATGTTTTTTATCTAGGTTCGGGCCACCCTTTGGCTAACAACCATACGTCCTGTTTTGGTGGATTATCTGATGTATGAATGTATAAGGAGATGAACAATCTAGTGTTGCGGAGTCGGTTTCAGCTAGCTTCTACACTTTACGGGCTTCCTCTTTCTTACTCTCTCCCTATCTCAACGAGAACTTCTCAATGATCGCTCTCTTTAACTATTCCTTCTCAAAGCTCACTTATGGTTCCAAAGAACCTCCCTTTGAAAACCTCTCAAATACTCTCTTCCAAAAACCTCTCTCGTTTACCCTGGCCGAGGCCCTCCTTTTATATCTCAAGGGGGTACCATAGTGGCCGGCGTGCGTCACCCTCCTATCATTCCCGGAATCCACTACAGTCGTGCCACGCGGCCCGACGGCAGGTGGGTGGTGCTGATGTCCACTCCTGGTCGTGGGCGGTGCCGTTGGCCACTCCTTTGCCGTGATACTTGATGGCGTGGAGACAACACGACGAATGTGTTGTCACGTTGGGACTGCCGCGCATGCACCCTCATCAATGCCTTGTAAAGGCGCAGGGATAGGGCGACACATGTCTCCCATGCGGCCCGGCATGCTGTCGTTGACTCCGACTTTGTTAACCCGCATTCTCGGGCCGCGGGTTGATACGCACGTCAACACATCTTATCTCCTTCATGACCCTATTCCCGGGCATGCTTCCCTACATGTTAAATGCATACACAAGTCATAGTGTCCTTACTCAAAGGTCTCCACATGCGAGAGGGGCACAGGAACAGCCATGGGAAACGTTCCACTCCCTCTTCGCCACATAAGGCTGAAGATGTTCTAGATACAGTGACATAGTTCAGAGAAGGTGACTCCCTTGTATTTTCCTCATGAAGAAGATCTTGCCGGGGAGTTAGTCTATTCCCATGCGATGATGCACAATGTGAGGGTCCCTCTTTTCCATTGTGCCATGCGAGAAATAGAAAAGCGGACTAGCAAAAATCCCTAAGAATCATCGAATATGTAAATACTCTAAGTCCCAAGAGTTTAGGTCATCTCCACCGGCACCACCCGACCCGTCTGAACGCGTCCATGTGAACATGCGGGACGTGTACGGCTTTTCAGGGGCATGGCCCATCTAGACCGACGTGTCCAGCTCGACCCATCGGACCACCAAATTTGTGTTGCCGATGCGTCGGGCGGGACACCGGTGGAGATATCCTCAATGCGTTCCATGTTATGCACATACTATTTTGTTGGCCAACCGTGGACAGATGAGTCCATCGCGTTGGCCAACCGTGGGCATATGGGTTGCACCGCTGGACGCTGTTGGCCGAATAGTCTTTTTTTGAATGAGAGCCGATATATTAACAACTAAAGAGTACAACACAACTCTTACAAATATATCTATGAAGATCGAAGTCGTCCCTATAGCCTACAAGCACATAAAAAATAGATGAAGCTAAAAACATAGGAAGTCTACGCAGAAAAACACAAATGGAGCCTGCCAGGGATTCCATCGAGAACATGGAATTGCCACACCTGCAAATGTGTTCTTCAAGGGCCTCATAAAGCCTAACCAACCGAAGAACCAGCGGCTCAACCAGCAATCGAGATGGTATAGGAAAACAAGGTTGAAAGTTGAGTTGTAGATATAGAGGCTGCGTTACCGAGCTCAACACATGAAGATCTTCACCGTTGAATCTAGGGAGCGGCAACAGAGACGATCTCAACTATCTCCGACGCACACACCCGAGCGACATGAAGATCGCGAATACAACCTGAACAGCAATTCTCAAGAGATCGTTAGTGAAGCTTGAAGGCCCAAAAAACGGCATCCCGAGATGAGAAAATCTGAGATAAACTAGCTAGAGCAGCTTGCCAAGGAAGCACTGTCACATTGAATCTCTAGTGCCAATCCAAGCCCAGTTCATATATACTCCATCCATCACCACATTGGTGTAGCACCCCAGGTAAAACCACTACTAGAATGTATTTGTGCATCATCATGACCGCATGCTCATGTGATCATGTCACATTGCATTTGAGCATCGTCATGCCATCATGTATATATCTGTCTAAAACTATTTCTAAAAATCTTATTTTGTTTTCTATATTAGCCCTTCTAATTCAAAGTATCAAGACGGTCTGTCCAAATATTTGTTTTGACTAAAAACTATTTATAAATATTTTATAAAATAAAATAATAAAAACTATTTTTGTGGGGGAGGTAGTCCAGCCGGCCAGGCCCAAAAGCCCGACCGGCCAAACCACCTACTACCCGGGCCATCTAAAATAAAACCCTATTCCTAAAACCAAACCCTAGCTTCCTACCCTAAACCCAATCCCCAACCACACTCCCATCCCACCCTTTTCATCGCTGACACACCACCTCTTCCACCCAACCGCAACCCCAGCTTCCCCCTTGTCCGTTTCCTCACATGTTTTTTTCTATGCTCGCCTGGCCCCGGTCCCACCACCCGTGTAACCGCTCCCCACCAACCTCTCGCCCGACCCCTCTCTATCTCTCGTGAATCTCCTACCCACCCCACATCGAACCTTGTCTACCCCGCCGCAAGTAGCCCCTGATCCCCATGGCCACCACACCTACCTCGTCGCTGCCACCCGCCCCGGCCGCACGCCTTCCCAGTGTGGCCGTGCCTGGCAACCTCGCCACCGTCACGACCTCCCCGCCTACATCGACATCCTCCACCCCAGGCACGCTCCGCTCTTGCCGTCGCCCCCTCTCAAGCTCGCCTGACGCCGACACGACCCACGACCTCACCTACCAAGGGACCCCCGCATCATCCACCCCCATCTCCACAACGCGAGCCACACATCGCAACCACCGGCTCAGGCTCGCCTCCTGTGCATCCTCCGTTGTGACACCCCTAGGATCAGTGCTAAAAAATCCCAGACCTCCGTCTGACATAAGCTTAACCTTGAGCTCGAGGATATCCAGTGAAGAATCGATAACATAACAGTGACCTACGACACAAAAATTATTACAGCGAGATCATAACTAAGCAAAGAACCAAAATATTACAAGCAGAGGTCACTGACCACAAACATCAAACAACGGAAAGCAAATTATGCTATTAAGTATAGAAAACTTAACAAATGGCCTAAGATACCTTAAGCATAACGATGATGTCCCATTCCATAGATTCCAGGCTACCGGTCGGGAACCCCAAGCTATTCGTCGATGCAGATGTCGTACCAAACTTGTCTTCAGAGGAACACTTACTCTGCCAAAAGTATCAACAAAGAAAGGGTGAGTACAAGGTGTACTCCGCAAGAATTATGGATGGTGGAGTTGTTTTGCATAAAGCCATCTTTGTTTATAAAATAGGAGGGAGAAGAAGCTCGTCTAATCAGAGTGTTTTAAAAAGGGATAAGAGAGTGACATCTCCAACATATTGATCATCATATTTTAATATCCACCAAGTAATCATCATCGAACCTCATCTAGGATCACCCCCTCGTACCCAAGAAGGAAGCATCCTTAAGTACACTTTACTTGCCAAGTTTTACGATTAGGTTATAGTTCTCTATGATCTCACGTCCATTCCCAAGTCGTCCATAATCGTGGACACGGCTTTTTGAAAAGATTATTACCCTGCAGGGGTGTACAACTTCACCCACACGCGCCGACCGACTCTTAGCATCACTTGACACACTTCCTTGGTATGCTGACAGAGGGTGATCGACTGAAACCTTTCCCTTACTTTTGCCTAATCCATGAGTCACCAGAAGAGCTCCCGACTGCAGTATTTGGCCATACTCCCAGGCGGTCCTTGAATCTGTGTACCGTGATCCAGTTCAGTGACGTGCACCCGTCACCTGGCCACGTCCTATATGCTTCCACCATTTTCCAAAACCTTTTCTATGCGGGTGCCGAATAAAACCACAAACTACGGACTCATGGATAAGACCAGGCAAGTTGGGGTCAAGGGGGTCCCTAGAAACCCCCGTGTGGTTGTACACTCATCTTGGTTCAAGAGGCAAGAATCTCGGGTCCTAAGGGTGGCAAGTATGGGACTGTAAAAAACACAACCTACATGGCCTCCCATACAAGCCTTAGCATGTTTACCTCATATGACCAGTCATACCACGTCCTCCTGTCCAACTAGGTTCATTCGGAGCTCAGATCCATCAACCAGGTGAATTAGCAGAACAACTAAGCATGGCTAAGCACAACAGATATAATAGCTCTATCAACGCTTCACAACCCAAACCCTAGTTATGCTAGGAGCAGTGGATCGGGTTATATAGGCTACAAGGAAAACATGCATCAGATAGGATTACTCTATCTATCAATAAAAGACTTCGGAATCGTATGCACATGGCAAGAATTGAAATGCTTGAAATCATAGGATTATATCATGTGTGGGGTTTCGCTTGCCTTTGCCTGTTGATATCCGGAAAGAAGAGCTTCGAACATCTGGTACTTGACTTTGTTATAGTTGGTAAGGTATTGGTCTTCGAGCTTCGACGGTGTTGATCTTGATCTTCAATCTTGGACTCGATCTCGATTCCGATATCGTATTCTACCGAAGAAGAACCAAATATCAGAAAGAAAAGAAACAATCAACACATGGCATCGATGCAATGCTCAATCAAGAATGATGATATGACAAGTTGAATTGTACTGAAATGTAACCCTAAGACATGCTCGGCAGTTTAATCGGGGTTCCGAGGGGTGCAAACCTGTCGTGGTATTGCACGGCAGATGCTACTGGGGGTAGCTTATGTAGAGGGAGCAAGGCGGCGTAGGAGAATCCGGGAGCGAGATTGGCACACGATGTACCCAGGTTCACGTCCCCTCGGTGGAGGATCACTACGTCCTGCTATCAATCCAGTATATGATTATAGATTGGTTTACGATGGAGCCGTCGTAGGCGGAGGGAGAGACTAGATCTAATATGATGTGGGAGAGGATGCCCCGTGGGGATGTCCCTGGTGGCTTTATATATGCAGCTAGTTAGGGTTTACAAGTATTTGGTGGGCTTTGTATTGAAGTCGTCATCTTGGGCCTCCAGTCATCGCCACTCGTCTAGGTCCAACATGCGCCAGTCGCCGTATTCGGCGAGTCGACCCGCTCTGGGATCAGCGATCCAGCTGGTGATTCCTCTTCATGGGTATACCCCGATTGGTATTCCCCCATCAGTAGTCCCCGAGCGCGTTGTTGATTCGACGCGGGATTGAGGCAGAGCGCGGACAGTCTTGTCGATGGGTCGTGGCGAATCGGCGACAAGCTCCTGAAAAGAGAAAAGAACCGTGAAGCGGGAGGCGGTAGGCGTGAGCCAGTAGGTGATGGCCAATTGGCGAAAGACACGGGGTTTCGGAGAAGCCGCCAGTGCCGGCGAGTCCCCGAACGTGGAGCGTGCCGAGTGGTGAGGTTGGGCGACCGGCGAGTGGCGAGGTTGGGCGACCGGCGAGTGGTGCTGTCTGTAGCGCCGAGTCCCCGAGCGCGTTAAGTACGCGAGGGCGAGTCCGTGATGGCGAGTACCCGAGCGCGTTGAGTACGCGAGGGTGAGTCCGCGGTGACGAGTCCCCGAGCGTGTTGAGTATGCGAGGGCGAGTCCGTGGTGGCGAGTCTCCGAGCGTGTTGAGTACGCGAGGTCGAGTCCGCGGTGGCGAGTCCCCGAGCATGGAAATCTGTGATGGAGAGTCCGCGGCGAGTCCCAGGCGTGTTAATCTGTGAGCGAGTTCGCGACGGTGAGTCCCAGCGCGTTAGTACGCGAGCGAGTTTCCGGCGGCGAGTCCCGAGCATGGAAATCTGTGGCGAGTCCGCCATGACGAGTCGACGAGGGCGAGTGTCCGCGGCATCGAGTCCCCGAGCGTGGAGAATACGCGAGTGGAGAGTCCGCGGTGGCGAGTCGACGAGGGCGAGCCGCGGTCGTGGAACCACGCGTACATGCAGCATGCCTAGGAGTAGTCCCCGAGGCTCGAGTTGGCTTGTAGAGGCGACTTGAGGCTCTTTAGAGATGCATATTCTGAAAATAGTAGTGGTTGCTGCCGAGCATGGCGAGTAGCGCGTAAGCCCCTTGGGCGAATGACGAGGTCGGCGACGGCGGCGCCGAGCCCAAGCGAGTGGCGGTCGGCGACCGGAGCGCCGAGCCCCGGCTGGCGAGTGGCGTCGGCGACCGACGAGGGCCGAGTCCCCGGCGTGATGCGAGGTCGAGCGACCGACGAGCGCCGAGTCCCCGAGCGCGGCGAGTGGCGAGGTCGAGCGACCGACGAGCGCCGAGTCCCCGAACACAGAGAGTGGCGAGGTTGAGTGACGAGTTCCCGAGCATGGTGAGTGGCGAGGTCGAGCGACTAGCGAGCGCCGAGCCCTCGGCGATGGGCGAGTCGGCGACCGGTGGCGTTGAGCCTCGGCGGCGAGGTCGAAGCGACGGGCGACGAATGGCGAGGTCGGGCGATCGGCGAGTGGCTCTATCTGTAGCGTGCCGAGTGGCGAGGCGAGCGACGGCGCGCTGTGCATGAAGCGTGCCGGTGGCGAGTCCTCGAAGCGTGAGTACGCGAGGGCGAATGTGGTGAGTCTGCAATGATTGCAAGTCCGCGAGGGGAGAGTCCCGAGTGTGGCGAGTCCGTGATAATTGCGAGTCTGCGATGATGTTGATTACACTGTTTGGTTAGCGGGTCTCTCGTCTTGGCCCGGGGGGCCAGTCGCATGGCGACTCCAAAGATGGCTCTCGACTTGGCGTTCTTCCTGGACGATCCGAGGCTCGGTTTGCGAGTCCTCGTCCGCAGTACTTGGCCGTGCGAGTCGCACTATCTAAGGTTGAGGAGGACATGGTGCTGTTTATGTAGCACTGCCATTTGTCTTGGCCCGGAAGGCCAGTCGAGCAAGGCGACTCCAATGATGGCTCTCGGTTAGCATTTTTCGTGGACGAACTGAGGCTCGGTTTGCGAGTCCTCGTCCGCACTACTTGGCCATTGCGAGTCGCTCTTTCAAAGGTTGACAAAGGCGAGTTGATTCTTCCCGAGGGGAAGAGACGCCCAGTGGTGAGTCCATGCAGCGTGGCAAGCGACCCTCTCTAGCGACTCGGACGATGAAGGTCCCTTAGCAGGCGTGGCATACGCATTTGTCGTATCGGACAGGGTCGCACGGCGTCTAGCCGGAAAAAGTCGACGCGGCGGACACAGAGTCGACGCGGCGGACGGAGGTCGCGCTATGGCGAAGTCGACGCGGCGGACGAATGTCGCGCTATGGCGAAGTCGATGCGGCGGACACAGGGTCGACGCGGCGGACGGAGGTCACTCTATGGCGAAGTCAACACGGCGGACACGGGGTCGACGCGGCAGACGGAGGTTGCGCTAGGGCGATGTCGACGACGGCAGGGCCGCGAGGGCGAGGTCACAACGGCGATCCCGCGGCAGGCGAGTCCCCGAGCACGGCGAGTGGCGAGGTCGAGCGACCGGCGAGCGCCGAGTCCCCGAGCGCGGCGAGTGACGAGGTCGAGCGACCGGCGAGCGTCGAGGCCGAGCGACCGACGGGCGTCGAGTCCCCGAGCGCGGAGAGTGACGAGGTCGAGCGACCGGCGAGCGCCGAGTCCCCGAGCGCGGCGAGCGGCGAGGTCGAGCGACCGGTGAGCGCCGAGTCCCCGAGCGCGGCGAGCGGCAAGGCCGAGCGACCGACGGGCGCCAAGTCCCCGAACGCGGCGAGCGGCGAGGTCGGGCGACCGGTGAGTGCCGAGTCCCCGAGCGCGGCGAGTGGCGAGAAAGACACTGTTTTGCTCAGAAGGAGAAAAGAAACAATTGCATTAAGGTGTACTTGCATAATATATTGAATAATTGTAAGACGTACGAATTGTAGACGTTGAAATAAAATGCATGTTTGTTATGTGGATCGATGGATAGTATGTAAGTTTTATACGTGTCTTTTCATGAGTAGGCAGACCTCCAGCATCAAACGCTTGCCGGGTAACAGGGATGTGATGCCAGACTGTTGAACCCGGGAACAAGGTCGGCCTTTGGGTACCCAGCCTCACTACTTCGACGGACGCGAATAAACAACAGACAAAACTGAAACCGATCCTATGTATGATTTTTGTCCTTGAAAGGGTCATATGCGACTGTATGGTCGGCTTTGGAGAATAAATGAAGATGCATATATATTTTGGACTCATAGCATGTATGAGTGTAAAAAAACTTAGCTGTTTAATGCGGCAGAGTCGACGCGGCAGGAGAGTCGCCGAACACGGCGCATATGCAGCGGGTAAGTCGCCGAGCCTAGCGAGTCCGCGTTTAAGCGTTTAGTCGAGTTCCGGAGCATGGAGAGTCGGCGATAGACAAGACCGTGAGAGGCGAATTCATGATGACGATCCCGCGACAGGCGAGTCCATGACGGACGCGTCCCCGAGTGTGGTCGTGAAACAGCTTTTAGAGATAGGCGGATCGAGTCAAACTCGGACAACGCAGCTGCAGATTGCCTCATCTCGAGGGATTAATTCTCCCGCACGTGAGAAACCAGATACAAAGATTAGACTAGTTTCAATAAAATAATTTAGAACAATGAGTGAAAGAGGCTTCGATTGAAATAAAGGAACCCGTCGATGCATGATTTTCTTTGACTGCTTCGTTTGGCATGGTTTTCTTTTGCATGAACGAGTGGAGAATTGCTCCATGCTTTGGGACTGAAGCTCTGCAGACCTGCGCGCTTCGGAAGATGCAGGGGATCCAGCCGTGCAGGTATGTATCGGGGATGCCGCCGTGTGACTTCAAGATTGCCGACCTGATTTTGCCTGATGGTGTAGTTCTCCAAACAGTGTATACATGCAGAAAAATCAATAGACGAGGGGTTAGATCTGATTGTAATAGGTACTACCAGCTAATTCGGTCGGAACAAATAATAATGAATATAAAAAGCCTTTAGGCCACGACCCCATGCATTGGGAAGCCATGATCCATATCAAGTGATTAGGATGTATGCATCCCAAATTCTTGATCTTAAAATCATGGTCGAGGCAGTCGGCCGCCGGCCGCCCGACGCGTCTAGCTGGCTTCAGGGTGGAGCGATTGGACGCGAGCCGCCGCCACCATGAATAATGGATCGTACCATGGAGTGATTCTCAAATGTGTACCGGGAAACATGTAGAAAAACGTTAGATTCAAACAAATCAATTACTAAAATAATCAATGAAAGAAAAATATGAGATTGGATTGGAAAATCTTAGCCACGACGAGCTTTTTCTTGATCACACGCATAGGCTGATCACGAATTTGAGGATCTCGCCCGGATTATCACCCTCCAAGCATCGCTTGCCCCACGGTGGGCGCCAACTGTCGTGGTATTGCACGGCAGATGCTACTGGGGGTAGCTTACGTAGAGGGAGCAAGGAGGTGTAGGAGAATCCGGGAGCGAGATTGGCACACGATGTACCCAGGTTCACGTCCCCTCGGTGAAGGATCGCTACGTCCTGCTATCAATCCAGTATATGATTATAGATTGGTTTACGATCGAGCCGTCGTAGGCGGAGGGAGAGACTAGATCTAATGTGATGTGGGAGAGGATGCCCCGTGGGGATATCCCTGGTGGCTTTATATATGCAGCCAGTTAGGGTTTACAAGTATTTGGTGGGATTTGTATTAAAGTCGTCGTCTTGGGCCTCCAGTCATCGCCACTCGTCTAGGTCCAGCATGCGCCAGTCGCCGTATTCGGCGAGTCGACCTGCTCTGGGATCGGCGATCCAGCTGGTGATTCCTCTTCATGGGTATACCCCGATTGGTATTCCCCCATCAAAACCCTAACTCGGGGAAACTCCGAATTCATATGAGAGGGTGATACATCGTAAACGTATTTATAATTTTTGATGTTCCATGCTTGTTTAGTATCCACTTTGATATGCTTTGTCTACACTTTGAGGTATTTTTATACGTTTTTCGGAACTAACCTATTAACAAGATGCCATAGTGCCAGTTGCCTGTTTTCTGCTGTTTTTGGTTTCAGAAAAGCTAGTAAAGAAATATTCTCGAAATTGTACGGGCCAAAATCCAAAGTCAATATTTCAACGGGACAAACACAGAGACTGAAGGCGACCAGAGGGGTGCCACAGGGTGCCACACCCCCCCCGCCCACGTGCGGGCCCACCCTAGGCCACGCCTGGACAGGGTGTGGGCCCCCTGGACGCCCTCCTGCCTCGCCTCTTCGCCTGTATAATCCCCCCGATGCCAAAACCCTAAGTACCCGATCAGATCTCCAAAAAATAGTCCGTAGCCGCCGCCACCATCGTCCCTAGATCAGGGGGATCTGAATCTCTTCCCGGCACCCTGCCGGAGGGGAGAGATAATCCAGGAGGCCTTCTTCATCACCATGCCAGCCTCCGGTATGATGCGTGAGTAGTTCCACCTTAGACTATGGGTCCATATAGTAGCTAGATGGTTGTTTCTCCTCCTTTGTGCTACCATGTTTAGATCTAGTGAGCTCGGTTCATGATCAAGATCATCTATTTGTAATCATGCATGTTGTGCTTGCGGGGATCCGATGGATATTGAGATTACTGTGTCAGATTGAATAATGATTCTATCTTATTGATTCTATCATGTCTATGTTTTTTGAGATCTTGCATGCTCTTTGTTTCTAGTAGCTATCTTGGCCAATTAGATGCTAGTGACTCCAAGAGGGAGTATTTATGCTCGATAGTGGGTTCATTCCTCTATTGAGTCTCGGGAAGTGACAGAAATCTCTAAGGTTGTAGATGTGCTTTTGTTACTAGGGAGAAAACAACAATCTCTTATTCATGGAACAATTGTATTGTTTACTTTACACACATTGCTTAAAGTAGTTATCAGTTGCTTGCAACTTAATACTGGAGGAGGTTCAGATGGTGGTCTATGTATATTGTTGTAATGCCCAAACAAATCTCATAGGATCATGAATGTCTAGTATTACATTGTTATGCCTTGCTTTGTCCTATCAATTGCCCCGCTATAATTTGTTTACCTAGCATGTTATGTTATTTATCTTAAGGAGAACACCTCTAGTGAACTACGGACCCGGGTCCAATCTTTATCATTGATACATCTTCCACTATTACTGTTTACTTTCTGCAAGAAACCATTACCTTCCACTACATATGGTTAATTCTTTGTTTTTAGCAAACTTGTGAGATTGACAACCTCACTATTCATTGGGGCAAAGTCTTGAGTTTGTGTTGTGAAGGATTCCAAGTTGCTAGCAACACCTTTAAGTCGTTTCCTTACTCCTACTGGTTCGATATCCTTGGTTTCATACTGAGGGAAGACTTACTGTTGTGCTCATCATACCTTCCTCTTCAGGTTTCCCAAAGAAGCTCTATAGTGATCTGAGCCGCATCAAGACGTTTTCTAGCGCCGTTGATGGGGAGTTAAGGACGGCTTCACAAGGAGAGTCATTCACAACCTTTCTCTTTACTTTGTTTTTTTATTAGTTTATTTTGCTTTGTTTGGCTTTCTTCTTTTTATCAAAAATTACAAAAAAAAAAAAATTACTTTGGTTTGATTTTTCTTATCAAAAACACACAAAAATTAGTTCCTACTCCAGTTGCTGCTGTTGTTGGCTTGCTTCACCTTTGCAAAAATGAATTCTGCTGATAACACCAAGTTGTGTGACTTCACTAGCACAAACAACAATTATTTCCTGAGTACACCTATTGCTCCACCTGCTCCTGATGCTACCTTTTATGAAATTAAACCTGCTTTGTTGAATCTTGTTATGAAAGAGCAATTTTCTGCTGCTAGTTCTGATGATGCTGCTGCCCACCTTAATAACTTTGTTGAACTTTGTGAGATGCAAAAATATAAGGATGTAGGTGGAGATATTATTAAGCTCAAATTGTTTCGTTTCTCCTTGAGAGGGAAAGCTAAAGAATGATTACTATCCTTGCCTAGAAATAGTATTGATTCTTGGATTAAGTGCAAATATGCTTTTATCGGAAAATATTATCCTCCTGCTAAGATTATATCTATGAGAAGTGAAATAATGAAACTTAAACAACTTGATAATGAACATGTTGCTCAAGCTTGGGAAAGAATGAAATCTTTGGTAAATAATTGTCCCACTCATGGACTTACTGCTTGGATGATTATCTAGACTTTTTATGCAGGATTAAATTTCTCTTCAAGAAATCTGCTGGATTCTGCTGTTGGAGGTACCTTTATGACCATTACTTTGGGTGTTGCAACAAAGCTCCTTGATAATATGATGGTCAACTATTCTGAATGGCACACTGAGAGAGATCCACATGGTAAGAAGGTAAACTCTATTGAAGAAACTTCCTCTTTGAGTGATAAAATTGATGTTATTATGTCCATGCTTGTTAATGGGAAAGCTCATATTGATCCAAATAATGTTCCCTTAGCCACTTTGGTTGCTCAAGAAGAGCAAGTTTATGCGAACTTCGTTAGGAAAAAAAAATTCAACAACAGTGCCTATGGGAATAATTTTGATAACAATAATTATAGGCCTTATCATCCTAATAATGGCAATAATTATGGAAATTCCTACAACAATAATAGAAGTGCTCCCTCTGAACTTGAAGTTATGCTTAAAGACTTTATTAGTAACCAAACTACTTTCAACAAGACTATGGAGGAAAAGTTTTTGAATGTTGAGAAAAATATTTCATCTTTGTCTGAAGCACAGTCCTCTTTGATTAATAAAATGGCTGCTAAATCTAAAACCTCGGAAACTACCTTTGCTGCTAATCATGCCTTTAAAGTTACAATTGATGAAAATGTTAGACTGTTAGCTAAACTACATGCTAAGTGGGAAAGAGAAACTGAAATTGCTAGAAACAATAGTGTTTGTACTATTACCACCACCAATATGGATGTTAACAAACCACAAGAAGTCCCTATTCCTCCTACAACAATTCCTAAACCCAATAATTCTACTACCTAGGATGCTAAGTTTGATTTTGATCTTGATGGTTGCAATATATCCAAAGTGATTATGTTCTTACAAAATCTTTCTAGAAGTCCTAATGCTAGTGATATGAATATGGATTTCACCAAACACATTACAGATGCTCTCATTAAAATTAAGGAAGAAAAATTGAAACACAAAACCTCTATTCCTAGGAAAGTAAAAGATAGTTGGGAACCCATCATTAATATGCAAGTGAATGACTTTGATCTCAAAGCTTCATATGACCTTGGTTCTAGTGTCTCTATTATGCCTAGAAAGATTTATGAAATGCTTGATTTGCCACCTTTGGAAGATTGCTATTTGGATGTCCCACTTGATGATAATGCTAAAAAGAAACTCATAGGGAGTGTTAATGATGTTATTATTATGGTTAACAATGCCTATATCCCTGTTGATTTCTATGTTTTGGATGTTGAATGCAATGCTTCTTGTCCTATTACTTTGGAAAGACCTTTTCTTAGAACTGTTGGTTCCATCATTGATATGAAAGAAGGCACCATTAAATATCAATTTTCATTCAAGAAAGGTATTGAACACTTCCCTATGAGGAGAGATAAGTTACCTTTTGCTCCTCCTTTTAAAGCAAAATTTGATGTTAATGCTTCTTCATTTGAAAATACTTGATTCTTACTTCTTGTGCCTAACTTAAAGGTGTTAAAGAAAAGTACTTCTTGGGAGATAACCCAATAGTTTCCTTGATTCTTGGAAGTTATTACTTCTATAATAACCTCTCCTTCTTCTTTTTATTTGATTTTTGCGCCAAGAATAACCTCTAATGAGAGGGAAGTAAGATTTGGGAAAGTGCTATCCCGAAACAGATTTTAGTGCTTCACTGTAAAAATTCGTGAAAAATATCTGTAAGTTGGTTTGAGCTGTAATTTTCTGAATAAATACCCTAGGTTGTAATCTAAATTTCGTTAGTTCATCACTTTTTGATTTGAGCAACATAAGGTCTTCGCAAAAATCGTTTTCTACCTGCTTGTCTGTTTTGACAGATTTCTGCCATTATTTGCATTTTCCTCTTTATTGATTTCTTTTTGGCTTCTCTTTGGGAGATTGAGCTTTTGAGGGAATTTCTACAGTAGCTTGTGTATTTAATGAAATTTTTTCTGTTTTGAAACTAAACCCCAAAGGTCTATTATCTTTCGAATGCACTAATGTTGCTAATGAAGATTGTGTGAAGTTTTGTATGAAGGAAAATTTTAAGGTGTAAGGGAAGAATGATGTAATGAGATGAAGAATGGACAAAAGCTCAAGCTTGGGGATGCCACCCTGTGTCACCCCAAGAAATATTTCAGAGGTACAAGCGTCAAAGCTTGGGGATGCCCAAGGCATCCCCTTCTTCATCAATAAAAATCTCAGGTCTTTCTAGACACTTCGTTTTTATTCTTTCATGCAATGTTGTGTTATTCTTCGAGCGTCTTAGTTTTCATTTTCTTAGTTTGATTGAATAAAGTAGTTGGACCCCCGCTTTTGCTGTGTTGTTTCAAATAAGTTGATTGGTGTTGGAAAGAAGTAGAAAGTTCTTGCTTCAGTAGTACAAGAAGGAGCTTGCTTTGACTGTGACTTAGACTTTATCATGTCATGCTAGATGTTGGTTTGACCATATGCTTAGTGATTATTGTTGTAGCATTACTTGCTCCAAACAATTGATATTTCTTAATGTGCCTTGATAGAATCATGTGTTGTTTTAACATACAAAAGCATAGTATATTGGTATTCTCCTTTGATGCTTTGTTTGGGATGACTTGGAACATGCTCACACCATGTTATGACTATGAACCAGTCACCTTAGCCTCTATGATCATTTAGTTTCTGATGTGTAGTACCACTTTATGCTTTGATTAGTAATGTTTTGTCGCTCTGCATGATTATGACCATTATTGATCTCTTAGTTGGTCGCTCCCAGTCTTTTGCTAGCCTCCACTTGTATTGAGTAATCTCTACTCATGCATCCAACTACCAAGAAACCAACTTATTCCAAAATGTCCACTATAAATTCCTATACATGGTGTGTTCCACCATTCCAAGTATATTCTTGTTTTATCTACCTTCCAATTAAAAAGTCACTTTGTTATGTGAAAATTACTGATTAAAGTTCTCACAAACTTGATGGCACACTTTATTTTTATTGCCCCTAATAAACTTGAACCATTGTATCATCTATGTTGTATATGCTTGCACTTATAAGTTGGGATTAGCAGAACCGTGCTATCACGGGGAACGCTTTCGACACCTGAATATCTACCCAGTTGATATCATGCTCTTTCGTTTATGGATGTCATCGGTGTGAAATAAAAGGGAAGCTTGTAAGTCCATGGAGTTATGTATATGTGTTATAGAAACGTCTGGGCCGCTAGCCTAAACCATGCCTAATCATGGTGGAAAGTTGCAGCATCACCATAGTGATCAATCTATAAAGCTTTCTTCTTATATAAAAAAAGAGAGACACAGAAAAGAGGAAAGAAGGGAAAAAGCACCATTTTCCCATGGTAAATAAGAAGATTGCTGAGGTGCTCATTGTCTACTTGCCTTGTCATTTTGATATGGGATAGCTCCTGTATCATGGGGCAAGGGGCACCCTATTGGCGGTTCTCTATGATACACATGTACTTACTATGACAAGAACTTACCATAACTAAAGTTGAGTAGCATGAGGAGCGGCCCTCGTACTTAAGGGACATGAGATTGCCAACTTATACTTTATCAAGCATATACTCCATACTTTGTTCACTTTAACCTTAATCACTTCAAGATGCTTATGATAGGGGCAATGAGAGCTGAACGCTAACAAGTACCATAATTTTTGGAAGCTCTTTATGAAACTTGAAATCCCTGCTTCCCCTTGAAGGGCCTTTCTTCCACTTTTATATTTAGTCTCCACTTTCTATCCTTAGGCACTAATTAAGTGAGCATAGTTTCCATTCTTAGTTCTATGTGCATTGTTGCAAAACTTATTGATTGATTCATATTGTTGGTATTACTTTTTCTTGAACTATTTGTATCTAGTCACCCTTATGAACTTTTAAGGTGTCCTATGCATTTATGTTTTGATACTCCATGAGGGACAAGCTGAATGTCACTATGCTATGTTTTCTATATGTGAAACAAACAAATGTCTTTCAATGCATTGTTATTCATGATCGTTGTTTGTGTCCTTTCATGTTGCAGCATAGTTTCTATGTCTTATTGTTAGAACTTCATCTTTCATGTTCATGTTTAGTGTACTTTGATCCCATCTTTCAATTCTTGCAAATGGTTTGATCTTGATTGGACAGGACAAAAGCCAAAGTACATATTTCACAGCGACGAACACCGAGACCAAACGGCGACCGGAGGGGTGCCACAGGGTGCCCCCCACACGTGGACCCACCCTGGGCCGCGCCTAGGCAGGGTGTGGGCCCCCTGGCCACCCTCTGATACGTCGGAAATGTATCTATAATTTTTGAAGGGAATATGCCCTGAGAGGCAATAATAAAGTGGTTATTATGTGCATTCCAAGTATATGATAGATGTTTATTTTGCATGCTATAATTGTATTAATACGGAAATGTTAATACATGTGTGTTTAATAAACAAACAGAAAGTTCCTAGTTATGCCTCTCTCATAAACTAGCTCATTGATTAACAAGATGATCACAGTAACCTGATCATAGACATTGGATGTTGTTAATAACAAGATCACAACATTAGTTTAATTATGTGATGAACATTCATCCGAAGTATAGCATTACGATCAAAGTCATTGAGTTTATATTGCTATAAACAACTTACGAAGTGATCCTAATCCTTAGACCATGAGATCATGCCCATCACTAACACTGGAAGAATTTCTTGTTGACATCAAACGTCACACCGTAACTGGGTGATTATAAAGATGGCTTCAAAGCTACTAAAGTGTTATGTTGAGACTCATGGATCAAGAGTGGAATTTGTTCATCCCGATGACGGATAGATATACTTTGGGCCCTCTCGGTGATATCACATTGGTTAGCTTGCAAGCAAGTGATTTGATCACTAGAATGTTATGTCACGGGAACGAGAAAAGAGTGCATGTCAGTAACGAGATCAAACTAGGTATGGAGATACCAATGATCGAATCTCGGACATGTAATATATCGTGAAACAAAGGGATTAAGATACAAGCGTAAAAGGTTCCGACGATCACAGGAAAGTCATTGTTGAATGTGTGGGAGTCAGTATGGATCTCCAGTTCCCGCTACTGGTTATTGATCGGAGAAGGGTCTCGGTCATGTCCGCATTATTCGCAAACCGTAGGGTGACACACTTAAGGGACACTGACATCCAATTGGAGCAAATGTTTCATGCCGGAAAGAATAACAAGCGCGGGAATTTATTTCACTAGATACCAAAACAGGTTTTTGGGTGAAATTGCAGAAAGTGTTTTTGCATGTGAAATAGAATTCTAGCAAGGGGTTATATGTGAATGTTTGTCATTAAAGTAATTGACAAAATTCTGAATAAATAAAAAGAGTTTTATTTAATGAGAGTTTGCATTAAATTTGGTGGAAATTTAATAGAAATTTTGAGTGGGATTTTGAGTGGAGGAAATTGAATAGGTTTTTGTGAGTGGAGTGTCCACCCACATGAATGAAGGAGGGGAGGGGGCAACCCCCATGGACGGCGTCCATCCCCTTGGGTGCCCCCCTCCTCCTATAAAAGGCACCCCTCTCCCTCTCCCTCTCTCTCAATCACACCTCCTCGTGAAGTATCTCTCTCCCCCTCTAGAATTTATCCCCCATGGTCTCGGACTAGCGAGATACATGTTCCCGGTGGCTATTCGGAAAGAAAGGGTTGTGCTTCTGCTACATCGCTGGAGCGAGGAGGCGGAGGTTGCTCGGTGTCTTGTACGTGTGTGCGAGCATGGAATCGTTGCTGCTTTGCTGCGCTAGGACTTCCTCTCGATCTTGAGATCGACAAGAGATCGTCTACATCAACCATGAGTTCTACTCGTTAAGCTTTGTCGGTCTTCAAGGGTATGTTCTCTACGGATATACATCCGCCTGTTGTTTGTATCTAGTAGATAGATCTTGGTACATAGTTCCCATCGTAGGAAATTTTTTGTTTTCTATGCAGCGAACCCTAAAATTTTTTATGTTCCATGCTTGTTTAGTATCTACTTTGCTTTGCTTTGTCTACACTTTGAGGTGTTTTTATATGTTTTCTGGTACTAACCTATTAACAAGATGCCATAGTGCCAGTTGTGTTTTTTCTTCTGTTTTTGGCTCCAGAAAGGCAGAAAATAAATATTCTCAGAATTGGACGGGACAAAAGGCAAAGTCAATATTTTACCGTGCGGAACACGGAGCCAGAATACAAGATGGAGGGGAGCCACCAGGGGGCCACACCCCCTGGCCGCGCGGATATCCCTAGCACGCGCCTGGGGGGTGCGTCCACCCTGGCTACCCCCTGCCTCGCCTCTTCGCATATAAAGACCGCCCGATACAAAAACCCTAAGTACCTGATCAATATTCCACGAAACCGTCTGTAGCCGCCACCACCGTCGTCCCTAGGTTGAGGGTATCTGAAGCTCTTCCCGGCACCCTGCCGGAGGGGAGATCATCCCGGAGGCATTCTTCTTCATCATGCCAGCCTCTGGTATGAAGTGTGAGTAGTTCCACCTTGGACTATGGGTCCATGTAGTAGCTAGATGGTTGTATCTCCTCCTGTGTGCTACCATGTTTAGATATTGTGAGCTCCGTTCATGATCAAGATCATCTATTTGTAATCATGCATGTTGTGTTTGCGGCGATCTGATGGATATTAAGATTACTATGTCGGATTGATTAATGGTTTTGTCTTTATTATTCTATCATGTATATGTTGTTTGTGATCTTGCATGCTCTCTGTTTCTAGTAGCTATCTTGGCCAAGTAGATGCTAGTGACTCCAAGAGGGGGTATTTATGCTCGATAGTGGGTTCATTCCTCTATTTAATCTAAGAGAAGTGACCGAAATCGCTAAGGTTGTAGATGTGTTGTTGCCACTAGGGAGAAAACAACAGTCTCTTGTTCATGGAACAAGTGGATTGTTTACCTTACACACTTTTATTAAAGCAGTTATCTGTTGCTTGCAACTTAATACTGGAGGGGGTTCGGATGATAACCTGAAGGTGGATTACTAGTCATAGATGGAGGTCTATGTATCTTGTTGTATTGCCCAATCGAATCTCATAGGATCATGAATATCTAGTATTGCATTGTTATGCCTTGATCAGTCATGTCAATTGCCCTGCTGTAATTTGTTTACCCAGCATGCCATGTTTGTTTATCTTAAGGAGAACACCTCTAGTGAACTATGGACCCCAGTCCAATCTTTATCATTAATACATCTTCCGTTGTTACTGTTTACTTTCTACAAACCACTATTACCTTCCACACCATACAGTTAACCGTTTGTTTTTAGCAAACCGATGAGATTGACAACCACACTGTTCGTTGGGGAAAAGTCTTGAGTTCATGTTGTGCAGGTTTCCAAGTTGCTAGGAACACCTTTGAGTCGTTTCCTTCCTCCTGTCGGTTCGATAACCTTGCTTTCTTACTGAGGGAAAACTTGCTGCTATGCTCATCATACCTTCCTCTCGGGGTCTCCCAACAAAGCGTTCACGCACCATCACCATCCTGCCTCGCCTCTTCGCCTATATAATCCCCCCACCGATGCCAAAACCCTGAGTACAGTATTAGATCTCCATGAAACAGTCTGTAGCAGCCGCCACCATCGTCCCTAGATTGGGGGGAACTGAAGCTCTTCCCGGCACCCTGCCGGAGGGGAGAGATCATCCCGGAGGCCTTCTTCATCACCATGCCAGCCTCCATTATGATGCGTGAGTAGTTCCACCTTGGACTATGGGTCCATACAGTAGCTAGATGGTTGTTTCTCCTCCTTTGTGATACCATGTTTAGATCTTATGAGCTTCATTCATGATCAAGATCATCTATTTGTAATCATGCATGTTGTGTTTGTGGGGATCCGATGGATATTGAGATTACTGTGTCAGATTGATTAATGATTCTATCATGTCTATGTTGTTTGAGATCTTGCATGCTCTCCATTTCTAATAGCTATCTTGGCCAAGTAGATGCTAGTGACTCCAAGAGGGAGTATTTATGCTCGATAGTGGGTTCATGCCTCTATTGAATCCGGGGAAGTGACAGAAATCTCTAAGGTTGTAGATGTGTTGTTGCTACTAGGGAGAAAACAACAATCTCTTATTCATGGAACAATTGTATTGTTTACTTTACACACATTGCTTAAAGCAGTTATCCATTGCTTGCAACTTAATACTGGAGGGGGTTCGGATGATAACCTGAAGGTGGATTACTAATCATAGATGCAGTTGGATGGTGGTCTATGTATATTGTTGTAGTGCCCAATCAAATCTCCTAGGACCATGAATGTCTAGTATTGCATTGTTATGCCTTGCTCTGTCCTGTCAATTGCCCCGCTATAATTTGTTTACCCAGCATGTTATGTTATTTATATTAAGGATAACACCTCTAGTGAACTGTGGACCCCAGTCCAATCTTTACCATTGATAGATCTTCCACTGTTACTGTTTACTTTCTGCAAGCAACCATTACCTTCCACACCATATGGTTAATCCTTTGTTTTCAGCAAACCGGTGAGATTGACAACCTCACTGTTCGTTGGGGCAAAGTCTTGAATTTGTTTTGTGCAGGATTCCAAGTTGCTAGAAACACCTTTAAGTCGTTTCATTCCTCCTAATGGTTCGATAACCTTGGTTTCATACTGAGGGAAGAATTACTGTTGTGTTCAATCATACCTTCCTTTTGGGGTTTTCCAACGAAGCTCTATAGTGATCTGAGCCACACCAGAGGGGTACATTTAGTTCTTCTAATTAACTTTCATCTTAAGATGTTTAACAATGCATGATTATAGATTAAATAGGTAGAGATTATTTTTCTAAATATTTTGATATATTATTTGTATTTTTTTGAAATACAGAATAAAAGTTATTGAATTTACAATTTTATAATAGTTTTTGAAATTATTAAACCATTTAATAGGATTATTGTGTCATGCTGACATCAGCACACCCTAACCCTATCCTTTTCTCACCCGAGCCTGAGCTAGCCAGTGAGGCTGACTGCTGGGCCCGGTGCCACGTCGACGTACCTTGGCGCCATACGGGGCTCGCCGACGAATATTGCAAACAACGGCGGCTGGTGGCGCTAGGGCGTGAGTGGGGATGCGTGAGTACATGCGTTCAAACCAGGGCGACAAGGCGGTCCAAAATATGGTGGCGCCACCCGGAAATGGTTGTTGAAGCGACAACTATGACGGTGACTGGCGGCGCATGACGACGGTGACCAACGCGGGGACGAATCAGGGTGGAAGAGGGGCAATTAGGTGGTCCAGGGGGACCGAAAGCTCACCCTAGGCGAGAAGACGGTGATGACGAGGCCAGAGGTGGAAGTGGTCGAAGGTAATGGCGATGGCGGTGGTCGTCGGTGGCGGGGAAGATGGCGTCGATGGCGCTGATTCAGAGCGCCAGGTCTCGATTCCTTTGGCAGGTCGAAGCAGGGGACTGAGGCGGAGCTTCCAGACGTCACGAGGTGGCGTGGGGCAGCTCGGAATAGCGGCGCCAGAAGCGACTGCAGCGTCTAGGGTTTCGGGTCCGCGAGGGGAACTAGAGAGGGTGGTCTCTAGGGAGAGGGAGGGAGGATAAGGATGGGAGAGAGAGGGTCATGGTGCTTCTTATCCATATCCGGGAGCTCGACGGTGGTGGGAATTGCGGCGGGGAAGATCAACGGTGTTGGCGGAGATAAGCAACTCCCTTCCTGTCTGGAGGAAGACGACAGGGAAAGAAGCGAATTGGTATGGGCTGGGGCTGGGCCTTATTGGGCCACGCGGGAGCATGCTGAGCGGCAGAGAGAGGAAGAAAGAGATGGGCCCGCCTGTGTAGGGTCTGGCTATTGTTTTTCTTTCTAAAATGTTTTTGCTTTTCTGTTTTGCCTTTTCTCTTTTGTATTTAAATTTCAAATCTGTTTTGATTCATTTCAAAATACTAGAACTTTTCAAATATTCAATTATTGCAGGAACCCCTGTAAGCAATTTGGGTTCCATAATTTTTGTACTTTTCAAAATTCAAAACCATTTTGAATGTGTTTCAAATAGAAAGGGGATTAGGGTTTTTAGTTTCTAATTCTTGTGTTTTCTTTAGATAAATCTATATGATGCTCATGCTATGAACATACAAACCCTAATTACTATTTGGTAAAACTAGGGTTGTTACAATTCTATCCCCCTTAAAAGAATCTTGACCCGAGATTCCAAGGTAGGAAGATAGAAGGAATAGGGTTATACTAATCTTCTACGATCTTCTCGAAGACATTGATCCATGCCACCATTATTGAATGAATTAAGCGCTTCATTTCATTTGAGGTTGTTACTCACACTAAGGAAGAGAGGGAATGACACGGAACCACAAACTGAGTATCTCATGGAAACTCATAGATAGATACTTCATGAACATCTCTAGAGCTAACGACATGAAACATGTCAAGGTAAAGGAGGAAACAAAAGGAGGAGGTTTCAAGTTGACGCTTAGCTAATCTTCGTTAGGATTGAGACCAGGGAAATTACAGAAGAGTTTTGACATCTAAGGGAAGAAAACTTCCAACAGAAAGAACATGACCACAGACTTCGAGAGATAAACCTCTACTAAATATCTTAGAGATTTCTATTTTCATGCCCCTAGTTCGTTAGTTGTACTCACTTTTCCCCAGCCGCTTAGTCTTTCCTCACTTTTGTCCAGCTCCTATTATGGAACTCCCGCACGGTATGAAACTCGCTCTCTGTCAGCCTTGCCATTAGATGCTGACAAGTGGGGCCGCATTCAGTCGGGTCCCCTAGTGGACCCTCGCCGTTACGTGCTGACAAGTGGGGCTGCGGTCTATCAGGTCCCGTAGTGGACCCTTGTCATTACATGCTGACAAGTGGGGTCGCGTTTAGTTGGTTCCATAGTGGACACCTCTCTCCACTTATCCAGATCAGCATGGGACCCACATCTTATCCACGTGAGCCAGCCCTGTGCCCGCGCCCATGCCGTTGGCTCCCCTTTCTTCTTCTTCTCCAGCGATGGTGGCCCTTCTCTGGCGATGGCGGCCCTTTGTCGAGCTTCACTTTGGCCTCCCGTTCATCCTGGCCACAGTATGGTGTTGTCCCATTGACCTGTACGAAGGATAACAATGGCAACCGTGCGCAGAGAAGGTTAGATCTCGCACCAAAATGCACCAAAATCTCGCACCAAAATGGCAACCGGGGCGCTTTCTATGGAGAATGCGGCCGGCGAGCCGTTCCGATGATTTAATTGGTTTATCGAGTTAATGTTTCGGCTGCAATCAAGTGAAAGAGTGTCTATAATTAAAAATTAGGGACATGGATGTATAATAAATAATAAAATGACACAACTCTTGAACACTTTTGAATTAAAAAAATTATACAACTCTTAATGTACAAAAGTGTTTATAAATGACACAACTCTTAAACACTTTCAAATTAAAAAAAGTATACTTGAAACAACTCTTGAATACTTTCAAATTAAAAAAAATTATACAACTCTTAATGTAAAAGAGTGTTTATATTGACACAGCTCTTGAACACTTTCAAATTTAAAACAATTATACAACTATTAATGTAAAAGAGTGTTTATAATTGACATAACTCTTGAACACTTTCAAACTAAAAAAAATCATACAACTCTTAATGTAAAAGAGTGTTTATAATTGACACAACTATTGAACACTTTCAAATTAAAAAAAATCATACAACTCTTAATGTAAAAGAGTGTTTATAATTGACACAACTCTTGAACACTTTAAAATTGAAAAAATTATACAACTCAATGTAAAAGAGTGTTTATAATTGACACTACTCTTGAACACTTTCAAATTAAAAAAATCATATAACTCTTAATGTAAAAGAGTGTTTATAATTGGCACAACTCTTGAACACTTTCAAATTGAAAAAATTATACAACTCTTAATGTAAAAGAGTGTTTATAATTGACACTAATCTTGAGCACTTTCAAATTAAAACAATATACAACTCTTAATGTAAAAGAGTGTTTATAATTGAAACTACTCCTAAACACTTTCAAATTAAAAAAAATCATACAACTCTTAATGTAAAAGAGTGTTTATAATTGACACAACTCTTGAACACTTTCAAATTGAAAGATTATACAAATCTTAATGTAAAAGGGTGTTTACCATTTTTATAGTGTGAAAAGTGATCCCTAAACTTGTCTATACGAAAATTATAAACCTTTGAACACTATGAAATCGCACTTAATACGTGATAATGATGTGCTAAGAAAATCTTGAGAGATATATGGGTGGCAAACACTGTGAAATCGCACTTAGGAGATGGAGTGAAATATAATGGAAAATTTATACAACTTTGAACACTTTCCCTTCAAATTATATTCAAAATCATTTGTTTATGGAGTTAAAGCATCGGTGGAAAACTCGTTATTTTGCATGGTTAGAGGGTGCCCCCGACAGATGCAAGGGTTATCATGTCCGCTAGATCACAAAGAATCAATCATAGGATCAACAGTTGGTGGGTACGATCCGCGGGACAACTATCTCGACCAGTCAGAGCGTAGCAACCAAGATGAGCACAGGTGTGAGAGTTTGTCGCTAAGAGGGAGGGGAAAACTGAGTATTACTTAAAACCAAGGGCAAACTGACTAGAACTTTAAAACCAAGGGCAAAACTGACAAGGGGGTTCAAATAGAAAACAAAAGGAGATTTAAAATATGGAAAATGCTTCTTTTATACAATAAAATACATATTGGCATACATCAAACTATTTGCAATTAAAATGTATATATCAGTTTGACAATTATTGCCTCATTCAGACAAATTATGTTTTGGGGAGGGATGTTTTGGGGAGAGGCTTGAGTAGAAAGCCATGAACCTTCATAGATAGTAGGTGATTTGAGAAGTGGTGATTTAGGTTAAAACTTGATTTATATACATTTCTTATGGTGGCAGGTCACATAATAAGACTCCCTGGGTAGATGCCACTATGTTTTGATCTTTTTGAATTTGTTGTGCATAAAATGATTCAATTAGCTAGCTAAAACCCATTCGTTGACTCTCTGTTGACCATCCACCGGAGGGTATAAGTGAGTATATTGCACACGGTAGTGTTAGTACTGGAGGGCAAAACTGAGTACAACCAAACTGCCAGTGCTACACTCGAGGGTATAACTGAGCACAACTAAGTGGCCAAGGTTAGACACGAGGGGGAAAACGTGACGCACGGTACGCGTGTCGTGGTGCACGGGGCGGTAGCGGACGCGTGGTGCGCTGCATCTGCAGTTACACACGATGCACGTTGGTGCAACGAAACGTCTCCTCCCTTCACCTTTATAGAGGCCTCATCACTCTCACTCATCACTCACTTGCTCACTCACTCACGCAACCATCTCCACTATCCCATCACCTTATGCAAACCCCCAAGAAAACCCCAACCATGCCGGCGATGGAGAAGAACGGCATGGTGGCCCTCATCGCCTCCAAGGTAGCCCACGAGGAGGCCCCCGTCCCCGTACAGGCCCCCGTCGAGGCATTGAAGGCAGCTTACATCCCCGTCCATACCCTCATCCCCGCTTCCGCCGTAGCCGCTGGCGAGGAGGCCCCCGTCCCTGTACAGGCCCCCGCCATTCTCCTACAGATCCCACACGGATGGGACCCTTATGGGGACGACGATTACATCAGGCTGGAGAACCCCTTCGACGCCAGCTTAGCCGACCCATGGTCGGAGGTAACTAGGGTTCTCTCCCCTTCTTTTGTTCTTCCCCCATCAAATCGTTGGATGCTAGATCATGTGTTATTAGGGATCGGCTATTCATATTTTCAATCGTTGAATTTTAGGTATTTTTACAGTAGCTAATCTTCTTGTGTTAGATCTCGTATTTCGATGAATGCCCCTAGTTGGGATCAGTACTAGCACCGATCTGTAGTTGGGATCAGTACTAACACCGATCTATAGTTGGGATCAGTATTCGATTTGGTTTGAGATTTGGGGATTGGGGAATAATTAGGGGATCTCAATCGGTTAATTTATGCAAGTAATCAATCCCGATAATCCCGATATCTCAATCATGTCCTTATTGCACGCTACTGTTTTTTGTAATAGGTGGATAGCAGCGACGTCTCCAGCGACGACGAGTCCACGGACACCAAGACTCGTCAGGTGCTGAGGAAGCTGATGTCCGGCCAGTTCAACGGGTTCTTCGCCGGCGATGTCTACAGGTGCCCCTTCTGCACCAGGAGCCTCGCCACCGACTTCAACTCCCTCATGATGCATGCCGAGGACGTGAAGACCTGCGGCCTGTCAAAGAACGTCAACGCCTTCAGAGCCCAGCACAAGGCGCTCGGTTTCACCTATGCAACCTCCAGAAGGTATCCATCAAGGAGGGTCACATGCCCCCGATCAAGCCCAAGGCGCCCAAGGTCAAGGGACTAGGTAGCAATAAGTGGAGGAAGAGCCAGAGGGAGGAGGCAGAGGCCCTCCTAGAAGAGGCCAGGAGGGGCCACTGATCTTGTGCTGATGCTGCTGTTGTAAAGCAGCTTCTTTTGTTTTGTTGTCTGTGTTGAACTTGTAAGCTGCTGCTGCTGAGCAGCCTAATTCTCGAACCTGGTTTAAGTATCATACTATATAATCCTTTATTAGTTGCTTTATCCATATCTTCTCTGTTTATCTACATATTTATGGTGCTGGTTAGATTTGCTGTTAGATTGGGAAAATACGAGGGCCAAAAGGAACCATGAATGAAGAGAGAAGCTGCTCTAGATTCGCTGCCATTTTGGGCAAAAATAACAACTGTTAGCGATATAAAGGGGAAAAGGCGCTCTTAAAAAGGCCAATCATAAAAATAACAAAAAATAAATCTTCCAATTAGGCTACAGGGCGCACGTAACTACCATACGCGCCCCACATGGTCCCACACCACATCCCCCATAATGCGTTCCCAACAAGCCGGCCCCACAACATGGGGGGTCCTAATACGGGACCCGACTTAACGTGGCCCCACCTGTCATCACGTAACGGGGTCCTACTTGTCAGCACGTAACAACAAGGGTCCACTATGGGACCCACCTGAATGCGGCACCACTTGTCAGCACGTAATGGCGAGGGTCCACTAACGGGACCCGGTGAAGAGCGAGTTTCAGACCGATGTGAGAGTTCCCTAATAGGAGCTGGACAAAAGTAAGGAAAAACTAAGCGGCTAGGGGAAAAGTGAGTACAGCTAACAAACCAGGGGCACGAAAATAGAAATCTCAATATCTTAATAGAGCTTTACAGGTGGAAAATATAGATACCAACAAAACCAAGCTATTGAACTACTTTTGAAACAGAAGTGTCACTCTTTCATCCAAGAGAAGGTCAAGTCAGAAACGTGTTTTGTGGCTAGGACTCATAAGATTCACAAGGAATAGGTAACAATAGAAACTGTTGATTACCAAAATCATGGCCGCTCTTCGAACTTGTTTAAGAAAGTAGGAAGGAAACTCTTTATTCATCCAGAACTATCAAAATCTTTGCCATCGATCTTAATATCACTTTGTACCACCAAGATGAATAGTGGAGAAGATTCCTGATGACACGAGAAGAAAGAAACTTCATTCTCTGACTCCAAGTACCTAGCATAACATGATGCTTGCCAATGTAAAAAAAGGTCTGGAGGATCGACCGAGAGACATTTAGCAACTCTACTTTAAATGTTCTCCTTGATGTTTGAAACACCAGTATCAGACTACTAATAAGCCTTCAATAAGTCATCAAGTAAAGGTAGGACTTCGGATACAAAGGAAACCATATGCACAACTCCTATAATAAATCATAGAAGAAGCCTCATGAAGAGAGGTTGCTGATTCAAGGAATATCGCAATAGGTCTTCTGGATAATTGTGTCAACCACTACATCAATCTTGCCAGAGTCACAGGAGACCTATGCCATAACCTTGAGGAACACCAACCATCACATATGCTTGAGATTCATCTTTTATTAGGTGGAGAGATACTTCAGACTTAGCATGTCTGAATAGAATATTTGCAACATTTACCACAGAGGTAAAGTCTCTAGATTCTCAAGACATAGACTATAGTGTCAAGATCCAAAAGATGAGCTAGGTTTCAAAACCCATGTATTACCAAGTTATCAAAAAATTGCATCTACATGAATTGTTTGCAATGAATCAAAACTGAATCCTTGTTGGAAAGCATTAGGAGGATACTGAAGTTTGTAATACTTCTTCTCCTCCATGACAAATCAGTTAGTGGCTTGGTGTGCTTAGAGGATCTTCTCGAATTATGAAGGTAACAACCTATCATTTCAAGAATACTTCAAACATGCTTGACCGACTTGAAATGATTCCCAAGGAAGCAAAGATAACTCTACTCGAATCCACGACGACATCTTTCAACAATTGCGTGTGAAGTAGAGAGGGTTACTTCTAACATCCAGAACACATATTCTGAGATAACAAATATATGGTTCTCAAAAGTTTCCAACATTAATACCAAATGTTGTAGATGAATCTCATATAACATGGATAAGATAAGGATGTCATTGATGGGCTCAATAACAAACTTATCAAGACACTCCACGAAGATGGACTCATATGCTGCCTGAACAAAGCATAACTGTTGGTCAGACCGAAGACATGAGGATATACTCTAGTGGAACATCACAAGTGGATACACCATCAAGATAGTCCTTGGAACTGAGTTTGATTTGAGGATAACCCAAATAAAATCGAAGGCGGGGAAGATAACATATCCACAAAGAACATACTATCTTGCTTAAACACGAAAAAAACTAAGCATCCCTTCATGAAGGAACGAAGTTGAATAGAACTTTTGTCTTACAACTCTCCAAGTTGTTTTTTAAGCTCAACCAACTTGTTCAAAGGTATCTAGTATGGATCCTTGGAGAAAAGCGCAATTCAAAGAACTAACTTGCTCAAGAACTTGATAACACGGTCATGGCAACATGGTGATACTTCTAGAAAGACATCCAGAATATCATGAACCACCGGTATGTCACTTAGTTCAAGAGGAAACTTGCTTGGTAAGGCAAGAAGACATAGTCTCAGAGCTTCGGCATGAGCCTAACTCTTTTACTGAAGAGGGTGTACCAGAATATCGGACTTTGTCGTGGTATTGCTGACGAGTACGCCATGGAGGGGTCCTCACAGTGCGTGTTTAGAGACATGGGGTAAGGCGGAATATTGGCGGGTGTGAGGTGACACAGCTTACCCTGGTTTAGATCCCACGATGGTGGCAAAATCCTATTCCTTCTATAAATCACTATAACGGAAATACGCCGGGTTACAGGGATTGGTTTGCTGTGTGTGATATGAGTTGAGTTATGCCCTAAAGGCTCCTCTAGGTCCGGATTATATAGACGCCAGATCCTAGGGTTATAGGGAAAGTCCTAGCCGGACAGGTTATAGAGTCCTACATGGTATACAACTATTCTAACGTGTCTTGAACTCCAAGGCTCCAGGTACGTTGATGACTTGTAACACCCTGGCCTCTCCGGACCAGTAGCTGTCACTTCTAGCAGCTTAATAGGATCTCTAGACTAACCCCACAGACCAACACTAGTCTTTTCTGCGCACTTTGTCCTCACTCGTGCACACCCGGTACCCACTTCCCGGTCGGTCACCCATCCTAGAATCTCTCTAGGCCAAGCACGCTTAACCTTAGAGTTCTTTTCAGATGAGCTTCCGGAAAAGAAGTTGCAACTTGTTGGTATGAGTTTCCTATCAATCCTATTAAGCCATGTGCCAGGGTCCCACATAAATCCACCCTTAGAAGATCGACGCCCTCATCGATCAACCACAAGCCAGGAACGTCCCCTCTTAGCACACGTCTGTGCGTCTAGTGCTGGCACATGTGCCATGCCGTGTCCACTCCGGGCCACACGCGCCATGTGCCACATGTCTGCCACTGACCCGCACACACCCGGGTAACCGCGAGAGTCGGCTCTGATACCACTTTGTAACACCCTGGCCTCTCCGGACCAACAGCTGTCACTTCTGGCAGCTTAATAGGATCTCTAGACTAAACCCACAGACCAACACTAGTCATTGAAGAAAGCTCGAGGAAGGGTGGGTAAATATATGTAGAAGCATTACTTCATTAAGGGGTCATGAATCTCAGCACGATCTCTTGGTATAAAACAGTGTGACACTTTAAGGTGGAACAGATACGAGATAGTCATTGACTCTTGATCTGCAGATTACAACAATTTGACCTGGTCTTAGAAATGACGAGCTACTGGAGTTTGTTTCTCCTGACATCCCAAACTGGTTTGTCATGATGGACCACAAGAGTATCTTGCATTAAAATACACCAATGCACATTTACTGCTTGGCTACCAACTGATAGACAAAGGTTGGAGAACAACAAGGGAAAATATCATGCTCAGAATAGAATCCCGAGATGTGGATGCATAAGTCAACAATCTTCCGAAAACCAATGCATAGAAAAGGTAAGGTGTGGCAAAGTCATGAATATCGATGTGAGAATAAGGAGGAGTAATCTTGTCGTGATCTATTTGGTTCCATTAAAGAGCATCTGGCATAGCTAGTGGTAGGGGAAGTCCTTAGTTGTCACAATTCAATCGCGACAAAGACCACAAGATTGAAGGCTAGGATTGTAGTACCATCCATCCTGAAGTAATGTTTAAACATTAGCGACAGGTGTCAAAGGATTGGATCTTGGGTTAAAGGTCAGCTTCATGTACCCGATTCACCAGAATCCATCACAATCGGGAATCTTAGGTTCAAGTCCAAGGGTTAAAACCCGAGAAAGGAGTAACTATTACTTGAGTGATAAGAGTACACTACAAGGTAGTAATCATGAGGTAACTTCCAAGAGAAGAAAGAACTTCTGAAGTACCCAAACAAATAAAAAGGAGGCACACGAGGCGAAAGGAAACCTCGAAGCCTAGAATAGAATATTGTGGATCCTACAATATAATATTGTGGGTCCAAAAGATAGGGAGATCATGATAGAAAGGAATCTCTCAGTGAAAAGAAACAAGGGAAAAAGGGAACAAGGAATACACAACACACACAACTCTGGAGAACTCAACACTAGGTCAAATGGTTGAGAGACGACATGCCCAAGAGGCACCTAAGATTTGAAAGACAAGACAAGATAGCTAAACTTTTCCAAATCAACACGAGTTAAGATGACCTAGAATTAGAGCAAAACAAGATAAGGAGAAAAAGAAGCATACTAGAGTTTTCATAAATAATTTTCAGCTTTCAAATAGTTTTCACAAGTACTAGACTCAACATCGACCAATAGAAAGGGTTTCCTACAGTCGATACTGCTGTGATACCAAAAACCTGTGACACCCCTGGACCAGGGCTAAACAAATTCCAGACCTCCGTCTGACATAAGCTTAACCTTGAACTCGTGGATATCCAGTGAAGAATCGATAACACAACAGTGACCCTACGACACAAAAATTATTACAGCGAGCTCATAACTAAGCAAAGAACCAAAATATTACAAGCAGAGGTAACTAACCACAAGGATCAAACAACAAAAATAAAATTATGCTATTAAGCATAGAAAACTTAACAAATGGCTTAAGAGGCCTAAAGCATAACGATGATGTCCCATTCCATAGATTCCAGGCTGCCCTCCGGGAACCCCAAGCTATTCGTCGATGTCGATGTCGTACCAAACTTGTCTTTAGAGGAACACTTACTCTGCCAAAAGTATCAACAAATCAAGGGTGAGTACAGGGTGTACTCCGCAAGACTTATGGATGGTGGAGTTGTTTTGCATAAAGCCATCTTTGTTTATAAAACAGGAGGGAGAAGAAGATCGTCTAATCAGAGTGTTTTAAAAGGGGATAAGAGAGCGACATATCCAAAGTATTGATCATCATCTTTTGATATCCACCAAGTAATCATCATCGAACCTCATCTAGGATCATCCCCTCGTACCCAAGAGGAATCATCCTTAAGCACACTTTACTTGCCAAGTTTTACGACTAGGTTATAGTTTTCTATGATCCCACGTCCATTCCCAAGTCATCCATAACCGTGGACACGGCTTTTCAAAAAGATTATTACCCTGCAGGGGTGTACAACTTTACCCACATGCGTCGACCGACTCTTAGCGTCACTTGACACACTTCCTTGGTGTGCTGACAGAGGGTGATCAACCGAAACCTTTCCCTTACTTTTGCCTAATCCATGAGTCACCAGAAGGGCTCTTGGATATGGTAGTTGTCCATACTCCCAGGCGGTCCTCGACTCTGTGTACCGGGATCCAGTTCAGTGTCATGCACCCTTCACCCGGCCACGTCCTATATTATTCCACCATTTTTCCAAAAACTTTTGTATGTGGGTGCCAAATAAAACCTCAAACTACGGACTCATGGATCAGACTAGGCAAGTTAGGGTCAAGGGGGTCCCTAGAAACCCCCGTGTGGCTGTACGCTCATCTTGGTTCAAGAGGCAAGAACCTCGGGTCCTAAGGGTGGAAAGTATGGGACTATAAAAACCACAACCCACGTGGCCTCCATACAAGCCTTAGCATGTTTACCTCATATCACCAGTCATACCATGTTCTCCTGTCCAACTAGGTTCATTCAGATCTCAGATCCATCAACCAGGTGAATCAGCAAAACAGCTAAGCATGGCTAAGCACAACAGATATAATAGCTCTATCAACGCTTCACAAGCCAAACCCTAGTTATGTTAGGAGCAGTGGATCAAGGTATATAGGCTACAAAGGAAAACATGCATCAGATAGGATTACTCTATCAATCGATAAACGACTTTGGAATCGTATGCACTTGGCAAGAATTGAAATGCTTGAAATCATAGGATTATATCATGTGTGGGGTTTTGCTTGCCTTTGCCTGTTGATATCCGGAAAGAAGAGCTTCGGACATCTGGTACTTGACTTGGTTATAGTTGGTCAGGTATTGGTTTTCGAGCTTCGACGGTGTTGATCTCGATCATCAATCTTGGACTCGATCGCGATTCCGATATCGTATTCTACCGGAGAAGAACCAAATATAGGAAAGAAAGGAAACAATCAACACATGGCATTGATGCAATGCTGAATCAAGAATTATGATATGGCAAGTTGAATTATACTGAAATGTAGCCCTAAGACATGCTCGGTAGTTTAATCGGCGTTCCGAGGGGTGGAAACCCTAACTCGGGGAAATTCCAGATTTATATGAGAGGGGTACATTTAGTTCTTCTAATTAACTTGTAATTGAAGTTGTTCAACAATGCATGATTATAGCTTAAATAGGTAGAGATTTTTTATGAACATTTTGATATATTATTTGTATTTTTCTGAATTACAGAATAAAATTTATTGAATTTACAAGTTTATAATAATTTCTAAAATTATTAAACCATTTAATAGGATTATTGCATCATGCTAACATCAGCACACCCTAAATCTAACCTTTTATCACTCGATCCTGAGCTAGACAGTGAGGCTGACTGCTAGGCCCGGTGCCACGTCGACGCACCTTGGGGCCACGCGGGGCTCGCCGACGAATACTGCAGATGACAACGGCTGGAGGTGATAGGGCGTGAGGAGGGATGCGTGAGTACGTGCGTTCGAACCAGGGCGACGAGGCGGTCCTAACTATGGTGGTGCCATCCGGAAATGGTTGCCGGAGCGACGACCTCGACGGTGACTGGCGGCATACAACGATGATCATCGACGCAGGGACGAACCAGGGAGGGAGAGGGGAACAAGGTGGTCCAGGGGGACCGCAAGCTCAACCCTGGGCGCGAAGATGGCAATGACAAGGCCAGAGGTGGACGGGGTCGATGGTAATGGCGACGGTGGTGGTCGTCGATGGCGGGGAAGATGGCATCGATGACGACAATTCAGAGCACCAGGGCTCGATTCCTTCGACAAGTCGAAGCAGGGGTCCGCGGTGGAGCTTCCAGATGTCACGGGGTGGCATGGGGCAGCTTGGAATGGTGGTGCCGGAAGTGACTACAGCAGCTAGGGTTTCGGGTCCACGAGGGGAACGAGAGAGGGAGGTCTCTAGGGAGAGGGAGGAAGGATAAGGACGGGAGAGAGGGTCGTGGTGCTTCTTATCCATCTCCGAGAGCTTGGTGGTGGCGGGAATTGCGGCAGGGAAGATCAATGGCGCCGGCGGAGACACGCAGCTCCCTGCCTGTTTGGAGGAAGACGACAGGGAAATAAGCGAAGAGGTGTGGGCCTGGGCTAGGCGGGACTGGGCCGCGCGGGAGCGTGCTGAGCGGCAGAGAGAGAGGAAGAAAGATATCGGCCGGTCTAGGTAGGGTTCTGGCTATTGTTTTTCTTTCTGAAATGTTTTTCTTTTTATGTTTTGCCTTTTCACTTTTGTATTTACATTTCAAATCTGTTTTGATTCATTTCAAAATACTAGAACTTTTCAAATATTCAAATATTGCAGGGATTTGGGTTCCATAATTTTTGTAGTTTTCTAAATTCAAAACCATTTTCAATGTGTTTCAAATAGAAAGGGGATTAGGTTTTAGGGTTTTTAGTTTATTTTTCTTGCATTTTCTTTAGATAACTCTATATGACGCTCATGGTATGCACATATAAACCCTAATTACTATTTGGTAAAACTAGGGTTGTTACATCCGCCTGGCCCCATCTCCATCAGCCTGAACCGCCACCATCGGTCTCGCCTACTCATCGCCGCCTTCTCGCCAGCGTCTGCCGTGCTCCTCCACCGCCTGGAGCGTGTGGCATAGCCGCCCGGCCTCCTCCCACCTGTTTCTCTGGTCCTCTACCCTTTGCATTCCTGCACTGACATTCCCCCGTGGCAGGAGCGGGAACGTCACAGACGGTGTCGCGTCCCGGTAGCTTCAACTGTAGAGGAAGATGGTGATGGTCAAGTGAGGTGGTAGCCCTTGTGCCGATGTCGAGAGAGTCAAGAGCGTTGGTCAGTTCCTTGGTCGAGGTAGCCATGTAAGGGGTCACCGTGGTGGATGACGTGGTCGGGGAGGCCGGTATTGAGGTAGCCGCACGTGAAGCGGCATGTGCATAGTGTGTGAGGATTATGACGGAGACGCGTCGAGGGTCCGTGAAGGCTTGCTGAGGAGGCTTGCGGAGGGTCCATGGAGGCGTTTCGAGGATCCGCGAAGGATTTCCGAGGATGCTTGCCGAGGGTCGATGTGGGTCGGGCCATCGAGGACGAGATGCAACCATAAATTTGCCAGAACTAGGCGCACGTCGGGGACGAACGCACACTCCAGTTTCGCAAGAACCGAGTATTCAAAGAAGAACTCGTCAGTGTCGCGGTCGAGGAAATCGTAGAGGGGTCGATGCCGAAGAAGATGTTGTCAGAGCGGATGAAGCCGAGGCACTGATCAGAGTTTGCCAGACGCGGGAACGCGTCGGGGACAAAGGCACTCCCTGTGTTGCCAGTACCAGACGTGCGAGGGGCAGTGACCATCATGAACTTGTCACCATGTCAGAGATACTAGAAGAGGAGGCCTCCAGAGAGGTTGCTAGGCACAAATCCACGAAGGGAGAGATGTAGATGCTGTCTGTGGTTATCGGAGTAGAGGATCAGGTGGTGTAGTCGGGGAAAGTGATGACGCTGACAGCAAAGTTGTAGTGGACGAAGATGTAGAGGGCGACCAAACCAGCGACAACCCAGAGTGGGCATGTTGGACGTCTAGAGAGGCGTGGCAGCGATACTCGATGTAGGCAAAGGAGAACCCGACAGCGTGATGAATACCATGCGCAGATAGCAAAGTAGACTACATGCATCAACGATATGAACCAAGGGGGCGGCATAGCTGCAGGGTGCAAGTCGGTGCAGTGGCTGGGAGACCACTAGCGACGTACACGCCAAGGAAGGCGCGTTCAAAGCCGGTAGCATGGACCAAAGGCGGCGGCACTGCGCTCGAAGGGGCGACGCAGCGGCAACCCGTAGCTCGATCTGTGGTAGGCGCGTGCTCGGAGACCTGCTTGGCGTAGATAGGCGCGAGATCGGTTGATCAGACAGATGGTGCGCTGTATGTGCCATGGAGTGGACGACATGTATATTGGAGTTGATGGCGGCATTGTCGGTGAAGTCCCAGACGATGACGACTATCGTGGGAGTGGCCACGGCAGATGCTATGATTGGCAGCAAGTAGTAAAACGAGAGGCAAGGGCGGCCAGCCATCTGCGGTGCGAGATGAAGGCAAAGACACAGAGGTTTACCCAGGTTCGTCCCCCAGAGGGTAAAGACCTACTCCTGCTAGATTGTATTGATGAGAGATTATAAAGGGCGAGCTCGACGGCCAGGCGGCGAGTCGAGGGGCTGTATGATGGAACGTAAGTGCTATGCGTGCCCTAGGGAGGTTTATATAGGGTCACCTCGCTATGGTTTACAGATCTACAACTGAGTTGGATAAGGACTAAGAGGGTTTTGACCTAATCCGACTGGGCCTAGCTATGCTTCTGGGCCTTCAGCTTCTAGTCGCCTGGCTTCCTCTTGGGTCGCGGTCCAGTCGTCGTCCTACAGACCCACTCGCTAGGAGTATGATCCAGTAGGGAACGTCCTGCTGGGTATACCCCACTCGGCATATCCCTATCAGTAGTCCCCGAGGTCGTCGTTGATTCGTCAAAGGTGTTCTTTGGCAGTCGGAGTATTCGGGTCCAATTTGGACGCCTAGTCAAATCGTCGATGGACTCCTTCAATGAGAGAAAGAATCTTTAGCATGTATCTTCAGTCATAATATCGGTGACCAGTCGAATTGCCCAGTTGGCAAGTAGTCGAGTCGCAGCTTTGGCGAATGGGTCGGCGAGTCGAGTAGACAAAGTTGGGCCGTCAATTTGGTCAAACTAGCCGTTGGGTAATCCAACGGTAATATCGGCGTAATCACCGCACGGTAATGGCTCCCCGAAATTGGCGGGAACCAACCGCTATATAAGGAGAGTGACGGGTGAGTTGCGAGTATTACTCACATTTCCTCCGACTCCGCATGCCCTTCAGTCTCCCATTTCCTCCAGAGGCTCTAGAGCGATCCAGCGAGCCCAGATCCTCAATCTGATGGTGCCTCCGAAGGAGTTGTGGGGGAAGTCCAATTGCACTAGGGTGACACCGAAGTCCTTCGAGGATGCAGGGATTCTCTACGCCGGGAGATGGCGAGTTCCCTCGGCCGGGGAGGTGGAGCCAGATCCACGCGCCGACGAGTTTATTTGTTTCACCAGTCACCTCGAGAGGGGGCTTGGATTCCCTACCTCGCTCTTCTTTCGCTGATTCTGTGCCTATTACGGCATCCAGCCATCAGATCTGGGGCCGCACAACATCGAGCAGCTCACCATTTTTGTGGCGTTCTGCGAATGCTACTTGGGCTGCCACCCGTACTTTCCCCTCTGGCAGGAGTTGTTCCATGGGCGGATTAGTCATGACGGGGCAGGCGGCCCGATGCTGGCGGCGGGTGGCCTCACCTTCCAGCTGAAGTCCAAGGCCTCCTTCCTCGACCTCATGCTGCCAAAGAAGGCGGCAAGCGAGTGGAAGAAGCATTGGTTCTATGTCAACAAGTCGATGCTAGACGGCGAGGTGTTGCTCCCGACATACTCCGCCGAGCGAACCGAGCCACGCCGGTTGCAGGTCACCAAACTCCCGCATGACTAGCGAATGGTCATACACAAGATGCTGACGACGATTCGTCAGCTGAAGAAGGATGGGCTCGAGACCATCAATTTATATAATTGCTGTCTCGGGCAAAGATTGGTGCCCCTGGCCAGCCGTGCCCACTAGATGTATGACTACATAGGCAGGGATGATGGGACCAAGGCCTACTCCGGCGAGTGGAAGGGCAAGGACTACTCCGCCGAATTGAAGAAGATCATGGACGCAGAATATAGCGACCCGAAGGCCGGGATCGCCCCATACACCACGAAGCGCAAGGCGCCAACAGTAAGTCTATTTTACCTTGTTTATTTTCATAGTCACCGAGATGCAGTCGCGGTTTTCGCTAACATGTGTCATTATTTAAGCTATTCCAAGTTGTGGAGGGATGGCTCCCTCCGCCGACGATGAGAGCTCAGACGAGGTCGAGAGGGAAGAGAGCGAGTCCTCCTCCAACGAAGACGATGATGATGATGATGATGATGATGATGATGATGAAGATGACGAGGCCGTGGAGGTCGCCGCACCCGCAGTTCAGAAAACTCGCGGGCAGCGGCAACGCGAACTCGAGGCCAGCAAGAGCCTTGAAGGTCATGAAGGGGGCAAGGGCGAGGCCCACAAACACAGTTCACGGCGCATGGCCACACCATCAAAGAAGAAGAAAGCTCCCAAGGCGGTGTCGTCGCCTCGGCCAGCGACTAGCTCCGAGGCAACCAGCGCGGCCGACGTTGCAGGGGTTGAGGCGTCGACAAAGGCGCCAGAGACGGCGAGTACGGCCGTGGTGGAGGACGAGATGCCGCTGGCATTGATCCCCCCCCCCCTCCCATTCTCAGCAGTCACGAGCCTCGGGGATGCTTCGGTCGTAGAGGCTTCGCTGTCGAAGGAGGCACCTGCGTCAAATGGAGCAGATCTTCCTGCTGCCGCAGCCTCGGTGACATGGGCTCCAGCCCTGTTCGAGATGGGCATCAGCCACAAGCTGGGCCCAGAATTGGAGAAGCCGGCGCACATCTAAGTTACTGATTGTTTCTTTTACAGGATTGGCGTGAATAATATTGGTCAGCCTTCTGTGGCCAAGGTACTAGTAGTCGTCTCAAAGGAGGAGGCCGATCCCTCAAAGAAGAGGAAGGACAATGACGCCGAGGAGCCCGCTGAGGGCGCGTAGCAGAAGAAAGGCGGCGACGTCGTCATAATATTGGACGAGCCGGCCAATGCACCAAGTGTAGCTCTAACTGGAGTGGACACGGCCGCAAAGTCCGACGTGGATGCGGGGTCGCAGCAGATGGAACAAGCGGCGCTGGTCGGGGCGTCAGATCCCACGACAAGTGCTTCAGGAGCTGCGGTGATCTTCCCTCGCTTCATTGCGAAGGCCTCCACTGCGAGTACTGCGGCGCATTCGCCACAAGTACCCCAGATATTGGGCTCGGACATTGAGTAGCGTCACGGAAGCACGCCCTTCGTGCTGCCATCGATGGACGCGGTCGAGCTGCACAACATGCTGGGCGTAGCCATCCAGGTATGTCCAGTCCCCGAGGATCTGGTCGCTGAATTTTAGTGGGTAGATTCTTATTGCTTTTTGTTGTCCAATCCCCGAGTGGTTAATCGCTGAATTTCAGCGACTAGGCACTTGGGAAATTTTTTCAATGTCCAGTCCCCGAGTGGTTAGTCGCCGAATTTTAGAGGCTAGGCACTTAGGAAATTCTTCGATGTCCAGTCCCCGAGTGGCTTAGTCGCTGAATTTCGGTGGCCAGGCACTTAGGAATTTTTTGTTGTCTTCTCACATTTTTTCATCGATGCAGGGCCTCCAGCGCAAATCGGCAGAGCGACTGGCCGCCAAAGAGCGTGTGGAGTGCGACCTTCGATCCATGCAGGAGGTGAACCAGCAGCTGTAGACGATCGTGGGTAGGTGGTTGAGTTACCTTCTCCATTCCTTGCTTGTGCTTGATTGGGGTCTCACCTCTGTTTTGCTGTAGAGGGGCATTCTGTTGCGGTTGCCAAGGCCCGCGAGGGTTTTGTCCCGGCCGGTGAATTGGAGGCTGCCCAGTCATTGTTGACTGCCGCAGAGAAGCGGGTTGCCAAGCGGGAGAAAGAGCTAAAGGCCGCCAAGGATGAAGCGAGTCCCCGAGCATGCGGGTCGCTTTTGCCGTCGAGTCCCCGAGTGGGTGGACTCGAGTTGGTGCGTCCTTCTAACGCTAAATTGTTGTTGTTTGCAGGGAAGATACTCGACAACAAGCCGGAGGCGCCGACGTATGACGCCAGGCAGTGCATCACCATGCTGGTGGATTCTGCCGCCCTTTCGGTGACCTGCATTCGCGCGTATCTCCAGGAGATCTCGCCCACGAAAGTGATTCCCATCGAGCTCACGAAGGTGTGGAGCTACCTGGAGAGGGAGCCGGCGGTGGTCGAGTATATGTCGCAGACGGCTTTCCGCCGTGGGGTCGTGACTGCCCTGAGCCTTGGGCTTGCGCACTTCCCCGACGACTTCGACCTTGACGACGTGACCAGCGGGTACCCATCAGCGACCGGCTCGGTTGAGATCGCCGAGGTACTGAAGTTGAACGATAGGGCGGCTGTGTACTCTGAGCGGGTGCTGGCGATGGGCGACCTCCTGCCGTACCAGGAGACGATCATTGCTCTGAATGACCCCGAGCGGACGCATGGCGAGTTCAAGACGGAGCAGCCATTCCGTTCGGTGATGGCTGGTAGCTTGATGATGCACCCTTCGAACCCGTGGGTCCCCTTCATCCACGTTCGTGGTGGCGGTGGCACGTTGTCTTCGAAGCCTGTAGAGTAGATAGCTTGTCGATTGGCGTTAGTAGACATAAGTATTTATCTGCCCTTGTAAGCGAACAATATTTTGTTGCCGTAAGGAATTGAAGTATACTTGAGTCAGCTTTGATTTGAGTTTGGATTGTTTTGTTGTGCAAGTCCCCGAACGCGTCCGCTCTTTAATGGGGTTTACCTCGTGTTTTTCTGTGTATGTTTGTTTGTATACTGTTAGTTAGTTGAGGTCGACTCGCCGTGGCTTGGGAAGCCAGTCGCTTGGCGACCCCAAGGGGTGATCTGTACTCAGCCGTTTTCCCGAACGCGAACGGGGTCCGTTGGACGAGTCCCCGAGCATGCTACTTAGCCGTTCGAGTCGCATGCCCAAGCTAGGTGAGGACGGAGCGTGTTGTACTTGGCGCGTCACTCCACCTGACTCGAGGAGCCAGTCGTGTGGCGAGTCCAGGGCATGCTCTCATACTTGGTGTGTTCCCGAGCCGCATAGTTTGGCCTGGCGCGAGTCCCTGAGCGTGGTACTTGACCGTTCGAGTCGCTGCGCCGAGGATGTGGAGGACCAGGTCGCTGTGAGAAGCGAGTGCGGTTGTCTTGGCCCGGTGGGCCAGACGAGTGGGGAGACTCCGATGAGGGCTCCGAGTTGGTGTTTTTCGTGGATGACGCAAGGCTCGAATTTCGTCGGTGCCCTTGCGTCGCACTACTTAATCATGCCGGTCGTGTAGCTAAGGGTTGACTTCCGTCATTAGTGTAATGCTATATTTACGAGTGCGAATGGAACAAGGGTTGGAGAGTAGACACAATTTATGCGAGTCGAATATCTTTTATTGCATGGAGGGGGGAATATAGGTCGGAGTTCTAGGTGTAGAAATTTCTTAGGAGGTTTACATTCCACGGCCGCTTGATGTCAAGTTATCCTTCGCCTCGGACGATGATGAGGTAGTAGGCGTTGTTGCCAAGGACTCGCCCTATGGGGAATGGTCCCTACCATGGGGGAGAGAGCTTGTGCATGCCCTTCCTGTCCTGGATCAGTCGCAGAACCAGGTCGCCTTCCTGGAAGGTTCGAGTCCGGACTCGAAGGCTGTGGTAGCGGCGGAGTCCCTGCTGGTAGATGGTGGTGCAGGAGCGAGCCAGGTCGCGTGCTTCGCCGAGCTGGTCGACCACGCCTTGGCGCGCGAGCTCGTTGTCGGCCTCCGTGTAATTGACGACACGAGGCGAGTCGTGCTCGAGGTCAGTCGGCATGACGGCTTCAGCGTCGTACACCATGAAGAAGGGCGTAAACCCAGTCGATCGGTTGATGGAAGTGCGGATGCCCCAGATAACGGAGGGGATTTCCTCGACCCAGCATCCTGGAGTTTTCTCGAGGGGGACTTGCAGTCGCGGCTTGAGGCCCTAGAGGATGCTCTGGTTGGCACGTTCTGCCTGGCCATTGGACTCCGGGTGGGCGACTAAAGTGAGGTCGAGCCGTATGCTATGCTCCTCGCAGTACTCGGCCATGGCGCCCTTGGCGAAGTTGGTGCCGTTGTCCGTGATGATGATGTACGGGAATCCGTAGCGGTAGATGAGCTCACGAAGGAATTTGGCGGCGGTCTTCCCATCGCACTTGTGGACTGGCTTGGCCTCCATTCACTTGGTGAATTTGTCGACTGTGACTATGAGGTGGGTGTAGCCAGAGGGGGCGTTCTTGAAGGGGCCCACCATGTCCATGCCCCATACGGCGAATGGCCAGGTTATGGGGATGGTCTTGAGCGCCGAGTTGGGTACATGCGTCTGGTTGGCGTACTATTGGCACTCGACGCAGCGTTGGACAATGTCGACCGCGTCGGCATGCGCGGTGAGCCAGTAGAACCCGTGTCGTATGGCTTTGCCGACCAGGGACCGGGCGCCAAAATGGTGGCCGCAGTCGCCGGCGTGGATCTCTTGGAGGATCTTGCGTCCTTCCCCAGGCTGCAGGAAGCGTTCGAACACACATGTTATGCTGCACTTGTGGAGCTCGCCGTTGATGATGATGAAGGATTTGCAGCGTTGCACGATCATGCGTGCCTCCGTCTGTCTGCTGGCCGGGTCCCTTCCTCGAGGTAGGCGACGTATGGCGCGGTCCAGTCACTAGGTTCTGCGACCATGGCGACCAAGGCGGGCTCTGGTTGCAACGGGATCCCGAGGTCGATCTCCTTCAGCGGAGAGACGGAGGGTTTGTGGATGGTGTCGAGGAAGACACCGGCGGCGGCGTTTGGTGAGCCGATCCGATGCGAGAGAGGGCGTCGGCCTATTTGTTCTTGCGCCGGTCGATCCACTCGACGGAGTAGCTGGCGAAGTGGCCCCCAGCTGGTCCACTGCTTGGCGGTATGCTGCCATGGTGGAGGAGACAGCATCGCAGGTACCGGCGACTTGCGCGGTGACGAGGTCAGAGTCGTCGTCTCACCGTAGGTGATTGACATTCATCTCCTTGGCGGCTCACATGCTGTGAAGGAGGGCCTCATACTCATCCATGTTGTTGGTGCAAGGGGTGAAGTCGAGGTATAGCACGTAGCGGAGCTTGTCGCCTTTGGGGGAGGTGAGTATGATTCCTGCCCCTGCGCCGTCCACGTTCTTGGACCCGTCAAAGTGAAGAGACCATAAGTGGAGGTAAGGCAGCTTCTCTGGGTGCTACGCCTCTTCCCAGTCGGCGAGGAAGTCCACTAGGGACTCCGACTTGATCTCCTTGCGTGGCTCATATTTGATGTTGTGGACGCCGATCTCGACGGCCCACTTGGCGACTCGCCCAGTCGCCTCGCGGTTGCGGATGATGTCCTGCAATGGCGCGGAGGAGATGATCGTGATTGGGTGCTCCTAGAAGTAGTACGGTAGCCGTCGCTAGGCTCGGAAGACCGCGTACACCATTTTCCGGTATTGCGGGTAACGTTGTCGCGAATTGGTGAGGACCTCGCTGATGTAGTAGACTGGACACTGCACGGGGCGCTCCTTACCCTCTTCTGGCCGTTCGACGACCATGACGGCGCTGACGACTCGCTCGGATGCCGCGACGTAGACGAGCATTGGCTCCTTGTTGACGGGGGCGGCTGGTAGCGGGGCCGCGAGTAGCACTTCTTTGAGTGCGTGGAGCATGTCGTCAGCCTCCTTGTCCCACGGGAACGTGGGGTTCTTGCGCATTAGGCGGTACAGACGCATCGTGCCTGTACCTAGCCGGAGGATGAAGCGGCTGAGAGCCGCGACTCTCCCGACCAACTTCTGGACGTCGCGGAGGCACTCGGATTTGCCGAGTCGGGCGATCGTGTCAATCTTGGTGGGGTTCGCCTTGATGCCTCGCTTGGAGGCTACGTACCCTAGTAGCTGTCTAGTGGGTACACCGAAGGTGCACTTCCCTAGGTTGAGTTTGATCTTGTACCTCCACAGATTTGCGAAGGTTTTGACCAGGTCGGCGAGTAGATCACTCTGGCGATTGGACTTGACCACCACGTCATCGATATAGACGTGGATGTTGCGGCCAATTTAGCTCGCAAGGCACTCCTACATGCACCACCGATAGGTTGCTCCAATGTTCTTGAGGCCGAATGTCCTAGCAGTGTAGCAGAAGGCACCGAATGGCGTGATGAACGTCGTCTTCTCCTCGTCCTCGACCGCCATTTTGATCTGGTTGTAACCAGAGTATGCGTCAAGGAAGCACAGTGACTCTGATCCCGCAGTCGAGTCGATGATCTGATTGATGTGCGGGAGGACGAGCTGCTCCTTTGGGAAGGCGCTATTGAGGTTTGTGTAGTCGATAAACATTCTCTAGGTCTTGTTTTTGTTTTTGACCAGGACTGGGTTTTCCAGCCACTTGGAATATTTGATGGGCCGGATGAAGCCTGCAGTGAGTAGACGCTGCACCTCCTCGGTGATTGCTCGGCGGAACTCTTCATTGAAGGGCCGCAGCGACTGCTTGATAGGTCGCGCTTTGGAGTCGGTGTTGAGTTTGTGCTCAGCAAGTTCCCTCGGGACACCTGGCATGTCGGATGGCTTCCATGTGAAGATGTCACGATTCTCACTTAGGAACTCGATGAGCGCGCTTTCCTATGCGGGGCTCATGCCTGTCCCGATCGTGACCGTCTGGCTGGAGTCGCCTGGCACCAGCTCGACGGTGTAGGTGTGCGTGGTGGCCTCAAACACGGTCGAGTCGCCGTTCTCCGCATTGGGCTTCTTTACTATGGTGGGGTCGTCTTTGTCGATCCCGCCCGCGTATCTGGCGAGCTCCTCTACATGGTTGGCCTCCACGGTGATGACGGCGTCCGCGAGTTCGGCGCCCTTTTCCTCGCATTCCACGGCCATGTCGGGGTCGCCGTGGACGGTGATGATGCCGCATGGCCCTGGGAACTTCATCGTGTTGTACGCGCAATGCGGTGCCGCCAGGTACTTGGCGAATGCTTGTCACCCTAGGACGTAGTGCTAGGGGCTGTTAAAGTTGACCAGCTCTAAGACGATCCGCTTGGTGCGAAAGTTGGCTGGTGTGTCGAAGGTGACTTGCAGCATCACCTTACCGATCTGGTACACCTTTCGACCGTGGACGATGTCGTGGAAGGTGGTGAGGGTCGTCTCAATCATCGACTGTTGATGGAGCCGCAGCCGCCTTTCGACCGGGATCGGAGACGCAGCCGCCTGAACCTGTCCAGGTAGAGTATGTTGATGGAGCTCATGCCGTCCATCAATGTCTTGGGGAGCCAGTAGTCACCCACTTTGGGCTTGACTACCAGCACGACTCGCCCCAGATATTCGATCCATGGCGAGTGGTCCTCGTGGCTCCATGTGATGCGTTGCTCGGACCAGTTGAGGAAGTAGGGGACGTCGACCTAGGACACCACGTTGATAGTGAAGGCGCACGCGAGGACCTTCTTCTCACGCTTGGTGCCGAGCCTGGTGAAGGTGTGGAGCGATCCGACGTCATTGCCGAATGCCCTGCCGTTTGGTGGGTTGTTGTTGGGGTCCTCCCTTGCGCGTCGTGTCTTCTTGATCTCCTTCATGGAGTGACAGTCGGCGGTCATGTGCGTGGCGGGCTTCCCCTCCCTGCTGTGGAACACACAGGGTTAGTTGAGGAGAGCTACGGGGTCGAATTTTGGCCTAGCTCGGTATTTTCCACCATCGCGGTGTTGGCCTCCGTCGTGGCAGAAGCTCTTGGGGTCGCGTGGCGCGTATCCGGTGTTGGTGACAAAGTCGACTCGCCCGTCACCGCGGCGCTTGACGGTGAGGCGAGTGTTGCTGTAGCGCATCTCGCATTGCCTGATGTCGTGGCCGCTTTGGTAGCGATTTCTACCCGACTCATCGTTGGTTTCTTGGTTCGGATCCTCCTCCACGTACCGCTTGGCAATATCTAGGAGGTCTAGGATGTTGTCGAGTGTCTTGTATACCCGCTTAAGCTTGGCGACCAGGGTCTCGAAGAGACACAAGGTCTTGAAGCAGTGGATCGCTGTATCTGGGTGGATACCGACCGCGTTGAACCACAGGTCTTGCCACCGTTGGTCCCAGCTACGGGTCAACTCGCGGGGTCCCTGGACACACCTCTCTAGGTCCTCGATGGTGGTGGCGCGGGTGTAGAAACCCTCGAAGTGCCTGACGAAGGCTTCGCGCATGTCCTCCCAGGAATCAATGTTGTCTGCGGGGAGGGTGTTGATCCATTGCTGACTCACTCCCTCCATCATTAGGGGGAGGTAGCGGGCGGCGAGGAGGTCGGTGTGGCCGGCGATTCCATCGCCATGAGGTATGTGTCCAGCCACACGGTCGGATCGTACGTGGGATCGTACTTTTCAATCTCCTTCGACGCTTTGAAGTTCGCAGGGTATTTCTCGCCTCGGATCGTTGTTCCGAAGCACTGGGGGCCGACTCGACTGAGCGAGCCCCTTGGCTCGCTGTCGTGGCGGTTGGTGAGGGTATGCCTCAGGTCGTTAGACTTGCGTGCGCGCCAGCTCTGGTTGTTGATGATGTGGGTCCACATGTCGACTGGTTGCCCGTTGGCGGCGACCATGTTGTTCAGCGGTCGCGGGTCATTGGTGGATAGCGCTGGATGCGCGGCTCGTGGCTGGAGCTGCAGGGGCTCGGGTGGCGGGTAGTTGAGGGTATTTGCCATCGATGGGCGGCCGCTCGAGGCCGCCCTGCTTTCGGAGGAGCGGGAGTACATGCGACCCCACGAGTCGGCTCATGCGACTTGCTGCTCAATGGCCTTGGCAAGTAGGGCCTTGGCGTACTCAATTTGCAGCACGCCCTCCCCTGTGACCTTGAGGTTGGCGACTGCTGCTTGTCCCTGGATGACATTGTCCATCGGGTGGAGTATAGTGGGAGGTCGTTCGCGTCCCGCTCTTGCGGAGAGATGAGGATTCTTGGTTGGTAGGGAGGGGCGCGCGGCCTGGTGGCGCTGGGGGAGCTCCACTCGCTGGTGCGCCTGGTGGTGGCCGGGCACTGAAGCCTAGCGGCGCATTTTCGCAGATCGCGCGATCAGCCATGCGAGCTGGGTCGTTGTCGTCATCGAAGTTCAGGGCGTGACCCTGAACGGTGGGGTTCAGGCGCATCCTGATGTGGCGCTAGTGGTAGAGCGATAGCTCCTGCGCCGTGGACTGCTCAAGGCGAAATTTTTCACGCTCGACTTGCTCCTTGCGTATTACCTCCTCCAGGCGCAGGCACGCCTCCTCGACCTCCCCCACCATCGCGGTTGGCGGGATCAGCGTGGAGAAGGGGTCTGGTAGGGCACTCACGCTGCTCGCCATGTAGGTCGCTATGAAGTGACCAGATCTGGCATAGAGGTCGCCAGAGTTCTCCGATCCGGAGTCAGAGTCAAAGATCCCGAGGATGGATGGATCCTCGAAATCCCCCATGTTGGAGACTTGGGTGATGGATCGTGCTGGTGACGCGGCGACAATGGATCCGGCGACTGAAGCCAGGGTCACCGAGTCGGCGTCGTCGTTGAGGGCCGCGTCATCTGCGACCACGTTGGTCTTGGCCACGTTGTTGTTGGCTGAGTCATACTCGGAGACGAGGCGGTGGATGGTGCAGACCTGGCTCTCAGAGAGTCGATCGCGTGACGTCGACTCGCCGATGAGCGCCGAGTCATCCGAGACGATGACGTCGGTGAATCCGACAAAGAGGCTGATCGTGCCGACCGACATGATGACGATGTGGGTGACCGGGCATGACGTCGGGACGTAGCTGCTGGGCAAGATCTGGAGGATCTCGTCGATGGCGATCATGCGACCGGTGGCGATCGTCTGGTTGATGGGAAAATAGAGTCTCGCCGCAGAACACAGGCCTAACCGGCCAGGCCCCACGGTGGGCGCCACTGTCACGAGAATGGTCACGACAGATGCTACGATTGGCAGCGAGTAGTAGAACGAGGGGCAAGGCGGCCAGCCATCTGTGGTGCGAGATGAAGGAAAATACACAGAGGTTTACCCAGGTTCAGCCCCCCGGAGGGTAAATACCTACTCCCGCTAGATTGTATTGATGAGATATTACAAAGGACGAGCTCGGCGGCTAGGCGGCGAGTCGAGGGGGTGTATGATGGAACGTAAGTGCTATGCGTGCCCTAGGGAGGTTTATATAGGGTCACCTCGCTAGGGTTTACAGATCTACAACCGAGTTGGATAAGGACTCGGAGGGTTTTGACCTAATCCGACTAGGCCTAGCTACGCTTCTAGGCCTTCAGCTTCCAGTCATCTGGTTTCCTCTTGGGTCACGGTCCAGTTGCCGTCCTGTAGGCCCACTCGCTGGGAGTATGATCCAGTAGGGTATGTCCTGCTGGGTATAACCCACTCGACATATCCCCATCAACAACGAAGACAATTCGAGGGAGGACGACCACAACATCCTTCCAAGGAAGGGGTAGCAGCCATCCGTCATGCGCGACATCCTGCCATGAGGCCGCGATAGCCTGCCGAGGCAGGCGCGAAAACGGAGAGAGCAAGCGCACAAGCGCGGTGTAGATCTTCAATACCGATGGTCGGAGTAGAGCCACGAGTGGACGATGGCGGTGGACGACTCAATCCGATCTAAGAATCGGTAAAAAATAAAACCAATCAAGAGATCTGAAAAGGACTTACATGGAAGACGATCACGGATCAGCAGATGGGCCCTGTGTATGGGCCGCGCATCCCCCACTGGAGATCATGGAGATTGACCTCCCCGGGGAAGTGCGGCGAAAGCGTGTTTCTCGGCTAGCGCAAAGCCATAGGAGGGGCAGCACAAGGTTGGGGAGAGGCGGCGAAAGTGCTAGGATTTAGGCGGCGGCGGATCTAGGGAAGGATCGAATTTAGGGCTGATACCATATAGAAGATAGATAGGGATTGGCGAAATATTATGGTTATATTATTGAGCCTCATAGGCAAGTATATATAGGCGTACATGAGATCATCTTGAAGTACAAGTCAAGTTAGGTTAGAGTCCTAACTATCCTAAACTACCGTAACAATCGTATACGTACAATACTCTAACTCTAGATAGGAATACATCTAGTCGAAATACTTAACTAGATATATATAGATAATATCTATACTACTTCCTCCGTCCCAAAATAGATTTCTCTAGATTCATCTAAATTTTGATAAATCTAAGACATCTATTTTGGGACAGAGGGAGTATTAAATTGCTTCAGGTCTTGATGGTCTGGTAGGTCATTTTTTATTTCTTAAACCCATGCATCGGTAGGCCTAGAAAAATATATCACACCTCTGCCACCGCGAAATGACATTAACGATTCGTTTAGACAGGATGTCGCTCTCCCTTCCTTTCGTCCGAGGAGGAGGACAGACGAGATTGAAGAATAAGTCGTCAACTTAGTGGAGGCGGATGTTGCGACTCCATGAGGACACAAGCATGGGCGTAGGGCGTGTGTTTGGTAGCCCTGCTCAACTCATAATTTTCCACTTCAGCTCGTTTCCATGTGTTTGGTAGGTCGGTTCTATGATCTGGGCACTACCCACCTCATACAAAAACGGCCTTTGGGCATCGCTCGATTGAGCCCACCTCACCCTCGCCTCCATCCCGAAAAACTGGTTCCGCCTGCTCGCCTCACCCAGCCCACGGACTCGAACTCCCCACGATTCTCCTCTATCCTCAAAACGCATTGCCCGCTCCGACCCCCAGATCCCGCCGTCATTGAGCGTCCCCCGTCGCCGTGGAGCGACCCCCGTCACTCTCTCTAAGAGGAGATCCCTCCCATCCCGCATCCCTTTGTGCGGCCCTCCTTTAGTCGTCGGGGGCACCACATCAGCGCCATGGACGAAGGGGCCGGACAAGGACCACCAGCCGCGCCTCTATAGGATAGACCCCGCACCGGAGGAGGACGAGGACCACCGGCCTCCCCTCTATAGCCGCCGCCACCACGTTGGACGAGCACATTCGCCACCGGCTGCTCCTCGTCGACCTCGGCAACTGCTTCGCAACCGGCCGCTTGATCCTCTCACTGATCCACCGGCGCAGGCCTCTCGTTGGCTCTCCTGCTTGGCACTCAGATGGCACCCAAGATGGCGTCAAGATGGCCTCCTCTCCTTGCGCCCACCACCACTCAGACCAACGCCACCAGATGCACAGCCCCGCCAATGCACAGCCCCAATGTTGAGGACCGGATTGCATTTTATTTTCATTTTCTAGGTTATGTGTGTAAGAATTTTGGACTTGTTTGCATTTTCAATTTCTGATTTAGAGGATTCTATAAAAACATATTAGCTTAGCCATATCTAAACAGACACACTCTACCAAACAATATCTCAATGTTAACACATGCAGGCTGCCAAACACATGCATGTATGAGTAGAGATAAACAATCTGAGTTGAGCCGAACTAACAAACACATCCTAAGTAGTGGAGCTTCAATGCCGACGGTGCCGCAGCAGGATATTAGGGACGGAGAGGCGCTTTTCCAGAGGGAGGCACGAGCTTCGGGAGGAGCGCATCGCCGAACCCCCGGGCCGCTCCTCCATGACCCCTAATTTCGACGCCCTCGAGCTCTAGGCCCTCCCAAGGTCGAGTTTCCATCCCGTCTCCACCGTTCCTGAGGGAGATTGGAGGGGAGGGCGTCACTGTGGAGAAGACGAGGAGCGGCGGCGCATCGATCTAAGGGAAGAGGAAGTGTCTAGAAGGGGTTGCGGTCGTCGATATGAAGGTGGGGCATCGGTTCATCCGTGTTGGCCTCAGGTGGTCTCCTCTCAGCTATCTATGCGGAGGTAAACTTCTCTCTATCTATCTCGATTTTCTGCTAGCAGTTTATCTATGGGAATTACTGGAGCAATACGAGGGGAGCACCAAAGTGCGGTCACCAGCGTCGATTGAAGTTAGCGGTGGCAGCTTGGAGACTCAGATCAGATCGAGGCGAGCAGATGAATCAATTGCGGCTTCACCTTTCATGGGAGCTGTTTGGGGATGGGATTTTGGTGCTGAAACTCGGATGAAGAACGAGAAGTGCCAGAAATATGAGGATTTTTCAAGCACCTTTTACGGAACTGTTTGGAGAGGCAGAGAAAGAATGAGAAGATGCAATTTGTTTTGTGCACAGTTTATTTAAAAAAGAGATGCCAAAAAGTGTACAAACGCTATGCTCCGACGAACTTTGTTTTGAAAGCAAATAACTGTATACTCCTTTCGTTTTAAAATATAAGATGTTTTATAGCTTTGTAAAGCAAATGTAATTAAACTATTTTTAGTATGTAGGTTCACTACGGTTTAGAATGAATCTTTACACTAAAAAATCTAGATACATTTTTTTCGCAAACCTAAAACATCTTATATTTTAAAATAGCGGGAGTATACATACACCGGCCGTTGTGCTACTTCAGAATTTTCAATAGTCGTTAGATACTAGATGTTGTATGAGTGACTTGCTATGCCTCTAGATGAATACGCGCGCTTCGCCGCGCCGCGCCGTCTACATAACGTTCTGGCACAAAAAAGTGACAGGTGTGGTATGCATGCAAGCTTTGTTTTACTCAATAAATTTATAATCTGCACCAAAATATAGTTGAGTTTGTATGTACATTTATCTTCCCTTCACTAGCCTTTCTTCCAAAGACTTCAGAATCGAGTATTGATGCTATGAAGGTATCAATATAGACCAAAAAAAGAAATACAGTACAAACGGTTATACATACATTGGCTTCTCAAATACCACATGGAAGGGTTTTTTAAGTTCCTCTATAATAATCACAAACGCAACATACATTAGCTTATGATAACCATGTCTAAGTGATCCGATCTGAAATCAGACCGTAAACACCTTATCATCCTTAAACAGGATCCTAGTTGCCTTGTCATTTTATTTCGTAATGCCTTTTTTGCCTTCCTCTTAATACAACATCCCTCTCTTCAGTTGCCGAGAAAATTCCAGCAATAAGATATAAGATGCTTATTCCTGAGTTGCAAATGCATTGCAAGAACCTGAATGAGATAAAACTACAAAGAATGCATGATCAGTATTCTAGTGTAGCAGAATGGCAACATCATTATTATCTTCTGGATATTACCAGAACAGGTATGTTGCAATCCAACATTTTTAGTGTAAATATCTTGAATAAAATGAATAGCGTCTACCACATCATTTCATGCAATGACATCTAAGTATAATATCAACTTACTATGGGAAATGCAAAATGAATACTATCGTGGCCATCTGATATGGTAATCTGAACATACCTCATGTGTATTGAGCTTTCTTTTGCAGCTCATAGGTTTGAATCCTCCGGAAGAAATAACTTACACAATACGAGCGCGGTCAATTGAAAATATTAAAGGCTTCCGTGCAGGAACCGGTGACATAAAAAAGATATATTAAATATAGATCCTTGCCTATAGCCTAATATGTAATCCGGTTTGTCTTTTTAAGAGGGGTTATTAGGTCAAATCATTTAATTATGCTAGTTTTCTGCTGCATACTCAATCTATACAATTATGTTTATAGGCATTAAAATTTGAATATTTCTCAGACTTTATTCAACCTATGCCAAAAGGAGAAACCAAGTGACACAACAGAGTTTTGACTTGTGATAGCTAAAATGAAACATATGTAAACATTGACACTGTGCTGATCAACATTAATAAACTAAACACACCATACCTTGGCACCAATAGGAACAAACATCAAACTATAGACAGAGTTGGATAGCGTAGCAAGTATATAGTTGTCAGTTTGAACAAGCTTTTGAACATCACGAAGACAACCGTTTGTACCAACGCACTAGGAGCTCTAAGAGACCGTATCTGAAATAATACTTAGTAGATTAGGTTGGCCAATGAAATTTATGACTTTCATATCCTCTTTAACATTAAATATAAAAGACAAACAACTTACCTCAATATGTCGTGGCAGACGTGCCATGGCATATGGCTTATGTATAAGAACATAGGCATGAGTGTCTGACCAAATTATCTAGCTGTCTTGAATAAGTTTCCCGTTTAGGTCAACAAATAGACCAATTTTATCCTGTAATAAGTGAACAGAAAAAGATAAATGATACACCGTGTACATGTTTGAGTCTCAATGACTTCAAACCCATATATGCTTTACACGAAACTTTTCATGGCACATCAAAGCATCTTAGGATCTGAATCAAGACAGTCCCTTCTGATAGCTAGACTAACAACGAACTCAATATGCACAAGCTAAAATTCTAACAATCCAATTGATTCTACTGCCACATTGGCATTTGAATTGTGAAAATCAGATAATTCACATGAAAACTTATTCCAAGGTAAAGCTTAAACCCTGAACAATGACTAAATAACTTTTGAATCTCGCCGGCAATCTTATTCGAGTATTATCCACTAAAACTACTCGATTTGGTATATACCAAGTTTATAGGATACCAGGAATAATACCACTTTAAAATTACACATTACCAAGATGAAATCTCATAGAAAAATATATTACTCTAGAACATTCTATTGCCCACAAATGAGTCTGCCAACAAATAGCAATTTGTCGCCATTCAAATAGTAATCCATACATGCATGCGATAACCTGCAAGACTATACATGTAACATCCCAAAAATTACCAAACTTAGATCATCAAACACTAATCATCAAGATTAGGGTTAACAAAAACTTTTCTAAATAAACTCATGAATGCATGTATATGTGTATGCATGGATTTTTAATTTCTTTAAAAACCACCTTGTTTGTGTGATCCCTTGCTTGTAAAATATTTCTTAGGTGAAATGAACATCATCTAAAACATTTCCCACACTTTTTCTAAAGACAAGTAAATCAAAACAAATATATTAAGTGAATGGTCATTTTGACCAATTTAACTCCCATGCCTACTTTGGCTGTCTTAAACTTTCAAAACCTAACAGAAACTTTTCTGGATCTTTGCACCCCTTGAATGTACTCATAACAAAGTATCAAGGCCCACTTTGTGATCATCCAGAAACTTTCAAATGCATAGTTTAAATGACAATTAAAAATTGAATCTTCTTCATATGGGAAGATCCCACTTTTTCAAAAACCACTCAAACAAGCTCAACTTTCAAAACCCAAGCATCTGCAGACTCACCAGCACCAATCTAGCAAACCCACCAAAATTCTTTTCAAAATTCAAAACTTGATTTCATGCGGCCATTTCATCAAACAGGTTGCAGACACAAATCAAACAAAACAACAAACACTATAGTGTGCAGTGATTCTTGCCTAACTTGTTCCCTAGTTAGCTCACACACAACTCAGTAGATCATCTAGAAAGATTAGCCCAACACTAGCACCCCTGTGAGCTTGCCATTGTCATTAATGGTGAACAGCCGAGCACCTCAATGCCACCCCATAGTCGACAGCAGGCTAGAGGAAGAACTAGCCGTGCCAACCTTGTCTGGGAGGCAGCCCACCGTCCACCGCCACTCACTGTCCCAGCCGCGAGCGTTGCCAAAATCCTCGACCACTCGCCCAAATCGCGCAGACCTTGCCGAGCGGCGCCCAGCGCCACCTCGACCAGCGTCCACAGACCGCGCCGCCCTCACCGCACAGCACACGATTACCACCGACCAGAGACCGCCAGACATCCCGTTTGCCGCCCGTGCCATACAGCCACCGCCCGCCATCGAAGACGCCGCCGCCTACTGCCAGAGCACGGCCGTTCTGCACCAAACCACACCGCCCCATGCTCGCGACCATGTCGCTGAGCATCGCCAGAGACACAACACCGCCCCTACCCTTGCCCATGCCATTAGTCACCGTAACGCCGCCTCGACGAGCTCACCGTCTGACGGTCCCTCGCCGACTATAAATAGAGTCCACCTCGCACGATTTCTTCACACCATCTCACTCCCTCTCCTCACCGACCGTGCCACACCGTTCATAGCAAGGCGAGCACCACCTCGCCGAATTTCACTCGAGCCCGCCGCCGGAGAAGAAGGAACCAGCGATTGAGCCGCCCTAGGAGAAGCCACCGGTATTGGAGGTTCGCCGTCGTCGACTTCGTCGTTCGCCCGCCTCGCCGACCCTGCACTCGGTTAGCAACCAGCACCCCTCACTGGCCGCGCTAGGTTTCGTTCTCGCCGGAGCTGTCTCGCGTCGACGATGACCCTCAGCCGTTGGATTAGAACTAGATCGAACGATCCACGTTGCCCCATACCGCTTCGCCCAACCCCGTGTCACTGACGAGTGGGGACACCCACTTAAGCAGCCCGCGGGAGTCCTGCGCTTAGTAGGCCGTCCCGTTAGAATTTCCCGCACAGCCCAGCAATTCAAATTAAACCTTTTCTTTTTAAATTCAAACCCACTTCTGTACCCAACTTCAAAAATCAACCCATATCGATTCAGTCACCAAATTGGATGAAACCAATTTTGTTGGAAAGGTCTGTGAATGCTTAATCCAAGCCCGTTGGATTCAAGTCATTTGGATCTGTAGATCACCCATAGTAAAAATAACAAGGCAGAAGCTTTTCTGCATTCAAACATTTTTCAAAGTTAAACCATAAAAGCTTTTGAGTTGATTCCAACTCTCAAAAATCACATTTAACCATACCTTTCAGAATATATAAAAATATATAGGTTTACTTGCAGAAATAATGTTCAAGTAATAAAAGAATGCTTCATAAGCATTTCTAGCCACTTTAATTATTAAAATAAAAGGGTAAAACCTTATTAAATTGTGACACCACTTTAAATCACATTCCCATGGACTACAATATGTGGTGATGTGTCAACATGATCCCATGTTTAGTTTGGAGAATATTAAATCTTAAGTAGTTTTTCAATGAGTAGAAATTACTTTTCTAAAAATAAAAGATTTAAACCAAGTCTTAACCTTGTAATGTTAGAGATGATGCTAGATCATCTATAGGACCCTTGTGTGTGATGATTGCAAGTAGATAAGTATTGTTTGGTGATTGTGTACCTCGTATTTATTCATAGACGCTAGTACCGACCAAGGATACGAGGAGGAAGGAGGATACTACGAAGAGGAAGCCGAGGAGAACTTCAACCACTGCTCTGCACAAGGCAAGCTGATACTATACCAATGCAAGCCTTACTAAACAAGTTGACCTATGCAAGCTAACACTTGCAATTTAGCAAGCTTATATTGACATTGATGCAAGCTAACCCTTGCAAGATTACCCATTTGATAAACCAATCCTAGTTTTATGAGCAAGCCTCTCACTTTATTTCTTTATCAAAGCTTACTTAGAGTCTACCTAAGAGTTTGGTAGATACCAGACAGTTGTGCTGAAGGTTGCATAAAGAGCATAAAATTTGGCCTAAGCTAGAAACCTTGATATCAGCCTAAGATATAATGTTCGACTTAGTAAAACTCCACTAGTTACCACCCCTCATTAGTACTACCCTCACCTGTAGATGCTAGTGCTAAGCATAAAACTTGATCAACTTTTAGATGGGAATACTTGGTGGAAAAATGGTTATGAAAACCTTGGAATGATGGATCATTCTATTGAAATGTTTTGGACATGTGTTTCCAAACACTTAATGATTCTGGTGATAAAATGTTGAGACATGAGCCTTAGCCCTATATAAAACTGATGGTTGTCTGGATGCGATACCATTCCAATTTTATCGTACAACCACAATACCCGAATATTGGGTAGGGCTTGACTGGAAACTTATATTCCTTAGTATTAGTTCCCTCACGGCCAAGGTCTGAGCTGAGGCTACCTTGTGAAGATTGTCCACCTGTGCAGTACCCAAGATGACAGTGGTCATGGATGGGAGGCCAAACACACAGGAGAGGTGCTTATACTAGGGCGTGTAATTGAAAGGTTAGGATTGATTATCCGCATACTGAGTATGGTAAATTCAGGATTTGTTCCTGACGGATGTGTCGAATGTTGTGGTGAAAGTGTACAATCTCTGCAGAGTGTCAAACTATTCGAATAGCCGCGTCCGCGGTTATGGACAGTTGGAGTGACCATACTGTTCCCCCGTCAGACTTTTCCAAAATGACTTGTGAAATGAATTGAGACTTTGACTTGACCACAACAGAGTTGTGACCTGAATTACAAGATCCCACTTAGGAGTTATAAAGTGTGACTAGCTTTGGAACTTAGTAGAGATAAACCTGGCTTTTTGCAAAACAACCCTAGAGCCTAGTGTCCTATTATCCAAAAAAAACCTTACTTGTTAGTTTTAGTTTGCGAGTACTTAAAGAGTACTCATGGCTTTGTCCCTGGCTATTCCCATGGTCAGACTATGAAGAGGAGTACCTGGAAGATGGACCCCAGGAAGGTTACGACAACTAGGATCATCTCCCATCGTCAGCATTGCCTGTGACCCCGAAGATGGAGCTTCGCCTACGCTACCGTTATTATTACGTATTCCGCTGCTTGATGTTGTATTAAGAACTGGATCATGAGATCCCTATTTGTGTAAGAACTTATGTATCGTTTGTAATGGATGAAGTACTATGGTATCCAATTCTGTTATGTCTCGCAAAAATGGTAATCCTGGGATTGCGATGTATGGCATAACAGGCATCTAGGATTGAAAAATCCGGGTGTTGACAAGTTAGTATCAGAGCCATCCTGACCATAGGAGACCCTAGTTAGATTGGACGTTGAACCAAAAACTTAGTTTCAAAACCAAAGAACAAAAATATTTACGAAAACTTATTCTCATTCTTACCTCTTTAATTCTTTAATAAAACTTCATGTTCCTCAAAAACTCTTGCAAAATAGATAAAATTTTGACACACTTGATCACTCTGCTAATCTACTCATCCTCTATTTTTATAGATGGACGTGAAGTACAGCAAGTTTTATCAGTTGGGGAATGGAGGAGACCTTATCTTTGAGAGGGATCTGGATCAGCTTTGAACTTCGAGCGCGTCCACACCCCGAGTTCTTCGGAGCTCAGCTCAATGATCAAGGAGGAGAAGATCTGCAGTGGCTAATTGTTGCAAGTCTCCGAGGAAAGATTGAACCTCCCACTGTGGAGGGAATTCAGTTTACCTTGAGGGAAAACAACTGGCTCGATGGACTTGCCAGAGCAATGCAGGAAGCTCTTTCCCGTCTGTGTGGGCAGAGCATCAATCAGATCAAGGGTACTCGCTTTGAGTTTTTCCCAAGGCGTGATGCAAATGGACAACCACTGGAAGCCCCATACCACCCCGAGCTGAAGACTCAATTGGACCACCTTAGCTTCATGATGTATGATCGTCGGCAGGAGTTGGACAACTGCCGTGACTATTGCAACCACAAGTCTGCCATCATCAAGACGAAGGACCAGACCATCACCATGCTAGCAAAGGATCGCAAGTCTCGCTGCTGTCAGCTCGACAAGAAGGAGCGCATTATTGCCCGTCTTCGCCATCGCATCTCATCTCTGGAAGAGACCATCCACGAGAGAGACATGCAGTTAGAGGAACGGGAGAATGCCGGAGAGGATCTTCGTGGAGACCCTTACTCCTATCTCAGCGATGACGATGATTTTCTGGAGGATCAGGCCATGGACTTCTTCACCGATGAGGATGATTTCGCCTTCATCGATGATGATGATGAAGCCACAGACTCCGAGGAGTAGTAGCACTGAGCACTAGCGTAGTGAGTAGTAGTCGGTCCCACTGTATCGTAGTTTCCAGAATGGTTCTTAAAACCATGTGTTTTTCCTTGTGGTGGTGTGCGTTGTATCGAGTGAATGAATGAATGAAAAAGCAAGTTGCTATAAAAACCTGAGTCAAACTCTAAAAACTTTTCAAAAACCCAAAACATTAGCAATTTCCCTCTTTTCTCATAATCTATATCAATCTTCAGATGCCACGTGGAGGAAGTGGTTCAGCCCCGGACCCGATGTTGCAGATCCTGCAAATGTTGACTTCTGACCGCGAAGCTGAAAGAGCGGAACGTCAAGCCAACCTAGCCACTCTGCAACAGATAGCCCAGCTAGCCCACAACAACCAAGGCCATGGAAATCAGGATAACCACGGATCTAAGCTCAAGAATTTCCAGAATACCAACCCACCCATTTTCACCAAGTCAGAAGAACCCCTAGACGCTGATGATTGGCTGCAAACCATGGAAAATAACTTAGAAGTAGCAGGAGTGGAAGCCAACGAGAAAGTCCTGTTCGCCACCCATTATCTAGCCGGAGATGCCAGGGCATGGTGGAACAGTGTTCGTGCAATGACCGGAGGCCAGATGATGACCTGGGAGGAATTCAAGGTCAAGTTTAGCAGAACCCATGTGCCACCAGGTTTGATCAAGAGAGTTAGAGACGAGTTTAGGGAGTTGAAGCAAGGAAGGATGACTGTAGTGGAATACCGTGACAAATTTTTGTCATTAGCTAGGTATGCCCCGGACGAGATAGATATCGAAGCCAAGAAGAAAGAAAGATTCCTGAATGGTCTGCATGACGAGATGTAGACAGTGTTAGTCAATATCCCCTTTCTTGATATTGAAGCCCTTGTCGACTCTGCTATCCAGATGGAAGGAAAGATCAACCAGGCCAATGAGAACCGCAAGCATCGCATGATGCATCAACCAGGAACCCATGAGACCCCAAAGTATCGCCCCAACCCATCTCCAGGATTTGCCCCAAGAACCAACAGACCCCCTATGACCCGTCCAACCTATCCCAACCGTGGAAACCCTAGACCCGGAGGAAATCACAACAACCCCGGCAACTCTAGCAATTTCACCCGTGCCCCACCCAAGTTCAACACCAACAATGCTACCGCCAACCCTAACACTGCCCCGAGGACTGGAAGCAATCTTGTCTGTCGCAGCTAAGGACAAGTCACAAGTGACCTGTTATGACTGTGGAAATAAAGGCCACTATTCCAACGAGTGCCCCAACAAGAAGAATGCTACAGCCCCTAATGCCAATGCCCCAGCTCAGCAGCAGCGTCGTGTCCAGCCAAGGAGAAGATTTGCCCCAGGGAATTCACTCAATCGCAATGGCCGTCTTTTTCTCATGCATGCTGAAGAAGCTCAGAAAGCGCCAGACGTTGTGCTGGGTATGTTTTCTGTTAATTCAGTACTTGCAAGAGTGTTGTTTGATTTTGGTGCATCGCATTCATTTGTCACCGAAGAATTTGTCTGCACTAGTAAAATTCAACCAACCAAATTGAAGCATGTGATGATTGTACAAATCCCCGGATCAACCACCAAGGCTAGGCAAATTTGCAAGGCCGTCCCTATCCGAATCCATGGCATAGATTTTTATGCTAATCTAATAGTACTCGGAACTAAAGGTTTGGAAGTAGTACTAGGAATGGATTGGATGTCTAAACATAAAGGATTGATTGACTGTGCCAAGAAAGCCATCACCATGACCAGTACCACCGGAATATCAGTCGAGCATATATCTGAAACCTTACCTCGCCAATTCAAGTGTAACAAGAGTCTAGCCCAACCTACCATTGACCAAGTTCGGATAGTCTGCGAATACCCCGATGTATTTCCAGATGTTTTGCCCGGTATGCCCCCAGATCGGGATATCGAGTTTATCATCGAACTAATCCCCGGAACAGGACCCATAGCCCAGAGACCCTATAGTATGAACCCGTCAGAACTAGAAGAACTAAAGAAGCAACTGGATTCCATGTTGGAAATCGGATTGATTCAACCAAGTGTGTCCCCATGGAGATCACCCGTCTTGTTTGTGGAAAAGAAGGATGGAGGTAACCGTTTGTGTATGGATTATCGAAAGTTGAACGATGTCACCATCAAGAACAAGTACCCCTTGCCTAAGATAGAAGATTTGTTTGATCAGTTGACCGGTGCCCAGGTGTTTTCTAAGATTGATCTTAGGACTGGCTATCATCAACTCAAGATTCGTGCAGAAGATATTCCAAAGACTGCCTTTACCACCAGATATGGATTGTATGAGTATACAGTCATGTCTTTCGGACTAACCAATGCCCTCGCTTATTTCATGAACCTCATGAATAAGATTTTTATGGACTTCCTGGATAAGTTTGTCGTTGTTTTCATCGATGACATTCTGATTTATTCCAAATCAGAAGAAGAACATGAGCTACACCTAAGGACCATTTTTGGAACCCTTAGAAAGCATCAGCTGTATGCAAAATTTAGCAAATGTGAATTCTGGTTACAGGAGGTAGGATTCCTCGGTCACATTGTATCAGCCGGAGGAATTGCCGTTGACCCTGCCAAAGTGAAAGATGTAGAAGATTGGCAAGCCCCAACCACTCAAACCCAAGTTCGTGCTTTTCTCAGATTGGCGGGATATTACCGCAAATTTGTAGAAGGATTCTCTAGTATCGCCAGACCTATGACCCAATTGCTGAAGAAGGACAAGAAATTTGAATGGACCGACAAATGTGAAGCGAGTTTTCAAGAACTCAAAAGGAGATTGATTTCAGCCCCAATCTTGATCATGCCGGATATCACGAAGCCCTTCGATGTGTATTGTGACGCATCCAAGATTGGTCTCGGATGTGTGCTAATGCAAGAAGGCAAAGTTATCTCCTATCTCTCGCGACAATTGAAGCAACACGAGCAAAATTACCCAACCCATGACCTCGAACTCGCAGCCGTAGTTCTAGCCCTAAAGACATGGAGACATTACCTGATGGGAAATCGTTGTGAGATTTATTCGGATCACAAGAGCCTAAAGTATATATTCACTCAGAAGGAGATGAATATGAGGCAGAGAAGATGGATTGAGCTAATCAAGGATTACGACCTGGACATTCACTATCACCCTGGTAAAGCCAATGTGGTAGCAGATGCCCTTAGCAGATTGCCGTGCCGCTTGAACTCCATGATTTTGAAGGAGCAACCAAGTTTGCACAAAGAGATGGAAGATTTTCGAATGGAATTAGTAAGTGAAGGATTTTTGGCTAGCATAGCACTTCAGCCCACTTTGATCAGTCAGATTAAAGAGGCGCAGAAAGGAAATGCTAGTATCGATGGAATCAAGCGTCGTGACGGTGCAAAAGTACCGAGGACGAAGAAGGAGTTTTGTGGTACAAAGGACGCCTTTGTGTACCATCAGATTCTGAGTTGAAAGAAGTTATCTTGAAGGAGGCTCATGATACTCTTTATTCTATTCATCCCGGAGGAACTAAGATGTATCAAGATTTGAAAGAGCAATTTTGGTGGCATAAGATGAAGAGAGAAATGGGAAGCTATATCGCCAAGTGTGATATATGTCAGCGAGTCAAGGCGGGACATCAAAGACCCGCTGGATTGTTGCAACCTTTGCAAATTTCGGAATGGAAATGGGATTCTGTAGGAATGGACTTTATCACTAGACTACCTACTTCTAGTAGGGGAAATGACTCTATTTGGGTCATAGTGGACAGATTGTCCAAAGTCGCCCATTTCTTGCCCGTTAAAACCACCTATCGAGTTGAAGCTAGCAGAGTTGTACATCGCTAGAATCGTTAGTTTGCACGGAGTCCCCAAGAACATCGTATCGGATCGAGGAACTCAGTTTACCTCGAGATTCTGGAAGAAAGTCCAAGAAGGTTTAGGAACTCGCCTAGATTTCAGTACCACGTATCACCCTCAGACCGATGGACAAACGGAGCGAGTAAACCAAATACTCGAAGATATGCTTAGAGCATGTGTGTTAGAATATGGATCCAAGTGGGAAGACTGTCTGCCGTTTGCATAATTTTCATACAACAACAGTTACCAAGCCAGTTTGCAAATGGTCCCATTTGAATTCATGTACGGAAGAAAGTGTCGCACCCCTTTGAACTGGTCGGAAGTAGGAGAGAGTCAGATTTTCGGACCCGACATCCTACGAGAAGCAGAAGAGAAGGTTCACAAGATTCGTGAGCACCTCAAGACAGCCCAATCCCGACAGAAGAGTTATGCCGACAAGAGACGTCGAGACCTCGCCTTCAACATCGGAGATTTTGTTTATCTGAAAGTGTCGCCATTGAAGGAAATGCAGCGTTTCCAACTCAAAGGAAAGTTAGCCCCCAGATATATCAGACCTTTCAAAATTCTGAACCGTCGAGGAGAAGTATCGTATCAACTGGAGCTACCAGAAGAGATGTCAGCTGTGCACAATGTGTTCCATATCTCGTTATCCATAAGTGTCTCAAGTCCCGAGAAGACCGAAGTGTTCAAGAAATATCGATCACCGGACCATAGAGATCAACGATGACCTAACCTATCCCGAAGTACCCATTCGTATATTGGAAGAAGCCTTTCGAACTACCAAAACCCGAAGCATCAAGTTTGTCAAGATTCAGTGGAGCAACCACACAGAAGAGGAAGCTACTTGGGAGCGCGAAGATCACATCAGGACGGAGTTTTCCGATCTCTTCAAATCCTAGGTAATCTTTTCGTCCTTTTTCAAATCTCGGGACGAGATTTTGTTTAAGGGGGGAAGGTTTGTAACATCCCAAAAATTACCAAACTTAGATCATCAAACACTAATCATCAAGATTAGGGTTAACAAAAACTTTTCTAAATAAACTCATGAATGCATGTATATGTGTATGCATGGATTTTTAATTTCTTTAAAAACCACCTTGTTTGTGTGATCCCTTGCTTGTAAAATGTTTCTAAGGTGAAATGAACATCATCTAAAACATTTCCCACACTTTTCCTAAAGACAAGTAAATCAAAACAAATATATTAAGTGAATGGTCATTTTGACCAATTTAACTCCCATGCCTACTTTGGCTGTCTCAAACTTTCAAAACCTAACAGAAACTTTTCTGGATCTTTGCACCCCTTGAATGTACTCATAACAAAGTATCAAGGCCCACTTTGTGATCATCCAGAAACTTTCAAATGCATAGTTTAAATGACAATTGAAAATTGAATCTTCTACATATGGGAAGATCCCACTTTTTCAAAAACCACTCAAACAAGCTCAACTTTCAAAACCCAAGCATCTGCAGACTCACCAGCACCAATCTAGCAAACCCACCAAAATTCTTTTCAAAATTCAAAACTTGATTTCATGCGGCCATTTCATCAAACAGGTTGCAGACACAAATCAAACAAAACAACAAACACTATAGTGTGCAGTGATTCTTGCCTAACTTGTTCCCTAGTTAGCTCACACACAACTCAGTAGATCATCTAGAAAGATTAGCCCAACACTAGCACCCCTGTGAGCTTGCCATTGTCATTAATGGTGAACAGCCGAGCACCTCAATGCCACCCCATAGTCGACAGCAGGCTAGAGGAAGAACTAGCCGTGCCAACCTTGTCTGGGAGGCAGCCCACCGTCCACCGCCACTCACTGTCCCAGCCGCGAGCGTTGCCAAGCCCTGGACCACTCGCCCAAACCGCGCCCAGACCTTGCCGAGCGTGCGCCAGAGCGCCACCCTCGACCAGCGTCCACAGACCGCGCGCCGCCCTCACCGCGCGCACACACGATCACCACCGACCCAGGAGACCGCCAGACATCCCCGTTTGCCGCCCCGTGCCATACAGCCACCGCCCGCAGTCGAAGACGGCGCCTCTGCAGTGCAGAGCACCGGCCGTTCCAGACCAAACCACACCGCCCCATGCCTCGCGACCATGTCATTGAGCATCGCCAGGAGACACAGCACCGTCCCCTACCCTTGCCCATGCCATTAGCCGCCTGTAACGTCGCCCCGACGAGCTCACTGGCTCACGGTCCCTCGCCGACTATAAATAGAGGCCACCCCGCATGATTTCTTCACCATCTCACTCCCTCTCCTCACCGACCGTGCCACACCGTTCTCAGAGCAAGGCGAGCACCACCGCGAATTTCACTCGAGCCCGCACGCCGGAGAAGAAGGGAACCAGCGATTGAGCCGCCCTAGGAGAAGCCATCGGTACGGGAGGTTCGCCGTCGCCGACTTCGCTGTCACGCCTCGCCGACCGCCCAGACCGGTTAGCCCCAGCACCCCTCACTGGCCGCGCTAGGTTTCGTTCTCGCCGGAGCTGTCTCGCGTCGACGATGACCCTCAGCCGTTGGATTAGAACTAGATCGAACGATCCACGTTGCCCCATACCGCTTCGCCCAACCCCGTGTCACTGACGAGTGGGGACACCCACTTAAGCAGCCCGCGGGAGCCCTGCGCTTAGCAGGCCGGCCCGTTAGAATTTCCCGCGCAGCCCAGTAATTCAAATTAAACCTTTTCTTTTAAAATTCAAACCCACTTCTGTACCCAACTTCAAAAATCAACCCAGATCGATTCAGTGCACCAAATTGGATGAAACCAATTTTGTTGGAAAGGTCTGTGAATGCTTAATCCAAGACCGTTGGATTCAAGTCATTTGGATCTGTAGATCACCCATAGTAAAAATAACAAGGCAGAAGCTTTTCTGCATTCAAACATTTTTCAAAGTTAAACCATAAAAGCTTTTGAGTTGATTCCAACTCTCAAAAATCACATTTAACCATACCTTTCAGAATATATAAAAATATATAGGTTTACTTGCAGAAATAATGTTCAAGTAATAAAAGAATGCTTCATAAGCATTTCTAGCCACTTTAATTAATTAAAATAAAAAGGTAAAACCTTATTAAATTGTGACACCACTTTAAATCACATTCCCATGGACTATAATATGTGGTGATGTGTCAACATGATCCCATGTTTAGTTTGGAGAATATTAAATTTTAAGTAGTTTTTCAATGAGTAGAAATTACTTTTCTAAAAATAAAAGATTTAAACCAAGTCTTAACCTTGTAATGTTAGAGATGATGCTAGATCATCTATAGGACCCTTGTGTGTGATGATTGCAAGTAGATAAGTATTGTTTGGTGATTATGTACCTCGTATTTATTCATCGACGCTAGTACCGACCAAGGATACGAGGAGGAAGGAGGATACTACGAAGAGGAAGCCGAGGAGAACTTCAACCACTGCTCTGCACAAGGCAAGCTGATACTATACCAATGCAAGCCTTACTAAACAAGTTGACCTATGCAAGCTAACACTTGCAATTTAGCAAGCTTATATTGACATTGATGCAAGCTAACCCTTGCAAGATTACCCATTTGATAAACCAATCCTAGTTTTATGAGCAAGACTCTCACTTTATTTCTTTATCAAAGCTTACTTAGAGTCTACCTAAGAGTTTGGTAGATACCAGACAGTTGTGCTGAAGGTTGCATAAAGAGCATAAAATTTGGCCTAAGCTAGAAACCTTGATATCAGCCTAAGATATAATGTTCGACTTAGTAAAACTCCACTAGTTACCACCCCTCATTAGTACTACCCTCACCTGTAGATGCTAGTGCTAAGCATAAAACTTGATCAACTTTTAGATGGGAATACTTGGTGGAAAAATGGTTATGAAAACCTTGGAATGATGGATCATTCTATTGAAATGTTTTGGACATGTGTTTCCAAACACTTAATGATTCTGGTGATAAAATGTTGAGACATGAGCCTTAGCCCTATATAAAACTGATGGTTGTCGGATGCGATACCATTCCAATTTTATCGCACAACCACAATACCGAATATTGGGTAGGGCTTGACCGAAACTTATATTCCTTAGTATTAGTTCCCTCACGGCCAAGGTCTGAGCTGAGGCTACCTTGTGAAGATTGTCCACATGCGGCACTCCAAGATGGCAGTGGTCATGGTTGGGAGGCCAAACTCACAGGAGAGGTGCTTATACTAGGGCGTGTAATTGAAAGGTTAGGATTTATTATCCGCATACTGAGTATGGTGAATTCAGTTTTTGTTCCTGACGGATGTGTCGAATGTTGTGGTGAAAGTGTACAATCTCTGCAGAGTGTCAAACTATTGAATAACCGTCATGATTATGGAGCTTGGATGGCCATACTGTTCCCCGCCGACTTTTCCAAAATGACTTGTGAAATGAATTGAGACTTTGACTTGACCACAACAGAGTTGTGACCTGAATTACAAGATCCCACTTAGGAGTTACAAAATTGTGACTAGCTTTGGAACTTAGTAGAGATAAACCTGGCTTTTTGCAAAACAACCCTAGAGCCTAGTGTCCTATTATCCAAAAAAACCCTTACTTGTTAGTTTTAGTTTGCGAGTACTTAAAGAGTACTCATGGCTTTGTCCTCGCTATTCTATGGCCAGACTATGAAGAGGAGTACCGGAAGATGGACCCCGGAAGGTTCGACAACTAGGATCATCTCCCATCGTCGGCATTGCTGTGACCTCAAGATGGAGCTTCCACGCTACCGTTATTATTACGTATTCCGCTGCTTGATGTTGTATTAAGAACTGGATCATGAGATCCCTATTTGTGTAAGAACTTATGTATCGTTTGTAATGGATGAAGTACTATGGTATCCAATTCTGTTATGTCTCGCAAAAATGGTAATCCTAGGATTGCGATGTATGGCATAACAGGCATCTAGGATTGAAAAATCCGGGTGTTGACAATACAATATCCTGGTAAGAGAGTTATTTAGAAAGCTCGTGAGCAACCATTGTTTTAATTTGAATGCCTACTACGGAATCACTAAGTTGTGGACAACAATGCAATGGAAGGCTCAATGGAATAAAACTGACGATTCAACATAGTGGAACTACCCAAATAGATCATCAAACAAAAACAGTTCAAGGGTGCACTGAAAATTGATATCAGGCATACTACACCCAAACTAAAACTTTAATAAGGTAGCATCATGGGCGCCATAGGATGAGTATTCAAAATATTTAGAAAGTTATACCAACATAGCCCAACCGTTTAAGATACGTCGTACTGAATGTGAAAAATAATTGTAGGTAAACATCCAAATCTTGTAACCTGGCCAAATTCTATGGAATCATGGCAAGCGAAGGATAATTGCAATCTGGTAACCAGCATTGTAGGCCCAACTTTTGTGTAATCATCGTATTGCAAGCATACAATAATTGCAACCACACATCCCCTCGACTGCACTAGACCTTTACTATCTTAGTTGATGACAACTTTAAATTCACAAACATATTTTGATGGAAATTTCTTTGAACAACTTGGAAGCATACCAAAGCCAAGTTAGATGATTTATGCACCGCCAGCCATTAAAATAGCTGATCGTACCCACAAGTCATAGTGGTATTGACAAAAATCAAATAGAAAGGGAAATGCAGACACGTAAACACCATGATAGAGAAACAGATTTGGGGAAACAAAGTACTATCAAAAGCTAAAAAAATATATGACAGTCCCAACAAGAATTCATACATATCATGTGCAACACAACAGGATCAGCTCAGTCAACATTAAATAAATTGTAGTGCTCACTGAAATAAGGACGCTTTAGTCTTATGCAAGTATACACATAACCACGATGAACACTAAATGAAGCTAGATTGTAGAGTCTACATTCTGAATTCACACTTGCTGAATCGTGGGCCATTGAATCAAAGCAGACCAGAAAATATGAGCCTTTCAGTATGGCTATTAAATCTATAACACCGTTGTTCAATAACACAGTGTGCAGAGCACACAACTATCTAGATAGGGTCAATGCCCCGGAGCTCGTGCAACACACATGGCTATCCTCACCGAGGCCGCACATCGGCACATGGAGCAGAACGCCGCCGTGGAGATCGTGGGGGATACCGTCGTGCTTCTCTGGTCCTGCCGATTCTGGATCGACATCCACATCATTGTCGACCCCGTATTCCTCGAGGTCGACGAGCAGGACAACTTCCTCGAGACGCGAGGTCAGGGGAGGAACATGAAGATTTCGAAATATCAGGGAAGGAGGAGGAGCTTTCCACCACAAACAGAACGGCATATGCCCACACACAGCCACAGCGCGCGGCTATAGATAGTTGATGACAACAATACACTATGTTGAATGTAGAGAGAGAAACACCATCATTACAACATGAATGGCACTGAAGCATAAATATCGCGATACCTTCACTAACAATTCCTGAAAACTAAATACCAGCAGTACAAATTAGATTTCAGGTTACCTGGAGATAAATCAATCAGAAAAACTGTAAATATTTGTCATGGAACCAAGTTATATATAAGTCAAAACAGAGCTATATAAAGAAGTATTGAAAGAACAACATATTTCAATAAAAATAAGTGAATAATCAAAAGTAACTAATATTTGAACTTACATTGGAATGGCTATTTGGGTAAAAAATGGGAGGATGTCATAGGTGGAAATTTTCATAAAGCTTAATGTTTTTTTGTGTTATTTTATTGAACTGGAAAGTTTGTTCACATTCCTGAGGAGATAAGATTATATGTTGTCTACTGGTGTCCATCCTATAAGCCTATAATTGTTCCTATTATCAAATGATATTGAAGTAGAAATAACCAAACAACTATAGTTAAAAAGGCATATCATTTACATGTTTTTAACTCTAAAATTGGGTTGCAGTATCTCAAGTTATCCACACCAGCCTGACCTTCAAGGTGACCCGCAACTATGGAAGTAACTTCCGAAATGAGTGATCAAGTAAATATGATATGCACAAAAATAGTTTTGCACCACATGATTGATTGCAGTTTGCAAGTATATAGGAACAGCTATAGCTAAATAGGTATTAATAATCTAGTTTGCAACCATTGTTTGCAGGCATGTTAAAATAAGCTCACATACATCAATACATGTCACATAATTTTAACCCCTAGCAAAACAAATGTTGAAGTAATCTAACATACATATCTATTTTTCTTTTTTAGTGCAAAAGTAATTACTCCGAGACATCCAAACCTTAGGCGCGATAGAAACCTCATATAGGTCTAACTAAAGCTAAATTGGTAACAAAAGCTGGTGTACAAATAATGTTCGCGAGAATTCTTAAGGAATCTGAAATACATGTCAACTATATTTTTTAAAAGAAAATTAATTTACTCCGATACAACTGAACATTAGATGAGTCGTAATACCCATCAAACAAGCATTTTATAATTTAAGAAACCTCAAAATGGCAGCTTGAGGATCCTAAGCCATATCCCCACTATCAACCATCTTATACAGATAATGTATAGAAGATACCAAGAATGCATATACCACAAAATCTTAGGTTGTTCTACATAAAATAGACCATATCCTTGTTTCCATGCATTGAACCCTTGCATTACATGTGGCATCTTAATGATCAAACAATTCATTTGTTGAATCTAGTAAACATAGATGTATTTTATGATGGTAACACAACCTATGGAAGATAATTGGTCATGCCCACACCCAAACATCTATACATACAATGCATTAGACCATATCAATAGAATGTGCATGGGCGGACCATGCTCTCCACTGTGATCCTAAATCCTAATGGAGCTTTTGAAAACCAAGGGATTCAATAATTCAGCATGTCATCAAGAAATCATCAAAAACCTACAGATATGGATGAAGAAAATAAAAGAGGAATGAGCTCTACCTAGGTTTGTTGATTGATGAATCTCCAAAAGGCAAAAATACCTCCATGGAGGCATTCTTTTACCTAGTCCAATACAAACTAAAATCCAAAGTCCTGAACTGATATAAAATCTAATGCGCTAAATTATCTTGAACTATTTCATTGTATTCATAAATGCATCTGGATAAAAAAAGAAATATCACAATGTTCTAGGAAATTATACCTAGTTAGGTGGTGTAGACCCTAGGTTTACCCTTCCTGCACCGCCACCGCATGCAGCCTCCCAAGGACACCACGTTAACAGCAGCCCCGTCATACCTCCTCCCTTGTCATATGGCAACCCTAGGAGGCTCGCGCCCTCATCCTTCTATAGCCTTTGGCTACACCATAGAAGTATAGGATTATGGAACTTAAAGTATTATTTTTTGTGTTTGGGTTGTCAAACTTCTAAATTCTAATGGGTAGCATAATAAAGTGCATCAAGTTCCTTGTAGTTGCTCACAACTTGCTCATGGGGCGTATGAGTTAAGTTTATGGGCCATCTGTGTTAGAAGTTTAGAAAAAATTGCTTAGAGACGGTCGGAACAGAGTAGGATGGTCGTCGCCCAACATATTAGTGTGTGTGACTCTGAAGTAGGAATATGCCATCTCAGACATGAACCCACTATGTGTATTGTGGCTCCATGACACAGTGTGATTGCATCCCCTAGTAGGATTCAGCTTTATGTAACCTTGGTAAATCATAAAATCAAAACAGCGAATACGTTGAAGACATAAGAACACATCAAATTGTAGAAGAACAGTAGATAAAACTATAAAGACCATAGGCTAAAGCGCAAACAATAGATGCTTTTATCAGCCACAGCCGTGATGATGGGTGAAAAAAAAAATCCATGAACGCATCCAGAACCACCGTGAGAGAAAATACCAGAATATATACTGCAAGTCTGCAATGGCTATGAAATACATGGATGCATGCATCTAAATTTGAAATAAATCTAAAGCCTCAAAAGAAGCTATAACAACAACGAATGTCTAGGTAGCTATGTTTTTTGGCTCTCCATTGTCCTAAGATTCGATTAAGCCAAAAATATCCGCCAAAAAATCAAAAGTAGATGCACAGATTACCTTTGCTAAGCAAGCAAGAGAAGGAATGCTGACAGATCCTATTGTAGCACGATGGGAATGAGGGCTTGACGAAGAGCTGCTTGGTGCAGACGAAAGTGTAGGCTCCCTCAGGGGTTCGTCCTGCGAGGTGGCCGTGAGCCAGGTCGTACAATCCCAGCACCGACCGCGAGCCAAGCCGGTCTTCCGCGACGGCAGCCCGCCCCGCTGCCCCTCCCGCCTGAGGACCTCAAGAAGGCTAGGTTCTTGGCCTCCGGCAAGGTCGATCTTGCTGCTCTGCATCCCGCGCATAGATCATCTGGTCCGGTGAGAGGGGGGGGGGGGGGGGCAACACCGCCCGTCACAGGTGGCGGCGTTCGTCAAGGCCGAGCTAGGCTAAGGCGAAGTCGGAGGCGGCGTGAAAGGTGAGGACGCGATGCGATGTAGGTATGGCGATAGTGTGAGAGACAACGCGCTGACAACAAAGAGCACATAGGCCCACCTACAGCGATAGCAAACTGAAAGGCCCAGAAGCAGAGAGACAATACCACCTCGCGCACGACAGGAGCGCTGAGAGCGCTCCATGCATCTCACGTTTAAGCATTTAAGTAATTTCTTAGTCTTTTCTTTACGAATTATATTACTTATATTAGTCTATTCAGCGCTCCATGCATCTCACGTGTTTTAAGCATTTAAGTAATTTCTTAGTCTTTTTTTGTGAATTATGTTACTTATTAGTCTATTGCAGTAGAAGGACCGTGCAAGGTTAATGCAATCCGAAAACAAAAGTACCTTCATACTTTGGTCGATTCGAATTGGTTCGGTTAATCCGTATCCCATTTATCTAGCGTATTATACTTCATCTGCTGCCTAATCTTGAGGGCAGTGGTGGAGCTTTATTCAACGAAACATGTGCCATGGTCCGCCGAGCTTAGCAATGATTGAACACTAAGACACAATTATCTCCGTCCATTCCCATTATTCTAATTTTCTCTCTAAAAACTATTTGTCGCCTGTCCTGAGATTTTTGCCAAGCTCCGTCACTGTTTGAGGGAGACAAAGTCTTTGTGAAGCAGGGAGGGGTGGCGATGGCAGCGCATGACTTTGAGAGGGGGAATATTCATATTGATATGTGCTGTAATAAAAAAAAAGACAGTAACAACGCACGGGTATTCAATTAGTATGGACTAATATGGACAAGAGGGAGCACCAAAATTTAGACAAAACATGATAAATATAGTACTATGGATTTATAAATAACAGTAAATCTGAGTACGTACATGGATTTATAATTGTAGAAAACCAATCGATAGGGACCATGCGAAATTTTCTCCCAGATCTAGGTCCATCCTTTTTAAAACAAAAAGCAAACACCATTGAGTTGGCCATCAACAAGCTCTTGACGACATGCACACGGCCTTCGTGTATAGGTATGGAGTGGAGAGAAGCTGGTGTAGGCATGCGGCTCCTGCACAACTCATCTAGGATCAATCCACCAAATACATCGTCATTATTTCTAACCGTCAAACGTGCCATCATTCCATTCTGTAGCGAGCAGTTTTACGCACGGTTGACCCTGTTCTCCCCATCCAGAGGCATTCTATTCCGTGGGGCCACCCAACTGTCGTTCACGCTTCTTCTCGTGGCTCGTGGGTGGTGTCGTGTCTCGTGATCTCTTGTCTCGCAAGCTATGCGGCACACCGCCATCCAAAAGCTAACCCAAACTTGGGTCATTATTAATTCTAGAAGCATATACATTTTAATTTCTTCCAGAGTTATACCAAACACGTTGCTTTGCCTGCAAGGAATCACAATTCTACCTGTTTACGAGGACGCGTAGCTATATTAATAGTAATATTTTGATTAATTAGAGCATCTCTATTGGGTGACCCTGAAAACCCCCAAACGGCTAACAATATCATGGATTCAAGGGTGCCCGCGTCCAAATCACACATAGCCAGCCTCAAACTTTAAAATGTCGGCGGGTCTCCGTGCAATGGGCATGTGGCAGATGCCGCGCGCCGAGGCGGCGCAGGACCCCCTAGGGACGATCGCCCCCACCAAGACCGACGGTGGGCCCATCGTTTCCTGCGCCCGTGAGATGCTCTGCCTGTCTAGCGGCGCTTCCTGTGCCACCGGAGAGGCACGCTTCCGCCGACAGTGCCTCTTGCGCCACCAGGAGGGAGGTCTTAGGTGGAGGTGCCTCCTGTGCTGCTCTGATGTGCTCCCTCGCGTGTCGCCACGTCTTCCAAGGCTAGCCCTCCTGCTGGCACCACGGGAGGCAGCTATGACTAATGAACGCGACGGGCATGCGCTAAGGCTGAGCGTTGTGGCCCTCGCAGTCTCCGTCTGCTGTGTGCGCTGCTCAGTCTTCGAGCACCCAGCCAGGGCTGGGTCATGCGAACGAGTGCGCGTAGTCGGAGTGTCTGCGGTGGCCGCGCTCATCCTAGTGGCTCCAGTTGCCCTTTTGGGCGGCATGACTGATGCTGGCGCAAACAAGGCCGATGACGATGTCGGTGCTGATGAAGATGATTGCTGAGGTCGAATCACAAGAGCCCCCTACCTGGCATGCCAGATGTCGCTTGTTGAAATGCGAACATCGGGGATGTCGCACACCACCTAGTTATTCGGCGGTGGGCACTACGGAGATACTACCTCACACATACACAGATCAAACACATAACACACGATGTTTTTATCTAGGTTCGGGCCACCCTTTGGCTAACGACCCTATGTCATATTTTGGTGGATTATGTGATGGATGGATATATAAGGAGATGAATAATCTAGTGTCGTGGATTCGCTTTCAGCTAATACGTCGGAAACGTATTTATAATTTTTTATGCTCCATGCTTGTTTAGTATCTACTTTGCTTTGCTTGTCTACACTTTTAGGTGATTTTTACATGTTTTTTGGTACTAACCTACTAACAAGTTGCAACACTGTCAGATGCCTATTTTCTGCTGTTTTTGGTTTCAGAAAAGTTAGTAAAGAAATATTCTCGGAATTGGACGGGACAAACGTCAAAGTCAATTACTTTCCGTGGGGAACAAGAAGTCCAGAAGGGAGACGAGAAAGCGGGCCAGGGCAGCCAGACCCCCTCCCCCCAGGCACGGCTAGGGGTGGGCCCGCGCCTGGCTAGGGTTTAGCCCCCCCTGGTCGCCTCCTCGGCCTCCCCCTTTGCCTATAAGAAGCCCCCGGTGCAGAAACCCTAAGCACCCGATCAAATCTCCACGAAATCGTCTATAGCCACCGTCACCATCGTTCCTAGATCGGGGGGATCTAAAGTTCTTCCCGGCACCCTGCTGGAGGAGAGATCATCCCAGAGGCCTTCTCTCCGGTATGATGCGTGAGCAGTTCCACCTTGGACTATGGGTCCATGTAGTAGCTAGATGGTTGTATCTCCTCCTTTGTGCTTTCATGTATAGATCTTGTGAGCTCCGTTCATGATCAAGATCTAATCTATTTGTAATCATGCATGTTGTGTTTGTGGGGATCCGATGGATATTGAGATTATTATGTTGGTTTGATTAATGGTTTTATCTTTATGATTCTTGATGGGGATATGCTATATGGGTATCCTCATAGCATGTCTCTTATCCGACTAACCCGGGTGGCCCATAGTCAGTAGCATGGCCTATGTCCTGCTGGGCGGCCCAGTTAGGTGGATCCAGAAGGGAGGCCCATGCCGGATAAAGGAAGGCTACGGTGGAGTCACTAGCGTACCCGGAGCCTTGGAGTGCAAGATACACAAGACTAGTAATAGACGGTGTAGAACTCTGTAACCTGTCCGGCTAGGACTTTCCCTGTAACCCCAGGACCTGGCGACTATATAAGTCGGGCCTATGGGAGCCTTTAGGGCACAACTTAGTATCGTTTACACGCACCTCGCACAGCAAACCAATCTCTGTAACTCGGCGTATTGCCCTTATAGTGATTTATAGCAGGAGTAGGATTCCGCCACCGTTGTGGGATCTGAACCTGGGTAAGCTGTGTTACCTCGTACCCGTCAACCGTCCGCCTTACGCCACGTCTCTAAACACGCACTGTGAGGACCCCTCCATGGCGTACTCGTCGGCAATACCACGACAGTTGGCGCCCACCATGGGGCAAGAGGTGCTTCAGGCTCTTCACGGGCGAGGACCAAGATCTTCGCGAATCGGTGAAACCGTAGCCATCGGTCGCGTTCTCTTCTCAGAACGTTCGATCGTCCCCGACGAGTTACGGATCCCGCAAAGCAGACCCTACGCGGTGTTCGATCGTTCCTATCGGAGACATCCACCTCTTCATCGGCGAAACCGACTTGGGCACTAGTTCCCTGGGAGTCGGAGAAGCATCAAGACCCGCACGGACCGCCTACGGGCAGGACACGTTCGCGGAAGGGTCGATGTCGGATCTCTCTTCGGAGTTTGCCGGCAAAGATCGGAAAGCATCAAGACCCGCACGGACCGCCTACGGGCAGGATACGTTCGCAGAAGGATCGATGTCGGATCTCTCCTCGGAGTCTGCCGGCAAAGATCGGAAAAATTCAAGACCCACCCAAACCGCCCCTGTGCAGGATATAAAGGTGGAAGATCACTACAAATCCGCCGGCTTTGTCCGTGCGTCTGGACAGCAGAGATCCAAGTTCGTCGGCGTGGTTACCATCTTCGATCTGGCGCGCTGCGTTCAGAGAGAGGGCGAAAACCCCCGTGACTACCTCGCCAGATGGCTCCGCATACGAGCCGATCTGGCCCACTACCCCAATGATGATGCTATCTATCACTTTGTGGAGGGACTGGACCATGGCACGCTCCTCCGACATTCTCTAAGACGGCAACAGGCGTCAGGACGCCTTACCTTCGAAGGCATGGTGAGCACCGTCAACAACTACGCGGAGGTCAAGCGGCTCAGACAGGCGCTCGATTGAGCCCCTCCGATTCAGCCACCACCACCACCGCCTCCAGCCGCCATCGTCGTAGCAGCACCACCACATCTAGTCATCGTCGAGGCCGTTGCACCTCCACCGCCCGTCATCGAGGAAGTCCTGGCACCCTCCAACTCTATCATTGACGCGCTTTATGCTGATTTCAGTGCAGATTCAGAGGAAATAGACTTCAGTCCAGAAGAGCTAGACTCCGCTATGCAGGAGATGGAGGAGGAGTACTCGCGCGACGAACAAGCTAATAACACCGTCATGTCTCGAGGGGTGTTCGTCACCATTCGGACAACGATGGATGAAGACCAGCCCGGGCAAGCTCCGCCTACGGTGCTGGATAAGGGGAAGGGGCCACTTATTGCTGCTGACGATGATCGCACAAAAGTCATGCCTCCTCCGCCTAACCCAGTGCAGCAGCCGCAGGAACTCGGCACCGGTCCAAGAAACAACAACACCGCAAAATTGCCGCCTCCAGCATCTACGTCGGCAGCAGTCCATGTTACTCCAGCTGATAGAGTGATGTACGGCAATCTCCTCGTTGAGCCACTAACTGTTGATCATATCCGGAACGTGACTCAGCTTGACGAGAAGCGCCAGCAGCTGCTGGAGGAAGCGCAAGCCATCGCGGAGCAAGGCGCTAAACTAGATCGAGACCTGGTCAACGCGCAGAAGTCCATAGAAAAAGCTAGAGCAATGGAGGCCGAGTACAAGACTCTGCTACAGCAGCAGAAGGCTAAGAAGGCTCCGGCTCGCGTCATCAACGATCCTGGTGTACGGGGCAACCTAGGATGGGCTCTCTCGAAGCCGGCACAGGCCAAGCCATACATTGACAGTGAAGGCAAACAGGTGATGCCCACCCCACTCCTTAACCTCGCCGTTGCCAAGACCCTTCTGGAGCAGGATAGATCGCCTGAGGCAGTAGAACAGGTCTACGACCTAGTGGCCAAGGCGGTAAAGGAGCAGGAAAAGGCCACCTCCCAGAGGCTTGAGTCTGACCCAGCGCTCTGCCGATCTAGCCAGTACAAACCGCCAAGGGATAGATCTCCTCAGGATGTCGGATCACAGACGGGTTCATCAGAACGAAGACGGAGGGATGCGTGCAACAGGAAGGATGCTATCCCCATATCCTCCGACCACAGAGAAAAATCCCGACCTCGCCGCCCATCGCCACTGCCCCGATCCCCCCGACGTCAGGAAGATTACAAGGCTCACCATCGTACGAATATGCCCCCTCCAAAACAGTGTGGCATTGTCATCCGCGAAAACGTGGCACAAACCCGTCATGATGAAGAGCGCCACCAAGGACACAAGAGCAGGTCACACCACGACCCTCCGCGTCCGACAAGCAACCGTGACAGGCACGAGGCATCGCAGGAGGGTAACAGCAAGAAGGCTAACCCACCGCCACCTCCGCCTCCGTCGCTGCCAAGCAGTCACCATGGCGAAAGAGGCCCGCGTCGTTCACGCAGCCCATCCCCTGTTGACAACAAGAAGAAGAACCCGGAGACGTACGATGCACGTTCACGGATCGATAAGATCCACGAGGCCCGGGAAGGACCGTACCTGGGACCACGTTGCTTTGGACCTGCAATACGGTCCGCAACTTACCCCAAAGGTTTCCGGATTGACAAGACCATCAAGCCCTATGACGGCACCGCCAAGCCAGCCACATGGTTGTAGGATTACGGCAACGCAGTGGAGATTGCCGGAGGCAACCCCAACATCGCCGTCAAGTACCTCCCGTTAATGTTGGCGGGCACGGCCCGTCAATGGATCGACGACTTGCCGGAGAGATCTATCTACAACTGGCTGGACATGCAAGAAGCATTCACCAAGAACTTTGAGGGTACATACAAGCGTCCCTGCACTGTGGGCGATCTACAGCGGTGCGTGCAAGAGAAAGATGAGACATATTGCGCCTACCTCTCCCGCTGGCTAGATATGAAGAATTCCTGCGCAGGAGTGCACGCCCAGACCGCCATGGCCGCCTTCATCGATGGGTTGGAAAGGGGCACGTTGCTCCGACATAAGCTGAAGCGCTTGCAGGACAATCATCAGCTTGACTTGAATCAGATGATTGATTAGCGATGAGTTCGTTGCCGGCGATGCTCATGGCTCTTTGCTGGCAACGGCTATTCCAACCCAAGCTCGGAGGAATAGCAGTACAAAGCGGAAAACCGCTCCAGAAGAAAAGCAATCTACCGACATGGTCGCCATGACTTCAGTAGGACGAGGAGAAGGCGGACAACGTGGCCGAGGAAGGGGAGTAGGCCGCGAGCAGCAGCGAGGAAGTGAAACCAACTCGGTGCCGCTCCGTGTTCCCCAAACGTACGAGGAGTACCGCGATATGCCGTGCCTCGTACACCTCGATGTCAACGGCAAGGCCACCCATACCAATCTACATTGCAAGTTCGTCAACGACCTCAAGGAAGATCCAGAGTCCGGCTACAAGCGAAGTCGGAAGAATAGACCGCGAGGAAAGGGCAAGGGGAAGAAGAAGGAGGAGGAATCCAAGGATTCAAGTGACATGTACGAGGACATTGACCCCAAGCACGCCGCCAAGAGCGACGACAAGGGCAAGAACCCCTTCGCAAAGAAGGCCCAGTCTACCACACTTTCCTTGGCACCCCCACCGTTCGTCAACAAAAGACCTCTCTAAGGATCCTGATGGCCACTCTCCCCCAGTTCCCCAATACCTGCGCTGGTCGGAGGTTCCAATCACTTGGGACAGGACGGACCACCCAGACCTTGTGCCCACGGAGAACCAGTACACCATGGTCATCAACCCATTGATTGACGGCGTGGAGTTCACCAAGTGCATGGTGGATAGTGGAAGCAACATCAACATCATGTACCTGGATACACTGCAGAAGATGAACTTGACGGAGGCAAACCTAAGGCAGACCAACACCGTGTTCCATGGCGTAGTTCCTGGCTGGGAAGCTCGGTCCCTTGGGTGCATCACACTTCAGGTAGCCTTTGGCAACGTCAATAATTACCGCCAAGAGCGCATGACCTTTGAGGTGGTCCCCTTCAAGAGCGTGTACCACGTCATATTCGGCCGCGACATATTCCACACGTTCATGGCCAAGCCATGCTTCGTCTACAACAAACTCAAGATACCTGGACCAAACGGTGTCATCACCGTATCCGGAAGCTTTACCAAGGCAGGGGACTGCGATATCAATGAAGCAGACGTTGCAAAAGCTGTCCTCTACAGCGAAGAATTAAGGAGATCCAGAGCAAGGTCAATGACTCAAAGATGCCCGCATCGAAGAAGTAGATCTCCGACTCCGCTCCTGCATTCAAGGCTGCCATCGAGACCAAGCCGGTGGAACTTGTGGTAGGCGATACCTCCAAGACCGTCGCCATTGGGACGAACCTGGATCCCAAATAGGAAAGCGCGCTCGTCGAGTTCCTTCATGAGAATAGGGACATCTTTGCCTGGCAACCTGCCGACATGAAAGGTGTACCTAGGGAACTTGCCGAGCACAACTTAAACATAGATCCAAAATGTAAACCAGTGAAACAACCTCTACGACGCTTCGGAGATGAGAAGAGACGCGCCATTGGCAAAGAGATAGCTAGGTTACTTAAGGCTGGGTTTATCCGAGAAGTCCTTCACACCCGATGGGTGGCCAATCCTGTACTTGTCCCTAAAAAGGGAACCAATGAATTAAGAATGTGCGTTGATTACACCGGCTTGAACAAAGCATGTCCCAAAGATCCGTTTGCTTTGCCTCGCATTGACCAAGTCATTGACTCGACGGCTGGCTCGGAACTTTTGTGTTTTCTCGATGCATACTCAGGATACCACCAGATTAAGATGAGGAAGTTGGACCAATTGGCCACTTCGTTCACTACCCCATACGACACGTTTTGCTATGTCACAATGCCCTTTGGGCTGAAAAACACTGGTGCTACCTACCAGCGGACAATGCAACGTTGCCTTCATGACCAAATTGGTCGGAACGTTCACGCCTATGTGGACGATATCGCGGTGATGTCTAAAAAGTCAAATGACTTAATCTCCGACTTAAAAGAAACCTTTGATAATCTCCGGAAATACAACATGATGCTCAACCCTAAGAAGTGCATCTTCGGGGTTCCAGCCGGCAAACTATTGGGCTTCATCGTTTCCTAGCGCGGAATCGAGGTCAACCCGGAGAAAATCAAGGCCATCTTAAACATAAACCGTCCGACGTGCCTAAAGGACATCCAACGACTAACAAGTTGTGTTGCAGCAGTTAGTCGGTTCGTCAGCCGACTTGGAGAGAAGGCTCTGCCGCTGTACAAGTTGCTGAAAAAGGCGGACAAATTCACATGGACGGACGAAGCAGATGCAGCTCAAGGATATTCTTTCCTCAGCGCCTATCCTTGCAGCACCCGAGCCTGGGGAGCCCCTGTTAATTTACATGGCGGCAACCAACCGGGTTATTAGCATCGTCGTCGTGGTAGAGAGGAAGGAACCAGGCTACGAGCACAGAGTTCAACGACCAGTTTACTATGTAAGCGAGGTCTTGACGGAGTCCAAGCAGCGTTACCCACACTACCAAAAAATAGCTTATGGAGTATTCCTTGCTTCTCAGAAGCTGAGGCATTACTTTCAGGAGCACCCAATCACAGTAGTGAGCAAGACTCCACTGTCCGACATTATCAACAATGACGCCTTCTGAGGAAGGGTCGCGAAGTGGGGCATTGAGCTTGCCGCCTTCGAGATCACCTACAAGAGACGCGATGCTATCAAGTCACAAGCCTTGGCGGATTTTATTGCAGATTGGATGGAGATGCCGGATGCTACTCCACTGCCAGAACCAGAGTATTGGGTGATGCACTTTGACGGATCAAAGTTGCTCAACGGCTCGGGGGCTGGTGTACTCTGATCACCAAAGGAGACAAACTGCACTATGTTCTGCAGATCCACTTCGAGGCTACAAACAACATGTCAGAGTATGAAGCACTCATTCACGGACTGCGTGTAGCCAAGGATATTGGCATCAAGCGCATAGTTTGTTGCGGAGATTCCGACTTGGTTTCCCAGCAGGTGGCTGGCACCTGGAATGCGCGGAACCATATGATGGCGGCATATCGCGACGAAGTGGACGAGATAGCCAAAAACTTCTTGGGCTACGAAGTCAAGTATGTGCCTAGGGAGCAAAACGAGGCGGCTGGTCTACTGTCTAAACTTGGATCAGGGTGCAAGCGAATTCCGCCAGGAGTTTTCCTAGAGCATCTACGCACACCATCGTGAAGGCGCGACGCCGACAACCCGGATAGAGCTGACTCTTTCGTCAACATGGTGACAAAGATCCCTCCGTCTTGGACAAAACCATTCATGGAATATCTCGAACACGGAACTTTGCCCGACGACGAGGTCGAAAGACGGCAAATAGTACGACGAGCAAAGGGTTATACCATAATCAATGGGCAACTCTACAAGAGGAGCACTACTGGTGTATGCCTAAATTGTGTTTCCCAGCTAGAAGGTATGGAAATCCTATGCGAAATACATCTCGGAGATTGCGGGCATCACGCCGCCCCTAGATCATTGGTCGCGAAAGCCTTCTGGCAAGGATTCTACTGGCTGACCATGAAGGCGGACGCCGACAAGCTGGTTGAGACATGCACATGATGCCAGTATTATGCCCGACAACCACATGTTCCTGCTAAAGAATTGCGAACAATACCAATAACTTGGCCGTTTGCAGTCTGGGGGCTAGACATGGTGGGGCCGTTACAAACGGCACCGTGTGGATTTACGCATCTGCTTGTAATTGACAAATTCACCAAATGGATAGAAGCTAAACCCATTAGAAAGCTTGATGGGGCAACTGCCCTCAGGTTTGTCCGGGATCTAGTGGTGAGATTTGGTCTCCCACATAGCATCATCACTGACAACAGAAGCAACTTGTCACTCGGAGAAGTGGAGAACTATTGCTGGGATAAAGGCATCCGACTTGACCTTGCATCTGTGGCACACCCACAATCCAATGGTCAAGTTGAGCGAGCCAATGGATTAATTCTGCAGGGAATCAAGCCACGTCTTGAGGCACCGCTACATAGAGCTGGAGCACAGGCGGAAGAATTGCCATCTGTCTTTGTGGATTTCTGAACTACACCCAACAGATCCACCGGCTACACCCCCTATTTCATGGTATATGGAGCATAAGCCATCCTACCTTCCGACATCCTCCACGATGCACCAAGAGTTGCCGCCTATGACGAAGATGATGCTGAAGAATCCAGATGCCTAGATGTGGAGCTTCTCGAGGAGGAGCGCGTTTTGGCATGCCAAAGATCCGCCATCTACCAGCAGAAGCTACGCAGCTACCATAGTCGCCGCGTTCGGCATCGCTCGTTTAAAGAGGGGGATTTAGTGCTCCGACTTAAGAAGAAGAAGTCACACAAACTATCCCCGCCATGGGAAGGACCATTCATCATAAGCAAGGCGCTGCTCAATGGGTCTTACTACCTTGTCGAAAATCGAGAACTCAAGGATAGACCCAACGAGGACCGTAAGCGTAAGCGACGTGACCCGGATGATGATTACCCGGAGCTTGATTGGCCATGGAACATAGCACAGCTACGTCCTTTCTACACTTATCACTTTTTATCTAATTGTGTACCTCTTATATGATCAATGAAATAAAGCTCTTTGGTTCACTCATATTGCTGAGTATTTTACCTCCTTTAGTATTCATTTTTGGATCATATAAACCTTTATGCAGAAGCCTTGCGATTGCACTTGTGAAAATTCCGCCTACGGGCGTTAGCTTAAGTTTTCTGGTATACACATTCTTTGTTGTTTTTATGTGGATTCTGGAGTAGTGACTTTCGGCACTTATTGTCAGCGATTTTGTGCTCAGGTTATTGACGGTGCCATTGGGCATCATCACCTAAGCGCATGGTTCCGACAACGAGTCTTCCGACTCACGAAAAGTCAAGCATAAGAACCAGAGTAATGGATAAGCCAGCACTTGCTTAAAAAATATACATGCTAAAACTTAATTCTTAAGTAGCAGGATATGATAACCATTGTTTTCCGCCTTAAAGATTACATCAACAAAGTTTTTTCCCGCGCACACTCCAGAGGTGAAGCAGAAATTACAAAGTGTTTTTCACTCTTTGGGTGTAGGGGACTTGGAGGCCACATCATCACCAGTCGGAGAATCACCCTCAGCGTCGGAGCAGTGGTGAGAATCGGAGGAATCCGGGTTGGCGTTGTCGAGAAAGTTCCTGGGCACGAAGACGTCAACATCTACCAACTCGGCAACCCTGGTATCATACCCCGGGAGTGATGACAAGATGGCTTCGTGATCGATCTCCTTGCCGTCATCATCCACGTCGGGGATGCCAGATGTCACCGTGTCGATGTCGGCATTTTCATAGTGTGCCTTCACCATAGACAACGCCATCCTTGCGCCAGCCCGTGCGCATGAGGCTTTCCAGCTCGCGACACGCTCGGGGGCTCGGCGCAAAATCTCCGAGTACTTCACCACGGAGTCCGAGGCCTTGATATAAATCTGGAGGGGCTTGGCAATCTCCTTGGCTTGGGCGATGGCGGTGTTGATGAAGTTGCCAGCAAGAATCATGCATTCCTTGTCCGAAGGAGGCGAGCGGGTTAAACCCATAGGCGCTGAAAATTCCGACAAGAATTGCATGAGTTCAATAAATTCTAAGTATCCAGACTACAGAACTACAAGGCGGAGGACACTTACTGAAGATGCTGGCCTTAGCCTGCCATACGACATCCGCCAAGGATTCCTTCTCTTGTTGGAGGAGCTTAAACGCCTCGCTATGGCGAAGGTTTTGCTCATCGGCTTGCTTGATCCTTTAGGATCGCAAGCTCCTCCTTCAAGCGATTGATCTCAGGAGGCGGAGTCCTGCAGGCTTTCATGGAATCCTCGTGCATCTTCAGCATTTCTTCCTCTCCTTCTTAAGGATCTTGTTCTCGCTGTCCAAATTTGGATGTGCTTGGACTGCTCGACAATATCCTTGGCCTTGGCGACATGCTGCAAGTCGGAGAAAACAAAGTACACATTGAGTACTCGGAGATTATGGGCACAAAAGTAAGGCGAAATGCAAAAAGAAAGCAGACTCTTGTTTTTGATGATCAGTTCCTTCAAGATGGCAGTTTTACCCTTTTCGGCTTCAAGATCTGCACGCATCTTCTGGTACTTGTCGTTGGCCATGCCCCTCCAAGCATTCTCGTTCTGTGGGAACAAATACAAAGTCAAGTCGTTGTTTAGTCTGCTTGGAGCTTCTAGTCGGAAATTTTCCACCTAGATGCTCGGGGGACTACAGCGAGAGTTTTTAAACTTATCAATATGCTTAGCTTTTCTTTAAGCATCTAGTCAGAACTCATTCAGTTCTCGATTAGAGGCTTGGGGGCTACAGTATAAAGTTTTTTTCTCGGAAAATGCTTAGCTTTTCTTTAAGCATCTATTCAGAACTAATTCAGTTACAACTAGAGGCTTGGGGGGCTACGACATTGAAAATCATGAACACTACTTGTGCTACTCTTAAAGCATCTAGTCGGAATAATTTCTTCCATCTAAATGCTTGGGGGGCTATAGTGCGAGTTCTTTCTAACTTAGTCACTCTTAGAGCATATAGATGCAAAATCCATGGTTTTCCGTCTACATCCTCGGGGGCTACAGTGGGATACTCGTACAAAATTCAAAAGGTAAAGTAAAACTTACAAGTGCGATGATCTTGAGGCTTGTAGCGCTCTCGGCCAGCAGCTTGCCAAAGGCAATGCTGTTTCCTCGCAAGATGTCTACTTGTCGGAGTAGCTCCTCAAGACCGCATGTCGGAGATGACGACACTCCTCCAGGAACCATAGATGTGTTACTCGGCATGAGCGCCGGGTAAACAATCTTCGGGAACTCGAAGGGTTTCTGGGGAGCAGAGGCGCCGCCTTCGGCAGAAGTACCAGCTCCCACCACAGACTTGCCGCTACCGATGGCATCCTTAGTCGGAGCTTCAGCCATTTGAAGAGCAGCACTCTCCTATGTCGCCTGCTCGCCGACAACATCTAGTTCGGTAGAGGTGCTAGAGTCCACTTCCATGGCGGAAGGGCCTGGTGCCTCCTGGACTTGGGAGCTTGTAGGAGCAGAGAAGGGCTTAACGACGGGAGTGGCAGGGGCGATGGCGAGAGAGGAGTCGCGATGCAGCATATCTTTGATATTTCTAGAAGCCCCAAGAGTCTTGGAGGACTTCTTGAGGCTGGTTGTGGCTTTCTTCCTGAAACGTGCAAAATGCATAAGTACAGGAATAAGACAGATAAAATAAGACATTGTCGGAGAATAAGAAGCTTACACTAGGGGGGGCGCTTTGGCAAACATCCCGGTGGCTTTCTTCTTTTTCGCCTCTAGGGCGACAATACTCTTTTTGGAGGCTCCACCCTCCGTCTTCTTCTTCTTACCTCCGTCGGCAGCGTCAGAGGTGGAGCTCTTGCGCTTTCGCGCCAACGGGGCATCGTCGTCGGACACGACCGTGACTTCCTTCATCTTTGGATCGTAGATTTGGGCAGCCAGGTTGCCCTCCTCTAGATCGCTAAGCTGTTAAGTGAGAAATCATCGTGTTAGACAAGATGGTATTGGCAAGACGGAAAAGCTGGAGCAATGTCATACACGGAAAATAAATATCTACCTTTGGGCACTTTCCGTCTACGAACATGTCGTAGGTGAGGGTGAAGCCACGCTTCTTATCCTTCACCTTGACGATGTCCTTGAGGCGGAACTTGACAGAGTCGCTCGAGAAGTTGTCCTCGGAGATCCGGAGGGTATCCCTTGATCGCTTGATGTACTTGTGCATATACTTATGCGGTCTTTGCGGAGGTTGGATCCGCCTAATGAACCAGCACATGGCTAGGTCCAAGCAGTTAGACCCGTCTCTCACGAACCACTCGATCCGCCTTATTGCGCGAAGCGTCGAGGTCGGAGGAAGGGAGGCATGGGACCGCCATGTGGAGACTTCAGCGACGGCTCCATCCACGAAGTCCGGGTACGTTACTTCTCGGCCCGCCAAAGGAATGTCGGGGCCGTAGAAGTACGTCCGCTGCCAGTTTTTGCACGACTCGTGGCCGACTATGTCGGGGAACCGCCGGCTAGGTCGGATCTTGAAGCTTATGGTACCGCAGTTCCTGAGCTCCTCCCTACTGTGTCCGGCTTCACGTTTGACGGTGAAGAAATACACAAACAAATCTAACCTAGGCCTAATCCCTAGGTAACCCTCACAAAGTGTCGCGAAGTTGCTAAGAACTAAGATACTATTGGGGGAGAGGTTATGGGGTTGGACCTTGAAGTGATTCAAGACGGACAGAAAGAAGTGAGAGATGGGCAGAGAAACGCCGCGTACCAATTGCGCCTTGAGGTGCACTTTCTCTCCGGCTTGGGGAGAAGGGGTCACCTCGCCGGCCGGCGCCGCCCGCCAGGTGAGCCCCTCCGTCGCGGGGACGTAACCCTCAGCAACCATCTCTTGGATGTCGCGGCTGGTGATGTCCGAGCCGCGCTAGTCGCCTTTGTGCGAGTCTGGCTCCTCTTCCAGGGGCTCTAGCACCGCCAGATTGTGGCCGCCGCCGGTGGTTTCAATCACCGCCGACGCGGGGATGACCAGGCCCTCTGGGGCATGACAACGGAGCTCGCCGGCTTCGCCGTGGCTTCGCTCGACGCCGCCATTGACGGGAATGAGCTGCTGCTAGCCATAGAGGGGGGAGAGAACGCGACTGGTGTAGAGATAGAGGCTAGGGTTTCTCGAGGTTTTCCGCGGAGAGCTCGAGGAGGCATGTGGCTAGAGGAAGAAGACGATGATGCGAGAGAATGGGGTGAAAAAGTGGCAAGTGTCCCACAGTTACTATTTATCTTACTCTGCGTCAAGATTCGTGCAGCTAATCGGACGGTTGCCGCGTAGACGATGTGTTCGTGAATGTGCGCGGTAATTTTTCCACGTCTCCAACTGCCGCCACCAACAGTTCACATCGCTTGCGCGGGAAAATCGGATATGATTGCGTTTTCTGCATGTGTGAGTTACGAGGCGTCGCTGACCTATAGCCTACATCATCATAACTAACATGGTAGATGAGCCGTCCCATCGAAGGTTCCGGCATGGACGGATTTAATCCGACAACGGGAGCGTACGATGGAAGATTCAGCATTTCTCCGACTTACTCATAGAAGACGGAGAAACCTTTGCAGGGTTCTTTGGGAGGACTACAAGATATTGCTTGACGATTTGCCGACATCCATCTAGATGGAGCATTCCATAAGAAGAGGCAAGACGGCACAAGATCTCGTAGTTCTCCGGGGGCTACTGTTGGGGATATGCTATATGGGTATCCTCATAGCATGTCTCTTATCCGACTAACCCGGGTGGCCCATAGTCGGTAGCATGGCCTATGGCCTGCTGGGCGGCCCAGTTAGGTGGATCCAGAAGGGAGGCCCATGCGGGATAAAGGAAGGCTACGGTGGAGTCACCAGCGTACCCGGAGCCTTGGAGTGCAAGATACACAAGACTAGTAATAGATGGTGTAGAACTCTGTAACCTGTCCGGCTAGGACTTTTCCCTGTAACCCTAGGACCTAGCGACTATATAAGTCGGGCCTATGGGAGCCTTTAGGGCACAACTTAGTATCGTTTACATGCACCTCGCACAGCGAACCTATCTCTGTAACTCGGCGTATTGCCCTTATAGTGATTTATAGCAGGAGTAGGATTCCGCCACCGTTGTGGGATCTGAACCTGGGTAAGCTGTGTTACCTCGTACCCGTCAACCGTCCGCCTTACCCCACGTCTCTAAACACGCACTGTGAGGACCCCTCCATGGCGTACTCGTCGGCAATACCATGACAATTCTATCATGTCTTGTTGGGAATATGCCCTAGAGGCAATCATGTATGATGAGATTTCCCATTGTATTCATAAAGTAATAAAGTTGTCCTTGTATAAACATCTGACGTGTATCATTGAATATGTGATTCGGTTGTGGAACTATACATTCATGTTGTTTGTAAAAAATATCCTTGGTCATTGAGGTTGTACTGGACACACAACTTAGACCAATGTGAAAGTTGGCTTGATGACTCGGTTCCACTTGTCATGGGCATGGAGATGCTATTCCAACTTACATAGATTCAGCTAAAGAGTTTAGCGAGTCAGATTGACCCATATTAAGGATCAACAAACAAGTTGTCATTTGTATATCTCAATCATTATAATTCTTAGACCTGAGGTTGTTGCATAGTCCGAGTTGAGGATCACCGACTTATGTTCTATCAAACGCTGATCCGTAACTGGGCAGTTATAAAGGTAGAGTTTGGGTCGACTTAGAATCAAGCTGCGTGATGTGAATAACCAAGATGGGATTTTGCCCCTCCAGTTGGAGAGATATTCTCTGGGCCCTCTCGGATGATATGATTCGGAAAGCATGGCCATGCACGACTCGGTAAGTGTTAACCGAGGCGATCGACTACGAGTTAGTCGGGTGAATCACTTACCAGATCGAGAAGAGAGTCGGACTATTTAAGGGATGAAAATTATTCGCCTATAGTCTGACAAGGTATATCGTGAGGAAAAAGGGACTCTGACGCAAGTCGCATTGGAAAGGCAAGTCGTCATGACTCTTTGGTACTTGGGAGTCGGCACGTTCTGCTAGGAGCCGCTACCGACTGATCAATTTGGAGTTGGACTCTAATCGTGTCCAAGTAGCCATGAGCCTACGGGGTCACACACTTAAGAGCGGGAGCAAGTTCGGATTGGATCTGAACCGCAAATCTAGTTGGGTTGGACCCAAGCTAGATTAGGACTAACTCAGTGAGTTGGACTCGCGGTGACTAGTATTATATGGGCTTTAGTGAATGGGTCGCACGAGCAGAGCCCACATTCACTCCCTATATAGTGGAGCAAAGTAACCCAGAAGGGTTAATCGTTGATCGGTTAGGTCATTCCATGTGTTGGAAACCCTAGCTCCATAGAAGTCCTGCCGTCGTTATGAACCTAGAAGTTCGCCACTGGTGCTCCTTCTTGTACGTGTGGATACCAGCAGAGGTGATGTATGATCAGCACCAGGACAATCGGATCACAAAGGACTGCACTGCATTAACTGACGCGCTTCATCAGTAATCCGCAACCGTGCGTCTAGTGGTAAACCTCGTGGCCTTCTACCTCGGCTAGATCTTGGGATCACCACGTTAGAGGAAAAAGTTTTGTTTTATCTCTGCATGGCCCAACAGTGGTATCAGAGCGATAGCTTCTGGTTTTAGGCTCGAGATCTCGTATATGTGATATGCGGTTGGCTGTAGATGAGATGTATGTGCTGTTTTGGTGGTCGATCTATGAGATAGATCGGTTTTGTACAAGGTTGATTGGATCAACTGTACTCGGGGAATGGTAGATCTGATTTCCGTGATCATACTGCTGAGGTCGTGGAACGACATACCCCTACCGGTCGGCTTCCGGCATCGGGGTAGGCTGTGACACGTAAATCTAGAAGCGGGACCGCCGTCTTTGCCCTGTCGTAGCGCCTTAGATGTCGTTGCGAGTTTCACAACACCGGTAGATATTGTATCTAGCATAACTTGTTTTTTTAGGAAGTTGTGAATGATATGGTTCATGTGCATGTGATGTATGTGTGTAATCCATACGTGATCTGCGAATCACGGTTTTGTCAGCCGGCTGGAGTCTAGGTGCTGTCATACTATTGTATAACGACTTGTGTGTCGGACTCTTCATGTAATTTACTTTACTAAGCTAGTGTAGCTGTTTGGAGAGCCCGGATGGCAAGCAAGGCGTTGTACATGTCGGTGACATGGAGTAAGACGGCAAGTGACAAGAGTTGGCACGAGTTGGATTACAGGCTTTGTGGAGATGGAGATCGCCATGAAGAGAGCCATACCATTTCACATTATAATTGCTTTATTTTGTGTTATTGTTATGTCTCTGTTTTACCTCTATTAGATAGTCGGTAAAATTTAATCCCTCAAAGAAGGTCTAGTCGGTTTTCCCGCCAGTGTTTGCACCATCACAAGTCAGACATTTTTGGTAGTGGGCTCATAAAATTGAGGTGCTGCCAATTCTTTCCGACTAGGTGGGTTCAAGTCGGACTCTTACTGCGAAAACACTCGGTAAGATAGACGGGTCTATCACAACGGTTGTGGGGCTCGGGGAAAAGTCGGACGGGAGCCAGGGCTTGTGATGCCACCCGTCCAATAGGAGTCTTATGAGATACGATTGACAAGGAGTTCTCTACCTAGATCACTTGGCGTCTAGCGGTGATGCTAAAGCTCACTAGCCGACTTGCTTATTTAGGGTCCTAAATCACTAAGCAACCATCGGAGGGGTGTTGGTTCTAGTGGGAGCATAAAATATTAAAATGTTTATATGCTTGCTCTTTTATGAATACATGTCTTAAGTGTTTTGCATATTTTCTGTTGTAGATCATGGCACCAAGTAGCCGTCACTCTCAGATATCTGGTTTTGCATTGAGAACTATCCTTGAGAAAGATAAACTGAATGACACTAATTTTACCAACTGGTATCGAAATCTGAGAATTATTCTCAAACAAGAAAAGAAGGACCATGTCCTAGACAACCCACTTCCAGATGAGCCGAATGAGAATGCGACTGTCGTTGCCACCAATGCCTACCGTCGGGCTAAGGATGAGTCCACGGATATTAGTTGTCTTATGCTTGCTCACATGGAACTGGACTTGCAAAAGCAGTTCGAGCATGTTGAGGCCTACGATATGATCGAAAGACTCAAAAGTATGTTCCAGGCTCAGGCGAATACTGAGAGGTATCAAGTCTCTCAGGCTTTGATGAGTTGCAAGCTTAAGGATGGTGATCCACTGAGTCCACATGTTATCAAGATGGTTGGTTACGTGCAGTCTCTGGAGAGGCTTGGCAACCCCATTAGAGAAGAGTTCGCTACGAATATAATTCTGAACACTCTTCCTAGTGCATATGGGCAGGTCATTTCGAACTACCACATGCATGGTATGGATAAGAAGCTCACTGAATTACATGGATGCTCAAGCAGGCAGAGGCGGATCTCAAGAAGGGGGCTAGTCAAGTGTTGATGGTGCAGAATAAGGCTAAGTTCAAAAAGAGTTCTTGGACTAAGAAGAAGGCTAAGTCAGGAGGAAAGCATGCTCAGGACCCGGTCCCAAGCGCTTCCTTAGGGACTAAGCCATCTCCTTCAACCGGATCCACTTGCTTCTACTGCAAGGCGGATGGCCACTAGAAGAGGAACTGCAGCAAGTATTTGGCCGACAAAGCCAAGAGTGGAGGTATGACTTTCGACTCAGGTACACTTGTTTGCAATGTTATAGACAAATATATTGCTGATGCACCTAATAATTCTTGGGTATATGATACCGGATCAGTTATTCACATCCGCAACTTGTTGCAGGGACTGGTAAGAACTAGGAGCGTAGCAAGAGGCGAGGTTGATATTTGAGTCGGCAACAAATCAAGAGTTGCTGCGTTGGAAGTCGGCACGATGCAACTTCATTTACCTTCCGGATTCATTATGGAACTGAATAATTGTTATTATGTTCCAGTGCTTAGTCGAAACATTATTTTTGCTTCACGTTTGATGAGGCAAGGCTATGAGTCGAATATCAAGAATAATGGTTTTTCTTTGTATTTGAATGATATGTTTCACGGCTTTACACCCGTCCAGGACGGGTTATTTATTTTGAATCTTGATGGTGAGTCGGTTTATAACATAAATGTTAAAAGGTTGAAACCAAATGATCTGAATATGACTTACTTTTGGCACTGTCGTCTTGGTCATATAAGTTGGAAACGTATGAAGAAGCTCCATGATGATGGACTCCTAACTTCGTTCGACTTGGAGTCGTTCGAGACATGCGAATCTTGCGTACTCGACAAAATGACCAAGACACCTTTTGCAAAGAGTTGCGAAAGGGCGTCCGACTTGTTGGGACTAGTACATAGTGATGTATGTGGACCAATGAGCACGACAGCCAGGGGTGATTATGAGTACTTCATTACCTTCACTAATGATTTGAGTAGGTATGGATATATCTACTTGATGAAACATAAGTCGGAAGCCTTTGAAAAGTTCAAAGAATTCTAGAATGAAGCACAGAATCAACTCGGCAAGAAAATAAAGTTTCTTCGGTCGGACCGAGGAGGTGAGTACATGAGCCATGAGTTTGATGACCATCTGAAAAGTTGTGGAATAGTTCCTCAACTTACTCTGCCAGGAACGTCGCAAAGGAACGGTGTTTCGGAAAGGCGAAATCAGACCTTGTTGGATATGGTACGATCAATGATGAGTCGGACAGATCTGCCTTTATCATTTTTGGGTTATTGTCTAGAAACAGCAGCATTCACACTAAACAAAGTACCATCAAAATCGGTAGAGAAGACACTGCATGAGATGTGGACAGGCAAAAAGCCGAGTTTGTCTTTTCTTAAGATTTGGGGTTGTGAAGCATTTGTCAAGCGACTTCAGTCGGACAAGCTTACGGCCAAGTCGGATAAGTCTGTTTTCGTAGGGTATCCGAGGGAAACCTTGGGTTACTACTTCTACAATCGAGAAGAGGGCAAAGTGTTTGTCGCTCGGAACGGTGTCTTCCTTGAGAAAGAGTTTCTCAATCGGGGAGTAAGTGGGAGCATGGTGCAGCTCGAAGAAATTCGAGAGGAACCAGCTAGTAGCGAGTCGGCAAAAACCTTGGAGGTTGAGCCGGTTGTGGTAGATGAGCAGGCAGAAGCACCTGTACTACGAAGATCGGCGAGATTACGAAGTGTTCGTGATGTGTTACTATTAGACAATGATGAGCCGGCAAATTATTCGGAAGCGATGGTGGGATCTGATTCTGAGTCATGGCTTGGAGCCATGAGATCCGAGTTAAAGTCCATGGATGAAAATCAAGTTTGGAACTTGGTTGATATGCCAGACGGTGCAAGACCCATCGAGTGCAAATGGGTCTTTAAGAAAACTGATATGGATGGAAATGTTTCCGTCTATAAAGCACGCCTTGTCGCGAAGGGGTTCTGACAAGTTCAAGGAGTTGATTACGACGAGACTTTCTCGCCCGTAGCGATGCTTAAATCAGTTCGGATCATGTTAGCTATAGCAGCCTATTTCGACTATGAGATATGGCAGATGGATGTCAAAACGGCTTTCCTTAACGGAAATTTAACCGAGGACGTGTATATGATACAACCCGAGGGTTTTGTTGATCCAGATAATGCTGACAAGGTATGTAAACTTCAGAAATCCATTTATGGGTTGAAGCAAGCATCTCGGAGTTGGAATATTCGCTTTGATGAGGTAGTCAAATCGTTTGGCTTCATCAAGAGTAATCATGATTCTTGTTTGTACAAGAATTTTAGTGGGAACAAAGTAAACTTTCTAATCTTATATGTCGATGACATATTATTGATTGGAAATGATGTCCAGATGTTGAAAGAAACCAAGTAATCATTGGAAAGGAGTTTCTCAATGAAAGACTTGGGTGAGGCAACATACATACTCGGAATCCGAATCTATAGAGATAGATCAAGGAGGCTCATTGGATTGAGTCAGAGTACTTATTTGGACAAAGTGTTGAAGAAGTTCAACATGGAATCGTCTAATAAGGGGTTCTTACCGATGTCCCATGGTGTAAAACTTAGCAAGACTCAGTGTCCTTCGACAACTGATGAGCAAAGTTGGATGAGTTCGATTATGTATGCTTCTGCAGTCGGATCCATCATGTACGCCATGATTTGTACTAGGCCGGATGTTTCATATGCTCTAAGTGTTGTGAGCAGATACCAAGCTGATCCTGGAGAAATCCACTGGACAGCGGCTAAAAATATCCTAAAGTACTTGAGAAGGACTAAGGATATGTTTTTGGTTTATGGTGGTGAAGATGAACTCAGTGTAAAGGGTTACACGGATGCGAGTTATCTTACCGACTCTGATGATTCTCGTTCACAATCCGGATATGTGTTTATTATAAACGAAGATGTTGTGAGCTGGAAGAGTTCCAAGCAAGAGACTGTGTCTTCATCTAGAACAGAGGCTGAGTATATTGCCGCCTCGGAGGCAGCAAAGGAAGTTGTTTGGATGAGGAATTTCCTCATGGATCTTGGTGTGGTTCAGGGCTCGTCCAATCCGTTAGGACGTGTATTGTGACAACAATGGTGCTATTGCACAAGCCAAGGAACCTAGACAACACCAGAAGAACAAGCACATACTCATGCGGTACCACCTGATTCGCCAGTTCGTGGATCAGGGTGATATCAAGTTATGCAAGGTACACACAGATGCAAATATGGCGGATCCATTGACAAAGCCGTTACCATAGCCGAAGCATGAGGCGCACCTGAGAGCCATGGGCATTAGATGCTTAGACATGTGATGTCGGAAGATTGACTCTAGTGCAAGTGGGAGACTGTTTGGAATATGCCCTAAAGGAAATCATGTATGATGAGATTTCCCATTGTATTCATAAAGTAATAAAGTTGTCCTTGTATAAACATCTGACGTGTATCATTGAATATGTGATTCGGTTGTGGAACTATACATTCATGTTGTTTGTACTAAATATCCTTGGTCATTGAGGTTGTACTGGACACACAACTTAGACCAATGTGAAAGTTGGCTTGATGACTCGGTTCCACTTGTCATGGGCATGGAGATGCTATTCCAACTTACACAGATTCAGCTAAAGAGTTTAGCGAGTCAGATTGACCCATATTGAGGTACAACGAACAAGTTGTCATTTGTATATCTCAATCAATGTAATTCTTAGACTTGAGGTTGTTGCATAGTCCAAGTTGAGGATCACCAACTTAGGTTCTATCAAACGCTGATCCGTAACTGGGCAGTTATAAAGGTAGAGTTCGGGTCGACTGAGAATCAAGCTGCGTGATGTGAATAACCAAGATGGGATTTTGCCCCTCCAGTTGGAGAGATATTCTCTAGGCCCTCTCGGATGATATGATTCGGAAAGCATGGCCATTCACGACTCGGTTAAGTGTTAACCGAGGCGATCGACTAAGAGTTAGTCGGGTGAATCACTTTTCTCGGATCGAGAAGAGAGTCGGACTATTTTAGGGATGACAATTATTCGCCTATAGTCTAACAAGGTATATCATGAGGCAAAAGGGACTCGGACGTAAGTCGCATTGGAAAGGCAAGTCGTCATGAATCTTTGGTACTTGGGAGTCGGCACGTTCTGCTAGGAGCCGCTACCGACTGATCGATTTGGAGTTGGACTCTAATCGTGTCCAAGTAGCCATGAGCCTGCGGGGTCACACACTTAAGAGAGGGAGAAAGTTCAGATTGGATCTGAACCGCAAATCTGGTTGGGTTGGACCCAAGCTAGATTAGGACTGAGTGAGTGAGTTGGACTCTCGGTGACTAGTATTATATGGGCTTTAGTCAAAGGGCCGCGGGAGCAGAGCCCACGTTCACTCCCTATATATAGTGGAGCAAAGTAACATAGAAGGGTTAATCGTTGATCGGTTAGGTCATTCCATGTGTTGGAAACCCTAGCTACACAGCAGTCCTGCCATCGTTACGAACCTAGCAGTTCGCCGCCGGTGCTCCTCCTTGTACGTGTGGATACTAGCATAGGTGATGTATGATCAGCACCAGGACGATCAGATCGCAAAGGACTGCACTGCATCAACTAACGCGCTTCATCGATGTCTTGGCAATCTCTTTGGTAAACCTCGTGGCCTTCTACCTCGGCTAGATCTTGGGATCACCACGTTAGAGGAAATATTTTTGTTTTATATCTGCGTGGCCCAACATGTCTGTATTGTTTGTCATCTTGCATGCTCTCTGTTGTTAGTAGCTATCTTGGCCAAGTAGTTGCTAGTGACTCCAAGAGGGGGTATTTATGCTCGATAGTGGGTTCATGCCTCTAGTTTCCAAGGGAAGTGACAATAATATCTTCGGTTGTAGATGTGTTGTTGCTACTAGGGAGAAAACAACGGTCTCTTGTTCATGGAACATGTGGACTGTTTACCTTACACACTTTGCTTAAAGCAGTTGTCTGTTGCTTGTAACTTAATACTGGAGGGGGTTCAGATGATAACCTGAAGATGGACTTCTAGTCATAGATGCAGTTGGATGGCGGTCTATGTATCTTGTTGTATTGCCCAACCGAATCTCATAGGATCTTTCTAACTAGTAATTGCATTGTTATGCCTTGCTCAGTTCCTGTCAATTTCCCTGCTGTAATTTGTTTACCCTTCATGCCATGTTGTTTATCTAAGGAGAACACCTCTAGTGAACTATGGACCTCGGTCCAATCTTTACCATTGATACATATTCCACTATTACTTGTTTACTAGCTGCAAACCATTACCTTTCGCACCATACGTTTAATCCTTTATTACAGCAAATCGGTGAGCTTGACAACCTCACTGATTCGCTGGGGCAAAGTCTTGAGTTTGTGTTGTGCAGGTCTCCGCGTTGCTTGCAACACCTGTGTGACGTTTCCTTCCTCTTTCTGGTTTGATAGCCTCGGTCTCAACTGAGGGAAAACTTCCTGCTTGCTCTTCACACCCTACGCTTGGGGTTACCAACGAAGTGCCACGTCGAGCATGATCAAGACTTTCTGGCACCGTTGACATGGTTATACCCCGCGGGTATGTGATCTCAGCATACCTGGTCCAGCCCAAGGAAGGCCCACAGCAAATATACGCCGGCCCATGAAGACTTTCGGGTGGCCAAGGCCCATGACGCCTTCGGATCCTTAGAGAGCAAGACTAGAGTAGATAGGAAATTCAAAGGGGTAAACCCTAAAACCTGTAACCGACTCGATCTGTGCTTGGGACCTGCCTATCTCTATATAAGGACTAGGAGGGCACGACGAGGAGGCTCTCTTACAATCTCTCGCACACCACCGCATACACACCTCCATGCCAGATTGCATCTGCGCACCCCCCTAACCTTCGGTTCCGCCGTAATCAAGCGGAACAAGCGAGTAGGGTTTCCCTCGGGGCCGAACACGTAAACCTCGTGTCCCCGTGTTGCTTGTTTGCTAACCGTTCCGCGATCTCCAGCATCCCCATATTCTCCAAAACCCAAGTCCATAACAATGGGCATTGACGAGATTAAACCTCGTCAATTGGCGTAAATCTATGGGGCGAGGGGCTGATTGTGCGATCGTGACGGTACCAACCCGAGCGATCTACAACTCCGCGGCGACGGAGAGTCATCTCCTCTTCGGCGCCTTCGACTTCACCGCCCACTTATTGGCCACCATGAAGTACTTCGAGCCCGTTGAAGATGGACTCGAGATCCTATTCGGGAGCTTCTGCTTCCAGGTGGGGCAGACCGGCACTCTCCGCCTTCTAGAGCGGGTGCCCCTACCATCGATCATGCCCGCTTCATGGGCTCCACACCCTGTGCTACACACCTCATCATCAACAGACAAGTCCTATGGCAGCAGCAACTGCAACTCTGATCTGTGCGATCCACCATCGGATGAAGGGACCTATGGTTCCGGATCCGAAAGCTGCGGCAGCAGCAGACCGATCTACGAGCGCTACCAGTGCGTCGTGGTCATCCAGGATCAAGAACACAATCCGCCACCCAACCCGCAGGGTAGAAACGATGGAAACAGAAGAAGCCAATCCCCCCACCCAACGGGGAAAACAACAATCGGGTCATCCACCTCGACGAGGAGGGATGGTCTCAAGCACGCGAGGCCGTGGCAGGCAACAAGATCCTGCCCGCTGATGCCTCACGAGATCTACTGATGGCATACCACATGCTCCTCATCGAGGAGCACAAGAAGCAGATCAAGATGCAGGAAGTGCTTGAAAAGCACAAGCAAGCAACGAGTCCGGTGTAACGAGTGCGCTCTCGCCATGGGCATTGGCTCCACTCGCGACAACTGTAGGGGTTAGCAGCATAGAAAACAAAAATTTCCTCTGATGGGAACAACTATGTACCAAGATCTATCTACTAGATACAAACAACGGGCGGATGTACATCCGAGAGAACATACCCTTGAAGACCGACAAAGCTTAACGAGTCCAAACTCGTGGTTGATGTACGATCTCTTGCCGATCTCAAGATCGAGAGGAAGTCCTAAGCCGAAACAGCAAGCGCATCCGTGCTCGCACACACGTTCGAGGCACCGAGCAACCTCCGCCTCCTCGCTCCAGCGATGCTGAAGCACAACTCTTTCTTGTCGAATAGCCACCGGGAACATGTATCTCGCTAGTCCGAGACCATGGGGACTAAATTCTAGAGCGGGAGAGAGATCCTTCACGAGGAAGTGTGAGTGAGAAGTGAGAGGGGGGCTCCTTTTATAGGAGGAGGGGGGAACCCCAAGGGGTGGCAGCGCATGGGCTGCCCCCTTGCCCTCCCCTCTTCATGTGGGTGGACACTCCACTCACAAAAAATCCATTCATATGCCTCCACTCAAAATCCCACTCAAACTTGCCATTAAATTTCCACCAAATTTAATGCAAACTCTCATTAAATAAAACTCTTTTATTGAATTCAGAATTTTGTCAATTACTTTAATGACAAACATTCACAAATAACCCCTTGCTAGAATTCCATTTCACATGCATAACCACTTTATGCAATTTCACCCAAAAACCTGTTTCAGTATCTAGTGAAATAAATTCCTACACTTGTTTATTCTTTCGGCATGAAACTTTTGCTCCAATTGGATGTCGGTGTCTCTTAAGTGTGTCACCCTACGGTTCGTGAATAATGCGGACATGATCGAGACCCCTCTCGGATCAATAATCAGAAGCGGGATCTGGAGACCCATATCGGCTCCCACATTCAACGATGACTTTCTTGTGATCGTCGGAACCTTTTACGCTAGTATCTTAATCCCTTTGTTTCACGATATATTACATGTCCGAGATTCGATCATCGGTATCTCCATACCTAGTTTGATATCGTTACTGACATGCACTCTTTTCTTGTTCCCGTGATATAACATTCTAGTGATCAAATCACTTGCTTGCAAGCTAACCACTGTGATATCACCGAGAGGGCCCAGAGTATATCTATCCGTCATCGGGATGAACAAATTCCACTATTGATCCATGGGCCTCAACATAACACTTTATTAGTTCTGAAGCCATCTTTATAATCACCCTGTTACGGTGTGACGTTTGATGTTATCAAGAAACTCTTCCGGTGTTAGTGATTGACATGATCTCATGGTCTAAGGATTAGGATCACTTCGTAAGTTGTTATAGCAATATATACTCAATGACTTTGATCGTAATGCTATACTTCTGATGAATGTTCATCACACCATTACACTAATGTTGTGATCCCGTTATTAACAACATCCAATGTCCATGATCAGGAAACCTTGATCATCTTGTTAATCAACGAGCTAGTTTATGAGAGAGGCATAACTAGGAACTTCTTTTTTGTTTATTAAACACACATGTATTAACATTTCCGTATTAATACGATTATAGCATGTAAAATAAACATTTATCATAAATAAGGAATACGATAATAACCACTTTATTATTGCCTCTCGGGCATATTCCCTTCAGTCTCCCACTTGCACTAGAGACAATAATCTAGTTTGAAAACTTTGCGTATTGAACACATATGGCTTTCTGGTGTTCCATATACGCAACTGCAAGTGGTTAACATAATCTACGGATCTGACGCTTTCAGGTCTGTGTGTATTTGCATGTCTTTGAGTCTTCACACATCACTCATTCTCCAATGAGATGGCATTGTATAAATTTGGTCTTTTGGTGAGACCTTTAGTTCCTTGGGGTTAAACCATGTCGATACTATTGTCATACAATATATATTTAGTGTTAGCCCGTTGCGAACCACACCTTAGTTTGATTTCAAACTACTTGACACAAATTCCCTCGTTTGCTGCTACTATAGCAGTCATATACTTAGCCTTTTTGTTGTAGTATTCGTCACAATGTCTTAACTATGGATTTCATCCAAATCCATCATGGAATCTCCTTTCCATTACATTGTGCCACCCATAGTTTAAATTGAGATAAACTTAATTTGTATCTTGCGACAAACCTAGTATCAATGTAACGCTTTACAATGAACTATTTGTAATTGTTTGTCACCTCTACACAAATATATTCTTAGTTCTTTCAAAAAGATCATAAGAATATCCTCACAATCATCCAATGATCATTTTATTATTCATTCTGGTATATGCTCATAACACTTAGAGCATAGGACATATCTGAATGTGTACATATCATGGTATGATTGATCAAAACATTCTCGTGATTTCACTCATCAAGTGTCAAAGCACTTGAATCTTGTTTCACTTATCAAGTGTCGATACACTTGAATCTTGATTCAATTCCTTTCCATGCGACAAGAACCGTTTCTTGTTGTTTCTATATTGAACTCCTTCAATATCTCATATATGTACGTTTGGCATAACCATATTAGCGTCACGGTCTATCCACTATAGACTTTCATGATAAATATTCGGGTTTTGCCTAAGTCTTTCATCGAAATGAAATTCTTAACCTTTGTCAATAAAATATACATCATTTCTAATCAACAAAATGTCCTCCACATAATGTATTAGAAATATGTCTTAGCAACTCCACTTAATTTCTTGCAAATGCAAGCATCTTCATCGTCTCGATGAAAACTCTTTTCATCACGGTGAAGATTCCAACTCATGATGCTTACTTCAACAATTGAAGTTTGCATGCCCTTTTAACATCCTTTGAATTAACAAAACCCTTTGGATCGTGTCATGTACCGTCCTAGGTAACCATTCTATTAACATAACTTTGTTTTTTTTATTCATCTACCATATACCAAATTATATGTAGTGGTTGCTACTTTAATCCGTCCAGACTAAATATCGCTATGAAAGATCAAATCTTGTCATAGTCAACTCCTTGAACATTGTCATAAAATACTTTACGACATGTCGACTATTTCATAGATGTGAAACATCCATATACATTTCTTTATAGATCCAAATACATTCGATAGGTTTTACACCTTTAGGAGGGTCTTCCAAGTTTAAAACTTGATTAATCGTGTATGGACTTATCACGGATTTTATGGCTTCAAGCCATTTGACGGAGTCAGGGCCCATCATCGCTTCGGTTCATCATTGTCAAACAATAATGATTTACTCTCAAATCTTAGCATTTGATTGTTTAACCGACCTACTTGGTTCAACAGGAACTTGGATCTCCGTGACCACAACCGTTGAGGCACATAAGCTATGAGCATTATGGCAGCCTTTAGAACGATTTCTGGCGCTGCACAACTCAGCACATTTAGCTAAGGTTCGTTAACCTTATCAAAGTTCTATTGTCCTCCCACTTAACTTTTACGAAAAATTCCTTCTTCAAGAAACTTCAGATTTCAAGCGACAAACCCTTTTGTCCTCGGTGTTATGGAGGAATAACCAATTGTTATTCGAAATAACCTACAAAGACATGCTCATCCGACTTCGGTTGTAAACATCTTACTTATGTTTAGCATACCAAAATTTAAGAAATGACAACTTGGGTTTTACCCCAAACCATAACTCATATGGTGTCATTTCAACGGATCAAGATGGAGCTCTTTTCAGTGTAAAAGCGGTAGTCTCTAAAGCTTTAATCTATTAAAACATAATGGTAGCTTTATAAATAACACCTTTGATCCAACCATGTCAAACAAGGTTTCATTACAAATCTCAAACACTCCATACTCCTATGGTGTTTCGGGAGATGTAAATCTAGGTGTTTTGCTAAACTTGCAACTCAAATAAATCCCTTTATGATAAAATCATAATTCATTTATTTTCTTGTTACACTTGTAACTCAAACAAATCCCTTATTATAAAATCATAAACCATTTATTTTCTTGTTACAATGATTTTGCACTTCATCTTGAATGTCTTTGAAACATTTTCAAATATTTCATACTTCTTTCTCATTAAGTTAACATTCACTCAAATTTCCGGAGAAAGTATATGAAGTTGAAATCCATCGCTTACGATTATACATAATGGACTACATACATCGATATGTATAAATTCCAATAATTTAGTCGTTCGTTCTTCTTTGGCCTTTGAACGAAGTTTTTAATTATCATGTGGAAAGTCTCACAAGCGCCACTTGATCAAATCAAAGACTCCAAAAATCCATGAATATGGAGATTCTTCATGTTTTCTTTCCAATATAATTTAAACAGCGATGTCACTTCGTAAGTGATCTTTCAATCATTTGTCTTGCGACATTTTAGCATTAGGTTTTATGGATGTGATTTCTCCAACTATATTTGTAAATCATCCATCTTATATGGAATACGGTAATTATTTGAACAACCTTTGTTCTCATAATACCTGATTTAAATAACAATTATTAAAACAAATCTTGAAGTCAAGCTTTGATGTCAACAAGAAATACAAACAACAGTTTGTTTGTTTTCGATGAACAGCATCACATATTCTCTTGCTAGTTACTTAGGCCATTGTGGTTCATGAATTGCGTCACCACATTGTTTAACAAGCAAAGAATACAACCATAACATGTACATCATATATATATACCTAAATTGTATATTTCCAATCTTTTCTTTTCTGCCAAATATATTTTATAGATTCTCTTTTCAGCATTTCCTTTTCCTTTTTAAAAGAATCTATCAACATCAAAAGTGGCGCCATATACATGACACATGGTCCAAAGCGTGTATATTCAAATAATAATACCTTTGGACTTGCACTTTGAAGTAGATCACCATCATCAAATGATCGGTATTCTTTCAAAATCCATTCTTTAATAATCTTTTATTGTAGTGAACACTTTACATACATCTTCTATTCATCCTTATCATGACGACTTTCATGATCAAGCTACTGTAGCTTATAAAGGCGAATCGTGAGTATAACATTACTTTCCAAAACCCTTTTGGATGATTAGGATGTCTAGCATCTCCAACCTTCGTAAATTCTCATCCAATATGAGAACATATATTATACTCTATCATTTTGCAACCAAAACATTGTTTCAGATATCGTTATATCTGCCACACATGATGGTTTCTGAAACAATTCTTTCAGCTCCTAGATAAACTTGATATTAAAAAGAATCAAGAATCATGGAGGCAAACATTATACTTAAGATACTAACACTGGAATTGTTACTCTCGATTTAATACCAACTATTAAATTTCACGGAGTAAATAGAGTTTGCTAAAAGTTTGCAATAGGACTTTAAACTTTAGATTGACACTCAACACATGTAACACCCTCAGAATCGGCCCTATGCAAGTTTTAGCGAAACCCGCCAAACCCGCATAGAAACGATTCGAAGGTGCCCACCAGGCACTTTCGTGCGGGTGGAAAACGAAGTAATAACATTACACAGCAGTCCTCGATGGGACCCACAGAACAGATATATACAACAGCGACTCAACGAGTCAAGAATACAGATATACAATACAAAGATCCAAATCACCTTGAAAACGATAAAGCGTCCTGCTACGGACAAGATGCAAATGGGGCTAAGAGCCCTGAAGAATAACCAATGGCGTCCATAACCCTGCCCAGGCCAAACCGGAAGGGTAACCCTGCTAACGGCGTCGATCTCAAAACCTGCTTAAACAAAAGGGGTGCCGACAAAGGGCAAAGGAAAAAGAGGAGCGTCAGTACTGAGGCCAGTACACGGCGAGACTAGAATTCGGCGGTCCTCGCCTACATAGGTATGGTGGACTGAAGCGGCAGCGGCAGCATGCACTAAGCAACCTATAGAGACTCGATACAAACTGGCGACTATCAGAGAGGGGTAAGAAAGACCTATCCGGAACCAGCCTGATACTAACACCAAACAATCCCATCCTGGCATTCCCCCTCGAGACCAAACGAGGAAGTCAACCGAGGACTCACACAGTTGGCGATTTTATTTATTCGATGATCGTTGCAGCAATTACTAGTCGTGTAGATAATCATTACGATAAAATAAGCGATGGGCGTTTTAGTTAACCATTTAGTTGTAGATGCAACACTTACTAGTCGAATACAAATAGCATGAGATAACCCAAAACCAGTATTGTTGGCACTTTTATTTAGCCATTCCGTTGTGGTGAAGCTGATTACTAGTCATATCGGATACAAGTCAATTTATAACAATAAACTTTAGTTATAGTTGTCTATGATCAACCTTTGTGCTCCAAGTCGTCCATAACCATGGACACGGCTTCTAAAAGATTTAACCTATGAGGGTGCACCAAAGTATCCACAAGCACTTGACCCTTTTGCTAGATCGATTAACATACACCCATCGGTATGTCGGCGGGGCCTAAGTCACGGCGTTCCCAGACAAAAGCAATGCGTGGGGCCACCCCACCAAATCGACACCCATAACAAAGTCGGCCGGTCTCCGAGACGGAGGTTTGGGCAACGGCTGTGAACGACAAAGAAATCCCCAAACGGGACCCGACACCAAACGTGGCCCGATCCTAAATATGCGATGTGCTATCCATCGCACAATTTAAATAAAGCGATAAAAGCATGGCATAGGTACAGGATAGTAAATAAAACCTCAAACTAGTTTGTGGCCCCAGTACAATACTTTGAAATCAGGTAATAATCAATGGGGGCCCATATCTCCCCACCGTGGTTAGCGCTCGATCTCGGAACAGTGTCAAGAACTCGGGTCCCACGGGACACAAGTGGTGATCGGAAACCAAATCTTACCTATCACCCACCGATGCCTCTGCTTAATTCAATTTTAGTTGTTAAACAGTAATTAAAGTGGACCATAAGTAAAGCCATGATCATCTCCAACAACATGCGGCAATTCTCCAACTACTGTGGTACTTAACGACACGCAACAACACTTGAGCAAGCGACTACGACGTGCGGGTCCAACTATCTACCAAACAACAGGTAATAGGATGTGTCCAAGGCTATATAGGGCTGCAAGAGATATCACGGGTATGAAAACTAGAGCAACGCAACACGACTGACAATAGATCAACAGAGGAATAAATACTATAAAAAGTAAGATAGGTAGAAAGGGAGATGCTGCTTTGAAAACATTGTCGAAGGTTCAACCAAGATTGGTAAGCTCACATCAACTCAACAGCCATATCCATGAAGAAGCAAAACACTAGAATAAACACGGATGCACTATTTAATACACGGCGAAGATCGGCATGATGCATGTATGATGTATGACATGGCAAGATGCGATGCACTTAGGCCATTAAGCGGACCGGGTCCCGACAATTAATTAAATGGTTCAAGTTATTTAGATTCCCATAAATTAAATGTTGTTTTAACAAGGCCAGATAGTACCGGGTTCGCTACACCAATTTAAATGAGGCCAATATAAGGCTAGATTTGCCCGCATATGGGCCCCATATTTAATTAGAGGTGAATCGGCATAAGGCCCCCAAACCACACGACAATATGCATGCAAGTATGCTCATTTAAGATGCAACAATTTGATATTATATTTATAAAATAGGGCTCGAGAAAAGGGGTCACACATTAGGGTTCGGCAGATCTTGGGGTTCCGGGGTTCGGGGTCGGTCTCAGGGTCCAGGGTTCGACGGAAACGTTCTCGGACTCCGGGGTAGGTCTTGGCGCATCCGGGGTCTTCGGTCATGTTAGCGGTCATGGCGTTAGGATGAAGCACTTGGTGTCCGGGTGAAGCACTTTCGGCGTTCTCTGATTTCCACGTCGGCCTTGGTTTCTCGATGGAGAACTTGGTGTGTCCGTGTCGGGTTCTCGGCTTGATCGCCGGCGTCGATCTTGAGGTCGGGTCCGGGAAGAAGACCTTGGCATCGGATGGTCCTTGTCGGAGTTCTTGTCGCGTCTACCGTCTTCGGGTTTGCCTCACCCGGGCCCATGACGAAGTACTTGTCGTCCCCTGTTGATGTGGTGCACCTGTAACCTGTTCACTTGTCAACTTGGAAGGTACTGGGCCTCTGTCTTCGGTAGCGGGGCGGCCAAGGCGTCACTGCAGAACAGCTGGAGCGGCGGCGTTCTTGTGGCAAGCTCTACGGAGGTGAGGCGGGCGCTTGATGGTCCAGCAGAGGACGCGGAGGTCGGGGTTGCACGGCGAAAGCGGATGCGGCCGGGGAGAGGCAGCCGGGGGACGCGGGGTGCTCGAGGGCGACTCCGGCCAGAGGGAGCCACCGGAGGGGGTCGCCTGGGGCGGCGGGTGGCTCATGATGGCAGGCCGGAGAAACCTGAGGCAGCGCAGGGACTGGGCCTTGACGCAGCTTCGGCCGATGGCGGGCTCGGTCAGGGAGGCGCAGTGGAGCCAGCAGACGACTGAGGGCAGCGGCGAGGTCGGCAACGCCAGCGAGCAGCGGAGCCGGGCGGCAGCGGCAGGCGGCAGCGCGGCAGCGGAAGGAGGCGCCTGTGACAGCGTCGCCAGTTAGCGAGCCTGGCGCCGTGGCCTTGGCGAGTTGGGCGAGAGGACGGCGAGTGATGGTTGGCGGAGCTTGAGCGGGCGGGGTCGGGGTAGGAGCGGGGTGGACGGCGACGAGGGCGGAGGGCGCCCGGAGGACGGGCCTTGTGAGGAGGAGGAGGAGAAGAAGCAGGCGGGGCAGGTGGGGCTAGCAGCGAGGCGGCGGGGAAGGAGAGAAGGGAGGTTGGGGACGAGGGGGCGTCGGGCGGTGGGGAGGGAGCGTGGGAGGGAGACGGGCCAGGGAGGGAGCGGGGCAGCCGCGTGGGACGCGTGTGGGATGGGGCCAGGCGTGGGGTGTGTGCGTGCGTGCGTGGCGGGTGGCGCGCGTGGGCCAGGGAGGGGCCCAGGGGCAGCGGCAGGGGAGGCAGGTGGCTAGGGGAGCGGCCGCGTGTGGGGTGAGCTGAGAGGGTGAGAGAGAGAGGAAAAGGGGAGAGAGGCTGGGGGTGTGGGTTTGTTCTGGGGGTGACGTGGCGGCGTGTGAGTGGTGAGGGAGAGGGAGGAGGTGAGGTGTCAGAAGGGGGTTGGTTGGGGTGATGTGGAGGGGAGGGCTGGGTAGATTAGTTGGTAGCTGTAGGATTAATAGGGTGGGTTAGGTGGACCGATTTAAAAACCTGGGGGTGGTCGTTCGGGTCAAACGGCCTGTTCGACTTCCCCCACAGAAATAATATAATTAAATTAGTTATTCAACCAGCGCTTTTGCAATCCGACAGCGGACAAAACAAAATAATCCGGGGACCCGGGTTTGCGTGTTTGAATGTAGATGGGGCGTTTTAGAAAACAAAACGGGCTTTGCGAAAATAGTTTTATGCAAACAATGCATGATGATGACGATGCAATGCACAAATTCAACGCGATTTTCTAGTAGTGGTTTTGCGGGATGCCACAACACAATACGATACCAGTTCGTAAAGTATATATACAGAATTCTATAGTTCTATTATCTCAATTACAACTATGCATAAGGTGGTGAACAAATGCCAATGACTACAACAAATTATGCAAATTCACTTTGATTTAATTTATGATAAATTGAGTTCTACTAGTCCAAATTAGAAATGAACTCCCACTCAAAAACGACATCCCTCGTGTCTTTTTGGTGATTACATGAACCGAATCCACTACACCAAGTCTGATCATCACGTGAGTCGGTGTAGCTTCAAAGGCGAGCATCCATATGGTCATCATATCAAAACATATGACTCATGCTTAACCTTTCGGTCCGTGTTCCGAGGCCATGTCTGTACATGCTAGGCTCGCCAAGTAAGAACCTTAGTATTCGCGTGTGTAACTGTCTTACACCCGAGATATGCTCGTGGATTCAAGAACACCCGATCATCACGTGATGTCTTGGAGCAACGAAACATAATCGGTGCATGCTAAAGTAAGAACACATTCTTATCTTGATATTTAAATGAGGGATCATCTTATTATGCTAACAAAGCGCTAAACGATCAATATAAGATGCTATCAAACATCACATGTTTATTAGTGAAATGTTATGGTTCCCGCAGATGATCTCTATCATGTGCATCGTGGTATGATCACTATCATACCTATATGTGTAAATCCAAGGTCTATGGAGTTTACACGCTATGTGTGTTGTAAGAGTATCATCTCATACTTCTACTTACAACATCACCATATCATAACACTAGCCTAGCAATAATCTAAACTAGACGCCTCTAATTTATCCATTGCAAGTTTTACGTGGCTTAGGACTTTCGAGATAGAACCGTTCTTACCTACGAACATAAACCACAACGAGGATAACCAAATTGTTGACAACTCGTTGCAAAATAGATATTGACTATAGTAGGAGAGACAGACACCCGCTAGCCACTTATGCAAACTAGTTGCATGTCAAGCGTGGAACAGGTCTCATGTGCGAGGACATGTAAAGTTTGTCCGGGCCGCTTCATCCCACTATGCCACCAATATCCAAAGTACAACTAAGAAGCAATAAAATGATCATCATCGCCCACATACTCATATGTGTACTACCCGTGCAAAGCATCTACGCATAGATCCGGTTCTGATACCACTGTAGGGTTCGCAGCATAGAAAACAAAAATTTTCCTACGATGGGAACAACTATGTACCAAGATCTATCTACTAGATACAAACAACGGGCGGATGTACATCCGTAGAGAACATACCCTTGAAGACCGACAAAGCTTAACGAGTCCAAACTCGTGGTTGATGTAGACGATCTCTTGCCGATCTCAAGATCGAGAGGAAGTCCTAGCGCCGCAAAACAACAGCGCATCACACACACGTTCGAGGCACCGAGCAACCTCCGCCTCCTCGCTCCAGCGATGCAGCGGAAGCACAACTCTTTCTTTCCGAATAGCCACCGGGAACATGTATCTCGCTAGTCCGAGACCATGGGGATAAATTCTAGAGGGGGAGAGAGATCCTTCACGAGGAGGTGTGAGTGAGAAGTGAGAGGAGGGGCTCGTTTTATAGGAGGAGGGGGAACCCCAAGGGGGTGGCTGGCGCATGGGGCTGCCCCCTTGCCCTCCCCTCTTCATGTGGGTGAACACTCCACTCACAAAAAATCCATTCATATGCCTCCACTCAAAATCCCACTCAAACTTGCCATTAAATTTCCACCAAATTTAATGCAAACTCTCATTAAATAAAACTCTTTTATTTTATTCTGAATTTTGTCAATTACTTTAATGACAAACATTCACAAATAACCCCTTGCTAGAATTCCATTTCACATGCATAACCACTTTATGCAATTTCACCCGAAAACCTGTTTCAGTATCTAGTGAAATAAATTCCTACGCTTGTTTATTCTTTCGGCATGAAACTTTTGCTCCAATTGGATGTCGGTGTCTCTTAAGTGTGTCACCCTACGGTTCGTGAATAATGCGGACATGATCGAGACCCCTCTCGGATCAATAATCAGAAGCGGGATCTAGAGACCCATACTGACTCCCACACATTCAACGATGACTTTCTTGTGATCGTCGGAACCTTTTACGCTAGTATCTTAATCCCTTTGTTTCACGATATATTACATGTCCGAGATTCGATCATCGGTATCTCCATACCTAGTTTGATATCGTTACTGACATGCACTCTTTTCTCGTTCCCGTGATATAACATTCTAGTGATCAAATCACTTGCTTGCAAGCTAACCAATGTGATATCACCGAGAGGGCCCAGAGTATATCTATCCGTCATCGGGATGAACAAATTACACTCTTGATCCATGGGCCTCAACATAACACTTTATTAGTCCTGAATCCATCTTTATAATCACCCTGTTACAGTGTGACGTTTGATGTTATCAAGAAACTCTTCCGGTGTTAGTGATTGACATGATCTCATGGTCTAAGGATTAGGATCACTTCGTAAGTTGTTATAGCAATATAAACTCAATGACTTTGATCGTAATGCTATACTTCGGATGAATGTTCATCACACCATTACACTAATGTTGTGATCCCGTTATTAACAACATCCAATGTCCATGATCAGGAAACCTTGATCATCTTGTTAATCAACGAGCTAGTTTATGAGAGAGGCATAACTAGGAACTTCCTTTTTGTTTATTAAACACACATGTATTAACGTTTCCGTATTAATACAATTATAGCACGTAAAATAAACATTTATCATAAATAAGGAATACGATAATAACCACTTTATTATTGCCTCTCGGGTATATTCCCTTTAGCAACAAGCACCGTTCTCGGATGGAGAACATGGACCCCAAAGAGTGTCGCGAGGTGACCCGAGCCCTCAACGCGTCCTTCATAGGGATGGACGCCGATGGCAACGTCATCCCAAAAATGCCACAAGTTGCGATCATGGCAGACACCGCGTACCTCGCGCCCCACCCACCTCCGGAGGGGGACCCGAAGAGGGACATGCACAAGTCCGCGCTTACCGGACTCGGACTCGTTGGAGCTGCGCTCCACGGAGAAGCTCCTACGGAGCCAAAAAAGAAGGCTGCGGTCAGATTCAACCGCAGCCCCACATCCTCATCCGAGGACAAAGAACATGACCTTCCTCGAAGGCATAAGAGCTCACGCCATCGTAGTCGCGACTATGACGCTCGAAACGAGCTAACGCATCGCAAGATTGACAAAGCGCGCGCCAAGCATGTATGCTCGTCTGAATCCGAGATGGATGAAGACGAAGGAGAACTCTGCGAAGCTCGATGATTCAGCAGATCTGTTCGACGGACAAGGATGCCGTGAAACTTCAAGCTCCCTTCGGACACTCCAAAGTTCGACGGCACACAGGACCCCAAAGCGTGGCTCAGCGACCACTTGTCATCCGTCAAGCTGCACGGTGGAAGCAGGGAAACCGCCATGCAATGCCTTCAGTTGCAGCTGACAGGCGCAGCTCGGATCTGGCTAAGAAGCCTATCCTCAGGATCCATCCGAAGTTGGGAGGAGCTGGGGTACAGTTTTGTCTGAAACTTCAAAGGCACCAGCAAGAGGCCTGCCTCGATCGAGGAGTTGTGAGCCTGCACTCAACGAACGGGCGAATCCATTCGCTCGTACATACTGCGCTGGTCCAACACCAAGAACTCCGCGGCGCACATCTCCAAAGAAAGGGCTATCGACGCCTTCAAGGACGGGGTCAAGCGCCAGGACTTCAAGGAAGAACTTGGGCGCGTCAAGCCCAAGACACTCGACCACCTCATGGACATCGCCAACAGGTGGGCCGACGGCGAGGACTCCGTCCACCGAGCGCACTCGGAGGAAGAGGACGACTACGGCCGACGGCGAGAATGCCGTAGCAAGAGGAGATCGCGCATCTACGACGATCGCAATGGACCCGACATGGTCGCGGCTGGCTACGCCGACCGCCGTAGCGATGGAAACCGCAATAGCGGTGGATACCGCGGAGGCAATTTCCACGATGGAGGATGCCCAGCACAGTCATGGCAGCGCCGCGGTTGCGAGGACGGACCCTCAGCATACGAAAAACTGTCGGGTCCATGCACCATCCACTTCTATATCGACAAGCAGGATGGTAAGAAGAAGGCAAGCCACATGCTCAAGGACTGCCGCGAGTTCCAGAAACTCAGCAAAAGCATGGCTTAGATGAGGCAGCAAGCCCCAAACCCTGGATTTGGGAACGCACTCGCACCGGGCGAGATAGCGCATGGAGCTCCTCCACCGCCACCTGTAGGAGGCCTGAACCGCCGAGTCGCACCAGCACAGAATAACGGTGGACACGGGTATCCCCCGCCGAAAGGAGCGCTGATGATCCAAAAAGGGCGCCCAACGAATAGGGTGCAGAAGAAAATCACCCGTCAGATCAACCTGGCCGTGACAGCTCCACCCACCATCCATGAGTACCTCAGTGGATCGGAGTCTTGCATCACGTTCAGCCGTTCGGATCACCCTTGCCAGGTCCCTCGCCCAGGTCATGCTGCCCTGGTGCTTGAGGCGCAGATCGGAGGTTTCGAGATGAGCCGCGTCTTCATGGACGGTGGCAGCAACATCAACCTGATGTTCGCAAGCACCCTAGCAGCAATGTGGATCCCGCTGTGCAGCCTGGAACAGTCAGACACAACGTTCCATGGCATCGTTCCAGGAAAGGGCATATTCCCCCTGGGAAAGATATGGCTCGACGACATCTTCGGCAAACCGGATAACTTCTGATGCGAGCGCCTCGAGTTTGAAGTGGTGGACTAGCCATCACAATACCACGCCATCCTCGGGCGTGTAGCATTCGCAAGGTTCCTGGCAGTACCACACTACGCGTACCTGCTACTCAAGATGCGGGACCAGCGTCATCACGGTCCACGGGAGCTTCACCCGATCGGACCACTGCGACAGGGACTTCAACAGAATCTCCCAGTCATTCGGCATGCAAGAGGAGCTCGTAATACTCCGCGAGGTGACGGACAATGGGGCACCCCCAGTCGCACGGCAAAACGCACCTGATATGTCTTTCGACTCCACCATCAACACAAAGAAGGTACAGGTCCACCCGACGGATGCCTCCAAGACGGCGCTGATCGTGAACGATATCAGCCCCGCATAGGAAAGCACGCTCGTCGAATTCCTCCGTGAGCGCTAGGAAATCTTCGCCTGGTGTCCTGCGGACATGCCAGGAGTTCCCAGGGAATTCGCCGAGCATGCACTCAACATCTTTCCAGATGCCAAGACCGTCAAGCAGTCCATCCGGAGACTGTCCGAGCCCCGGGCCGAAGCCATAGGGATTAAAGTCAACAGACTACTCGCTACAAACTTCATCAGGGAGATTAAAGAAAGTGAGTGGCTCGCCAATACAGTGATGGTCCCCATAAAGGACACGGACATCCTGCGGATGTGGGTGGACTTCACGTCGCTGAACAAGCACTGCCCGAAAGACCACTTCCCTCTACCTCGGATCGATCAGATCATCGATTCGATGGCAGGATGCGAGAAACTCTCCTTCCTCGACGCCTACTCAGGCTACAACCAGATTCGACTCAAGGTCGAAGATCAGGAGAAAACGACGTTCATCACGCCGTTCGGAGTGTTCTGCTACAACACAATGCCCTTCGGGCTAAAGAACGCAGGTGCTACGTACCAGCGATGCATGCAGGCATGCCTGAAAGACCAGATCGGTCGCAATGTCCAAGTCTATGTCGACGACATAGTCATCAAAACCAGGGAGGCGAGAACACTCATCGATGATCTCCGCGAGACATTCGATAATATCGACCGCTACAGGATCAAGCTTAACCCTGAAAAGTGCGCCTTCGGCGTCCCATCGGGCCAGCTGCTTGGTTACTTCATCTCCCAGCGAGGAATCGAGGCGAAACCGAAGAAAATCCGGGCCATAATGGCCATGGAGAAGCCGAAAAACCTCAAGGGTGTCCAGCAGCTTGCAGGACGAATAGCGGCATTAAGCAGGTTCATCAGTCGCATGGGCGAGAAAGCACTTCCATTCTACCAGCTGTTGCGCAAGGCAGACAAATTCGGGTGGACGCCTAAGGTGGATGACGCATTCGAAGATCTAAAGCGGCTGCTCTCTACCTCGCCCGTCTTGGTTATGCCAAAGGAGCGCGAGCCCCTACTGTTGTACATAGCAGCTACACACCAGGTAGTGAGCACCGTACTGGTGGTCGAGCGACCCGAAGAGGGCAAGACCCATGGGGTCCAACGCCCAATCTACTACCTAAGCGAGGTATTGACACCAACAAAGCAGAGGTACCCTCACTACCAAAAACTCGCCTACGGTGTGTTCATGACGGCTCGTTGGTTGAGCCACTACTTCCAGGAGCACCAGGTGATGGTCGTCAACGAGGCACCCCTGAACAGCATCCTGAACAACCCAGAGGCGACAGGACGCGTGGCCCTGTGAGGCATCGAGCTGTCACCTCTAGACATCATCTATGAGAAACGCCACGCGATCAAGTCCCAAGTCCTCCCGGACTTCCTCGTACACTGGATGGAGCTGCAGCTGCCAGACACCCCAGACATGACACAGTCATGGACGATGCACTTCGACGGCTCCAAGCGTGAAGCCGTAGCAGGAGCCAGAGTCATACTAACCTCCCCGCAGGGCGATAAGATGAAGTACGTCCTCCGGATGAAATTTCGATCTTCCAATAACGAAGAAGAATACGAGGCCCTCATCCACGGCATGAGAATGGCAAAGATCTGCGGCGCAATGCGCCTAGTCATCTACGGTGACTCCAACCTCGTCGTCCAGCAGACGATGAACGAGTGCGATGCGCACGCCGCCAACATGATTGCGTATCGCGCACTCTACAACGCACTCGAAGGAGACTTTGACGGCTGCGAGCTTCGGCACGTTGGAAGAGAAAGCAACGAGGAGGCCGACAGACTCGCCAACATCGGCTCCACCTACGCACGGGTGCCACCAGGTGTATTCCTCGAACAGATCTGCGTACCATCCATCAAGCGGAAATTCCCTAAGGGATCACCCGAAGAAGCAGAACACTCGGGGGCTGCGCTACCCGACGGTCAAGAAGGACCCGAAAAGCTGGACATAGAGGTCGTTGTGGTCAACCTAATGCAGGTCATGGCAGTCGAAGAAACTTGGACACGGCCATACCTCCAGTACTTGATAGACGGAGAATTGCCTGATAGCCCGACGGATGCCCGGCGCATATCTCGTCGGTCCAAAGCCTTCACCATCATCAATGGCGAGCTGTACAAGCGCAGAATTTTAGGTGTACTACAAAGGTGCGTCTCCATCGGCGACGGAAAAACCATCCTCCAAGACATCCACGAGGGCATCTGTGGCCATCATGCAGGCAGCCGCTCCCTTATCGCCAAAGCTCTACGAGCTGGATTCTACTAGCCAACAGCCATGAACGACGCCAAGGACATCGTCCGAAGATGCAACGGGTGCCAAAGGTTCGCCGACAAACCACACGACCCGGGTCAGAGCTCAGGCCCATACCTTTGGCCTGGCCTTTCGCCCAATGGGGCCTCGACATGATCGGCAAGCTGCCAAGGTCCTCGAAAGGGGGGCACGTCTACCTCCTGGTCGCAGTTGACAAATTCACCAAGTGGATTGAGTCCATGACGGTCACTAACCAAAAGGGCAAGACTGCCGTCAAGTTCTTTCAATCCATTGTCTACAGGTTCGGCGTACCGCATAGCATCATCATCGACAATGGGTCGAACTTCATCTCCAAAGAATTCTAGGACTTCTGCGAAGGCCTCGGAATCAATATCACATACGCCTCAGTGGCGCACCCGCAAACAAACGGGCAGGTGGAGAAGGCCAACGGCCTAATCGGCGCTGGCATCAAGAAGCGCCTCATGAGCCCACTCGAGCGACTCGCCGGAGCCTGGACGAAAGAGCTGCTCTCCGTCCTATGGAGCCTACGTACAACGCCAAATAGCTCAACCGGCTACACGCCGTTCTTTATGGTGCATGGAGCCGAAGCCGTGCTACCAGGAGAGGTACGCAACCAGGCCCCACGGGTCGTCGCTTATAGCGAAGCCAAATCCACGGCTGCACTCGAAGACGCCGTCGACACACTCGACGAAGCGCGAGACATAGCAACAACTCGATCAACGGTGTACCAACAGAGTCTCCGCAACTACCACAGCCGACGGCTGCGCCCAAGGTCCTTTGTCGAAGGAGACCTAGTCTTGCAACTCAAGCAAGAGCGACCGAAGAAATTCGAGTCACCATGGGAAGGACCCTACATCGTCATTGAAGTCATCCCAGGTGGCGCCTATCGCCTCAAGAACGTGGAGTCTGGAGTCGCATACTCCAACCCATGGAATGTCGCAGAACTGCGACGGTTCTACCCCTAGCTACCTCCCTCTTTTACTTTCAATAAGGCTATTCAGCCAAGGCTACTCAGCCGAGCAATGTACCTCCTTTATTACGATATGAATAAAGCTAAGTGTCTCGCCCCAAAATTTTGTTTACTATTCGCATCTTACTCCATGCTACAAACGCACTCGGGGGGCTCCCCCCACCTCACGACTTCGTCGACTAAGGATAACATGTGTACACCTGAGTAGCTGACAACGTCAGGCTAACGAAAAGGGCACGTATACAAACAAAGCACTACGTGCTAAAACAACAACCAAACCTTTATAAAAAAGGGCAAAACACGCCCAGTCAAATATATAAATTTTACATCTATCTTTTTTACAGGTACTACCTATTCTGAAGAATAACCTGAGCACGCTTCTCAAACAGATCTACGATCTGTTCGGCATAGTGCCTTACAGCCGCATAATGCGGACGCATATCCCACTCGCCACCATCTGGCCGAAGAGGTGGCCCAGCCACTACAGCGGACAGATCTACATCAGGACGATCTAACCGCACAAGGGAGAGCGCAGCCTTCACCCCCACAACGAGTTGATGCCGCACCAGTTCCCTGACATGATGCACATTTCGAAACTTCGACAGCAGACCAGAGAGAGTCGACGGTGCATCATCCAGCGGAAACATTACATGCAGAACCGACGCCAGTGAAGACTTCACCTGATGAAGCACCCGCGATACCTGGTAGACACGTTTTTGCACCGTCGCAAGGACCGTGGCACGATCACGGTCCATCCAGAAGAACCCGCCGGCTTCCATGTCCTGCTGAGTCAAGAAGTTGATCCGAACAGCAACACCCTCCTTCTCCTCCCTTGGAGCAATGTTAGCACCTGCAACACTTGCAAAAGAGTAAGATGAAAGGCTAGCAGGCGCATCCGAAGTAACGGGCAACATCTCGAAAAACTCACACTAAAGCTGTTCGGACAAACGAAGCAACTCCGCCATCAAGTACTCCTCTCTGGCAGCACCACAATCCGCTTTGGATTTCCAAACATCAGCGTGACCATGCACCCCAAGAAACTCTTGATCGATGCTACGAATACGGTCTCGAAGAAACACAAGATGCGACGCACCATCCAAGGATGGTCGCAGCTGCGCCGCAGATGAAGTGTCAACGGTATCATCACCCGAAGGATCCTAGATTAGCAGAAAGACAAAGACATGAACAAGAAGATGAAGGAGCACAGAACTCAACAAATTCATTAAGTGCAGCAAAAGCCACTACGTGGCACAAGGATCATTCATCAAAATAATTACAACAAAAGAAGCTACAACTATCCTACAACTACAACGCCTATGAAGCTGCACCCTGAGTAGCCTCGGAGCCGGACTACCTCGCCTTGGCTTCTCCCTGCTGCCTTAGCGCGTACTCGGCCAGCAGATCAATCAGCTTCGGCCCGTAACGCTTACAGCGAGCAGCATAGGTGGCGAAGGCTACCGAGGATCCATCAGCGGTCGTCGGCATCCGGGGAGTGACCTGAGGAAGGTCTAGCTCCGCTCCAGTCGCCAAGGCCATTGCCAGCCTGACGGATGCGCCGATGCCCTTCTGCTTGTGCTTGTACGCCGCAGGTGCTTCGGCTGACAGCGCCTCCGCCAGGGCATCAACATCTTCGAGGGCCACGCCCTTGGGGATAAGCTCCATATAGAAGCGCCCAAGGACCTCCTTGGCCTTGGCAACCGAGTTGACAACGGTACTGCAGCGGTCTTCGACCGCCGCAGTAGCATCATCCAGAGCGCTCCCGTGCTCCAGAGCACCGCGATCAAACTCGATGCCCACGGCATCTAAGACAACAAAGGAAGCAGAATGAATAAAAGCACTACAAAAGAAAGACAAGGAAATCAAAAAGAGGAAGGCGGAGATACTCACCCGAAACAGCCTTGGCAGCCGCCATAAGCTTGCCGGCCACCTCTCTCTCTCGCGTGCAGCCGTGGTGGTGGTGAGCTGCTCCTCGCGGTCCGTAGCCTCCTGCTGCAGGCGCTCCTTAGCCTCGACCGCATTGGCCAACTCCAGCTCGAGGCGCTCCCTTGCACCAACGGCGACCTCGACCTTTTTCTCCGCTTGACCAAGGCTCTTTGTGAGAGCATCAATCTCACGAAGAGAGGCGTTGTGGTCCTCTGCAGTAAGCAATACACATGTCAGATCGAAGGACAAAAATGCAAGAAGAACAAAAAACCAAGGCATAAAAATACCTTGAAGTTGTTTGAGGCTGGCCTCCAACGCCAGGTGCTGCTGCACGAGTTGGTTGGCACCTTGCACAAAAGGCTGCAAAAAAAAGAACTACTAGTCAAAAGAACGGCTCGGGGGCTACGCCCAAAAGAATGAGCAGAAGCAAGTCGCACATCCGAAAAATGATCGGGGGCTCCCCCCGAGCCTCGAGGGAAAAACAAACAACAAAATACCCCACAGATGCTCGGGGGCTCCCCCTGAAGTGGGAAGAAAAGAAAAATCAATGAATCATCCAAAAAAGCTCGGGGGATCCCCCGTGGCAGAAAGCAGAATTACTTACATGATTTGACGGCGACTCCGAAGTTCCTCTCGCAGCCTTCTGAGGCACAACCACCCGAATATCCTGCGGAGAAGGGTTTGGAGCAGCGCCTTCAGAGGTGGCCAGCATCAATCGCTCCGATGGCAGCTCGGACATGGAGTCCACCACTTCATTGTCCGGTGCAGCCGGAAACAATTCAGGAAGCGGCGGCGACATGCCCGGCACCTTGAACTCCTGCACAGAAGAAGCAAATTTGTCAGCAGACAAATAAATACAAGTAAAACGCAGTCGAAAATAGCGCCACGCGCACGTCCCAGATCTACACCTGTGGAACCGGACGAGAAGCGGAGAACGGAGAAGTCAGCGACTTCCCCGGGATATCCTCTCCAGCCTTGAACTTCAGCAGCGGACGAAGGATTCCGTCGAGATCCCCCTTGGAGAATTCCTCAGCCGAAACCCTAGTCGGATCGTGGCGACCCGCATAAAGAAACATCAGGTGCGCCCTAGCCTGGTGCGGCTGCACCCGACGTTTGAGGAAAGTGTGGATGATATCCACACCGTTCACCTCCTTATCCGGAATCAGCTGGAGATCCTCCACTCGACGATAGAGAGTCTCTATCTCCGCTACCTCGCCATCCAAGATCTGGTTCTTCCAGGACCTCTTCGGCTCGATCTTTTGGGAGGGGTCGAAAGGAGAAGACCAAAATCTTTCCCAGCCACCGTGGAGTCGCGGATGTAAAACCATCGCCTCCGCCAGTACTGGATAGATTCGGACATGGAAAAAGAGAAGAAAAGAAGATTGGATCGAAGAGAGATGATGCAACCCCCAATGGGATAAACACCATTAGAACCAGATTGCCTCTTCACGGAATAGAGCTTCTGGAAGAGGCCAAAGTACGGCTCGATACTGAGCCAGCACTCGCAGAAAGTAACAAAACAAGCAATGTCAAGAAGATAGTTGGGGGAAAGATGATGCAGCTAGATGCCGTAAACAAAAAAGCAGTCCACGAAGGAAATTGTGGACTGGGAAGGAAAAGCCCCGAAGGACAAATGCGAGGAACATAACCCGAAACCCAGCAGGGGGACGGGGAATTACCTTGTTGCCAGGGAGTTTGACGGCCTCCCTATCCTGTGGGATCAAGCCCCGCTCACGAATCTTGCGGAGATCACTCTCCCGCGTCTCCGATCGCCTTGACCGTCGGTGACAACTTGGCTTAGCTGGTGCCAACCGTAGAAGAAGACTTCTTAGGCTTCCCCATTGCGGTGCGGCGGCGCCGGCGGCGAGAACGTAGGATCGAAGAAGGAAATGTTCGAGGATATTCCAGTGTGCAGCAAGGCTCAGAGAAGATTAGAGTAGTGAAACAAGAATAGCTGCGGTGAAAACAGATTAATTTTTCTCCATAGGTTATAAGGACAAATACGATGCACGGCAACCGTCCATCGAGAAGACCTAGCGTCAAATGCAAGATCTGACCGTCCACGTGTCAGTACAGCAGTGAACCGTCGCTCACACGCCGTCCACTACGCGCGGAAATCGAGGTGACGCCGTAATTATCTCCACGTCGCGCATGATCGGTCAATTCAAGGTCAGAAGGTGGGACCCATGTTCGTCCAGTCACGTCATCTCTGGTGCAGCAGACGTTTGAGGTCACCGATCGTCAACACTGACGTCATCCAATGCTATACTAGCAAAAGCCACAATTCTTCGGCTACAAAGCTAAGAGTACTCACTCGAATCTACGATTCGACTAACTACTCGGGGGCTACTCCTATCAGGAGCGCTGGCCGCGCACCCGAAAATGAACAAAACACTATAGCACTGAACTATTTCTTCGAGTACTACGTCGAGTCTGCGACTCCACTACGGACTCGGGGGCTACTCCCATAGGGAGCATGGATTCAAGCATCCGAAAAATTTGTGTCCTACGGACCTGGAGCTAAACAACGGATGAATTAATGTCTCTGCTCGAGTCTACGACTCGAACAGACACTCGAGGGCTACTCCCATAGGGAGCGCTGGTCGCGCACCCTATGAATTCTTTGACTGCGATCCTTCGGATCAGCATGCAACATTTTTCCCGGCAACTTTGCCCTAATGAAACGCTGAGTGAGCAACATTCTCCTTGGCCACCCGAAGCACCTCCTCGGTGATAAACATTCGGATGTCGTGTCTGCGACGCAAAGATAAGACCTACAGATAATATCTGATGGCCTGGCAATGCACATGACTGCGCTCTGCTAGTATGAATCCGTGTCAACAGGCGCGATGAAAAATCCCGACGGACGCGTTGGTTACATCATTTAAATTCACTGGAATTCCACTCATGTAAGTCCTCCGCGGCCTGAGTCGAATTACGCCAGCATATGTTCCTCGAACCTGAAGAAGATCGTGTTGTTTTGTCCTAAGACAGTTAACTGACCCCGATCTGTCGGGAGAGTCAGGCACACGCATCGACAATCCCTACACATTCTCTTGAAAGACAGAGTTGCACCCCAAGGATTGAAGAGTCCTCAGCCGAATCTACGATTCGACTGAACACTCGGGGGCTAGTAACATGGTTATACCCCGCGTGTACGTGATCTCAGCATACCTGGTCCAGCCCAAGGAAGGCCCACGACAAATATACGCCGGCCCATGAAGACTTTCGGGTGGCCAAGGCCCATGACGCCTTCGGATCCTTGGAGAGCAAGACTAGAGTAGATAGGAAATTCAAAGGGGTAAACCCTAAAACCTGTAACCGACTCGATCTGTGACTGGGACCTGCCTATCTCTATATAAGGACCAGGAGGGCATGGCAAGGAGGCTCTCTTACAATCTCTCGCACACCACCGCATACAAACCTCCACGCCAGATTGCATCTGCGCACCCCTGTAACCTTCGGTTCCGCCGTAATCAAGAGCATACAAGCAGGAGTAGGGTTTTCCCTCCGAGGGCCTGAACCTGGGTAAACCTCGTGTCCCCGTGTTGCTTGTTTGCTAACCATTCCACGATATCCAGCATCCCCATCTTCTTCAAAACCCAAGTCCATAACAATGGGCATTGACGAGATTAAACCTCGTCAACCGTTGCCGGGGAGACTAAGGACGTCTTCACAAGGGGAGTCCTTCACTTCCTTTCTCTTTACTTTGTTTTTAATTTGCTTTGTTTATTTTTCTTGGTTTTGTTTGCCTCTTTCCAAAAAACCCAAAAAAATTAGTCTAGTTTGTTTTGCTTGCTTTATTCAAAAACCCAAAAAAATTAGTTCCTACTCTAGTTGGTGGTCTATTATTGCCTTGCTTGGTCATGCTTTCTATCAATTGATGGTTTCTTTGAAACTAGTTCTTATTGGCAAGGTGGGTTCACGGAAGAACAAAGGTATTATTATAAGGAACACAATTTGGCACAAAAAGGGAAACACTTATGGGAACAAATTAATAAGTTGAATACTATTGCTAGAGACGTGTGCTCTACTTATAATGTTACTTATTGCTTTGATGAAGCTTGTTGTTGTAGGAGGTATAAACACCTCTCTTTTCAATGTGAGTATAATGATAATGTTACCATATCATCTTATGTTAAAGGAAATTATGACTTTTATGATGTGCAAAAAATTGAAGAATTTATTGCTTTTAAGGGTGCATTTGAACTTGCTAGTTTGTTTGAAAATACTGATGATGCACCTTATGAACATTAGGTTTATGAGATACTTAAATTTTGCTTTGACAATTACAAGGAAGCAAATGGCTACATTATTAAATATTTTAATAGATGCTTTCCACACATGGAAGAGACTAATGCCTTGCAGGAGCCTATGGAAGAAGAAATTGTTAAAACTGGAAGCTCATTAGATGAAAAAGAGGAGGAGAGTGATGAACAAAAGGAGAAAGAATGGATTTACCCATGCCTGACTTCTAATGAGAGTAACTATTTATCCCTTACATTATTTGATTGTCCCCCATGCTTACCAAAGGAGGATGAATGTTATGTTCCTGTGGATCCTTTTGAAATATCTGCTTTGGATAAAACCTCTGGAGGTTTTAATCCTACTGTTTTTAAGCTTGATAGAAATTATGTGTTTGTAGATCATGAAAAGCATGCTTTATGTGATAGATATATTGTTGATTTTATTCATGATGCTACTGAAAATTATTATGGGAGAGGAAAGTATGGTTGTAGAAGTTTTCATGGTACTGAAACACCTCTCTATGAGCTGAAAGTTTTGAAGTTGATCTTGTTTCATCTTCCTATGTCTGTAACTTTGTTCTTTGTGAATTTATTTGCATACAAGATTCCTATGCATAGGAAGTGGGTTAGACTTAAATGAGTTTTGAATTTTCTTCTTGATGCTCTCTTTGAATTCAATTCACAATTCTTATGTGAGCATCTTCTCAACCTATCATGCCTAACTTAAAGGTGTTAAAGAAAAGTACTTGTTGGGAGATAAACCAAGAGTTTCCTTGAGTCTTGGAAGTTATTACTTCTGTAATGACCTCTCCTTATCCTTTTTGTTTGCTTTTTGTGCCAGAATGACCTCTAATGAGAGGGAAGTAATATTTGGGGAGTTGCTGTCCCGAAACAGATTTCTGTCCTCCACCAAAACAATTCATGAGGAGTCTCTGTAACTCGGATTGAGCTGAAACTTTACGAATACATCCCCTAGTATGTTATTTAACTTTTGTTAGTTCAACACTTTTTTATTTGAGCAACAAAAGATGTTCAAAAAATCGGTTTCTACCTGCTGGTCTGTTTTGACAGATTTCTGCCATTATTTGCATTTGTTTCTTATTGATTCCTTTTTGAGTTCTCTTTAGGTGAATTGAGCTTTCTGAAGGAGTTACTATAGTAGCTTGTGTTTTTATTGAAAATCCTTGCTGTTCCAAAGCTTTGCCAGGGGTCTATTATCTTTTGAATAAGCTAATGTTGCTAATGAAGATTGTGTGAAGTTTTGTATGAAGGAAAAATTTCAGGTGTAAAGAGAGAATGATGAAATGAGATCAAGAATGGACAAAAGCTCAAGCTTGGTGATGCCACCATGGTGTCACCCCAAGAAATATCCAATAGGACAAGCGTCAAAGCTTGGGGATACCCAAGGCATCCCCTTCTTCATCAATAAAAAGATCAGGTCTGTCTAGACACTTCGTTTTTATTGTTTCATTCACAGTTGTGTTGTTCTTGGAGCGTCTTAGTTTTTGTTTGCTTTGCTTAGGTTGTTTAGTTTTCTTAAATAAAGTAGTTTGGACCCTGTTCTCGCTGTGTTGTTTTTCAAATAAGTTGCTTGGTGTTGGAAATGAGTAGTAAGTTCTTGCTTGAAGTGCAAGAGGAGCTTGCATTGACTGTGACTTAGACTTTAGCATGACATGCTAGGTGTTTTTTTGAACTTATGCTTAGTGATTATTGATGTAGCATGTCTTGTTCCAAACAATTAGGATTTCTTAGTGTGCCTTGAAGAAATTATGCGTTGTTTTAGCATGCAAAAGCATAGTATTGTGGTATTCTCCTTTGATGCTTTGCTTGGGTTGACTTGGCACATGCTCACACCATGTTATGACTATGACAAGTAACCATTAGCCTCTATGATAATTTAGTCCTTGACTTGTAGTACCACTCTTTGCTTTGATTAGTATGCTTTGTTGCACTGCATGATTATGTCCATTATGCTCTCTTAGTTGGTTGCTCCCAGTCTTTTGCTAGCCTCCACTTGTATGAGTAAGTTCTACTCATGCTTGCAACTCCCAAGAAACGAAGTTATTCCAAAGTGTCCACTATAAACTCCTATGCATGGTGTTTTACACCATTCCAAGTATATTCTTGTTTTCAACTATCTTCCAATTAAAAACTATTTTTTTATGTGAAAACTTAGTGATTAAAGCCATCACGAACTTGATTGCACACTTTATTCTTTGCCCCTAATAAACTTGAACCATTGTGACAACTTTGTTGTATATGCTTGCACTTATAAGTTGGAATTAGCAGAACCGTGCTGTCACGGGGAACGTTTTCAACATTGCACTTGTGCTTTGTACTCAGTTGATATCATGTTCTTTTGTTTATGGATGTCACCGATGTGAAATAAAGAGGGAACTTGTAAGTCCATGGAGTTTGTATCCTATGTTAGAGAAACGCCTAGGCCGCTAGCCTAAGCCATGCCTAATCATGGTGGAAACTTGCAGCATCACCATAGTGACATCTATGAAGCATTCTTCTTATAAAAAAAAGAGAGACACATTGAGAAAATAGGAAAGAGAGAAAAAAAAGTACCATATTCCCATGGTACATAAGAAGATTGCTGAGATGCTCATTGTATGCTTGCCTTGTCATTTTGGTTATGGGAAAGCTCATGTACCATGTGCAAGGTGTACCCATTGGCGGTTCTCAATGATATGCAAATACTTACAATGACAAGAACTTACAGGTGACTAAAGTTGAGTAGCATGAGGTGTGGCCCTTGTATTCAAGGGACTTGAGATTGCCAACTTATACTTCGTCAAGCATATACTCCATCTTTGTTCACTTTAACCCTAATCACTTCAAGATGCTTATGATAGGGGCAATGAGGGCTGAAAGCTAACAAGTACCATAATTTTTGGAAGCTCTTTTTGAAACTTGAAATCGCTGCTTCCTTTAAAAAAGGCCTTTCTTCCACCATTATTTGAGTCTCCACCTTCTACCTTTAGGCACCATTAAGAGAGCATAGTTGTTATTCTGTGTGGAGTGTTCCAAAGCTTATTGATTAATGCATATTGTGATATTACTTGTTGTTGTGCTATTCTTTTCTAGTCACCCTTGTGAACTTTGAAGGTGTCCTATGCATCTATTTGCTACTCTATAAGGGACAAGCTGATTGCCACTAGGCTATGTTTTCTGTATGTGAAACAAACAAATGTTTTTCAATGCATGTTATTCATGATCTTTGTTTGTAGCTTGCCATGTTGCAAGGATAGTTAATATGTCCTATTGTTAGAACTCCATCTTTCATACACATGTTTAGAGTTCTTTGATCCCAGCTTTCAATGCTTGCAAATGGTTGGATCTTTATTGTGAGGGTGCATGTCACCTCAAAAATTATTCTTTTTATCACTTACCTACTCGAGGACGAGAAGGAGTTAAGATTGGGGATGCTTGATACGTTGGAAATGTATCTATAATTTTTGATGCTCCATGCTTGTTTAGTATCTACTTTGCTTTGCTTCTCTACACTTTGAGGTGCTTTTTACATGTTTTCTAGTACTAACCTATTAATAAGTTGCCACAATGCCAGTTGCCTGTTTTCTGCTGTTTTTGGTTTCAGAAAAGTTAGTAAATAAAATTCTGGGAATTGGGCGGGACAAACGTCAAAGTCAATTACTTTCCGTGGGGAACAAGAATCCAGAAGACGAGACAAAGACTCAAGCCAGGGCAGCCAGACCCCCTAGGCGCGGGTGGGCCCTGCCCCGCGCCTGGGAGGGGTGTCGCCCCTCAGGCCGCCTCCTCGGCCTCCCCCTTCGCCTATCAGAAGCCCCCGATGCAGAAACCCTAACTACCCGATCAAATCTCCATGAAACCGTTTGTAGCCGCCGCCACCATCATCCCTAGATCGGGGGGATCTGAAGTTCTTCCCGGCACTCTACCGGAGGGGAGATCATCCCGGAGGCCTTCTCTCCGGTATGATGCGTGAGTAGTTCCATCATGGACTATGGGTCCATGTAGTAGCTAGATGGTTGTATGTCCTGCTTTGTGCTTTCATGTATAGATCGTGTGAGCTCCGTTCATGATCAAGATCTAATCTATTTGTAATTATGCATGTTGTGTTTATGGGGATCCGATGGATATTGAGATTATTATGTTGGTTTTATCAATGGTTTTGTCTTTATGATTCTATCATGTCTGTGTTGTTTGTGATCTTGCATGATCTCTGTTGTTAGTAGCTATCTTGGCCAAGTAGTTGCTAGTGACTCCAAGAGGGAGTATTTATGCTCGATAGTGGGTTCATGCCTCTAGTTTCCAAGGGAAGTGACAATAATCTCTTCTGTTGTAGATGTGTTGTTTCTACTAGGGAGAAAACAACGGTCTCTTGTTCATGGAACATGTGGACTATTTACCTTACACACTTTCCTTAAAGAAGTTGTTTGTTGCTTGCAACTTAATACTGGAGGGGGTTCAAATGATAACCTGAAGGTGGACTTCTAGTCATAGATGCAGTTGGATGGAGGTCTATGTATCTTGTTGTATTGCCCAATTGAATGTCATATGATCTTTCTGACTAGTAATTACATTGTTATGCTCTGCTCAGTTCCTGTCAATTGCCCTGCTGTAATTTGTTTACCCTTCCTGCCATGTTGTTTATCTAAGGAGAGCACCTCTAGTGAACTATGGACCCCGGTCCAATCTTTACCATTGATACATCTTCCACTGTTACTTGTTTACTTGCTACAAACCATTACCTTCTGCACCATTCGTTTAATCCTTTGTTACAGCAAATCGGTGAGCTTGACAAGCTCACTGATTCGTTGGGGCAAAGTCTTGAGTTTGTGTTGTGCAGGTCTCCGCGTTGCTTGCAAAACCTGTGTGATGTTTCCTTCCTCCTTCTGGTTCGATAACCTTGGTCTCAACTGAGGTAAAACTTGATGCTTACTTCACGGGCTTCCTCTTTCTTACTCTCTCCCTATGTCAACAAGATATCCTCATTGATCACTCTCTTTAACTATTCCTTCGCAAAGCTCACTTATGGTTCCAAAGAACCTCCCTTTGTAAACCTCTCAAAGACTCTCTTCCAAAAACCTCTCTCGTTTACCATGGCCAAGGCCCTCCTTTTATATCTCAAGGGGATACCATAGTTGCCGATGTGCGTGCACCCTCCTATCATTCTCGGGATCCACTATAGTCATGCCACGCGACACGGAGGCAGGGGGTGGTGCTGCTGTCCACTCCTGGCCGTGGACGGTGCTGTTGGCCACTCCTTGACTGTGATACTTGATGGCATGGAGATAACACGGCGCACGTGCTATCACATTGGGACTGCCGCACATGCACCCTCATAAATGCCTTGTAGAGGTGCAGGGATAGGGGCACCTGTCTCCCATGTGGCTTGGCATGCTTCCGTCGACTCCCACTTTGTTAACCTGCATTCCGGGGTGCGCTTGGCCCGGGGGAGCCTCATCCTTGATGACTTCATGGCGTAGTGGGTTGATACGCCCGTCAACACCACTTATATCCTTCGTGACCCTATTCCCGGGCTAGCTTCCCTACATGTTAAATGCATACACAAGTCATAGTGGCCTTACTCAAAGGTCTCCACATGCGAGAGGGGGCATAGGAACAACCATGGGAAATGTTCCACTCCCTCTTCACCATGTAAGGCTGAAGATGTTCTAGATACAGTGACATATTTCAGAGAAGGTGACTCCCTTTTATTTTTCTCATGAAGAAGATCTTGCCAGAGAGTTAATCTCTTCCCATGCGACGAGGCGCAATGTGAGGGTTCCTCTTTTCCATTGTGCCGACAAGAAGAATGCCTGTCGGAGTGATGAGTGCGTGAACACTTCGTTGGGAGACCCCAAGAGGAAGGTATGATGAGCACAGGAGCAAGTTTTCCCTCAGTAAGAAACCAAGGTTATTGAACCAGTAGGAAGAAGGAAACGACTCAAAGGTGTTGCTAGCAACTTGGAGACCTGCACAACACAAACTCAAGACTTTGCCCCAACGAACAGTGAGGTTGTCAATCTCATCGGTTTGCTGTAACAAAGGATTAACTATATGGTGTGGAAGGTAATAGTGGTTTGCAACAAGTAAACAGTAAACAATAAACAGTGGAAGATGTATCAATGGTAAAGATTGGACCGGGGTCCATAGTTCACTAGAGGTGTTCTCCTTAGATAAACAAACATGGCATGCTAGGTAAACAAATTACAACAGGGCAGTTGACAGGACTGAGCAAGGCATAACAATGCAATACTAGACATTCATGATCCTATGATATTCGATTGGGCAATACAACATGATACATAGACCGCCATCCAACTGCATCTATGAATGGAAGTCCACCTTTGGGTTATCATCCGAAGCCCCTCTAGTATAAAGTTGCAAGCAACAGACAACTACTTTAAGCAAAGTGTGTAAGGTAAACAATCCACTTGTTCCATGAACAAGAGACCATTGTTTTCTCCCTAGTGGCAACAACACATCTACAACCTTAGAGATTTCTGTCACTTCCCTTAGATTAAATAGAGGTATGAACCCACTATCGAGCATAAATACCCCCTCTTGGAGTCACTAGTAACTACTTGGCCAAGATAGCTACTAACAAGGGAGAGCATGCAAGATCACAAACAACACAGACACAATAGAATCAATAAGACAAAACCATTAATCAATCTGACATAGTAATCTCAATATCCATCGGATCCCCACAAACACAAAATGCATGATTACAAATAAATGAGATCTTGATCATGAACAGAGCTCACAATATCTAAACATAATAGCACAAAGGAGGAGATAAAACCATCTAGCTACTACATGGACCCGTCGTCCAAGGTGGAACTACTCACGCTTCATACCAGAGGCTGGCATGATGAAGAAGAAGGCCTCCGGGATGATCTCCCCTCTGGCAGGGTGCCGGGAAGAGCTTCAGATCCCCCCGATCTAGGGACGATGGTGGTGGCGGCTATAGACGGTTTCGTGGAATATTGATCGGGTACTTAGGGTTTAGGCATCGCTGGGTCTTTATAGGCGAAGAGGCGAGGCAGGAGGGTCGCCAGGGCGGCTGCACCCCCCCAGGCACGAGCCCACCTTGGCCGCGTGGCCGGGGGGTGCGGCCCCCTGGTGGCCCTCCTCCGTCTGGTATTCAGGCTTCGTGTTCCCCACGGTAAAATATTGACTTTGGCTTTTGTCCCATCCAATTCTGAGAATATTGATTTTCTGCCTTTCTGGAACCAAAAACAGAAGAAAACAGGCAACTGGCACTGTGGCATGTTGTTAATAGGTTAGTACCAGAAAACATATAAAACACCTCAAAGTGTAGACGAAGCAAAGCAAAGTAGATACTAAACAAGAATGGAACATCAAAAATTATAGATACGTTTCTGACGTATCAAGCATCCCCAAGATTAACTCCTGCTCGTCCTCGAGTAGGTAGATAAAAATAATAATTTTTGAGGTGACATGCACCATCAATATCAAGATCAAACCATTTGCAAGCATTGAAAGATGGGATCAAAGAACTCTAAACATGAGCATGAAAGATGGAGTTCTAACAGTAAGACAAATTAACTATGCATGCAACATGAAAGGCTACAAACAAATATCATGAGTAACATGGATTGAAAAACGTTTGTTTGTTTCACGTACAGAAAAGATGGCATAGTGGCATTCAGCTTGTCCCTCATGGAGTAGAAAATATATGCATAGGACACCTTCAAAGTTCATAAGAGTTACTAGATAAAAATAGCACAAGAACAAGTAATATCAACAATATGCATCAATCAATAAGTTTTGGGACAATGCACATAGAACTAAGAATGTCAACTATGCTCTCTTAACTGGTGCCTAAAGGTAGAAGGTGAAGACTCAATATAATAGTGGAAGAAAGGCCCTTCATAAGGGAAGCAGGGATTTCAAGTTTCAAAAAGAGCTTCAAAAAATTATGGTACTTGTTAGCTTTCAGCCCTCATTGCCCCTATCATAAGCATCTTGAAGTGATTAAAGTTAAAGTGAACAAATTATGGAGTATATGCTTGGCAAAGTATAAGTTGGAAATCTCATGTCCTTTGAATACGAGGGCCGCTCCTCATGCTACTCAACTTTAGTCACCTGTAAGTTCTTGTCATAGTTAGTACATGTGTATCATAGAGAACCGCCAACGGGGTACCCCTTGCACATGGCACAGGAGCTATCCCATAACCAAAATGACAAGGCAAGCAGATAATGAGCATCTCAGCAATCTTCTTATTTACCATGGGAATATGGTGCTTTTTCTCTCTTTCCTCTTTTCAATACGTCTCTCTTTTTTTATAAGAAGAATGCTTCATAGATGTCACTATGGTGATGCTGCAAGTTTCCACCATGATTAGGCATGGCGTAGGCTAGCGGCCCAGGCGTTTCTCTAACACACATACATAACTCCATTGTAACACCCTCAGAATCGGACCTATGCAAGTTTTAGCGAAACCCGCCAAACCCGCGTAGAAACGATTCAAAGGTGCCACCGAGCACTTTAATGCGGTGAAAAAAGTAATAACATTACACAACAGTCCTCGATGGGACCCACATAACGAGATACAACAGCGACTCAAAGAGTCAAGAATCAGAATATAATATACAAAGATCCAAATCACCTTGAAACGAGGGAGCGTCCAACTACGGACAAGATGCAAATGGGGCTAAGAGCCTGAATAATAACCAATGGCGTCCATAACCCTGCGAGCCAAGCCGGAAGGTAACCACGCTAATGACGTCAATCTCAAAACCTGCTTAAACAAAAGGGGTGCCGACAAAGGGCAAAGGAAAAAGAGGCGTCGATCTTGAGGCGATTGCAGCGAGACTAGAATTGGCGGTCCTCGCCTACATAGGTATGGTGGTGAAGCGGCAAAGCATGCACTAAACAACCTATAGAGACTCGATACAAGCGCCGGCTATCGAGAGAGGATAAGAAAGACCTATTCGGAACCAACTGGTACTAACACCAAACAATCCCATCTGGTATTCCCCTCGAGACCAACGAGGAAGTCAGCGAGGAACTCACACAGTTGGCAGTTTTATTTATTGATTATCGTTGCAGCAATTACTAGTCGGTGTAGATAGTCATCGATAAAATAAGCGATGGGCACCTTTAGTTAACCATTCTGTTATAGTTGCAATAATTACTAATCAGTCAGATAGCATGAGTTAAACCCAAAACCCAGCGTTGTTGGTACTTTTATTTAGCCATTCCGTTGTAGTTGCAATACTTACTAGTCGGTACAATGGTATAGCGACACCAAACAAGCAATTGTTGGCGGTTTTATTTAGCCATTCCATTATAGTGAAGCTGATTACTAGTCATTATAAAGTCAAATTTATAGCACTACTTTAGTTATAGTTGTCTATGATCGAGAATCTTGTGCTCCAAGTCGTCCATAACGCGGACACGGCTTTGAGAAAGTTTTAACCTGCGGGGTGCACAAATAACAACACACACTCGATATGCCTCGGAAAAACCAAATCAAAACCCAGCAAACAGTCCGACAAAGCAATTACAGGATTGAAATATTTGAGGCCACCCTTTAAGTAGATCCATAACGAAGCCCGGCTCGAAACGGGCTTAAGGTTGTGGGCGGTAAGCACTGGGAACCCGAAAGTGTGGCTGGGCTTGTCGATACAGCGAAATCGGGCCACGATCCTAAACAGTACAGTGTGCAGTACCTCGCACAATTTAAATAAAGCAGTAAAGCATGGCATAAATACAGGATAGTAAATAAAACCTCAAACTAGTTTGGCCCCAAGAAATAAGAATGAATCAAGCTCGCTCGGGGTCCATAAGCCTCCGGATGTGGATAGCGAAATCAAGAGCAGGTATCAAGTACTCGGGGTCCCACGGGACACAAGTGGGATCGGAAACCAAATATTATCTATCACCCACCGATGCCTCTGCTTACTTACTTCAATTTTAGTTGTTAAACAGGAATTAAAGTGAACGATAAGTAAAACCATGATCATCTCCGACATCAACATGCGCAATACTACAACCACTGTGGTACTCGACGACACGCAAAAACACTTGAGCAAGCGACTACGACGCGCGGGTCCAACTATCTACCAAACAACAGGTAATAGGATGTGTCCAAGGCAATATGAGTCTGCAAGGGATATCACGGGCACGAAAACTAGAGCATCGCAACACAGATAGCAATAGATCAACAGGAGGGAATAAATACTATAAAAGTAAGATAGGTAGAAAGGAGGGAGGTGCTCGCCTGAAAAACATTGCCGAAGGTTCATCCGAAGATCGGGGCGAAGCTCACATCAACTCAACGGCCTTATCATGAAGAAGCAAAACACTAGAAGAAACACGGATGCACTATTTAATACTACGGCAAAGATCGAGCATGATGCATGTATGATGTATGGCATGGCAAAGGCGATGCAATTAGGCAATATTAAAGCGGAACGGGGTCCCGACATTTAATTAAACGGTTCAAGTTATTTAACTACCCCGCAATTTAAATGTTGTCTTAACAAGGCAAAAGATAGCATCGGTTCGATACACAAATTTAAATGGGGCCAATATAAGACTAGATTTGCCCGCATATGGGCCCCATATTTGATTATAAGGTGAATCGTCATAGTGCCCCCAACCACATGACAATATGCATGCGAATATGACAATTTAATATGCAACAAGTTTTATATATAGCATTTATAAAGTAGGGGCTCGGGAAAGGTGCACACATTAGGGTTCGGCAGATCTTGGGGTTCCGGGGTTCGGGGGTTCGGGGTTCGACGGGATCGGTCTTGGACAACAGAAGTCGATCTTGACGCATCCGAGAAGACGAACTTGGTTAGCGTTGGGGCGCATCGGCCTCGCCCTGGTCGGTGTCGAACTTGTCGTCGATGGAGGACTTGAGTGGATCGGGTACCGGGGTCTTCAGATCCGTGAAGTAGATCTTGTTGCACGGTGTCTGGGGTAGATGAACTTGGTGTATTCGCATCGGCGATCTTGACGTTCGGGTTCTCGACTTCGCATCCGGGAAAGGAGTACTTGTCGCACATATGGTCTTCGGGTCCGGGTAGAAGAGCTCGTCGTCCGGGGTTCTCTGGGCCCGCAACCTGCAGTAGCTGGTCTTGGCGTTCGAGGGAAGTACTTGACGCCCGGCGTCCTTCGGTATCCATGTCGACGGTCTTGTGGATCGAGTAGAAGATCTTGGCGTGCCGTGAAAACTTCGGGTCTCGGCAGAAAAGATGGCGGCTTGACACTCTTGTCGAGGTGGGGATCTTGGCATTCCGACTCCAATGTCGAGGGCGACTTGACACGGCGCTGATCTTGTCGTCCCCCATATTTTGTTAGTTCTAGGTACATGGATGCGGCACCGTTGGTGAAGATCTTGGGGGTTTTGGTTCCGTGGGCATCAACGAACTTGTAGTAGCACATGGTCTTCGGGCCGATCTTGGCTTGCACCTCTCGTATCAAGCATCGGGCCAACACCGCGAGACGGCTGCGGAAGCATGTGCAGCGGACACCAAGACGAGGAGGGGCAGGCGCTCGGGCTTGTGCAGGCAGACGGAGAGCCAGCTCGAGGGGCACCGAGCCCGGTGAGGAGGCCGGAGCTGGCCCTGACGAGGAGGGGCGCCATGGCAGGAAGCTAGAAGGAGGAGGCTCGTGAGGCGCCCTGGCTGCCGAAGGAGAAGCGAGGCGGTGGGCGGCAGCGTCGGAGGGTGGAGGCAGTGGAGGGCTGAGCCGAGGCGTGATAAGGCGAGCAGGGCGGCCTTCGGCATGGCGGAGCCGAGGAAAGCCAGTCGGCAGGCGGAGGAGGCTCGGGCCCAGGCGGCGGCAGGAGAGGTGTCCGTGGCCTTGCGCATGAGCACGTGGGGGCTGACAGGCGGGGCTCATGAGGCGAGGGAACAGAGGCGGCCGGGCTCTCGAGGGCCTTGTGGTCGAGCCAGCTCGAGGAAGGCCTTGTGGCGAGCTTAGTGGAGGCAGGGAGGGAGCATGGAGGGGAGGAGAGAGGCGTGGGAGGAGGGCCGGTGTGGTGGGGTCAGGTGGGCCGGGGGTCACGTGGTGGAGGGAGTGGACCAGGTCAGGGGAGGTGGGATCCGGGGAGATGGGCGCGTGTGCTGGATGGTGGGGTGGGAAGTGGAGAGAGAGAGGGGTGGCTGGTGGGGTGATGTGGCAGATTAGGAGTGGGTAGGGGCTTGGGTTAGGGTGACGTGTCGGGTGGGGATTGGCCGGGGTAAGGTGGCCAGAGGGGTGGGTAGACTAGGTTGGGTAGTTTTAGGATTTTTGGGGGACCGATTGTTTGTCTGGGGTGGTCGTTAGATTGATTGACCCGTCGATCCCACTAAAAATAATTCAATAATTTTATTTGTTTCAAACCGACTTTTGCAAACCGATAGCAAACAAAACAAAATAATCCGGTGACCCGGGTTTTGCGTTTGAATAGAGACGGGGCATCTAGAAAACACAAACAGGTTTTTCCGAAATTAGTTTTATGCAAGCAAATGCAAGATGATGACGATGCTCAAATGCAATGTGGCATGATGACATGAGCATGCGGTCATGATGATGCAATGCACAAAAACAACGCGATTTTCTGGTAGTGGTTTTGCGGGATGCCACATCCATGGACTTACAAGCTCCCATTTTATTTCACACTAACGACATCCATAGACAAAAGAGCATGATATCAACTGTGTACAATGTACAAGTGCAATGTTGAAAGCGTTCCCCATGATAGCATGGTTCTGCTAATCCCAACGTATAAGTGCAAGCATATACAACATAGATGACACAATGGTTCGAGTTTATTAGGGGCAAGAAATATAAGGTGTGCCATCAAGTTCGTGAGAGCTTTAATCACTAAGTTTTCACATAACAAAATACTTTTTAATTGGAAGATAGATGAAAACAAGAATATACTTGGAATGGTGTAACACACCATGCATAGGAATTTATAGTCGACACTTTGGAATAACATGGTCTATTGGGAGTTGGAAGCATAAGTAGAGCTTACTCATACAAGTGGAGGCTAGCAAAAGACTGGGAGCGACCAACTAAGAGATCAATAATGGCCATAATCATGCAAAGAGACAAAACATTACTAATCAAAGAATAAAGTGGTACTACAAGTCAAGGACTAAATGATCATAGAGGCTATGGTGACTTGTTCATAGTCATAACATGGTGTGAGCATGTGCCAAGTCAACCTAAACAAAACATGAAAGGAGAATACCACAATACTATGCTTTTGTATGCTAAAACAACACATGATTCCTTCAAGGCCCACTAAGCAATCCCAATTGTTTGGAACAAGTCATGCTACAGCAATAATCACTAAGCATAAGGTCAAAACAACACCTAGCATGACATGCTAAAGTCTAAGTCACAGTCAAAGCAAGCTCTTCTTGTACTACTCAAGCAAGAACTTTCTACTCCTTTCCAATACCTATCAACTTATTGGAAACAACACAGCGAGAACGAGGATCCAAACTACTTTAATCAAGAAAACTAAGCAAACCAAACAAAAACTAAGACGCTCCAAGAACAACACAACAATGCATGAAACAATAAAAACGAAGTGTCTAGAAAGACCTGAGCTTTTTATTGATGAAGAAGGGGATGCCTTAGGCATCCCCAAGCTTTAACACTTGTACCTCTTGAATATTTCATGGGGTGATACGGGGTGGCATCCCCAAGCTTGAGCTTTTGTCCATTCTTTATCTCATTACATTACTCTCTCTCTCTACACCTGAAAATTTTCCTTCATAGAAAACTTCACACAATCTTCATTACCAACATTAGTATATTCAAAAGATAATAGACCTTTGGATTTAGCTTTAGAACAGCAAAACTTTCACTAAAAACACAAGCTACTGTAGTGTAACACCCTCAGATCAGCCCTATGCAAGTTTTAGCGACTTCCGCCAAACCCGCATAGAAACGATTCAAAGGTGCCCACCAGGCACTTGCTTGCGGGTGGAAAACGAAGTAATATCATTACACAATAGTCCACGATGGAACACACAGAACATATATATACAACAGAGACTCAATGAGTCAAGAATACATATATACAATCACCTTTAAAATGATACAGCGTCCGAGTACGGACAAGATTCAAATTGGGCAAAGAGCCCTGAAGAATAACCAATGGCGTCCATAACCCTGCCCAGGCCAAGTCAGAAGGGTAAGCCTGCTAACGACATCGATCTGAAAACCTGCTTAAACAAAAGGGGTGCCGACAAAGGGCAAAGGAAAAAAGGAGAGCGGTCAGTACTGAGGCCAGTACACGGCGAGACTAGAATTCGGCGGTCCTCGCCTACATAGGTATGGTGGACTGAAGCGGCAGCAAAGCATGCACTAAACAACCTATAGAGACTCGATACAACTGGCGGCTATCAGAGAGGGGTAAGAAAGACCTATTCAGATCCAACCTGATTCTAACACCAAACATACCCATCCTGGTATTCCCCCTCGATACCAACCGAGAAAGTCAACCGAGGAACTCACACAGTTGGCAATTTTATCATTCCATTAAAGTTGCAGCAATTAATAGTCAGATATAGATAGCATGAGTCATCCTGATATAATAAGCAGTGGGCACTTTTTAGTTAACCATTCTGTTGTAGTTGCGATACTTACTAGTCAGATACAATTGTAACATGTGACAACCCAAAACCAGCAATTGTTGGCACTTTTATTTAGCCATTCCATTATAGTGAAGCTGATTACTAGTCATTATAAAGTCAAATTTATAGCAGTACTTTAGTTATAGTTGTCTATGATTGAGATACTGTGCTCCAAGTCGTCCATAACCATGGACACGGCTTTCAGAAAGTTTTACCCTGCAGGGGGCACAAATAGCAACACACGCATGATCAACCTCGGAAAAAACCAAATGAAAACCCAACGAGGCATCACGACAGAGCAATTGCAAGATTCGTATAAATTTCAGGGGACCACCCCACTAAGCAACCCGCGACGAAGTTGGCCGGCTCCGAGACGGACCCAGAGGTTTGTGCCAATGGCTATAAACGACTGGGAACCGAAAGTGTGACTAGGCTTGTCGATACCGCGGAAACATTCCACATTTGTTCCTAAACAGTACAGGTGCTCTACGCTCAATCGTAAATAAAGTAGTAAATAATGGCATAACTACAGGATAGTAATAAAGCCCCAAACTAGTTTGTGGCCCCAAAAAATAATATATGACTCAAGCTCTGGCTAGGGGGATTCATGGTCCCACATGCGGATAGTACGAATATTCAAAGAATAGGTATCAAGTACTCGGGGTCCTACGGGACACAAGTGGACGGTTAAAAAACAAATAACATATATTTCCCACCTGTACCTCTGCATTATTTACCTACTTCAATTTTAGTTATTAAATGGTAATTAAAGCCATGATCATCTCCAACATAAAGCATATGACAGTCTTCTAACAACTGTGGTACTTGACAACACGCAACATCACTTGAGCAAGCGACTACGACACGCAAGTCCAACTATCTACCAAACAACAGGTAATAGGATGTGCCCAAGGCAATATAAGGCTGCAAGGGATAGTATAAAGGGGTACGAAATCTAAGCATCGCAACACAGATAGCAATAGATCAACATGAGGAAGTAAAGACTAGAAATGTAAAATAGGTAGAAAGGGGGAGAATGATCGCCTAGAAACACTGCCGAAGGTTCATCCGAAGATCAGGTCGACACTCGCATCAACTCATCGGCCTAATCCGTGAAGAAGCAAATCACTAGAAGAAACACCGAATGCACTATTTAATACTACGGCAGAAGATCGGCATGATGCATGTATGATGTATGACATGGCAAGGGTGCGATGCAATTATGCAATATTAAGGGGAAATGGGGTCCAACAATTAATTAGGTGGTTTATGTTGTCTAGATACCCCACAATTTAATGTTGTATTAACAAGGAAAAATTATATCATCGGTTCGCTACACAAATTTAAATGGAGCCAAACCAAGACTAGAATAGCCCGCATATGGTCTCCATATTTATTATGAGGTGAATCGGCATAATGCCCCCAAACCACATTGTATGTGTGCAAGCATGACAATTTAATATGCAACAAGTATGTTATGTATATTACAAAAATATATGGGTCTCGAGAAAAGGGGTCACACATAGGGCTCGAAGATCTTGGTTTCGAGGGTTCAGGTTCGAAGGTCTTGGCGTGTCGGGGGCGGGGGGGAGGGGGAGGGGGGTTCAGTTCAGCGAGATCGGACTTCGGTGTCGGGTCTGGGGCTTCGAGATCCATGACGGATATCTTGGGTCACCGGCTTCAGATCCGGGAACGGTCTTGGCGTCCGGGAGTACTTGGTTTGGCATCAGTGGTCGAGGGCGACTTGTTCGGTGTCGAAGTTGATCTTGTCATACCCGAGCCGCAACAACACCACATCAAGGACTCGCGCACAATAGGGCAAAACGGCAATACCGAAACACATCAGGACATGCCGAGACGAGCTGCAGGGGGATGAGCACGGACGCGATCTTGTGTCCCTGCAGGACAAGCAGGGAAGCAAGGCGCATACGTGCAGAGCGTGCTGCTAGGCCGGGGACGCAGAGACATCGGCCACGGCGACTGCAAGCCGGGCTGGGGCGATGACGGGGCACAGCGGCTTGCTGGTTGGTGGATGGGGCATAGGACGCGGAGACACACGACGGCGCATGCGGAAGAGGAGGGCGGCGTCGGGCTTGTGCAGGACGGGATAGAGGCCGGCTCAAGGGAGGACGCCAGGGAGCGGCGGCGGAAAGCTTGCAGAGGTGAGGGAGAAGGGGAGATGGCGGCAGCGGCCAGGTCGAAGAGGGGTAGCGACATAGAGGAGCAGCCGGCGAGGAAGGGCGACCACGGGAGGGGGCCGTGGCAGAAGGGAAGCTTGGCGGAGCTGGTTCGGTGGTTGGGGAACGAGGAAGGGCGGGGGAGACGAGTGGCAGTCCGGTGGAGAGTCCGGACGATGACCTCTGTGGCCGGCGGCGGCAAGCGAGCTTGCTTGCTCGGGAGGAGGCGCTGCATGGGGGGTGCAAGGTTGGTGGGGGGTAGACGACGATACGAGGAAGGTGGGGTTCGGGTGGGAAATTGTGAGCGGGCTGTACGAGAGGGAGGGGGTTGCGGGGCCGGGCGGTCAACGTGGCCAGGAGGCGTGCACAGCGGGGAGTGCGTGGTCGTGAGTGGGCCAAGGTGGGACCGGAGGAGTTGGCGAGGGCGGTCACGCGGGAGTGACCTAGGGGAGCGGCAGGTGGGGTTCTGGTGGCGGGGAGTGGAATTGGGGGTGGATTGTGGGGGTTTTGACCGCGGAAGGAGGCATGCGATGGGTGGCGTGGCGCAGTGCTGCCGAGGGTAGGGGGTGGGGTTTAGGGTTTGATGTAGATTAGGGTTTGTCTAGGTGGTAGACTGGCTGCCAGTTGGGCCATGGGCTTGACCGGTGGCTGTCTCTCTAGAAAAAATGATTTGATTTATTTTATTTGTTTTTTTATAAAAGATTTGTAAGTAGTTTTAGATAGACAAAATATTCAGAGACTAGGATTTTAGTTTGAGATAAATAAAGGACTAATGTAGAAACAAAAATAGACTTTTTAGAAATAGTTTTAGACAGGCATATGCATGATAACATGACGATGCTCAAATGCAAGCGATTTTCTAGTAGTGGATTTATCCGGGGTGCTACAATTCGACACCACTAACAATGGATCTCGCCCTCGAGATTCACCTCATGGTACATGGAAGAAGGCCGACGCTCTGAATATTCTCGCTTCGTGTAGATCCTCGCGACACCACTAATAAAAATTCCTTCTCCATATTGAAATCAGCGACACCACTAACAAGGGGTGTTGCTCACGTTCGTCGAGAGAGCACTCTGGATAAACAAAAGACGAAGGTAGAGGTATCAAACGATAAGGCCACCTCTAACTTCCGCGAAAGGAGTATAATTGCATCGATTCACCATTCAATGTACAAGAGCGAATGATAAGAGTAGTGGGATGGTGATCAGTCCATCGTGCACCCAAAGCATTACTCGGCACTTGAATAGGAGAATTATGCAACCAACTCTCGGAATTCAGACTGAAGAACTCGACAAGCGAGGTTCGGAAACTAAGGAGGGATGGAGATTCTCATCAGATCTGATGTAGATGACTTCGTCGTATCGAAAAACACTGGAGGATAGAAAGAAAAAATTTAGTGAATTTTCGGTCCACTAAAAGGTACAACAGATGAAAGATTCATCAGATAGCGTGAACATCGGATGTTGAAGCACCGTTATAAGAGGATGGAAGCGAAACCCTGAAGGTACGACGGAAACACAACCACGAGAATTCCTAGACTCAAAGAAAAGATAAGAAAGCAGATTCAAAACACGTCGAGATAAGAGGAGAATAGCAGAGAGGTAAGAAGTAAAAGAAGACCTAATCAGATCTATCCAACCGATTTTTTCAAAATAGTTTTGACACTCTACGACGTCCGTTAGCTAGGTTATCCTACAAGCTGGACTAGTGGGGTATCGTAACTGCTGAGCTCTGATACCACTCTGTAACACCCTCAGATCGGCCCTATGCAAGTTTTAGCGACTTCCGCCAAACCCGCATAGAAACGATTCAAAGGTGCCCACCAGGCACTTGCGTACGGATGGAAAACAAAGTAATATCATTACACAGTAGTCCACAATGGAACCCACAGAACATATATATACAACAGCGACTCAATGAGTCAAGAATACAAATATACAATTTAAAGATCCAAATCACCTTTAAAATGATACAGCGTCCGAGTACAGACAAGATGCAAATTGGGCTAAGAGCCCTGGAGAATAACCAATGGCGTCCATAACCCCGCCCAGGCCAAGTCGGAAGGGTAACCCTGCTAACGACGTCGATCTCAAAACCTGCTTAAACAAATGGGGTGCCGACAAAGGGCAAAGGAAAAAGGAGAGCGGTCGACCTTGAGGCCAAGACAGCGAGACTAGAATTCGGCGGTCCTCGCCTACATAGGTATGGTGGACTGAAGCGGCAGCGCAGAAGGCACTAAACAACCTATAGAGACTCGGTACAACTAGCGGCTATCAGAGAGGGGAAAGAAGGACCTATTCGGATCCAACCTGATTCTAACACCAATCAAACCCATCCTGGTGTTTCCCCTCGATACCAACCGAGGAAGTCCACCGAGGAACTCACACAGTTGGCAATTTGATCATTCCATTAAAGTTGCAGCAATTACTAGTCAGATATAGATAACATGAGTCATTCTGATATAATAAGCAGTGGGCACTTTTAGTTAACCATTCCGTTGTAGTTGTGATACTTACTAGTCAGATACAATTGTAACATGTGACAACCCAAAACCAGCAATTGTTGGCACTTTTATTTAGCCATTCCATTATAGTGAAGCTGATTACTAGTCATTATAAAGTCAAATTTATAGCACTACTTTAGTTATAGTTGTCTATGATCGAGATAATGTGCTCCAAGTCGTCCATAACCATGAACACGGCTTTCAGAAAGTTTTACCCTGCAGGGGGGAACAAATAGCAACACACGTATGATCAACCTGGGAAAAAACCAAATGAAAACCCAACGAGGCATCACGACAGAGCAATTACAAGATTCATATAAATTTTAGGGGGCCACCCCACTAAGCAACTCGCGACAAAGTTGGCCGGCTCCGAGACGGACCCAGAGTTTTGTGTCAATGTCTGTAAACGACTGGGAACCCGAAAGTGTGACTGGGATTGTCGATACCGCGGAAACATTCCACATTTGTTCCTAAACAGTACAGGCGCTCCACGTGCAATCGTAAATAAAGCAGTAAAGCATGACATAAGTACAGGATAGTAATAAAGCCCCAAACTAGTTTGTGGCCCCAAGAAATAATATATGACTCAAGCTTTGGCTAGGGGGATTCATGGTCCCACATGCGGATAGTGCGAATATTCAAAGAACAGGTATCAAGTACTAGGGGTCCTAAGGGACACAAGTGGACGGTTAAAAACCAAATAACATCTATTGCCCACCTGTGCTTCTACATTATTTACCTACTTAAATTTTAGTTATTAAACGGTAATTAAAGCCATGATCACCTCCAACATAAAGCATATGACAGTCTTCCAACAACTGTGGTACTTGACGACACGCAACATCACTTGAGCAAGCGACTACGACACGCAAGTCCAACTATCTACCAAACAACAGGTAATAGGATGTGTCCAAGGCAATATAAGGCTGCAAGGGATAGTATAAAGGGGTACAAAATCTATAGCATCGCAACACAGATAGAAATAGATCAACATGAGGAAGTAAAGACTAGAAATGTAAAATAGGTAGAAAGGGGGAGAATGCTCGCCTAGAAACACTGCCGAAGGTTCATCCGAAGATCAGGTCGACACTCGCATCAACTCATCGGCCTAATCCGTGAAGACCGCATATGGTCTCCATATTTATTATGAGGTGAATCGGCATAATGCACCCAAACCACATTATATGTGTGCAAGCATGACAATTTAATATGCAACAACTATATTATATATATTACAAAAATATAGGGGTCTCGAGAAAAGGGGTCACACATAGGGCTCGAAGATCTTGGTTTCGAGGGTTCAGGTTTGAAGGTCTTGGCGCGTCGGGGGGGGGGGGGTCGGTTCAGCGAGATCGGACTTCGGTGTCGGGTCTGGGGCTTCGAGATCCATGACAGAGATCTTGGGGTCGCCGGCTTCAGATCCGGGAACGGTCTTGGCGTTCGGGAGTACTTGGTTTGGCATCAGTGGTCAAGTCGACTTGTTCGTTGTCGAAGTTGATCTTGTCATACCCGATCCGCAACAACACCACATCGAGGACTCACGCACAACAGGGCAAAACGGCAATACCGAAACACATCAGGACATGCCGAGACGAGCCGCAGGGGGATGAGCGCGGACGCAATCTTGTGTCCCTGCAGGACAAGAAGGGAAGCAAGGCGCATGCGTGCAGGGCGTGCTGCTAGGCTGGGGACACAGAGACATCGGCCACGGCGACTGCTAGCTGGGCTAGGGGGACGATGGGGCACATTGGCTTGCTGGTTGGTGGCTGGGGCATATGACAGGGAGGCACACGACGACGCCTACGGAAGAGGAAGGCAGCGTCGGGCTTGTGCAGGCCGGGACAGAGGCCGGCTCGAGGGAGGACACCAGGGAGCGGCGGCGGAAAGCTTGCAGAGGTGAGGGCGAAGGGGAGATGGCGGCAACGGGCAGGTCGAAGAGGGGTAGCGCCATAGAGGAGCGGCCGGCGAGGAAGGGCGACCGCGGGAGGGGGCCGTGGAACAAGGGAAGCTTGGCGGAGCTGGTTCGGTGGTTGGGGAACGAGGAAGGACGGGGGAGACGAGTGGCAGACCGGTGGGGAGGTCGGGCGACGACCCCTGTGGCCTGCGGCGGCAAGCGAGCTTGCTTGCTCGGGAGGAGGCGCTGCACGGGGGGTGCAGGGTTGGTGGGGGGTAGACGACGAGAGGAGGAAGGTGGCTGTGCGAGAGGGAGGGGTTTGCGGGGCTGGGCGGTCAACGTGGCCAGGAGGCGTCCACAGCGGGGAGTGCGTGGTCGTGAGTGGGCCAGGGTGGGACCGAGAGGAGTTCGCGAGGGTGGTCACGCGGGAGTGACCCAGGGGAGCGGCAGGTGGGGTTCTGGCGGCGGGGAGTGGAATTGGGGGTGGATTGCGGGGGTTTTGACCACGGAAGGAGGCATGCGATGGGTGGCGCCGTGGCGACGGCTGCCAGGGTTAGGTGTGGGGTGGGGTTTAGGGTTTGATGTAGATTAGGGTTTGTCTAGGTGGTAGACGGGTTGCCGGTTGGGCCTTGGACTTGACCGGTGGCTGTCTCTTTAGACAAAATGATTTGATTTATTTTATTTGTTTTTTGGTAAAAGATTTGTAAGTAGTTTTAGATAGACACAATATTCAGAGACTGGGATTTTAGTTTGAGATAAAGAAAGGACTAATGTAGAAACAAAAATAGACTTTTTGGAAATAGTTTTAGACAGGCATATGCATGATAACATGACGATGCTCAAATGCAAGCGATTTTATAGTAGTGGATTTACCCGGGGTTCTACATGTAGCAATTCTCTCAAAAATCTCAATTTCCAAAAAAGAACCCAAAAAGGAATAAATAAGAAGCAAATGCAAATAATGGCAGAAATCTGTTAAAACAGACCAGCAGGTAGAAACCGATTTTTTTGAAGACCTTCTGTTACTCAAATCAAAAAGTGTTGAACTAACGAAACTTAGCAAACATACTGGGGGATTTATTAGTAAAATATCAGCTCAATATGACTTACAGAGATCCCTCACGAGTTTTTACCGTGGAGCACAAAAATCTGTTTCGGGACAGCAACTCCCAAATCTTACTTCCCTCTGATTAGAGGTCATTCTTGGCACAAAAAGCAAACAAAAAGGATAAGTAGAGGTCATTACTGAAGTAATAACTTCCAAGACTCAAGAAAACTCTTGGGTTATCTCCCAACAAGTACTTTTCTTTAACGCCTTTAAGTTAGGCACAAGAAGCAAGAATCAAGTATTTTCAAATGAAGAAGCATTAACATCAAACCTTGCTTTCAAAGGAGGAGCAAAAATCAACTTATCCCTCCTCATAGGGAAGTGTTCAATACCTTTCTTGAATGGAAATTGATATTTGATGGTGCCTTCTTTCATATCAATGATGTCACCTACAGTTCTAAGAAAAGGTCTTCCCAAAGTAATAGGACAAGAAGCATTGTATTCAACATCCAAAACATAGAAATCAACAGGGACATAAGCATTGTTAACCATAATAAGAACATCATTAACACTCCCCATGAGTTTCTTCTTAGCATTACCATTAAGTGCTACATACAAATAACAATCTTCCAAAGGTGGCAAATCAAGCATTTCATAAATCTTTCTAGGCATAATAGAGACACTATAACCAAGGTCACATGAAGCTTTGAGATCAAAGTCATTCACTTGCATATTAATAATGGGTTCCCAACTATCTTCTACTTTCTTAGGAATAGAGGCTTTGTTTTTCAACTTATGTTCCTTAATTTTAATAAGAGCATATGTAATGTGTTTGGTGAAAGCTACATTCATATCACTAGCATCAGGACTTCTAGCAAGCTTTTGTAGGAACATAATCACTTCAGAAATATTGCAACCATCAAGATCAAAATCAAACTTAGCATCACTAGTAGTAGGCTCATTGGGTTTAGGCATTGTAGGAAGAGGAATAGGGACTTCTTGTGGTTTAGTGGCATCCATATTAGTGGTGGTGATAGTGCACACTATTGTTTCTAGCAATTTTAGCTTCTCTTTCCCACTTAGCATGAAGTTGGGCTAACAATCTTACATTCTCATCAATAGTAACTTGTATGGAATGAGTAGCACCAGAGGTACTTTCCAAAGTTTCAGGTTTAGCAACAATTTTATTAATCAAAGAGGACTGTGCTTCAGACAAAGAGGAAATATTTTCCTCAACATTCAAAACCTTTTCCTCCACAGACTTGTTGAAAGTGGTTTGTTTACTACTAAAGTCTTTGAGAATGAATTCAAGTTCAGAGGGGGCACTTCTAGTATTGTTGTAGGAGCTTCCATAGGTATTGCCATTATTATGAGGATAAGGCCTATAATTGTTGTTACTACCAAAATTATTCCTATAGGCATTGTTGTTGAAATTGTTGTTTCTTATGAAGTTCACATCAACTTGATCTTCTTGAGCAACCAAAGAGGCTAAGGGAACATTATTAGGATCTAAAGGAGCTTTCCCATTAACAATAATATCCATGATAACATCAATCTTATCACTCAAAGAGGAGGTTTCTTCAAAAAAAAATACTTTCTTACCATGTGGAGCTCTCTCAGTGTGCCATTCAGAATAATTAACCATCATATTATCAAGGAGTTTTGTTGCAGATCCCAAGGTGATGGTCATAAAGGTACCTACAGCAGCTGAATCCAACAGGTCTCTTGAAGAGAAGTTCAAACCTGCATAAAAAGTCTGGATAATCATCCAAGCAGTAATTCCATGAGTGGGACAATTCCTAACCAAAGATTTCATTCTTTCCCAATCTTGAGAAACATGTTCATTATCAAGTGGTTTAAATTTCATAATATCACTTGTCATAGGTATAATCTGTGGCACCCCGGATTTACGGTCCGAGAATACCCGTTATGCATACAATTCACGTTCCCATGAGCAGTGAGCCGTGAGCATAACTGACTAGTATCATTACAAGATCCATATAGTAACGAGTACAAAACTTACACAAGAGCCATTAGGGCGATTACATCACAGGTAGCGGAAGTCTTCAAGCGTAGAGCCCGTGACTTATTCTACAGGCAACTGACTGGGAAGACGGCCTAGCTCGCATAGACATCAACATCTCCATCGTTTCCCTTGATCATATGAAAGTCTGGCCAAGTAAATAGCCAGGGACAATGTCGGTGAGTACTTTGAATATACTCGCAAACCACCTTAAGATAACAATAATAACGGATATGCAATATTGCTGTGGTGGGATGGCTCCAAGAGGGGTTCTTTTATAAACTAGTTTCTCTTGTGCATATAGCATGTCTCTATATCTTTGTTGAAAAACTTTTGTAAAGCATTTTGGAAACCTTTTTGAAAAGTTTTAAGAAAACACTAGGATTGGGTCACCCATTTGTTTCTCCTTCCGGTCATCTCATGACCAAACTCCTTCCTCCATTTTCCCGACCATCCCATGGTCAAAACATTTTCGAGCCATTGCTTTTTCAAAGTCCTTTTTGAAAACAAAACCATCACCCCCGTACAGCAGCCATCACAACCGTCCATGACCGAGGACTCGGCTATTCGAATAGTTTTACACTCTACAGAGGTTGTACACTTTACCCACACCATCCGATTACCCGTCCCTGATCTGCACTGATCGTGGGTCGAATAATCGGTCAAGACCTTCCGAATGCCCTTTCCGGTACAAGTGCCTACCCTATGAGGTTAATACCCTAAAAAACCGGGATGCCCTATATAGTCACAAGCCAACCGGAGCGCGTTTTGCACCCCTCAGGGTGTGCGCTTTCAATGAGGGGCTCATAGTATCGTCTGGCCGCCATATAGATGGTATTTACCAACCCAAACCGATGTTTCACATGGGCCTTTCTGGGGGAAGGCCCAGCCTCTGGGAATTTGTTCTCCCCCGTAGTAGTTTGAGACACCTATACTGGATTAGACAGACTTCCAGCCCAGCCCCGTCCCATTCCAGAGTAATGTGGTTGCACGGGTTAATTGCTCAGGCATTAGGAACTGTACAGCCGGGCATGTTTTCGTAAACAGTTTTCCTCCATCTTTTGTCCACCTTTTTGTAAAACACTTGATAGGCCAAGCCTCACTTCATAGGCCAAGCATTAGTAACTTCTCATTTTCCAACCCACTTGATAGGCCAATCCTCACCAAGGTTTTTCTCATAAAACATTTCTGTAAATCTTTTCCCGGGGTCTTCCCATCCTACCCTTTTGTTTAGGCTAAAAACGGGGTCTCCAAGAGGTTATGGTGTTAAACACCATCTACCATACTAAGGGCAGGTAGGTATCATAAAAAAGGGTTGTACCTAATGGTACTAAGGGGTAATTATTTGGAGGAGCCAAACATTCCCCATATAAAATATAGTATAGTAAAACAATGCAATTTGCATAAATAAGTAAACAAAACATGCATAGATAAAATGGTAGGGCAGGGCTTATGAGCAAGAAGGTGGCTTGCCTGTGACCAGAGAGACGTCCCTTGACGGTGTTAGATAACCAGAATACCGATAATAGCAATAATAAGAATAACCTGATCCTTCCTTCTTCTCGGTGTCACACAATCGCAACTATCGCCGTTATCGAGCATACATGCAAACAAACAATAAACCAATCAATTCGAGCATACAAACATCAAACCATACAGCAACAAAATATTATTGAATGATATACATCAGTGGGATATTGGGGGTTTGATGTGATTGGATTGGAAGGAGGTTTGGAGGCATTAGGGAAAGAATCCCTTTTTATTAAAAGTCTAGGAATTACCTAAGGGAGGGGTTTTTGATCAAGGAAGTGATATATATGATACCATTGTGTAAAAATGATACCATCAGATAGGTATTGATAGAATTAAACCAACAAAAGTGGTTTTACTATTTTATCAATTTCCTAGAATTTATGATGGGTTTTATAGTGATTAAAAGTCTAGTTTTAGGAAATAATTCACCAGAACTTATCTGGAGTTCCAAAAATTATTTCCTTGTGATACAAGGTAGTATTTGGTGGAATGAAACCAGAGGAGTTGGAATCACCTCAAAAAAATTAGCAGAATGCCCTTGGGAAATTCCCAAAGGCACTACTGGACCAGATTTGTCTTTTTCATAAGATTTTAAAACCAGAATATTTTGATGTGATTCTAAAGGCACAGATTAGGTACTGATAATACCTTTCTGAAGAAATTGGAATCACCCTTTTTGGATTTACAGAATTCAATTGGTGAATTTATTGGTGAACAAACCATGCATAGAAAGGTTTAATTTACCATAATTCAGCAGGGGTTCATAAAATTATGATCTACTGGGGTTTGCAATATTTAGTTATATGTGTCCACTAGGAGTTGGAACTAGGTCAAAAACTTATTTGATTTGACTTAGAGAAAATCCTAAAGGCGGAATTGGGCTAATTTTGTTATTTTTGCTACCAGCAATCTAGGAAGCAAATGGGTAAGGGGCCAGGGTGCAATGGAAGCCATCACTTATACCTTTCTGTACAAACAAGGTTCACTTCATTAGGGTATGTGAAGCTTACAGAGAGTATTTAATAGCAAAAAGGGTCCATTTAGGAAATTGATATTTCTTATTTAATATGGATAAGACATAGGAAAATTAAGGGTACTACATGTTTGACAAAACATGTGGTTACCATAATAAATTTGGATCTGACCAATTTGAGTCATTTTTCATTTTTATTTGCATTAAAACTGAGCAGCTGGTAAGGAGATCTAAAATAATCGAAAAATAAAAAGGAGGGGGAGAGGGTACGGGCCAGATCCGGACCTCAATGGGCCGCAGCCACTCAGTCGGCCCAACTAGGCCAGATCCTGGGCGGGGGTGAGGTTTGAATCTGACGGGAGGGGCCCGGCTGCCAGGGAGGCGTGGCGAAGATGCTGCCTTGACGGCCGTCGGATCAAGACGCGATGCACGGCCTCCCGTCGTCGTCTCCACGGGGGTTCTAGCGGCACGGCTGAAACCCTAACACGATGTGGTCATGTCGTGGGGGTTTCTCCGAGGCTCGCTATCGTCAGAGGGGTGGCGGAGGAGGAGTGGCACAATAGGGCGGTCCCAGAGAAGGGCGTGAAGCAGGGATTCGACGTCCAGAGGGGTTCCGTGCGAGCACACCTGTGGTAGACGCGTCAGGAGCTCGCCGCCATGGCTTATGGGACGGTCCTGCGCAAAATAAGAGTAGGGTGAGATGTGGAGTGATAGGAGGATCCTGGTAGGGTATCATGCAGCTAGAGAGGAGCAGGGAAGAGAGGATGCTAGCCAGATCTTGGAAATGGCCGAAATGGATTCTTTCCTCTCTTTCTTAGGCATGACAGAGCAAGGAAGAGATCAGAGGCTCGTGGGGGAGGGAAGTGAGAGTGGTAGAGGAGAAATGAGGAGAAAAGAGGGGTTGGTGGGGGCTCTGCCCTCTTATACTATGGCTCAAATGTTTACCATGGAATATGTCCATGGGGAGAAGGGGGAACGACAAAACCTAGGGCTGGTTTCCTGTGGGCGTGAGATATGGGTCTGGGGGGTTTCTGGGTTGGTTTGTGGCAGAGGGGAAGGGTGGTAAAATTTGTAGGTAAAGGTAGTTTCACATGAGGTAACTTTGCAAGTCAAACAAGCACTAGAGACAAGGTTTTGAGTGAGCTACAGTGGTTGCTGCAGTGGTGGTCGACCAGGGAGAGTGATGATGTTAGGGAGGAGTGCTGGAGAAGACTGCAGGTGGTTTGGCTTTGATTTGAATCAAGTTTTGCTTAGTTTAGCAAAATTGAGAATTTTGAGGCTTGTGAAGGAAGATGCAAATGTTGCATTGGGCCAAGTGGGAAAATGGTACTGGTAGGTGGAGTAGATCAATTAATCTCTTCATGATTTAAATGTGATTTTTCTGAGTATTATAATCCCATTTAAATGCATCTATTCAAAAAGTGCAGAAATAGTTTATGGAAGCTAATATTATATTTTTATATTTGTCAAGCTTGGTTTTTGATGTGATATGGTCCTAAATACCATAACACACATTGGGAAATTTTATCGGGATTTATTGAGGTGGAAAAGTATTTTTGGAGAATTATTTCTTGTTTCTACCATTTAAAAAGGGCAAAAAGAAATAATAAAGAATCTAAAAAATATTTATTTTTGAGTTGGGAATATAGGATATGATAATTAGCATCAAATTTGCCTTAAGTTGGCAAGGTGATTTGGAGAAAAACAAACTTGTCTTTGAAGACAAGGGTTTTGAGGAATTTGCAAGATTAGGAAATAAAATAGTTTAATGATCCAAATAATTGTGGGAATTATTTGGGGATGCTTGTATCCAAGGAAGAGGATGTACACTTGCTGTAGGCATCAAGGTCAACATTGATTTTGAAGAAAATAGGTGAAAAGGGTGGAAACTAGATTAGGGAGGGATCTAGGGTTTAGTTAATTTGGTACCATCTAAACAGGGTTAGATTAGGGAGCTCAGAGCTCACCTTGGTACAAGGGGTAGATGGATGGATAGACCATGTCATATAGATGATCCTGTAAGCAATAGTTGGGCTTGGTTCCATTGGAGGTGGTTTTGGAGAGCTGGCAAACTTTGTTGAAAATAAGGCTGCCATAACAAACACATCAGTTAGCCTCCTAAACCATGGGGGTTTAAGAAGCACAAGGCTACAATGGAAACAAGTGAGGTGGGGATTGATAGTACATGATTAGTAGATCACAACCATGCCAAGAGTTGGTCAAGGGGAGGTGGCATATAGAGGTGGGCTTCTGCCAAAGTAGGCAAGAGGATAAGATTAGCAGAAAAGATTATTATCTTCAGTACAAGACCATCATGGATGAGTGGGAATTAGAATGGCTTAGCCAAGGGAAAGAGTGGGCCTTGGTAGTACTAAATATGTACTACAAGAGGGTTTAAATGCATTTCCAAAAGTGCACATAGGTTGGAAAAGGTGGAGCTCCAAAAATTGTATCCAGATAAGAATTCCAGACTTGGCCATTTTGGCAGATTTAGGATTTTAGACTAGAGTGCAAGTGTAGATGATTTTGGGGAGGAATGCGGGGTTCCAGACTCATGATCAAGGAGATGATGTTTGATGGGGATATGCCGACCGGGGTATACCCAGCAAGACGTTTCCTATTGGCCCAAGCTGCCCGCGAGTAGGGCCTGCAGGACGGCGACTGGATCGAGACTTGGCAAGGACCCAGGCGACTGGAAGCTGGAGGCCCAGAAGCATAGCTAGGCCCAGTCGGACTAGGTCAAGGACCCTCCAAATCCTTAACTAATTCGGTTGTAGATCTGTAAACCCTAGCGAGGTGAGCCTATATAAACCTCCCTAGGGTACGCATAGAGGACAAGTTCCGTCATACACCCCAGCGACTTGCCGCCTAGTCGTCGAGCTCGCCCTTGTACTCTCTCCCTAATACAATCTAGCAGGAGTAGGTCTTTACCCTCCGGGGCCGAACCTGGGTAAAATCTTATGTCTCTGCCCTCATCTCACACCGCAGATGGCTGGCCGCCCTTGCCCCTAATTCTACTACTCGCTGCCGATTGCAGCATCTGTCGTGGCCATTCCCACGACAGTGGAGCCCACCGTGGGGGCCTAGCCGGTCAGGCTGGTGTTCTGCGACGAGATCCAATCTGCCCATCAATGAGATGATCGCCATCGGCCGCATGATTGCGATCAGCGAGATCCTCCAGATCTTGCCGAGCAGCTACGTCCTGGCGGCGCGCCCTGTCCTGCACAGCGTGATCATGCCGGTTGGCACGATCAGCCTCTTCATCGGCTTCACCGACGTCATCGTCTCGGAGGACTCGGCTCGCATCCGCGAGTCGCCACCACGCGACCGACTCCCTAAGAGTCAGGTCCGCACCATCCACCGCCTCGCCTCCGAGTACGACTCGGCCAACATTAACGTGGCCGAAACCACCGTGGTCGCGGACGATGCGGCCCTCAACGACGATGCCGACTCGGCGACCCCGGCATCAGCCACCGGATCCATCGTCACCGTGTCGCCCGCGGGCTCCATCACCCAGGCCTCCAACGTGGGAGACTTCGAGGATCCCTCCATTCTTGGGATCTTCGACTTCGACTCCGGGTCGGAGAACTCCGGCGACCTCCACGTTGGACCCGGTCGCAACGTCGCGGCCTACATGGAGAATGGTGCGGACGCCCCACCAGAACCCTTCTCCACGCTGATCCTGCCGACCGCGACGGCAACAGAGGTCGAGGAACTCCGCCTACGATTGGAGGAGGCGGTCCGCAAGGAACAAGCCGAGCGCGAAAAATTCTGCCTCAAGCAGGTGACGGCCCAGGAGCTTTCACGCTACCACCAACCCTGCATCAGGTCGCGCCTGAACCCCACCGTTCAGGGTCGTGCCCTGAACTTCGACGATGAAAATAACCTGGCTCGCATAGCCGAGCGCGTGATCTGTGAGAACACGCCGCCAGGAGGAAGTTCCCGGCCACCACCAGGCGCGACGGTTAACAGCGCACCACCACCACCACCCGGCCGCACGCCCCCCAGGATCAGCCGAGAATCCTGGTCTCCTCACGGGAGCGAGACGCGAATGGCCTCCCGCTGTTCTCCACCCCGATGGACAACGTCGTCGCAAGCCGAGCCACGGTCGACAACATCACCGTGACCGGGGAAGGCGCCCTGCAGATCCAGTATGCCAAGGCTCTACTCACCAAGGCCGTCGAGCAAGAAAACGCGGGTGCCGACTCATAGGGTTGCATGTACTCGCGTTCGTCAGGCATCAGGGCGGCTTCGAGCGGCCGCCCAATGGTGGCAAACACCCTTAACTGCCCACCACCCGAGCCCCTAAAGCTCCATCATCGACCCGCACATGCGGCACTCTCCACCAACGACCCGCGACCGGAAAACAACTTCGTCGCCGCCAACGGGCAGCCAGTCGACGCGCGCACCCACATCATCAACAACCAGAGCTGGCGCGCGCCGCCAGGATGACAGGCATACCCTCACCAACCGCGCGACAATGAACCAAAGGGATTTGAGGCCAGTCGGACCCAGTGCCGGACCAATGATCCGAGGCGAAAGATACCGGCGAACTTCAAGGCGTCGAAGGAGATCGAGAAGTATGACCCCTCATACGACCCTCCGTGTGGCTGGACACGTACCTCATGGCGATGGGAATCGCCGGCCACACCAGCCTGCTCGCCGCTCGCTACCTGCCCCTGATGATGGAGGGAGCGTGCCGGCAATGGATCAACACCCTCCCCACGGACAGCATCGACTCCTGGGAGGAAATGTGTGATGCCTTCATCAGGCTATTCGAGGGATCCTACACCCGCGCCACCACCATCAAGGACCTGGAGAGATGCGTCCAGGGACCCCGCGAGTCGACCCGCAGCTGGGTGCAAAGGTGGCAAGACCTATGGTACAACGCGGCCAGAATCCACCCGGACACCGCGATCCAATGCTTCAAGACCTCGTGCCGATACGAGCCCCTAGTCGCCAAACTCAAGCGGGTGTACAAAACACTTGACAACATACCGGACCTCCTCGAGATCGCCAAGCGGTATGCGGAGGAGGACCCAAATCAAGAAACCGACGACGAGTCGGGAGGGAATCGCCGCACGAGCGGCCACGACAATTGGAGACGACCCGAGCTATGATACAGCAACACTCGCCTAATCGGCAAGCGCCAAGGTGACGGGCGAGTCGACTTCGTCACCAACGCCGGGTACGCCCCACGCGAGCCCAAAATCTTTTGCCGCGATGGAGGCCAACGCCATGATGGCGGAAACTACAAGGCGAAGCCGAGATTCGACCCCGCGGCTCTCCTCAACCAGCCTTGTGTGTTCCACAATAGGGAGGGGAAACCCGCCACACACACGACTGCCGACTGCCACTCCCTGAGGGAGATCTAGAAGGCACGGCGCGCAAGGTAAGACCCCGACAACCACCCGCCAAACAGCGGCAAATTCGGCAACGACGCTGGCTCGCTCCACACCTTCACCGGCTTCAACACGAAGCGCGAGAAGAAGGTCATCGCCCGCGCTATCGCCGTCAATGCTGTGTCCCAGATTGACATCCCCCAGTTCCTCCACTAGTCCGAGCAACCAATCACCTGGAGCCGCGAGGACCACTCGCCACGGATCAAATATCCGGGCCGAGTCGCGTTGGTGGTCAAGCCCAAGGTGGGAGACTATTGGCTCCCCAAGACGCTAATGGACGGCGGCAGCTCCATCAACATTCTGTACCTGGACACATTCAGGCGACTGCGGCTCCCATAGTCGATGATCGAGACAACTTACACCACGTTCCATGGCATCGTCCCTGGTCGGAAGGCGTACCCGATCGGCAAGGTGACGTTGCTAGTCACCTTCGGCACACAAGCGAACTTCCGCACCGAGCGGATTGTCTTCGAGCTGGTGCCGTTCAACAGCCCCTACCACTACGTCCTAGGGCATCAGGCATTCGCCAAATTCATGGCAGCACCCCACTACGCGTACAACGCGATGAAGCTCCCCAGGCCGTGCGGCATCATCACTATCCATGGCGACCCCGACATGGCCGCAAAGTGCGAGGCCAAAGGCGCCGAGCTCGCCGACGCTGTCATAGCGGCAGAAGCCAACCATGAAGAGGAGCTCGCCAAGTACGCAAGCGGGGTCAACAATGATGACCCCACCATACTCAAGAAGCCCAACTCGGAGGGTGGCAGCTCCACCACCTTCGAGGCAACGACGCACACTCGCACCGTTGAGCTGGTCCCAGGCGACTCCAGCCAGACGGTGATGATTGGGACGGGCATGAGCCCAGCATAGGAAGGCGCGCTCATCGAGTTCCTACGTGATAATCGTGACATCTTCGCATGGAAGCCATCCGACATGCCTGGTGTCCCGAGGGAACTCGCTTAGCACAAACTCAACGCTGACCCCAAAGCGCGACCCGTCAAGCAGTCGTTGCGGCCCTTCAATGGAGCGCTGCCTAGCAATCGCCGATGAGGTGCAGCGTCTACTCGCTGTAGGCTTCATCCGGCCAATCAAATACTCCAAGTGGCTGGCAAACCCAGTCCTGGTCGAGAATAAAAAGGGGACCTGGAGAATGTGTATCGATTATACAAACCTCAACACAGCCTGCCCAAAGGAGCAGTTCGTCCTCACGTGGATCGACCAAATCATCGATTCAACCGCAAGCTCGGAGTCGCTATGCTTCCTAGATGCCTACTCTGGGTACAACCAAATCAAAATGGCAGTCGAGGACGAGGAGAAGACGGTGTTCATCATGCCATTCGGAGCCTTTTGCTACACCGCCATGACCTTCGGCCTCAAGAACGCCGGGGCAACCTACCAGAGGTGCATGCAGGAGTGCCTTGCGAGCCAAATCGGCCGCAATATCCATGTCTACATCGACGACATGGTTGTCAAGTCCACTCGCCAGAGCGACCTACTCGCCGACCTGGCAGAAACCTTCGCCAACATGCAGAGGTACAAAATAAAGCTAAACCTAGGAAAGTGCACCTTCGGTGTACCTACTGGACAGCTTCTGGGGTACGTCGTCTCCAAGCGTGGGATCGAGGCGAACCCCGCCAAGATCAACACGATCGCCCGACTCGGCAGACCCGAGTGCATGCGTGATGCCTCTCTACCGCCGAATGCGCAAGAACCCCACTTTCTAGTGGGACAAGGAGGCAGAACAACCACGGACTCGCGATCGGATGGTCGCCATCACGATCTCGTGACCGAGGAAGGCAAGGAGCACCCGGTACAGTGACTAGTATACTACATCAGCGCAGTCCTCACCGAGCCGCGCCAGCGCTACCCGTAGTATCAAAAATTGGTATATGCTGTCTTCAGAGCCCAGCGGCGACTGCCACACTACTTCTATGAGCACCCAATAATGGTTGTCTCCTCAGCACCGTTGCAGGACATCATCCGCAACCATGAGGCAACCGTGCGAGTCGCCAAGTGGGCCGTCGAGATCGGAGTCCACAACATCAGGTACGAGCCACGCAAGGCGATCAAGTCGCAGGCTCTCGCAGATTTCCTAGCCGACTGGGAGGAGGCCCAGCAGCCAAAGAAACTGCCATACCTCCATTACTAGAGCCTACACTTCGACGGATCCAAGAATGCGGATGGCACAGGGGTAGGGACCGTACTGACATCTCCAAAGGGCGAGAAGCTACGCTACGTCATGTACCTCGACTTCACCCCCTGCACCAACAACATGGCTGAGTACGAGGCGCTACTCCACGGCATGCGAGCATCCAAGGAGATGAACATCAATCGCTTGCGCTGCTACGGTGACTCCAACCTCATCACAGGGCAAGTCGCCGGCACCTGCGATGCAGTCTCCCCTACCATGGCGGCATACCGCCAAGCAGTGGACCAGCTGGGAGGCCACTTCACGGGCTACTCCGTCGAGTGGATCGACAGGCGGAACAACGAGGAGGTCGACGCACTCTCCCGCATCGGCTCGGATCGACTCGCACCACCCGCTGACGTCTTCCTCGACACCATCACCAAGCCTTCCGTCTCTCCCCCGAGGGAGATCGACATCGGAATTCCGCTGCAACCAGACGCAGCCCTGGTCGCACTGATCGCCGAACCAAGCGACTGGACCGCGCCATACGTCGCCTACCTGGAGAGAGACACCCTTCCCGCTGACGAGACAGAGGCCCGGATGATCGCACGCCGCTGCAAATCCTTCTTCATCATCAACGGCGAGCTCCAGAAGCGCAGCGTGACCGGCGTGTTCCAACGTTGCGTCCAACCCACAGAAGGACGCAAGATCCTCTAGGACATCCATGTTGGCGACTACGGCCACCACGCTGGAGCCTGCTCCCTAGTCGCCAAGGCCATGCGACATGGCTTTTACTGGCTCACTGCACACGCCGACACGGTCGACATCGTCCAACTCTGCGTCAGGTGCCAGAAGTACGCCAATGAGACTCATGTACCGAGCTCGGCGCTCAAGACCATTCCCATCACCTAGCCATTCGCCGTATGGGGCATGGACATGGTAGGCCCCTTCAAGAAGGCCCCTTTGGCTTCACCCACCTCCTAGTCACGGTTGACAAATTCACAAAGTGGGTGGAGGCCAAGCCAGTCCGCAAGTGCGACGGGAAGACCGCTACAAAGTTCTTACGCAAGCTCATCTATCGCTAAGGGTTCCCGAATAGCATCATCACGGACAACGGCACCAACTTCGCCAAAGGAGCCATGGCCGAATTTAGCGAGGAGCACAACATACGACTCGACCTCGCCTCAGTCACCCACCCAGAGTCCAATGACCAGGCGGAATGCGCCAACCAGAGCATCTCCACGGCCTGAAGCCGCGACTACAAGTACCACTCGAGCGAACTCCTGGGTGTTGGGTCGAAGAGCTCCCCTTCGTCATCTGGGGCATCCGCACCTCCATCAACAGGTCGACGGGGTTCACCCCTTTCTTCATGGTGTACGGAGCCGAGTCCGTCATGCCAACCGACCTCGAGCACGACTCGCCTCGGGTGGTCAACTACTCGGAGACCGACAATGAGCTCGCACGCCAAGACGGAGTCGACCAGCTCGACGAAGCACACGACCTAGCTCGCTCCCGCACCGCCATCTACCAGCAAGGACTCCACCGCTACCATAGCCGGCGAGTACGGACCCGCACCTTCCAGGAAGGCGACCTGGTACTGCGCCTGATCCAGGACAAGAAGGGCATGCACAAACTCTCCCCCCTTGGGAGGGACCATTCGCCATCGGGCGAGTCCTGGCAACGACGCCTACTACCTCATCGATGTCCGAGGCGATGGAAAACTCGACATCAAGCGGCTGTGGAATGTAAACCTCCTACGAAAGTTCTACTCCTAGACTTCCAGACATGTATCCCCTACCCGCTATGAAATAAAGAAGATCGATTCACACAACGTGTGTCCACTCTCCGTACCTTGTGCCACTCGCACTCTTAATAACAGTGCTATGCTACTCGCAGAAGTCAGCCTTTGGTGACACGACCGACACGGCCAAGTAGTGTGATACGAGGGAACTGGAAAACTTCAGGCCTCGTACCGTCCACGAAAAAATTCAATCTAGAGCCCCATTGGAGTCGCCTCGCTCGACTGGCTTCCCGAGCCAAGACAACTGCATTCGCTTCCCATAGCGACCCAGTCCTCCACATCCTCGGTGCAACGACTCGAATGGCAAAGTACCACGCTCGGGGACTGACGCCAGCCCAAAGAGGAGCGGCTAGGGAAAAACGCCAAGTATGAGAGCGCGCCCTGGACTCGCCACGCGACTGGTCCTACGGATCAGGTGGAGTGACGCGCATAACACAATCCGCCTTGTCCTCACCTACCTCGGGCATGCGACTAGAACAGCCAAGTACCACACTCAAGGACTCGGCGACCCGAACCTGTTCGCGCCTGGGAAAATGGCCAAGTACAGAGCACCCCTTGGAGTCGCCATGCGACTGGCTTTCTGATCCATGGAGAGTCGACCTTAACTTACTAATAGTTCAAACAACACATAAAAACGAGGTTAACCCCATAAAAGGGCGAACGCGCTCGGGGACTCGCACGACCAACAACCAAATCGAAAAAACAATGACAAAAGAACCCTTGCATTCCTTCAAAGCATCAAAATTTGTTCGCTTACAAGGATAATTACATACTTATCCTAAACTAATGCCGATCGGCAACCTACTCTATTCCGTAGGCTTCGACGAAGAGGCGCCACCACCCTTGCGACAGCGGATAAAGGGAACCCACGGATTCGGTGGGTATGTCGTGAGCTCACCCGCCATGGCCGCACGGAACGGCTGCTCCACCTTGAAGTCGCGGTGCGCCGGCTCGGGGTCGTTCGGGGCGACGACCGTTTCCTGGTAAGGAATGAGGTCTCTCATCGCCCACACCCGGTCGGCGTGCACCACAGCCCGTTCCGTCAACTTTAGCACCTGGGCGATTTCGACTGCGCCCGTCGACGAAGGGTACCCGCTCGTGACGTCGTCAAGGTCGAAGTCGTCGGGAAAATGCACAAGCCCAAGGCTTAGCGCAGTCATCGCTCCACGACGGAAGGCCGACCACGTCATGAACTCCACAACCGTCGGGGCCTTCTCCAGATAGCGCCAAACCTCGACGAGGTCGCTGGGGATCACCTCCATGGGCGAGATCTCCTGAAGATACGCCCGAAGGCAGGTCGCTAACAACGCGGCAGAATCAACCAGAGTGGTGACGCATTGTCGCGCGTCGTACGACTGTGCTTCTTCGGCATTATCAGTAATCAGTCCTACAACACACAAGCAAATAGTAAGGGAAGTACTAGAAAAACAATGCGACTCGCGCGCTCGGGGATTTATAGAAGGAAAACTCACCAATCAATGGGCGAAAAAGTTCAGTGACGAAATTTTGAAGAGCAGAGAGGTCATCCTGCAGCCCGGCGACGAGCGCGTCCGACACCTTCCGCTCCTTAGCAGCAGAAGCAACTGCTGCCTTGGCCCGTTCATCCGCCGAGCTGGCCTCCACCTTCGCCTCCTTGAGATCACTCTCTAGGTCGGAGATTCGCTTCTCCACGGCGCTCAAGGACGACTGGGCAGCTGTCAACTCAGTCACCGGAACGAGGCCCTGGCGAGCCTTCTTCACCGCGGACGCGCCATCCTCTGCTTCAACAACAAAACGATTACAAATGTAGCAAGTTTATGACCAACGCCAAGCATTACGAACACTCACCCGCATTCGTTCGAAGCTGCTCGTTCGGGTTCTGAACAGCGAGGAGCTCCTTCACCACATGATGCTTGGCAGCAAGCCGCTCTACCAACTCGCGCTGCAGTCCCTGCGCAACAATAAAAGCATCAGCAACAAAAATTCCTAAGTGCCTAGCCGCTGAAATTCAACGACTAGACACTCGGGGACTGGACGACCAAAATTCCTAAGTGCATAGCCGCTGAAATTCAGCGACTAGCCACTCAGGGACTGGACGGAAAAAATTCCTAAGTGCCTAGCAGCTGAAATTCAGCAACCAGCCACTCGGGGACTGGATGGCGAAAACAATAAGAAGCCGACCACTAAAATTCAGTGGCCCGATCCTTAGGGACTGGATATACCTGGATGGCGGCACCTAGCATGCCGTGAAGTTCCATTGTGTCCACCGATGAGAGCACAAATGGAGTATGCCTGCGACGCTGTTCGACCTCCGTACCGGCGGCCCCAGGCAATTGGCTCGATGGCACCGAGGCACTCGTCGCGGAAGCCCTCGCTACAAAGTGAGGGAACGTTGCCACCGTGGCTCCTGCACCACCCGAAGGTGGGCCTGTCGCCTCAACCGATGCCGTGGGCTCTGCCCGCTATGACTCCGCGTCTTCCATGGCCCTCGGGGCTACATCCACCGCAATAGGAGATTCGCTCGGGACGACCGCTGGCTCGTCCGAGATTGTGACGACCTCGTCGCATTTTGCTCTCTTGGCGCCTTCAGCGGGATCCTCAACCTCGTCGCGGTTCCTCTTCTTCGAGGGGTCAACTGGTGCCTCCGGGGCACCCGATGGAACCTTGGCCACCGAAGGGTGACCTATCTTCTTCACTCCAGTCCTGCGCAACAACTCCGTCAGTAAACTCGCCAGTCGAACATACATCAAGCAGACAAATGAAAGGATTGAGGAACACTCACTTGGCGACTAGGATAAATCGTAGGCCAGTACGAATACTGGACGGCTTCTCCTGCTCTGGCCCTAGTTTCCGACTGAGGCCCGCCTCAAACACGCTCTGCGCCCAAGACACCGACGGCATCTTCGAGGACGAGGCCGCGGCAGGAGGTTCAGTGGCGATCGCCGTGGGAGCTCCTATTGGCGGCGAGGCCCCTGCGGCTAGAGCGGCCACCAGCCCAGTAACTGGGACGAACTACGGCTGTAGCGATGCCAACGACACCTCGTATTCTGTGACGGTCGCACCAGTCGCCGCGGTCGCATGTGCTGCTGCATCAGCTTTAGCCTCCTCGGCTGCGCTGGTAGCATCGGAGCTACTCGCGGATCGAGGCGGAGACACCGGCTTAACCGTCTTATTCTTCTTTGGTGGTGGCGGTTTCTTCTTCGATGGTGTGCCTTCATGCTGCGAGGTATGCTCGGGGAGCTCGTCGTCGTTGTGGGCCTCGAGGCTCTTGTTGGGCTCGAGCTCGCATTGATGTTGCCCACGGGTCTTGTGAACCGTGGGTGCAGCAACCTCCATGGCTCCGTCGCCATTGTTTTCATCATCATCATCATCACCGCCCCCGTCACTTCTGGCGTCGCCCTTATCAGGGGAAGACTCTCTCTCGTCTTCGGTGGACGAGTTTGAGTTCTCGTCATCTGCGGGTGGAAGCCAACCTTCCACCACTTGGAATAGCTGCAACAATCAAGCAAAATTAGCACGACTGCGAATGCAAAACTGCGACTGCGAGTGCATGGGAAATAAAGGAACTCACCATTGGGGCTTGGCGCTTCACGGTGTAAGGTGCAACACCGGCCTTTGCATCAAGATACACCGCCAGGGTGATCTTCTTTAGGGCCAAGGTGTAGTCGTTGAGTCTCCACTCGGCATGGCAGGACTTCGTCGAGTTGTCCTTGCATGTGTGCTCGTACATATAGTGGGCGCGGCTGGCCAGAGGCACAAGTCATCACCCGAGCCAGCAATTGTAAAGGTTGATGGTTTGGAGGCCCTTCTTCTTAAGGTTGCAGATGGTCTGCAACATCTCGTCGACGACCATCCGCTGATCCAGCGGAAGCTTGGTGATTTGGAGCCGACACGGCTCGGGCCGGTGGGCGGAGTACGTTGGAAGAGCCACCTCGTCGCCCAGCAGTGACTCGGTCATGTAGAACTAGCTCTTCTTCCATTCATTCGCTGATTTAGCGGGCAGCATTAGATCAAAGAAGGACGCCTTCGACTTCAGCTGAAAAGTCAGGACGCCCGCGGCCAACATCGGGCCGCCTGCCTCTTCGCGGTTGATCCTCCCATTGAATAGATCTTGCCATAGGGGGAAGTATGGCCGACAGCCCAGGTAGCACTCGTAGAATGCTACAAATATGGCGAGCTGCTCGATGCTATGCGGCCCTAGGTCCAACGGTTGATGTCGTAGTAGGCGAAGAAGCGGCGGAAGAAGAGGGGGCTGGGGAATCCGAGCCCCTTCTCCAGATGAATGGTGAAGCAAACGAATTCCCCCTCGCGTGGATTTGGGATCACCTCTCCGGCCGCGAGGATGCGCCATCTCCCGGCACCGGAGGATCCCAGCCTCCTCGAACGACTTCAACAGCACCTTCGTGCACTTGGATCTGCCCCACGGTTCTGCTGGAGGAGCCATCAATTGAGGGATCTGGGGCTGTGAGTCGCTCTGGGTCGCTCTGGTCGCTGCGCGGAATGGATAATTGGGAATGCACGAGATTGGAGGAAGTGAGGGAAGTGTTCCCCCTTGCCCGTCACTCTCCTTATATAGCGGTTGTTACCCGCCATTTTCGGGGAGTCGTTACCGCGCGGTAATTACGCCGATGTTACCATTGGATTACCCAACAGCTAGTTTGACCAGTACTGATGGTCCAACTTCATCCACCCGACTCGCTGTCTTTAGCGACATGATGACTCGCCGACCTGATCACTATAATTGTGACTTAACTATTCGCCGACCAATTCGCTAAGCTGTGATCCGATTAGTCGCCGATATTGCAACTAAAATGACTAGTTCTTTCCTTTGTTCAGGAGTCCACTGCCGATTCGACTGGGCATCCGAATTGGACCCACATCATCCGACTACCAATGAACACCTGCGACGAATCAACGACGGTCTCGGGGACTACTAATGGGGATATGCCGAACGGGGTATACCCAGCAGGACGTTTCCTCTTGGCCCAAGCTGCCGGTAGTAGGGCTGCGGATCTATCGGATCGAGACTTGGCAAGGACCCAGGCGACTGGAAGCTAGAGGCCCACAAGCGTAGCTAGGCCTAGTCGGACTAGGTTAAGAACCCTCTGAATCCTTAACTAATTTGGTTGTAGATCTGTAAACCCTAGCAAGGTGAGCCTATATAAACCTTCCTAGGGTACGAATAGAGGACATGTTCCGTCATACACCCCAGCGACTCGCCGCCTAGTCGTCGAGCTCGCCCTTGTACTCTCTCCATAATACAATCTAGCAGGAGTAGGTCTTTACCCTCCGAGGGGCAAACCTGGGTAAAACCTTGTGTCTCCACCCTCATCTCGCACCGCAGATGGCTGGCCGCCCTTGCCCTTCGTTCTACTACTCGCTGCCGATTGCAGCATCTGCCGTGGCCATTCCCACGACAATGTTGAAGTGTTAACTAAGTGGGTGGTATCCATGACTATATGGGGTCTTCACTGATTGGGAACGATTAGAAGTGATTATCTTTAGACTGATCTGAGTAGGAGGGGAGATGATCACCTTAGTGGCTTAGGATAGATCCAGACTTGGATGCTTGATAGGAGATTGATGATCACAAGCATAGATTGGGTCCTAAGGGATGAGCTACTAGATTAGCTCACTCTAGTTCCTAAGCAAACAAGGCACAGCAGATCAAGGCAATTCATCAGACACCAATCATGGCAATTCATTTTTATCCTTATCCAACTATTACTAGGGTTACCATCAAGCCTAGCTTGAGGTAAGGAGGGGGTATTCTAGAAAGGGGTTTTGCTTTGAAGTAAGATAAGGATCATCGTGGTATTACTACCAAGATTGGAATAAAAGGTTTTAATAAAGGTTTTTGGAAAGCCTAGAGATAAGTGCAGTTGAAGGTTCTGTCTTGAAAACATAAGGAGATAATATATAGGTCTCCATAGTTTCGTTAATAGAATCTAGTAAAGTATTTTGTGGTGTCAAACTTATCTTGGCTCGGGTTTTGAAATGCTAAAACATTTGAGAATATGAAAGATGAGACAAGACATCTCTTCTGTAAAATAGTTTTTGTAAACTAGTGTTGAGATGAGGAGTACACAGCTAAACCACAAATAGTGGCTTGAGCACAAGCAAATAAGTAAGCACACATTGCAAGAAAAAGTTTTGTTCCCCCTGATTTTTTCCTTTTGGACATTTAATCAGGGTTGCTGAAATTGGGATGTTCCAGACCTTTCCCCCTTAAAATAATCTCGTCCCGAGATTAGGGAGGAGTAGGGTTAGGGTGATAACATCCGCTTAACAATTTCAGCGGTGGAATTTATTAGGCGCTAATAAGTTTTACAAAGACCCAACATGGTTAGTTACAGATCGGAGTTGAGTGGCTTTGGATCGGGCGGTTTGGCTTTAAGCGAGTCAAAAAGACGCAGTCTTTTCCCCTTAGGATAAGTCTAGGTAGGTTTATCGTCGATGGGGGTACTTCCTTCTTGAGGCGAGACGGCGAGTTAAATATTTTTCATTCCTTTGCCTCGGGGTGGACTTTCTCTCTTCCTGGTATTGATACACTGGGTTGTTGGCTGGGCGCTCGACCTTGGAGTGGAGTATGTTCCTGAAGTATCTTCTGATTTTGGAGAAGTGCCGATTGTCGTTCTTCTTGTAGGGTTGATGATTTGGAGTTGGAGGAGTGGTTAATACTTAGTGCTAACTAGTGGTCGATTTCCGGGGTTTATTAGGTTTCGGGCGGGAAAGACGCAGTCTTTCTCCCTTAGAGAAAACTATGGGTGCATGATACCATGCTTGGTGATGTCTTATGATGATGTTGGGGAATGGCTCTACACTTTTCCTTTAGGGTAGCTATCTTCTTTCAATGTCGTCAGAACTGCTTCATGAGGTGGAGGGTCTATCGGAGAGGGGCTCTACTAGCTTCCGGGTATTTACTTCCGAGCGGGTTACGGGTCCAACGGGTTGAAGGATGCCATTGGCGTTTGGCGATCTAGGAAACAAAGTCCTTTGGAAAAAGGGGGTCGTTTCGGGTTCGTCTGATGCAACGTCGTGGGTAAAACACACAAAGAAGTGCATCATTCTTAAATAACATCCAACAGGGTTCATCCAGAGTTTAGCAGATTGGCGCCGGCCAATGGCGAAGGTACTTGACGCCTTACTGAGCAGGCTTAGAGGCGATACATCACTTGTTAGAGGTTATCGGAGTGAGTTGGTAGGGTACTAAGGACTATGTCGAGAGCGCTCCTTGTGTATTCGGTCGTCCTTGGGTTGGGTACCAACTTTGGTTACTGTAGTTCGTCAGGGTTAGCAGAGTCGGAGCTCTTTTTAGAGAGTGGTTAGCAGAGATAGAAGAGAAAGGACTTTGTGACGTCTTTGGAGAACTTGATGCTTTGGGTTGCTTTCTACTCCTTGGAGAGTAGGATTGGCGTCACCGAGTAGTCTTGTCACCTTAATTCTGAATGTCTCGGGTATTAAGCAGTCTTCTGAAGATCTTCTGGTACTTGGATTGGAGCGGGTTCTTGGATTGGAGATCTTCTGGTACTATCTTCTCATGGTCGGTCTTTTGGAATTGAGTGGAAAGACGCAGTCTTTCCACCTTAGAGCTTTACTTGGGTTGTCGAGGTTGGGGGGGTAGATCCTTTGTCTTGGAGCAAGGCGTGACGCTTGAGTTGAGATCCTCGAGTGTCGCCTTATTGCGACTACCTTCCTATGGTGGTTACCTAACGAAGTTGTATGGGTTATCTCGGGGTAGTTTTAGCGGTTAGCGACGCTTCTTATTAGTCCTTAGTTGAGGTGGAGGCATTTTGGCTTCAGATGGGTTGTCTTCACTTGATCTTGTTGTGTTGCTTTGGTTCGATGACAGAGTAGACTCGTTGTCTTCGGGCCTTCTTATCTTCCGGCTTCTTGGGGCGTTTGGGACCAAAGCACGAATAGGGGTGGTCAGAGGTTTCTTTAGGTGGCCATCCTGCTGAGGAGAGGTTATCAGCTATGGGGTTGTGAAGGTTAGCGTCGGGATACGCCAACAAAGCGATCATATAAATAGGATCGGATGGTCCTAGGCAGACAAGCAACCCTTTCCAAGGATCATATAAGCACATGACAAGCAAACAAGGCGTACCATTGATACTAAGGGGTGACTACACGCCATAAGGGGAATCCTATATTAGGGATGCTAATCCTAAGTACAGACGTTACGAGGGTCTTGACTTCTATCTTGCCATTTCTCATTGTCGGTGCCGTACTTGATCGATTTGGAGGCGATGAAGGACTCTGTTGGTAGGGCGATCTTGTAGTGTCTTTCGTTGTTGGTAGCTCCTTTGTTTTGCTTGTCTTGGGGTCTCTTCATGCCGGGAGCTCCGTCTTCATAGTATTCGAGTCGGACTTTGTTTTTGAAAATGGGACATTTGAAGTAAACGAGATATAGAGTAATTTATTTGCCAATAGTTTAAGTCAAAGAAGGTGAGATACGAGATCTTTCGAACATCTTATGGAAATAGTTTTCGAAAGCCGGTGTTTTCAGAAATAAGGGTTGTCCTGTCTAACGTCCATGCTAACTAAGGTCTCCTACAGTCAGGATGGCTCTGATACCATGTCTATGGCACCCCAGATTTACGGTCCGAGAATACCCGTTATGCATACAATTCACGTTCCCATGATCAGTGAGCCGTGAGCATAACCTACTAGTATCATTACAACATCCATATAGTAATGAGTACAAAACTTAGACAAGAGCCATTAGGGCGATTACATCATAGGTAGCGGAAGTCTTGAAGCGCAGAGCCCGTGCCTTAACCTACAGGCAACTAACTGGGAAGACGGCCTAGCTCGGATAGACGTCAACATCTCCATCATTTACCTTGATCATCTGAAAGTCTAGCCAAGTAAATAGCCAGGGACAATGCCGGTGAGTACTTTGAATGTACTCGCAAACCACCTTAAGATAATAATAATAACGGATATGCAATATGGCTGTGGTGGGATGGCCCCAAGAGGGGTTCTTTTATAAACTAGTTTCTCTTGTGGATATAGCATGTCTCTATATCTTTTTTGAAAAACTTTTGTAAAGCATTTTGGAAACCTTTTTGAAAAGTTTTAAGAAAACACTAGGATTGGGTCACCCATTTGTTTCTCCTTCCGGTCATCTCATGACCAAACTCCATCCTCCATTTTCCCGACCATCCCATGGTCAAAATATTTTCGAGCCATTGCTTTTTCGAAGTCCTTTTTGAAAACAAAACCATCACCCCCGTACAGCAGCCATCACAACCGTCCATGACCGAGGACTTGGCTATTCGAATAGTTTTACACTCTACAGAGGTTGTACACTTTACCCACACCATCCGATTACCCGTCCCTGATCTGCACTGATCGTGGGTCGAATAATCGGTCAAGACCTTTCGAATGCCCTTTTCGGTACAAGTGCCTACCCTATGAGGTTAATCCCCTCAAAAATCAGGATGCCCTATATAGTCACAAGCCAACCGGAGCGCGTTTTGCACCCCTCAGGGTGTGCGCTTTCAATGAGGGGCTCATAGTATCGTCTGGCCGCCATATAGACGGTATTTACCAACCCCAGACCTATGTTTCACATGGGCCTTTACAGGGGAAGGCCCAGCCTCTGGGAATTTGTTCCCCCTCCCCCCATAGTAGTTTGAGACACCTATACTGGATTAGACAGACTTCCAGCCTAGCCCCATCCCATTCCAGAGTAATGTGGTTGCACGGGTTAATTGCTCAAGCATTAGGAACTGTACAGTCGGGCGTGTTTTCATAAACATTTTTCCTCCATCTTTTGTCCACCTTTTTGTAAAACAAAAAAATTCATTTTCCAACCCACTTGATAGGCCAAGCCTCACCAAGGTTTTTCTCATAAAACAGTTTTGTAAATCTTTTCCCGGGGTATTCCCATCCTACCCTTTTGTTTAGGCTAAAAACGGGGTCTCCAAGAGGTTATGGTGTTAAACACCATCTACCATAATAAGGGCAGGTAGGTATCATAAAAAGGGGTTGTACCTAATGGGACTAAGGGGTAATTATTTGGAGGATCCAAACATTCCCCATATAAAATATAGTATAGTAAAACAATGCAATTTGCATAAATAAGTAAAAAAACATGCATAGATAAAATGGTAGGGCAGGGCTTATGAGCAATAAGGTGGCTTGCCCGTGACCAGCGAGATTTCCCTTGACGACGTTATATAACCAGAATACCGATAATAGCAATAATAAGAATAACCCGATCATTCCTTCTTCTCGGCGTCACATAATCGCAACTATCGCCGTTATCGAGCATACATGCAAAGAAACAATACACCAATCAATTCGAGCATACAAACATGAAACCATATAGAAACAAAAGATTATTGAATTATATACATTAGTGGGATATTGGGGGTTTGATGTGATTGGATTGGAAGGAGGTTTGGAGGCATTAAGGAAGGAATCCCTTTTTATTAAAAGTCTAGGAATTACCTAAGGGAGGGGTTTTTGATCAAGGAAGTGATCTGTATGATACCATGGTGTAAAAATGATACCATCAGATAGGTATTGATAGAATGAAACCAACAAAAGTGGTTTACTATTTTATCAATTTCCTAGAATTTATGATGGGTTTTATAGTGATTAAAAGTCTAGTTTTAGGAAATAATTCACCAGAACTTCTCTGGAGTTCCAAAAATTATTTCCTTGGGTTAAAAGGTAGTATTTGGTGGACTAAAACCAGAGGAGTTGGAATCACCTCAAACCAATTACCATAATGCCATTGGGAAATTCCAAAATGCACTACTAGACCAGATTTGTCTTTTTCATCAGATTTTAATACATAGGATTTTGATGTGATTCTAAAGGAACTGGTTAGGTACTGATAATACCTTTCTGAAGAAATTGGAATCACCCTTTTTGGATTTACAGAATTCAATTGGTGAATTTATTGGTGAACAAACCATGCACAGAAAGGTTTAATTTACCATAATTCAGCTGGGGTTCATAAAATTATGATCTACTGGGGTTTGCAAGATATAGTTATGTGTGTCCACTAGGAGTTGGAATTAGGTCAAAAACTCTTAGAGAAATCCTAAATGCAGAATTGGCCTGATTTTGTTATTTTTGCTACCAGCAATCTAGGAAGCAAATGGGTAAGGGGCCAGGGCGAAATGGAAGCCATCACTTATACCTTTCTATACAAACAAGGTTCACTTCATTAGGGGATGTGAAGCTTAGAGAGACTATTTAATAGCAAAAAGGGTCCATTTAGGAAATTGATTTTTCTTATTTAATATGGATAAGATATAGGAAAATTAAGGGTACTACATGTTTGACAAAACATGTGGTTACCATAATAAATTTGGATCTGACCAATTTGAGTCATTTTTCATTTTGATTTGCATTAAAACTGAGCAGCTAGTAAGAAGATATAAAATAATCGAAAAATAAAAAGGAGGGGGAGACGGTATGGGCCAGATCTGGACCTCACTGGGCCGCAGCCACTCAGTCGGCCCAACTAGGCCAGATCCTGGGCGGGGGCGAGGTTTGAATCTGATGGGAGGGGCCCGGCTGCCAGGGAGACAGGGCGCCGAAGGGGTACGCAGCCGCGACGGCCGTCGGATTAAGATGCGATGGACGGCCTCCCGTCGTCGTCTCCACGGGGGTTCTGGCGGCGCGGCTGAAACCCTAACGCGGCGGGGGCTCATCGTGGGGGTTTCTCCGAGGCTCACCAGCGTCGGAGGGGTGGCGGAGGAGGAGCGGTGCAGTAGGGCGGTCCCAGAGAAGGGCGCGAAGCAGGGGTTAGACGTCCAGAGGGGTCCCGTGCAAGCACACCTACTGTAGGCGCGTCGGGAGCTCGCAGCCATGGCTTATGGGACGGTCCTGCGCAAAAATAAGAGTAGGGTGAGATGTGGAGTGATAGGAGGATCCTGGTAGGGTATCATGCAGCTAGAGAGGAGCAGGGAAGAGAGGATGCTAGCCAGATCTTGGAAATGGCCGAAGTGGCTTCTTTGCTCTCTTTCTTAGGCAGGACAGAGCAAGGGAGAGAGCAGGGGCTCGTGGGGGAGGGAAGTGGGAGTGGTAGAGGAGAAATGAGGTGAAAAGAGGGGTTGGTGGGGGCTCTGCCCTCTTATACTATGGCTCAAATGTTTACCATGGAATATGTCCATGGGGAGAAGGGGAAAGCGCAAAACCAGGGGCTGGTTTCCTGTGGGCGTGAGAGATGGGTCTAGGGGGTTTCTGGGTTGGTTTGTGGCAGAGGGGGAGGGTGGTAACATTTTTAGGTAAAGTTAGTTTCACATGAGGTAACTTTGCAAGTCGAACAAGCACTAGAGACAAGGTTTTGAGTGAGCTACAGTGGTTGCTGCAGTGGTGGTCGACCAGGGAGAGTGATCATGTTATGGAGGAGTGCTGGAGAATACTAGAGGTGGTTTGGCTTTGATTTGAATCAAGTTTTGCTTAGTTTAGCAAAATAGAGCATTTTGAGGCTTGTGAAGGAAGTTGCAAATGTTGCATTGGTCCAAGTGGGAAAATGGTACTGGTAGGTGGAGTAGATCAATTAATCTCTTCATGATTTAAATGGGATTTTTCTGAGTATTATAATCCCATTTAAATGCATCTATTCAAAAAGTGCAAAAATAGTTTATGGAAGCTAAGATGATATTTTTACATTTGGCAAGCTTGGTTTTTGATGTGATATGGTCCTAAATACCATAACACACATTGGGAAATTTTATTGGGATTTATTGAGGTGGAAAAGTATTTTTGGAGAATTATTTCTTGTTTCTGCCATTTAAGAAAAAGGGAAAAAGAAATAATAAAGAATCTTAAAAATATTTATTTTTGAGTTGGGAAGATATGATATGATAATTAGGCATCAAATGTGCCTTAAGTTGGCAAGGTGATTTGGAGAAAAACAAACTTTTCTTTGAAGACAAGGGTTTTGAGGAGTTTGCAAGATCAGGAAATAAAATAGTTTAATGATCCAAATAATTGTGGGAATTATTTGGGGATGCTTGTATCCAAGGTAGAGGATGTACAGTTTTTGTAGGCATCAAAGTCAACCTTGATTTTGTAGAAAATAGGTGAAAAGGGTGGAAACTAGATTAGGGAGGGATCTAGGGTTTAGTTAATTTGATACCATCTAAACAGGGTTAGACTAGGGAGCTCAGAGCTCACCTTGGTACAAGGGGCAGATGGATGGATAGACCATATCATATAGATGATCCTGTAAGCAAGAGTTGGGCTTGGTTGCATTAGAGGTGGTTTTGGAGAGCTGGCAAACTTTGTTGAAAATAAGGCTGCCATAACAAACACATCAGTTAGCCTCCTAAACCATGGGGGTTTAAGAAGCAAAAGGATCCAATGGAAACAAGTGAGGTGGTGATTGATAGGCCATGATTAGTATATCATGACCATGCCAAGAGTTGGTCAATGGGAGGTGGCATATATAGGTGGGCTTCTGCCAAAGTAGGCAAGAGGATAAGATTTGTAGAAAAGATTATTATCTTGACTACAAGACCATCATGGATGAGTGGGAATTAGAATGGCTTAGCCAAGGGAAAGAGTGGGTATTGGTAGTACTAAATATGTAATACAAGAGAGTTCAAATGCATTTCCAAAAGTGCACATAGGTTGGAAAAGGTGAAGCTCCAAAAATTGTATCCAGATAAGAATTCCAGACTTAGCCATTTTTGGCAGATTTAGGGTTTTAGACTAGAGTGCAAGTGTAGATGATTTTGGGGAGGAATACAGGGTTCCAGACTCATGATCAAGGAGATGATGTTTAAGTGGTAACTAAGTGGGTGGGATCCATGACTAGATGGGGTCTTCACTGAGTTGGAACTATTAGAAGGGATTATCTTTAGATTGATCTGAGTAGGAGGGGAGATGATCACCTTAGTGGCTTAGGATAGATCCAGACTTGGATGCTTGATAGGAGATTGATGATCACAAGCATAGATTGGGTCCTAAGGGATGAGCTACTAGATTAGCTCACTCTAGTTCCTAAGCAAACAAGGCACAGCAGATCAAGGCAATTCATCAGACACCAATCATGGCAATTCATTTTTATCCTTATCCAACTATTACTAGGGTTACCATCAAGCCTAGCTTGAGGTAAGGAGGGGGTATTCTAGAAAGGGGTTTTGCTTTGAAGTAAGATAAGGATCATCGTGGTATTACTACCAAGATTGGAATAAAAGGTTTTAATAAAGGTTTTTGGAAAGCCTAGAGATAAGTGCAGTTGAAGGTTCTGTCTTGAAAACATAAGGAGATAATATATAGGTCTCCATAGTTTCGTTAATAGAATCTAGTAAAGTATTTTGTGGTGTCAAACTTATCTTGGCTCGGGTTTTGAAATGCTAAAACATTTGAGAATATGAAAGATGAGACAAGACATCTCTTCTGTAAAATAGTTTTTGTAAACTAGTGTTGAGATGAGGAGTACACAGCTAAACCACAAATAGTGGCTTGAGCACAAGCAAATAAGTAAGCACACATTGCAAGAAAAAGTTTTGTTCCCCCTGATTTTTTCCTTTTGGACATTTAATCAGGGTTGCTGAAATTGGGATGTTACAGACCTTTCCCCCTTAAAATAATCTCATCCCGAGATTAGGGAAGAGTAGGGTTAGGGTGATAACATCCGCTTAACAATTTCAGCGGTGGAATTTATTAGGCGCTAATAAGTTTTACAAAGACCCAACGTGGTTAGTTACAGATCGGAGTTGAGTGGCTTTGGATCGGGCGGTTTGGCTTTAAGCGAGTCAAAAAGACGCAGTCTTTTCCCCTTAGGATAAGTCTAGGTAGGTTTATCGTCGATGGGGGTACTTCCTTCTTGAGGCGAGACGGCGAGTTAAATATTTTTCATTCCTTTGCCTCGGGGTGGACTTTCTCTCTTCCTGGTATTGATACACTGGGTTGTTGGCTGGGCGCTCGACCTTGGAGTGGAGTATGTTCCTGAAGTATCTTCTGATTTTGGAGAAGTGCCGACTGTCGTTCTTCTTGTAGGGTCGATGATTTGGAGTTGGAGGAGTGGTTAATACTTAGTGCTAACTAGTGTTCGATTTCCGGGGTCTATTAGGTTTCGGGCGGGAAAGACGCAGTCTTTCCCCCTTAGAGAAAAACTACGGGTGCTTGATACCATGCTTGGTGATGTCTTATGCTGATGTTGGGGAATGGCTCTACACTTTTCCTTTGGGGTAGCTATCTTCTGTCAATGTCGTCAGAACTGCTTCATGAGGTGGAGGGTCTATCGGAGAGGGGCTCTACTAGCTTCCGGGTAGTTACTTCCGAGCGGGTTACGGGTCCTACAGGTTGAAGGATGCCATTGGCGTTTGGCGATCTAGGAAACAAAGTCATTTGGAAAAAGGGGGTCGTTTCGGGTTCGTCTGATGCAACGTCGTGGGTAAAACACGCAAAGAAGTACATCATTCTTGCATAACATCCAACAGGGTTCATCCAGAGTTTAGCAGATTTGCGTCGGCCAATGGCGAAGGTACTTGACGCCTTACTGAGCAGGCTTAGAGGCGATCCATCACTTGTTAGAGGTTATCGAAGTGAGTTGGTAGGGTACAAAGGACTATGTCGAGAGTGCTCCTTGCGTCTTGTGGCCGTCCTTGGGTCGGGTACCAACTTTGGTTACTGTAGTTCGTCGGGGTTAGCAGAGACGGAGCTCTTTTTAGAGAGTGGTTAGCAGAGATAGAAGAGAAAGGACTTTGTGACGTCTTTGGAGAACTCGATGCTTTGGGTTGCTTTATACTCCTTGGAGAGTAGGATTGCCGTCACCGAGTAGTCTTGTCACCTTAATTCTGAATGTCTCGGGTGTTATGAGGATCAAGCAGTCTTCTGAAGATTGTTGATGAAGTCTATGTTCTGTTCTCCTGAGGACTCTTGAGGTGGTGTTTGGAGTGGGTTCTTGGATTGGAGATCTTCTGGTACTATCTTCTCATGGTCGGTCTTTTGGAATTGAGTGGAAAGACGCAGTCTTTCCACCTTAGAGCTTTACTTGGGGTTGTCGAGGTTGGGGGGTTAGATCCTTTGTCTTGGAGCAAGGCGTGACGCTTGAGTTGATATCCTCGAGTGCCGCCTTATTGCGACTACCTTCCTATGGTGGTTTCCTAACGAAGTTGTATGGGTTATCTAGGGGTAGTTTTAGCGGTTAGCGACGCTTCTTATTAGTACTTAGTCGAGGTGGAGGCATTTTGGCTTCAGATCGGTTGTCTTCACTTGATATTGTTGTGTTGCTTTGGTTCGATGACAGAGTAGACTCGTTGTCTTCGGGCCTTCTTATCTTCCGGCTTCTTGGGGCGTTTGGGACCAAAGCACGAATAGGGGTGGTCAGAGGTTTCTTTAGGTGGCCATCCTGCTGAGGAGAGGTTATCAGCTATGGGGTTGTGAAGGTTAGCGTCTGGATACGCCAACAAAGCGATCATATAAATAGGATCGGATGGTCCTAGGCAGACAAGCAACCCTTTCCAAGGATCATATAAGCACATGACAACAAACAAGGCGTACCATTGATACTAAGGGGTGACTACACGCCATAAGGGGAATCCTATATTAGGGATGCTAATCCTAAGTACAGACATTACAAGGGTCTTGACTTCTATCTTACCATCTGTCATTGTCGGTGCTGTACTTGATCGATTTGGGGGCGATGAAGGACTCTGTTGGTAGGGCGATCTTGTAGTGTCTTTCGTCGTTGGTAGCTCCTTTGTTTTGCTTGTCTTGGGGTCTCTTCATGCCAGGAGCTCCGTCTTCATAGTATTCGAGTTGGACTTTGTTTTTGAAAATGGGACATTTGAAGTAGACGAGATATAGAGTAATTTATTTGCCAATAGTTTAAGTCAGAGAAGGTGAGATACGAGATCTTTCGAACATCTTATGGAAATAGTTTTCGAAATCCGGTGTTTTCAGAAATAAGGGTTGTCCTGTCTAACGTCCATGCTAACTAAGGTCTCCTACAGTCAGGATGGCTCTGATACCATGTCTATGGCATCCCAGATTTACGGTCCGAGAATACCCATTATGCATACAATTCACGTTCCCATGATCAGTGAGTCGTGAGCATAACCTACTAGTATCATTACAACATCCATATAGTAATGAGTACAAAACTTACACAAGATCCATTAGGGCGATTACATCACAGGTAGTGGAAGTCTTCAAGTGCAGAGCCCGTGCCTTAACCTACAGGCAACTGACTGGGATCGCAGTCAAAGATCATGGCATCCAGAAGTAGGAGATATGGTATATTTGAAAGTAAGTCCGATGAAAGGAGTTAAAAGATTCAGAGTTAAATGGAAATTGAGTCCAAGATATATCGGACCATTCGAGATACTGAGTCAAAACAGAACTATAGCTTATGCTTTAGAGTTACCATCAAGATTGGCTCAAGTGCATAATGTTTTCCACGTGTCACAACTTTGCAAATGTTTGAAAGTTCCAGATGATGCAATCACACATCAAGAGATAGAACTACAAGCAGACCTGACTTATATTGAAAAGCCCTGTAAGATTCTGGAAGAAAACTAGAAAGGATTGAGGAACAGAGAAATCAAATATTGCAAGGTACAGTGGGAACATCACCTGAGAGGGAAGCCACATGGGAGAAGAAAGTGGATTTAAGAAAAGCCTATCCAGAAGTATTCAGGTACATCTCCACAAACTTCGGGACGAAGTTTAATTTAAGGGGGGGAGTCTGTAACATCCCAGTATTTAGGACCTAACGAAGGGTAGATTTAGGAATATGAATTGTTGCATGCATTCATTTGTAAACATGTGGGTAAAATTTTGGCCTAATAAAACCTTGAGTGATCAATGTTTCTTTCTTACTTTGAGATTAGGTTTAGTCTTAAAGGAGGATTGCTATAAACTTTGATATGATCTTAAGGGAGTTATGGGTGTTTTGAAATGAGTTTGAATTTTAAAACTTAAGTGTTTGAATAATAATTTAAATGATTTAGATATAAGATTTGAATCTTAAATTAATTAAGAAATAAGTATTATAACTTAAATCTTATCTAAAAAAATATTGAATATGAAATTCATTTCATATTATTAATACATAAACAAGTTATAAAGAATGTAACATACTGAAGTCATTCCAAACTTCACAATTTACAAAAGAGTAAAGAATAAGAATATTCTTTATTAATAACAATATAATCTTTATTACAACTAAATAAAATAAAGATTACAAGAATTATAAGAGAAAAATTACAAAAGAATAAGAATATTACATTTGAATATTTACTAACTATCCTATATCTAAATCTACACTAAATCTTCATCTTTATCTTTGTACATGCAAAACAAAGACAAAATACAAACAAAATAAGATTAGTGTTAGTATATTTCTCTCAGATATGTCAGTGAAGTGCACTTGACAAACTCATCATTGAGAAATGTTATAAAAGGGGCAAGTTTCACCAATATGAAAGATTTAATCTTTCATAAATTCAAAGCTAGAATGCAAATGACAGCCAAGAGGGACCAATTCACCAGCCAGGTGAAAGTAATCTAGTAATGGTAAGTTCAAAAATTCTGAACCTATCCACAAGTGCATAGCAGGCACACAAGCTGGACACACACCAGCATGCAAATGGTGTGTTGTCGAGCTCACAAAGCAACTCAATCTCACAAAACCACAGCACAACCATGGAGGAGCACATCAGTGCATCTCTCCACTACAGAGCACACAAGCACAGCTAGTGTAGACAGCAGCTAAACCAAGAACAGCAGCCAAACCAAATCAACCAGAACAACCAAACATCACCAGGATGTTAACATAAGGAGGGGGATGAATCTGGTGGACAGTAAGGTCAAGCCCAGAATCTAGGAGGAGCAGGCTAGCTCAAGAACAAGCACAGGAATCCAGCAGATCAAGCTCAAGATCAAGATCATCATCATCAATCTACTACATCCACATTAGATTTTGTGGTGAGCCTCATAAAAACATCACATGATTTCATCATATTATCTAAACAAAAGCATGTGTTGCTTTATGAAATAATCTCTCAATAATCACCCAAGAGAGGTGAATCTATCCTAGAGATTTCAAGTATAAAGATAAGAAATCAAACTCAGCCCAAGGCACTAAACCCTCAGACCAGCATCAAAGAGTTTAGTGTTAGATTTTGCAACTTAGATCATTCTTCATTTGATATTATCATAATAGGGCACATCTCCCAGAGAGAGTAGCACCTCTAATCCTACAAGTTTCAAACAAACTAATTGCTCAACTAACTAGGAATTAAATCCTAGAGCCTCAGACCAACATCATAGGCAGGAGAATCAAGAAAAGCTTTCATTTTATCTTGCCAGTATTAATCACAAGTATTGTCAAGGCTAAGCCAGAGATAAAACCCAATCACTTGTGTGCCAGATCATAGTGGTATCACAAGGACAAGTTTTACAGGAGCTAAAACCAATCCTTGCTTAGTTCCCACAGATAAAAGGGACAAACCAATACATATCATCTTCCTGAAGCCAAGTGCCAGGAATCAATATCATATTCATCTATACATCCACAGAAATCTTTACATGTAATGATTATATTCAGTATGTATAATCTCATACAAGTCTACCATTATAATTGCAGTACGCAACTACTGAGAGAAGCTACTGTCAGTATAAGCATTCTGACAGTAGAGTAAGTTCTCAGATCAACAACATAATCCAATTAGGGATTCCATAGAAACACTAGCATAGGTACATAGTGAATTACCGCAGAAATAAATCCGCAAGCCACTAGCATCAACAAGCCACTACAAATCATGATCCGCAGCAAGCAATCATTCTTCATACTCAAGTATGATCACCACTAGATATAAGCATCATGGATATGATCAACAGGGGGTTATGAACCCTAATCAGAACAAGAACCATAAGATATGAACCCTAATCAGCACATAGTCACTAGGCATGAGGAGCCACTGGATACACACAGAGAGATTCATGGTAGTAGCATGAACAAGAACCACAGAAGCAACTTACCTGAGGTCCTCGCTGACGAAACGAAGAGGAAGCAGATTGGCCGATGAACCATGACAGCATAGGGAGCACCCAGAGGGCGCTGCAACCTGCACCAGCCACGGTGGCGGCCACAAGAAGACACGAGCCCAAAGACACCACCACGACGGACATGGCGGTGGCGACAGCACCTTTCCCTAACCCTAGGGTTCGGGAACGGGGTGGATCTGACCACGCGGAAGCCCCGGAGTCAAATCGAGTTGAACTAGACGAACAAGCAGAGTTGCAAACCTCGCCCTGCACCATGGCAGCGGCCAGGGGAAGCCTCAACGGCGGCCATCGCCAGCGGCGGCGCCAGAGCTCACGGGGTCAGGGAAGAGGAAAGGTGAGCACGAAGAGGAGACAGAGAAGTGGGCTGGGTGGGCCAAAACCCCTCGGGGTGGTGATTTTGACCCTGCCCTATTAGGCCACACTGGCCCAATAAGCCCAAAAGGCCAGCCCAAGTTATTTAAAAAACTGTTTTACTCAATTGGAGAAGACCAAAATGCCCCTGACCTCAATAAAATTCTAGAAAATAAAATAAAAGTCCAAAAATTATAAATAAAATATTTTTGGATTCACAATAATCCACTCTATTCAAATAAAATAAGATATAAAAGTTTGGACATTTAAATTTTTATAAGAATTTTGTAATTTATGTATTCCTTATGGAATTTTACAAAATTATTGAAAGATGATAAAAATAAATAAAAATCACTTTCCTTATTTATTAATATTATAGTATTTTTTGTAAAATACTAAATAAATATTTAATAATAATTTTAATGTATAATTAATAATTCCTAAAAGAATTATTAAATCAATAGAAGTCAAATAAAAAGAGAAATAAAATAAAATAATTCAATATATGCAATAAATATAAAAAATTTAATTAATATTTATAGTAGTTTTCGTAAACTAGTGTTGAGATGAGGAGTACACAGCTAATCCACAAACAGTGGCTTGAGCACAAGCAAATAAGTAAGCACACATTGCAATAAAAAGTTTTTGTTCTCCCTGATTTTTGCCTTTTGGAAATTTAATTAGGGTTGCTGAAATTGGGATGTTACAGACCTTTCCCCCTTAAAATAATCTCGTGCCGAGATTAGGGAGGAGTAGGATTAGGGTGATAACATCCGCTTAACAATTTCAGCGGTGGAATTTATTAGGCTCTAATAAGTTTTACAAAGACCCAACATGGTAAGTTACAGATTGGAGCTAAGTGGCTTTGGATCGGGCAGTTTGGCTATAAGCGAGTCGAAAAGACGCAGTCTTTTCCCCTTAGGATAAGTCTAGCTAGGTTTATCGTCGATGGGGGTACTTCCTTCTTGAGGCGAGACGGCGAGTTGAATCTTTTCCATGCCATACATCATACATGCATCATGCCCGATATTCTACCGTAGTATTAATTAGTGCATCCGGTGTTTCTTTTAGTGCATTGCTTCTTCACGGATTAGGTCGAGTTGATGCGAGTGTCGACCCGATCTTCGGATGAATCTTCAGCAGTGTTTCCCTGGCGAGCATTCTTCCTCCTTCTACCTATTTTACATTTATAGTATTTTCTTCCTCCTGTTGATCTATTGCTATTTGCGTTATGATGCTTTAGATTCTGTACCCCTTTAAATATCCCTGCAGCCTTTATATTGCCTTGGACACCTCCTATGGCCCGTTTTTTGGATAGATGGTTGGCCTTGCGAATCGTGGTCGCTTGCTCAGGTGCTGCTTCACGTCGTTGATGTTCCACTGATGTTGGGGGTTGGCATATTCATAAAGGTGGATATGGTCATGGTTTTAATTATAGCTGGTTAATTAAATATTAAAATGATATAATTAATAAAGATGCACCGGTCGGTAATAGTTGAGATTTGGTTGTTAACCGCCCCCTTATGTCCACCTAGGACTGAGTTCTTGACACATGTTCCGAGACTGAGCGCGCTAACCACATGTGGGGTGTCTGGGCACCCCTATCGGCTTAGTACCTGATTCCAAAGTACTGCTCTGGGAGCCACAAACTAGTTTGAAGTTTTCATGCCACGTTATGCCATGTATGCCATGTTATGCCATGTTTATTACATGTTGCTCAATGAGCGTTTATTACTGTTGCGTAGGCGCGTCACTCTGTCACGGGAATATATTGTCCATGACCTCTTCTCGCGTGACTATGCAAAAGTGTCGTGTCCGAGGCCCCACCGACATACCGTTGGGTGTATGTTAACGGAACTGTCAAAAAGGGTCGAAGTGCATGTGGAAACTTTGGTGAACCCCTACATGGTTAAATATTTTTGAAAAGCCGTGTCCGCGGTTATGGACGACTTGGAGAATATTATCTCGATCATAGACACCTATAACTATAGTTTACGGTTATAATTTCACTTGTATCTTATATGACTAGTAAGTTGGATAACCACCATGTAAATAATGAATAAAACTAACAACCGTGTGAGCACCAGGATGGGTATGTTTGGTGGTAGTATCAGGTTGGTTCCGAATAGGTCTTTCTCATCCCTCTCTGATAGCCGACAGTTGTATCGAGTCTCTATAGGTTGCATAGTGCATGATCCGCTGCCGCTTTAGTCCACCATACCTATGTAGACGAGAGCCGCCGAATTCTAAGTCTTGCCATGTACTGGCCTTAGTACTGACCGCTCACTTTTTCTTTTGCCCTTTGCCGACACCCCTTTTGTAGTAGCAGGTTTGAGATAGACGTTGTTACTAGGGTTACCCTTTAGGCTTGACCTAGGCAGGGTTATGGACGCTATTGGTTATTCTTCAGGGCATTTAGCTCAATTTTCATATCATCCATACTCGGATGTTGTATCCTTTTCAAGGTGATTTGGATCTTTATATTGTATATATGTATTCTTGACTCATGGAGTCGTGTTGTATATATCTGTTCTGTGGGTTCCATCATGGACTATTGTGTAATGATATTACTTTGTTTTTTCTACCCGCATGAAAGTGCTTGGTGGGCACCGTTGAATCGTTTCTATACGGGTTTGGCTGAAATCGCTAACGCTTGCATATGGCCGATCTGAGGGTGTTATAAAGTGGTATCAGAGCTCAGCTGTTGCAATACCCCACTGGTCCATGCTGTAGGATAACCTAGCTAACGGCATATGTAGAGTGTCAAAACTATTTTGAAAAATCGGTTGGATAGATCTGATTAGGTCTGCTTTTATTACTTATCTTCGTGCTACTATCTTCTTACCTTCACGTGTTTTGAATCTGCCCTCTTACCTTCTTCAAGTCCAAGAATTTTTCTCATGGTTGGGTTTCTGTTGTACCTTTAGGGTTTCGCTTTCTTTCTCTTGTAAAGGTGCTTCGACATCCGGTCGTCATGCTATCTGGTAAATCTTTCATCTGTTGTACCTTTCGGTGGACCAAATTCATTATTTTTTTTGTATCTTCTGGTGTTTTCCTTCGCGATAACATCTTCTATGTTATATCTGATGAACAACCTGCATCACTCCTTTTGTTTTCGAACATCGCTTGTGAAGATTTTCAGTCTAAATTCCAGGAATGGGTGCACGATTTTCTACTACATGTGTAGAGTAATAGTTTGGGTGCGTGATGTATTGTCCCCCATGGCGACTACTCATTATATTTGCTCTTGTACACTGAAGTGGACTAGAATGCATATTTTCTCTCATTATGTCGAAGTTAGAGGTGGCCTTTATCTTATGATACCTTTACCTTCGTACTTTGTTTATCTGGAGTGTCTCTCTCGAAGAATGTGAGCAACACCCCTTGTTAGTGGTGTCACCGATTTAAAGATGAAGAAAGAATCCTTATTAGTGGTGTCGCGAGGATCTACACGAAGGCGAGAAGATTCAAATCGTCGACCACTACAAGAGGACCATGTATCTAATGCCCATATAATACATTGCTAGCACCCTTACCAACGGAAAAGTGTGTGTTGCGTTTTTGGGCGTTGTAAAGATACAATGCAACGCATATATACCCGTTAGTAACCAATTTGTAAAGCATTGCAAAGTAGAAAAAATGTAAAGCAATGGTAGTATTCATTGGTAGATAACACATCTGGATCAAATAGTTTATTTCAATGCACCCATTAATTTTTAGATAAAATAATTTATTTTGATGCACCCATTAATTTTTAGGTTGAGTGGCATGATGGACTCACATACGCTAGTATGTGTTTCTATTAAAGGGAGAATATACTTACAAAATACGTACGACAACACACACAAATCACATATTATGAACACATTGCATGAAGAAACCATTCGATATTTATTATTGGAATCACAATCCGATACATGAAAATCATTTTAAGCAAACATAGTTTACAATCTTTCTTCAAAATATGATATTCTAACTAACTAATCATATATACTATATTCTTTCAAATATCCTTCCTTCTAACGTACATAGATGATATCCTAATATAGTAGTCCTTCCTGATCTTTTGGGCCTGCAAAGAAAAAATTCCAGTTTTAGAATATATGTGGAAAAAATCTAAGTTCCTGGCAGACCTCAAAGGAGTTAAGTGAACATCAATACGATTATAACAACTGGGAGCATTATAGACCATCTAGTATCCCAAAGCTATCACTGTTTATTACATGAATTTCAAAATTTCAAGAACCATGGGAATCTTATATCATTTGGAACAGAGGTACCTTCTTTCATATTAGGCAGTAGGCATCTAAATGATTTTTAGATATTATAGCAGTTGTAGCCTATAACCAATAAGAATTATCATTTATGTATATATAATTACATACTAATGAATCAAGATTGGAAAAAGAGTTGTCCCTTTCCAAAATGAGAATCAAGGTGCAGCAATATGAACACATTAAAACAATATAAGGTCTCTTAAGTAGTATATTGACTAGTGTGTACTGCTACTGAACATGTGAGAGTATTTGCCAAAGCAAACCAGTGGACATATTGTAATGTGATAAATTATTTATACAATACTCAAATTTCAACACTCAGACTCAAATGATAAAACAAAATTCATACATACCATAACAACTAATAGAAAATGTAAGGATAGATTTTGTTGAACAAGGAATTGGAGGAAACAGAGAAGGCAAACTTACCATATTGAACAATAGATCACTAGGTTATAAATGTAAAGAATATTAGAAATCATTAGTTTTTAGGAATGCACGTTTAGAAAATAAGAACTGTGTCAATTCCTTGCGCATCCCACGATGATGGAAACCTGCACAACACCTTGAAGAAAATATTAATATAGCCACATCTGTAATTAAGAAGCTTACAACAAGTTCCTGCAATCTCCTTCGCAGAAAATTCTCCAATGACTGATTTTCCTCACAGCAGTACTGGTTTGTTCTGCCCAATCATAAGAGAAGTTGGCTTAAATACATGTTTTTTCGAAAAGGAGCATAAGCCCCGGCCTCTGCATCAATTGATGCACACAGCCTTTTTATTTCAACATTCAATGTATTATAGAGTCTGATCACGGATCACATAAGGTTGATACATAAATCAACCATCTAAAAATGATAAGCCAAAATAAACTAGCCATTTTCTAGTCTATTAGTATGTCGTCAAGTAGCCTGGTAGTAGAAATCATGTGCGACCGTCAGGAGAGTATTGGACCCAGTAACCATAGGTCGGTGCTGGTCCATAGGTAGAAGATGCGCCCATAGCTGAAACCAATGCTTAGCCATTCGGATAACCTACAAAAAGTTTGAGCCAGATGATCTGTTAAAAATAATGTTATTTCGACAGTTCTATATAGACCAACATATGGCAGAGAACCCAATCCTAATTCTGGCCTTGTCTTTTTTATCTACCCCATTTAGCCAGTTTCCAAACATATTAGTCACATTAGCTGGTGGAGGAATATTATATGCAAAAAAGATCATATGCCAAATGGTTCGTGTAAAAGGGCATGATATGAACAGATGTTTTATTGATTCCATCGAATCACAAAAACAACATTTCATATAGCCAGTCCACTTATGTTTTGTCAGATTGTCTTTTGTTAATAAACCTTATTGTTAAAGAACCACATAAAGATTTTGATTTTTAAAGGGATCTTAATTTTCCATAGATATTTTCAGAAAAAACGAGTATGACCATTCATCATATCCAAATACATCGATTTTACTGAAAACAATCCATTGTTATTTAACTTCCAAACAAAAGCATTGGTATTCTCATTTAGCTGCACCAACATCAATCGGGTGCACAGATGAATCCACCGTGCCCATGTATGACCATGCAAGTTTCTACGAAAGGTCATGTTCAATGGAGTATGCTAGAGTACCTCAGCCACTAAGACGTTTTTCCACTGAGCAATATTATAAAGGCTCGGATATTGATTGGCCAATGAAGAATCACCAAGCCACACATCCTCCCAAAAGCGTGTGGATCGGCCATCACCAACTTTAAAATAACCTTTGGTAAAGAATCCATCTTTAACCATCATAAGGCCTTTCCAAAATTGGGAATCTATTGGTTTTGCCTGAACTTGGGATGGAGTTTTAGAGTTCAAATATTTGTTTCTCAATAATTCCTGCCATACCCCTTCCTCATTAAGAAGTTTAAAAAGCCATTTGCTAAGTAGGCATTTATTTTTGAGTTCTAACACCTCAATACCGGACCCCCTTGATCTTTTTGTATACATATAGTATTACATCTTGTTAACCTATATTTCTTTTTGTCTCATCACTTTGACAAAAAAAACCGGGATCTATAAAAATCCAGACGTTTTCTTACTCCCTTGGGAATTTCTAAAAATGATAGCATAAACATTGGAAGACTAGTCAGGACTGCATTTATCAAGACTAATCTATCACCATAAGATAGTAGTTTGCCTCGCCAACATCCAAGTTTGCCGGCAAACCTCATCTCGATGGGATGCCATTCAGAATTTAAAAGCTTTCTATGGTGGATAGGTATACCAAGGTACCTAAAAAGAAGTGAGCCAGTTTCACAACCCCAAATGGTCTTATACTGTTCTTCACAATCCTTCGCTTTTCCAAAATAGAAGACTTCACTCTTGTGGAAGTTGATTTTTAGTCCGGATAGTTGTTCAAAAATATTCAAGATCAGTTTCATGTTAACTGCCTTAGCTAAATCATGCTCCATGAAGAGAATTGTGACATCCGCATATTGCAGGATAGAGACTCCCCCCTCAACAAGATGAGGGATTAGAGCTCCAACCTGACCATCCTCTTTCGCTCTTTGTATCAAAATGGCTAACATATCAGCCACTATATTGAAAAGTATTGAAGAGAGAGGATCTTCTTGTCTAAGTCCTTTTCTTGTTTGAAAATAGTGTCCAATATCATCATTCACCCTTATTCCTACACTCCCTCCCTGGACAAATTCTTTAACCCAGTCAAACCAAACCGGATCGAAACCTTTCATCCTTAGAGCTTGTTGTAGAAAAGGCCACTTAACCTTATCATATGCCTTTTCAAAATCTATCTTAGAGTACTAGAGTACTCTATCCATCTTCTTTCTATGTAGTTCATAAATTGTCTCATGTAGGATTACAACTCCCTCTAAAATATTCTGCCATGGCATGGAAGCTGTTTGCATCGGTCTAATAACTTTTGAAGCCACATCTGAAACACGGTTAGTGGCTACCTTTGTAAAGACCTTGAAACTCACATTGAGCAAACAAATTGGTCTATATTGTTGAATCTGAACAACATTTTATTTTTTTGATAGCAAATTAATGACCCCAAAGTTGAGTTTAAAGAGGGGTAATTCACCTGTCTGTAACATTACAAACAACGCCATCAAGTCCTCTTTAACGACACCCCAAAATGTTTGATAAAATTCTGCAGGGAATCCATCCGGCCCCGGTGTTTTATTATGCTCCATTTGGTTAATTGCTTCACGCACTTCCTCCATTGAGAAATTAGTAGTCAACACGGCATTTTCCTCTTGAGAAATTTGGGGTATATCCTCTATACGATTTTCCGTCATGGAAAAGTTATTCGCTTGAGGTTCTCCAAATAGTTTTTTATAATATTCATTTATGTAAATTTTCAAACTTTCTTCACCTACAATTTTTCCTTCCTCTTGTTCCAACTGGAAGATCTTTTTTCTTTCGCCGCTTTCTATTACCTACTAAGTTAAAATACTTTGTGTTATTCCCTCCTTGCACATATTTCACCTTAGCATGTTGAGCCCATTTGGTCTCATCATCTCGTCTAAGTTGATTCATTTGATCATTTGCATTTCGCAAAGCCTCCCTCTCCACATTTGAAAGGGCATTTGACTCTGCTTTATATCAAGTTCATCAATAATTTCTAACAATCTCTCCTTATGGTTTTTGTATTTTCCACTAATAGATTTAGCCCATCCTTTCAGGAATCATCTAGTGTGCCTTATTTTGTTTTGCCATGTATCAATAGGTGTGGCGCCATTAGGTGTCGCAGCCCATTTAGCCGCCACCATATGATAAAAACCTTCCTGGCGCAACCATGATAGTTCAAAGGAGAAATGAGGCTTATTGCCATGGTGCGCTTGATTACCCGTATCAATCAGAAGGGGCGTGTGATCCGAACCTGATCTAGTCAAAGCTCGGACATAAACTAATGGAAATTTTTGTTCCCAGCTAATAGTGGCTAACACCCGATCAAGTTTTTCATATGTCGGTTGTTCCTATCTATTAGCCCAAGTAAATTGCCTCCCAGAGAGGTCGATTTCTCTCAAATTTAAAATATCAATGATGGCATTGAAAATAAATGTCCAACAAGGATTAAAATTGTCATTGTTTTTGTCCTCTCGCCTACGAATGATATTAAAATCACCTTCTATCATCATAGGCTGTGACTCACCATTCACTAGTAGAAAAAGGGCCTCTAGTACCGGTTTGTAAGGGCCTTTAGTCCCGGTTTTGCACCCAGGACTGCGAAATCGGGACTAAAGGCCCCTATTTCTAGTCCCGGTTTGTTGCAACCCGGGACTAGAGGGCCAATGCATGACCTTTTTTGCTGCAGGGGGATCAAGGACCTTTAGTCTCGGGTCGTAATACGGCCCTGGACTAAAGATTTTTTTTCAATTTTTTTTCGAAAAAAAATTATTTTTTCGAATTTTTTCTTAAACTTTTGAGTTGTTTGACTCGTAATCCTCTCACTTGAAATATTTTTAGCACTAAGTATATTTAATCTTAGATCAAATTACACTTGTGGTCAAACTTCCCATTCGGTCACCCATCCTAGCACTACTCCACCTTCAGCATGCTTAAATTCCACCACCTGAATACATGTATATGTATATGTATTTGTAACAAACGACACTTGGAGAAGAAGCAGAGCAAGCATAGTTGATGAAGCAGAACAAGTAAAAATGAATAAAAATAGTGTTATTCACGAGCCAACTACATCAAGTGTCAGCCTCATTTTTGGAGAATAGATCAACCTGCAAGTTCTTGTTATGTACGCATATATTAACCTCAGTATTGTAAACTGCCAATCATGCATACAACAAAATTAGATAGTCACTTTAAATAAATTAGAATTTGAATATAGGTAACAATTTATATTTTTAGGTTCACTTGTCATGCAAGGCTATTGTAAGAAGAAGATAACTTCGTACGTATATAATTCTAGTTAGAGCACCTAGACCACAATTTAACTCTATGAAATATCAGGTTACAAGCAAGAAGAATTATGTTAGTCTGATTCTAATCCTCTTACCACACACATAATAGATCGGTCCTAAATTTAAAATTTACATGGACAACAGTACAAGACATAATGCAGCTCTGAACTCCCATCTAACACATTCTATATGTTGTAATAAATAGATGTTGTCCACTGTAAAATTGAAGAGTAAAATGTTCATCATTAAGCTTCAACTTACTTAGTCTGTGTCAGTTAACAACTACAGGTTCAGAGTTCCCAGAGTTTCAGTTTCGTCAGTCATCTTTAGACAGTGCTGCTCTGTCAGTTTCGACAGTTAGCACTAGTTAGTAATAATTCTAAGCTGTGACTGAGCTAAGTTTCTTTCTGTTCCTAGTTGATAGGATCGACGCCCTGGTCCTTCGTGGTATGGCACGAATCGAGTGATCATGGCGTCGTTGTAGGAGGCGTGCAGGTGACGCTGGGATGGCAGCGCCGTCTGCCTTATCGCCCCCTCTTTTCGGTTTTCAGTTAACACTTGTAACAACTAAATAAATAGCAGAGAGATGAACAGAAAAGATGTTGGTTAACACAGCGCCAAACGCTCGTGTCTTTCTTCTGAATCTTGCCATTGTTGAGTGAGTTTTAGTGTAGCTAGAGCTAACAACTGGTATCAGAGCCCAGGGCTTTGGTGTCAATGGCTACTGGAGGCGGGTCGGGGGGAAGAAGAAGGGGGATGACCTCGACAGCGGCAACAGCTTGCCGCGTGCTAGGATCAGGGATCCAGCTGCAGCCGGCCAAGGGAGCGCGCTGGCAGTGGCACGACAACTCGTGCCGGTAGTGTCGAGCACCTCCAATATCCCTCCGCTGACAAGCACGAACTACTCAACATGGAGTCTCCTGATGGAGGTGAGCCTGGAGGCGGGCCTGTGGGCGGCGATCGAGGGAGCGAAAGATCTCGACGACGAGTTGGGCTACCGCAACGACCGTGGAGCTCTGGAACTGATCTTCAAATCAGTTTCACCGGAGCTGCTCCCCGTCCTGAGGAAGCACAAGTCCTTGCACGAGGTCTAGGAGGCGATCCGCAAGATGCGCACGGGTTTAGAGAAACTCCATGAAGCCAAGGCGCAGACGCTGCGCTCGGAGTACGACCAGCTCCGTCACAAACCTGGTGAGTCAATCGATGATCTGGCATTGCGGTTGCAGGGCATCACAGCGAAGCTCAGCGAACTCGGTGATCCTGAGTCGGATAAGAAGGTGATGCAGAAATGGCTATGCATAGTCCCCAAGCGATATGCGCAGCTCGCCCACTCCATCGATAACCTTGTCGACCTAAGCATGACCTTGATCGAGGAGCTCGTGGGTCCATTCAAGGCCGCTGAAGAAAGGGAAGAGCAAGATGCGGAGGACGGCGGCGACACCAAGATGCTGCTGACAGAGGAGGAGTGGCAGGCGCGGGCGGGCGTGGCTCCCCTGGCATCGGCTCCAGCGGCGGCAAGAAGACGCACGGTAAAGGACATGCTAATCGTGGCAAGGACGGCACGCGCGGTGGCAACGGCAAGGGCGGGCCACGCCGCGACGGGAACTGCCGCTACTGCGGCAAGGCGGGGCACTGGGCCCGCGAGTGCCGCAAGAAGGAGCGCGGCGAGGGAGGAGGCGAGGCCCACGTCACAGAAGCCACGGCGGACGTTGATCCAGCGCTCCTCATGGCGCTTGTCACACCGGCGCACCCTGATTCAGTGGGTGAGCATGACCTGGTCGTCCACCTGAACGAGGTGCGTGCCAAGGCGTGTTTGGGCGCCGAAGATGGTGAGAAGGATCCCAAGTGGCACATGGATACAGGCGCGTCGAAAGTCGAATCACATGACCGGCGCCGACTCCGTGTTCTCTGAGCTCGACAAGAACGTCACCGGCACCGTGCGCTTCCGGGATGGCTCGGTGGTGGAGATCAAGGGGCGGGGCACTGTGGTATTCGTCGCACATGGGGGGCGTCACCGCGTGCTCTCCAGGGTGTACTACATCCCGCGGCTCCGCACATCCATCGTCTCCGTCGAGCAGCTCGACGAGGTGGGATGCTCCACGCTCGTCAAGGGAGGTTTCATGGTGGTTCATGATGTCCAGGACCAGCTCGTGGCAAAGGTGCCAAGGGCACCCAATCGTCTGTACACGACGGAACTCTAGATCACACGGCTGATATGTCTCGCAACAAAAGCAAGTGATGAGTCCTGGAGGTGGCACGCCAGGTATGGGCATCTGAACTTCGATGCACCGCACAAGCTCAGCAGTATGGGCGTGGCATGCCAGTCATCCAACGAGTGGACCAAATATGCGACGGTTGTTTGATCGAAAAATAGCGCCGAGCACCGTTCCCGGTGGAAGCCAACTATCGTGCCACGGATAGGTTGTACCTAGTTCACGGTGACCTCTACGGCCCGATCTCGCCACCTACCCACGACGGGAAAAGGTACTTCCTGCTCCTTGTTGATGATCAAACGTGCTACATGTGGCTCGTTCTTCTCAGCAGGAAGGACGACGCATCGGCATCGATCAAGCGATGACAGGCTAGCGTCGAGGTTGAGATGAAGGTCAAGATTTGTGTGTTGCGCACATATTGGGGAGGCGAGTTCACATCAACAGAGTTTGGTGAGTACATCACCGACCGCGCCCTACTCACCGAAGGTAACGGCTGCCGTCGAGCGACGCAATCAGTCTATGGTGGGCACGGCGCGCTGCCTCCTGAAGACGAAGGGCATGCCCAATGAATTTTGGGGGAAGGCCGTAACCACCGTCGTGCACTTGTTGAACTGCACCCCTACCAAGTCGGTTCGCGGCGTGACACTGCACAAAGCTTGGCACGGCGTGAAGCCAGCAGTTGGCCACTTCCGCACTTTTGGGTGCATCGCGCACGTCAAGGTCACGCGCCAGGCCTCAAGAAGCTCGATGACCGCAACCTCCACGCCGTGTTCATCGGATACGAGCACGACACGTCGAAGGCATGGCGCGTGTACGACCCCATCAGCAAGCGCGTCGTCATCTCCAGGGATGCAGTGTTCGACGAGCAGGCCAGCTGGAACTGGGATGTTCCAATGGAGATGGCTGGGTCCTTCGCTATCGAACATCCAACTCCAGTAGCTGTGACTCGAGCGCTGGTACACAAGGACACGGAAGCATCACCTCCATCGCCAACACTGTCACCACTAGCTGCAGCCACGCCGCCCACTGACACTGCCACTCCGATGGCACAGCCGTTCAAAGGCAAGGGCGTAGAGGAGGGCTATGTGTCGCCACCAGCTAGAGTTACACCCAACGCTGAGCTGATCAGGGAAGAGGCGCCATGCTGTTACCATACCAAGGAGAGCGTGGTTAGTGATCTGGAAGCTGACAACGGTGGCGCACTTCTTCTCTCTGCAGGTGATGAGCCAGGCACATTCTAGGAGGCCGATCCCCACGCGGCTTGGCGCGCGGCAATGATGGATGATATGGCATCCATTGAGGAGAACAGAATGTGGGAGATTGTCGCGCTGCCCACTGGCAAGCACCCCATCAGTCTCAAGTGGGTTTTCAAGCTGAAGAAGAATTCCTCCGGCGAGATTGTCAAGCACAAGGCCAGGCTCGTGGAAAAGGGGTATGTGTAGCGCGCTGTGGTGGAGTTTGATGAAGTGTTCGCTCCAGTGGCGCGACTTGACTCTATTCGTCTGCTACTCGCCATCACTGCGCACACTGGGTGGCCCGTGCATCATCTAGACATCAAGTCGGCTTTCCTGAATGGGGAACTGGAGGATGAAGTCTATGTGACTCAACCCCCTGGATTCGAGCGCATTGGCGAGGAAGAGAAGGTGCTCCGGCTCAGCAAGGCCCTATATGTCCAATGCCAGGCGCCACAGGCTTGGAATGCCAAGATCGACGACACGCTGGTGTCGCTCAGCTTTCAGCGGAGTCTGTCAGAACACGTTGTCTACATGCGGTGCCATGGCGAGGACCAACTACTGCTGGGAGTGTACGTCGACGACCTGATCGTCACAGGATCACGCACTGAAGTGGTGGTGCGCTTCAAGGAACAGATGCAGTCCTCGTTCGCGATGAGCGACCTAGGTATGTTGTCATTCTACCTTGGCATTGAAGTGCAGCAGAGCCCCAACGGCATCACGCTCAGGCGGGCGGCGTATGCGGCGAGGCTGGTTGACAAGGCAGGGCTCACAAGGTGTAACCCTGTACACATCCCAATGGAGCCCTGTCTCAAATTGAGCAAGGAGAGCTCTAATCCCGTGGTGGGCATGACCCTCTACCGTAGGGTTGTCGGGAGCCTCCGTTATCTGGTACACACATGGCCAAACATGACATTCGTTGTTGGTTTTGTCAGCAGGTTCATGGAGGCACCCACGACAGGGCACTGGGCGGCAGTGAAGCATCTGATCCGATACATTGCAGGAACTCTACACCTCGGATGCAGGTACAAGCATGGCACGGGGGATCCAAGCCTAGTTGGCTATAGCGACGCCAATTTCACCGGCGACATGGACGATCGAAAGAGCACATCTGGCCTGGTTTTCCTCTTTGGGGGGAGTGCGATCTGCCGACAATCTCAGAAGCAGAAAGTAATCGCATTGTCATCCTGCGAGGCGGAATACATCACGGCCACAACAGCTGCGTGTCAGGGCATCTGGCTGCGGTGGATGATTGGTGATCTGCTTGGAAGCACCGGCGGAGGCACGACGCTCTTCATCGACAATCAGTCCGCGATCTAGCTCTGCAAGAATCCTGCATTTCATGATAGGAGCAAACACATTGAGACGAGGTTTCACTTCATTCGAATGCGTGCAAGACGGCAAGATCGTCATCGAATATGTGCACACCGACGAGAAACTGGCGGACATCATGACCAAGGCCCTTCCACGAGCCATGTTCCAGGAGCTGCGCGCAAAGCTGGGGATGATCGACCTCGGCAGCTGATTAAGGGGGAGATTGTCAGTTAACAGCTGTAGGTTCAGAGTTCCCAGAGTTCCAGTTTCGTCAGTCATCTTCAGACAGTGCTGCTCTGGCAGTTTCGACAGTTAGCAGGAGTAGTTTCAGTTAGTAATAATTATGAGCTGCGACTCAGCTAAGTTTCTTTCTGTTCCTAGTTGATAGGATCGACGCCCCGGTCCTTCGTGGGATGGCACTAATCAAGTGATCATGGCGTCGTTGTAGGAGGCATGGAGGTCACGTTGGGATGGCAGCGTCATGTGCCTTATCGCCCCCCCTCTTTTCGGTTTCCAGTTAACACTTGTAACAACTGAATAAATAGCATAGAGATGAATAGAAAAGCTGTTGGTTAACACAGCGCTAAACACTCGTGTCTTTCTTCTGAATCTTGCCATTGTTGAGTGAGTTTGAGTGTAGCCAGAGCTAACAGTCTGCATGGAAAAGCAAAATGTTTTAGTTGGAGATCTCCTCGTACTAGGATAAAACATACAACGACAATGCATATAGGGATTCAGGGATTCAACATTTAATCGTTGAGCTAGATTGGAAGATTCTAACTATTCTATCAATGATTCTAGATCTCACACTTGTGCCAAGCAAAGTTCTAATCATCTTGATCCAGCAAGCTCGTCTTACTTCACATCCGAATCAAAAGAAGCAATTTAATCCAGCATGCAAGAACTAGGGTTAGAGAGCAAATTAGAACCTTCAAGGAATGAGCAGGAAAGGGATCCGTTCGGAGAAGATTGGGTAGACTCAGCAGTGTCGATGAAGGAAAATCAACACAGGAAGAGCAATGGTGGCGAGAACCCGGCGGCACCATCATCACGCGCGGCCAGGAGAGCTTGCACCTCGTAGTGTCTGACGGAGAAAGCTTCGGGAGATTCATTCATAGTCGGCGCGTTCTAGAATCCTAACTGCGACCAACCAAAAACAATTAGAATCTAGAAGAGTATAGGAAGAACTACAATCCAATTTAGTAGCACAGCCTCCCACACAATCTATCGTACATCACAGGCCTGGTGTATTGGAGAGAGAATGGTGTAGAGAGGGCTCACGATGCGGCAGCCTGGTAGTCGCCAACATAGATGACGGCAGCGAGCATTCATGAATACGAAGTGGGCATGTGGTCCTTTGTGAGCCCTGACATCGGCCGCCTTAGGTCACCGGCGAGGGAGGACAGAAGGTGGTCATGATGCGAGCAGGGAGAGCGGATGGAGGTGCGGCTAGGTTTGGGGAGGAACTACAGGGTGTGGGCATGCGTTCGTGGACGGTGGGTTAAACAAGAAAACTAGAAAAGGCAGTCATTTAGTGGGCTGGGCTCATTTTCTTTTGGTGCATAGCGATTTGTACAATGGACAACAGATCTGATTTGCAACACATATATAGGTATCTATGAATTTTTGTTGCAACAAATGTTTAAGGTGTTGCCGAGTATGTATTGTTATAAGGGGGTCTCCTTGTAGTGGACCTTCTTTCCCGTACCATGAGGTGGATCTCGAGGACGAGATCTATTATTAGTGGTGTTGAATTGTAGCATCTCGGGTAAAACTATTACTAAAAAATCGTTTGTATTTCTGCATCATCATGACCGCATGCTCATGTCATCATGTCATATTGCATTTGAGCATCGTCATGCTATCATGTATGTATATATCTATCAAAAACTATTTCTAAAAAGCTTATTTTATTTTCTACATTAGCCTTTCTTATTTCAAAGTATCAAGACGGCCTATCCAAATCTTTGTTTTGACTAAAAACTATTTATAAATATTTTATAAAATAAAATAATAAAAACTATTTTTATGGGAGAGGCAATCCAGCCGGCCAGGCCCAACAGCCCGACCGACCGAACCACCTACTACCCGACCCATCTAAAATAAAACCCAAATCCTAAATCCAAACCCTAGCTTCCTGCCCTAAACCTATTCCCCAACCACACTCCCATCCCACCTCTGTCGCCGCCGCCACACCACCTCTTCCACCTAGCCGCAACCCCTGCTTCCCCCTTGTCCGTTTCCTCACCTGTTTTTTCTCTACTCGCCTGGCCCTGGTCCCACCACCCGCGTGAGCCGCTCCCTACCAACCTCTCGCCCGACCTCTCTCTCTCTCTCTCTCTCATCTCCTCCCCACCCCGCATCAAACGTTGTCTACCCCGCCGCCAGCAGCCCCTGATCCCCATGGACACCATGCCTACCTCGTCACTGCCACCCGCTCCGGCCGCACGCCATCCCGGTGTGGCCGCGCCCGGCAACCTCGCCACCATCACGACCTCTCCGCCTACGTCCCCGTCCTCCATCCCAGGCGCGCTCCGTGCTTGCCGTCACCCCCTCTCAAGCTCGCCCAACGCCGACACGACCCACGGCCCCACCTACCAAGGGACCCCCGCATCACCCACCCCCGTCTCCAAAACGCAAGCTGCACCTCGCCGCCACTGGCTCGGCCCTGCCGCCTTTGCATCCTCCGCTTGGCCCCATCTCCGTCGGCCTGAACTGCCACCGTCGGCCTCGCATCCTCGTCGCCGCCTTCTGGTCAGCGTCCTCCGCACGCCTCCACCGCCTGGAGCCCCTGGCATAGCCGCCCGGACTCCTCCCACCTGTTTCTATGCCCTCTGCCCTCTGCATTCCCGCGCTTAACAGGCAGCGCTTGACACCGACCGCGTCCGGGTGCCGCGAGGGCTAGCACCTGTTCCTACTCAAGACCTTCCAGCAGACTAGCTCGATGTTTGTGTGTGTGCCAGGTCTATGTGCTTGCGTGTTTGTGAGGAACTAAACAACGTTGTGTATGGCCTCAATTCCGTTTTTGGTTTCTCAAAGGTGTTTTTCCTGCGCTGAGCATATCTGCGGGCTTGTGTTCAAGAAGTACGGTCGCACTGAATCTGTGCAACCCCAAGATCCATGACCATGTATGTCCGGCCTTTGAGACATGTCGATCTCAAATACCACCGGCACCATACAAGCCCCCTCGACCACCGGTGCCAAATCAAGATCACCGCAAACAACTGGAGATGGAACCCTAGGAGATGTCGCCAGGCTTAGAGATCTCCGTCACGGAAAAACCCCAAGGCCTTCAAGGTGGAACCGACAAGACCTTCTTCTTGTGCACCAAGTTCCCCGACCCCGAAGTCCGAACCCGCACCCGAACCCTTGGCGAACACCAAGATCACCGATACCCGATGTGTGACCCCTTTCCTGAGTCGAATATTTTTATAATATATAACATATACCTTATTGCATTAAATTGTTCATGTTGCATCCATATCTTATTGTTTTGGGGTATTAGTCTATTTACCTAATATTTAAATATGGAGACTATATGCGGGATTTTCTAGTCTTATATTGGCTCCATTTAAATTTGTGCATCGAACCATGACGTATTTTGCCATGATATAAAAACATTTAAAAATTGCGGGGTATCTAAATAACTTGAACCATATAATTAATTGCCGGGCCCCGGTTACGCTTAATATTGCCTAGTTGCATCGCATCTTTGCCATGCCATACATCATACATTCATCATACCCAATCTTTTACCGTAGTATTAAATAGTGTATCCGGTGTTTCTTTTAGTGCATTGCTTCTTCACGGATTAGGACGATGAGTTGATGCGACTATCGACCTGATCTTCAGATGAATCTTCAGCAGTGTTTCCCAGGCGAGCATTCTCCCCCTTTCTACGTATTTCACATTTATAATCTTTACTTCTTCCTATTGATCTATTGTTATCTGTGTTGTGATGCTTTAGATTCCGTACCCCTTTATATATCCCTGCAGCCTTTATATTTCCTTGTACACCTCCTATTCTTGCGAGTCATAGTCGCTTGCTCAGGTGCTGCTTCGTGTCGTCGATGTTCCACTGATGTTGGGGGTTGGCATATTCATAAAGGTGGAGATGATTGTGGTTTTAATTATAGCTGGTTAATTCAATATTAGAATGGATATAATTAATGTAGAGGCACCGGTGTGTAATAGTTGAGATTTGGTTGTTAACCACCCACTTGTATCCACCTAGGACCCGAGTTCTTGACACATGTTCCGAGACTGAGAGCGCTAACCACTAAGAGCTGGTTTCGATGAACGTTTATTACTGTTGCGTAGGCATGACACTCTGTCACGAAAATATATTGTCTATAACCTCTGCTCGTGTGACAAGTGTACGCGACCCTAGGGTCTTTATGAGAAGGATTAGCTATAACTCATATGGGTAGCTCTTCCGGGTGGCCCCCATGTACTAGCTTTGGGCCTAGGAAAGTGTCGTGTCCGAGGCCCCGCCAACATACCGATGGGTGTATGTTAACTGATCTGGCAAAAAAGGTCGAAGTGTGTGTGGAAACTTTGGTGCACTCGTGCTGGGTTAAATCTTTTTGAAAAATTGTGTCCACGGTTATGGACGACTTGGAGCATAGTATCTCGATCATAGAAAATTATAACTAAAGTTTATGGTTATAATTTGACTTGTATCTGATATAGCTAGTAAGTTGGATAACCACCATGTAAAGAATGATTAAAACTGCCAACTGTGTGAGTTTCCTTGGCTTGACTTTCTCGTTTGTTCTCGAGGAGAAAATACCAGGATGGGTATGTTTGGTGGTAGTATCAGGTTGGTTCCAAATATGTCTTTCTCATCCCTCTCTGATAGCCGACAGTTGTATCGAGTCTCTATAGGTTGTATAGTGCATGCTTCGCTTTAGTCCACCATACCTATGTAGGCGAGAGCTGCCGAATTCTAAGTCTTGCCTTGTACCGGCCTCAGTATTGACCGTTCTCTTTTTCCTTTGCCCTTTGCCGGCACCCCCTTTTGTTGTAGAAGGTTTGAGATCGACGTTGTTAGTAGGGTTACCCTTCCAGCTTGGCCTGGACAGGGCTATGGACGCCATTGGTTATTCTTCAGGACTCTTAGCTCAATTTGCATCTTATCCGTATTCGGATGTTGTATCATTTTCAAGGTGTTTGGATCTTTGTATTGTATATATGTATTCTTGACTCATGGAGGCGTGTTGTATATATCTGTTCTGTGTGTTCCATCATGGACTATTGTGTAATGATATTACTTCATTTTTTCACCCGCACGAAAGTGCCTGGTGGACACCTTTGAATCGTTTCTATGCGGGTTTGACGAGAATCGCTAAATCTTGCACATGGCCGATCTGAGGGTGTTACAGCTAGTTAGAGCAGATAAGTGTCCGATCAGCACTGGGCTCAGAAGATCTCCAAAGTATAGCAGCGGCAACATGACACCGTTCAGGAAGGCCAAGGTCAAAAGCATCAACAACAAGGTGAACAAGCAAACCTTGCAGCAATCCTCATGGCTTTGGAAGCAACAAATGCACATGCCCACGATGGAGTGCTCTCACAACAACGCAGAACAGGCGAGCAAGAGCTCTTCCACCTACTCCAGGATGCCATCGAGAAAGCCCCCAACACGGGGGGGGGGGGGGGCCGGCCACTAGGAAGAAGACAAGGCTGCTGTCACATCCCAAAATTTTCCAAATTTTGTAATGTGAAAAAAAATTTATTGAAATTTAGGGTGAAAAGAAACTTTTTTATTCCAAATGGAAACATCAAAATCCATCTTGAACAAACTTTGAATGAAAAAGGAATCAAACAAAATTTCAATCAAGTGAAATGCATTCATCAATGAATGTATCTTGAAATTCAAACTTGGGAAAGTTAAACCAAAACTCTAAAACCCGAAGGGAAGAAAATCATTCCAAAGATTTCTCAAAGACTATGGATTGATTCATATAAAAATTTAGCAACAAAACATTTTATAAATGATCAGAAATGACAAACAAAAATGTTATAAAACCACAGGAATTGGTTTCATTTAATTTGGAGCCATGGATAAAGACTTATGAATTTAATAAGATAAAAGGAATTAATTTCCAAAGCTAATAAAGCTCCTATCTAAAATCCATGCCAAATCTTGAGAAAAATAATCCTAAAAGGATTTAAAAAGGTAAACAAATATTAAATAAAATTATATAAATTGGAATTACCAACTTTGGATCTTTAAATAAAAAGATATGGTTATAAGATAAAGAAGGAAATAAATAAATAGGGAATATTTAAAAGCCAAATTAAATTTTGGCCAAGTCCATAAACAAATAAAAGTTTATTAAATAATAAAAATAAATAAAAAGATTGTTTAAAACAATATGGGCTTTGAACCATATTCAATTTTATTTTAACAAAGACTATTTGCCTAAATAATAAATCCTAAGTAAATTATTTAGAAGTCAATTTAAACCTTGAATTAAATCCATAAGCAAATGGAATAAAGATAATCCAAATAAAATAAAGGAATAAAGAATATTCAAATAAAATAATATGGCATTAACCAAATTGTATTTCTATTTGAATAAAGACAAAATCCCTTAAGTAAATGATTAATTAAATCATGAGAAAATAATAAATTGGAATTTACCCAAGTGGATTAAAATTTATCTAATTAACTTAAAAAGAACATAATAATTATTTGAATAAAATAATATGGGTTTAAACCATATTTAATTTGTTTGAATAAAGACAAAAGCCTCATTTAAATGAATATTATATCATAATAAAATATTTTAAATAATTCAAAGAGGAATTTTAAACATACTACTAAACAGTATAAACCCACTGAAAAGGTTTTACAAAAATATTAAATTTAAATTAAAGTTTAAATCAAAGGTTGGAATTGAAAACAGAAATCAGAAAAGGAAAAGGAAAAACAAATCAGAAAGAAAAAAATAGAAAAGGGGCCAACCCACTAACCTACCCATCCCAGCAAAGCCCCAGGCCTATTAGCCAGCCCACCCGGCACCTCTCTCTTCCCCTGCTCTTTTCTCACCCGCGCCCTTACCCCCTCACCTCACTGACCGCGTGGACCCACGCCAACCTGACATCGTCGTCTCCACCCCGTGGTGACCACGCCCCTCTCCTCGCCGTTACTGGCCGTTGAAGACTCGATTCAATTCGCGTTACTGCCGTACTAATCCCTCCCCGCGACCACGCCCTACTAATCGCCCCTCTCTTCCCTCTCTTTCTCACATCGCCTCGCACACCACGCACGCTCAAAGGCCCGGAATTCCCTCTCGCCTCCGCCACATCGCCTCCGACGAGTTCCCCGTCGAATTTTGGCGAGCCCCGACCCCCTCTTACCTCCTAGATCACACGATCTTGACCCCCATCGCCAGGCGTGTCGCTGCTGGCCTTGCACGCCAAGACGCCCCATAGCCTCGGCTCTGTCCACGTCTGGCCGCCGCTGCCTCGCTCGACTCGGTGAACTCTCTGGTAACCTCGATCGCCTCTCCTCGCATTGATGCTCGCATACTCCCTTCTCTCGTGCGCACCTAACGCGACCCTTACTTTGCCTTGGCACTCCTTGTAGCTTCACCGTCGACGACGCCCGAGCGCACCCGTCTCCAGGAGCATCTCCGGCGAGCAATCGACATCGAACCCGTGCGCCCCTCGACCAACGACGACCACGTTGAGCATCATCACGCCGTTGCGAACCTGGTGAGCCCCTCCTCCCCTCCTCTCGCTTCCTGGAATATCCAGACCACCGTCGACTGAGCGCCACATCGCCAAGCGCTGCCCATCTCTGGTCGTTGCGCTCTAGACCATTAGATGATGATCTAGTGGCTAGGATAGAATGACTTAAACGAAGGGATATGATCGATCCGATTCGTGCGTTGCCCTTTAAATCCTGCGGTCCACATTGCTTGATCCAACCGAATCGGCATCAGCCTATAGAAATGCTCCACGTGGCTCAGACTTTGATTTAAAAACAGAAATCAATCTATGAGATGTTTGATTTTTTAAAATTCATAACTTTAAATATACATGTCCAAATTTTGCAAATTTTATATCAATGGAATCATAAAAAAGAGTACTTTCCAACCACGCCATTTGTTTAATGAATTGCTTCTATAAAATTGGTTGTTTTTGCATAAACTTGTTTAGGAATATTTTGAATATAAAAATTATTTTAGAAATGATTTTAGGATAAAATATTTTGTAAATGGATTGTTTTAAACCTACTGACCATGGAAACCAACTTTTGTATTTAAAAATATATTTGGGACACTTAGGACTAAATCTTTGAATAAAAGCATTTCTAGTTAAATAAAAATGTTGTTTATGTTTTAAGAATACTTTTTGAGTAAAACCTTTGGAAAATGATTTGAATTAAACTCTCTGACCCTAAACACCAAGTTTTAGGATTTAAAAACATATTTGGTGAACCCTAGAAAAAATATTACTTTGTTTAAAGGCATTTCCAACAAAATAAAATATTGCTTTGGTATAAAAATGGTTTATAGGTAAAAAAAATTCAAATGGTTTTAATATTAAACACTTGACCTTAAAACACTAACATTTGTGTTTAAAAATATATTTGTCAAACATTAGAAATTATTACTTTGATTTAAATCAATTCTAGCAAAACAAAAGGGATTTAAAGTGGCCATTTTCACTAACTTAATATCAAATGGTTTTGCCACTTTTATAAATGACCAATAGGTGTTTTAAAAATGTTTATAACCTATTAGAAACCACTTTTCCAAATAAAACAATCTTTGGCATGCTTGCATGCATTTCTTTGTTTTTATTATTCTATGTGTTGAATTGTTTGAATGTTAGTTTTGAAATTGTGCCTTGCTTGATTGAATTGTAGTGGAATTTGAAGAGTGTTACTATTGCAAGATCAAGGAGTGAACTTATATTCTCTACCAAAAAGGCAAGTGGTGCTTCATACTTTTGTCCCATTATTTTCACTATGCATTAGTGATATTTCTAAGTAGGACTTGCATGGAATTTTTACTAAGTATAAACTATGCCATGGGAAATCCTAGTAGAAGAAACCTTAGTAGAATTTTCCTAAGTTAAGATTCCTACTACTATCATGCTTAGATTAGCTAGTAGAAAACAAGGGTGGATTATATTCATGCTATGGAATATTTCTAAGTCAAGGACTTGTGTTTTGTTTAATAAAACAACTATGTGAATGAATCCCCTGGGTGGAATGGTATTGCTTGGATGGATTTTTGTTGAGTGGTTACACAAGGCTAGGGACTGGTGAACCTTGTGTATCGCACTTGTGGAATGCCACCCAGGAACAAAGAGATTTGAGATGTCAAATGTTGAGAAGCTTCAAGTGCAACCACTTGGCATTATGGGCTCTGCCTAGATCATATAAGTTGCAATAACTTAGCCAAATGGACCGTTGGTGGTAGGGGATGATAGGTTTGGAGCGCGTCCATTTTGGTCTAAGGGAAGGCTTCTGAAAGATCTTGTCTTGATGGATGTCGAGTCTTGTGGGGAAAGTGCACCACCTCTCGAGAGAGTAAAATCTAAGTACTTAGCCCTGTCCCCGGCAATGGACAATTTGAGCATCAAGACATGGAAGCTATCAAGAATCTCCTCATCCCAATTTCTAAGTTAAAAACTTGTGGTTGAACAAGGGTTAAAGGATCTTCAATCTTTGATTGGTAGATGCCTTGGGTGAATTTGACAAACAAAAACTTAGTGTTTTCAACTTATAAGGAAAACCTATTTTGAGCAAAGCAAGCCTAAGCTCCACTTGGCCAAATGCATATAGATGATAATTACCACTATACTACCATAGTATCACTTTCCAATACAATTCAAATGTATTGACCCTTGTGGCTGTAACTTATTATGTTGCAGGTTTGTTTGATGTTAGTGAAGTGTGTTGATTAGGATTACAAGTCTACAACCAACATGATTGCCTGTGGCACTTTGAAGATGAAGGACTCCATGCTATATAGTTATTTCTGCTGCATTGTAATGAGAATAGCCAAATGAGCTATGTAAGATGTAATGAATTATTTTATTTATGGTTATAAAGTTGTATTATGACCTTTGTTTCTTGATATTACATCTTAAATATGGATGCTAGCTATTGATCCATAGACTAGCATTGTAAACATAGGGATCTCTACCTTATTAAAGGTTGGGACCTCTACAGCTGCAACACCGCCGGAGCACTCCCCCCGCGCCACCACGATCGGCCAGGAGTGTCCCAGAAGTGAAGCAAGCTCCGACCGGGAAGAACACGAGCTTGCAGCACCACACCCTCTCTAGGTGAACCACGCCACCGGAGTTATTCAGAGAAGCACAAGCCTTCTCCTCCACCCCCCTTCCAGACCGCCGGAGGAACAACGAAGGGAGAAAGGGCCCTAAAATCATCGGGATCTGGGCGCCTAGATCCGGGATTTTGTTTCGACTATGGGGCAAAGTGCCCACTACCGACACAAACCAAATCTACACCTAGTCCTAGCTACTCTGGTGCCCCCCTCCCCCAACTCCGGCGAGCAACGCCGCCTGAGAGGGCTTAGGGACGACCCGATACCTGAGAGTTGACTCTCAACGGGAGGAGTGTGGGAGGGGAACGAGAGCTACTTGGCCGAATAGTCCGAACGACTCAAATCGCGCGGCTCAACCAAAACAATGAGAGTCCGTCCATGGATTGAACGGAACGGACCTAAACAGAACATACGAGAGAAAGCAGAGGAAGACAAGTAGAGGAGTTCCCGTGACAAAGGGAAGTGACATCTCAACTCTGACCACCGGAAATCCACTTTGGCTCCTAGGTGTAGATGCACCCACTTCCAAAAAAACAAACTTCAAAATGTTGAATTTTTTGAATTTTTTTTGGATATACATATTGACATTATATGTTTGTACACTAAGTTTCACCAAAAAAAGACATTTTATGTTGATTGTGTAAAAAAGATAATTTTTGGTGTTGCAAATAGTTTTTCACAAGACATATTTTTATCTTTTTTGTACCGACCACAAAATTGTCTTTTGACTGCAAAATTTTATGCGATGAAATAGCATGTTCGGATGCAGAAATTTTTTAATATTTTAAAATTTATATAAAATGTATTTTTTATAATAGGTGCTAAATCGCCATGTCCGTCCGACCACCACCATTCCTGCACAACAGTTTCCTCCTTGCCCTGCCACCAACTTCACCGCAGCCCGGAAAGAACCAAATCCCACACACCTTCACTTTCCCCTTTCTTTCTTTCTCTTCTCCTTTCCCCTTCCCTCTCCATCATCAGCTCCCAATTGTCTCCTCCTCCTCCTCCTCCTCCTCTCTCTCCTAACCACCATTGCAACCTACAGTCTGTGTGCTTGATCAGAGGGAGGGGAGATGGGTTCTCGGGAGTGAGAATCAGGTTCACGAGGCTCAGGCCACCATCGCCTGCTTCCCTCCTTTTATTACATTCACCGTCTCGCACGGCACTCCTGTCTCGGCAACGGCAACGGCCGCGCCGCCCACCTCGCTCCCGCGTGCGCCAGGAGACTTCCGAGCCGGGCTTCGACATCGCGCCACCGAATGAGGTTTGCTCCGCCGCCGCCTTCTTTTTTCCGTCGCCGCTTGCAGTTCCTTCCAATGCATCCGCTGCCGCCGGGGAGAGGAGTCAGATGGGCTGCAGCTCCTACCTGATTCGGCCCCCCATCGAGCAGACATGCGTCCGCGCCACGGAGAGAGAGAGAGAGGGGCGGACGGGGGAGAGAAGTAAGGAAGGAAGGAGGAGCAGTGGTACCGGTGGGGTGCATGGATGGGGAGAGGAGACCGACGGGGAGAGGTGGGGGTGTAGGGAGGAGATGTTTTGCTTTGCTGCTGCTGATTGCTAGCTTGCTACTGTGAGAGAGAACTGTTGCAGATCGACACGACAATAGCTATCTGCTGCTGCTTTGCTGACCTCCTCTGTTTTTTTTTAACAACTGCTAGTTGCTGTTGCTGCTGCTGCTTGCTCTGTGTGTGGCGATGTGGTGTTGGAGAAGAGAGAAGAGAGTGGGGGATTTGTGTGCTGCTATCCAGGGTTTCGTTTCAATGGAATGGGTCCGGGAACGATGCCCCTGTTAATCTAAAAAAATTGTGACCTGCTGCTGCTGAGCCTTGTGTGAGGTTGGTTTGCTGAGAACTGCTTCTGCTTGTTGATGAGAGAATTAGAATTGTCATGTTCTTTTGTAGTGACTATTTGAATTGTCATGTTGTTTTGTAGTGGACTATTTTGCTTATGTGAATTGTTGTGTTGTATCGAGATTATGTTGTATCAAATGTTTGTGCTCGAGAGAGAGAGATATTTGGTAGTATAATATACGTGAGTGAGATGCAGAGAGTGTGATTTGCCGCTTCCATAGGCGTCCGCAGAAAAATCAAGCGGCATCTTTTGTAGAGAGCTCTCCAAATGAACATACAGAGAGTCAAATTTGCCGCTTCCGTTGGACTTGCTTTAGGTTGATAAGGCTAGAGTTTATCCTATTGAAGAATCTTATTATTATTTTCGTTCTTCTGCCTCAGCTTGTTTTAGCTGAATCCTCATGTTTGATCAACTTTTTGTCTGCCAAAGTTTGATATAGAGGAAAGGGAGTGGGCCGCTAATTTGTGATGATGTGAGTGTGGCTGTTGGGGAGGAGAAGGTATCAAGAAAAAAAAACACTTGGCAAGTCTGCCATGTGCATCTTTGATGATTAGGAGCTGCTGCAGGGTTCTGTCTGTTCTGTGGAATTGTGATGCCAACTGTGGCCAGTTTCAGGCAATTCTGATTGAGGCAAGAAGGCAACTGATTTGGGATTTTCAGCTGGTGCGGCAATTTTGATTGGCGCGTTTGTGTGTGCTGGTGGCAGATGGGTTGCAGGCATTCCAAATTGGAGGATGAGGAGGCCGTGAGGAGATGTAGGGATAGGAGGAAGCTCATGAAGCAACTTGGCCGCCGCCGTGTCGACCTTGCGGCTGCACACATTACCTACCTGCAGGCACTCCGCAACACTGGAGCCACCCTCCGCCAATTCGTGGAGGTGGAGTCTGCATTGTCACAACAGTCCTCTGTAGGCATCCCAGTTGCAGCCTCGCCACCTCCGCCGCCACCACCACCACCACCTCCAAAGTACTCGGTGACATCCTCAATGCCACCACTCACATCCTCAATGCCATCCTCACCACTCCACCCACCACTTATAGCTTTTAGTCCAATAAGGATAAGAAAGAGAGAGAAGAGAGATGGTGAACTCGATGAGGATGATTCTACGGATTACGATGATGACACAGACAGCTGCTCGACGCCTCTACCCCCACCCCCGCCTCCCGGTATGGAGTGGGAGCACATAGATCCAATCACTATGCGGCCCTTGAATTTCCCATCTCTGTTGGCTGGTCGGAATGATAAAGAAGTGGCCTCACAAGTTACCATGGATGACGATTGGGTGGAAACAAGCACAGAATTCGATGGAGATGATGAAAGCATCTCTGGCAATGTTGACGACGTTGTTAGGCGTGTGGAATTGCATCAAGCAAAGAGTAGGGTTCTGGGCGATGAAAACTCATCAATGGTGGGCTGGATGACAAAGGACTCAGACTCTTCGGTGGTGGACTTGAGGAGTGACAAATCACTGGTAGGAATTGCTAAGGAGATCGATGAGTACTTCTTGAGAGCAGCGGCAAGTGGGAGCGATGTCGTCATACTTTTGGACTCTGCTAGCGGTCGGCTCAATACCTCAGAGTTAGAGGTAAAGAGAGGTAATAAATTAATTTTTTTCTCATCCATATGTTATCTTTGATTTTTGGAAATCCTTTATAATTTGTTTAGATGCCATTTGAGAACTTAGACTCTAGCATCTTATTAAATGTACTATATTAACCTTATCGTGTATGTATTGTTTCGTTTTCCAAAAATGTATGTATCAAGTATACACCGACACACTGGAAATCAACAGATATTGGCAGTATTAGACATTTCAAGATCAACTATATCCCAATAGTTATCAACTACAGTAGTCTGTAGGTTAAAAAGGAAAATGAGTGAAAAAAACAAGCAAGCACTTCCTGAAGAATAACACTGTTGTTTTAGGTGCAGGAAAAAATTCCAAGTCTGCCAAGGTTTTCTCCACACTTTCTTGGAGCTGGTCATTCAAGTCTGTGCAAGCTAACAGAGAGTCCTCAAGTGATGCTGGTGGATACGGTTATCATGGCAAAACACTAGACAAGCTTTATTATGAGGAGCAAAAACTCTACAAGTTAGTTAAGGTGAAATATGGGAGTCTTAGCATCATCTTGGTTTAATCTATGCTTCATTAAAATGACACAATGCACTCAAGGAGTAAATAAGAGCTTGTATCTTGTATGGTAGATTTTCAGGAATCATAGAATATTTGTTAAGATGTTTCTTGAGCAAACGAGTTTGATAGTTATATCAAAGGAAACCTTGATGCATGATGAATACATGTTTACTTAATACACGCGCATCACTGGTTGCAAAGGCCAGGGACATTCCTCCTTTTTGAAAAAAGTGTTGCTTTTAACGAAAGTCAACACGTTGTTGTTACCCTGTCTTGCAGGATGAAGAATTTGCAAGGCTCCAATACAGGAAGTACAGTTCATTGCTACAGAGGCTAGAATCAGGGGAGCATGATAAGTTGCAAGCTGAGAAAGTTCGGGATAATATAGAGGAACTGCAAACTCGGATAATGTCTTTAGAGGAGGCTGTAAGTTTGTCATGTTTGACCATATCAAGGCTCAGAGATGAGGAGTTATACCCTCAGGTTATTGAATTATCTGCAGGGTGAGCTCCAAAATTTTGTGATCTAGAATATCTAATACTTCAAAGCTACCATTTTAGTGCCATATTTAGGCCCGTGATCTTTATTTTCAATTCCTAATGTATAGCTATGCAGTTCTGGCAGTTCTGTTTATCCCACTTGTTACTCGTATTGAGATATATACTAGCTGATAATAATTTCGTCAGGAGGACCCAAGTATAGCTTTCAAGTCACTTACGTTGAGTCATACTGGAACTCTATTGTTGTTCATGATTATTGGCCTATAGGGAGTAATTTGTATTTGCCTCGGGCATCTTGTGCCAACCTGTTATTATGACATCTGCCTCTTGTACTATTTTCATAGATCAAATTATTATACCAATTCTGTCCTGCTAATTCTGCATTCCTCCCTTTTGATAATGCCATTTCTCTGTTAGTTATATCTTTTGACGCACTATGTTCCTTGCTTCTGTTGACTTAGGCTGGTGCATATGTGGAGAAACATGTACGAGTGCCATCAGGTTCAGAACCATATTGCCCAGCAGGCCAGTCTACTTGGCAACCGACCTGGGAGTGAGCCAACAACTGACTCCCATTGTTACGCGACAACTCAGTTGGAAGTTGAAGTCTCTGCATGGCACAGTTCCTTCTGCAATCTGATCACCTTGCAGCGTGAGTACGTAACAATCCTTAACCAATGGATTAGTCTCACTGACTGCCTGCCTGATGATGATGGCTTCATGAGAAGTTCTTCTGGAATCCGTAGCCTCAGTGGAGAACTCCAGCACGCTTTCAAGAGGTTACCTGAGAAGGTAGAGTAAAAGCAACGTTTTTCTATTCTTTCAGAGTTCTGTTTGTTGCTATTTGAAACCAAGCTTGCAGGTACTTTTGGTTCAACATTCACCATACAATTTCGAATAATGAACCAACCTTTATTAATTTACGAATTGTAGAATCATTATCCCCATTTTCATAAGCTGACTTGTTATAGTTAACCATTTGGCCTTTGTTCCCATGCTTTTTTTCATGTTCCCTTTTTTTTGTATAACAGTCAGCTGCAGAAGCAATAAAGACTTTTCTGTCAGTCATACACACTATAGTTCTACAACAAGCTGAGGAGCGTCAGCTAAAGAAAAAATCAGACAACATGGAGAGCAAGTTCCATAGCCAGTTAGAGAAACACTGCGAGAACACAATGCAAACCTCAGGACAGGCTTCACAGGCCAGGACCTACTCAGTAGCCAAGGACGAGCCTAAGCTGGACGCGTTCAGGAAGCGGGTGGAGGAGGAGAAGGCCAGGTACCTGAACTCCCTGAGGACCAGTCGAGCCATGACGCTGAACAATCTTCAGAGGAGCCTCCCAAACGTGTTCCATGCTCTGACGGGGTTCTCAGGCTTCTGCGTGCAGGCGTTCGAAGGTATCAGCCGATGCAGCGAAGCTGTTGCTAGCCACTCGGGAGCGGCTTCGCCTGCCGTCTCCTGCAATGAGCACCCACTGTAATTAGGCAAAGATATAGACCGGTTCCACGTGAATACGCTTCTCCTGCAAAAAAACATTCGATTGAAAGTCGATACAGGTATTTCGATAGATCAGTCTCTCAGCTTGATAAGAGGTTAGTGATAGAAGTGAAATATGAATCACAGCTAAAGTTTTTTTTCCATGTAGCATGAGATTCATGTACGATTGAATGCTTGAATTTTAGCCTCGGCATGTGATTCTCTTCACCTCTGTACACTTCCATTACTACCACAAGGGCCTAACGAAGTTAATTGCTTTTCTCCTATCTGCTAGTACCTCTGAATCTCTGATTCAAATTACTTGTGGCAAGTTCATTGATCCTAGTCAGATTTTAGGCAACATTTTGCTAAAACTGCGGCTGGTAATTTGGGTAGGAGGGAGTAAAAGAATTTTCCTTTGGTGTTTACAGTTTAGCATGAGAAACACTAATTTTGTGCTTTGCTGGAGGAGAAATTTGGTTATTTCATACTCGGACTATTGTTCTTTTTTTTAAAGGGATCTCATACTCAGATTCAACCCCTCTGATTCGAAATGATTTGCGTTGTTAGACATTTAGCTCTGACAAATAGACCACTATCTAGATCCGTCACGTGATAGCGAGATGAAACGGGCATTTGGTACATGTACTCTCATATATTATATAAGTATAATCTCTTATGCTAAAGTCAGTTCCTGGTGTACTGTGGTGTAAGCTCAGAACCGACATTTTGAACGCTGAGCGACTTCTTGTTCCAGAGGAAAAAGCTGTTTAGCTTCTAAAAGGCTTACATTGTGAAATCGAAGGTAGTAGCTTATAAAGAGATATCCCTTTTTTCATAGGATCTTCAATGAGTGTTGAAATCATCGTGGCTAGGTCGTTGTAGCACCTGTCATGAGTCATGACACTCAAGAATACATACACAGGAGTGGATTATCCGTCTGGGACATGAAAAAAATCTTCCGTATGTTCAGTGTGGGTGCGTACGAGCGTCTGATTCAAAGAAAATAAAGGTGGTTTGTGTTGGAATATCAGAATTTCAGAATATAAATCATGACAATAGTAGCTACAATCACGTGAACCTCTAACATACTAGATGTATTGATCAACATAAACAGTAACAGATTATACGCACTAACAGCCATAGTAAAACAACAGATCTGATGACGGTGTACGTACTGATCGGTTGTCAATGTAGTCGCCGTTGGTGCAGTAGCCTGTCAAAGAAGTCGGCGTTGAAGACGACGTGCACGAGATCCGTCTTGACGACCGGTAAGACGCGCCGTGATGACGAACTTGAGCAGTCGCGCGGAGCGTTTCCCAAAAACCTTATTCGCCCTCTCCCGTACAGGATCATAAAGTCGAGTGGTTTCGAAGACCTGCTCTCCCGATCGCCGGTGCACGTCGACAAGCGGGATGAAGTAGACTACGATGACAGCGCAAACAGAGAGGATGGCAAAACCCTAGATTGGTTTGGTGTTGGGGTTGTGGAAGCCGCACATGCGTTTATATAGAGCGGCTCAGAAATCCCGTACAGGACATGAAATGGACCAAGCCCACGCCGCGCACGTTCGGGTCGGTTAACCGCACACATTTTCCTGAGCAGCAAAATAAAGCTCGGCTCGGCCGAGACGAGACAAGGCGAAGCGTCACGACGCAAGGCGTCGTCGGAGGAGCGCGCGTGTAGCTCTCTTATTGTCATCCACTTATAAAGTGGTGCAACACTCCACCTTATAAGGTGGTGCAACTCTCCTTCAACTTTCCATGTGGGACTAAATTTTAGCTCCCACAGCTCTTGACACACACATGTGAGCTGCCACCAACTTGGGCCAAATCACATATGGGCTTCCACATACATGGGCTTTGAGATTTAGGGGAAATCTAAAATCACACATGGGTCTAATGATTGAGCCCATTATTTCTAACAATCCCCACCAGATCTCAAATGCCCATTTAAGATTTGCCAATCCTCGCTACTTGTTTATATACCAGTGTTTCAGCAGAGACTGTTAAGTTAAACTTCCGCCTAGAATCTTGAACTACGTCTATCAACAACTTAAACAATGGACGAACCTTGAATTGCAAGTTTGGTGCCAATAGATTTCACTCAAAATCATAACTAGTACCGGCGCCAGAGCCTACCTCTGGTTGGAGCATATGCGTCATACTCGCTGGTCTCTTCATGAGTTTACTAGAGATCACCCAAGTCTCATAGACCGCGACGTTTACAGTCGAGCTCGTATAGGTGTGTTCTTTCAAGAATGCCATGTAGGACAACATCTTTGCTAGTTAAAGCCAACAGAAACACATTAAGGCGTGTTACCAACCTGCCTTACAGATTATGAGAGTTATGCATCTTCACATAGAGAGGGTTATCAACTACTCTCCTTAGTCAAACCATTAGCTTGTTCTTCCCAGTTCCTAATTCACGGGATCTCCGATCACATAGGTTGGGTTACCACTAGGTGTGACATCCATGGGTCTCAACTCCATCTTTCTCGATGCACTTTCTATCACATTTCATGATAGTCTTTTTGTAAAGGGATCTGGCAGGTTTTTGTCTGTTTGAATATACGTAAAACAATTATTACTCCGGAGTTTCTCAATTTCCTGATAGACTTTAAACGTTTCTTCACGTGTCTTGATGACTTCGCGTTATCCTTAGAATTTTTCACTTTGACAATAACAGTTTGGTTGTCACAATTCAAAAGGATTGCTGGCCCAGGTTTCTCAACCACATGCAAGTTCATCAAGAGCTCACGCATCCATTCTGACTCAACAGTGGCTGTGTCTAAAGCAGTAAGTTCCGCTTCCATAGTTGACCTCGTCAATATGGTCTGTCTACGGGATATCCATGACACGACGCCACCTCCAAGGGTAAACACATACCCACTCGTGGCGTAGAGTTAATCAACGTCAGAGATCCAGTTCGAATCACTATATCCTTCAAGCACAGGAGGGTGCCCTGAATAGTGAATCCCATAGATCATTGTACCACATAGATAGCGCATGACCCTTTCAAGTGCATGCCAATGATCAATACCCGGGTTAGACATGAACCTACTCAACTTGCTCACATCAAAAGAGATACCAGGTCTTGTAGCGCTTGCTAAGTAAATGAGAGAACTAACAACTTGTGAATATTTTAGCTGATCTGTTGGTTCCTTCATATTCTTTCGTAATGTCAAACTGGGATCATAAGGTGTTGGAGAAGTCTTGCCATCATTAAAGCCAAATCGGCTCAAGACCTTCTCAACATAATGAGATTGCGTTAAAGTAATCCCATTCTCGTTCTTAATAAGCTTGATGTTCAGAATCACATAAGCCTTTCCCAAATTTTTCATATCAAAACTATTTGACAGGAAAGACTTGACTTCATTTATCACTTTCATGTTTATACCAAAGATCAGAATGTCATCCACGTACAAACATAATATAACGCTATCGCCCCCACCATGGCGATAGTAAACACACCTATCAGCCTCATTAATGACAAAGCCAGCAGAAAGTAGAGTTCTGTCAAACTTCTCATGCCATTGCTTAGGTGCTTCTTTCAGGCCATATAAAGATTTTAATAACTTACACACCTTTGTCTCTTCACCTTGTACCACAAACCCATCCGGCTAATCCATATAGATCTCCTCTTCCAACTCTCCATTAAGGAAAGCTGTCTTCACGTCCATTTGATGAACGAGAAAACCATAAGAGGCAGCCAGGGACACTAGTACTCGAATGGTGGTCAGTCTAGCGACAGGTGAATATGTGTCAAAGTAATCTTTGCCTTCTTTCTGTGTGTAGCCGTTACCTACAAGCCGCGCCTTGTACTTCTCAATAGTACCATCAGGCCTTAGCTTCTTCTTGAACACCCATTTATAGCCCACAGGTTTACAACCATAGGATCATTCTGATAATTCCCAAGTTCCATTAGAAAGAATCGAGTCCATCTCATTTTGGACAACTTCTTTCCAATCATCTGCATCAGGAGATGCATATGCCTCTGCAATGGATCTGGGAGTATCGTCCACAAGGTACACGATGAAATCATTACCAAAGGATTTTGCAATCCTCTGTCTCTTACTCCTCGTGAGAGGTTCATCGTCATCCTTCTCAAGGACTTCCTCATGTGGTTGTTCAGAATTCTCAATAGATGCACTAGATTCAGGAAGTATTTCAGAAGAAATTCTACCAATGCTATGCATATCTTTCATAGGAAAAATATTCTCAAAGAATGTTGCATCACGAGATTCCATTATAGTATCAACATACATATCAGGTACCTTAGATTTAACCACTAAAAATCTATAGCCTACACTCCGTGGAGCATATCCTAGAAAGATACAATCCACTGTCTTAGGTCCGATCTTGCGTTTCTTAGGGATCAGTATGTTGACCTTCGCCAAACACCCCAAGTGCGCAAATACGAAAGTGATGATTTTATCCCAACCCACTCCTCCTAAGGGGTCTTTTCTCTATTCTTGTTAGGAATCCTATTCAGGACATGACATGAAGTCAACAACGCCTCCCCCCACCATGCCTTTGATAAACCAGCAGTGGCTAACATAGAATTCACCAAGTCAGTCAGCGTGCGGTTTTTTCTCTCGGCAACACCATTTGATTGGGGCGAGTAGGGAGGCGTCCTCTCATGAATAATTCCGTGTTCCTGACAGAATTCGTCAAATATGTTGGGAAAATACTCACCACCATGATCCGACCTAAGACGCTTGATCTTCCTCTCTAGTTGATTCGGCCTTATAAATTTTAAACTAGTCTAAAGCCTCATCTTTAGTTTGCAACAAGTAAACATAGCAGAATTTAGTAGAATCATCTATCAACGTCATGAAATATCTCTTTTCACCTTTTGTCAACACACCATTCATCTCACATAGATCAGAACGTATGAGTTCTAGAGGTGCTGTTTTCTCCTCGATGACCTTGTGAGGCTTTCGAGGTTGCTTTGATTGCACACAACTATGACACTTAGAACCTTTGGCAATAGTAAAATTTGGAATTAAACTCATACTGGACATCCGAGACATCAAACCAAAATTAATGTGACATAAAAGAGAATACCAGACACTGGTATCATCATTAACATCACCACAAATATGATTCACGGATTTATTACAAAACTCTGAAAGTGAAAATCGGAACAAGCCTTCGAACTCATAACCTTTACCAATAAATTATCCATGTTTCAAAACAACGACTTTATTGGACTCTAACACAATCTTAAACCCATCTCTGCATAGAAGGGAGCCACTAATGAGATTCTTGTTCATAGTAGGGACATGCTGCACGTTCCTCAGCTGCACGATCTTTCCGGAAGTAAACTTCAGATCCACCGTACAACACCATTTAATGTAAGCATGTGATCCATTCCCCATTAGGACGGATGAATCCCAAGTGACCTGATAAGAAGTGAACATAGAGATGTCAGCACATACATGAACATTAGCACCCGTATCAATCCACCAACATGGTGATTAAAATACTGAAAGAACAGTAAATAAATTACTGTACCCATTAGTGTTGCTAGCGGTCACGACGTTGACAGTCTTCCCACCTTTCCCTCTGCGATCTGCACGATCTGGGCAGTCCTTGGAAAAGTGGCCGAGCTCTCCACACGAGTAACAATATAGCTCGGCCTTGTTCAGCTTCTTCTTCTTCTTGAAGGTTGTAGTATTTTCAGGCTTGTTGAACGAGGGATTATAGTTCCCTTTGTTCTTGCTGAAGGTCTTCATCTGCGCCATGTAGGCGCTAGACTGACCCTCGCCTCCTCTCTCTGATGTGTCCTTAGCCCGAGCCTTCTCCTCAATATCAAGAGACGCTATCAGGTTTTCAACTGATATCTCCTGTCTCTTGTGTTTGAGAGTTGTGGCGAAGTTCCTCCACGAAGAAGGCAACTTTGCAATAATGCACCCAGTCACAAACTTGTCGGGTAAGATACACTTGAGGATTTCAAGCTCCTTGGCAAAACACTGTATCTCATGAGCTTGCTTAACTACAGAATGGTTGTTAACCATCCTGTAATCATGAAAGTTCTCCATGATGTACAACTCACTGTCAGCATCTGCTACACCAAAATTAGCGTTTAGTGCCTCCTAGAGCTCTTTTCCATATTTTATGTGCATATACACATCAAACAACTTGTTGTCAAGAACACTCAGAACGCATCCCACAAAGACAAGATTGGTTTCCTTGAACTTGTTCTGAACCTCGTCAGATGTAGTTCCTTCAGGTAAAACCTCACTAGCCTCGAATACTTTCAGAGCTTGCAGCCACAAAGTGGTCTTATACTGCCACCTCTTAAAATGAACTCCGGTAAACTTTTCTGGCTTCATAGCATCGGCCAAGTGTCCCATGTTTAATTCAGGAAATTACCTATAATAAGGTTTTTGGATTGTTGGAATATTAGGCATAATTTCCACGATTAATTCCAGAATATAAATCATGACAACAACAGCTACAATCACGTGAACCTCTAACATACTAGATGTATTGATCAACATGAACAGTGGCAGATTATACGCACTAACAGCCATAGTAAAACAACAGATCTGATGACGGTGTACGTACTGATTGGTTGTCGATGTAGTCGTCGTTGGTGCAGTAGTCTGTCGAAGAAGTCGGCGTTGAAGACGACGTGCGCGAGATCCGGCTTGACGACCGGGAAGACGCGCCGTGATGACGAACTTGAGCAGTCGCGCGGAGTGCTTCCCAAAAACCTTATTCGCCCTCTCCTGTACAGGATCACAAAGGCGAGTGGTTCCAGAGACCTGCTCTCCCGATCGCCGGTGCACGCCGGCAAGCGGGATGGAGTAGACTACGGTGGCGGCGCAAGCAGAGAGGATGGCAAAACCCTAGATTGGTTTGGTGTTGTGTGTTATGGAAGCCGCACAGGCGTTTATATAGAATGGCTCGGAAATCCCGTACAAGACACGAAGTGGACCAAGCCCACGTCGCGCACGTTCAGGTCGGTTACAGATAGCCCACGATCTGGGAACGACCCGAATCTGCTAACTATTGACATGTCTGTCTAACCACACACATTTTCCTGAGCAGCAAAATAAAGCCCGGCTCGGCGAGATTCCTGCAACCCGCGGCGCGCGCGTCGTGATGAGGCGAGGCGAGGCGAGCGTGCGTGCGAGCGACGGCGTCGTCGGAGGAGGAACGCGCGTGTAGCTCTCTTATTTTCACTCACTTACAAAGTGGTGCAACACTCCACCTTATAAGGTGGTGCAACTGTCCTTCAACTTTTCATGTGGGACTAAACTTTAGCTCCCACAGCTCTTGCCACACACATGTGAGCTGCCACCAACTTGGGCCAAATCACATATGGGCTTCCACATACATGGACTTTGAGATTTAGGGGAAATCTGAAATCACATATGAGTCTAATGATTTAGCCCATTATTTTTAATAGTTTGTGGTGTCCTAAATCAGGTGTGCTTCGACGTCCCCCCCATAAACTTAAGTTTGCATGTGCCAGTTTTCTTTTAACCTGTCAATCATATCCATGCCATGTATATCGCTGTATAGATATACTCCATCGAGGTCGGTATACTCCACGTTTCTACCGACTGATCCCACCTCCTGTTATTGTGATCTACGTCTTTGCATGCCATGTTTGAATTTTTGTTGTTGCTGCTATATATCTCATAATTTCCGCCTCCCGCATACACGTGAGTATACGCGTAAAGTGAATATATGTTTAAGAGGACCAAATGGGATTCGGGTGGGTTTGTACGGTCTTCGAAACGAATAAGTATTGAGTTTTTGTTTGTCAAAGTTTGAATATGAGAGGGAGCACCGAAGCAAAAGTGGTCCTAAATAGGAAAGTGTACATTTCATGCGTACTGTTCTATTTTTCTAGAGTGATACTTCCGTTGTTCTCCAATACTATAAGATATTTTGGCAAGATACCAAGCTTGCTTTTAGGAGAGCCCTGAAAGATATGAAACTTGCTGATTTGGGCTTTCTGGGTAGATCCTTTAACCTGGCATAACAATTAGCACTTGGCTCAGGGTATGTTTAGAAGAGATTGGGTATGGCTATTTAAATGTGGAGTGGAGATGTTTGTTTCCCCTGTACAAGATGATTAATGGCGATCCTTGACACTTTGATCATATGATAGTCATAGCTTATGTTTTTGAGGGAAGGACAGTCATAGCTTTGCTTAATGAGCAAGCATTTCCAATGGGAGGTGGAGGAGGTGTACTGTAGCACCACCGTTATAAAAGGGAGGAAGCGAAACCCTGAAGGTACAATGGAAACCCAACCACAAGAATTCCTGGACTCGAAGAGAAGATAAGAAGGAAGATTAAAAACACGCGAAGATAAGAGGAGAATAACACATAGGTAAAGAGTAAAAGTAGACCTAATCAGATCTATCCAACCGATTTTCCAAAATAGTTTTGACACGCTACAAGTCCATTAGCTAGGTTATCCTACAGGCTGGACCAGTGGGGTATAGTAACTGCTGAGCTCTGATACCACTCTGTAACACCCTGTCCACTGGGCCCTAGGGGTGTCACTCCTGGTAGCTTAATAGGATATCTAGACTGGACCCACAGACCAACACTAGTCTTTTGTACGCACTTTGTCCTCACTCATGCGCACTCGGTACCCACTTCCCGATCGGTCACCCATCCTAGAATTGCTCTAGGCCAAACATGCTTAACCGAGTTGTTTTCGAATGAGCTTCCAGAAAAGAAGTTGCAACTTATTGGTATGATTATCCTATCAATCCTATTAAGCCATGTGTTGGATCTCACATGTACCTCTTCAAATATGAGGCATTTCCGATGGGAGATGAAGGAGGTGTACCCTCTTTCAAATTTGAGGTTGGGTGACTAGAGGAGGCGGATTGTGCAGGGGAAGTGGATGAGGAGTGGAACTTGGCCTTTGAAGATGGTGTGGAGTCATTGAGTGAGGCACTACAGAGGGTGGTGACATGGATATACCCCATGGGTACATGACATTGGTGTACCTGGTCCAGTCCAAGGAAGGCCCACGTCAGGACACGTAGCCCATGAAGACTTCGGGTGGCCCAAGCCCATGACGTTTTCGACTCCTTGGAGGACAAGTCTAGATTAGATATAATTTCAAAGGGCATCAACCCTAATTTGTAACCGACTCGACCTATCCCGGGACCTTCCTATCTATATAAAGGCTAAGAGGGTACAACGAGAAGGTATCTCTGACCACCGCATACACACCTCCACGCCAGATTGCATCTGCGCACCCCTATAACCTTCGGTTCCGCCGTAATCAAGAAAAGACAAGCAGGAGTAGGGTTTTTCCTCCGGGGGCCTGAACCTGGGTAAACCTCATGTCCCTGTGTTGCTTGCCTGTTAACCGTTCCACGACTTCCAGCATCACCATATTCTCCAAAACCCAAGTCCATAACAATGGGTATTGATGAGATCGAACCTCGTCAGGTGGGGAGGAATTTGTGGCACGGGGACAAAGAGGTGTTGAGTGAGCCGAAGTTACGTATGAAGAGGCAAGAAAAGAGCTAGAAAGGTGGGAGTGTGTGCCCATATCCCAACAAGAAGTATCTCATGAGCATATTCTGAAATATAAATTGATAGACTGGAAGATCAACGCGGCATCTATTGGCAACAACGAGACCATGATAATTGGCTTAAGTATAGAGAGAGTAACTCCAAATATTTCCATGCTTTTTCCTCAGAGAGAAATAAGAGGAATGTGATAGAATGTTTGAGCAGAGAAGGAGGATTAGTGGAGGGAGAAAAAAGAGGTAGGAACTTTTATTACTAATCACTACAAAAGTTTGTTCATATCTTTTGCATAACCCCAAAACGACGATCTATTGGAACATGTAACTCATTCGGTTACAAAAAATGAAATCAATGCTCCTATGCCCTTACTTGGTGGACAAGGTGAATGAAGCAATTTGTTTACCAGTGATGGCTTTGAGTTCCGTCTAAGGTCGATCTTGGCGAGGTCCTTGTTCATATTGTCATTCTTGTTCACCCAGAGTCCCTGAATGATTTGTCTGTAGGTTGTAGTAGCCTTTCATGGTGATACACACGACACACCATCATCACACAACCACTACCACATGCCTAGAAGAACTTAACTCCACATCGCCACGAGCACATGTGCACAGAACAATTTCGGTGAGAACAATAGGAGGTAGGGGAGGAGCATGGCTGACGCAAGGATGAGGACGAGGTGCTCGGGTGCTTGTAGTTCTTGGATGCCGACGCCGGTATTAGAACGGAGAACAAGGGACTTGTACTTGGAGGTGCTAGGCATCCTCTCGGAACAGAGCCTAAAGGGGGAGCTCGGGAAGGGCGCTGGTGCGGTGCCGAGCGCGGGGGTGCTGGACGACAGTGTCCAGAGAGGGCGGCGGGCTCAGCAGGATGAGGATGGCGGGGCGACTCCCTGGCCAGCGGACAGGCCGCTCGCGAGGAGGTGCACGGTATGAAAGGCGGGGCCGATGGTGGCGATGTGGCCTCGGGGAAGAGGTGCAGCCAATAGCGGATGACGATAGGCTCGGGTCGACGGCGTGGAAGTGGGGTGGAGCTCCGAGCGACAGAGGCGGACACAACGACAAGGAGGAAGGAGCCACAGGGCGGTGGAGGAGGCAGCGGTTGTCGGCTAGATAGGAAGCCCACAGGCCGGGACCAGTGGCATTGGTGGTCGGGAACAACGGGGAGGCGGCGGCGAGGCCCTGGTCACAAGGCGGTGTCGGCGAGGCCTGGCGGTGGGGTTGGGGCGACTAGGTAAGAGGGGATCAGGCTCATGGGATAGTTGGGGCTAGTGTGTTGTGGTACGAGGGCTTACCGTGGGGTGGGGCCAGGGTGTACTGTGGGGTCGGGCCAGGCTCGATGGTGAGCGATGTGCGGAAGTGAGCGGGAGATGTGGAGGTGTCGGTCGCGGTAGGTGGTGAGATATTGGGCCACGCGGGTGCGTCGGTGTGGGAACTGTGGCATGGGTCAGGCGGGTGGAGTTGGTGGCTCCTAGGCATGTTGGGTGGGAACCGGTGGGGCATGTGTGTAGGTGTGTGTTAGTAGTAGGTGTAGTCTGGTTCGTGAATGTGCGGGAGGGCACGTGCGTCACTGCTGTGTGCGGTCGCGCGCATCTGGTGTTGTGTGTGTGTGTTGAGTCTAGGTTAGGTGGGGTGGCGGCTGGGAGGTCAGGGTTTAGACTAGGGTTAGGGTTTAGAGGTGGCCGACTAGGCTTTTGGGCCTGGATGCCTAGCTGCCTGCCTCCCTAATTATATAAAATTTATATTTAGTATTGTTTCATTTCATTTGAAAGATCTTTTGTCCATAAGATTTAGAAAAAACAAAATATCCGGACGGCCGGGTTTTATATTTAAAATAAAGAGGGATTATTTGGAAAACAAAGGGAGGCTTTTATAAAATAGTTTTTGGCAAATAATTTTGAATGCAGTCATGAGGATGCTCAAATGCAATATGGCATGAAGACATGATTATGCAGTCATGATGATGCACAAACACAAGCGATTTTCTGGTAGTGGTTTTACCTGGGATTCTATAGTGACCACTTGTTCTTGAAGTGCAAAAGGGTTAAACAAGTATGGCACAACTTGCATCTCAAAGATATGATGCAACTTGTCCTACCGATGACTCTAAATCCACCCGCCAAGTTTCCCAAGTTGACCAATGACCCGTGCTCAAGCCAAGCTGTAACATCCCAGCAATTAGAAACCAACGAAGGGTAGAAATAAGAATATGTGCATGTGCATGCATTCATTTGTAAAATTGGGGCAAACTTTTTGCAAACTAAAACCCTGGAGGGATGCGATTTCTTTCTCTGTGTTGAGTTAGGGTTTAGCTCATGTAGGTGATCGTTATAAACTATGACATGATATTTAGATATTTTGAATTATTTGGGGTTAATAATTTAAATTGTCATTTAAAATTGAATCTACTTTTGAAATAATTCAAACTAGAAGGATTTAGGAGTTAATTGTTTGAAAGAATATTTGAGTATTCTATTATGAAGTATTATTACCTTATATAATAATAGCATAATAAAAATAAATTCTAGACATTAAGTAATATAAATGAATACAAACAAATAGAAGTTCTTATTCTTTTCTTATTCTATATTTAAAAGTTACGAACAATACAAAGAAGTAATGATTTATTACAGAAAGGAATAATTACAAGTAAAGAAAAGAAATAATTTATTCCATCATATAGATATTACATTATTCTTTACAAAAGAATAAAAGAGAAATACAAAATAATAAGAAGGATAACCTATACTACTTTCTAACTAAGTCTTGTATCTCTAGGTCTTCTTTGTAAAGATTTGTACCTGAATGTAAACAAACAAAACAACAATAAAGAAATGGGTTACCGGTTAGTAATTTTTCTCTTAGACTTTAACTGTGAATTGCACTATTTTATTTCATCACTGAGCTAATACAAAAGAAGAGGGGAAAGTTCCACCAAAAGAAAACATCTGTTCTTTCACTTAGAAGGCTTCAGCATAACATCCTTAGCCATAGGGGTAAGTTTCACTAGAGAGAAGGATAGAAGGGTAGAGTAACAATAGAATATCAGTAGAGCTGATCCAAAATAGTAAAGAAGGTCACACACACACATGCAGATGTGTGGTGCTATCGACACAGGGAGCACCAGGAGAAGGGATAAGAACCCAACTGCAGCAGAGAGAGAAAACTCTCTCTAAACATTCACCACACCACCACAGAACAGCAAGAACACCATAACATCTTAGGCAGATTCTCACCAGAACAAGATGGTAACCTAAGGAGGGGGTAGATCACGTGTTCGGCAAGGACAATCCAGGAGGAGATCAAGGAGGGGAAGGAAAGATTGTCATAGGAAAGGGCTAGTCAAGCTCACCATCAACAGCAAGGGCAACATAACCATCTCAGCAACATCAACATCAATAGCAGGTTGGTGGTTTGCAAACAAACCATGCTTTACATCTAATCTTATACATTGAAAGCATATGATCTGTTGGTTTAAACAAGAAACCTCGGAGTTACACCCATATGGGGTGTATACTCATCTCAGGAAGGTAAAAGGGCCACTAATAGAATCCATTCTTTATCCAGGCACCACATCAAATCTTGGTCTGTGCATCATTGATTTAAATCCAATCAAACAGCAAGGCAACCGAATGATGTAGTGGAGGTTTCCACTGTGTACCATTCAATAGGAGGACTCATAGTGGCATCAATCCAAATCTAAGCCATGTTCAAATATAGGCAACTTAAGGAATCATGTTCCTAAAATTCTTGGGATCATCAATACTTAATAATCTATCAAAAGATAGCAACATCAAGATAGTTTGATTCTAAGCATCACTCCAGTAATGGTTAAACCATCACTGATATATCTAGAAAATCATTTCCTAGGTATATTACCATTCACATATAGCAATCCTTTATTACCAAGACAAAAACTACTAATAATCTTCCTAACCATTAAGCCAAGAATCATATCAATATTACCTCTCTGTCATTCCTTGGACAATAAATAAACATTAGGATCAATAGTCTATACCAGATAGCATACATACATTGTCCTTTGGACAAATATCACATTTTCCATCACTGACAGAACATGTACAAGCACATGAAGCACACAACAATTTAACACATTGTACTAGAGTCTAACTTGATGAAGGCACCATCCATATCATACTAGTAGCAGCAACTGAATGGAAACATCATCAACAGATACTCCTAGTTTAGGGCCAGCAATTCAAAATCCTTAAGTTTACAATCATTGATAGTATATAGTACATGAGGACATAGATCAAATAATAGGGCATCATAGATATCCATATTGAGCAAGTCACATCATCAAGCTCTTATAGGCATCACAAGGATACTATTACATGCGGGGTGTAACCCTAGAACAAAGGATAAACCCTAATTAGGGTTACTAATATACTACATTGAGGAATCCAGAGAGATACAGAGAGAAGAGGGGAAGAAGAGCACTTACCCGTGATCCTTAAGGAGGAAGAAGAGGAAGCAGATGAAGCAGGTCCAGCAGCAGCCATGGCACGGCGGCACGATGGACGCCGAAGCATCTACACCGCGCCGAGCCGCTCCAGTGGCCACAACAGCGCAAGGATGGTGGTGCGTGCGACCACCTCACCGCCAAATCACTAGCACATCAGCATGGGGTCGCCAGAGCTCACCACAACGAAAGGGGGTGAAACCCTAGCCACTAATCAGGGGATAATGAAGTTGTTAGAGGGCGCATGAGATGAATCGAGTGGGACCAATCGATGCAACATCACAGACTTGGTCAGCACGAACAACGGCAGCCGAAGAGTCCGAGACTCGCCGAAATCAGAGGGCGATGGCGTCGCAAAATTGCGAGTGGAGGAAGAGAGCGAGAGGTGAGAGTGCGAATGTGGTCTAGGTCGAACCGACCCAAGGCACCGCCGTGGGTTTAGCCCAACCCACTAGGCCGAACCAGGGCTGGGCCAGCCCAAGGGCAAGGCCCAGATTCAAAAGAAAGAAATGCATAATAAAATGCAAAATTCTAAAATACCTCCCGTGAGCATTTAGGCCCTAGAAAAATAAATAAAAATCCTAAAAATACAAATAAAATCTCTAAATGTTCATAAAAACATAACATATCTAATAAAAAAATACTAACTTGTATTTCTTAAATTGATTATTTAAAGACAATAATTCCTTTATGGAATTTTCTAAAAATAAGGATAATACTTAAAAATAAATAAAAATCATTTTAAGATCTTAAATAAGTATATGTTACTAAAAAATATTAAATGTAGTATTCCAAAGAGTTTCAAGATTTTAAAGTATTAAGTTTCCTTTAATTTAATGGTTAATCAGAAAAGAATTTGACTTACATTAATGTGGATAAAACACACAATGAAGGGTTTATAAAAACAATGCATGCAGTTACTATGCATAATTCATTATTGCTTCTTTAAATAATTTCCTTACCAGGCAATAATGATGTTTTTAGAAACAGGAGCTCAGGGTCAAGTGGAAGCATCCGAATTCACTACCTTGCAGTCACAAGGGAAGTTCATAACTTGCTCATGTCCTTTGATGAGATTTCCCAAAGTATTTGCAACTTGTGTGTTATCAGCTATATTCTAAAAGGAGACAGAAAATAATATTTTCTCAATAATATGAAATGCTATTAACATCCTAAATGATGGTAAATTATTAAGGCTAGCAATGGAATCTAGAATTCCATGTGTAGTGAGGTTCACCAGATAGGGATTAATAACTCATGACATCAGTGATTCTAGCGCTATATAATACTAGTTAACCATGAGATATGGAATGTGATGGAGAAGTCAGATGGATATTCTTCCTTTCGTATGTCAGTGGACGACCTTAACGTGATGCTGTGATTCCTTGTGCGGATCTAGAATATGGGTGGGCACCGTTAGGCCCCACGATTTTGGTGTCTAGATTATCTGTGAGCGGCTGCCGGAGGTACGGTCAGTCATTTTTATGGAGCCTTCCAGGGGCATCACCGACTCATAGAGTCTTTGAGGGTCTATCAGAGTTATAGCTTACCCAAAATGGGGATTAATAGGGATGTTGTGAGACCCCAAATTTATGGTCCGAGAATCCCCGTTATGCCTGCAATTCACATTCCCATGATTAGTGAGCTATGAGCATAACCGACGAGTATCATTACAATATCCAGAAAGTAACGAGTACAAAACTTACATTGTTGCCATTATATCAATAGCGGAAGTCTTCATTCGCAGAGCCCATATCATGCCTTAACCTACATGCGACTGACTGGGAAGACGGCCTAGCTCTCATAGACGTCAGCAATATCCATCGTTCCTCTTGCTTCTAAAAGTCTGGCCAAGTAAATAGCCAGGGACAATGCCGGTGAGTACTTTAAATGAAGTCGCAAACCACCTTAAGAGAACAATAATAAAGGATATGCAATATGGCTATGGTAGGATGGCTCCATAAGAGATTCTTTTATAAATTAGTTTCTCTTTTAGATATAGCATATCTCTATATCTTTGTTGAAAAACTTTTGTAAAACACTTAGAAACATTTTTGAAAAGTTTTTAGAAAACACTAGGATTTGGGGTCACCCATGTGTTTATTCCTTCCGGTCATCCCATGAACAAACTTATTTTATTCCTTTCCGACCATCCCATGTTCAAAACGTATATCCTTTCCGACCATCCCATGGTCAAGACATTTCCAAATCCATTGCTTTTCCAAAATCCTTTTGAAATCAAAACTAGCACCGCTCTACAAGAACCTTCCCAACCATCCATGACCGAGGACATGACTATTCGAATAGATTTACACTCTCTAGAGGTTTTACACTTTACCCACACTATCCAAGTACCCTGCCCTGAGCTACACCGATCGTGGATCGAGTAACCGGTCATGACCTTTGGAATGCCCACTCTAGTATAAGCGCCTACCCTATGAGTCGTTCCCCTCAACACTGGACGCCGGGCACCGTGGACCAACCGGAGCGCCTTTTTCACTGCACAAAGTGTGCGCTTTCAATGAGAGGCTCATAGTAACGCCTGTGGTCCCTTAGACAATTTGTTCCTTCACCAGGCCGATGTCCCACATGGGCCTTTACAGGAGAAGGCCCAACCTTCGGGGACCGAGGTCCCTTGTAGTAGTAGTCGTAAGGCACCTATACCAGAATAGACAAACTTCCAGCCCAGCCCTATCCCATTCCAGAGTAATGTGGTTGCACGGGTTAATTGTTCTGGCAAGACTGGAAAGAAACAAGTGCATTTTTGTAAACCCCTTTTCCTCCATCTTTCGACCAACCATTTTGTAAAACCAAAACCTTTTTCCTCACTTGTCAGGCCATACCTCACCAATGTTTTCTCATAAAATAGTCTTGTAAGCTTTTCCGGGGTCTTCCCATCCCATAGTTTTGCTTCGGCTAAAACAGGGTTTCCAAAGGGGCATGGTGTTATACACCATCTACCATACTAGGGGCAAGTAGGTGCCATGAAAGGGGGTTGTACTTAATAGTACAAATGCGTAATAGCTTGGAGGATCCAAGCCACTACCATATATAACTCCACATATAGTAAAACAATGCAATTTTTGTAAATAGTAGATAAAACATGCATAGATAAAAAACTAGGACAAGAGCTTATGAGGAAGGAGTTGGCGTGCCTGATGATCAACAATATGATAATATGTCCCTGGACTTCTTCAATAGAATACCCATAATAACCAATAATAGAATAACGTGATGCTTCCTTCTTCTCGGCGTCTCACAATTCGCAACTATCGCCGTTAACGAATATACATGCAATCAAACAATACACCAATTCAATTCAAAGCATACAAGCATTAAACACCACATCAAACAAACAAGTAAAACATGTTCTAAGTTTAGAAGGGAAAGTTTTTGAAAGATTTGAATGTGGCTTGGAGGCATTTGGGGGAATTCCCATATGATTTATAGTTTAGAGGAAAGGTAGAGGAGAGTTTTTAGACCAAGGTCACATTCAATATAATATCATTTTATAAAAATTATATCAGCAGATATGTATTGGTAAAATGAAACCAAAAAAAGTGTTTTCACTATTTTATCAATTTCCCTTGATTTATAGTGATTTTTAAAGTGAATAAAACACTAGTTTTAGCAAATAATTCACCAGAGTAGTTCTGGAGTTCGAAAAATTATTTCCATGGGTGATTAGGTAGAGTTTGATGGACTGAATCAAGGGTAGTTGGAATCATCCAAAGTAATTAACAGAATGCCCTCAGGAAATTCCCAAAGGCAGTACTGGAAGAATTTTGTCCTTTTCACCATATTTAATCTGCAGGATATTTTGATGTAATTCCAAGTACACATGTTATTTGAATAATTTTTTTTATAAATTTGATTCACCATTTTTGGATTAACAGAACTACTGTGATGAATTTATTTGTGAAATAACCATGCATAGAAGATATTAATTCACCAAAATTCAATACAAGCTTAATAAATTTTAGTCTCCTGGTTGTTGATAGGTATTTGTATTCATGTTCCAAGAGAGTTGGAAATAGGTAATTACCTCTTTTAGTTTTTCCTAGAGAAAAACTTAAAATAATAAATGGCATGTCTTTTTTATTTTTACTGAAGATAAACTAGGTATCCATTTGGCATGGGGTAAATACTAACTGATAGGTACATGAAATATAGTTCAAAGAAAACTTGAATCATTCCATTTGGGTATGTGTAGCTCCTCGTGGAAATTATTTAGTGCCAACGGTACATGTGAGTAGATTAGATGCTAATAAATAATGAAGTTTATTTTTGGAGTAGGGCCAGTTCTGCATGTTACACAAAACATGTGGGAATCAGTACAAAATTATATCTAGGCGAAATGTGGTCATTTACATTTTTATTTGAATTTAAACCAAATATGCAGTATCAGATCTGGAATTAAAACAAAAAAAGAAAAAAGGGGGCACAAGCAAGCCGAGCCAGATCTGAAGGCAATGGGCCACACAGAGGCGGGCCAGCCACGGCGCTGTTGGCGTCTGAGCACGATGCTAGCTGGCCTCCAAGAGCCTGAGGCCCGGAGGCCTGGGGAGTGAAGGGGTAAGGAAGCCCCCTGGCCGTTCGATCTCCCCCATATTGACCATCGAGGGTCATCTTCCACACTGGGAGCAGCACGCGGGGGAGGAAACCCTAGGGGGTTTGGCGGCGACACGAGGGAGCTCACCAGGTGACGTCGAAGCGTCGAGGAGGAGGGGAATCGAAGCGGTGCGCGATGCCGAGCTCTAAGATGGGCGGCAGAGGTCGATTTGGCGACAGGAGCCTTCTCCCACGATGGCGCATGGCGAACGGGTTCGGGAGCTCACCGGAGTAGAACCACGGATGCATGCATGGCGAAAGGGAGGGTAGGGTTAGCAAGATACCATTCAAGGGATCTTTCTAGAGAAGAATGTGGAGGGAGAGAGGCAGTATAGAGGGAGGAGGACCGAAACCTTGAAGACACCTGAGTTGATCTTCCTCTCTTCTCCAGGATGATACAGACCAGGGGAGACACTCTGGAGCTCGAGGGTGAGTTAGGTGGGGGATGAGGAAGTGAATGAGGGCCGATAGAGGGGCTGGAAAGCCTCTGGCCTTTTTAAACCGAGGTGGGGTTGGTCTATGGTGGATGAAGTCCAAGGAGGAGAGGGGAAGGGAGCTGGCCATGGATTGTGCAAGCTAGGCTGTGCTGGGAGGTGGTGGGGGCCCTGTGGTCGAGCAGAGAGGGTGGAGATGTGGTGTGCTGAAGCCTTTAACTCTCCCTCTTTGTTTGACCAAGAAAATAAATGGAGGAGGGTAGAGGGTAGGGCTAGCACATTGGTGGAGAGGGGAGGTGTGGGTAGGCATGTGGGCCTTGGTTCTCGACCAGTGGAGTAGGAGATAGGGTTGGTGGTTGCTTGTGTTGGTTTTTCTTGAAGATTTTGAATTAAACCAATTCTTGACCTTATTGATGGTTATGAAGGAAATCAGAAATATTGTCTTAGTCAAGCTGACGGAAAGGTATTGGTATGTGGGTAAGGTCATTTCATAACCTTAGGAATTGTTTGACATTTTTTCCAAGAATTTAAAGTCCACTAGAAACCATTTATTCAAAAAAGTGCAGAAGTAGTTTCTAGAAGCTCATTTGATATTTTCATATTGGACAAAGTTGGTATTTGATGTGAGATGGTCCTAAATACCATAACACACATTGTAGAATTTTCTTGGAATTTATTTGGAAGGGAAAGTAATTTTAAGCTATTATTTCTTGTTTTTGCCATTTGATAAAAAGGGCAAAGAGAAATAATAAAGAATCTAAAAAATATTTATTTTTGAGATGGGAAGGTAGGATATGATGTATAGAACTCAAATGTGCATTGAGTTGGCAAAGTGATTTGGAGAAAAACAAACTTGTCTTTAAAGTTAGGGCTTGGAGGATTTTGCCTAAAATGGAAATTAAATAGTTTTAGGCTCCAAACAATTATTGGAATTATTTGGAAAAAGTTTATACCCAAGGTGGAGGATGTAAACTTGGAGTATCTATCATAACCAACCTTTGTTATTGCACAAAGGGAGTTGGTTTTGGAAAAGAACAAGGATTAGAGGATCTAGGGTTTTGTTATTGTCATACCACCTAAACATGGTTGGATTAGGGATCTCAGAGCTCACCTTGGTAGAAGGGATAGATGGATAGCTACAACAAGTTATATGGATGATCATGGAAGCAAGAGTTGGGATTGTTCCTATTTGAGGTGGTCTAGAAGAGATGGCAAACTTTGTTGAAAATAAGGCTGCCATAATAAATGAGTCATGATGCCTCATAAACCATGTGGGTTTAAGAATCACAAGGCTAAAATGGAAACAAGTGAAGTATGGATTGATAGAACATGGTTAGTATATCATAACCATGCAAAGATTTTGTCAAGGGTAGGTAGCATATGGATGTGAGCTTCTGCCGAAGTAGGCAAGATGATAAGATTTGCATAAAAGATTATTATCTTGACTACAAAACCATTAGAGATGAGTGGGAACCAGAATGGTTTATCCAAAGGAAAAGGTGGGCTTTGGTAGTACTTATGATGTACTACAAGATGGTTCAAGTACATTCTCAAGAGTGCACTCAGATTAGTGTAGGTGAAGTTCCAAAGATTGAATCTAGTTAAAGATTCTAGACTTGGCCAAATTTGGTAGGCTTGTGGATTTGGACTAGTATACAAGTGTAGATGATTTTGAGAGGAAGCTGGGTTCCAAAATCATGATAAAAGAGATGATTCTGATGTGTTAGTTAAGTAGATAGGATCCATGCTTGTATTTTGTCTCTAATGGGATGGATGCTAATACAAAGGATTAGCTTAGGATTGATCTAGTTAAGTAGATTTGGGATTAACTTGAGTGACTCAAGATAGATTGAGTTTGGGATTGCTTAGTTTGAGATTGATGATCTCAACTCTCGGTTTGATCCCTAAGGATGAGATACTAGATTATCTCACTCTAATTCCTATGCAAACAAGTCAATCAGCAGACCAGGATAATTCATTAGACAGCTGATCAAGGCAACTCATCTTATCAAACTTGTAAAGCTACTACTAATGTCACCCTAAAGCCTAGCTTGAGGTAAGCATGGATTGTTTGAAGAGGTTGTGATTTGAAGTAAGGTAAGTACCTCTTGGTATTTCTACCAAGGTTGGAGTGAAAAGGTTTTAAGAAAGGTTTTGTAAAAACATAGAGGTAAGAGTAGTTCAAAGTTCTGTCTTGAAAACATAAGGAGATAATATATAGGTCTCCATAGTTTTGTTAATGGAAACTAGTGAAATATTTGGTTTTTGTAAAGTCACCTTGGCTCCAGTTTGAATTGTCAGAACATTTTGAGAATATTAAAGATGAGCCAAGACATCTCTTTTGTAAAATAGTTTTTGTCAACTATTGTTGAGATAAGGAGTATATCACATGAAACACAATCAGTTGCATGAACACAAGAAAACAAGTAAGCAAACATTGCAACTTGTAGATACAAAAAGTTTTTGTTCCCCCTGATTTTTGCCTTTTGACAAAAGATCAGGGTTGCTGAAATTGGGATGTTACAGACCTTTCCCCCTTAAAATAATATCGTCCCGAGATTAGGGAGGAGTAGGGTTGGGTGAGAACATCTGCTTAACAATTTCAGCGCTGGAATTATAATATGCTAATAGGTTTTACAACAAACAGGCATGGTCAGCTACGGGTAGGAGATGAGTGGCTTCTGATTGAGCTGTTTAGAAATAAACAAATGGAAAAGACTCAGTCTTTTCCCCTTAGGACGATTCTAGGTAGGTTTAGCGTCGACAGGGTCCTTCCATCTTGAGGTGAGATAGAGATTTGAGCCTTCTTCAAACCTTTATCGCTGAAGTCAGCTTCCCTGACTTCTTGGTCTTGAAACGCCAAAAGTGCTGGCTTGTCAACACCCGGATTTTTAATCCCAGATGCCTGTTATGCCATACATCGCAATCCCAGGATTACCATTTTTGCGAGACATAATAAAATTGGATACCACAGTACATCATCCATTACAAACCATACATAAGGTCTTACACAAATAGGGATCTCATTGATCCAGTTCTTAATACAACTTCAAGAAGCGGAATACGTAATAATAACGGTAGCGTAGGCGAAGCTCCATCTTCGGGGTCACAGGCAATGCTGACGATGGGAGATGATCCTAGTTGTCGTAACCTTCCTAGGGTCCATCCTCCAGGTACTCCTCTTCATAGTCTGGCCACAGGAATAGCCAGGGACAAAGCCATGAGTACTCTTTAAGTACTCGCAAACTAATACTCACAAGTGAAAGTGGTTTTTTATAATAGGACACTAGGCTCTAGGGTTGTTTTGCAAGAAGCCAGATTTACATCTACTAAGTTTAGAAGCAACGAATGCTATTTGAAGTTTTATAACACCTAAGTGGGAACTTGTATCTCATGTCACAACTCTGTTGTGGTCAAGTCAAAGTCTCACTTCCTTTCACAAATCATTTTGAAAAGTCTGACGGGGGAATAGTATGGCCACTCCAACTGTCCATAACCGCGGACGCGGCTATTCGAATAGTTTGACACTCTGCAGAGATTGTACACTTTCACCACAACATTCGATACATCCATCAGGAACAAATCCTGAATTCACCATACTCAGTATGCGGATAATCAATCCTAACCTTTCAATTACACGCCATAGTATAAGCACCTCTCCTGTGAGTTTGGCCTCCCAACCATGACCAACTGTCATCTTGGGTACTGCACAGGTGGACAATCTTCACAAGGTAGCCTCAGCTGAGACCTTGACCATGAGGGAACTAATACTAAGGTATATAAGTTTCCAGTCAAGCCCTACCCAATCTTCGGGTATTGTGGTTGTACGATAAAATTGGAATGGTATCACATCCATACAACCATCAGTTTTATAAAGGGCTAAGGATCATGCCTCAACATATTATTACCAAAATCATCAGGTATTCGGAAACACATGTCAAAACATCACAGTAGAATGATCCATCATTCTAAGGTTTCCATAACCATTTTCACCAAGTATTCCCATCTAATGTTGATCAAGTTTTATGCTTAGCACTAGCATCTACAAGTGGGGGTAAGCACTAATGAGGGGTGGTAAATTAGTGGAGTTTAACTAAGTTTAATCTCATGCCTTAGGATGACATCAAGATTATCTAGCTTAGGCAAAATTTTATGCTCTTTATGCAACCTTCAATTATCCTTCTAGTATCTACCATTTATTCCAGTAACTCTAAGTAGGAGCTTTGATAAAGAAATAAGCTTGCAAGTAAAACTAGGATTGGGTATCATCAAATGTATCTAACCAAGCATGCATAGTGCATTGCATAGGTTATTTAACTCTCATAATTTCAAGTGTTAGCTTGCACATTCAACTAGTAGTATTAGGCTTGCCTTGTGCAGAGCAGTGGTTGAAGTTATCCTTGGCTTCTTCTTCGTAGTATCCCCCTTCCTCCTCGTATCCTTAGTCGGTACTAGCGTCTATAAATAAATACGAGGTACACAATCACCAAACAATACTTAACTACTTGCAATCATCACACCAAAGGGTCCTATAGATGATCTAGCATCATCACTAACATTACAAGATTAAAGCTTGGTTTAATTCATTTTATTTTTAGAAAAGTAATTTCTACTCATTGAAAAATTACTTAAGATTTAATATTCTCCAAACCAAACATGGGATCATGTTGACACATGTCATCACCACATATGTTAGTCCATGGGAATGTGATTTAAAGTGGTGTCACAATTTAATAAGGTGTTTCTCTTTTATTTTAATTAATTAAAGTGGGTAGAAATGCCTATGTAGCATTCTTTTATTACTTGAACATTATTTCTGCAAGTAAACCTATATATTTTTATATATTCTGAAAGGTATGTTTAAATGTGATTTTTGAGAGTTGGAATCAACTCAAAAGCTATTATGGTTTTAATTTGAAAAATGTTTGAATGCAGAAAAGCTTCTGCCTTGTTATTTTTACCAAGGATGATCTACAGATCCAAATGACTTGAATCCAACGGGCTTGGATTCAGCATTCCGAGACCTTTCTAAAATTGGTTCCATTCAATTTGGTTCACTGAATCGATTTGGGTTGATTTTTGAATCTAGTTGCAGAAGTGTGTTTGAAATAAAATGGAAAAGGTTAATTTCAAATGACTAGGCTGTACTGGGCCACCCTGCTAAGCACAACCCTTACGCGGGCTGGTTAAGTGGCTGTCCCCACGCGTCAGTGAGACGAGGGGGTGCGAAGCGGTATGGGGCGATGTGGGGTGTTCGATATGGTTCTAATCCAACGGCTAAGGGTCATCGTCGACGTTGGGCAACGCCGGCGAGACAGAAACCTAGCGCGGACAGTGGGGGTCGTTGGGGGCTCACCGGGGTTCAGGCGAGGGTAGGCGAGGCGGGCGAACGACGAAGTCGACGACGGTGAACCTCCTGGTATCGGCAGCTTCTCCTGGGCGGCTCTAATCGCTGGCCCCCTTCTTCTCCAGCAGCGATGCATTGCGGTGAAATTCGGCCAGTGCTACCGCCTTTGCTTCGGGACGGGGTGGCACGATCAGTGAGGAGAGGGGAGTGAGATGGTGTGCTCAATTCGGCTGGGGGTGGCCTCTATTTATAGTCGCGACGACGAGACCGAACGGCATGGGCAGGAGACGGTGGCGACATGGCTACGGGCTGCTAGAGGCATGGCCGACGGTGGAAATTGCTTGGTGGTCTCCTGGCGATGCTCTACGGCTTTAATGCGCGCGTCGGGGCGGTGTGGTTTGGTCTAGAACGCGCGATGATCTGCGCGGCAAAGGCGGCGTATTCGATGGCGAGCGGTGGGTATGCGGCATGGAGCAGCGAACGGTGATGTCTGGCGGTCTCCTGGGACGGTGGCGATCATGTATGCACGCGGCGAGGGCTCGAGGTGGTCAGGTTGCGTGGGAATGGTGCGTGCTCTGCAGCGCACGTCGGCATGGTCGACAGCGGCACGGGAACGGTGTTCCTGGCGGTTCTGGGCATTGTCTGCAAGGCAGGGCTGGTCGAGAGGGGGAGGTGAGGCATGGGCTACCTCCCAGACATGCTGGCTAGGCTTGGTGCTTCTCCTAGCTTGCTGTCGACATGTGGGTGGCAAGGGTGCACTCGGCTGTTCACCATTGATGACAATGGCTTGCTCACAGTGGTGCTAGCTGTTTACAAATGAGCTAGATGATCTACTAAAGCCTAGTTGCAACCAGAGAGGGAACAAGTTAGGCTCAAATCACTGCTCCAAATAGTGTTTGGATTTTATTTGATTTGCATCTGCAAGGTGTTTGATGAAATGGCCGCATGAATTCAAGTTTTGAATTTTGAAAAGATTTTTGGTGGCTGTGCTAGGTTGGTGCTGGTGGGTCTGCAGATTCTTGGGTTTTGAAAGTTGAGCTTGTTTGAGTGGTTTTTGAAAAAGTGGGATCTTCCCATATGATAAAGATTCAATTTTGAATTGTCATTTAAGCTATGCATTTGAAAGTTTCTGGATGATCACAAAGTGGGCCTTGATACTTTGTTATGAGTACAATCAAGGGGTGCAAAGATCCAGAAAAGTTTCTGTTAAGTTCTAAAAGTTTGAGACAACCAAAGTAGACGTGGGAGTTAAATTGGTCAAAATGACCATTCCCTTATTTTATTTGTTTTGATTTACTTGTCTTTGAGAAAAGTTTGGGAATTGTTTAGATGATGTTTATTTCACCTAAGCATTCATTTACAAGCAAAGTAACACACAAACAAGTTGGTTCAAAAGGATTCAAAATGAAATGCATACTCACATGCATGCATTCATATTTTTATTTAGCAAAGTTTTTGTTAACCCTAAATTTTGATGATTAGAGTTTGATGATCCAAGTTTAGTATTTTTGGGATGTTACATGGCTAGACGGTCGACTCTGCGATGGAGAAATTTTCTGAAGTATCTTCTGATGTTGGAGTAGTGTCGATTATTGTCCTTCGGGCAGGGTCCACGATTTTGATTTAGAGAGTGGTTGTCACCTAGAGATGACTAGGGTTCGACTCCAGGGTTTTATGGGGTTTTGGGCGGGAAAGACGCAGTCTTTTCCCCTTAGGGCAACATTAGGGGTGATGGGTGAAGTTAGAGACTTTATTTATTGGAGTCGTATGATGATGCTGGGAAGGGCGCTGCACCTTTCGTCCGGCGGTGGTTATATTCTGTCGACCTTTTATAAGATGCTTCGTGAGAGACGCCGATGCCACTTCTTGAAGTAGTAGTCGTAGCAGGAGAGGCGTTTAACTAGCTTCCTAGTAGTTAGTTCTGGGCTAGTTAGGGGTCCGTTACGTTGGAGGATGCCATTTGTGGTTGACGGGTTAGAGAGGCGGTCTTTTAGGGTGAGGCCATTTCGGGCTGAGTCTGATGCAATGTCATGGGTAAAACACGTAGGTGTGAACTCAGATTAGCATATCATCAAACTGGGTTCACGTAGGGATTAACATGTCTGCGCCGACCAACAACGAGGGTACTTGAACATTACAGAATAGATCTGGACTGCCTAGCATCAAAGCACTTAGAGTTTTACAAAACAGGTTCTGGGATGACACATAACTCTACCTAATGCCATAAGGGTGAGTCGAGGGGTGAGAAAGATTACTCCATGGGTACTGCTTGAATCTTGTTGCCATTCTTATGTTGGTGTACTGACTTCGGCTACTGCAGTTCCTCGGGGGTGTGAGGGTTATTTATCTCTTCAGCAGTAGAAGTGAGGGTTATGACTTCTCTGGTGGCTGCTTCGATGGGTGGATCTTCTGGGATTGGTGACCGAAAGATGGGTTGATACTCATAGGAGGACAACTCTTCAATTTTAGTCTTGGGATTAGCAGAGTGGGAGCTCTTTTAGGTGAGTTTTTAATAGGGGTAGAAGAGGAGTGTCTTCGCGGCATCTTCACAGAATCTGGATGTTTTGGGTTTCTTTCTACTCCTTGGAGAGTATTATTGGCAGCGTCAGGTAGTCTTGTCCTCTTAATTCTGAGCATCGCTGGTATTGGGAGAATCGAGTAGACTTCTGAAGGTTATTGATGAGGTGTATTTTCTGTTCCTCTGACGACTCTTGGGGGATGCTTGGAGCAGGTCCTTTGGTTGGAGATCTTCTTTTGGTATTTTCTAATAGTTGCTCTTCTAGAATTGAGTGGAAAGACGCAGTCTTACCGCCTTAGAGCTTTACTCAGGGTCGTCGAGGCTAGGGTATATCCTTTGTCTTGGAGCCTTGGTGTGACACTTGAATTGAGGTCTTCGAGTAACGCCTTATTTTGACTACCTTGCTATGGTGGCTACCTAATGAAGCCGTAAAGTTTAAGTCGGGGTAGTGTTAGTGGTTAGCAACACTTCTTCTTGGTCCTAGGTCGGGGTGGAGGAATTGTAGCTTCAGATGGATTGTCTTAACTTGAACTCTTTGTGTTGCTTTGGTTCGATGATGGAGTAGATGCGTTGTCTTCGGGCCTACTGATCTTAAGGATTCTTGGGCGTTTGTGTTATGGCGAGGAATTCCCGTTGATTCGGCGGAGGGTTGAATAGGGTCGTTTCCCTTTGGGGGCTATTAGAACTAAAGCACGAGTAGGGGTTTTCAAAGATTTCTTTGTGTGGCCATCCTGCTGAGGAGAGGTTTCAGTTCATGCGATGAGGGGTGTTGGTGTCGGGATAGACCATTAAGGTGGTCTAAGCTTTAGGATCGGATTATCCGATGCAGACGAGCAACACATTACAAGCCTCATACAAGCACATTACAAGCAATAAGAGCATACCATAGATACCAAGGAATGACTATGCGCCATAAGGGGAATCCTATCTGGGGGTTATTAATCCTAAGTATGGACGATACATGTGTCTTGGCTTTGGTCTTGCCATCTGGTGGTGTCAGTGCCATACTTGATCCTTTGAGGCGATGAAGGACTCCGTTGGTAGGGAGATCTTGTAGTGTCTTCCATCGTTGGTAGCTCCTTTGGTTTGCTTGTCTCGATGTCTCTTCATTTCGGGATCTCCGTCTTCATAGTCTCCAAGTCGGACTTTGTTTTTGAAAACGGTCATCTGAAGATAGACGAGAGGTAGAGTAAGCCATTTTCAAATAGTTTAAGTCAGAGAAGATGAGATAAGAAATATTTTGAAAAGCTTTTGAGAAATAGTTTTCGAAAGCCCGTGTTTTCAGAAAGAGGGGTTGTCCTGTCTAACGTCCATGCTAACTAAGGTCTCCTACAATCAGGATGGCTCTGATACCAAGTCTGTGAGACCCCAGATTTATGGTCCGAGAATCCCCGTTATGCCTGCAATTCACGTTCCCATGATTAGTGAGCCGCGAGCATAGTCGACGAGTATCACTACAACATCCGGAAAGTAAAAAGTACAAAACTTACATTGTTGCCATAATGGCGATTACAACTATCAATAGAGGAAGTCTTCATTCGCAGAGCCCATGTCAAGCCTTAACCTATAGGCGACTGACTGGGAAGACGGCCTAGCTCGCGTAGACGTTAGCAATCTCCATTTTTCTTCTTGCTTCTGAAAGTCTGGCCAAGTAAATGGCCAGGGAAAATGCCGGTGAGTACTTTGAATGTACTCTCAAACCACCTTATGAGAACAATAATAATGGATATGCAATATGGCTGTGGTAGGATGACTCCATAAGAGATTCTTTTATAAATTAGTTTTTCTTGTAGATATAGCATATCTCTATATCTTTGTTGAAAAACTTTTGTAAAACACTTGGAAACCTTTTTGAAAAGTTTTTAGAAAACACTAGGATTGGGGGTCACCCATTTGTTTCTTCCTTCCTTCCGGTCATCCCATGACCAAACTTATTTTCTTCCTTTCCGACCATCCCATGGTCAAGACATTTCCAAAGCCATTTATTTTCTGAAATCCTTTTTGAAATCAAAACCAGCACCACTCTATAGCAACCTTCCCAACCATCCATGACCGAGGACACAACTATTCGAATAGATTTACACTCTGTAGAGGTTGTACACTTTACCCACACTATCCGAGTACCCTGCCCTGATCTACACCGATCGTGGGTCGAGTAACCGGTCAAGATCTTCGGGATTCCCGCTCTAGTATAAGCGCCTACACTATGAGTCGTTCCCCTCAACACCGGGACATCGGGTACCGTGGACCAACCAGAGCGCCTTTTTCACTTCACAAAGTGTGCGTTTCAATGAGAGGCTCATAGTAACGCCTGGGTTCCCTTAGACAGTTTGTTCCTTCTCAAGGCCAATGTCCCACATGGGCCTTTATAGGAGAAGGCCCAGTTTCCGGGGACCGATGTCCCTTGTAGTAGTCGTGAGGCACCTTATGAACACCCGAATTTTTAAGTCCAGATTTCTGTTATGCCGTACATCTCAATCCCAGGATTACCATTTTTGCGAGACATATCAGAATTGGTAGCATAGTACATCATCCATTACAAACCATAATAGTCTTACAAATAGTTGATCACATGATCAAGTTTTAATATACATCTAAGCAGTAGAAGATAACATAATAGAGGCTCCAGCTTCATTTTCACAGGCAATGCTAACGATGGGAGATGATCCTTGTTATCATAGACATCCTGCTGTCCATCCTCCGGATAGTCCTCTTCATAGTCTGGCCATGGGAATAGCCAAGGACAAAGCCATGAGTACTTTTAAAGTACTCACAAACTATCACTAACGTAAGTAAGACAATTTTAGTAGGAATCCTAAGCTCTAGGTTTGTTGCAATAAGCCAATTTTATTTCATAAGTACTAAGTAGTAAAGACCTAATTTATTTATCTAGATTACCCAAGTGGAAACAAAGCTTTCAGTTCCACAACCTTGTGGTGGTAGGTCAAAGTCATAGTTCAAGTCATAAGTCATTTTGAAAACATCTGACAATGGAACAGTATGGCCATCCAACTATCCATGACCGCGGACGTGGCTATTTGAATAGTTTGACACTCTATAGAGGTGGTACACTTTTACCACAACATTCGATACATCTGTCAGGGATAACCCTGAATCATCATACTTGGTATGCGTATAATCTATCCTAACCTTTCAATTCACACCTTAGTATAGGCACCTCCCCCATGATGTTGGCCTTCCAGCCATGGACATCCGCCATCCCGGGCACTGCATTGGTGGACATTCATATTCACGAGGTAGCCTCAACTCAAGTTCTTTCCACGAGTGAACCCATACCAAGACACATAAACTTCCAGTTAAGCCCTACCCAACTCAGGTATTGTGGTTGTACGGTAAAGTTGGAATGGTATCGCATCCGAACCCAACCATCAGTTTTTATCAAAGTTAGGGAACATGCTTCATTCAGTATCATCTTCAACTCATTGTGTTCCATAACACATGTCAAAATATTTCAATGGAATGACTCATCATCCCAAGGGTTTCATAATCATTTTCTCCAAGTGTTCCCCTACAGTGATCAAGATTAGTTTAGAACTAGCATCTATCAATGAGGGTGTCACTATTGCGGGGTACTAATCAAGTGTAATTACCTACACCTAGTTCTATGCTCTTGCTGGCATCTTTCCTATTTCTCCACTAATCACTAATTAATTAACTATTTGAGAAACTTTGATGAAAGGAAGAAAAGATAAAGCTTGCAGGTAAAACTTGGGATTGGTATAATCATGGTTGCATCACCATAGCATGCATAATATATCTTGCATATGCTAGCTTGCATAGTTTAGCTTGCCTTGGTTGGTGCAGTTGTCGAAGTTCTCCTCTTCTTCGTCGTAGAACTCCTCTTCCTCGTACCCCGGGTTGATACTAGCGTCTATAAATAAATACGAGGTACACAATCACCAAACAATACTTAACTACTTCTATTTAGCACACAAAGATCCACACTAGATGATCTAGCATCATCTCAATCACTACATCAAATATTGACATGGTGTCGTGGTATTGCACGACAGATGCTACTGGGGGTAGCTTATGTAGAGGGAGCAAGGCAATATAGGATAATCCGGGAGCGAGATTGGCACACGACCCAGGTTCACGTCCCCTCGGTGGAGGATCGCTACGTCCTGCTGTCAATCTAGTATATGATCATAGATTGGTTTACATGGGAGCCGCCGTAGGCGGAGGGGGAGACTAGATCTAATCTAATGTGGGAGAAGATGCAATATGACATAACCCGTGGGGGTGCCCCTGGTGGCTTTATATATGAAGCCAGCTAGGGTTTACAAGTGCTTGTGGCCTTTGTACTGGAGTCGCCGTCTTGGGCCTCCAGTCGGTGCCACTCGTCTGTGTCTAGCATGCGCCAGTCGCCGTACTTGGCGAGTCGATCCGCCCTGGGCTATGCTTCAGTCAGCTCGACCCAGCTGGCGATTATGCTTCATGGGTATACCCCGATCGGCATTCCCCCATCAGTAGTCCCCGAGCACGTCAGGGAATCGGCGATGACTTCAAACTGCTGATTCGGCGCAAGAGATTCTAGGGTGGAGTTGATGGCGAGTCGTTGGCGAGCTCCTGAAATAGAGAAATAACTCATGAAGTAGTTCATTCACCTAGGCGAGTCGATGCGTCGGGTGAGTCCTCGAGCGTGTGGAGTACGCGAGGGCGAGTCCGTGGTGGTGAGTCCCCGAGCGTGTCGAGTACGAGAGGGCGAGTCCGTGGTGGCGAGTCTCCGAGCGTGTCGAGTACGCGAGGGCGAGTCCGTGGTGGTGAGTACGCGAGGGAGAGTCCCCGAGCGTGTCAAGTACACGAGGGAGAGTCCGCAGTGGCGTTTCCTCGAGCATGGCGAGTACGCGAGGGAGAGTCCGCGGTGGAGAGTCCCCAAGCGTGGCGAGTACGCGAGGGCGAGTCCGCGGTGGCGAGTTCCCGAGCATGGCGAGTACGCGCGGGCGAGTCCGCGGTGGCGAGTCCCCGAGCATGTCGAGTCCGCGGGGGCGAGTCCCCGAGCGTGGCGAGTACGCGAGGGAGAGTCCGTGGTGGCGAGTCTCCGAGCGTGTCGAGTACGCGAGGGCGAGTCCGCGGTGGCGAGTCCCTGAGCGTGGCGAGTACGCGAGGGAGAGTCCGCGGTTGTAGAACCACGCGTACACGCAGTATGCCTTGGACTAGTCCCCGAGGCTCGAGTTGGCTTGTAGAGGCGAGTTGAGGCTCTTTAGAGATGCATATTCTCAAAATAGTAGTGGTTGTTGCCGAGCATGGAGAGTCCGTGATGGTTGAGAGTCTGTGATGATTGCGAGTCCGCGAGGGGAGAGTCCTCGAGTCTAGCGAGTCCACAGTGATGTTGATTGCGTTGTTTTTGTTAGCGAGTCTCTCGTCTTGGTCCGGGGCCAGTCGCATGACGACTCCAAAGATGGCTCTCGGCTTAGCATTCTTCCTAGACAATCCGAGACACGGTTTATGAGTCCTCGTCTGCAGTACTTGGCCATGCGAGTCGCACTGTCTAAGGTTGAGGAGGACATGGTGCTGTTTGTGTAGCACAACCATTTGTCTTGGCCCGGAAGGCCAGTCGAGCAAGGCGACTCCGATGATGGCTCTCGGTTAGCGTTTTTCATGGACGATCCGAGGCTCGGTTTGCGAGTCCTCGTCCGCACTACTTGGCCATTGCGAGTCGCTCTTTCAAAGATTGACAAAGGGAAATTGATTTTTCCCGGGGGGAAGAGATGCCCAGTGGTGAGTCCATGCAGCGTGACATGCGACCCTCTCTGGTGTCAGACGATGAAGGTCCCTTAGCAAGCGCGGCATATGCATTCGACGTAGCTGGAAAGGGTCGACACAGCAGACACGGGGTCGACGCGGTGGACGTATGGTCTCTCTTTGGCGAAGTTGACGCGATGAACACGGGGTCGCGCGGCGGATGGAGATTGCGCTATGGCTAAGTCGACGAGGCGAAAACGGGGTCGACGCGGCGGACGAAGGTCGCGCTATGGCGAAGTCGCAATGGCGAGTCCCCGAGCCTAGCGAGTTCGTGTTTAAGCGTGTCCGCGTTTAAGCGAGTTCCAGAGCATGGCGAGTCCGCGATGGACGAGTCGCCAGACGTGGTGAGTCCGCGAGAGGCAAGGCGAGTCTCCTGATCTGGGAGAGTCCGCGAGGGCGACGAGCCCGCAAGGGGCGAGTATTGAGTCCCCGAGACCGTACTTGGTGAAGGTGAAGACAGTCGGTGCAACGGCTAGATGGAGTCGGCATGACAAGTCGATTGCCACATCAAGAAGGCCAGAGTCGACCCGCCGTAGCAAGCAGGAAAGGTAAGCTGACCGAGCAACGAATATCCAATTCTGCACATCGCTACTTGGTTTTCCGTACATAGAAAACAATTAATTAGCAGGATATAATATAATATAAAAATTAAAGAAAATCTTGAATAGAGAGATAATTCCGTGCTAATCCAGCAAATGCGTCGCATAGCTATGCGCCTCTTTTTCTTTGATCTGAATTAGCATGAGTGTCTTGATGCACGACCACACGTTCGATCAAGCTCTTCAGTTCATTGTGCCGATTCTCCAAACCATGTGTATATGCAGCAAAATAATGATGCAAGATATTAGACTTGAACAAAATAATCAATTAGTAGGAGAGAGAAGATTGTCGTTGTCAAATCCAAGACCGATCGGTGAATGGAAGGGTGGCTGTCTTGGTTTGATCGACGAGTGCGGCCGCTCGTATGCACTGGAGTCTGGACTCTGGACACAACGTCCCATGCGATCGAGCGCGCATGTCTAACTCCAGGTTATGACGACCGATCTGACTGATTTTATGGTTCCAGCCGCCGCCAAAAGAACCGCATCGGATTCTTCATCTATAAACAGATTCTCCAATGATATGTATCAACGTATAAAGAAAGAAAACGTTAGATCCAAACAAAATAAATTAATCAATAGAATAATCAACGAGAGGAACCAATGAGATCATATTGAAAAATCATAAGCCGCCAAGTCCACGTGCACCAGAACATGCATAGTGATGATAAATTCTTCCGGCGCGTCGCAGATGAACCAACCAGATGTGATCTGGCCGTAGGTGATGGTGAGGGATCCCGCCAGGATTATCGTCTCCAAGCACCGCTTGCCCCATGGTGGATGCCAACTAACGTGGTATTGCACGGCAGATGCTACTGAGGGTAGCTTATATAAAGGGAGCAAGGCGATGTAGAAGAATCCGGAAGCAAGATTGGCACACGATGGACCCAGGTTCACGTCCCCTCGGTGGAGGATCGCTACATCCTGCTGTTAATCCAGTATATGATCATAGATTGGTTTATATGGGAAATGCCGTAGGCGGAGGCGGAGACTAGATCTAATCTAATGTGGGAGAAGATGCAATATGACATACCCCGTGGGGGTGTCCCTGGTGGCTTTATATATGCAGCCATCTAGGGTTTACAAGTGCTTGTGGGCTTTGTATTGGAGTGTAACATCCCTAAAATCATGTTTCAAACTCATTCATATCATCCATGCATCCATGATCATTTAGGGTTTCATTTCAAAAACAAGATCATATATTGCTCATTATTTTATGTATGAACACTCTAGCCTTTGGGCTACTTGCTATTGAGTGAAGTGCAAATATTCATTCAGTAGTGTTTTGTATTCAAACTTAAGTGATTTCAAAAGCTTGAATAAAGTTTCTAAACAAAGTATGAAGTAAAACCAAAGATATGCCAATTATTATATCCCATAATGGTTTGGTTTTATTTTGATTTTTCAAATGACCCAAGTAGGTTTGACTGAACAGTTGTGTTTGACACTTATTTGAGCACAAGATTTATAGTACAAAAGACCAAAGAAGTTTTGAATTCAAACAAATTTGAATTGGAGTTTTGAAATCAGTTTAGAAAAGCAAAAAGAAAAAGAAAAAGTTTAAAAGAGAAAAAATAAGCAATCAGACGAATCTGGCCCAACCAGCCCAACTAGCCCAAAGAACCCCACCCCATGAACCATTTTTCCTTACTCGCGAACAAACCCACCGAGTGACTGACGCCAGGACCCCACCCCCTCTCCGTTTCTCTCGCTGACAGCCACGGCCCACACGGCGTCATCGTCTCCACCCCGGCGACGTGTTCTTCCCCAATTCATGCCGTGCGTTTCCTGGTTTGATTCGCGTCGTCAATTCCCGTTCAATGCTGGAGTAATTCACGCCCCATCTCGCCTACTTAAACCCCCTCTGCCCCCCTCCATTTCCCCCCAGACTTCGAGCACAGAGCGCCCCCAGGCTGCCCGTAATCACCCTTGCACCGCCGCAGACAGAGCTCACTCCGGCGACCAATCCCGGTGAGACCCGTGCGCCCCTTCTCCTCTAGTCCGTGCAGACAGATTCGCAACTTCCTTGCACACCTTCTGACACCATTGGTTCCTCCTATACCGCCCCAGGTCGTCGATCCATCAAGCGCAGCAAGCTCCCGACGACATCTCCAACTCCGGCGACTAAATTCGGTGAGCCCCTTGTTCCCCTTCGCCTCTGATTCACACGAACGTGTTCGCCGTAGCCTTGCGCATCTCCTGATGCCTTTTATTCATGCTAGGGTGACCAGGAGCATCGCCAACGTCGCCGTCCACCCGAGCCCGACGCTGTCAGCAACTCCGACGAGCCCGTGCAGCCGTGTCCGTGCGCCCCTTGCCAAGCCGTCGCCACGTTGAGCATCAGTGCATCGCTACGAGCCCGGTAAGCACCTCCGACGACCCTAGAACCTCAGGGCCAAGCCCAGAGAGCCGCCGCCGCCAGATGCCACCGCCAGCGCATAGGAATAAATCACTTAACGAAAAGGTATGAGTAGATCTGGGCCATGCAGTTTGAGTTAAATCTAACGGCCTGTGTGCATGATCCTGAGCGAACCGGTACGCGCCAATCAAAACATGACGCGTGGCCAGGAATTAGATTTAAAATCAGAATTTGAATCTATTAGTTGTTTGATTTTGTTTTAGCCATAACTTTTGATTCCCATGTTCAAATTTGACAAATTTTATATCAATGGAATCAGGAGAGCAAGCCCTTTCCAAATATGCAATGTGTTTAATGTTTTGTTTCTGTTAAAATGGTTTTTTACAGAAACATGTATAGTCCTATTTTGTGTATATAAATTATCTATGAACCAGTACTGTTCACTTGTCTTGTTGTGTTTAGAAATTCATCACATATCATATTGCATGCATCCATATATTTTGCTTGTATTTATTTTGTATGTGATTTGTTTCTATGATTTTATGTGTAGATTTTGGTGCTAATAGTGGTTTTGATTGTGAGGAGTGTAACTACTCTCCAAACTACCAAGGCAAGTGGTACTTCATGATATTTTTATCCCTACGTTTTCTACTAAGCATTAGAAATATTTTTCTAGTCTTGCATGTTATATTTTGCTTATATGCTATGCTTGGGAAATCCTAGTAGTTGTATAATTGCTAGAAATTTCTAAGTTAAGATGCTTATCTATGCCATGCTTAGCCTAGCTAGTAGCAACCAAAGGGTGGTGAAATATACATGCTATGATAAAAATATTTCTAAGTCTTTGGACTTGTGTTTTGCCTAATAAAACAACTAAGTGAATGAAACACCTGGGTGGAATGGAAGGAATGGTTTATGTTGAGTGGTTACACAAGGCCCATTTCTATGGTTTACCTTGTGTATCTCACTTGTGGAAAGCCACCTAGGAACAAAGGGATTTGAGAGGCCAAATGTTAAGAAGCTTCTAGTGCAGCCACTTGGCAATATGGGCTCTGCCAGGATCATATAGGTTGCAATAACTTAGCCATTTGGACAGTTGGTGGTAGTGGGATGATAGGTTGGAGCGCGTCCATTTGGTCTAAGGGAAAGCTTCTGAAAGGTCCTGTCTTGGTGAAAATCAAGGCTTGTGGGGAAAGTGCACAACCTCTGCAGATGGAAGAATCTAAGTACTTAGCCATGTCCCTGGAAAAGGACAACTTGAGCATCAAGACATGGAAGCTATCAAGAATCTCCTCATCCCAATTTCTAAGTAAAACTTGTGGGTGAACAAGGGTGAAGGACCCCAATGTCTATTGGTGGTTCCTTGGGAAAAGTTTTGACAAAGAAAAACTTAGTGTTTTCAACTAATAGGCAAAACCTATTTTTGAGCAAAGCAAGCCTAAGCTACACTTAGCCAAATTGCATATAGTATGTAGTCCACCAATAATATACTAAGGTATCACTTGCCAATACTATTCCAATGTATTGACCCACTGTGGCTGTAACTTGTGATGTTGCAGGTTACTCTGATGAGGATTAGGAGTCATGAGTCTACACTCAACATGTTTGCCTGTGGCACATGAAGATGAAGACTTTTATCTATTTACTTATTTAAACTCTTGTACTAGGCCTGTGGCCATGGAGTTGCAAAGACTATGTTGTCTCTGGAATGACTGTAATAATGACCTTTGTTTCTGTGTACTTATTTAAACTCTTGTACTAGGCCGGTGAACATGTTTAAACTGTGGATGCTAGAATTGATCCAGGGACTAGCATTGCAATCACATGGATCCTTTTCCTTTATAAAGGAGGGATCTTACAGATGGTATCAGAGCACTGTGTTGCCTGTAGGATTATGACCCTAGGATTGGAAACCACTAAGGAAATTTTTTCAACAACTTCTACACTTGTCTATTCTTCTGGTAAACTTTTCTAATCTTCTTTCTCATCTCTATTTGTAGATGAACTCCATCAACGAAGCCGTAAGGAAGGGACCACTCATGACAATGACTTTGGAGTGTGAGACAGAATTTCCCAAGGCTCTCAAGGACCTCATGGTTGCAATGGAAATACATGGTGCAGCTGTGTACAAAGGTTTTCCTGTGATGGATGAAGGAGTTGAGTACTGGTGGGTGCAACTTCACTTGTATAAAAACAAGGAAGACAACCATAAGGAATCAGGATTCTCCATGTTCACTAATTCAGTGATGCACACTACATTCTTTGATTTAGCAAGGGATGCAGCCTGGAAGACCATCAACAAACTTGGTGATAGAGTCAAGTGCAGAATGCTCAACATACAAAATGACCTAAAGGAAGAGAAGAAACATACTCAAGAGTTGGAGGCTACCAACCAAACCTTAAGAGGAGACATTATAGACTTAGTAATGGAGTTATGTGCTCAAGATAGAGTGATTGCTTCTAGAAATATTGTGTTAGCCAACATATCTAGTGAGATAGGATTGTAAGCGTACTTCGCTAGTTGGACCACCACTTATCACCTTATTTTCCAAATGTTGCTTAAAATGATGAGGATGGAGAGGCCATCGACTTCGAGGACACTTCGAGGGAGACAGCAGAGCCGATTCGTCTATACCTCCAGGACTTAGAGGTTCTTCTTAGGCACGTGGACACTGATAGGACCAACGTCATGCTCAGCAATGACGAACTCCAGGTGCAGCTTCGTGAGAAGGACAAGCCCTTCGCGGAGCAAGATGAGATAGTCAAGGAGATGGAGGCAAAGTTGGAGAGCCAGGACAGAAAGTTCAAGAGTCAAGAGAAGCGAGTCCAAGATAGGAACAAGAGGATTCGGGACATGACTGCATAACTGGAGGCCAAGGACTTCGAGCTCGAGCATCAGCAGACTATGATTGAGAGGCTTCGTTCTTAGAAGAGGGCTCTCAAAGCCAAAGTAGAGACCTTGACCACCAATGTCGAGGAATACAAGACCTCTATGGAGAATGCAGGTCTTACCTTTGTTGAGGAGGATGTTGATGCCGAGGAGTAGTATTGACTACTCATTTATCATTTATTTACCATGCTTTATTTGAGTCGCAATGACCATCCAACATGTGGATGGCTTTCTATTGGTGTGTTTACCTTGGAAACTTGTTATCTTGTTGTTGAACCTTTATTATTGAGATGCATGCTTGGTGATTGTTTATGTGATGTATTGTGCATAATAGCATCTATGGGTATCTCATTCTTATCTCTATTGAACAAACCACAGATGTCTCCCCGTCGTGCCAATCCCAACCCCAACAACAACAACATCACCCCTGAGATGCAACAAATGATGACAGCTCAGACTCAGCTGATGCAAATGATGACCACGTTCATCTAGAACCAGAACAACAACAATAACAACAACAACAACAATAACAACAACAACCCACCGGGTTTTGACATGCTTACCAGGTTCTTGAGATTGAGGCCAGCAAAGTTCTTAGGAACAACTGATCCTATGGTGGCCAATGATTGGCTACGCTCTGTGAACAAGGACTTGGATACTGTGGGCTGGACTGATGCAGAAAAAGTCAAATTTGCAGCACATTTGTTGGAAGGACTAGCAGCCACTTGGTGGGATAACTTCCAGATCACCACTCCCATTGATGATGTGACATGGGCTATCTTTGAAGATGGTTTTTGTACTGCTCACATCTCATCTGGAGTGATGAGTCTGAAGAAGAAAGAGTTCCATAATCTAAAGCAGCGCCACCGCAGTGTGGCTGAATATATTGAGGAGTTCAACAATCTGGCGCGTTATGCACCGGATGAAGTTGACACTGATGCTAAGAGGAAGGAAAAGTTCCTTGAAGGGATGAATGATGAACTGAACCTGCAGCTATCAGTGGCCTATGTTCCCACTTACTAGTCTCTTTGTGATAAGGCTGCTATTTTGGAGAACAAAATGAAGCAAGTTGAGAGTAGAAAGAGAAAGCACTCGGACAAGCACAGCTCGGGATCGTCTCACAAGCGTTCCCATTATGATGATAGTGGAAGCTCAGGATCCCACAAGCATGGGAAATTCAACAAGCACCACATCCACAATAGTCATCATGACAACAAGCATCATCGTAGTCATGACAATGACAAGTACAAGAACCACAAGGGTGGATATAAGAGCCACCATAGTGGTAGTGGAAGTGGCAGTGGCAGCCAGCCTGTCAAGAAGGATATTAGTTAGGTTGAGTGTTTCAAGTGCAAAAAGATGGGGCATTATGCAAATGAGTGCCCGGAAAAGAAATTTGAAGGACCCAACAAGCCTAACCCTTTTCAGAAGGGACAAGTGAACCACATCAATGTGGAGGAAATCTATGAAGAGCCAGATGTTGTTGCTGGTAAGTTCAAACTCAATTCTGTTCCAACACTTGTTCTTTTTGATACTGGAGCATCGCATTCATTCATATCAAAAGCATTTGTTGATAGAAATGGGTTTCCAACTGAAAACATTGGGTGTCCAATAAAAGTTAGTTCTCCAGGTGGAGATATGATAGTAAGTCTTGGATGTCGGGATCTGGTAATAGAGTTTGGAAAGCATAACTTTCCAGTGAGTTTGATAATCCTTGATTCCCAAGGACTGGATGTAATTTTGGGAATGGATTGGATGGCTAAGTATGAAGGAGTACTAGACTGTGCTAACCGTACTGTTGCACTCACAACCCCGGAAAGGAAACAGATTAAATTCAAGTCTAACTTTGAATCAAAAGGGAGTAAGCTAAATTCTCTTAAGGGGGTTAGCATAGACAGTGTGCTAATTGTGAGTGAATATCCGGATGTGTTTCCGGAAGAATTGCCGGGAATGCCACCAGATAGAGATGTGGAGTTTCTTATTGATTTGCTACCAGGATCTGGACCAATAACAAAGAGACCATACAAGATGTCAGTTGATGAACTGAAAGAACTCAAGAAACAACTTGGAGAACAGTTGCAGAAAGGATTTATTCAACCAAGTTCTTCATCTTGGGGAGCCCCAGTTTTGTTTGTGGAAAAGAAGGATAGAAGTCAAAGGTTATGCATAGATTACCGTTCACTCAATGAGGTGACTATCAAGAACAAATACCCTTTGCCTAGAATCAATGACTTGTTTGATCAGCTAGAAGGAGCTTGTGTGTTCTAAAAAATTGATCTTCAGTCAGGTTATTTCCAACTCAAGATAAGGGAGCAAGACATACCTAAGACAACTTTTACCACAAGGTATGGATTTTATGAGTATACCGTGATGCCATTTGGTTTGACCAATGCACCGGCATACTTCCTGAATATGATGAACAATGTATTCATGGAATTTCTTGATAAGTTTGTTGTCGTTTTCATCGATGACATTTTGATCTACTCCAAGAGCAAAGAAGAACATGAAGGACATTTGCGTTTGATACTTGAGAAGCTTAGAGAGCATAAACTGTATGCCAAATTCAGCAAGTGTGAATTCTGGCTAAATGAAGTTGGTTTTCTTGGACACGTTGTGTCAGGAGATGGTGTAGCAGTTGATCCTGCTAAAGTATCACCAGAATCGAATGGGAATCTCCCAAGTCAGTGAAAGAAGTTCGTAGTTTCCTTGGCTTAGCAGGTTACTACAGAAGGTTCATTGAGAATTTCTCCAAGATAGCTAAGCCTATGATAGAATTGCTAAAGAAAGACAAGAAGTTTGCTTGGTCTGAAGGTTGTGAACTTAGCTTTCAAGAATTGAAGAAGAGACTTGTGACAACACCAGTCTTGTGTTTGCCAGATTTGGAAAAAGATTTCCAAGTGTATTGTGATGCATCTCATCACGGATTAGGTGCAGTACTTATGCAAGAAGGGAAAGTTGTGGCTTATGCCTCGAGACAACTCAAAACTCATGAAGTAAACTACCCTACTCATGATTTAGAGTTAGCCTATGTTGTCCATGCACTCAAAACATGGAGACATTATCTTTTGGGAAAGCGTTGTGAAGTGTTCGCAAATCACAAGAGTTTGAAGTATATCTTCACCCAGAAAGAAATTAACATGAGACAAAGAAGATGGCTAGAACTCATAAGGGACTATGACTTAAGTTTGCAATACCACCCTGGTAAAGCAAATGTTGTAGCAGATGCTCTAAGACGTAAAGTTTTTGTGGATGGCCTTACTAAGGGAGAATTGCCAGATGATCTGTGTGCCCAATTTAGAGATCTCAGATTGGATATTGTGCCTGAAGGACATCTCATGTCTTTGGATGTTCAACCCACTTTGTTGGACAAGATCAAAGAAGCCCAGAAGACTGATAAGGAAATTGAAGAAATTAAGGAAAAGATTGGCAAAGGAAAAGCCAAAGGATTCCATGAAGACGAACAGGGTACTTTATGGCATGGAAAACGTATCTGTGTTCCACAAGATCCGGAGCTTCGGAAACTGATTTTGCAAGAAGCACACAACTCACCGTATTCCATTCATCCGGGTAACACCAAGATGTACATGGATATGAAAGAAAGATTTTGGTGGAATAATCTCAAGAAAGACATTGCCGAACATATTGCTTTGTGTGATGTATGTAGCAGAGTGAAGGCAGAACACCAAAAACCAGCAGGTTTGCTTCAACCACTACCTATTCCTGATTGGAAGTGGGACAAGATTGGTATGGATTTCATTAACGGATTGCCAAGGACCCGGTCAGGATATGATTCTATTTGGGTAGTAGTGGATCGCCTAACTAAGGTGTCTCATTTCATACCCGTGAAGACAACCTATACAAGTGCTAAGTTGGCCAAGATCTACATGAGTAGAATTGTATGTCTACATGGAGTACCCAAGAGTATTGTGTCTGATAGAGGAACCCAATTCACTTCTCATTTTTGGAGGCAATTGCATGAGTCATTGGGAACGAGGTTGGAATTTAGCACCGCTTTTCATCCTCAGACTGATGGACAGACAGAAAGGACTAATCAGATTCTTGAAGATATGTTGAGGGCATGTGCCCTAGACTATGGAGCCAGCTGGGATGAAAGTCTGCCTTACACGGAATTTTCTTATAACAACAACTATCAAGCCAGTATTGAGATGGCACCTTTTGAGTTTCTCTATGGGAGAAAGTGTACCACCCCATTACTATGGAATGGTGTGGGAGAAAGAAGCCTGTTCGGACCAGAACTAATCAAAGAAGCCGAAGAGAAGGTCAAGTTGGTTAAGGACAAATTGAAGATAGCATAGTCCCGACAGAAAAGCTACGCAGATCCTAAGCATAGAGAAGTCACCTATGAAGTTGGTGATAGAGCTTATATTAGAGTGTCACCACTTCGTGGGGTGAAGAGGTTTGGAGTCAAAGGGAAGTTGGCCCCAAGATATGTTGGACCATTCAAGATTCTGAGTCGTAAAGGAGAAGTTGCTTATGAAATTGAATTGCCAGAATCTTTGTCAGCTATTCATAATGTGTTTCATGTGAGTCAGCTTAAGAAATGTCATCCAGAAATGGAAGAAACTTCTTTGAAGGATACTATACCTTTGGAAGAGGTTCAGTTGGAGAGTGACCTCACTTAAGAAGAGAAACCTATCAAGATTCTTGAGACTACAGAAAGAGTCACACGGACTAAGACTATCAAGTTCTGCAAAGTTCAATGGAACCATCATTCCGAAGAGGAAGCAACATGGGAAAGAGAAGATGATCTTCGGAAAGACCACCCTCACCTATTTGCTAGACAATCCGAATCTCGAGGGCGAGATTCACCTTAAGGGGGTTAGATTTGTAACATACCTAAAATCATGTTTCAAACTCATTCATATCATCCATGCATCCATGATCATTTAGGGTTTCATTTCAAAATCATTTCAAAAACAAGAGCATATATTGCTCATTATTTTATGTATGAACACTCTAGCCTTTGGGCTACTTGCTATTGAGTGAAGTGCAAATATTCATTTAGTAGTGTTTTGTATTCAAACTTAAGTGATTTCAAAAGCTTGAATAAAGTTTCCAAACAAAGTATGAAGTAAAACCAAAGATATGCCAATTATTATATCCCATAATGGTTTGGTTTTATTTTGATTTTTCAAATGACCCAAGTAGGTTTGAGTGAACAGTTGTGTTTGATACTTATTTGAGCACAAGAGATATAGTACAAAAGACCAGAGAAGTTTTGAATTCAAACAGATTTGAATTGGAGTTTTGAAATCAGTTTAGAAAAGCAAATAGAAAAAGAAAAAGTTTAAAAGAGAAAAAATAAGCAATCAGACGAATCTGGCCCAACCAGCCCAACTAGCCCAGCAACCCCACCCCCGCGAACCGTTTTTCCTTACTCGCGAACGAACCCACCGAGTGACTGACGCCAGGACCCCACCCCCTCTCTGTTTCTCTCGCTGACAGCCATGGCCCACACGGCGTCATCGTCTCCACCCCGGCGACGTGTTCTTCCCAAATTCACGCCGTGCGTTTCCTGGTTTGATTCGCGTCGTCAATTCCCGTTCAATGCTGGAGTAATTCACGCCCCATCTCGCCTACTTAAACCCCCTCTGCCCCTCTCCATTTTCCCCCAGACTTCGAGCACAGAGCGCCCCCAGGCTGCCCGTAATCACCCTTGCACCGCCGCAGACAGAGCTCACTCCGACGACCAATCCCGGTGAGCCCCGTGCGCCCCTTCTCCTCTAGTCCGTGCAGACAGATTTGCAACTTCCTTGTGCACCTTCTGACACCATTGGTTCATCCTATACCGCCCCAGGTCGTCGACTCCATCAAGCGCAAAGAAGCTCGACGACGCTCCAACTCCGCGACTAAATTCGGTGAGCCCTTGTTCCCTTCTCGATTCACACGAACGTGTTCGCCGTAGCCTTGCGCATCTCCTGATGCCTTTTATTCATGCTAGGGTGACCAGGAGCATCGCCAACGTCGCCGTCCACCCGAGCCCGACGCTGTCAGCAACTCCGACGAGCCCGTGCAGCCGTGTCCGTGCGCCCCTTGCCAAGCTGTCACCACGTTGAGTATCAGTGCATTGCTACAAGCCTGGTAAGCAACTCCGACGACCCTAGAACCCCTTGTAGCCGCCACGCCGCCGTAGACAGAGCCGCTGCCGCCAGATGCCACCGCCAGCGCCGCCCATCCGTGGTCGCTTGATCGATGACCGTTGGATCTAGATCCAGCACGTAGGAATAGATCACTTAACAAAACGGTATGAGTAGATCTGGGCCGTGCAGTTTGAGTTAAATCTAACGGCTTGTGTGCGTGATCCTGAGCGAACCGGTACGCGCCAATCAGAACATGACGCGTGGCCAGGAATTAGATTTAAAATCAGAATTTGAATCTATTTTTTGTTTGATTTTGTTTTAGCCATAACTTTTGATTCCCACGTTCAAATTTGACAAATTTTATATCAATGGAATCAGGAGAGCATGCCCTTTCCAAATATGCAATGTGTTTAATGTTTTGTTTCTGTTAAAATGGTTTTATTTACAGAAACATGTGTAGGCCTATTTTGTGTATATAAATTATTTGAGAAATGTTTTAGTGTTTAAATAAATGTTGTTTGGCAAGTTTTGAACTTATCTATGAACCAGTACTATGCACTTGTCTTGTTGTGTTAAGAAAATCATCACATATCATATTGCATGCATCCATATATTTTGCTTGTATTTATTTTGTATGTGATTTGTTGCTATGATTTTATGTGTAGATTTTGGTGCCAATAGTGATTGTGATTGTGAGGAGTGTAACTACTCTCCAAACTACCAAGGCAAGTGGTACTTCATGATATTTTTATCCCTATGTTTTCTACTAAGCATTAGAAATATTTTGCTAGTCTTCCATGTTATATTTTGCTTATATGCTATGCTTGGGAAATCCTAGTAGTTGTAGAATTGCTAGAAATTTCTAAGTTCAGATGCTTATCTATGCCATGCTTAGCCTAGCTAGTAGAAACCAAAGGGTGGTGAAATATACATGCTATGATAAAAATATTTCTAAGTCTTTGGACTTGTGTTTTGCCTAATAAAACAACTAAGTGAATGAAACACCTGGGTGGAATGGAAGGAATGGTTTATGTTGAGTGGTTACACAAGGCCCATTTCTATGGTTTACGTTGTGTATCTCACTTGTGGAAAGCCACCCAGGAACAAAGGGATTTGAGAGGCCAAATGTTAATAAGCTTCTAGTGCAGCCACTTGGCAATATGGGCTCTGCCAGGATGATATAGGTTGCAATAACTTAGCCATTTGGACAGTTGGTGGTAGTGGGATGATAGGTTGGAGCGCGTCCATTTGGTCTAAGGGAAGGCTTCTGAAAGGTCCTGTCTTGGTGAAAATCAAGGCTTGTGGGGAAAGTGCACAACCTCTGCAGATGGAAGAATCTAAGTACTTAGCCATGTCTCTGGAAAAGTACAACTTGAGCATCAAGACATGGAAGCTATCAAGAATCTCCTCATCCCAATTTCTAAGTAAAACTTGTGGGTGAACAAGGGTGAAGGACCCCAATGTCTATTGGTGGTTCCTTGGGAAAAGTTTTGACAAAGAAAAACTTAGTTTTTTCAACTAATAGGCAAAACCTATTTTTGAGCAAAGCAAGCCTAAGCTACACTTAGCCAAATTGCATATAGTATGTAGTCCACCAATAATATACTAAGGTATCACTTGCCAATACTATTACAATGTATTGACCCACTGTGGATGTAACTTGTGATGTTGTAGGTTACTCTGATGAGGATTAGGAGTCATGAGTCTACACTCAACATGTTTGCCTGTGGCACATGAAGATGAAGACTTTTATCTATTTACTTATTTAAACTCTTGTACTAGGCCTGTGGCCATGGAGTTGCAAAGACTATGTTGTCTCTGGAATGACTGTAATAATGACCTTTGTTTCTGTGTACTTATTTAAACTCTTGTACTAGGCCTGTGAACATGTTTAAACTGTGGATGCTAGCATTGATCCAGGGACTAGCATTGCAATCACAGGGATCCTTTTCCTTTATAAAGGAGGGATCTTACAGATGGTATCAGAGCACTGTGTTGCCTGTAGGATTATGATCCTAGGATTGGAAACCACTAAGGAAATTTTTTCAACAACTTCTACACTTGTCTATTCTTCTCGTAAACTTTTCTAATCTTCTTTCTCATCTCTATTTGTAGATGAACTCCATCAACGAAGCCGTAAGGAAGGGACCACTCATGACAATGACTTTGGAGTGTGAGACAGAATTTCCCAAGGCTCTCAAGGACCTCATGGTTGCAATGGAAATACATGGTGCAGCTGTGTACAAAGGTTTTCCTGTGATGGATGAAGGAGTTGAGTACTGGTGGGTGCAACTTCACTTGTATAAAAACAAGGAAGACAACCACAAGGAATCAGGATTCTGCATGTTCACTAATTCAGTGATGCACACTACATTCTTTGATTCAGCAAGGGATGCAGCCTGGAAGACCATCAACGAACTTGGTGATAGAGTCAAGTGCAGAATGCTCAACATACAAAATGACCTAAAGGAAGAGAAGAAACATACCCAAGAGTTGGAGGCTACCAACCAAACCTTAAGAGGAGACATTATAGACTTAGTAATGGAGTCATGTGCTCAAGATAGAGTGATTGCTTCTAGAAATATTGTGTTATCCAACATATCTAGTGAGATAGGATTGTAAGCAAACTTCGCTAGTTGGACCACCACTTATCACCTTATTTTCCAAATGTTGCTTAAAATAAGTTGAACCTTGGATGCTTTGTAATGGTTTCATGTATGCCATGACTTGTGTGTTTTGAGTTCCAAAGTTATGCATGTGATGCTTTGCCTTGTGTTTTATCTTAAATTGTGTTGTTTCTAACTTTTTCTATCTTATAAATAGATGCCTAATGTTACCATCAGCACTGTTGAAGAGTTCCAGGGAACTCGCTTTGGTCCTCGTATTATTGAGCTCACTAGTTTGCTCAATCTCCCTCTTCCTACCATCATGGTGCTTCCCCTCACCAAGTTTGAGAGGAAAGACCTTTGGGGCTTCAAGGTCAATCAGCCCGGACGCCAGACTGAGCCTACCACAGAGGCTATCATCTTCAAGCTCATGCACGATGACAAGGAGAGAGGCCTAGAGGTAGTCATGCAGGACTTGATTGGACGTCTGTTAGGGCGACACTCTCGCCATGTTAGAGGTACTCACTTCCCGCGTCTTGATGAGCGTGATGAGGATGGAGAGGCCATCGACTTCGAGGACACTTCAAGGGAGACAGCAGAGCCGATTCGTCTATACCTCCAGGACTTAGAGGTTCTTCTTAGGCACGTCGACACTGATAGGACCAACGTCATGCTCAGCAATGACGAACTCCAGGTGCAGCTTCATGAGAAGGGCAAGCCCTTCGCGGTGCAAGATGAGATAGTCAAGGATATGGAGGCAAAGTTCGAGAGCCAGGACAGAAAGTTCAAGAGTCAAGAGAAGCAAGTCCAAGATAGGAACAAGAGGATTCGGGACATGACTGCAGAACTGGAGGCCAAGGACTTCGAGCTCGAGCATCAGCAGACTGTGATTGAGAGGCTTCGTTCTCAGAAGAGGGCTCTCAAAGCCAAAGTAGAGACCTTAACCACCAATGTCGAGGAATACAAGACCTCTATGGAGAATGCAGGTCTTACCTTTGTTGAGGAGGAGGTTGATGCCGAGGAGTAGTATTGACTACTCATTTATCATTTATTTACCATGCTTTATTTCAGTCGCAATGACCATCCAACATGTGGATGGCGTGCTATTGGTGTGTTTACCTTGCAAACTTGTTATCTTGTTGTTGAACCTTTATTATTGAGATGCATGCTTGGTGATTGTTTATGTGATGTATTGTGCATAATAGCATCTATGGGTATCTCATTCTTATCTCTATTGAACAAACCACAGATGCCTCCCCGTCGTGCCAATCCCAACCCCAACAACAACAACATCACCCCTGAGATGCAACAAATGATGACAGCTCAGACTCAGCTGATGCAAATGATGACCATGTTCATCTAGAACCAGAACAACAACAATAACAACAACAACAACAATAACAACCCACCGGGTTTTGACATGCTTACCAGGTTCTTGAGATTGAGGCCAGCAAAGTTCTCAGGAACAACTGATCCTATGGTGGCCAATGATTGGCTATGCTCTGTGAACAAGGACTTGGTAACTGTGGGCTGTACTGATGCAGAAAAAGTCAGATTTGCAGCACATTTGTTGGAAGGACCAGCAGCCACTTGGTGGGATAACTTCCAGATCACCACTCCCATTGATGATGTGACATGGGCTATCTTTGAAGATGGTTTTCGTACTGCTCACATATCATCTGGAGTGATGAGTCTGAAGAAGAAAGAGTTCCATAATCTAAAGCAGCGCCACCGCAGCGTGGCTGAATATATTGAGGAGTTCAATAATCTGGCGCGTTATGCACCGGATGAAGTTGACACTGATGCTAAGAGGAAGGAAAAGTTCCTTGAAGGGCTGAATGATGAACTGAACCTGCAGCTATAAGTGGCCTATGTTCCCACTTACCAGTCTCTTTGTGATAAGGCTGCTATTTTGGAGAACAAAATGAAGCAAGTTGAGAGTAGAAAGAGAAAGCACTCGGACAAGCACAGCTCGGGATCGTCTCACAAGCGTTCCCATTATGATGATAGTGGAAGCTCAGGATCCCACAAGCATGGGAAATTCAACAAGCACCACAACCACAACCGTCATCATGACAACAAGAATCATCGTAGTCATGACAATGACAAGTACAAGAACCACAAGGGTGGATATAAGAGCCACCACAGTGGTAGTGGAAGTGGCAGTGGAAGCCAGCCTGTCAAGAAGGATATTAGTCAGGTTGAGTGTTTCAAGTGCAAAAAGATGGGGCATTATGCAAATGAGTGCCCGGAAAAGAAAGTTGAAGGACCCAACAAGCCTAACCCTTTTCAGAAGGGACAAGTGAACCACATCAATGTGGAGGAAATCTATGAAGAGCCAGATCTTTGTTTGGTAAGTTCAAACTCTATTCTGTTCCAGCACTTGTTCTTTTTGATACTGGAGCATCGCATTCATTCATATCAAAAGCATTTGTTGATAGAAATGGGTTTCCACCTGAAAACATTGGGTGTCCAATAAAAGTTAGTTCTCCAGGTGGAGATATGATAGTAAGTCTTGGATGTCGGGATCTGGTAATAGAGTTTGGAAAGCATAAGTATCCAGTGAGTCTGATAATCCTAGATTCCCAAGGACTGGATGTAGTTTTGGGAATGGATTGGATGGCTAAGTATGAAGGAGTACTAGACTGTGCTAATCGTACTGTTGCACTCACAACCCCGGAAAGGAAACGGATTAAATTCAAGTCTAACTTTGAATCAAAAGGGAGTAAGCTAAATTCTCTTAAGGGGGTTAGCATAGACAGTGTGCTAATTGTGAGTGAATATCCGGATGTGTTTCCGGAAGAATTGCCGGGAATGCCACCAGATAGAGATGTGGAGTTTCTTATTGATTTGCTACCAGGATCTGGACCAATAGCAAAGAGACCATACAAGATGTCAGTTGACGAACTGAAAGAACTCAAGAAACAACTTGGAGAACAATTGCAGAAAGGATTTATTCAACCAAGTTCTTCATCTTGGGGAGCCCCAGTTTTGTTTGTGGAAAAGAAGGATAGAAGTCAAAGGTTATGCATAGATTACCGTTCACTCAATGAGGTGACTATCAAGAACAAATACCCTTTGCCTAGAATCAATGACTTGTTTGATCAGCTAGAAGGAGCTTGTGTGTTCTCAAAAATTGACCTTCGGTCAGGTTATTTCCAACTCAAGATAAGGGAGCAAGACATACCTAAGACAACTTTTACCACAAGGTATGGATTGTATGAGTATACCGTGATGCCATTTGGTTTGACCAATGCACCGGCATACTTCATGCATATGATGAACAAGGTATTCATGGAATTTCTTGATAAGTTTGTTATCGTTTTCATCGATGACATTTTGATCTACTCCAAGAGCAAAGAAGAACATGAAGGAAATTTGCGTTTGATACTTGAGAAGCTTAGAGAGCATAAACTGTATGCCAAATTCAGCAAGTGTGAATTCTGGCTAAATGAAGTTGGTTTTCTTGGACACGTTGTGTTAGGAGATGGTGTAGCTGTTCATCCTGCTAAAGTATCATCTGTAACTGAATGGGAATCTCCCAAATCAGTGAAAGAAGTTCATAGTTTCCTTGGCTTAGCAGGTTACTACAGAAGGTTCATTGAGAATTTCTCCAAGATAGCTAAGCCTATGACAGAATTGCTAAAGAAAGACAATAAGTTTGCTTGGTCTGAAGGTTGTGAACTTGGCTTTCAAGAATTGAAGAAGAGACTTGTGACAGCACCAGTCTTGTGTTTGCCAGATTTGGAAAAAGATTTCCAAGTGTATTGTGATGCATCTCATCATGGATTAGGTGCAGTACTTATGCAAGAAGGGAAAGTTGTGGCTTATGCCTCGAGACAACTCAAAACTCATGAAGTAAACTACCCTACTCATGATTTAGAGTTAGCCTCTGTTGTCCATGCACTCAAAACATGGAGACATTATCTTTTGGGAAAGCGTTGTGAAGTGTTCACAGATCACAAGAGTTTGAAGTATATATTCACCCAGAAAGAAATTAACATGAGACAAAGGAGATGGCTAGAACTCATCAAGGACTATGACTTAAGTTTGCAATACCACCCCGGTAAAGCAAATGTTGTAGCAGATGCTCTAAGATGTAAAGTTTTTGTGAATGGCCTTACTAAGGGAGAATTGCCAGATGATCTGTGTGCCCAATTTAGAGATCTCAGATTGGAGATTGTGCCTGAAGGACATCTCATGTCTTTGGATGTTCAACCCACTTTGTTGGACAAGATCAAAGAAGCCCAGAAAACTGATAAGGAAATTGAAGAAATTAAGGAAAAGATTGGCAAAGGAAAAGCCAAAGGATTCCATGAAGACGAACAGGGTACTTTATGGCATGGAAAACGTATCGGTGTTACACAAGATCCGGAGCTTCGAAAACTGATTTTGCAAGAAGCACACAACTCACCGTATTCCATTTATCCGGGTAACACCAAGATGTACATGGATATGAAAGAAATATTTTGGTGGAATAATCTAAAGAAAGACATCACCGAACATATTGCTTTGTGTGATGTATGTAGCAGAGTGAAGGCAAAACACCAAAAACCAGCAGGTTTGCTTCAACCACTACCTATTCCTGATTGGAAGTGGGACAAGATTGGTATGGATTTCATTAACGGATTGCCAAGGACCCGGTCAGGATATGATTCTATTTGGGTAGTAGTGGATCGCCTAACTAAGGTGGCTCATTTCATACCCGTGAAGACAACCTATACAAGTGCTAAGTTCGCCAAGATCTACATCAGTAGAATTGTATGTCTACATGGAGTACCCAAGAGTATTGTGTCTGATAGAGGAACCCAATTCAATTCTCATTTTTGGAGGCAATTACATGAGTCATTGGGAACGAGGTTGGAATTCAGCACCGCTTTTCATCCTCGGTCGATGGATGATGAAAAGGACTAATCAGATTCTTGAAGATATGTTGAGGGCATGTGCCCTAGACTATGGAGCCAGTTGGGATGAAAGTCTGCTTTACGCGGAATTTTCTTATAACAACAACTATCAAGCCAGTATTGAGATGGCACCTTTTGAGTTTCTCTATGGGAGAAAGTGTACCACCCGATTACTATGGAATGGTGTGGGAGAAAGAAGCCTGTTCGGACCAGAACTAATCAAAGAAGCCGAAGAGAAGGTCAAGTTGGTTAAGGACAGATTGAAGATAGCACAGTCCCGACAGAAAAGCTACGCAGATCCTAAGCGTAGAGAAGTCACCTATGAAGTTGGTGATAGAGCTTATCTTAGAGTGTCACCACTTCGTGGGGTGAAGAGGTTTGGAGTCAAAGAGAAGTTGGCCCCAACATATGTTGGACCATTCAAGATTCTGAGTCGTAAAGGAGAAGTTGCTTATGAAATTGAATTGCCAGAATCTTTGTCAGCTGTTCATAATGTGTTTCATGTGAGTCAGCTTAAGAAATGTCATCCAGAAATGGAAGAAACTTCTTAGAAGGATACTATACCTTTGGAAGAGGTTCAGTTTTGAAATCAGTTTAGAAAAGCAAACAGAAAAAGAAAAAGTTTAAAAGAGAAAAAAAATAAGCAATCAGACGAATCTGGCCCAAGCAGCCCAACTAGCCTAGCAACCCCACCCCCGCGAACCATTTTTCCTTACTCGCGAACGAACCCACCGAGTGACTGACGCCAGGACCCTACTCCCTCTCTGTTTCTCTCGCTGACAGCCATGGCCCACACGGCGTCATCGTCTCCACCCCGGCGGTGTGTTCTTCCCCAATTCACACCGTGCGTTTCCTGGTTTGATTCGCGTCGTCAATTCCCGTTCAATGCTGGAGTAATCCATCTCGCCTACTTAAAGCCCCTCTGCCCCTCTCCATTTTCCCCTAGACTTCGAGCACAGAGCGCCCTCAGGCTGCCCGTAATCACCCTTGCACCGCCGCAGACAGAGCTCACTCCAGCGACCAATCCCGGTGAGCCCCGTGCGCCCCTTCTCCTCTAGTCCGTGCAGACAGATTCGCAACTTCCTTGCGCACCTTCTGACATGATTGGTTCATCCTATACCGCCCCAGGTCGTCAACTCCATCAAGCGCAGCAAGCTCCCGACGACGTCTCCAACTCTGGCGACTAAATTCGGTGAGCCCCTTGTTCCCCTTCGCCTCTGATTCACACGAACGTGTTCGCCATAGCCTTGCGCATCTCCTGATGCCTTTTATTCATGCTAGGGTGACCAGGAGCATCGCCAACGTCGCCGTCCACCCGAGCCCGACGCTGTCAGCAACTCCGACGAGCCCGTGCAGCCGTGTCCGTGCGCCCCTTGCCAAGTCGTCGCCACGTTGAGCATCAGTGCATCGCTACGAGCCCGGTAAGCAACTCCGACGACCCTAGAACCCCCTGTAGCCGCCGCGCCACCGTAGACAGAGCCGCCGCCGCCAGATGCCACCGCCATCGCCGCGCATCCGTGGTCGCTTGATCGATGACCGTTGGATCTAGATCCAGCGCGTAGGAATAGATCACTTAACGAAATGGTATGAGTAGATCTGGGCCATGTAGTTTGAGTTAAATCTAACGTCCTGTGTGCGTGATCCTGAGCGAACTGGTACGCGCCAATCAGAACATGACGCGTGGCCAGGAATTAGATTTAAAATCAGAATTTGAATCTATTAGTTGTTTAATTTTGTTTTAGCCATAACTTTTGATTCCCACGTTCAAATTTGACAAATTTTATATCAATGGAATCAGGAGAGCAAGCCCTTTCCAAATATGCAATGTGTTTAATGTTTTGTTTCTGTTAAAATGGTTTTATTTACAGAAACATGTGTAGGCCTATTTTGTGTATATAAATTATTTGAGAAATGTTTTAGTTTTTAAATAAATGTTGTTTGTCAAGTTTTGAACTTATCTATGAACCAGTACTGTTCACTTGTCTTGTTGTGTTTAAAAATTCATCACATATCATATTGCATGCATCCATATATTTTGCTTGTATTTATTTTGTATGTGATTTGTTGCTATGATTTTATGTGTAGATTTTGGTGCCAATAGTGATTTTGATTGTGAGGAGTGTAACTACTCTCCAAACTACCAAGGCAAGTGGTACTTCATGATATTTTTATCCCTATGTTTTCTACTAAGCATTAGAAATATTTTGCTAGTCTTGCATGTTATATTTTGCTTATATGCTATGCTTGGGAAATCCTAGTAGTTGTAGAATTGCTAGAAATTTCTAAGTTAAGATGCTTATCTATGCCATGCTTAGCCTAGCTAGTAGCAACCAAAGGGTGGTGAAATATACATGCTATGATAAAAAAATTCTAAGTCTTTGGACTTGTGTTTTGCCTAATAAAACAACTAAGTGAATGAAACACCTGGGTGGAATGGAAGGAATGGTTTATATTGAGTGGTTACACAAGGCCCATTTATATGGTTTACCTTGTGTATCTCACTTGTGGAAAGCCACCCAGGAACAAAGGGATTTGAGAGGCCAAATGTTAAGAAGCTTCTAGTGCAGCCACTTGGCAATATGGGCTCTGCCAAGATCATATAGGTTGCAATAACTTAGCCGTTTGGACAGTTGGTGGTAGTGGTTGATAGGTTGGAGCGCGTCCATTTCGTCTAAGGGAAGGCTTCTGAAAGGTCCTGTCTTGGTGAAAATCAAGGCTTGTGGGGAAAGTGCACAACCTCTGTAGATGGAAGAATCTAAGTACTTAGCCATGTCCCTGGAAAAGGACAACTTGAGCATCAAGACATGGAAGCTATCAAGAATCTCCTCATCCCAATTTCTAAGTAAAACTTGTGGGTGAACAAGGGTGAAGGACCCCAATATCTATTGGTGGTTCCATGGGAAAAGTTTTGACAAAGAAAAACTTAGTGTTTTCAACTAATAGGCAAAACCTATTGTTGAGCAAAGCAAGCCTAAGCTACACTTAGCCAAATTGCATATAGTATGTAGTCCACCAATAATATACTAAGGTATCACTTGCCAATACTATTCCAATGTATTGACCCACTGTGGCTGTAACTTGTGATGTTGCAGGTTACTCTGATGAGGATTAGGAGTCATGAGTCTACACTCAACATGTTTGCCTGTGGCACATGAAGATGAAGACTTTTATCTATTTACTTATTTAAACTCTTGTACTAGGCCTGTGGCCATGGAGTTGTAAAGACTATGTTGGCTCTGGAATGACTGTAATAATGACCTTTGTTTCTGTGTACTTCATCTTAAACTGTGGATGCTAAAATTGATCCAGGGACTAGCATTGCAATTACAGGGATCCTTTTCCTTTATAAAGGAGGGATCTTACATGGAGTCGCCGTCTTGCGCCTCCAGTCGGTGCCTCTCGTCTGGGTCCAGCATGCGCCAATCGCCTAGGGCTATGCTTCATTCGGTTTGACCCAGCTGGCGATTATGCTTTATGGGTATACCTAGATCGGAATCCCCCCATCACATGGCCTTATTTATCTTATTTTAGAAAAGCAATTTCTACTCATTGAAATATACTTAAGATTTAATATTCTCCAATTATAAAACATGGGATCATGTTGACAAATGTCATCACCACATATTCCAATACTGGGGAATATGATTTATAGTGGATGGCAATATTACAAAGTGTAATATTGCTATTTAATAATATTAAAGTGACTAGAAATAACTATATAGCATTCTTTTAATACTAGTCCATGATTAACGCATGTAAAACGAAATATTTTTACATATTCAGATAGAGCATGGCAAATGTGATTTTTGAGAATTGGAATCATCTCAAAAGCATTTATGGTCGATTTTAGAAAATTGTTTGAAGTTAGAAAAGTCACTGTCTTGCTAATTTTACTATGGATGATCTATAAATCCAAAGTGTTTGAATCCAATGGGAGTGTTTAGATATTTTCATTTCCTATCTAGCAAAATTGGAATCATGCAATGTGGTTCAGTGGAACTTCTTAAATTAAATTTCAAAGTCACCTACAGAATAGGGTTTTGAAATAAAAGGAAAAACCTATATTTGAATTTGTGGGCTCGCACAGGAAAGCTACTGGGCCGGCCCAACTAGACAGCGTGCGCGCAGCGGGCTTCACTTGGGTTGGTCCCATGCATAAGCGGCTCATCTAAAACGAAACGGTATCCTCTATTCCTAGCCGCACGATTAGAGCTCGATCGACGGCTTCGCGTTGTCGTCTCCGTCGCACAGCGAGCACGGGATTCAACCCTAATTATACGGCAAGGGTCATCGGGGGCTTACCAGGGCTCCAGCTAGGTACGACGAGGCAGAAAGATGAACTGGACGGCGACGACGGTTCGAACGGTGGTCGTGTAGGGGTTCGTAGCATGGAAAACAAAAAATTTCTACCACATGAACACACAATCAAGATCTAATCTATGATCAAGCCAAGATCTATTTACTAGATTGTAGCAACGAGTCGATAGAATACTAACCCTCGAAGATCCAAAACGGTTAACGAGAGCAGATTCTCGTGGGTGATGTAGTTGTACACTTCCGATCTCAAGATCGCGTAGACGATCGTTCCGGCGCTGCGTTTCGCAGTCGGTCACACGTTCGGTACTCGATTAAGACCTTCCTCTTCCTTGTTCCAGCAGTCAGCGGAGGTTGTAGCACTCTCCTCGTGATTCCGGCAGCACGACGGCGTGGTGTCGGAAGTAGAGGGGATATCCCGCAGGGCTTCGCCTGAAGCCGAAGCGAGTATGGTGGACTATGAGAGAGGCCTTGGTGATCTAGGGTTCAGAGGGCACCAAGGGGAGGGTGTGTCCGGCGGCTAGGGCTTGGGGAAGCCCCAAGTCGCCGAGTTGGAGGGGAAACCCTAGGCGGCGGCTACACTTGGAGGTGGAGGCGTGCAGGAGCTAGGGGTTGAGGTGTGAGGGAGAGGGGCAGCCCTGCCCCTCCTTATATAGGTGGGAGGGCCCGGCTTGGGAGGAGGGAGTCCTCCCCCAAGTCGGCCTCCTTGGCCGGCAGGTGGAGGGAGGATACTTCCTCCCCAAGTAGGTTTCCTACTCTCCCTCCACCAAGCAAACTTGCCGTTTGAATTTTTCAAATTGGCGTTTGACTTTCAAACTAGGATTTGATTTCTCCCTTTATTTTGCCCAGCCAATTGACCTAGTACATGATGCAACCATTCCATATTGTTATGACACATTCATGTACCCTTCCCCTCCGGAGTGCCGGACCTTCCAGACCCTTCTAGAACATTCCTAGTGAAAACACCGGAATCATTCCCAAACTCCGAAATAGGACTTTCCTTATATGAATCTTATTCACCGGACCATTCCGGATCTTCTCGTGATATCCCGGATCCCATCCGAGACTCCGAACAACATTAGGTCTCTTACTCATCATTCCATAACTACTCAACAACATCGAATCCTTAAGTGTGTCTCCCTACGGTTCGTGAATTATGAGGACATGACCGAGACATTTCTCCGATCAATAACCAATAGAGGAATCTAGAAATTCATATGGCTCCCACATATTTCTATGATTACTTTGCGATCAAATGAACCACTTACATACCATACTAATTTCCCTTTGACTCACGATAGTTTACTTATCCGAGGTTTTGATCGTCGGTATCTCTGCATACCTAGTGCAACCTCGTTACTGATAAGTACTCTTTTCTCGTTCCCGTGATATGTGATCCCTTGTGAGCCAGTCACATGCTTGCAAGCTAATTGGATGACATTCCACCAAGAGGGCCCAGAGTATATCTATCTGTCATATGGATGGACAAATCCCACTCTTGATCCATGTGCCTCAACACATACTTTCCGAACACTCAATGCCACCTTTATAGCCACCCAGTTATGGTGTGGTGAGTCCACGAGAGGCAAGGCGAGTCTCCTGAGCTGGGAGAGTCCGCGAGGGCGACGAGCCTGCAAGGGGCGAGTCTTGAGTCCCCGAGGCCGTACTTGGTGAAGGTGAAGACAGTCAGTGCAACGGCTAGATGGAGTCGGCACGACGAGTCGATTGCCACATCAAGAAGGCCAGAGTCGACCCGCCGTAGCAAGCAGGAAAGATAAGCTGACCAAGCAACGAATATCCAATTCTGCACATCGCTACTTGGTTTTCCGTACATAGAAAACAATTAATTAGCAGGATATAATATAATATAAAAATTAAAGAAAAGCTTGAATAGAGAGATAATTCCGTGCTAATCCAGCGAATGCGTCGCATAGCTATGCGCCTCTTTTTCTTTGATCTGAATTAGCATGAGTGTCTTGATGCACAACCACACGTTCCATCAAGCTCTTCAGTTCATTGTGCCGATTCTCCACACCATGTGTATATTCAGCAAAATAATGATGCAAGATATTAGACTTGAACAAAATAATCAATTAGTAGGAGAGAGAAGATTGTCGTTGTCAAATCCAAGACCGATCGGTGAATGGAAGGGTGGCTGTCTTGGTTTGATAGACGAGTGTGGCCGCTCGTATGCACTGGAGTCTGAACTCTGGACACAACGTCCCATGCGATCGAGCGCGCATGTCTAACTCCATGTTATGACGACCGATCTGATTGATTTTATGGTTCCAGCCGCCGCCAAAAGAACCGCATCGGATTCTTCATCTATAAACAGATTCTCCAATGATGTGTATCAACGTATAAAGAAAGAAAACGTTAGATCCAAACAAAATAAATTAATCAATAGAATAATCAACGAGAGGAACCAATGAGATCATATTGGAAAATCATAAGCCGCCAAGTCCACGTGCACCAGAACATGCATAGTGATGATAAATTCTTCCGGCGCGTCGCAGATGAACCAACCAGATGTGATCTGGCCGTAGGTGATGGTGAGGGATCCCGCCAGGTTTATCGTCTCCAAGCACCGCTTGCCCCATGGTGGATGCCAACTAACAGGGTATTGCACGGCAGATGCTACTGAGGGTAGCTTATGTAAAGGGAGCAAGGCGATGTAGAAGAATCCGGAAGCAAGATTGGCACACGATGGACCCAGGTTCACGTCCCCTCGGTGGAGAATCGCTACATCCTGCTGTTAATCCAGTATATGATCATAGATTGGTTTATATGGGAAATGCCGTAGGCGGAGGCGGAGACTAGATCTAATCTAATGTGGGAGAAGATGCAATATGACATACCCCGTGGGGGTGTCCCTGGTGGCTTTATATATGCAGCCATCTAGGGTTTACAAGTGCTTGTGGGCTTTGTATTGGAGTGTAACATCCCTAAAATCATGTTTCAAACTCATTCATATCATCCATGTATCCATGATCATTTAGGGTTTCATTTCAAAATCATTTAAAAACAAGAGCATATATTGCTCATTATTTTATGTATGAACACTCTAGCCTTTGGGCTACTTGCTATTGAGTGAAGTGCAAATATTCATTCAGTAGTGTTTTGTATTCAAACTTAAGTGATTTCAAAAGCTTGAATAAAGTTTCCAAACAAAGTATGAAGTAAAACCAAAGATATGCCAATTATTATATCCCATAATGGTTTGGTTTTATCTTGATTTTTCAAATGACCCAAGTAGGTTTGAGTGAACAGTTGTGTTTGACACTTATTTGAGCACAAGATTTATAGTTCAAAAGACCAGAGAAGTTTTGAATTCAAACAGATTTGAATTGGAGTTTTGAAATCAGTTTAGAAAAGCAAACAGAAAAAGAAAAAGTTTAAAAGAGAAAAAAATAAGCAATCAGACGAATCTGGCCCAACCATCCCAACTAGCCCAGCAACCCCACCCCCGCGAACCGTTTTTCCTTACTCGCGAACAAACCCACCGGGTGACTGACGCCAGGACCCCACCCCCTCTCTGTTTCTCTCGCTGACAGCCACGACCCACACGGCGTCATCATCTCCACCCCGGCGACGTGTTCTTCCCCAATTCACGCCGTGCGTTTCCTGGTTTGATTCGCGTCGTCAATTCCTGTTCAATGCTGGAGTAATTCACGCTCCATCTCGCCTACTTAAACCCCCTCTGCCCCCTCTCCATTTTCCCCCAGACTTCGAGCACAAAGCGCCTCCAGGCTGCCCGTAATCACCCTTGCACCGCCGCAGACAGAGCTCACTCCGGCGACCAATCCCGGTGAGACCCGTGCGCCCCTTCTCCTCTAGTCCGTGCAGACAGATTCGCAACTTCCTTGCGCACCTTCTGACACCATTGGTTCATCCTATACCGCCCCAGGTCGTCGACTCCATCAAGCGCAGCAAGCTCCCGACGACGTCTCCAACTCTGGCGACTAAATTCGGTGAGCCCCTTGTTCCCCTTCGCCTCTGATTCACACGAACGTGTTTGCCGTAGCCTTGTGCATCTCCTGATGCCTTTTATTCATGCTAGGGTGACCAGGAGCGTCGCCAACGTCGCCGTCCACCCGAGCCCGACGCTGTCAGCAACTCCGACGAGCCCGTGCAGCCGTGTCCGTGCGCCCCTTGCCAAGCCGTCGCCACGTTGAGCATCAGTGCATCGCTACGAGCCCGGTAAGCACCTCCGACGACCCTAGAACCCCCGGTAGCCGCCGCGCCGCCGTAGACAGAGCCGCCGCCGCCAGATGCCACCGCCAGCGCGTAGGAATAGATCACTTAACGAAAAGGTATGAGTAGATCTGGGCCGTGCAGTTTGAGTTAAATCTAACAGCCTGTGTGCGTGATCCTGAGCGAACCGGTACGCGCCAATCAGAACATGACGCGTGGCCAGGAATTAGATTTAAAATCAGAATTTGAATCTATTAGTTGTTTGATTTATTTTTAGCCATAACTTTTGATTCCCACGTTCAAATTTGACAAATTTTATATCAATGGAATCAGGAGAGCAAGCCCTTTACAAATATGCAATATGTTTAATGTTTTGTTTCTGTTAAAATGGTTTTATTTACAAAAACATGTGTAGTCCTATTTTGTGTATATAAATTATCTATGAACCAGTACTGTTCACTTGTCTTGTTGTGTTTAGAAATTCATCACATATCATATTGCATGCATCCATATATTTTGCTTGTATTTTTTTTGTATGTGATTTGTTTCTATGATTTTATGTGTAGATTTTGGTGCCAATAGTGATTTTGATTGTGAGGAGTGTAACTATTCTCCAAACTACCAAGGCAAGTGGTACTTCATGATATTTTTATCCCTATGTTTTCTACTAAGCATTAGAAATATTTTGCTAGTCTTGCATGTTATATTTTGCTTATATGCTATGCTTGGGAAATCCTAGTAGTTGTAGAATTGCTAGAAATTTCTAAGTTAAGATGCTTATCTATGCCATTCTTAGCCTAGCTAGTAGCAACCAAAGGGTGGTGAAATATACATGCTATGATAAAAATATTTCTAAGTCTTTGGACTTGTGTTTTGCCTAATAAAACAACTAAGTGAATGAAACACCTGGGTGGAATGGAAGGAATGGTTTATGTTGAGTGGTTACACAAGGCCCATTTCTATGGTTTACCTTGTGAATCTCACTTGTGGAAAGCCACCCAGGAACAAAGGGATTTGAGAGGCCAAATGTTAAGAAGCTTCTAGTGCAGCCACTTGGCAATATGGGCTCTGCCAGGATAATATAGGTTGCAATAACTTAGCCATTTGGACAGTTGGTGGTAGTGGGATGATAGGTTGGAGCGCGTCCATTTGGTCTAAGGGAAGGCTTCTGAAAGGTCCTGTCTTGGTGAAAATCAAGGCTTGTGGGGAAAGTGCACAACCTCTGCAGATGGAAGAATCTAAGTACTTAGCCATGTCCCTGGAAAAGGACAACTTGAGCATCAAGACATGGAAGCTATCAAGAAGCTCCTCATCCCAATTTCTAAGTAAAACTTGTGGGTGAACAAGGGTGAAGGACCCTAATGTCTATTGGTGGTTCCTTCGGAAAAGTTTTGACAAAGAAAAACTTAGTGTTTTCAACTAATAGGCAAAACCTATTTTTGAGCAAAGCAAGCCTAAGCTACACTTAGCGAAATTGCATATAGTATGTAGTCCACCAATAATATACTAAGGTATCACTTGCCAATACTATTCCAATGTATTGACCCACTGTGGCTGTAACTTGTGATGTTGCAGGTTACTCTGATGATGATTAGGAGTCATGAGTCTACACTCAACATGTTTGCCTGTGGCACATGAAGATGAAGACTTTTATCTATTTACTTATTTAAACTCTTGTACTAGGCCTGTGGCCATGGAGTTGTAAAGACTATGTTGTCTCTGGAATGACTGTAATAATGACCTTTGTTTCTGTGTACTTCATCTTAAACTGTGGATGCTAGCATTGATCTAGGGACTAGCATTGCAATCACAGGGATCCTTTTCCTTTATAAAGGAGGGATCTTACATGGAGTCACCGTCTTGGGCCTCCAGTCGGTGCCTCTCGTCTGGGTCCAGCATGCGCCAATCGCCGTACTTGACGAGTCGATTCGCCTAGGGCTATGTTTCAGTCGGTTTGACCCAGCTGGCGATTATGCTTCATGGGTATACCTAGATCGGAATCCCCCCATCACATGGCCTTATTTATCTTATTTTAGAAAAGCAATTTCTACTCATTGAAAAATACTTAAGATTTAATATTCTCCAATTATAACACATGGGATCATGTTGACACATGTCATCACCACATATTCCAATACTGGGGAATATGATTTATAGTGGATGGCATATATTACAAAGTTTAATATTGCTATTTAATAATATTAAAGTGACTAGAAATGACTATATAGCATTCTTTTAATACTAGTCCATGATTAACGCATGTAAAACGAAATATTTTTACGTATTCAGATAGAGCATCATGTGATTTTTGAGAATTGGAATCAACTCAAAAGCATTTATTGTCGATTTTAGAAAATTGTTTGAAGTTGGAAAAGTCACTGTCTTGTTAATTTTACTATGGATGATCTATAAATCCAAAGTGTTTGAATCCAATGGGAGTGTTTAGATATTTTCATTTCCTTTCTATCAAAATTGGAATCATTCAATTTAGCTTAGTGGAACTTCTTAAATTAAATTTCAAAGTCACCTACAGAATAGGGTTTTGAAATAAAAGGGAAAACCTATATTTGAATTTGTGGGCTCGCACAGGAAAGCTACTGGGCCGGCCCAACTAGACAGCGTGCACGCAGCGGGCTTCACTTGGGTTGGTCCCATGCATCAGCGGCTCATCTAAAACGAAACGGTATCCTCTATTCCTAGCCGCACGATTAGAGCTCGATCGACGGCTTCGCGTCGTCATCTCCGTCGCACAGCGAGCACGGGATTCAACCCTAATTATACGGCAAGGGTCGTCGGGGGCTTACCAGGGCTCCATCTAGGTACGACGAGGCGGAAAGCTGAACTGGACGGCGACGGCGGTTCGAACGGTGGTCGTGTAGGGGTTCGTCGCATGGAAAACAAAAATTTTCTACCGCATGAACACACAATCAAGATCTAATCTATGATCAAGCCAAGATCTATCTACTAGATTGTAGCAACGAGTCGATAGAATACTAACCCTCGAATATCCAAAGCGGTTAACGAGAGCAGATTCTCGTGGGTGATGTAGTCGTACACTTCCGATCTCAAGATAGCGTAGACGATCTTTCTGGCGCTGCGTTCCGCAGCGCTTCCGCAGTCGGTCACACGTTCGGTACTCGATGAAGACCTTCCTCTTCCTTGTTCCAGCAGGTAGCGGAGGTTGTAGCACTCTCCTCGTGATTCCGGCAGCACGACGGCGTGGTGTCGGAAGTAGAGGGGAGATCCCGCAGGGCTTCGCCTTAAGCCGGAGCGAGTATGGTGGACTATGAGAGAGGCCTTGGTGATCTAGGGTTTAGAGGGCACCAAGGGGAGGGTGTGGCCGGCGGCTAGGGCTTGGGGAAGCCCCAAGTCGCCGAGTTGGAGGGGAAACCCTAGGCGACGGCTGCACTTGGAGGTGGAGGCGCGCAGGAGCTAGGGTTTGAGGTGTGAGGGAGAGGGGCATCCCTGCCCCTCCTTATATAGGTGGGAGGGCGCGGCTTGGGAGGAGGGAGTCCTCCCCCAAGTCGGCCTCCTTGGCCGGCGGGTGGAGGGAGGATACTTCCTCCCCAAGTAGGTTTCCTACTCTCCCTCCACCAAGCAAACTTGCCGTTTGACTTTTTCAAATTGGTGTTTGACATTCAAACTAGGATTTGATTTCTCCCTTTATTTTGCCCAGCCAATTGACCTAGTACATGATGCAACCATTCCATATTGTTATGACACATTCATGTACCCTTCCCCTCCGGAGTGCCGGACCTTCCAGACCCTTCTAGAACATTCCTAGTGAAACACCGGAATCATTCCCGAACTCCGAAACATGACTTTCCTTATATGAATCTTATTCACCGGACCATTCCGGATCTCCTCGTGATATCCCGGATCCCATCCGAGACTCCGAACAACATTCGGTCTCTTACTCATCATTCCATAACTACTCAACAACATCGAATCCTTAAGTGTGTCTCCCTACGGTTCGTGAATTATGAGGACATGACCGAGACACTTCTCCGATCAATAACCAATAGAGGAATCTGGAAATTCATATGGCTCCCACATATTTCTACGATTACGTTGCGATCGAATGAACCACTTACATACCATACTAATTTCCCTTTGTCTCACGATAGTTTACTTATCCGAGGTTTTGATCGTCGGTATCTCTGCATACCTAGTTCAACCTCGTTACTGATAAGTACTCTTTTCTCGTTCCCGTGATATGTGATCCCTTGTGAGCCAGTCACATGCTTGCAAGCTAATTGGATGACATTCCACCCAGAGGGACCAGAGTATATCTATCCGTCAGATGGATGGACAAATCCCACTCTTGATCCATGTGCCTCCACACATACTTTCCGAACACTCAATGACACCTTTATAGCCACCCAGTTATGGTGTGGTGTTTGATGTCATCAAAGCATCCTTCCGGTGATGGTGATTAGCATGATCTCATGGTCGAAGGAATTAGGTTACTATGTATCAGAAAGCTTATAGCAAATGAACTATATTAAATGACTTGATCTTTATACTATGCTTATCTATAGGAGTATGTCCATCATATGATTCTCCTAATGATATGACCCTGTTGTTAATAACATCTCTATGTTCATGATCAGGAAACCATCATCATATATTAACCAACAAGATAGTTTAACAAGAGGCTTTACTAGGGACTCTTTTATGTTTACAAATCACACAAGTATTAATGTTTCCGGTTAATACAATTATAGCATGGTATGTAAACATTTATCATAAGCATGAAGATATGATAATAACCACTTTATTATTGCCTCTTGGGCATATCTCCAACAGTCTCCCACTTGCACTAGAGTCAATAATCTAGTTTCAAACCTTTGTGTATTCAGCACCTATGGCTTTCCGGTGTTGTATGTACACGATTGCTAGTGGTCAAAGAATCTCCGGATCTGACACTTCTAGGTCCGTGTGTAATTGCATGTCTTTGTGTCTCTACGCATCACTCATTCTCTAATGAGATGGCTTTGTATAAATTTGGTCCTTTGGTGAGACCTTTAGTTCTTTGGGGTTAAAACATGTTGATAATATTGTCGCACAATATATCTTCATAGTATTATCCCTGCTGTGAAGTACACCTAGTTTGATAACAAACTACTTGACACAAATGGCCTCTTTTGCTGCTATAATAGCAGTCATATACTTAGCCTTTTGTTGTAGTATCTGTCACAATGTCTTAACTTTGGAATTCATCCAAATCCATTATGGAACTTACTTTCCATTATATTGTGCCACCCTTAGTTTATATTGAGATAAACTTAATTTGTACTTTGTGACAAAAACTAGTATCAATGTAGTACTTCTATAATGAACTAACCATCTATTTGCCACTTCTACAAAATAATATACTCTTAGTTCTTCCAAAAGATCATAAGAATATCCTTACTATCGTCCAATGATCATCTTATGAATCATTATGGTATATGCTCATAACATTTAGAGTATAGGACATATCTGGATTTGTACATATCACAATATGATTGATATAAATACTCTTTGTGATTTCATACATCAAGTATCAATCTATACTTGAATCTTTGTTTCACTTACCAAGTGTCAATACACTTGAATATATCATCAATATTGAACTCATTCAATCCTTTCTGTGCGACAAGAACCTTTCTTGTAGTTTCTATATTGAACTTCAATACATCATCTATGTACTTTCGACACAACCATATTAGCGTCTATTGATGCCAAATATTTGGGTTTTGCCTAAGTCTTTCATCGGGATGAAATTCTTAATATGTGTTAATAAAAGATACATCATTTCCAATCAACAATATGTCTTCCACATAATTTATTAGAAACATGTCTTAGCCCTCCCACTTAATTTCTTGCAAATGCAAGCATCTTCATCAACTCCGACGAATTTAAACTCCTTTAACAGTTTCATCATAGTGAAGATTACAACTCCGCAATACTTACTTTAACCATTGAAGTTTGCATATGCTTTTAGCATCCTTTGAATTAACAAAACCCTATGGTCCGTGTTATGCACATGTCCCAGGTAACAATTCTATTAGAAGAACTTGTTTTGTTTATTCAACTACCACATAAAAAAATTATATGTATTGGTTGCTACATTAATCCGTCTTAGACTAAATATCGCTATGAAAGATCAAATCTTGTCATAGTCAACCTTCGAACATTGTTGTGAACTCTTTCCCAACATGTCGACTATTTCATAGATGTGAAACATCCATGTATATTTCTTTATAGATCCAAACACAACTGTAAGGTCTTACACCTTTCTCGAGGGTCCTTCAAGTTCAAAACTTGATTTCTCATGTATGGAACTATCACGGATTTTATGGCTTCAAGAAATTTTATGGAGTCAGGGCCCATTGTCGCTTCTTTGCATGTAGTCCGTTCATTATTCTCAAATAATGATTCAACCCTCAAATCTTGGTATTTGATTGTTTACCCGACCTACTTGGTTCAATAGAAACTTTGACCTCCGTAACCACAACCTTTGAGGCATGTGATCCATGAGCATTGTTGCTGCCTCCGGAACACTTTTCGGCGCTGTGCAACTTTGCACATACAGCTAAGGTTCTTTTAACCTTTTCAAAGTTCTATTGTCCTCCCACTTATCTTTTAACGAAAAATTCCTTCTCAAAGAAACTTGACGTTCTAAGCGACAAACACTTTTGTCTCCAATGTTATGGAGGAATACTTAACAGTTATTCGAAATAACATACAAAGACATGTTCATCCGACTTTGGTTGTAAACATCTTTCTTATGCATAGCATACCAATGTTTAAGAAAGGACAACTTGGGTTTTATCCCAAACCATAACTTTATATGGTGTCATTTCAACGGATTATGATGGAGCTCTTTTTTCAGTGAAAAACGGTAGTATCTAAAGCTTTTAATCTTTAAAATATAATGGCAGTTTTATGAATTACACCTTTGATCTTACCATGTTAAACAAGGTTTAATTACATATCTCGAACGCTTCATACTCTTATGGTGTTTCGGGAAATGCAAATCCACGAAACGATTCCTTAAATCTTAGGTATTATGCTAAACTTGTAACTCAAATATCTTCCTTTATGATCTTATCATAAACTATTTATATTCTTGTTACAATGATTTTGCACTTCATCTTGAAAGTCTTTGAACTTTTCAAATGTTCCATACTTCATCCTTATTGAGTAAATATTCATATATTCACTCAAATTTTTGGAGAAATCATATGAAGTTGAAATCCATCGCTCTTGACTACACATAATGGACTTCATACAACAATATGTACAAGTTCCAATAAGCCAGTCATTCGTTCCCTTTTGGCCTATGAACGAAGTTTTCATTATCTCTAGGAAAGTTGCACAAGCGTCATTTGATCAAAATCAAAAAGACTCCAAAATTCCATCCACATGGAGTTTCTTCATGTTTTCTTTCCAATATAATTTAAACAACGATGTCACTTCCTAAGTGATCTTTCAATCAATTTGTCTTTCGACATTTTTAGCACTACTTTTATGGTTGTGATTTCTCCAACGAGATTTGTGAATCATCCATCTTTTATGGATTACGACAATTATTTGAACAACCCTTTTGTTCTCATAATACCTGATAAAACAAATCTTGAAGGCAAGCTTTGATGTTTAACAAGCAGCACAATAACCCTTTATTTGTTCTCGATGAACATCATCACATATCCTTTTGCTAGTTACTTAGGCCATTATAGTTCATGAATTGTGTTGTTTCGTATGACGATTCACACCAAAAAATTCAGTATCAAATACTTAAGAACCACATTGTTTAATAAGCAAAGAATATAGCCATAACATGTATATCATCTATATACTTAAGTTGAACAATTCTAGTGTTTTCTTTTCTGCCATATATTTATGAGATTCTCTTTCAGTATTTCCTTTTCAGTTTGAAATAATCTATCACCAATAGTGGAGCCATACACATGACACATAGTCCAAAGCGTGTATAGTTAAATACCAATGTCTTTGGACTTTCACTTTGAAGTAGATCACCATCATCAAATGTTTGGTGTTCTTTCAAATTCCATTATTTAGTAATCTCTTGGTGTAGTAAACATTTTACCTACATCAATCATTCACCCTTATCACGGAATTATCCATGATCAAGCTACTTTTAGCTTATAACGGTGAATCACGAGTATAATGTTGCTCTCCAAAACCTTTTGGAGGATTAGGACAACTAGTGTCTCCAACCTTTTGTAAATTCTCATCAAATATGAGAACATTACCTTTGTCATATTATACTCTATCATGTTGTAACCAAAACATCATTTCAGATATCGCAATATCTTCCATGATGGTTTCTGAAACAACTCTTTCAACTCCTAGATTACCTTGATATTGAAACTATCTTTTGAATATCAAGAATCATGGAGATAAACATGATACTTATATACTAACACTGGAATTGTTACTCTTGATTTAATACCAACTATTAAACTTCACGGAGTAATCGAAACTTACTAAAAGTTTGCAATGGGACTTTTAAACTTTAGATTAACACTTCAAAACAATACGATACCAGTTCGTAAAGAAACTAACCAGAATTCTATTGTTCTATCATCTCAATTAAAACTAAGCGCAAGGTGGTAAACGGATGCCAATGACTACAACAACTATGCAAATTCACTTTGATTTAATTTATGATAAATAGTGTTCAACTTTTAATCATATTGCTGTTGAACTCCCACTCAAAACAATATCCCTCACGTTGTTTTAGTGATCACACGAACCAAATCCACCACATCAAAACCGATCATCACGAGAGTTGATGTAGCTTCAATGGCGAACAATCAACATGTTCATCATATCTACTATATGAATCATGCTTTACCTTTAGGTGATCCATGTTCCGAGACCATGTCTGTATATCCTAGGCTCGTCAATATCAAACCTTAACACACCCGATCATCACGTGATGCTTCGAAACAACGAGCTTTAGCAACGGTGCTTTCTAAGGGTGAACACTTTAAAACTTGAAATTGTATGCTTGAGGGATCATCTTATAATGCTACCGTCGTGAACTAAGAAATACAAGATGCATAAAAGGATTAACATCACATGCAATTCATAATATGTGATATGATATGGCCTTTCTTCTTGTGCTTTCGATCTCCATCTTCAAGCACTAACATGACCTCCATCATCACCGGTTTGTTGTCAAGGTCAATGGCGCCGCTTCATGGTTGTCTTCCACCAGCATCAACTATTACAACTACTTTGAATAATAGACACGCATGACTTAATGGAATTAAAAGACAACCATATGGCTCCTGCCGGTTGCCGACTTACAATAAGGAACATTGCATACATCATATATAATCACAATCATGGCCATATCACGTCACAACACACCCCTGCAAAACAAAGTTAGACGCCTCTAATTTTGTTTGCATGTTTTACGTGGTTTGGGGCTTTTAATAAGTGTCGTTCTAACTTACAAACAAGAACCACAACATTGATACTAGTATTGTCAATCACCCGTTGTAAATTGAATCTTAACTATGTTGGGAGAAACAGGCACCCGCAAAGCCACTTATGCAATACAAGTTGCATGTCAAGCGTGGAGCAAGTCTCATGAATGATGTCATGTATGGTTAGCCCGGGCCGCTTCATCCCACCATCCCGCAAGATGCAAAGTACACAAGAAGCAATCGACAACAAAAGTATCAACGCCCACAATGACCATTGTGTTCTACTCGCGCAACAGATCTACATATAGACACGGCTCTGATACCAATGTAGGGGTTCGTAGCATGGAAAACAAAAAATTTCTACCGCATGAACACACAGTCAAGATCTAATCTATGATCAAGCCAAGATCTATCTACTAGATTTTAGCAACAAGTCGATAGAATACTAACCCTCGAATATCCAAAGCGGTTAACGAGAGCAGATTCTCGTGGGTGATGTAGTTGTACACTTCCGATCTCAAGATCGCGTGAGCGATCCTTCGGCCATAAGGCTGCGTTCCATGATCGGTCACATCGCTCGATCGATGAAGACCTTCCTCTTCCTTGTTCTAGCAGGCAGCAGAGGTTGTAGCACTCTCCTCGTGATTCCGGCAGCATGGCGACGTGGTACCGGAAGTAGAGGGGAGATCCCGGAGGGCTTCGCCTTAAGCCGGAGCGAGTATATTGGACTATGAGAGAGGCCTTGGTGATCTAGGGTTTAGAGGGCACCAAGGGGAGGGTGTGGCCGGCGGCTAGGGCTTGGGGAAGCACCAAGTCGCCAAGTTGGAGGGGAAACCCTAGGCGGCGGCGACTGGACTTGGAGGTGGGGGCGCGCAAGAGCTAGGGTTTGAGGTGTGAGGGAGAGGGGCAGCCCTTCCCCTCCTTATATAGGTGGGAGGGCGCGGCTTGGGAGGATGGAGTCCTCCCCCAAGTCGGCCTCCTTGTCCGGCGGGTGGAGGGAGGAGACTTCCTCCCCAAGTAGGTTTCCTACTCTCCCTCCACCAAGCAAACTTGCCGTTTGACTTTTTCAAATTGGCGTTCGACTTTCAAACTAGGATTTGATTTCTCCCTTTATTTTGCCCAGACAATTGACCTAGTACATGATGCAACCATTCCATATTGTTATGACACATTCATGTACCCTTCCCCTCTGGAGTGCCGGACCTTCCAGACCCTTCTAGAACATTCCTGGTGAAAACACCGGAATCATTCCCGAACTCCGAAACAGGACTTTCCTTATATGATTCTTATTCACCGGACCATTCTGGATCTCCTCGTGATATCCCGGATCCCATCCGAGACTCCGAACAACATTCGGTCTCTTACTCATCATTCCATAACTACTCAACAACATCGAATCCTTAAGTGTGTCTCCCTACGGTTCGTGAATTATGCGGACATGACCGAGACACTTCTCCGATCAATAACCAATAGAGGAATCTGGAAATTAATATGGCTCCCACATATTTCTAAGATTACTTTGCGATCGAATGAACCACTTACATATGATACCAATTTCCCTTTGTCTCACGATAGTTTACTTATCCGAGGTTTTGATCGCCGGTATCTCTGCATACCTAGTTCAACCTCGTTACTGATAAGTACTCTTTTCTTGTTCCCGTGATATGTGATCCCTTGTTTGCCAGTCACATGCTTGCAAGCTAATTGGATGACATTCCACCGAGAGGGCCCAGAGTATATCTATCTGTCATATGGATGGACAAATCCCACTCTTGATCCATGTGCCTCAACACATACTTTCCGAACACTCAATGCCACCTTTATAGCCACCCAGTTACGATGTGGTGTTTGATGTCATCAAAGCATCCTTCCGGTGATGGTGATTAGCATGATCTCATGGTTGAAGGAATTAGGTTACTATTTATCAAAAAGCTTATAGAAAATGAACTATATTAAATGACTTGATCTTTATGCTACGCTTATCTATAGGAGTATGTCCATCATATCATTCTCCTAATGATATGACCCTGTTGTTAATAACATCTCTATGCTCATGATCAGGAAACCATGATCATATATTAACCAACAAGCTAGTTTAACAAGAGGCTTTACTAGGGACTCTTTTATGTTTACAAATCACACAAGTATTAATGTTTCCGGTTAATACAATTATAGCATGGTATGTAAACATTTATCATAAGCATGAAGATATGATAATAACCACTTTATTATTGCCTCTTGGGCATATCTCCAACAGGTCGCGGCGGCTCCTAGCGATGGCTCCGTTCCGTCTCTGCTACGGCGAACTCTGGTGAAATTCCGGCGTTCCTTGCTTTGCCTTGCTCCGGGGATGGGTCAGAGAGGTTGCTGGGTGAGAGAGGAGTGGAATCTTATGCGTTTTGAGGCAAGGGGAGGGGTCTATTTATACCCCAATGAGGGGAGCATCGGGGCCTGGTTCGGGCTCATCAGAGACGGTGTTACAGTGTTCTATAGGCGTGGCGGAGGGTGTATGCCGACGCAGTACTTCATGGCGATCGTCATGAGCACAGTGGCGCAGCGAGACGCGGTCTCAATCGCTCAGGAACATCGATGCAACCCACGGGTACCATAGGTACTCGTCGTGGCGTACGGCGGGAACTCGTCGCGCAGGGTCAAATGGGCATGTCTGGGAGATTGCTGGCGGCATGGCGATTGCCTTGACGCAAGGGGAGAGCGAGGCGCGACGTGGTTGCATGGGATTGCTCGACGGACTGGCATGCGGCTCAACATGGTCGGCAGAGAAATGGGCACGGCCATGCTGGCATTTCCACGAGCTGGCGTTGGTCGAGATGTACATATACGGGTGCGGTGAGGTCACGACTACCTTCTAGACATCATGGGGGAGGGCGGCGAGGCTTGTGGCATCGTGTCCATGTCCAGCCAGCGTGGCACGCTCGGGTACGGGATGGCACTAGTCAAATGGTCGAGTGAGCGAGGGTTAGCAGCATGGGCTCGTACTGAGGCAAGTGTGGGCGAGTTTTGGAGGCTCGGTGAGGTACCAAGATGATAACAACAATTCTCTAAAAAGTGGGGAGTAGGTAGTTCTGTACTGCGCTCAGTAAGTGTTCCACCAAATGGCCGCAAGAGAAAAATATTTGAATTTTCAAATTCTGTTTAGTGGGTTGGTTGATCATATGCTTGGGTGTCTCTGGTTGTAAGGGTTTTCCAAGTGAAGAAGCTTTGAGTGGGTTTTGAAAAATGGCTATCTTGATGTCTATGATGGATGCACTTTGAAAATGTTCGCTAAAAGAATTTGAATTTGTTTCTATATGTTTTGCAAGTTCCGTTGTATTCATTTTTACTTGGTATAGAAAGGTGAGAAAAGAAATATATTTGTTTCTGTTTGAAATCATTTACTAGAGATGCCCAAAGTGGGTTAGGTGTTAACTTTGGCAAAAATGACCATTAGGTCATATGCTTCACCATTTGAATTTCTTTTGATTTGATTTGGTTTGGATTTGACCTAGATGATATTGTTTTGATCTTTAAACCAAACCTCATCATTTACAACAAACAAATCATGGCATAACAAGCATTCATACATCATTAATAAACACACATGCATTTATATAGTGTTTAATAGTAAAACCTTTTTTCAATCCTAATTTTAGTTGATTGGAAATTGATATTCTCATTATAATATTTTGAGATGTTACACACCTATACAAGAATAGACAAACTTCCAGCCCAGCCCTGTCCCATTCCAGAGTAATGTGGTTGCACGGGTTAATTGTTATAGCAAAACTGCAAAGAAATGGGTGTGTTTTCGTAAACCCTTTTTCCTCCATATTTCAACCAACCTTTTTGTAAAACCAAAACCTTTTTACTCACTTGGCAGTCCATACCTCACCAATATTTTCTCATAAAACATTCTTGTAAGCTTTTTCGGGGTCTTCCCATCCCATAGTTTTGCTTCAGCTAAAACGGGGTTTCCAAAGGGGCATGGTGTTATACACCATCTACCATACTAGGGCAAGTAGGTGTCGTCAAAGGGGATTGTTCTTAATAGTAAAAATGCGTAATTGCTTGGAGGAGCCAAGCCACTACCATATATAACTCCACATATAGTAAAACAATGCAATTTTCGTAAACAATAGATGAAACATGCATAGATAAAACAGTAGGACAATATATTATGAGCAAGGAGGTGGCTTGCCTAATGATCAGCAATATGGCAATATGTCCCTGGACTTCTTCAATAGAATACCCATAATAACCTATAATAGAATAACCCGATGCTTCTTTCTTCTCGGCGTCTCACAATTCGCAACTATCGTCATTAACGAATAAACATGCAATCAAACAATACACCAATTCAATTCAGAGAATACAAGCATTAAACACCACAGCAAAAAAAAAGTAAAACATGTTCTAATTTTAGAAGGAAAGGTTTTAGAAAGATTTGAATGTGGCTTGGAGGCATTTGGGGGGAATTCCCATATGATTTATAGTTTAGGGGAAAGGTAGAGGAGAGTTTATAGACCAAAGTCACATTCAGTATGATGTCATTTTATAAAAATGATATCAGCAGATAGGTATTGATAAAATGAAACCAACAAAAGTGGTTTCACTATTTTATCAATTTCCCTTGATTTATATTGATTTTTAGAGTGAATAAAACTCTAGTTTTAGGAAATAATTCACCATAATAGTTATGGAGTTCCAAAAATTATTTCGTTGGGTGATTAGGTAGAGTTTGAGGGACTGAATCAAGTGGAGTTGGAATCATCCCCAAGTAATTACCAGAATGCCCTTAGGAAATTCCCAAAGGCACTACTAGAAGTATTTTGTATTTTTCACCATATATAATCTACAAGAGATTTTGATGTCATTCCAAGGACACATGTTAGGTATTCTGAATTCCTTTGTGTATAAATTGGATTCACCATTTTTGGTTAAACAAAACTACTGTGATTAATTTATTTGTGAAATAACCATGCATACAAGATATTAATTCACCAAAATTCAATACAGGCTTAATAAATTTTGGTGTCCTGGTTGTTGATAGGTATTTGTATTCATGTTCCAAGAGAGTTGGAAAAAGGTAATTACCTCTTTTAGTTTTTCCTGGAGAAAAATTTAAAAAATAAATGGCATGTCTTTGTTATTTTTACTAAAGACAAACTAGGTATCCATTTGCCATGGGGTAAATACTAACTGATAGGTACATGAAATATAGTTCAAAGAAAACTTGAATAATTCCATTTGGGTATATGTAGCTCCCCGTGGAAATTATTTAGTACCAACGGTACATGTGAGTAGATTAGATGCTAATAAATAATGAAGTTTATTTTTGGAGTAGGGCCAGTTCTGCATGTTGCACAAAACATGTGGGAATTAGTACAAAATTATACCTAGGTGAAATGTGGTCATTTACATTTCTATTCGAATTTAAACCAAATATGCAGTATCAGATCTAGAAGTAAAACAAAAAAAGAAAAGGGGGCTCAAGCAAGCCGGACCAGATCTTAAGGCAATGGGCCGCACAGAGGCAGGCCAGCCCAGGTGAGACTAGCGCGCGCAGGCGGTGTGCAACTGGCTGCGGCCCAGCGGAGCCTGAGGCCTGAAGGCCTGGGGAGTGAAGAGGTAAGGAAGCCCCCTGGCCGTTCGATCTCCCCCAGATCGACGACCGGGGCTCGTCTTCCATCCTGGGAGTAGCGCGTGGGGGAGGAAAACCTAGGGGGTTTGGCGGCGATGCGAGGGAGCTCTCCAGGCGATGGCGAGGTGTCGGGGAGGAGGGGAATCGAAGCAGCGCACGACGGAAAGCTCGGAGACGAGCGGCACATGTTGATTTGGCGACATGAGCCTTCTCCCGCGGTGGCGCCTGGTGGAGGGGTTCGGGAGCTCACCGGAGTAGAACGACGGATGCATGCATGGCGAAAGGGAGGGTAGGGTTAGCAATATACCATCCAGGGGATCTTTCTAGAGAAGAAAGTGGAGGGAAAGAGGCAGTAGAGAGGGAGGAGGACCGAAACCTTGAAGACACCCGAGGTGAGCTTCCTCTCTTCTCCAGGACGATACAAACCAGGGGAGATACTCTGGAGCTCAAGGGTGAGTTAGGTGGGGGATGATGAAGTGAATGCGGGCCAACAGAGGGGCTGGAAAGCCTCTGTCCTTTTTAAACCGATGTGGGGTTGGTCTATGGTGGATGAAGTTCAAGTAGGAGAGGGGTAAGGAGCTGGCCGTGGATTGGGCAAGCTGGGCGGTGCTGGGAGGTGGTGGGGTCCCTGTGGTCGAGCAGAGAGGGTGGAGATGTGGTGTACTGCAAGCCTTTCCCTCTCCCTCTTTGTTTGACAAAGAAAATAAATGGAGGAGGGTAGAGGCAAGGGCTGGCTCATTGGTGGAGAGGGTAGGTGAGGGTAGGCATGTGTGTCCTAGTGCTCGACCAATGGAGTGGGAGATAGGGTTGGTGGCTGCTAGTGTTGGTTTTTCTTAAAGATTTTGAATTAAATCAAATCTTGACCTTATTGATGGTTATGAAGGAAATCAGAAATATTTTCTTAGTAAATCTTAGGGAAAGGTATTGGTATGTGGGTAAGGTCATTTCATAACCTTAAGAATTGTTTGACATTTTTCTAACAATTTAAAGTCCACTAGAAACCATTTACTCAAAAAGTGCAGAAGTTGTTTCTAGAAGCTCATTTGATATTTTCATATTGGACAAAGTTGTTCTTTCATGTGAGATGGTCCTAAATACCATATCACACATTGTAGAATTTTCTTGGAATTTATTTGGAAGGGAAAGTAATTTTAAGCTATTATTTCTTGTTTCTGCCATTTGAGAAAAAGGGCAAAGAGAAATAATAAAGAATCTCAAAATATTTATTTTTGATATGGAAAGGTAGGGTATGATTTATAGAATTCAAGTGTGCATTGAGTTGCAAAATTATTTGGAGAAAAACAAACTTGTCTTTAAAGACAGGGTTTGGAGGATTTTGCCTAAAATGGAAATTAAATAGTTTTACGCTCCAAATAATTATGGGAATTATTTGGAAAAAGTTTATATCCAAGGTGGAGGATGAAAACTTGGAGTATCTATCGTAACCAACATTGGTTATTGCACAAAGGGAGTTGGTTTTGGAAAAGAACAAGGATTAGATGATCTAGGGTTTTGTTATTGTCATACCACCTAAACATGGTTGGATTAGGGAGATCAAAGCTCACCTTGGTATAAGGTATAGATGGATAGCCATAACAAGTTATATGGATGATCATGGAAGCAAGAGTTGGGCTTGGTTGTATTAGAGGTGGTCTAGAAGAGATGGCAAACTTTGTTGAAAATAAGGCTGCCATAAGAGATGAATCATGATGCCTGATAAACCATGTGGGTTAAAGAAGAAAAAGGCTACAATGGAAACACGTGAAGTATGGATTAAAAGACCATGTTTAGTAGATCATAACCATTCAAATATTTGGTCAAGGGGAGGTAGCATATGGATGCGAGCTTCTACCAAAGTAGGCAAGATTATAAGATTTACATAAAAGATTATTATCTTCACTACAAAACCATCATAGATGAGTGGGAATCAGAATGGTTTATCGAAAGGCAAAGGTGGGATTTGGTAGTACTAATGATGTACTGCAAGATGGTTCAAGTACATTCTCAAGAGTGCACCCATATTAAAGTAGGTGAATTTCCAAAGATTGAATCTAGTTAAAGATTCCAGACTTGGCCAAATTTGGCAGGCTTGTGGATTTGGACTAGTATACAAGTGTAGATGATTTTGAGAGGAAGCTAGGTTCCAAACTCATGATCAAGTAGATGATGTTGAAGTGTTAGTTAAGTAGATAGGATCCATGCTTGTATTTGGTCTCTAATGGGTTGGATGCTAATACAAAGGATTAGCTCAGGATTGATCTAGTTAAGTATATTTGGGATTAACTTGAGTGACTCAAGATATATTGAGTTTGGGGTTTATTAGTTTGATATTGATGATCTCAACTCTTGGTTTGATCCCTAAGGATGATCTACTATATTATCTCACTCTAATTCCTAAGCAAACAAGTCAATCAGAAGATCAGGAAAATTCATCAGATAGCAGATCAAGGCAACTCATATTATCAAACTTGTCAAGCTACTACTAAAGAACCCTCAAGCCTAGATTGAGGTAAGAATGGGTGTTTTAAAGATGTTGTGCTTTGAAGTAAGGTAAGTACCTCTTGGTATTTCTACCAAGGTTGGAGTGATAAGGTTTTAGGAAAGGTTTTGTAAAAACCTAGAGGTAAGAGTAGTTGAAAGTTCTGTCTTGAAAACATAAGGAGATAATATATAGGTCTCCATAGTTTTGTTAATGGAAACTAGTGAAATATTTGGTTTTTGTAAATTCACCTTGGCTCCAGTTTGAATTGTCAGAACATTTTGAGAATATTAAAGATGAGCCAAGACATATCTTTTGTAAAATAGTTTTTTTGTCAACTATTGTTGAGATAAGGAGTATATCACCTAATACACAATAAGTTGGATTAACATAAGCACACAAGTAAGCAAACATTGCAACTTGTAGATAGAAAAAGTTTTTGTTCCTCCTGATTTTTGCCTTTTGACAAAAGATCAGGGTTGCTGAAATTGGGATGTTATAGATGTGGCTTGCCTGGAGGATCGTGTTGGCATATGGGGTCGTGGAGAAGGGCAGTGATAGGCTTGAATCAATTTATAGGCCCCACATCATGGAATTATGGACGGTAAAGTACGCCCAATTGTGACATGTTACTCCCAGTTCTAGGAAGGAGCTACGAATGCTGCATGAAAGGAACTCCATGAAGTTCTGGTCAACCTGTGAAGACTTATGAGCATAGTTTTTGATAATAAAATCAATCTTTGAAGAAATGTTTATGAAAACCACATAGTGCCAAAGACTTACAATCTGAGGTGGTAGTTAGTGCATCAAACTTCCCACCTTGCATATAATGAACTTGCTAGGTAACACTCTTTGCTCTGATTCCTTGCTTAGACTCTGAAGATCCAGAGGATACCCTGATATACGCTATAGAGAACCAAGATGACATATTCTACCAAGAGCCAGATTGTCACATCCCAAGATTTGCCAAATCTTGTAATGTGAAAAATAAATGAATAAAATAAAACTTTGTTGATTTTCAGGGTGAGAAGATTTTTTTTGAATCCAATTGGAAACTTTCAGAACCTATTTTGGATTAAATAAAATCCTAAAGGAATTTAAAAAGTTAAATAAACAATAAAGTTAAAAATATTTGGAATTACTATTTTGAATCTTTTAATAAAAAGATTTGGTTTCAAAAGAAAAGATAGATTTATAAATAAGGATTATTTATAGAGCGAAATTAAACCTTGGCCAAACCTTTTGAAATAAAATATTTCTATTTGATAAAAGTAGTAAAGGTTTAATTAAATAAAATGATAAGGATTTAATATCCAAGATTATTAAAAATAAAAGTTTTACTATTTCAATTAAAACATCAAAACTTATTTTATTTTAAATAAGTTTTCCAAGTATTCTTTATTTTTAAATAAAACCTACTGATTTGGTTTTGATAATATTTTAGATTTCAAAATGGAGATTTTAAATAAATCAAAACCCATTTGATTTAATAACAAAGGTCTATTTTATTTAATTATAAATGGACCCTAAAATAAAAATATTATTATATTTTGGGAATTGGTTTATGTTGTTAAACAGAACCAAATTCAATTGAAATGTTTGGTGAAAGTCTGATTTGATTTGAATGTTTGATTGGTTGTTTGAAATTCAAAACGGAAAATATAATTGGAAAAGAATAAAACATTCAGGAAGAAAAAAATGGAAACAGACCTGACCCAACTGGGTCAGCCCAACAAGGCCCAGTACCAGCCCAGCTTCTCTCCCTTCCGAAGAAAACGTTTCACACTTGGTTTTTAACCCGCGCAGACACTGACTGGTGGACCCACTTTTCCCTCTCACTCCCTCGCTGACACCAGACCCCACGCAGCCAGCTCACCCCCTTCTTCCTCGCGCCGATTACTCCCTGCCGTTGCAGCCATTACTCCGGCGATCAATACACGTTGATTCCGCGACCGTTACTCGCCGTGACTGCGCCCTATTAACCGCCCTGGCCTCCTCTCCATTCCCCTCACGCGCCTCCCTCTCTCTGCCCTAGGCCGGACAAATTTCTCCGCGCACCCTCACTGCTCCGACCACCGTCCCCAGCCAATTCCGGCCCAACCTCGCCACCCCTTGCCTCCCTGAGCACACGACCGTGATCCCCACTCCCAGGCGCTTCTCCCTGTACCTCCCATTCAATCGCGGGCGCCCCTGAGCGTCGACTTCGACAACCTCTGACCGCGCCGCCGCGTCTGCTACTTCTCCGGCGAAGTTCCCTGGTAAGACAGACCACCCCGCGCCTTCTCGATCACGCACGCGTCATCGCCTCGACCATGCGCATCTAACCATGCTCTCTGTTTGCCCCCTTGTGATCTGTAGCGTCGACCCCGACCACGAACAGGACCATCTGACGCCGACGACGACTCCGGCGAGCGATTACTCCCGCCCCCGTGCGCCCCTTGCTTCCTCGAGAGCACCTTGAGCACCACCACGACCACGCGTACACGGTGAGACCCTCCCCTGTCTTCTTTGCTTCCTAGAACCGCCGCTAGCCCACCGTCCGAGCGTGCACCGCCGTCTGCCGCCGCTAGCGCCGCCAGTTACTGGTTGAGCTGCTGTGAGCCGTGCGATGCAAATCGTCTGGCTAGGAATAGAACCTGAGCGAAAGGGTATGGGTCATTCCGCGCCGTGCGATTAAGTGAAATCCAACGCCCCGCAGAGCACGATCCACCCGAACCGGTATCGACCAGTAGAAACGCGACGCGTGGCCAGTCTGTGATTTAAAACAAAGTTTGAAATCAGATTTGTTTGCAAATTTGAAAACCCTGTAACTTTAGTTCCACACGTCCAAATTTTGCAAACTTTATATCAATGGAATCAGTGGAACAAGCCCTAGCCAACCATGCAATTTGTTTAGTAAAAAGCTTCTGGTAAAATGTTTGTTTTTGCAGAAACATTTGTATGCTTGTTTAGGTTATAAAAATTGTTCAAAAATGATTTTGGGAATAAAATCTTTTGCAAATGGTGTATTTTGAACCTACTGACCATAGGAATAACTTTGTGGTTTCAAAAATATATTTGGTGAAGGAAAAGAATGATCCTTTAATTTAAAACCAATTCTAGTCAAATAAAAATATAGTTTATTTAGTAAAAATGGTTTTGAAGGAAAACCTTTGGGAAATGTTTTGTTTTAAACTCTCTGACCCTAAACACCAAGTTTTATGATGTGAAAACATATTTTGTGAACCCTATAGATTAATGCCTTAGTAAAAACATTTTTACACCACATAAAATGATACCTTGTTTTGGAAATGGTTTTTGAAGTGAAATCTTTTACAAATGACTTTGCCACTCTATAAAAATGACCATTAGGTGTTTTCAAATGTTTATGTCCCATTAGGAACCACTTGTTCAAATAAAACAAACCTTGGCATGCTTGCATGCATTATCTTAGTTCTATGATTTTATGTGATGTTTTGCTTGAATGGTAGATTGAACTTGTGCCTTGCTTGATTGAATTGTATTGACTTGAAGAGTGTGATTGTAGCAAGGAAAAGGAGTGAACTTATACTCTACCAAAAAGGCAAGTGATGCTTCATACTTTTTGTCCCATTACTTTCACTATGCATTAGTGATTTTTCTAAGTAAAACTTGCATGGAATTTTGCTAAGTATAAACCTTGCTATAGGAAAACCTAGTAGATGAAACCTTAGTAGAAATTTTCCTAAGTTAAGATTCCTACTACTATCAAGCTTAGCTTAGCTAATAGAAAACAAGGGTGGAATATATATCCATACTATGGAAAAATTTCTAAGTCTGAGGACTTGTGTTTTTGTTTAATAAAACAACTAAGTTAATGAATCACCTGGGTGGAATGGTAATTGCTTGGTGGTTTTTGGTTGAGTGGTTACACAAGGCCAGGGGACTGGTGAACCTTGTGTATCTCACTTGTGGATGGCCACCCAGGAACAAAGAGATTTGAGATGTCAAATGTTGAGAAGCTTCAAGTGCAACCACTTGGCAATATGGGCTCTGCCTGGATCATATAGGTTGCAAGAACTTAGCCATATGGACAGTTGGTGGTAGAGTTTGATAGGTTGGAACGCGTCCATTTTGGTCTAAGGGAAGGCTTCTGAAAGATCTTGTCTTGGTGAAACCAAGTCTTGTGGGGAAAGTGCACCACCTCTGCAGAGTGTAAAATCTAAGTACTTAGCCATGTCCCTGGTAAAGGACAATTTGAGCATCAAGACATGGAAGCAATCAAGAATCTCATCATTCAAATTTCAAAGTTAAAAACTTGTGGTTGAACAAGGGTTAAAGGATCTTCAATCTTTTGATTGGGAGAAATGATTTTGTCAAGCAAAAACTTAGTGTTTTCAAATGTTAAGGAAAAATCTATTTTGAGCAATGCAAGCCTCAACTCCACTAGCCAAATGCATATAGATAATAGACTCCACTATACTACCATAGTATCACTTGCCAATACAATTCAAATGTATTGACCCTTTGTGGCTGTAACTTGTGATGTTGCAGGTTTGATTGATTTAGTGAAGTGTGTTGATTAGGATTACAAAGTCTACAACATATGACTGTTGCACTTTGAAGATGAAGTACCCCATGCTTATAGATATTCTACTGCAATGTAATGTAATAGCCAAATGAGCTATGTAAGATGTAATAAAATTATGTTATTCCTGGTTATAAAGTTGTATTATGACCTTTGTTTCTTGATATTACATCTTAACTGTGGATGCTAGCTATTGATCCAGGGACTAGCATTGTAAACACAGGGGATTCTACCTTATTAAAGGTTGGGACCCTTACAGATGGTATCAGAGCATTGTGTTGCCTGTAGGATTTGTAAACCTAGGATTGGACAAAACCCTTAGATAAATAGGAGTTGTATTTGTTCCAAAATTTATTTACAAACAATCTTGTAAACTCTTTCCTCAACCATTTTGGTTTCAACTCTACATCTCTTCTACTTCAACTTGATGGAAAAACCTACCCCATGACCAAAGGCTTCACCATGTGCAAAGGACATCTTCAACTCTAATGACTTCAACATCTTTAGCATATTCACCAAGGACTTCAACCTTGGATATCACTAAGGACAAGTGAGACAAGAAATCTTGCTCAAGGATTTGGAGACTAAGGAAACACAAATTAGAAAAAGCCATCATCACCTTTGAAGTTTTGTGACCAAGAGTTTTCCCAAGAAAACCATGATCTCATGCAAGAAGGATCAACCAAGAAGGATGGAAAGATCACAAGTGAACCATATAGATGGACTACCATATTTTGTTTAAGTCAAACACACCAACTTATGTGGTGTAACAAAAATATTTTTGGTTGCCTAAAATATGCTGGAAACTTGTTGTTTGAGTGGAATGTTTGTTTGTGATTGCTTGCACAATGCTTGTGTGAATTGTGATGGGTGTGATTAGAATTATTCCCTTGGAAATATTTTTGCCTATTCTAATCCCAATTCAACCCAAACAGATGACTACTCCAAGAGACTCCAACATCAAGGATGGTGACACCAACAACAACCAAGAGGGCAACATGAGAGAACTTATAGCAACCCAAAACCAGTTGAGCCAAGAGACAACTCAGCTTTTAGCCAACAACAATGGACTAGACCCAGCCATACAAAGGATTTTGAAACTTCAATCCCAATTGTTGCAAGGATTGGTTACTCAAATGATCAACATGAGAGAAAACTTTTCCCAAAGAGCTAATGACAACAAGGATGACAAAGATGTTATTCTAGAGGGAACCCAAGTTTTCAATAATTGTGGAGACAAGGATCATACATCCAAGGAGCATGAAGACCAATGCCCCAAGAAGAGAGAAAGATTTCCTACCTATGAGAAAACATATGAAGAACATGAACTAAAAGAACTCCTAGCTTTGGAGACACCCAAAAAGAAAAAGAAGGACAAAAGCCAGTTGCAATGTTACAATTGCAAAGAGATGGGACACTATGCCAGTGAATGCCCAGAAAAGAAGAAGAACCAAGGAAACAAACAAGAGGAAATGATACCAAAGGAAATGAAAGATTTTAGCCAAGTGATGTGCAACCACTGCAAAGAGTTAGGACATTATGGACCATATTGTCCAGAGAAGCCACCTCAAGACCTCAGCCTTATCACATGTTTCAAATGCAAGGAACTAGGCCACTATGCAAACTTCTGTCCAGGAAAGTTACACCAAGATCCCAAGCAAGCCAAGATGTAATGTAGTTGGAAAATATTTAAGGGTGGTAGTACCCTAGATGCTTTGAGCCAATTTGTAACCCTAGCCTTCCCAAATCTCGGGACGAGATTTATTTTAAGGGTGGTAGCCTGTCACATCCCAAGATTTTCCAAATCTTGTACTGTGAAAAATAAATGAATAAAATAAAACTTTGTTGATTTTCAGGGTGAGAAGAAACTTTTTGAATCCAATTGGAAACTTTCAGAACCTATTTTGGATTAAGTAAAATCCTAAAGGGATTTAAAAAGTTAAATAAACAATAAAGTTAAAAATATTTGGAATTACTATTTTGAATCTTTTAATAAAAAGATTTGGTTTCAAAAGAAAAGATAGATTTATAAATAAGGATTATTTATAGAGTGAAATTAAACCTTGGCCAAACCTTTTGAAATAAAATATTTCTATTTGATAAAAATAGTAAAGGTTTAATTAAATAAAATGATAAGGATTTAATATCCAAGATTATTAAAAATAAAAGTTTTACTATTTCAATTAAAACATCAAAACTTATTTTATTTTAAATAAGTTTTCCAAGTATTCTTTATTTTTAAATAAAACCTACTGATTTGGTTTTGATAATATTTTAGATTTCAAAATGGAGATTTTAAATAAATCAAAACCCATTTGATTTAATAACAAAGGTCTATTTTATTTAATTATAAATGGACCCTAAAATAAAAATATTATTATATTTTGGGAATTGGTTTATGTTGTTAAACAGAACCAAATTCAATTGAAATGTTTGGTGAAAGTCTGATTTGATTTGAATGTTTGATTGGTTGTTTGAAATTGAAAACAGAAAATATAATTGGAAAAGAATAAAACATTCAGGAAGAAAAAAATGGAAACAGACCTGACCCAACTGAGCCAGCCCAACAAGGCCCAGTACCAGCCCAGCTTCTCTCCCTTCCGAAGAAAACGTTTCACACTTGGTTTTTAACCCGCGCAGACACTGACTGGTGGACCCACTTTTCCCTCTCACTCCCTCGCTGACACCAGACCCCACGCAGCCAGCTCACCCCCTTCTTCCTCGCGCCGATTACTCCCTGCCTTTGGAGCCATTACTCCGGCGATCAATATACGTTGATTCCGCGACCGTTACTCGCCGTGACTGCGCCCTATTAACCGCCCTGGCCTCCTCTCCATTTCCCCTCACGCGCCTCCCTCTCTCTGCCACCAGGCCGGACGAATTTCTCCGCGCACCCTCACTGCTCCGACCACCGTCCCCAGCCAATTCTGGCCCAACCTCGCCACCCCTTGCCTCCCTGAGCACACGACCGTGATCCCCACTCCCAGGCGCTTCTCCCTGTACCTCCCATTCAATCGCGGGCGCCCCTGAGCGTCGACTTCGACAACCTCTGACCGCGCCGCCGCGTCTGCTACTTCTCCAGCGAAGTTCCCTGGTAAGACAGACCACCCCGCGCCTTCTCGATCAGGCACGCATCATCGCCTCGACCATGCGCATCTAACCATGCTCTCTGTTTGCCCCCTTGTGATCTGTAGCGTCGACCCCGACCACGAACAGGACCATTTGACGCCAATGACGACTCCGGCGAGCGATTACTCCCGTCCCCGTGCGCCCCTTGCTTCCACGAGAGCACCTTGAGCACCACCACGACCACGCGTACACGGTGAGACCCTCCCCTGTCTTCTTTGCTTCCTAGAACCGTCGCTAGCCCACCGTCCGAGCATGCACCGCCGTCTGCCGTCGCTAGCGCCGCCAGTTACTGGTTGAGCTGCTGTGAGCCGTGCGATGCAAATCATCTGGCTAGGAATAGAACCTGAGCGAAAGGGTATGGGTCATTCCGCGCCGTGCGATTAAGTGAAATCCAACGCCCCGCAAAGCACGATCCACCCGAACCGGTATCGACCAGTAGAAACGCGACGCGTGGCCAGTCTGTGATTTAAAACAAAGATTGAAATCAGATTTGTTTGGAAATTTGAAAACCCTGTAACTTTAGTTCCACACGTCCAAATTTTGCAAACTTTATATCAATGGAATCAGTGGAACAAGCCCTAGCCAACCATGCAATTTGTTTAGTAAAAAGCTTCTGGTAAAATGTTTGTTTTTGCAGAAACATTTGTATGCTTGTTTAGGTTATAAAAATTGTTCAAAAATGATTTTGGGAATAAAATCTTTTGCAAATGGTGTATTTTGAACCTACTGACCATAGGAATCACTTTGTGGTTTCAAAAATATAATTGGTGAAGGAAAAGAATGATCCTTTAATTTAAAACCAATTCTAGTCAAATAAAAATATAGTTTATTTAGTAAAAATGGTTTTGAAGGAAAACCTTTGGGAAATGTTTTGTTTTAAACTCTCTGACCCTAAACACCAAGTTTTATGGTGTGAAAACATATTTTGTGAACCCTATAGATTAATGCCTTAGTAAAAACATTTTACACCACATAAAATGATACCTTGTTTTGGAAATGGTTTTTGAAGTGAAATCTTTTACAAATGACTTTGCCACTCTATAAAAATGACCATTAGGTGTTTTCAAATGTTTATGTCCCATTAGGAACCACTTTTCCAAATAAAACAAACCTTGGCATGATTGCATGCATTATCTTAGTTCTATGATTTTATGTGATGTTTTGCTTGAATGGTAGATTGAACTTGTGCCTTGCTTGATTGAATTGTAGTGACTTGAAGAGTGTGATTGTAGAAAGGACAAGGAGTGAACTTATACTCTACCAAAAAGGCAAGTGATGCTTCATACTTTTTGTCCCATTACTTTCACTATGCATTAGTGATTTTTCTAAGTAAAACTTGCATGGAATTTTTGCTAAGTATAAACCTTGCTATAGGAAAACCTAGTAGATGAAACCTTAGTAGAAATTTTCCTAAGTTAAGATTCCTACTACTATCAAGCTTATCTTAGCTAATAGAAAACAAGGGTGGAATATATATCCATACTATGGAAAAATTTCTAAGTCTGAGGACTTGTGTTTTTGTTTAATAAAACAACTAAGTTAATGAATCACCTGGGTGGAATGGTAATTGCTTGGTGGTTTTTGGTTGAGTGGTTACACAAGGCCAGGGGACTAGTGAACCTTGTGTATCTCACTTGTGGATGGCCACCCAGGAACAAATTGATTTGAGATGTCAAATGTTGAGAAGCTTCAAGTGCAACCACTTGGCAATATGGGCTCTGCCTGGGTCATATAGGTTGCAAGAACTTAGCCATATGGACAGTTGGTGGTAGAGTTTTATAGGTTGGAACGCGTCCATTTTGGTCTAAGGGAAGGCTTCTAAAAGATCTTGTCTTGGTGAAACCAAGTCTTGTGGGGAAAGTGCACCACCTCTGCAGAGTGTAAAATCTAAGTACTTAGCCATGTCCCTGGTAAAGGACAATTTGAGCATCAAGACATGGAAGCAATCAAGAATCTCATCATTCAAATTTCAAAGTTAAAAACTTGTGGTTGAACAAGGTTTAAAGGATCTTCAATCTTTTGATTGGGAGAAATGATTTTGTCAAGCAAAAACTTAGTGTTTTCAAATGTTAAGGAAAAATCTATTTTGAGCAATGCAAGCCTCATCTCCACTAGCCAAATGCATATAGATAATAGACTCCACTATACTACCATAGTATCACTTGCCAATACAATTCAAATGTATTGACCCTTTGTGGCTATAACTTGTGATGTTGCAGGTTTGATTGATTTAGTGAAGTGTGTTGATTAGGATTACAAAGTCTACAACCAACATGTCTGCCTGTGGCACTTTGAAGATGAAGTACCCCATGCTTATAGATATTCTGCTGCAATGTAATGTAATAGCCAAATGAGCTATGTAAGATGTAATAAAATTATGTTATTCCTGGTTATAAAGTTGTATTATGACCTTTGTTTCTTGATATTACATCTTAACTGTGGATGCTAGCTATTGATCCAGGGACTAGCATTGTTAACACAGGGGATTCTACCTTATTAAAGGTTGGGACCCTTACACAGATCTGTTTAGAGGAGTGGAAGGGGTGGAGTATGAGATTCTCTATGGAGCCGAAGGTAACTAGTTAGACTATTTGCCGTATTAATAGTTAGTACATGAATTGGTCCGAGTGACATAAATTCAATATAATAAGTTGCTGAGCTCACTTTATGTTATGTCATTTGGATCTTCTATTCCTCAGTTGAAAACCTTTGAATAAGTTGTATATGGTTTGTAAGTCCGAGTAACTTTATGATAACTAATCTTTTGGTATTGTAATAATATTGTGTGTATGTTTGAAATATGGACCCACAATGTTTCTATTGTACCACTCTGAGGGACATGATATTTGCATAATAGTGTTTCATGAATGTTATGCCAACGACTTGCATACTACAACATGAAGTGGTATGTTGGGTCACTACAACTGGTATTAGAGCAATTTCTTTGACCTTAGGTTGGAAACCTAGTAAAGGGATATACCTCTAGGAATTGCATAATGAGATACAACAAACAAGTCGTCATTTGTATGTCTCAATCAATGTAATCCTTAGACATGAGGTTATTGCATAATCCGAGTTGAGGATCACCGACTTAGGTTCTGTCAAACACTGTTCCATAATAGGACAGTCATAAAGGTAGAGTTCGGGTCGACTGAGAATCAAGCTGCGTGATGTGGGTAACCAAGATGGTATTTTGCCCCACCATCTACAGAGATATTCTCTGGGCCCTCTTGTGGGATATTATTTAGAAAGCATGGCCATGCGTGACTCTATTAAGGGTTAACCGAGCCGATTGACTAAGAGTTAGTCAGATGAATCACTTATCTTGGATCGAGAAGAGAGTCGGACTATTTAACGAATGAAGATTATTCGCTTATAGTAAGACAAGGTATATCGTGAGGCAAAAGGGACTCAGACACAAGTCACATTGGAAAGGCATGTTGCCATGAATCTTTGGTACTTGGGAGTCGACACATTCTCCTTAGATCCTCTACCACCTGATCGAATGAGAGTCGGACTTCAATCATGTCCAAGTTTCCATGAGCCTGCAGGGTGACACACTTAAGAGAGGGAGCAAATTCGGATTGGTTCTGAACCAGAAATCTGTTTGGGTTGAACCTGCACCGTATTTGGACTGAGTCAGTGAGTCAGACTCACATTGACTAATATGGGCTTTAGTGAATGGGCCACGAGTGAGTGGATCCCACTTTCACTCCCTATATATACTAGGGCACACATACATAGAGAGGTGTTGTGATTAGGTCAATTCCATGTGTTGGAACCCTAGCTCCAGATCAGTCTTGCCGCCGTAACAAACCTAGCAGCGGTGCTTTACGATCTGCACCACGACGATCGTGATCAGATCTGATCATGAGGACTGCACTGCATTCAATAGACATGCTTCATCAATTCCACAACTACACGTCTAGTGGTAATCCTCGCGGCCTTCTACCTCATCTAGATCTTGGGATCACCGCGTTAGAGAGAAAAAGTTTTGTTTTATCTCTATGTGGCCCAACAGTCATCAACAAAGATGGAAGTGCTATAAATCCATCAAAATTCAATTAGTTTTAGATTGGAATGCACCTAGCAATGTTAAACAAATTAGGGGATTCTTAGGAATGGCAGGCTACTATAGAAGGTTTCTCCAAAATAGCTGAACCAATAACCAAATTGCTAAGAAATAATACTCCATTTGTGTGGGATGACAAGTGTGAAGCCAGTTTTCAAGAGCCGAAGACTAGGTTAACTACAACACCAATTCTATAAGTACCATAAACCGGCAAGAATTATACAGTCTACTGTGATGCATCCGAGGAGGGATTAGGTTGTATTCTAATGCAAGATAGCAAGGTAAATGCTTATGGATCTAGACAACTCAAACCTCATGAAGTTAACTATCCAACACGTGATTTGGAATTAGAAGCAGTATTGTTTTCTTTGAAAGGTTGGAGGCATTTTGTTTATGGATCAAGGTGTGAACTATTTACTGATCATAAAATTCTTAAAAACTTCTTCACTAAGAAGGGATTGAATATGAGATAGAAGCGATGGTTGGAGTTGATTAAGGGTTATGACCTTACAATCAACTATACTCCAGGTAAGGCTAATATTTGTAGCAGATGCTTTAAGCCGAAAGAGAATGAATACTCAACCAACAAATAGGGAATTGCCAAAAGAGTTGCAGATGGATCTGGAAAGATTAGAAATAGAGTTTATAAGAGCAGAGGTTTTAGGAGGTTTAGCTACAATGAGGGTTGTTGAAGATACAAATAGTGATCTTCGTAAAGAGACCATTTGACATCAACATGATGATCCCTTCATTTCCAAAGAAATCCAAAGAATTTCGTAAGGTCAACCATCAGCATTTCATTTAGGATATTATGGATCTCTATGGTTTCAAAACTGGATTTGTGTACCCGATGCATCTGTGTCAGGCCCCTAACAACTGGGATGACACGCTCCGCTGATTTACTGGTCCACCACATAGGCCCGTGCGCCCTCGAGAACATGAGGCGCCTCAGGAGGTGTCCCAGGCGAGCGACCCCTCGCTAGGTCCCATCTCGTGAGGATGTGTCCTCCAGAGGGTGCGTCCGGGAGAAGGATCCATCTTCTCTATCGCACTACACTGGCCAATTGGATGTTTCTCTTCACAGTTGGGGCATTGATCTCCATGCTCCTTGGAAGTGTGATCCTTGTCTCCACAAATATTGCAAGCTTTGGTTCCTTCTAGAATAACATCTTTGTCATCTTTGTTGTCACAAACTCCTTTGGAAGAGTTGCTTTCCATGTTGATCATTTGATCTGTCACCTTATGCAACAATTGGGCTTGGGTTTCAAAGAAACTTTGCAGGGTTGGATCTTCCCCACTTGTGTTGGCTATGAATTGAGCTGTCACTTGGTTCAACTGGTTTTGGGTTGCTATAAGTTATCTCATGTTGTCCTCTTGGTTGTTCTTGTTGTCATCAACCTTGATGTTGGAGTTTCTTGGAGAAGTCATCTGTTTGAGGTTGGATTGGGATTAGAATAGGCAAAAGATTTCTAAGGAAATAATTCTAATCACACACATCACAATTCACACAAGCAATGTGCAAGCAATCACAAAAATATTCAAACAACAAGTTTCAAGCATAATTTTTAGGCAGCCAAAAATATTTTTGTTACACCACATAAGTTGGTGTGTTTGATCTATACTTAATATGGTGGTCCATCTATATGGTTTCACTTGAGATCTTTCCATCTTCCTTTTTGGTTGTTCCATCTTGCATGAGATCATGGTTTCCTTGGGAAAAATTCTTGGTCACAAAACTTCAAAGGTGATGATGGCTCCTTTTAAGTTGTGTTTCCTTAGTCTTCAAATCTTGAGCAAGATTTCTTGTCTCACTTGTCCTTAGTGATATCCAAGGTTGAAGTCCTTGGTGAAAATGCTGAAGATGTTGAAGTCATTAGAGTAGAAGATGTTGAAGTCATTAGAGTTGAAGATGTTGAAGTCATTAGATTTGATGAAGTCCTTAGCTCATGGTGAAGTCTTTGGCCATGGGGTAGGTTTGTCCATCAAGTTGAAATAGAAGAGATGTAGAATCAAAACCAAAATGGTTGAGGAAAGAGTTTACAAGATTGTTTGTAAATAAGTTTTGGAACAAATACAACTCCTATTTTTCTAAGGGGTTTTTGTCCAATCCAAGTTTACAAATCCTACAGGCAACACAATGCTCTGATACCATCTGTAAGGTTCCCAACCTTTAATAAGGTAGAGATCCCTGTGTTTTCAATGCTAGTCCCTGGATCAATAGCTAGCATCCACAGTTAAGATGTAATATCAAGAAACAAAGGTCATAATACAACTTTATAACCAGGAATAAAATAATTTATTACATCTTACATAGCTCATTTGGCTATCTCATTACAATGCAGCAGAATATAACAATCGCATGGGGTCCTTCATCTTCAAAGTGCCATAGGCAGACATGTTGGTTGTAGACTTGTAATCCTAATCATTAAACTTCTCTAATATCAAACAAACCTGCAACATAACAAGTTACAGCCACAAGGGTCAATACATTTGAATTGTATTGGCAAGTGATACTATGGTAGTATAGTGGATTCTATCAACTATATGCATTTGGCTAAGTGGAGCTTAGGCTTGCATTGCTCAAAATAGATTTTTCCTTATCATTTGAAAACACTAAGTTTTTGTTTGGCAAAAATCACCCAAGGCATCTACCAACCAAAGATTGAAGATCCTTTAACCCTTGTTCAACCACAAGTTTTTAGCTTCCATGTCTTGATGCTCAAATTTTCCTTTGCCAGGGACATGGCTAAGTACTTAGATTTTTCCATCTGCAGAGGTGGTGCACTTTCCCCACAAGACTTGGTTTCCCAAGACAAGATCTTTCAGAAGCCTTTCCTTAGACCAAATGGACGCGTTCCAACCTATCATCCCACTACCACCAACTGTCTAAATGGCTAAGTTCTAGCAACCTATGTGATCCAGGCATAGCCCATAATGCCAAGTGGCTGCACTTGAAGCTTCTCAACATTTGACATCTCAAATCTCTTTGTTCCTGGGTGGATTTCCACAAGTGAGATACACAAGGTAAACCATAAAAATGGGCCTTGTGAACCACTCAACACAAACCATTCCTTCCATTCCACCCAGGTGATTCATTCACTTAGTTGTTTTATTAAACAAAACACAAGTCCTCAGACTTAGAAATTTTTCCATAGTGTGAATATGTATTCCACCCTTGTTTTCTATTAGCTAAGCTAAGCATGATAGTAATAGGAATCTTAACTTAGGAATTTCTACTAAGGTTTCATCTACTAGGATTTCCCATAGCATGGTTTATACTTAGCAAAATTCCATGCAAGTCCTACTTAGAAATATCTCTAATGCATAGTGATAAATAATGGGACAAAAGTATGTAGCATCACTTGCCTTTTTAGTAGAGTATAAGTTCACTCCTTCTCCTTGCTACAATCACACTCTTCAAGTCACTACAATTCAATCAAGCAAGGAACCAGTTCAATCTACCATTCAAGCAATTCATCATATAAAATCATAGAAACAAGATAATGCATGCAAGCATGCCAAATATTGTCTTATTTGGAAAAGTGGTTTATAAAGGTTCACAAACATTTGAAAACACCTAATGGTCATTTTATAAAGTGGCAAAGTCATTTGAAAAAGGTTTCACTTTATAAACCATTTTTAAAACAAGGTATCATTTTATGTGGTGTAGAAATGTTTTTAATAAAGCATTAATCTATAGGGTTCACAAAATATGTTTTCAAACCATAAAATCTTGTGTTTAGGGTCAGAGAGTTTATTTCCAAAACATTTATCAAAGGTTTCCTTCCAAAATCATTTTTAACAATTAAACCATATTTTTACTTGACTAGAAATGGTTTAAATCAAAGATTCATTGTTTTGTTTCTCCAAATGCATTTTTGAAACCACAATTTGTTTCCTAAGGTTAGTAGGTTCAAAATACACCATTTGCCAAAGATTTTATCCTCAAAATCATTTTAGAACAATTTTTATAATCTAAACAAGCATACATAAGTTTCTGCAAAAACAAACATTTTACCAGAAGCTTTTTACTAAACAAAGTGTATGGTTGGATAGGACTTGTTTTTCTGAATCCATTGATATAAAATTTGCAAAATTTGGACGTGTGGTTTGAAAGTTATAGATTTTACAAAATGGAACATCTAATAGAAGGTTTTCTGGCTTTTAAATCAAACAGAGGCCACGTGGCTAAATCTTATTCGCTCGTACCGGTTCGCATGGATCAATCTTCCTGGACCGTCAGATCTAAGTGGATATGCACGGTGCAGATCAAAAGATACCCTTTCGTTCGCGTTCTATCGCAGCGCTATGATTAAGATCCTACGGTTGCTATGCGTTCGACCACTAAGGAGCGGCGCTGGCGCGGCGGCGAGTGGCGGAGGCGCTCTGACTACAGCGTCGCGGCGGTTACAGGAAGCGAGGGAGAGAAGGGTGTGGCTCACCAGGTTCGCAGTAGCGTGGGGAAGCTCAATGTGGTCTTCGGGTAGCAGGGGGCGCACGGGGTCGATGAGAATCGCTCGTCGGAGTTGAGCCGTGCCTCGGGTGCGGTCAGGCGTCGACGGAGGCGAGTCTCTGGGATGCAAAGGAGAAGAATAATGCATCAGGAAGGTGCGCACGAGTTCGAGGATCGCGAAAATACTCACCAGTGAGCAAGGGGTGGACGGGTTGGGCGTCAGTAGCTCGCCGGAGAGGTAGCTGGCGGCGGTGGCAGGCAGTGATTGTCTTTGCCGTCGCTCTGGGGCGAGCGCGGCCGAGCTGGCGCTACGGGGATGATCGCCAGGAGGTGGGGATCACGTGAGCATGGTCTAGGAGGCAAGGGGCGGCGAGGGGCTGCCGGAATCGGCCGGGAGAGTCGTCGGAGACAGAGGTGTTCGAAGAGGAATTAGGGCGGCCTGGGGGCGTGCTAAGGTGGGGCGACAGAGGGGAAGGAGAGAGGAGGGGCAGACGCTTTAACGTGCGTGGTCAAGGGGCGATTAGCGAGGGGCGTGGTCAGCGGGTGGGTGAAGACGATGATGGGGAGAGTGGGGGCCGCAGTGAGAGAGAGAGTGTGGGGTCCGCTCATAGATGGCGTTGCGGGTTTATAAGTGAGTGCGAACCGTTTTTCTGCGGGAGAGGGAAGATGGGCTGGACTGGCCTAGTGGGCTGGGCTGGTTGGGTCGAGTCCGATTTCATATTTTTTCTGTTCTGATTGTTTTTCTTTTTCTCTTTTGATTTTTCTGTTTTGAAATTCAATCAAACAATTCAAACATTCAAATCAATCAAACTTCCACCACACTTTGTATTGAGTTTAGTTCTGTTTAACAACAATATTCCAAGTCCTAAAATAAAATAATATTTTTATTCTTTTAGGATCTATTTAACAATTAAATAAAATAGTCCTTAGTTATTAATTCAAATAGGATTTGATTATTAAAACTCCATTTGAAACTTGCATAATCCCAAAATCATTTCAGTAAGTTTTATTTGAAAATATAAAACACTTGGAAAACTCATTTAAAATAAAATAACAAGTTTTAGTGTTTAATTAAAATGGAAAAAGTCCTTACTTTAATAAAATGGGATATTAATAAATCCTCATTATTTTGTTTAAATAACCCTTTACTCCTTTAATCAAAGCAAAATATTTTACTTCAAAAACTTGGCCAAGGTTTAATTTGGCTCTATAAAAATAGTCCTTATTTATATTTCTACCTTTTCATTTGAAAACCAAATCTTTTTATTAAAAGATCCAAAAATAGTAATTTCACATTTTAATATTTTCTTTATTAATTCTTTATCTTTTTAAATCCCTTTAGGTTTTGTTTGATCAAATAGGTTTGAAGGTTTCCAATTGGAATCAAAAAGTTTCTTCTCACCCTGAAAATCAAAAAAGTTTTATTTTATTCATTTATTTTTCACATAACAAGATTTGGAAAATCTTGGGATGTGACACTAGGTAGGGGGCTGAGGCTTGGTTTTAAGATCTCCATCAACCGTGATGCCATGTTGACTCGCAATGAGACCCACGGAGAACGCACTCTCTGTCGCGTGGTGAGCAAGGCTCAGACAGAGTCTGCTCGATGGTGAACCGCCTCAGAGCAGACCCCATGGATGGACGACAAGGGGGCTCTTCCTACCGCCCATTGAGGGAGCCCCTGTCCTCCTCGCATGGCGCCATATCGCTCTACCGCACCGCGTCTTCTCGCGGATATTCCGAGTGGCTCACGCCGGCGACCTCCAAGCGCATGGTGCGCAACCTCCTGGACCACCTGCCGGCCGATCGAGGCAAAGAGAGGTGGTGTGACCGGCTTGCCAAGCTCCTCGATATTGCTACCCTTTATCCAAACGGGAAGGAGCTCGAGCCGAGGACAAGACACTGGGGGCTAGGGGCTCTCTCCTAGCTCAATAGTGTGATGGTGCCCCCAAGCCCGACAACGCCACTCCTCCAGCGACCAACATCTTCCAAATCATTGAGAGGATCTGAACTTATGGATCAGTTCCGACCACAACTCACGTCACCCACGGTTCCTGACACCTGGAGTTCTGTGTGGCAACATGTGTAGGACTTCACTTGTGCGTGTTTTTGCCCTACGGGGTGGCTCGTGAGGCACTGCCCCTCCAGCGGCCCAAGCTCTCAGGACCTAAAGTGCTGAGCTCTGAACTTACTGGTCCATTTCGGCGGTAAGTCACCTCATCCAAGGTTCCTAATATTTAAAAAACCCTCATGATGAACCTACAACCCCTCTACAAGGGGCCAACAGGATAAGCATTTGCCCTACAACTTTCTCCTCGAGAGGCTTACGGGACAGCCCGTGTGGCACACCCCCTCTAGCACCAAAACTTTACAGGACCTAAATTATCGAGCTCTGAACTGACGGTATGATTTCCGTGGTAAGTCACCTCACTCACGGTTCCTGACGCCCAAAAAATCTTCACGCAATTGCATTTCAGGGCCACCATGGCATGCGTGTGTTCTCCACATTCATCTCCTTGAGAGGCTCGTCGGATTGCGCACGAGGCAAAGCCTTTTGACGGTGCAATCACTAAACCTACAGCCGAAAAGGACCATCAGCAAGTCAGCTCATTCACGGTAAGACACCTGCCTTGCAGTACTCCCCTCTGGAGGCTCACGAGAGGGGTTCACGAGTCATATCCTCGTTTTGGGCCTAAGCGCTGACAGCCGCAGCAAATGCCTGAACTCGCACCCCTTTCCTCGAGAGGGGATCATGAAGTCGCTCTCTCAACCAAGGAATAAGAGCACACGAAGGTCTCGCAATGCCAATGCCATTCAAAAGGTTAGGCCCCAAGGCCAGTGTCAGGCTCCCTCATAAGAGCTCGTGCCAGAACTACCTATGGCCGAAAAGTCCTCGCCAGGATCGTTGCGCTAGCAACCCAAAAAACCATCACAAGGATAGGGGGCTACCCCCTCAGAAACATACGGAAGCTCCTCGCAAGCCACTGCGCGGAACCTGCTACACGACAATCAAGGCCATCGGTCGTAAGAGCCCCTCGCGAACAATTTCTCCCTGACGCCTCCTCCGGGAGAAAACTGTTGGGGGACAACATCCACAAACCTCCCTCGTGAGGGTGTTGTCTTTGAGAATCTCGGACCCTCGGCAGGTAATCTGGGGCTTGTGAGGTCAGTCACCTGGGAAAGCAGTGCAGGCAGCTGCTGCTCGCTACGTCGAGCCGGAACCACTGCATGGCTACACTCAAGCTCCAGCATTATATCAAAAATACGCAAAGGAGATAACAAGTGCGAAGATCCGCTTAAATATGTCCTTATAGTCTTCCTTAAATATCTTACCCACAAGATAGGAAACTAAAGGGACACTACAACCCCTCGGCTACACTAACAAAAGACCCGCAACCTCGTCGGCGCAGCGATGTTCGTGGTGAGGGTCCTTCTATGGCTCCTTAGAGGTGTGGCGGGTAGGTGACCCAACACATCAGGGTATAAAACACCAAGATGGAGAAGTTTCCTCCGCTGGTATAGCAGAACCGCAACACGGAGATGCGTCGGATGCGGTGGGCGATGATGAAGCAATCCCAGCCATCACAGGGATACATCTCGTCAGGAAGAAGGGTCTCGAAGCTCACTCTCCACCTTTCGTGCCTGCCAGAGTGACGCAATTCCACCTCCTGAGAAAGGTCCCCCATGACCCCAAGGGAGAAGCGTGAGGGGAGCCTTACCTTGGCAAACCATTCGGAATTCCGAAGGATGACGATGAAGTCAATCACCCGAGCGGGTTCGGGATCATCCTCAATCTTGATCACCATAGGCGGGGGAGAAACAGCCACGGGCAATGCGGGCCCCGACTCAGCGGTGGATCTTCCACTGCACCCTCCGTGGTGACCTCGACCGCTTCCGCTGGGGCCTCCCCGGTGGTCGCTTCCACTCCTGAAGGAGATACAACAACACGGGCATCACCGCCACCTCCGCTCTTCCCTAGACTGCTTCCGTGCAGACGCCCTTGCCTGCGGTTTACTAGAGGGGCCTCCTCCATCTCGACCAGAGCAGAGGCACCCACTGCCTCGACCATGGTGGCTTCTCCTGCCTCGACAATGGGAAGGTGCATGGACGACATCATGAAAGGCGAAGCTTTAGCTCGGATGCCCAAGGAGGAAGGAGGAGAATAGCAGAATGGGCTGAGGGAAGAACGTATCCGCGCCCCGATATAACCAGACTAGTTGAAAAGACATATCGCTGCACCGAGCATGTGGTATTAACTACAGGGCCCCATGCACCATCGCTTCTTGCAAACAACTCCTAGGGAGGAAGTGACGCGCCCAAGATCTATGGCCAAGAGCGCAAGTCCGTTTCAAATCCACGGCCAGGATAAGGGCATGGAAGATCCGTGTTGACCAAACGGGAACCAGGACCCATCAACCTTCCTAGGACACTTGCCCCTTCGCGTCCACCGAAGGAAACATGCAGGATAAGCGCCTGGGGGATACTGTCGGGGCCCTGAAAACCGGGGTGCCAGGTCCCGTAGGTTTACGGGTCCACCACATAGACCCGTGCACCCTCGAGAAGATGAGGCTCCTTCGGAGGTGTCCTAGGTGAGCGACCCCTCACGAGGATGTGGCCTCCAGAGGGTGCGTCAGGGAGAAGGATCCCTCTTCTGTATCCCACTGTGTTGTAGGGCTTTGGATGGTTTGGAGTGCCCCCAGGGCCAGTCTAGCAACCCCACTCAGAAGGTGGCGGGCGAGGCGGATCTCGATAAGGGGCGAAACAGCCTAACGCTCCCGGTGCACCTTGGTAAACGAAGGTCCCGTCTGCCTCCTTTTTTGTAAGGAGAGGACAAATGACCTCAACATGGCAGGCCGCCCCCTTTGCCGTCTTGGTGCAAGGAGGAAAAGCAGGCAGCATTAGATGAACACAAGCGATGCCAAATGAGACCACTTTACAGGAGGACGGAGATGCCCTAGCGCCAATGACTTGGTCCAGCAAAATTAGTCTTGTAGACCAGGATCCCGAGGAGCGGCACTGTGGTAGCCCTTCCCACCCAAGAGTTGGGGGAAGAGGCCCGTCGCCACTATATAAGGAGATCTCCTCATACCTTAGAAGGGGTCAATCCATGCGATCTGAAACCCTAGACTTTCACCACCATTGTACCCTCAAGAAGCACGCGAGCAATACAACAAAGAAGGAATGGGGGCTTTAACTCCTCACGAGGGTCCTGAACCTCGGTAAAAAAACCCGTGTCAACTCTCTGTTGTGTCCTTGCTCTGCCGTCGCCACCATCGCTGAGACTCCTCGAAACCGCGTGTTTAGCCCTGTCTCGAACCAAGGGATTGTTGGACCCTAGTTTCCTTCGTGGGAAAAATCTCCGAAAAATCTAAGAGCAGGGAAGTAATACTTTGGGAAGCACATGAAAAACCTTACTCAATTCATCGATGAAGTACTAAGATGTACATGGATCTTAAGGAACTTTTCTGGTGTAATAATATGAAAATAGATATTGAAAAGTATGTGTTTGAATGCCATTCTTGCCAGAGAGTGAAGGATGAACATCAAAGTCTAGCAGGACCACTACAACCTCTAGAGATTCTGGATTGGAAATGGGAGTAAATTGGTATGAACTTCATCACAGGATTACCAATGACTAAAAAATGTAAGGATATGATCTGGGTGGTCGTGGATAGATTTACCAAAAGTGCACATTTCATACCAGTAAATTGGAAGGACAATGCTGAAAAGTAGGTAAATATATATGTCATGGAAATTGTTAGCAAGAATGGAGTACCTAAGAAGATAGTAACATATAGAGGGTCTGTGTTTACTTCATGATTCTGGAAATAACTACATGAAGCACTTAGGTCAAAAATGGATTTTAGCACAACTTATCATCTAGAGACCGGAGGTCAGACAGAAAGAACCAGTCAAATCTTAGAAGATATGCTTTGGGTACGTGCTTTAGATTTTGGTGGCTCATGGGAAGAACATCTGCCATTGGCAGAGTTTTCCTATAACAACAGCTATCAAAGTAGTTTGAAGGCAGCGCCATATGAGGTACTTTATGGTTGGAAGTGTAGATCCCAAATATGTTGGTATAAACCTAGAGGAAACAAAGAATTCACACCAGATTAAATCAAAGAGAAGAAATATATTATCGATGTCATCCGAGATCAATTGAAGATAGCTCAGAGTCGTAAGAAAAATTATGCAGATCAAAGCAGAAGATCATGGAATCCAGAAGTAGGAGATATGGTATATCTTCAGGTTAGTCCAATGAAAGGAGTTAAAAGGTTCAGAGTAAAAGAATAATTAATTCCCAGGTATATTGGACCATCCAAGATACTGAGCCATAACAGAGTAGTAGCTTATAATTTGGAATTACCGAAAGACTTTTCTCAAGTTCACAATGGCTTCCATGTATCACAACTTCGGAAGTGTCACAAAGTACCAGAAGACGCTATAACACATAAGGAGTTAGAACTTGAAGCAGATTTCCGATATGTTGAGGAACCATCCAATATTCTGGAGGAGAACTGGAAAAAGGTTGAGAAATAGATCCATTAAATATTGCAAAGTGCAATGGGAAAATCATCCAGAACAAGAAGGAACCTAGGAGAAAGAGGAATAATTGCGAGAAGATTATCTAGAGTAATATAGGTACACACTGATACAACTACGGGAATAAGTTTTCTTTAAGGGGGGAAGAATGTAACATCCCCGCGTTTAGAAACCAACGAAGGGTAGAAATAAGAACATGTGCATTTGCATGCATTCATCTACAAAATTGGGGTAAAATTTTCGCAAACTAAAACCCTAGAGGATCAGAGTTTATTTGTCTATGTTGAGTTAGGGTTTAGCTCAGGTGATCGTTATAAACTATGACATGATCTCTAGATATTTTGAGTTATTTGGGGTTAATAATTTAAATTTACATTATAATTGAATATACTTTTGAAATAATTCAAACTAGAAGCATTTAGGTGTTAATTGTTTTGAAAGAATATTTTAGTATTCTGCTATGAAGTATTATTACCTTATGTAACAATAGCATAATAAAAATAAATTCAAGACATTAAGTACTATAAATGAATACAAAAAAATAGAAGTTCTTATTCTTTTCTTATTCGATATGTAAAAGTTATGAATAATACAAAGAAGTAAGGATTTATTACACAAAGGAATAATTACAAGTAAAGTAAAGAAATACTTTATTGAATCATATAAATATTACATTATTCTTTACAAAAGATTAAAATAAAATTACAAAATAATAAGGACTACCTATACTACTTCCTAACTATGTTTTGTAGCTCCAGATCTTCTCTATAGGATTTGTACTTAAAAGTAAACAAAAAAATAAATGGGTTATTGTATAGTAATTTTGCTCTTAGACTCTTATAGTGAATTACACTGTTTCATTTCATAACTGAGCTAATACAAAATAAGAGGGTCAAGTTTCACCAAAAGGCAGCATCTGTTCTTTTAATTAGAAGGCTTCAACACAACATCCTTAGCCAAAGGGGCAAGTTTCACTAGAGAGAAGGATAAAAGGGTAGATTAACAACAGTAACAATACAATATTAGTGGAGCTGATCCAAAATAGTAAAGCAGCTCACACACATGCATAGTGTTGTGTTGTCCACACGGGGAGCAATAGGTGAAGGGATGAGAACCAAACTTCATTAGAGCGAGCAGACTCTCTCTGAACATTCACCACACCACCACAGAATAGCAAGAACGCCATAATATCATAGGCATATTCTCACCAGACCAATCTGTAAAAACCACATAAATCCACTTGCTACCAAGCCAAGATGGTTACCTAAGGATAGGGTAGATCAGGTGTTCGGCAAGGACATACCAGGAGGAGATCAAGGAGGATATCAAAGAGGGGAAGTCAAGCTTGTCAGAGGAAAGGGCTATCAAGCGCACCATCAACAGCAAGGGCAACATAAACATCTCAGCAACATCACCATCATAGAAAGTTGGTGGTTTGCGAACAAACCATGATTTACATCTAATCTTATACATTGTAAGAACATGATCTGTTGGTTTAAACAAGAATACTCAGAGTTACACCCAAATGGGGTGTATACTCATCTCAGGAAGGTAAAAGGGCCACTAATAGATGTTGGAGATATGCCCAAGAGGCAATAATAAAGAGGTTATTATCATATCTTCATGCTTATGATAAATTTTTACATACCATGCTATAATTGTATTAATCGGAAACATTAATACTTGTGTGATTTGTAAACATAAAAGAGTCCCTAGTAAAGCCTCTTGTTAAACTAGCTTGTTTCCTCATCATGAACATTGAGATGTTATTAACAACACGATCATATCATTAGGAGAATGGTGTGATGGACATACTCCTATAGATAAGCATAGCATAAAGATCAATTCATTTCAATAGTTCGTTTGCTATAAGCTTTCTGATACATAATAACCTAATTCCTTCGACCATGATATCAGTCTAATCACCATCACCAGATGGATGCTTTGATGACATCAAACACCACACCATAACTGGGTAGCTATAAAGTTGGCATTGAGTGTTTGGAAAGTATGTGTTGAGGCACATGGATCAAGAGTGGGATTTGTCCATCCATATGACGGATAGATATAATCCGGGCACTCTCAGTAGAATGTCATCCAATTAGCTTGCAAGCATGTGACTAGCTCACAAGGGATTACATATCACGGGAATGAGAAAAGAGTACTTACTGGTAACGAGGTTGAACTAGGTATGTAGAGATACCGATGATCATACCTCGGATAAGTAAACTATCGCGAGACAAAGGGAAATTGGTATCGTATGTAAGTGGTTCATTCGATCACAAAGTAATCATAGAAAAATGTGGGAGACATATGAATTTGTACATTCCTCTATTGGTTATTGATCGGAGAAGAGTCTCGGTCATGTCTGCATAATTCACGAACCGTAGGGAGACACACTTAAGGATTCGATGTTGTTTAGTAGATATGGAATGTAAGTAGGGAGACCGAATGTTGTTCATAGTATCCGATGGGATCCGGGATCTCACGAGGAGACCCGGAATGGTCCGGAGAATAAGATTTATATAAGGAAAGTCCAATTCCGGAGGTCAGGAATGATTCTGGTGTTTTCACCGGAATGATCTAGAAGGGTCTAGAAGGTTCACCGGACCGGAAGGGGAAGGGTACATGAATGTGACATGAATAAGTGGAATGATTGCATCATATCCTAGGTCACTTGGTTGGGAATTTGTAAGAAAGAAATTGAGCCCCAAATTGAAAGTCAAAAGGCATGTTTGAAAAGTAAAACTGGGACAATGTATCCTGGGGGAGGAAGGAAAGGATCCTTCTTTCCCTCAACCACAAGCCAACAAGGAGAGGGAGTTGGTGAAAGATTCAAACTCCCCTCTCCCAAGTTTCCCTCCCTTTCATAAATAGAGGGGAGGGGGTGACCCAAGAGACACACAACACCAGCCCCTCCCCACACTGCCACCTAGCGCCGCCACCGCCGCCAGCCGCCTCATGCCCCCGCCGGTTCGTCACCATCTCCTTAGCCGCTGCCGACTCCTCCATCTCCTCCTCTCCGGCCTCTAAACCCTAGATCATCGGGGAACCCTATTTCTCCACCATAACCTGCTCCGGCTTAGGTGAAGCCCTGCAAGATCTTCCCTCTACTTCCGACACGACGCCGTCGTGCTGCCGGAATCGCGAGGAGAGAACTACAACCTCTGCTGCCTACTGGAACAAGGGAGAGAAAGGTCTTTGTAACATCCCTAAAATAATGTTTTCAAAGATTTCATATCATTCATGCATGCATATCATTTAGGGATCATTTTCCAAACTCATTTCAAGAAAACAGAAGCACTTAGTGCTATTATTTTATGTGAGCAAACACTAATCAAATGCCACTCTCAAGAGAGAGAGAGTAATTGTTTTAAAAACCATTGTTTGAATTCATAGGATTGGTTGGATGAGTTCCAACCTTGGACAAAATTTTTCAAAACAAATATGGTTTTAAAAACCATTTTTAAATCTTCATCAAACCATGTGCTAAGGCACTGTTAGTTTAAAAATCTTCAGAGGACCATGCAAGTCCAGCAAGGCAGCATGATTTAATACTCAAATTTACAAAGGATTCTTATTACAAAAGGCCAGAAAGATTTGAAATTCAAGTGCTTTTAAATTTGTTTGAATTTGATTCCATAAAATCAAATTAGAAAAAGAAAAAGAGACAAGAAAGGGAAAAGGGCTGGCGCCAGACTTTCAGCCCAGCACAGAACCCAACCCACTAAGCCCACCCGGGCCATTCCCTCCCTCTCTCTCACCCATGCCGAATCAACCCACCAGAGACTGACCAGTGGCCCCATTGCCACGTCGTCATCGTCCTCCCCAAAATTCCGCACGATGAACACGTCGTCGCCGCCGTTACCTCGCGGATTAAATCGAATCAATTCCCTTGATTCCGGCAGTAATTCGCCAAGCCTTCACCTGCTACTTAAACCCCACCCCACCGCGGTCATTTCCCCCCACCCCACACTTCACACTCTCCTCGCCACCAGGCTGCCGGCAATTCGAGTTGCACCGCCGCGGTACCGAGAGACTCCGGCGAGCCTCACGGTGAGTACCGAGCGCCCCTTGACTTCTGGTCCACGCGAGCTGCTTCGCAATCATCTTGCGCATCTTCTCACGCCTTTATTTTGTTCTGAACCGCCCTAGGCCGTCGTCATCGTCCACCTCTGGAAACGACCGAAGCTCAACTTGACTCCGGTGACTAATTCCGGTGAGCCCCGCGTTCCCCTCTGTTTCTGAATCACGCGGTCGTGTTCGCCAATATCTAGCGCACCTTCTAACGTTTTCTGTTTGGACGTCATCTTAGAATCCGACAGTGTGCACCCGATGCCGCCAGCAACTTCGACGAGGTCCTGCTGCTGTGTCCGTGCGCCCCGACCCTGCCCGTCCACAAGTTGAGCATCCCCATGTTCCCGCGGTCTCGGTAAGCACACGCCCGACCCCACTGCCCCTCTGGTTTCGCCTGAACATCGCCGACAGACGCGCAGCCACCGCGGCAACCATTTGCGCCGCCCGTTGTTGGTCAAAGCAACGTGGTCAGTCAGATCTGAATCCAGCGCTTAGGATTAGATATGTAGCGAAGGGGTACGTTTTGATCTGGACCGTGCGCAGTTAATTAGATCCAACGGTGCACGAACGTGATCCAGTGCAAAGCGGTATTGTCCAATCAGATGCTGCCGCGTGGCATGTTCTTCGTTTTAAAAATCTGAATTAGATCTATTAGTGATTCAAACTTGCAAAATTCATAACTTTTGATCCACACGTTCAAATTTTGCAAATTTTATATCATTGGAATCAGGAGAGAAAATCCTTTCCATTTATGCAATGTTTTAATGTTTTGCCTCTGTTAAAATGATTGTTTTTACAGAAACATTTGTAGGCATAATTTGTGTATAGCAATTATTTGAAAAATGTTTTATTGTTCAAATAAAGTTTAATTGGCAATTTTTGATCTTGTTAGAGATTCAGTACTGTGCACTTGTCTTGTTTGGTGTAGAAAATCATCACATGGCATTTTGCATGCATTCATATATTTTTGGTTGTATATATTTTGTATGTGATTTGGTGCCATTATTTTATGTGTAGATTTTGGTGCAAATAGTGATTGTGATTGTGAAGATTGTTGCTACTCCCCAAACTATCAAGGAAAGTGGTGCTTCATGATTTTATTCCTATGTTTTTCCACTATGCACTAGATATATTTTGCTAAACTTGCATGATTATTTTGATCTATATGCTATACTTGGGAAATCCTAGTAGTTATAGAATTGCTAGAAATTTCTAAGTTAAGATGCTTGTCAATGCCATGCTTAGCCTAGCTAGTAGCAACCAAGGGTCGTTATATATTCATGCTATGAGAAATTATTTCTAAGTCTTTGAACTTATGTTTTTGCTTAATAAAACAACTAAGTGAATGAAACACCTGGGTGGAATGGAAGGAATGGTTTATGTTGAGTGGTTATACAAGGCCCATTTCTATGGTTTATCTTGTGTATCTTACTTGTGGAAAGCCACCCAAGAACAAAGGGATTTGAGATTCCATATGTTAAGAAGCTTCTAGTGCAGCCACATGGCAATATGGGCTCTGCCTGGATCACATAGGTTGCAATAACTTAGCCATCTGGTGTCACATTCCAAATTTTAGATTTGGTCTTGCATATCATTTATATCATTGCATCATGCTTTTCCATGCAAAACCGTCGAGTGAAAAGGTTCGGCGAAACGCCATTTGCAAAACCCTATTCTATTTTGCTACGAGGTTCCTACGGGAAGCTTTAGTAGGACTAGCATGGACAACCCTATTATATTAGTGTTTTCGCTCAAACCTTGATGCTAGATTGTTCCCCTCGACTATACGAACCCGTAGCCGCAAGAATCACTCGAATCGGAGCTCGTACGGAAAAGTTGTCGCCGTTTTAGTGACTCGCCGGAAAACGGTCCGAAATTCCGGACCGATTTCCGAGTCCGAAACTAACTCCGGACCGTTTAAGTTTAGGATTCCGCGAGAGGGCCCACTTAAAGGGCAGCCCCGCTGCCTCGGGAACCGCCCCCACCTCGATCGTTGTTCCCGACACCGCCGCCATCGCCCTGCCTCCTCGCGATCGCCCGCGCCGCCCGCCGCTTCGCCGCCAACCCGCCTCCTGTGTTCGCCGCTCTCTCTCATCTCTCTCTTTCCGCCGCCGCCCATCGCCACCCCGCACCCGCCGCTTATCGCCGCCATCACGCGCTGCCAGCCGCCGCCATATCGCCGCTTCTGCCGCTGCCGCCAGCCGCGCTTCTAAGCCGCCTCCCACCGCGCTTCGCCGCTGCCATCTGCCGCTGCGCGCTGCCGCTGCCATTACGCCGCTGCGCTGCTCAGCTGCTGCGGTTGCGCTCGCTGTTGCGCTTGCTGCGCTGCAAGCCGCCGCCGCCGCTGCCGCTGCAAGCGCCGCTAGCCGCCGCTTTGCGCTTACGCTGCGTGCACACACATGCACGCACGCCCGCTCTTACGCGCGCCGTCTTGCGCCGTCGCGATGACCACTATAACCGTGCGCTGATCGTCTCCCTCTTCCGCAGGAAACCGTTGTCGGCGGAAACGATCGCCGCACCGTCCGGAACCCGTTCGGAGTCTGTTTCGTCGTTGTTTCCGGTAAGACTGCAGCCACCGTCAGATTTCAGATCAGCGGTTTAGATCGTTCGTTGACCGGTCAGACTCAGGAGTTGACTAGTCAGACGCCCAGTCAGCGCCTAGTCAGCAGACGCTTTGACCAGTCAACAGACACAATTGACTGGTCAATTTCGTTAATCCTTTTAGTTGACAGATTTCGGTAGAAACTTGTAAATTGGATAGAAATTAAACCGCTTGGCCAAAAATTGCAAATAAAATATGTGTAGATTCAGTGAGTCGTGTAGAATCTTGCTGTACCTTTGGTTCAGGCTTTTGCAGCAAGGTTTAGTACATTTTAATCAAACTAGTTAGTGGCCTTTTCGGAGTAATAAATTCGTAGAAAAAGATCCGTAGCTCCAAAAATCACGTATGATATTTCCCTGGATTTAGTGGAACGAGGGGAATCTCATCGTGGATTAAAAGGATAGGCTTACAGTAAAAACTTCTGCAGAAACTGTCTAGTGGCTTTCTGCAGTGTTTTAATTACACGGGGAGTTTTATAATTCCTTTTTGAGTAATTCCAGTTGGTACTGTTTCTAATCTGCGGTGCCTATGCGGTAGAATTTTCCCAAGATTTTACAAACAGTATACTACCGGTAGTGAATTATTTGAGTTCTAGCTCTAGTTTTGAGCACTACTTTTACTTAATAGTTTTCCTAGCGCTAAAACTATTTTCCATGCATGCAATCGGTAGTGCTATGGGATAGGATGTTGTGGTGCAGCTGTAACACCAATTCACTTGTCGCTCATGCATTCATGCATCATATTTGTTGCATATGCTTGTGGATTGTTTGTTTATGAATGCAATTGTATCGTGTAGATTGTGACGAGTGCAACGCTTGCTCGTGTGTGGATTGTTCTTCCGACCGCTACAACCAATGCAAGTAGATTCTACTTTGTTCATAATATCGTCCTACCATTTTCAATGCATTGTCGTGTATTTTGTAGATGCATGTGTAGGTTGATACTATCGCTATGCTATGTCCTATTATGTGGTAGGGCTTTCCTTGTAGATGAACCACCGTTGGTAGATGTGCTTAGCCATGCTATGTTGAACGAGGGCTGGGTTACATCACTGAAAGTTGTTTCTAAATGAGTTGTTTTGCAAAAACTAAAACAACTTAATCAATGAATCCCCTGGGTGTGATGGTATTGATATTTTTTGGTGGTTTCATTGCGGAAAGGCACCCAGGTATCAAGAGAGAATGATTGGCTTCTTTATTGTGTAGCTTACGTGTACAACCATGTGACAATAATGGAATGGGCGGTTGGTTGGACTTAGTAGGTTGTGGTGACCTGAACCCGCGTATCCAGAGATGTAGAATTTTGGTAGGTTGGACCGGTGCGCGTCGGGATTGAGGAGCTACTTCCCGAACGGTCTCAACTTGGACTTCTCCCTATCACCACTCAAAATGAGAGTGATGGTACGAGCTGGGCTAGCCAAGTCACATGGGTAAAGTGTACTAACCTCTGCAGGGTGTATAATCTAATCGATTAGCCGTGTCCCCGGTTACGGACAACTGAGTTGCTTGATATTGATTCCATGACATGTTTCTCGCTCATTCTAATTTCAAAATTGTTTTAACATTGTTGGGTTAACTTAATTGGGATCTTTTCAAAGAAAATCAAAAACTGTTTATGAAAGTAGGATAAAGGTATTTGCAAATGCAAGCCAGACACAGCTCCAATTGCCAAATATGCATGTAGATGTTAGAACTATTGTCTCCTTTACTAGCTCTACTTGCCATATATTCCATGTATTGACCCTTCGGGGCTGCTATGTTTCATGTTGCAGGTTATTCCGATTCTGAGTAATAGATATAGGCCACGGTACTCCACTCGGCACTTGTTCACTTGTGGGCAATTTGAAGAATGGAGGATTTACTTTGTTTATGTTGCTACCTGAACAATTTGAGCTAGCTTTGGGCTAAGCTTTTATTGTAATAATGGTACTATGGATCTTCGTTATCTATGATACACGGTTATTTTGCTATGTTATTCATCTTACTCTATTATGGGCCAATGAACCGATCCAGGGATTAGCATGTCACATAGAGGCCACGGTCTTTTCAGAACCGGGGTGTTACAGGATGGTATCAGAGCCAGGTTGTGTCGACTGTAGGATCGTGACCTAGAATTGGATTAGGAAGTCATAGATTTATTAAAGCCTATATTAACTCTGTCTTTCATCTTATGCCCTTCACCCTCGTAAATTCTTACCATATGCTATTCTCACACTTTCCTCTTTTACTTGATAGATGGGAGAAGTCAGGACTGAGTATGCCACCATGGAGTCACCAAGGCCCTTTGCAAGGCAGTTAGCTCAGCTCTCAGCATTGGGATTGCCACTGCCCATGTTCAAGGGAAGAAGGTTGTACACCTATGGATATGGAGAGGATGCATGGGAGATCACTACCTTCATATTCAGAGATGCCGCCTTGCCAAACCCCGTGCACTTGATCTACACCAAGACATACTGCAACTGGGGACTTGGAATCAACTTGGCCATACATGAAGCCCTGTCTCGCCAGTGCCATAATGTCCGACACCTACTACCAGCAGATTCACCCTAACGTGACTATGGAAGGCGTGATGAAGATGGGAACATTGTGGTTACCCCGGGCGACAGGAACAACATGCCGCCCCGTCGGAGGCACATAGAGGACATGGAAAGGGAGAATGGAGCTCTAGCAGAGAAGGTGAGGATGATAAAGGAGATTGCAGATTTTACTAGCAATGGAATGGTGGTCCAAGGACAAGAGATTGACACTTTGCATGAAGCTGTGGGAGTTCTGGAGAATGCCCTGATAGCCAGAGATGCAACCATAGCACATATTCATTGTACTGTGCAGGAGAACACCCAGAACATACAGCAATTGCAAGGGACCATCCAGGAAAGGGATCAAACTATTGAAGTTATGACAGCCCAGATTGCTGCTCTCCAAGCACAACTGAATCCACCTTTTGATGATGACAATGGAGATGATGGCCACAATGGGGATGATGATGACAGTGGAGATGATGATGATGAGGACGAGGATGATGATGATGATGGAGATGATGATGGTGGAGGAGACGATGATGGTGGAGGAGATGAAGCTGTTGCAGTTGCAGCTGAAAGTGAAGAAGAAGAGGAGGATCCAGAAGAGGTGGAGTTTAAGATTTCAAGTGATGATTCTGGAGAGGTGTATACTCCGCCGCCATGGTTGTACCGCGAGCCGAAGCGCCAACGCATGACCGCAAGGACCTACTGCAACCTCTTCAAGAAGTAGATAGAAGTCCACCAATTAGTCCTCGTTAGGTAAATTCGTTAGGATTAGTCTCGATCATTGTGAAGCTTAGTTAGTGTTAGTTTAAGAGTGATTAGTTGCTTATTTGTGTACTCCAATATCCCAGGAAATTATTTGTGCGAATTTTAATGAAAGAGTTATGGCAATTTGGTTACTATCTGTGTTATTTTCGCTACAGTTTTTCTGCTGATACAGCAGTACTGCGCGATTTTTCATATTTTTCTGGTAACTCGGAAAAATCTGAAAAACGTTGGGCTGATGCGAAACTCTCTGTACTATATGTGCAAAAATCAGCTAAATTTTCTGACGAGTTTAAGTCAGGCGGAAAAATCCGCGAACGCTGCTGGACTGTTCTGGCAGATTGCTGTTTTGGTTGTTTAGTTGATCAACTGTTTAGTTAACCATTGCCAACTCTTGCAAAACTATTTCAGTAGGTATATACTGCTAGGATAACACCTGGGATGTTGCTGGATCACTTGTTTGTTGGTGTGTTGCTTGCTTCTGATTGTCTGCTATTGTTTGTTGTTGATTGATCATATGCATGGGTAGAATCCAATTGTCATAGTTGATTCTTTCTAAACTTACCTGTGCTGAACCGCAGATGCCTCCCCGCCGTCAACCCACTGAGTTGGAGCAGCTCATGGCAGCTCAGGCACAGCTGACCCAAGTGATGACTCAGTTCATGGCGAATCAGAACAACAACAATGGAAACAATCAGCCTTAGGGAGATGCTCTCACCAGATTTCTGAGGCTAAGGCCAGCTAAGTTCTCTACTGCAACGGAACCGATGGTTGCTCTCGACTGGTTGCGTTCAGTCAACAAGGATCTAGTGACTGTCGGATGCACTGATGCTGAGAAGGTGAGGTTTGCCGCTCACCTACTGGAGGGACCAGCCGCTTCTTGGTGGGACACATTTCAGATCACCCACCCGCTGGACACCGTGACTTGGGCAATGTTTGAGGAAGGTTTCAGGACCAACCACGTGTCTTTAGGAGTTCTGAGCCTGAAGAGGAAGGAGTTCCGCAACTTGCGCCAAACCAATCGCACCGTGGCCGAGTACATTGAGGAGTTCAACAACCTGTCCTGTTATGCACCTGAGGATGTTGACACTGATGCAAAAAGGAGGGAGAGATTCCTGGATGGCCTCAGTGATGAGCTTTCAGTGCAGCTACTGGTGGTTTACTGCCCCACTTTCTAGGAGCTTATGGACAAGGCCAGGATCTTGGAAGGGAAGCACAAGCAGGTGGAAAGCCGCAAGAGAAAGAACAACAATCACCACTCTGGTTCACATCACAAGTCTCGCACTTCATATGATGGATACTCCAAGCATGGAGGGAGTGACCATGGGAGCCATGACCGCCACCACCATGGAGGCGATGGGCATCGTCATGACAGCCATTGGAGCAGCCACCACAGCCACAAGGGAGGACACTCTCACCACTCTGGAGGACACGGTGGACATGACCGCAACCATGATCGCAGCTTTGTGAAGAAGGATCTGAGTGAGGTGACATGCTTCAAGTGTAAGCAGAAGGGACACTATGCTGACAACTGCCCGGAGAGGAAAGGACTGAAGCCAACCAACAATGAGAAGGCCACAGTGAACCACATGAATGTGGAGGAGATTCCAGATGAGCCTGACCTTGTGATTGGTAAGTTCCCAATCAACACTTACCCTGCACTTATACTTTTCGATACTAGTGCATCACATTCATTCATATCAAGGGCATTTGTGGATAAGTATAAGTTACCTACGGAGTCTATGAAAAGGTCTTTTAGAGTGATTTCACCTGGAGGAGATATGATAGCTAGTGCGGGATGCCGCGATTTAACTGTGAGGATTGGAACACACAACTTCATTGCACATCTGGTAGTGTTGGATTCACAAGGATTAGACGTTATTCTGGGTATGGATTGGATGTCTATGCATGGGGGACACATAGATTGTGCACAGCGAGCTGTTTCACTTAAAACCCTGGATGGTAAGAGGATTAGATTCAAGTCAGCTGCACGACCAGGAAGGTGTAAGTTGAATTCTCTTAAGGGGGTTAGCATGGATACTGTGCCAGTGATTAGGGATTACCCCGACGTGTTTCCGGAAGAGCTGCCAGGGATGCCACCTGACAGAGAAGTAGAGTTTCTTATCGACCTGATGCCGGGAACAGGACCAATAGCAAAGAAACCACATAAGATGGATGTGGATGAGCTGAAGGAATTGAAGAAGCAGCTGAGAGAGCAGTTGGACAAGGGATTCATTCAGCCTAGTGCGTCGTCATGGGGTGCACCTGTTCTGTTTGTGGAGAAGAAAGACAGCACCAAGAGATTAGTGGTGGACTACCGCTCGCTGTATGAGGTAACCATCAAGAACAAGTACCCTCTACCGAACATAAATGATTTGTTTGATCAACTGGAAGGAGCGAAGGTGTTCAGCAAGATTGATTTGCGATCAGGCTACTTCCAATTGAAGATCCGGAAGGAGGACGTACCAAAAACCGCCTTCACCACTAGGTATGGTTTATATGAGTATACAGTTATGTCTTTTGGACTAACGAATGCCCCGGCATATTTCATGACCATGATGAACAAGGTATTTATGGAGTACTTGGACAAGTTCGTGGTGGTGTTTATTGATGACATACTGATATATTCCAAGGATGATGCTGAGCATGAGAAGCATCTGCGACTGATTATGGAGAAACTGAGGGAACACCAGCTGTATGCCAAATTCAGCAAGTGTGAATTCTGGCTTAACACTGTTGGGTTTCTTGGACACGTAGTGTTAGGAGAAGGAGTCGCTGTTGATCCAAGCAAAGTGACTGCAGTAACTGAGTGGGAAGCACCCAAGAATGCAGGAGAGATTCAAAGCTTTTTGGGACTTGCTGGATATTACAGGAGGTTTATTGAAAACTTTTCCAAGATTGCTAAGCCGATGACTGAACTTCTGAAGAAGGAGAGGAAGTTTGAGTGGTCAGATGTATGTGAAGCCAGCTTTTAGGAACTGAAGCGTCGACTAGTGACCGCGCCAGTTCTATGTTTACCAGATCTTCAGAAGGATTTCCAAGTGTACTGTGATGCCTCTCGACAAGGACTTGGGAGTGTGCTGATGCAAGATGGAAGGGTAGTGTCTTATGCCTCGCGACAACTCAAGCACCATGAGCGGAATTACCCCACACACGACTTGGAGTTAGCATCAGTGGTTCATGCTCTCAAGGTATGGAGGCATTACTTAATGGGAAAACACTATGATGTGTACACCGACCACAAGAGCCCGAAGTACATATTCACGCAGAAGGAACTGAACATGAGGCAAAGGAGATGGTTGGAACTTATCAAGGACTACGATATGAATCTACAATACCACCCAGGAAACGCCAATGTAGTAGCAGATGCTCTGAGCCGGAAGGTTTATGCCAATGGATTGACAATTGGTGAATTGCCCGAGGATTTGTGCAAGCAATTCAAGGACCTTAGGCTGGAGGTAGTATCTGAAGGATACCTAGCTACAATGGATGTCCAACCGACGTTACAGGACAGGATCATAAAGGCTCAGATAGGAGACAAGGAAATAGAGGAGATAAAGGAAAAGATGAAGGAGAATCGGGAAAAGGATATTCGCGAGGATGAGCATGGTACCTTGTGGTATGGAGACCGCTTGTGTGTGCCCAGCGACCCTGAAATAGGGGAGTTGATTTTGCAGGAGGCTCATAACTCGCCATACTCCATACATCCGGGCAACACAAAGATGTATATGGATTTGAAGAGCAGATTTTGGTGGAACAACATGAAGGGAGATACCGCCAAGCATATTGCCCTGTGTGATGTATGTAGCCGCATGAAGGCAGAACACCAGAAGCCAGCAGGACTGCTACAGCCATTGCCCGTGCCGGATTGGAAGTGGGATAGAGTGGGAATGGACTTTATCACAGGATTGCCCAGGACCAGGTCAGGATATGACTCTATTTGGGTAGTGGTCGATCATTTGACCAAGGTAGCCCACTTTATACCGGTGAAGACGACCTATACGAGTGCAAAGTTGGCCAAGATTTACATGGACAGGATTGTGTGCCTACACAGAGTTTCCAAGAGTATTGTATCTGACAGAGGCACCCAATTTACCTCACACTTCTGGCGCCAGCTGCACGAGTCACTTGGCACTAGGTTGGAATTTAGCACGGCGTTTCACCCACAGACTGATGGACAGACCGAGAGGGTGAATCAGATTTTGGAGGACATGCTGAGAGCTTGCGCCTTGGCTCATGGTTCTAGTTGGGATGAGAATTTGCCGTATGCGGAGTTTTCCTACAACAACAGCTATCAAACCAGCATCAAGACGTCACCGTTCGATGTACTATATGGGAAACGGTGCCGAACACCATTGCTATGGGATGGAGTAGGAGAACGTCAGTTGTTTGGACCCGATTTGATCAAGGATGCTGAGGAGAAGGTCGCCTTGATTAGGGACGGGCTGAAGGTAGCACAATCAAGGCAGAAGAGCTACGCCGACGCCAAGCGCAAGGAAGTGGTGTATGAGATAGGTGATAGAGCATACCTCAGAGTGTCGCCACTTCGTGGAATCAAGAGATTTGGAATTAAGGGTAAGCTGGCACCTCGATTTATTGGACCGTATCGGGTCTTGGCACGCAAAGGAGAAGTTGCTTATCAGTTGGAGTTGCCAGAAGCTCTGTCCGCTGTTCACAATGTGTTCCACGTATCCCAGCTGAAGAAGTGCCATCCGGAGATGGTGGATACACCATTGAGAGACATCGTACCGCTAGAGGAGGTTCAGCTTGAGAACGACTTGACCTATGAGGAGAAACCGGTCAAGATTCTGGAGATAGCGGAAAGGACTACCTGTACCAAGACAATCAAGTTTTGCAAAGTGCAGTGGAGCCACCACACCGAAGAAGAAGCCACTTGGAAGCGTGAGGATGACATCCGAGAGGACTACCCACACCTATTTGCTAGCCGCGCCGAATCTCGAGGACGAGATTCATCTTAAGGGGGTTAGTCTTGTCACATCCCAAATTTTAGATTTGGTCTTGCATATAATTCATATCATTGCATCATGCTTTTCCATGCAAAACCGTCGAGTGAAAAGGTTCGGCGAAACGCCATTTGCAAAACCCTATTCTATTTTGCTACGAGGTTCCTGCGGGAAGCTTTAGTAGGACTAGCGTGGACCACCCTAGTAGATTAGTGTTTTCGCTCAAACCTTGACGCTAGATTGTTCCCCTCGACTATACGAACCCATAGGCGCAAGAATCGCTCGAATCGGAGCTCGTACGGAAAAGTTGTCGCCGTTTTAGTGACTCGCCGGAAAACGGTCCGAAATTCCGGACCGATTTCCGAGTCCGAAACTAACTCCGGACCGTTTCAGTTTAGGATTCCGCGAGAGGGCCCACTTAAAGGGCAGCCCCGCTGCCTCGGGAACCGCCCCCGCCTCGATCGCTGTGCCTGACACCGCCGCCATCGCCCCGCCTCCTCGCGATCGCCCGCGCCGCTCAGTTCGCCAGGCGCCTTCGCCGCTTCGCCTTACCCGCCTCCAGATTCGCCGCCCTCTCATCTCTCTCTCTTCGCCACCGCACCACCCCGCACCACCGCCGCCATCGCACGCCACCACGGCCAGCCGCCGCCATCGCCGCCTCCACCCGCGCGCTGCGCTGCAGCCGCACGCCGCTTCCGCCACCGCGCCGCCATCGCCTCGCTGCCGCTGCTGCGCGTTGCGGCCGCGCCATACGCCGCCGCTGCTACTTAGCCAGCGCTTAGCGCTGCCGCCGCTGCCAACGCCGCGACGCGCGCGCGCCGCCGCTCGCTGCGCGCATCGCGCTTACTGGCGTGCACACACACGCACGCACGCCTTACGCTGCTGCCGCCTTTGCGCCGCGATGACCACTATATCCGTGCGCTGATCGTCTCCCTCTTCCGCAGGAAACCGTTGTCAGCGGAAACGATCGCCGCACCGTCCGGAACCCGTTCGGAGTCCGTTTCGTCGTTGTTTCCGGTAAGACTGCAGCCACCGTCAGATTTCAGATCAGCGGTTTAGATCGTTCATTGACCGGTCAGACTCAGGCGTTGACTAGTCAGACGCCCAGTCAGCGCCCAGTCAGCAGACGCTTTGACCAGTCAACAGACACAATTGACTGGTCAATTTCGTTAATCCTTTTAGTTGACAGATTTCGGTAGAAACTTGTAAATTGCATAGAAATTAAACCGCTTGGCCAAAAATTGCAAATAAAATATGTGTAGATTCAGTGAGTCATGTAGAATATCGCTGTACCTTTGGTTCAGGCTTTTGCCGCAAGGTTTAGTACAGTTTAATCAAACTATTTAGTAGCCTTTTCGGAGTAATAAATTCGTAGAAAAAGATCCGTAGCTCCAAAAATCGCGTATGATATGTCCCTGAATTCAGTGGAACGAGGGGAATCTCATCGTGGATTAAAAGGATAGGCTTACAGTAAAAACTTCTGCAGAAACTGTCTAGTGGCTTTCTGCAGTGTTTTAATTAAACGGGGAGTTTTATAATTCCTTTTTGAGTAATTCCAGTTGGTACTGTTTCTAATCAGCGATACCTATGCGGTAGAATTTTCCCAAGATTTTACAAATAGTATACTACCGGTAGTGAATTATTTGAGTTCTAGCTCTAGTTTTGAGCACTACTTTTACTTAATAGTTTTCCTAGCGCTAAAACTATTTTCCATGCATGCAATCGGTAATGCTATGGGATAGGATGTTGTGGTACAGCTGTAGCACCAATTCACTTGTTGCTCTTGCATTCATGCATCATATTTGTTGCATATGCTTGTGGATTGTTTGTTTATAAATGCAATTGTATCGTGTAGATTGTGACGAGTGCAACGCTTGCTCGTGTGTGGATTGTTCTTCCGACCGCTACAACCAATGCAAGTAGATGCTACTTTGTTCATGATATCGTCCTACTATTTTTAATGCATTGTCGTGTATTTTGTAGATGCATGTGTAGGTTGATACTATCGCTATGCTATGTCCTATTATGTGGTAGGGCTTTCCTTGTAGATGAACCACCGTTGGTAGATATGCTTAGCCATGCTATGTTGAACGAGGGCTGGGTTACATCACTGAAAGTTGTTTCTAAATGAGTTGTTTTGCAAAAACTAAAACAACTTAATCAATGAATCCCCTGGGTGTGATGGTATTGATAATTTTTGGTGGTTTCATTGCGGAAAGGCACCCAGGTATCAAGAGAGAATGATTGGCTTCTTTATTGTGTAGCTTACGTGTACAACCATGTGCCAATAATGGAATGGACGGTTGGTTGGACTTAGTAGGTTGTGGTGACCCGAACCCACGTATCCAGAGATGTAGAATTTTGGTAGGTTGGACCGGTGCGCGTCGGGATTGGGGAGCTACTTCCCGAACGGTCTCAACTTGGAATTCTCCCTATCACCACTCAAAATGAGAGTGATGGTACGAGCTGGGCTGGCCAAGTCACATGGGTAAAGTGTACTAACCTCTGCACGGTGTATAATCTAACCGATTAGCCGTGTCCCCGGTTACGGACAACTGAGTTGCTTGATATTGATTTCATGACATGTTTCTCGCTCATTCTAATTTCATAATTGTTTTAACATTGTTGGGTTAACTTAATTGGGATCTTTTCAAAGAAAATCAAAAACTGTTTATGAAAGTAGGACAAAGGTATTTGCAAATGCAAGCCAGACCCAGCTCCAATTGCCAAATATGCATGTAGATGTTAGAACTATTGTCTCCTTTACTAGCTCTACTTGCCATACATTCCATGTATTGACCCTTCGGGGCTGCTACGTTTCATGTTGCAGGTTATTCCGATTCTGAGTAATCGATATAGGCCACGGTACTCCACTCGGTACTTGTTCACTTGTGGGCAATTTGAAGAATGGAGGATTTACTTTGTTTATGTTGCTACCTGAACAATTTGAGCTAGCTTTGGGCTAAGCTTTTATTGTAATAATGGTACTCTGGATCTTCGTTATCTATGATACACGGTTATTTTGCTATGTTATTCATCTTACTCTATTGTGGGCCAATGAACCGATCCAGGGATTGGCATGTCACATAGAGGCCACGGTCTTTTCAGAACCGGGGTGTTACATCTGGACAGTTGGTGGTAGTGGGATGATAGGTTGGAGCGCGTCCATTTGGTCTAAGAGAAGGATTCTGAAAGGTCCTGTCTTGGTGAAAATCAAGTCTTGTGGAGAAAGTGCACAACCTCTACAGATGGAAGAATCTAAGTACTTAGCCATGTCCCTGGTATTGGACAACTTGAGCATCAAAACATGGAAGCTATCAAGAATATCCTCATCCCAATTTCTAAGTTAAAACTTGTGGGTGAACAAGGGTGAAGGTTCACCAATTTCTATTGGTGTTTCCTTGGGAAAAGTTTTGTCAAGGAAAAACTTAGAGTTTTCAACTAATAGCAAAAACCTATTTTGAGCAAAGCAAGCCAAAGCTACACTTAGCCAAAATGCATATAGTATCTAGACTACTAATATTCTACTAAGGTATCACTTGCCAATACTATTCCAATGTATTGACCCACTGTGGCTGTAACTTGTGATGTTGCAGGTTATTCTGATGATTATTAGGGGTTATGAGTCTACACTCAACATGCTTGCCTGTGGCACATGAAGATGAAGACTTATTTATCTTATTACATATATTTGAACTCTTGTATTAGGCCTGTGGCCATGGAGTTTGTAAAAGACTATGTTGTCTCTAGAATGATATGTAATAATGACCTTTGTTTCTGTGTACTTCATCTTAAACTGTGGATGCTAGCATTGATCCATGGACTAGCATTGCAATCACAGGGATCCTTACCTTTATAAGGGGAGGGATCTTACAGATAGTATCAGAGCACTGTGTTGCCTGTAGGATTATGACCCTAGGATTGGAAACCACTAAGGAAAAATTTTCAACAACTTCCACACTTGTCTTTTCTTCTCATAAACTTTTCTAATCTTCTTTCTCATCTCTATTTGTAGATGAACTCCATCAACGAAGCCGTGAGGAAGGGACCACTCATTACTATGACTTTGGAATGTGAGACAGAATTCCCCAAGGCTCTCAAGGACGTCATGGTTGCCATGGGAATACACGGTGGAGCTATGTACAAGGGTTTTCCTATGATGGATGAAGGAGTTGAATACTGGTGGGTGCAACTTCATTTGTATAAAAACAAGGAATACAACCACAAGGAATCAGGATTCTGCATGGTCACCAACTCAGTGATGCACACCACATTCTTTGATTCAGCAAGGGATGCGGCTTGGAAGGCCACCAAAGAGCTTGGTGATAGAATCAAGTGCAAAATGCTCAACACCCAGAATGACCTTAGGGAAGAAAAGAAGCATACCCAAGAGTTAGAGGCTACCAACCAACATTTAAGAGAGGACATCATAGACTTAGCCATTGAGTCATGTGATCTGGATCGATAGATTGCCTCTAGGGATGCCCTGTTAGCCAACTTGGCAAGTGAGATTGGATTGTAACGTACTTCGTTAGTTGGACCACCACACTTATCATTTTATTGCCCAAATGTTGTTTAAAATAAGTTGAACCTTGGATGTTTGTAATGGTTTTATGTATGCCATGACTTGAATGTTTTGATTGTCAAGATATGCATGTGATGCCTTGTCTTGTGATTTATCTTTAATTGTGTTGATTCTAACTTTTCTATCTTATACAATAGATGCCTAATGTTACTATCAGCACGGCTAAAGAGTTCAAGGGAACTCGTTTTGGCACTCGTATTATTGAGCTCACTAGTTTGCTCAATCTCCCACTTCCTACCATCATGATGCTTCCCCTCACCAAGTTCGAGAGGAAGGAACTTTGGGGCTTCAAGGTTACTCAGCCAGGACGCCAGACTGAGCCAGCCGCGGAGGCCATCACATTCAAGCTCATGCATGATGGCAAGGAGAGAGGCCTAGAGGTAGTCATGCAGGATTTGCTTGGAAGTTTGTTAGGGAGACACTCTCGGGAGATTAGAGGTACTCATTTCCACGCCTTCGGTAGACGTGATGAGGATGGTGAGGCCATTGACTTCGAGGATACTGCTAGAGAGACGGCAGAGCCAATTCGTCTTTACCTCCAGGACTTAGAGGTTCTTATTAGGCACCTAGATACTAATAGGACCAACGTCATGCTCAGCAATGACGAACTCTATGTGCAGATTCGTGAGAAGGACAAGATCTTCGCGGAGCAACATGAGATAGTCGAAGAAATGGAGGCCAAGTTTGAGAGTCAGGATAGAAAGTTCAAGAGTCAAGAGAAGAGATTCCAAGATAGGAACAAAAGGATTCAAGACATGACTGCAGAACTAGAGGCCAAGGACTTCGAGCTCGAGCATCAGCAAGGTGTGATTGAGAGACTTCGTTCACAAAAGAGGTCTCTCAAAGCCAAAATAGAGACCTTGACCACCAATGTCGAGGAGTACAAGAATGCTATGGAGAATGCAGGTCTTACACTTATTGATGAGGAGGTTGATGCAGAGGAGTAGTGATGACTACTCATTTACCGTTATTTACCATGCTTTGGATTATTGAGTCGCAATGACCATCCAACATGTGGATGGCTTGCTATTGGTGTGTTTACTTTTCAAAACTTGTTGTCTATGTTGTTGAACTTTTACTATTATGATGCATGTTTGTTAATTGCTTATGTGATGTATTGTGCATGTTAGCATCTATGGGTATCTCATTCTTATATATATTGAACAACCACAGATGCCTCCCCGGCGTGCCAATCCCAACCCTGACAACAACAACATCACCCCTGAGATGCAGCAGATGATGATAGCTCAGACGCAGCTGATGCAGATGATGACCATGTTCATACAGAATCAGAACAACAACAACAACAACAACAATAACAACAACAACAATCAGAATAACCCACCGGGTTTTGACATGCTTACCAGATTCTTAAGACTGAGGCCAGCAAAATTCTCAGGAACTACTGATCCTATGGTGGCCAATGATTGGCTACGCTCTGTGAACAAGGACTTGGTAACTGTTGGCTGTACTGATGAAGAGAAAGTAAGATTTGCAGCACATTTGTTGGAAGGACCAGCAGCCACTTGGTGGGATAACTTCCAGATCACCACTCCCATTGAGGATGTGACATGGGCTATCTTTGAAGATGGTTTCCGTACTACTCACATCTCATCCGGAGTGATGAGTTTGAAGAAGAGGGAATTTCATAACTTGAAGCAACGCCACCGCAGCGTGGCTGAATATATTGAGGAGTTCAAATCTAGCGCGTTATGCACCGGATGAAGTTGACACTGATGCTAAGAGGAAAGAAAAGTTCCTCGAAGGATTGAATGATGAATTGAACCTGTAATTAGCTGTGGCCTATGTCCCCACTTATCAGTCACTTTGTGACAAGGCCGCCATCTTGGAGAGCAAGATGAAACAAGTTGAAAGCAGGAAGAGAAAGCACTCTGACAAGCACAGCTCGGGATCGTCTCACAAGCGTTCCCATTATGATGATAGTGGGAATTCTGGATCCCACAAGCATGGGAAGTACAACAAGCACCACAATCACAACCGTCATCATGACAACAAGCACCACCGTAGTCATGACAATGACAAGTACAAGAATCACAAGAGGGGATATAAGAGCCACCACAATGGAAGTGGAAGTGGTAGTGGAAGCTAGCCTGTCAAGAAGGATCTTAGTCAGGTTGAATGTTTCAAGTGAAAGAAGATGGGGCATTATGCAAATGAATGCCCAGAAAAGAAAGTTGAAGGACCCAACAAGCCCAACCCTTTCCAGAAGGGGCAAGTGAACCACATCAATCTGGAAGAAATCTATGAAGAGCGGAATCGTGGTGGTAAGTTCAAACTCAATTCTATTCCAGCACTTGTTCTTTTTGATACTGGTGCATCACATTCATTCATATCAAAAGCATTTGTTGATAGAAATGGGTTTTCAACTGAAAACATTGGCTGTCCAATAAAAGTAAGTTCTCCAGGTGGAGATATGATAGTAAGTCTTGGATGCCGGGATCTAGTAATAGAGTTTGGAAAGCATAAGTTTCCAGTGAGTCTGATAATCCTAGATTCCCAAGGACTGGATGTAATTTTGGGAATGGATTGGATGACGAAGTATGAAGGAGTACTAGATTGTGCCAATCGAACAGTTGCACTCACAACCCCGGAAAAGAAACAGATAAGATTCAAGTCTAATTTTGAATCGAAAGGGAGTAAGATTAATTCTCTTAAGGGGGTTAGCATAGATAGTGTGCCAATTGTGAGTGAATATCCGGATGTGTTTCCGGAAGAATTGCCGGGAATGCCACCAGATAGAGATGTGGAGTTTCTTATTGACTTGCTACCAGGATCTGGACCAATAGCAAAAAGACCGTACAAGATGTCAGTTGATGAGTTGAAAGAACTCAAGAAACAACTTGGAGAACAGTTGCAGAAAGGATTTATTCAACCAAGTTCTTCATCTTGGGGAGCACCAGTTTTGTTTGTTGAAAAAGAAAGATAGAAGTCAAAGGTTATGCATAGATTACCGCTCACTCAATGTGGTGACTATCAAGAACAAATACCCTTTGCCTAGAATCAATGACTTGTTTGATCAGCTAGAAGGAGCCTGTGTGTTATCAAAGATTGATCTCCGATCAGGTTACTTTCAGCTCAAGATAAGAGAACAAGACATACCTAAGACAACTTTCACCACTAGGTATGGATTGTATGAGTATACCGTGATGCCATTCGGTTTGACCAATGCACTAACATACTTTATGAATATGATGAACAAGGTGTTCATGGAGTTCCTTGACAAGTTTGTTGTCGTATTCATCGATGACATTTTAATCTACTCCAAGAGCAAAGAAGAGCATGAAGGACATTTGCGTTTGATACTTGAGAAGCTTAGAGAGCATAAGCTATATGCCAAGTTCATCAAGTGTGAGTTTTGGTTGAATGAAGTTGGATTTCTTGGACACGTCGTGTCAGGAGATAGTGTAGCAGTTGATCCTGCTAAAGATTCAGCTGTAACTGAATGGGAATCTCCTAAGTTAGTGAAAGAGGTTTGTAGTTTCCTTGGCTTGGCAGGATACTACAGACGGTTCATTGAGAATTTCTCCAAGATAGCTAAGCCAATGACAGAGTTACTAAAGAAAGACAAGAAATTTGCTTGGTCTGAGGGATGTGAACTCAGTTTTCAATAATTGAAGAAGAAACTAGTGACAGCACCAGTCTTATGTCTGCCAGATTTGGAGAAGGATTTCCATGTGTATTGTGATGCATCTCATCATGGATTAGGTGCAGTACTTATGCAAGAAGGGAAAGTTGTGGCTTATGCCTCGAGACAACTCAAAACTCATGAGGTAAACTACCCTACTCATGATTTAGAGTTAGCCTCTGTTGTCCATGCACTCAAAACATGGAGACACTATCTTTTGGGAAAGCGATGTGAAGTGTTCACAGATCACAAAAGTTTGAAGTATATCTTCACCCAGAAAGAAATCAACATGAGACAAAGAAGATGGCTAGAACTCATCAAGGACTATGACTTGAGTTTGCAATACCACCCCGGTAAAGCAAATGTTGTAGCGGATGCTCTAAGCCGTAAGATTTTTGTGAATGGCCTTACTAAGGGAGAATTGCCAGATGATCTGTGTGCCCAATTTAGAGATCTCAGATTGGAGATTGTGCCTGAAGGACATCTCATGTCGTTGGATGTTCAACCCACTTTGTTGGACAAAATCAAAGAAGCCCAAAAGACAGATAAGGAAATTGAAGAGATTAAGGAAAATATTGGCAAGGGAAAAGCCAAAGGATTCCATGAAGATGAACAGGGTACTTTATGGTATAGAAAACGTATTTGTGTTCGACGAGATCCGGAACTTCGGAAACTGATTTTACAAGAAGCACACAACTCACCGTATTCCATTCATCCGGGTAACACCAAAATGTATATGGTTATGAAAGGAAGATTTTGGTGGAATAATCTCAAGAAGGACATCGCCGAACATATTGCTTTGTGTGATGTATGTAGTAGAGTGAAAGCAGAACATCAGAAACCAGCATGATTACTACAACCACTACCTATTCCTGATTGGAAGTGGGACAAGATTGGCATGGATTTCATCACCGGATTGCCAAGGACCCGGTCAGGATATGATTCTGTTTGGGTAGTAGTGGATCGCTTAACTAAAGTGGCTCATTTTATACCCGTGAAGACAACCTACACAAGTGCTGAGTTAGCCAAGATCTATATGAGTAGAATTGTATGTCTACATGGAGTACCCAAGAGTATTGTGTCCGATAGGGGAACTCAATTCACTTCTCATTTTTGCAGACAACTACATGAGTCATTAGGAACGAGGTTGGAATTCAGCACTGCTTTTCATCCTCAGACTGATGGACAAACAGAAAGGACCAACCAGATTCTTGATGATATGTTGAGGGCATGTGCCCTAGACTATGGATCCAGTTGGGATGAAAGCCTGCCTTACGTAGAATTCTCTTACAATAACAGCTATCAAGCCAGTATTGAGATGGCACCATTTGAGTTTCTCTATGGGAGAAAGTGTACCACCCATTGCTATGGAATGGTGTAGGATAAAGAAGTTTGTTCGGACCAGAACTAATCAAAGAGGCTGAAGAGAAAGTCAAGCTAGTTAAAGACAGATTGAAGATAGCACAGTCCCGACAAAAGAGCTACGCAAATCCTAAGCATAGAGAAGTCATCTATGAGGTGGGTGATAGAACTTATCTTAGAGTGTCACCACTTCGTGGGGTGAAGAGATTTGGAGTCAAAGGAAAATTGGCCCCAAGATATGTTGGACCATTCAAGATTCTGATTCGTAAAGGAGAGGTAGCTTATGAGATTGAACTGCCAGAATCTTTGTCTGCCGTTCACAATGTGTTTCATGTGAGTCAGCTTAAGAAATGCCATCCAGAGATGGAAGAGACTCCTTTGAAAGATACTATACCATTGGAGGAAGTCCAATTGGAAAGTGATCTCACTTATGAGGAAAAACCTATCAAGATTCTTGAGACTGCAGAAAGAGTTACTCGGACTAAGACCATCAAATTCTGCAAAGTTCAATGGAACCATCATTCCAAAGAAGAAGCAACATGGGAAAGAGAAGATGATCTTCAGAAAGACCACCCTCACCTATTTGCTAGCCAACCCGAATCTCGAGGGCGAGATTCACCTTAAGGGGGTTAGATTTGTAACATCCCTAAAATCATGTTTCAAAGATTGCTTATCATTCATGCATGCATATCATTTAGGGATCATTTTCCAAACTCATTTCAAGAAAACAGAAGCACTTAGTGATATTATTTCATGTGAGCAAACACTAATCAAATGCCACTCTCAAGAGAGAGAATAATTGTTTTAAAAACCATTGTTTGAATTCATAGGATTGGTTGGATGAGTTCCAAGCTTGGACAAAATTTTTCAAAACAAATATGGTTTTAAAAACCATTTTTAAATCTTCACCAAACCATGTGCTAAGGCACTGCTAGTTTAAAAATATTCAAGGGACCATGCAAGTCCAGCAAGGCAGCATGATTTAATACTCAAATTTACACAGGATTCTTATTACAAAAGGCCAGAAAGATTTGAAATTCAAGTGCTTTTAAATTTGTTTGAATTTGATTCCATAAAATCAAATTAGAAAAAGAAAAAGAGATAAGAAAGGGAAAAGGGCCAGCGCCAGACTTTCAGCCCAGCACAGAACCCAGGCCACTAAGCCCACCCGGGCCATTCCCTCCCTCTCTCTCTCACCCACGCTGAATCAACCCACCAGAGACTGACCAGTGGCCCCATTGCCATGTCGTCATCGTCCTCCCCAAAATTCCGCGCGATGAACACATCGTCGTCGCTGTTACGTCGCGGATTAAATCGAATCAATTCCCTTGATTCCGGCAGTAATTCGCCCAGCCTTCACCTGCTACTTAAACCCCACCCCGCCGCGGTCATTTCCCCCCACACTGCACACTCTCCTCACCACCAGGCTGCCGGCAATTCGAGTTGCACCGCCAATGTACCGAGTGCCCCTTGCCTTCTGGTCCACGCGAGCTGCTTCGCAATCATCTTGCGCATATTCTCATGCCTTTATTTTGTTCTGAACTGCCCTAGGCCGTCGTCATCGTCCACCTCTGGAAACGACCGAAGCTCAACTCGACTCCGGCGACTAATTCCGGTGAGCCCCGCGTTCCCCTCTGTTTCTGAATCACGTGGTCGTGTTCGCCAATGTCTAGCACGTTTTCTGTTTGGATCCTTGTGCCCCAGAACGTCGTCTTCGACTCCGACAGTGACCACCCGACGCTGCCAGTAACTCCGACGAGGTCCTACTGCTGTGTCCGTGCGCCCCGACCCTGCCCGTCCACACGTTGAGCATCCCCATGTTCCCACGGTCTCGGTAAGCACACGCCCGACCCCCCTACCCCTATGGTTTCGCCGGAACATCGCCGGCAGATGTGCAACCGCCGAGGCAACCATTTGCGCCGCCCGTTGTTGGTCAAAGCAACGTGGTCCATCAGATCTGAATCCAATGCTTAGGATTAGATCTGTAGTGAAGGGGTACGTTTTGATCTGGACCGTACGCAGTTAATTAGATCCAACGGTGCGCGAACATGATCCGGTGCAAAGCGGTATCGTCCAATCAGATGCTGCCGCGTGGCATGTTCTTCGTTTTAAAAATCTGAATTAGATCTATTAGTGATTCAAACTTGCAAAATTCATAACTTTTGATCCACATGTTCAAATTTTGCAAATTTTATATCATTGGAATCAACAGAGAAAATCCTTTCCATTTATGCAATGTGTTTAATCTTTTGCCTCTGTTAAAATGATTGTTTTTACAGAAACATTTGTAGGCATAATTTGTGTATAGCAATTATTTGAAAAATGTTTTATTGTTCAAATAAAGTTTAATTGGCAAGTTTTGATCTTGTTAGAGATTCAGTACTGTGCACTTGTCTTGTTTGGTGTAGAAAATCATCACATGGCATTTTGCATGCATTCATATATTTTTGGTTGTATATATTTTGTATGTGATTTGGTGCCATTATTTTATGTGTAGATTTTGGTGCAAATAGTGATTGTGATTGTGAAGATTGTTGCTACTCCCCAAACTACCAAGGCAAGTGGTGCTTCATGATTTTATTCCTATGTTTTTCCACTATGCACTAGATATATTTTGCTAGACTTGCATGATTATTTTGATCTATATGCTATACTTGGGAAATCCTAGTAGTTGTAGAATTGCTAGAAATTTCTAAGTTAAGATGCTTGTCAATGCCATGCTTAGCCTAGCTAGTAGCAATCAAGGGTGGTTATATATTCATGCTATGAGAAAATATTTCTAAGTCTTTGGACTTATGTTTTTGCTTAATAAAACAACTAAGTTAATGAAACACCTGGGTGGAATGGAAGGAATGGTTTATCTTGAGTGGTTACACAAGGCCCATTTCTATGGTTCAACTTGTGTATCTCACTTGTGGAAAGCCACCCCGGAACAAAGGGATTTGAGATGCCATATGTTAAGCAGCTTCTAGTGCAGCCACATGGCAATATGGGCTCTGCCTGGATCACATAGGTTGTAATAACTTAGCCATCTGGACAGTTTGTGGTAGTGGGATGATAGGTTGGAGCGCGTCCATTTGGTCTAAGGGAAGGCTTCTGAAAGGTCCTGTCTTGGTGAAAATCAAGTCTTGTGGGGAAAGTGCACAACCTCTGCAGATGGAAGAATCTAAGTACTTAGCCATGTCCCTGGTATTGGACAACTTGAGTATCAAAACTTGGAAGCTATCAAGAATCTCCTCATCCCAATTTCTAAGTTAAAACTTGTGGGTGAACAAGGGTGAAGGTTCACCAATTTCTATTGGTGTTTCCTTGGGAAAAGTTTTGTCAAAGAAAAACTTAGAGTTTTCAACTAATAGGCAAAACCTATTTTGAGAAAAGCAAGCCTAAGCTAAACTTAGCCAAAATGCATATAGTATCTAGACTACTAATATTCTACTAAGGTATCACTTGCCCATACTATTCCAATGTATTGACCCACTATGGGTGTAACTTGTGATGTTGCAGGTTATTCTGATGATGATTAGGGGTTATGAGTATACACTCAACATGCTTGCCTGTGGCACATGAACATGAATACTTATTTATCTTATTACATATATTTGAACTCTTGTATTAGGCATGTGTCCATGGAGTTTGTAAAAGACTATGTTGTCTCTGGAATGATATGTAATAATGACCTTTGTTTCTGTGTACTTCAACTTAAATTGTGGATGCTAGCATTGATCCAGGGACTAGCATTGCAATCACAGGGATCCTTACCTTTATAAGGGGAGGGATCTTACAGTCTTCATCGAGTATCGAACGTGTGACGGACTGCGGAAGCGCTGCTGGAACACAGCATCGGAAGGATCGTCTACGCGATATTGAGATCAGCAAGTGTACGACTACATCACTCACGAGAATCTTCTCTTGTTAACCGCTTTGGAATCTTCGATGGTGAGTACTCTAATCGAATCGTTGCTACAATCTAGTAGATAGATCTTGTCATGTTTGTGTTCATGCGGTAGAATTTTTTTGTTTTCCATGCTACGAACCGCTACAGTGGTATCAGAGCCGTGTCTATATGTAGTTATGATGCACGAGTAGAACACAATGGTCATTGTGGGCATTAATGCTTTTGTTGTCAATTGCTTCTTGTGTACTTTGCATCTTCTGGGATGGTAGGATGAAGCGGCCCGTGCTAACCTTACATGACATCGTTCATGAGACTTGCTCCGCGCTTGACATGCAACTTGTATTGCGTAAGTGGCTTTATGGGTGCATGTTTCTCCCAACATAGTGAAGATTCAATTTACAACGGGTTATTGACAATACTAGTATCAACGGTGTGGTTCTTGTTTGTAAGTTATAACGACACTTATTGAAAGCCCCAAACCACGTAAAACATGCAAAGAAAATTAGAGGCGTCTAACTTTTTTTTGCAGGGGTGTGCTGTGATGTGATATGGACATGGTTGTGATTATATATGATGTATGCAATTTTCCTTATTATAAGTCGGGAACTGGCAGGAGCCTTATGGTTGTCTTTTAATTTCGCTAAGACCTGCGTGTCTATTATTCAAAGTAGTTGTAATAGTTGATGTTGGTGGGAGACAACCATGGAGCGGTGCCATTGACCTTGACTCCACGCCGGTGATGATCGAGATCATGTTTGTGCTTGAAGATGGAGATCAGAAGCACAAGAAGAAAGGCCATATCATATAACATATTATGAATTGCATGTGATGTTAATCCTTTTATGCATCTTGTATTGCTTAGATCGCGACGATAGCATTATAAGATGATCCCTCTCACAAAATATCAAGTTATAAAAGTGTTCATCCTTAGTAGGCACCGTTGCTAAAGCTCGTTGTTTCGAAGCACCACATGATGATCGGGTGTGTTAGATTCTGTGAGTGTATACAACGGGAGCAAGCCAGATGTGCTCATGTGGAAACTAAGGTTACATCTTGACGAGCCTAGCATGTACTACATGGTCTCGGAACACGGAATACCAAAAGGTAAATCATGAGTCATATAGATGATACGATGAACATGATGATTGTTCGCCTTTGAAACTACATCATGTCATGTGATGATCGGACCTGCTATAGTGGATTTGGTTCATGTAATCACTAAAACAATGTGAGGGATATTGTTGTGAGTGGGAGTTCAACATCAATATGATTAAAAGTTGAACACTATTTATCATAAATTAAATCAAAGTGAATTTTCCTAGTTGTTGTAGTCATTGGCATCTGTTTACCACCTTGCGCTTAGTTATAATTGAAATAATAGAACTATAGAATTCTAGTTAGTTACTTTACGAACTGGTATCGTATTGTTTTGAAGTGTTGATCTATAGTTAAAAATTCCTATTGCAAACTTTTAGTAAGTTCCGGTTACTCCGTGAAGTTTAATAATTGGTATTAAATTAAGAGTAACAATTCCAGTGTTTGTAAATAAGTATCATGTTTATCTCCATGATTCTTGATATTCAAAAGATTGTTTTAATATCAAGGTTATCTAGGAGCTGGAAGAATTCTTTCGGAAACCATCATATGTGGAAGATATTGCGATATCTGAAACGATGTTTTGATTACAACATGATAGAGTATAATATAGCAAAGTTTATGTTCTCATAGTTGATGAGAATTTTCAAAAGGTTGGAGACTCAAGTCGTCCTAATTCTCCAAAAGGTTTTGGAGAGCAACATTATACTCGCAATTCACCGTTATAAGGTAAAGTAGCTTGATCATGAATAGTTCCATGATAAGGATGAATATTTGATGTAGGTAAAATGTTTACTACACTAAATGATTACTAAAGTATGGAATTTTAAAGAACACCAAACATTTGATGATGGTGATCTACTTCAGAGTGCAAGTCCATAGACATTGGTATTTAACTATACATGTTTTGGACTATGTGTCATAAGTATGGCGCCACAGTTGATGTTGATAGATTCTTTTAAAAGGATAAAGAAATACTGAAAGAGAAATCTATGAAATATTTGGCAAAAGAGAAAAGACTAGAATTGTTTAGCTTAGGTATATAGAGGATATACATGTTATGGCTGTATTCTTTGCTTGTTAAACAATGTAGTTCTTGAGTATTGGATACCGAATTTGTTGGTGTGAATCGTCATAGAAAAAACAAAATTCATGAACTACAATGGTCTAAATAACTATCAAAAGAATATGTGATGATGTTCATCGAGAACAAATAATGGGTTGTTGTGTTGCTCGTTGAAATCAAAATTTACCTTCACGATTTGTTTCAATAATTGTTATTTCGATCAGGTATTATGAGAACAAAAGGGTTGTTCAAATAATTGCCGTAATCCATAAAAGATAGATGATTTACAAATCTCGTTGGAGAAATCACAACCATAAAACTAGTGCTAAAAATATCGAAAGACAAATTGATTGAAAGATCACTTAGGAAGTGACATCGCCGTTTAAATTATATTGGAAAGAAAACGTGAAGAAACTCCATGTGGATGGAATTTTGGAGTCTTTTGATTTTTTGATCAAATGACGCTTGTGAAACTTTCCTAGAGATAATTAAAACTCCGTTCATAGGCCAAAAGGAAACATATGGCTAGATTATTGCAATTTGTACATATTTGATGTATGAAGTCCATTATGTGTAGTCGAGAGCGATGAATTTCTAATTCATATGCTTTCTCCGAAAATTTGAGTGAATATATGAATATTTTACTTAATGAGGATAAAGTGTGAAACATTTGAAAAGTTCAAAGACTTTCAATATGAAGTGCAAAATCAATGTAACAAGAAAATAAAGAATTTATGATAGGATCATAAAGGAAGATATTTGAGTTACAAGTTTATCATAACACCTAAGATTTGAGGAATCATTCCATGGATTTGTGTTTCCCGAAACACCATATGAGTATGGAATAATCGACATATGCAATGAAACCTTGTTTGACATCATACGATCAAATGTGTAATTCATAAAACTGCCATTATATTTTAAAGACTGAAAGCTTTAGAGACTACCGCTTTTTCACTGAAAAGAGCTCCATCATGATCTGTTGAAATGACACCATATAAAATTATGGTTTGGGATAAAACCCAAGTTGTCCTTTCTTAAACATTGATATGCTATGCATAAGTGAGATGTTTACTACCGAAGTCGGATGAACATGTCTTTGTATGTTATTTCGAATAATCGTTGAGTATTCCTCCATAACACCGAAGACAAAAATGTTTGTCTCTTAGAACGTCAAGCTTCTTTGAGAAGGAATTTTCCGTGAAAAGTTAAGTGGGAGGACAATAGAACTTTGATAAGGTTAAACGAACCTTAGCTATATGTGCACATGCCTCAAAGGTTGTGGTTACGGAGGTCTAAGTTTCTATTGAACCAAGTAGGTCGGGTAAACAATAAAATACCAAGATTTGAGGGTTGAATCATTATTTGACAATAATGAATGGACTACATACAAAGAAGCGATGATGAGCCCTGACTCCGTCAAATGGCTTGAAGCCATAAAATCCGTGATAGTTCCACACATGACAAATCAAGCTTTAAACTTGAAAGACCCTTTGAAAGGGTGTAAGACATTACAATCGTGTTTGGATCTATAAAGAAATAGACATGGATATTTCACATCTAGGAAATAATCGACATGTTGGGAAAGAGTTCACAACAATGTTCAAAGGTTGACTATGACAAGATTTGATCTTTCATAGCGATATTTAGTATAGAAGGATTAATGTAGCAACCAATATATATAATTTTGTTATGTGGTAGTTGAATAAACAAAACAAGTTCTTCTAATAGAATTGTTGCCTATGATGTGTGCATAACACGACCCAAGGGTTTTGTTAATTCAAAGGATGCTAAAAGCGTATGCAAACTTCAATGGTTGAAGTGAGCATCGCAGAGTTGGAATCTTCACCATGATGAAACTGTTAAAAGAGTTTAAATTCACCAGAGACGATGAAGATGCTGTTGGGCCACGCAGAGATAAAACAAAACTTTTTACTCTAACGTGGTGATCCCAAGATCTAGCCGAGGTAGAAGGCCACGAGGTTTACCACTAGACGCGCAGTTGCGGATTACTGATGAAGCGCGTCAGTTGATGCAGTGCAGTCCATTGCGATCCGATTGTCCTGGTGCTGATCATACAACACCTCTGCTGGTATCCACACGTACAAGGAGGAGCACCAGCGGCGAACTGCTAGGTTCGTTACGGCGGCAGGCTGTGGAGCTAGGGTTTCCAACACATGGAATGACCTAACCAAACAATGATTAACCTTTCTGGGTGACGGTTCTCCAATATATATAGAGAGTGAACGTGGGCTCTGCTCGCGCGGACCATTCACTAAAGCCCATATAATATTAGTCCCTGTGAGTCCAACTCACTGACTCAGTCCAAATCAGGCTCGGGTCCAACCCAACCAGATTTCCAGTTCAGATCCAATCCAAACTTGTTCTCGCTCTTAAGTGTGTGACCCCGTAGGCTCATGGCTACTTGGACACGATTAGAGTCCGACTCTCAATCGATCAGTCGGTAGCGGCTCCTAGCAGAACGTGCCGACTCCCAAGTACCAAAGAGTCATGACGACTTGCCTTTCCAATGCGACTTGTTTCCGAGTCCCATTTGCCTCACGATATACCTTGTCAGACTATAGGTGAATAATTGTTATCCCTTAAATAGTTCGACTCTCTTCTCGATCCAAGATAAGTGATTCATCCGACTAACTCTTAGTTGATCACCTCGATTAACACTTAACCGAGTCGTGCATTGCCATGCTTTCCGAATCATATCATCCGAGAGGGCCTAGAGAATATCTCTCCAAGTGGAGGGGCAAAATCCCATCTTGGTTATTCACATCACGCAGCTTGATTCTCGGTCTCCCCGAACTCTGCCTTTATAACTGCCTAGTTACGGATCAGCGTTTGACAGAACCTAAGTCGGTGATCCTCAACTCAGAATATGCAATAACCTCAGGTCTAAGTATTACATTGATTGAGATATACAAATGACAACTTATTCTTTGTACCTCAATATGGGTCAATCCGAATCGCTAAACTCTTTAGCCGAATCTGTGTAAGTTGGAATATCATCTCCATGCCATGACAAGTGGAACCGAGTCATCAATCCAACTTTCACATTGGTCTATGTTGTGTGTCCAACACAACCTCAATGACCAAGGATATTTAGTACAAACAATATGAATGTATAGTTCCACAACCGAATCACATATTCAATGATACACATCCGATGTTTATAGAAGGAAAACTTAATATCTTTATGAATACAATGGGAAATATCATCATACATGATTGCCTCTAGGGCATATTCCCAACAGTCTCCCACTTGCACTAGAGTCAATCTGCCGATATCACATGTCTAGGCATCTAATGCCCATGGCTCTCAGGTGCGCCTCATTCTTTGGCTATGGTATCGGCTTTGTCAACGGATCCGCAATATTTGCATCTCCGTGTACCTTGCATAACTTGATATCAACCTGATCCAGGAACTAGCGAATCAGGTGGTACCGCATGAGTATGTGCTTGTCCTTCTGGTGTTGTCTAGGTTCCTTGGCTTGTGCAATAGCACCATTGTTGTCACAATACACGTCTAACGGATTGGACGAGCCCTGAACCACACCAAGATCCATGAGGAAATTCCTCATCCAAAAAGCTTCCTTTGCTGCCTCCGAGGCGGCAATATACTCAGCCTCTGTTGTAGATGTAAACACAGTCTCTTGCTTGGAACTCTTCCAGCTCACAGTACCTCCGTTTATAATAAACACGTATCCGGATTGTGAACGAGAATCATCAGAGTCGGTAAGATAACTCGCATCCGTGTAACCCTTTACACTGAGTTCATCTTCACCACCATAAACCAAAAACATATCCTTATTCCTTCTCAAGTACTTTAGGATATTTTTAGCCGATGTCCAGTGGATTACTCTAGGAGCAGCCTGATATGTTCTCACAACACTTGGATCATAGGAAACATCTGACCTAGTACAAATCATGGCGTACATGATGGATCCGACTGCAGAAGCATACGAAATTGCACTCATCCGACTTCGCTCATCAATTGTCGAAGGACACTGAGTCTTGCTAAGTTTTACACCATGGGACATCAGTAAGAACCCCTTCTTAGACGATTCCATGTTGAACTTCTTCAACACTCTGTCCAAATAAGTACTCTGACTCAATCCAATGAGCCTCCTTGATCTATCTCTATAGATCCAGATTCCGAGGATGTATGTTGCCTCACCCAAGTCTTTCATTGAGAAACTCCTTTCCAATGATTCGTTGGTTTCTTGCAACATCTGGACATCATTTACAATCAATAATATGTCATCCACATATAAGATTAGAAAGTTTACTTTGCTCCCACTAAACTTCTTGTACAAACAAGAATCATGATCACTCTTGATGAAGCCAAACAATTTGACTACCTCATCAAAGCGAATATTCCAACTCCGAGATGCTTACTTCAACCCATAAATGGATTTCTGAAGTTTACATACCTTGTCAGCATTATCCGGATCAACAAAACCCTCGGGCTGTATCATATACACGTCCTCGGTTAAATTTCCATTAAGGAAAGCCGTTTTGACATCCATCTGCCATATCTCATAGTCGAAATAGGTCGCTATAGCTAACATGATCCGAACTGATTTAAGCATCTGTAGAGGTCCCAACCTTTAATAAGGTAGAGATCCCTGTGTTTACAATTCTAGTCCCTGGATCAATAGCTAGCATCCACAGTTAAGATGTAATATCAAGAAACAAAGGTCATAATACAACTTTATAACCAGGAATAAAATAACTCATTACATCTTACATAGCTCATTTGGCTATCTCATTACAATGCAGCAGAAATAACTATAGCATGGGGTCCTTCATCTTCAAAGTGCCACAGGCAATCATGTTGGTTGTAGACTTGTAATCCTAATCAACACACTTCACTAACATCAAACATACCTGCAACATAATAAGTTACAGCCACAAGGGTCAATACATTTGAATTGTATTGGCAAGTGATACTATGGTAATATAGTGGAGTCTATCATCTATATGCATTTGGCTAGGTGGATCTTAGGCTTGCTTTGCTCAAAATAGATTTTCCTTATCATTTGAAAACACTAAGTTTTTGTTTGACAAAATCACCCAAGGAACCACCAATAGAAATTGGTGAACCTTCACCCTTGTTCAACCACAAGTTTTTAACTTAGAAATTGGGATGAGGAGATTCTTGATAGCTTCCATGTCTTGATGCTCAAATTTGTCCTTTGCCAGGGACATGTCTAAGTACTTAGTTTTTACACTCTGCAGAGTTGGTGCACTTTCCCCACAAGACTTGGTTCACCAAGACAAGATCTTTTAGAAGCCTTCCCTTAGACCAAAATGAACGCGTTCCAACCTATCATCCCCTATCACCAACTGTCCATTTGGCTAAGTTATTGCAACCTATATGATCCAGGCAGAGCCCATAATGCCATGTGGCTGAACTTGAAGCTTCTCAACATTTGACATCTCAAATCTCTTTGTTCCTGGGTGGCAATCCAGAAGTGAGATACCAAGTTTTCCCTAGTATACTGGACTTAGTGATGCCCAAGTTTTCCCAGTATACTGGACTTGCGTAACCACTCAACACAAACCATTCTTTCCATTCCACCCATGTGATTCATTCACTTAGTTATTTTATTAAACAAAACACAAGTCCTTGACTTAGAAATATTCCATAGCATGAATATAATCCATTTCTACTAGCTAGGCTAAGCATGATAGTAGTAGGAATCTTGACTTAGGAAAATTCTACTAAGGTTTCATCTACTAGGATTTCCCATGACATAGTTTATACTTATCAAAAATTCCATGCAAGTCCTACTTAAGATATCACTCCTTGATCTTGCAATAGTCACACTCTTAAAATTCCACTACAATTCAATCAATCAAGCAATATTCAATCTACCATTCAAGCAACCATCACATAAGATAATAAAAACAAGGCAATGCATGCAAACATGCCAAAGATTTTTATTTGGAAAAGTGGTTTCTATAGGTTATAAACATCATAAAATATCTATTGGTCATTTATAAAAGTGGCAAGGTAATTTATAAATGTGGCAAAACCATTTGATATCAATTTTAGTGAAAATGGCCATTTTAAGTCATTTTTGTTTTGCTAGAAATGGTTCAAACCAAAGTAATATTTTCCAGTGTTTGACAAATACATTTTAAACACAAATGTTATTGTTTTATGGTCAAGTTTTAATTTTAAAACCATTTGTAAGAGGTTTCATCTATAAGTCATTTTTATACCAAAGCAATATTTTATGTTGTTGGAAATTCCTTTAACAAAGTAATAATTTTTATAGGGTTCACCAAATATATTTTGAAATCATAAAACTTTGTGTTTAGGGTCAGAGAGTTTAAATCAAACCATTTCTCAAAGGTTTTACTCAAAAAGCATTTTTAACACATATACAATATTTTTATTTAACTAGAAATGTTCTAATTCAAAGATTTATTCTTTGGCTTCACCAAATATGTTTTTCAATCCAAAAGTTGGTTTATATGGTCAGTAGGTTCAAAACAATCCATTTTCCAAAGATTTTACCCTAAAAATATTGCTAGAATAATTTTTATATTCAAAATATACCTACACAAGTTTCTGCAAAAAACAACTAAGTTTCCATAATAAATTCATTAAAAAATGTGCATGGTTGGATAGAGTTTGTTTTGCTGATTCCATTGATATAAAATTTGCAAAATTTGGACGTGTAGATCAAAAGTTATGCTATTTACAAATTTGAACATCTAATAGCACAAATCCTGGTTTTAAACAAACTCTAGGCCACGCGTCACGTTCTTATTCATCCATACCGCTTCACACGGATCAGCATATGCGGTGCATTGGATCTAAAATGGATCGTACGGATCAGATCAAAGGATACCCCTTCGGGTTGTGTTCTATAGTAGCCACGCGATCAACATCCTACTGTCTAAATCGTCTAACCCTAAACGGGCGGCGCTAGCGACGGCGACTGGTGGCAGCGCGGTCAGATGGCGAGGTTGTCGTTGATGCAGGAAGCAAAAGAGGCAGGGGAAAGGCTCACCGAGGTCGTCGTGCTTTGCTGATGCTCGAGGTGGTTGTTTCGGGGACAGGGGCACACGGGGGTGGATGCAATCGCCGTCTGCGTCTGGCGCTTCTTGACGTCACGGCGGCGAAGTCTACAGATCCTGCGCGAGCGAATGGCGAGCACCTGGATGTTCACAAGGCACAGGAGAATAAGTTGGCATGAATCTCTGGTCGAGGCGCGCACTGGTTCAAGTGATAAGGCTCACCGGAGTTGTTTGCAGACGGCAGCGCTATTGGTTGTCGTCGTTGCCAATGCTGTGGGTCAAGCGCGGGAAAGTAGAGGCTACTGGGAGGTGCGCAGGAGTCTGGGGATTAGTATCGGGTGGTCGAGGGGGCGAGGGGCGATGGTGACTGGCCAGAATTGGAAGAAAACCTCGTCCGAGCATTGGGCGGTCTCAGGTGAAATCGGAGCAGCCTGGTGGCGGAGAGGGTGGGGTGACTGAGGGGAATGAGAGAGGAGAGGCAGGCGTTTAAGTACGCGTGGTCGGGGACGGGGTTTACTCTGGCAATGAAGCGAATTAACGCGAGAAGTTATGGCCAGAAACGGCCGGCGAGGGGGGCGTGGTCACCACGGCGGGTGAGGAAAATGACTAGGAGGTGGGGTCTGGGCGTCAATGAGAGAGAGAGGAGTGGTGGGGGCCAACAGTCAGTGACTGTGCGGGTTGATTTGCGCGTGAGAAAACGTTTCGCGAGAGAGAGGGAGAGTGGGCTAGTTGGGCCAGTGGGTTGGGCTTGCTGGCTGGACTGGCTTCTTTCATTTTTTTATTTTGTTTATTTTTCTTTTTTCTGTTTCTTTTATTCAGTTTTGAATTTGTTCAAACAAATCAAACAACTATTTGAATTTCAAATCTTTGCCAAACCTTGAGCATATTTCAATACTGTTTATTAACATATTCTAAAGTCCAATTTAGAATATTTCATTTATTCTTTTAGGGTCTATATATTTATATTTGTCTTTATTTTAAATAAGATTTAAATATGTTTTCAAACTCTATTTGAATTCTAGATTTTTACCAAACCTTTTTCAGTAGGTTTTATTTATACAAAAATAATTTCACTTTGAATTATTATTTAAAATATTTTAATATGTTTTAATGTTCATTTTAAATTGGGAAAATGTCTTTACTTAAATAAAAATGGATATTAATGAATCCTTATGATTTTTATTTAAATAATCCTTCACTCTTTTTATTAAACAAAAATCTTTCATTTCATTTGTTTGGTCAAGATTTAACTTGGCTTTTTAAAATAGTCCTTATTTATTATTTCTTTCTTTATCCTATAAAATCAATATCTTTTTATTTAAAGGTCCAAACTTGGTGATTCCAATTTTTAAAAATCGTATTTGATATTTGTTTATCCTTTTAAATCTCTTTAGGATTATTTGCTCACCATTTGGTATGGATTTTTAGATAGGTGCTTTATTAGCTTTGGAAATTCAATTTCCTTATCTTACTAAATTCATAAGATTTTATCTATGGTTCCAAATTGAATGAAATCAATTTCTAAGGTTTTATAATATTTCCATTTGTCATTCTTGATCATTTATAAATATTTGTTGACAAATTTTATATGGATCAAATCCATGGTCTTAGAGATATCTTGGAAATCTCCCATTAGGGTTTTAGGGTTTTGGTTTATTTTCCAAGTGTTAAATTTTCAAGATGCATTTATGAAGAATGCATTTCACTTGATTTGAATTTAGTTGGATTTAAACTTTATTCAAAGTTTGTTCAAGATGGGTTTTTAAGTGTCCATTTAGAAACAAAAGTTTCTTTTCACCCTAAATTTCAACAATTATTTATTTTTCACATTTCAAAATTTGGAAAATTTGGGGAAGTGACAACATCGCTACGGGCGAGAAAGTCTCGTCGTAATCAACTCCTTGAACTTGTCAGAACCCCTTCGCGACAAGACATGCTTTATAGATAGAAACATTTCCATCCATATCAGTTTTCTTCTTAAAGACCCATTTGCACTCGACGGGTCTTGCACCGTCTGGTAGATCAACCAAATTCCAAACTTGATTTTCATCCATGGATTTTAACTCGGATCTCATGGCTCCAAGCCATGACTCGGAATCAGATACCACCATCGCTTCCAAATAATTTTCCGGCTCATCACTGTCTAACAGTAATAAATCACGAACACTTCGTAATCTTGCCGATCTTCATAGTACAGGTGCTGCTGCCGGCTCAGCTACCACGACCGGCTCAACCTCCAAGGTTTTTGCCAACTCACTACTAGCCGGCACCTCTCGAATTTCTTCAAGCTGCACCGTGCTCCCACTTACTCCCTGACTAAGAAACTCTTTCTCAAGGAAGACACTGTTCCGAGCAACAAACACTTTGCCCTCTTCTCGGTGGTAGAAGTAGTAACCCAAGGTTTCCCTTGGATACCCCACGAAAATACACTTATCCGACTTGGCCGTAAGATTGTCTGACCGAAGTCGCTTGACAAATGCTTCACAACCCCAAATCTTAAGAAAATACAAACTCGGCCTTTTGCCTGTCCACATCTCATGCGGTGTCTTCTCTACCGACTTTGATGGCACTCTATTTAGTGTGAACGCCGTTGTTTCTAGACAATAACCCCAAAATGATAAAGGTAGATCTGTCCGACTCATCATTGATCGTACCATGTCCAACAAGGTCCGATTCCGCCTTTCTAAAACACCGTTCCTTTGTGGCGTTCCTGGCGGAGTAAGTTGAGGAACTATTCCACAACTTTTCAGATGGTGATCAAACTCATGGCTCATGTACTCGCCTCCTCGGTCCGACCGAAGAAACTTTATTTTCTTGCCGAGTTGATTCTATGCTTCATTCTGGAATTCTATGAACTTTTCAAAGGCTTCCGACTTATGTTTCATCAAGTAGATATATCCATACCTACTCAAATCATCAATGAAGGTAATTAAGTACTCATAACCACCCCTGGATGTCGTGCTCATTGGTCCACATACATCACTATGTACTAGTCCCAACAAGTCGAACGCCCTTTCGCAACTCTTTGCAAAAGGTGTCTTGGTCATTTTGCCGAGTAGGCAAGATTCACATGTCTCGAACGACTCCAAGTCGAACGAAGTTAGGAGTCCATCATCATGGAGCTTCTTCATGCTTTTCCAACTTATATGAACAAGCTGAAAGTGCCAAAAGTAAGTCATATTCAGATCATTTGGTTTCAACCTTTTAGCATTTATGTTATAAACCGACTCACTATCAAGATTCAAAATAAATAACCCGTCTTGGATGGGTGCAAAGCCGTGAAACATATCATTCAGATACAAAGAACAACTATTATTCTTGATATTCGGCTCATAGCCTTGCCTCATCAAACATGAAGCAGAAATAATGTTTCAACTGAGCACTGGATAATAATAACAATTATTCAGTTCCATAATGAATCTGGAAGTTAAATGAAGCTTCATCGTGCCGACTTCCAATGCAGCAACTCTTGTGTTGTTGCCGACTCGAATATCAACCTCGCCTCTTGCTACGCTCCTAGTTCTTACCAGTCCCTGCAACGAGTTGTAGATGTGAATAACTGATCCGGTATCATATACCCAAGAACTATTAGGTGCATCAACAAGTTATATGTCTATAACATTGCAAACTAGTGTACCTGAGTCAGAAGTCATACCTCCACTCTTGGCTTTATCAGCCAAATACTTGCTGCAGTTCCTCTTCCAATGGCCATCCGCCTTGCAATAGAGGCAAGTGGATCCGGCTGAAGGAGATGGCTTAGTCCCTGAGGAAGCGCTTGGGACTGGGTCCTGAGCCTGCTTTCCTCCTGACTTAGCCTTCTTCTTAGTCCAAGAACTCTTCTTGAACTTAGCCTTATTTTGCACCATCAACACTTGACAGGCGCCCTTCTTGAGATCCGCCTCTGCCTACTTGAGCATCCCATGCAATCCAGTGAGCTTCTTATCCATACCATGCATGTGGTAGTTCGAAATGAACTGCCCATATGCACTAGGAAGAGAGTTCAGAATTATATTTGTAGCGAACTCTTCGCTAATGGGGTAGCCAAGCTTCTCCAGAGACTGCATGTAACCAACAATCTTGATCACATGTGGACTCAGTGGATCGCCATCCTTAAGCTTGCAACTCAGCAAATCCTGAGAGACTTGATACCTATCAGTCTTCGCCTGAGCATGGAACATACTTTTGAGGCTTTCGATCATATCGTAGGCCTCAACATGCTCGAACTGCTTTTGTAAGTCTGGTTCCATGTGAGCAAGCATAAGACAGCTAATATCCATGGACTCATCCTTAGCCCGATGGTAGGCATTGGTAGCAGCGATAGTCAGATTCTCATTCGGCTCATCTGGAAGTGGGTCGTCTAGGACATGGTCCTTCTTTTCTTTTTTGAGAACAATTCTCAGATTTCGATACCAGTTGGTAAAATTAGTGTCGTTTAGTTTATCTTTCTCAAGAATGGTTCTCAACGCAAAACCGGATATCTGAGAGTGACTGCTACTTTGTCCATGATCTACAACAGAAAATATGCAAAACACTTAAGACATGTATTCATAAAAGGGCAAGCATATTAAACATTTTAATATTTTATGCTCCCACTAGAACCAACACCCCTCCGATGGTTACTTAGTGATTCAGTACCCTAAATAAGCAAGTCGGCTAGTGAGCATTAGCATCACCGCTAGCCGCCAAGTGATCTAGGTAGACAACTCCTTGTCAATCGCATCTCATACGACTCCAGTTGGATGGGTGGCATCACATGCCCCGGCTCCCATCCGACTTTTCCCCGAGCCCCACAACCGTTGTGATAGACCCGTCTAGCTTACCGAGTGTTTCCGCAGTAAGAGTCCGACTCGAACCCACCTAGTCGAAAAGAATTGGCGGCACCTCAATTTTATGAGCCCACTACCAAAAATGTCTGACTTGTGATGGTGCAAACACTGGCGGGAAAACCGACTAGACCTTCTTTGAGGGATTAAATTTTACTGACTATCTAATAGAGGTAAAATAGAGACATAACAACAACACAAAATAAAGCAATTATAATGTGAAATAGTATGGCTCCCTTCATGGTGATCTCCATCTCCATAAAGCCTGTAATCCGACTCGTGCCAACTCTTGTCACTTGCCGTCTTACTCCATGTCACTGACATGTACATCGCCTTGCATGCCATCCGGGTTCTCCAAACAGATACACTAGCTTAGTAAAGTAAATTACATGGACAATCCGACACGCAGGTCGTTATACAATAAAATGACAACACCTAGGCTCCAGCCGGCTGACAAAAACCATGATTCACAGATCACATATGGATTACACACATACATCATAAGCACATGAACCATACCATTCACAACTTCCAGCAAAAACAAGTTATGCATAGATAGGATATCTACCAGCGTTGTGAAACACGCAACAACGTCTAACACGCTATGACAGTGCGAAGCCGACGGTCCCGCTAGCCGGATAGCGGGCGGGGATCAAAGGGACAGCGCCCCTCGCGGGTGCAGGCAGCGCCCGACGATTTTTCCGAAAACGTCGATCTCATCTACGATCCGGACATGGATTCAGACCATTATTCCAATTCGATCAAACTCTTTGATCTTAGATCACCGCTTTTGGATTTACGTCTACCTCGATGGCGGAAGACGACCGGTAGGGGTATGTCGTTCCACGACCTCAGCAGTATGATCACGGAAATCAGATCTACCATTCCCCGAGTATAGTTGATCCAATCAACCTCGTACAAAACCGATCTACCTCATAGATCGACCACCAAAACAACACATAGATCTCATCTACAGCCAACCGCACATCACATATCCGAGATCTCGAGCCTAAAACCAGAAGCTATCGCTCTGATATCACTATTGGGCCACGTATAGATAAAACAAAACGTTTTCCTCTAACGTGGGCATCCCAAGATCTAGCCGAGGTAGAAGGCCACGAGGTTTACCACTAGACGCACAGTTGCGGATTACTGATGAAGCGCATTAGTTGATGTAGTGCAGTCCTTTGCGATCCGATCGTCCTGGTGCTGATCGTATAGCACCTCTGCTGGTATCCACACGTACAAGGAGGAGCACCGGCGGCGACCTGCTTGGTTCGTTACGGCGGCAGGACTGCTGTGGATTTAGGGTTTCCAACACATGGAATGACCTAACCGAACAACGATTAACCTTTCTGGTTTATGGTGCTCCACTATATATAGGGAGTGAACGTCGGGTATGCTCACGTGGCCCATTCACTAAAGCCATATAATATTAGTCCCTGTGAGTCCGACTCACTGACTTAGTTCAAATCAGGCTCGGTTCCAACCCAACCAGATTTCCAGCTCAGATCCAATCCAAACTTGCTCCCACTCTTAAGTGTGTACCCCGCAGGCTCATGGCTACTTGGACACAATTAGAGTCCGACTCTCAATCGATCAGTTGGTAGCGGCTCCTAGCAGAACGTGCCGACTCCCAAGTACCAAAGAGTCATGACGACTTGCCTTTCCAATGTGACTTGCGTCCAAGTCCCTTTTGCCTCACGATATACCTTGTCAGACTATAGGCGAATAATTGTTATCCCTTAAATAGTCTAACTCTCTTCTCGATCCGAGATAAGTGATTCATCCGACTAACTCTTAGTCGATCGCCTCGGTTAACACTTAACTGAGTCGTGCATGGCTATGCTTTCTGAATCATATCATCCGAGAGGGACCAGAGAATATCTCTCCAAGTGGAGGGGCAAAATCCCATCTTGGTTATTCACATCACGCAGCTTGATTCTTAGTCGACCCGAACTCTGCCTTTATAACTGCCCAGTTACAGATCAATGTTTGACAGAACCTAAGTCGGTGATCCTCAACTCGGACTATGCAATAACCTCAGGTCTAAGAATTACATTGATTGAGATATACAAATGACAACTTGTTCGTTGTACCTTAATATGGGTCAATCCGAATCGCTAAACTCTTTAGCCGAATCTTGGTAAGTTGGAATAGCATCTCCATGCCCATGACAAGTGGAACAGAGTCATCAAGCCAACTTTCACATTGGTCTAAGTTGTGTGTCCAGCACAACCTCAATGACCAAGGATATTTAGTACAAACAATATGAATGTATAGTTCCACATCCGAATCACATATTCAATGATACACATCAGATGTTTATACAAGGATAACTTAATATCTTTATGAATACAATGGGAAATATCATCATACATGATTGCCTCTAGGGCATATTCCCAACAGATGCTTGCATTTGCAATAAATTAAGTGGGAGCGCGCTAAGACATATTTCTAATACATTATGTGGAAGACATATTGTTGATTGGAAATGATGTATCTTTTATTAACACATGTTAAGAATTTCATCTCGATGAAGGACTTGGGCAAAACCCGAATATTTGGCATCAATATCTATATAGATAGACTGAGACGCTAATATGGTTGTGCCAAATGTACATAGATGAGGTATTGAATGAGTTCAATATGGAAATGACAAGAAAGGTTCTTGCCACACAGAAAGGATTAAATCGAAATTCAAGTGTATCGACACTTGGTAAGTGAAACAAAGATTTAAGTATTGATTAATACTTGACGAATAAAATCACAAAAGGTATTTTTCAATCATACTGTGATATGTACAAATCCAGATATGTCGTATGCTCTAAATGTTATCATCATATACCAGAATGATTCATAAGATGATCATTGGACGATTGTAAGAATATTCTTATGATCTTTTAAAAGAACTAAAAATATATTTTGTAGAAGTGAAAAATAGATGGTTAGTTCATTGTAAAAAGTATTACATTGATACTAGTTTTGTCACAAAGTACAAATTAATTTTATCTCAATCTAAACTAAGGGTGGCATTGTTGGGCCACGCGGAGATAAATTTTTTTTTCCTCTAACGTGGTGATCCCAAGATCCAGCTTAGGTATAAGGCCACGAGGTTTACCACTAGACACGCAATTGCGGATTATTGATGAAGCGCGTCAGTTGATGCAGTGTAGTCCTTTGCGATCCAATCGTCCTAGTGCTGATCGTACAACACCTCTGCTGGTATCCCCACGTGCAAGGAGGAGAACCGGCGACGAACTGCTAGGTTTGGTACGACGGCATGACTGTTGTGGAGCTAGAGTTTCCAACACATGGAATGACCTAACCGATCAACGATTAACCTTTCTGGGTTACGGTGATCCACTATATATAGGGAGTGAATGTGGGATCTGCTCGCACAGCCCGTTCACTAAAGCCCATATATAATTAGTCCCTGTGAGTCCGACTCACTGACTTAGTCCAAATCAGGATCGGGTCCAACCCAACCAGATTTCTAGTTCAGATCCAATCCGAACTTGCTCCCGCTCTTAAGTGTGTGACCCGGCAGGCTCATGGCTACTCGGACACGATTGGAGTCCGACTCACAATCGATCAGTCGGTAGCGCACTACTAGGAAAATGGCTATATGTAATCAGCACATCCGTGGCTCACATGGTTGAAGTGCCCCACGGATAAAATAGGCGTGGCTCACCTATGGGCAGTGCCCTACTAGCAACTAGAACAACCGTGGCGCACATGACCATAGTGCGCCACAGATATGTGTGGGCCAGGGCCCTGTTGGCCGCACGCCAAACATCCGTAGCGCACATAGGGTAGGTGTGCTACGGTTGTTTGTGTCAACCGTGGCGCACATGGGGGGTGCACTACGCCTAAGGGCATGCCCCCTCTGCTGTGAAACGGCCAGGCACATCCGTGGCGCACTATGGCATGTGCGCCACGGATGTTACTCCTCCCTGTGGCGCACTAGGGCCGAGTGCGCCACGGATGTGTCGATTTTTTTTACAGCACTTTATGTGCACATGTGTGACCACATCCACCACCCCACACTTCACTTTCCCCTTCTTATTCCTCCTTAGATCAAGTCGGGATCTTCTCCTTCCCACCTCAATTTCTCCACCCATTCACCATTTTTAGCATGTAGAACTTGCCTTGGATGTTACATAAGTAATAGAGGAAGGTCTCCGGTCTCTCATCTCCTTCTCCGGTCTCGCGCGTGCACCTCTTCTTTACATCTTTCTCGCGATCGGTCTGTCATCTCAGTAAGTTGTCCATGTAAGGATGTGCTCATGTGTATATGGATGATGTGCTCATATGTATGTAGATGATCGATGCTCATGATGTGTGTATGGAGAGGATCGATGGTCATATGTGTGTGTATATGGAGAGTATCGATGATGCTCATGCATGTGTGTATGGAGAGGATAATGATATGTTCTTGTGTGTATGGATTCTCTCTTTCTCTTGTGTTTGTATGTGAACAAGTTGCCATTTGTTTTGCCAAAATGTTGATTCATTTCGATTTTGGCAAGACTTTGGCATTTCGCAAAGGTCCTAATTTTAGGATAGGTCATGCCGAAATTTTCTATCGACCATTGCATGCATGCATTCATTATGTGGTTCTAATAGACTTCTAATTGTACCGTGTACACCATGCAGGCAAAAATGGTCCGCATAATGAGCGAAGGAATTGTGGATAGATTTTTGAAATGTGCGACGACCGACATGATACGAAATAACAAGATGGATATAACATGTCCGTGCAGAAGATGCAAACTCAACTGGGTGATCGACCCAGATTCCGGGAATCTGCAGGCGCACCTGCTCCGCCATGGTTTCATGGATGGATACACTCGTTGGATAAGCGATGACGAAGACGATGGAGACGGTGAAGGTGGACAACATGACGATGATCATCATCACGGCGAGAACGGGCGATATGATGAAGAGTCTCCTGGAGATGGTGAAGGTGCGGAAGCAGACCGGGATGATGATGATCTAGATGCCGGAGGAGCACACGATGATGGAACAACGTCAGGCTGGGTGCAGGACCCTTATGTGCAAGAGCTTCTTCTCAAGCAGACGAGTAACGCCAGGGCTGCCGCTAGAGAGAAAGCCAAGCTTGCGCAACTTGAAAAAGACGCGGTTACTCCATTGTATGAAGGATGCAGGCCCGATGATACCCGGTTGAATGTAATGCTCAAGGATATGGAGATGAAGGCAAAACACAAATTGAGCGACGCAAGCTTCGACGATATGATGGCATTCTGGCACGACCGTCTCCTGGAGGGGAACACATGTCCAACTAGTATCGAGGACGCCAAGAAAATCGTCTGTCCTCTCGATCTACCGCACGTTAGATATCACGTATGCATCAACGATTGCATCATTTATCGTGGCGAGGACGCGGAGAAAACCACATGTCCGGTGTGCGGTGTGAGTCGATACAAGAAAGGGAAGAAAGCACCTCGAAAAGTGGTATGGTACTTTCCTATCACTCCTCGTCTGCAGCGCTATTTCGTGGACCCTAAAGAAGCGAAGCTCATGCGATGGCATGCGGAAAGGAAGAAGCCAGGAGATGATGATGATGACCCCGAAAAGGATGAGTTGCTAACGCACCCTTCAGATGCTAGCCAGTGGAAAGCATTGGACCTCGAATTCCCAGAATTCGGTGGAGATTCGAGGAACATCAGGCTTGGTGCAAGCACCGATGGACTCAATCCGTTCGGTAGCCAGAGAAGCATGCACAACACTTGGCCCGTGTTTGTATGGATGTACAACCTCCCTCCATGGTTGTGCATGAAGAAGAAGTACATACAAATGAGTATGCTAATTCAAGGGCCGAAACAACCTGGTACCGACATCAATCTGTATCTCGGGCTGTTGAAAGAGGAGCTAGCCACGTTATGGGAATCTGGAGCCAATGCTTACGACGCTGTCGCACAAGATTATTTCACTATGAGAGCAGCGTTGGTCACTACGGTGCAAGACTATCCAGGTTGCGGGTATATCTCGGGGCAAGTTATCCAAGGATTCTGCGCATGCGTTAGGTGCATGGATAACACAAGCTATCTCCAACTAGAGAAAGATCCAGGGTCATCGAAAACCGTGTTCATGGCGCACCGGAGGTGGCTCGGAAAGAATGATCCATGGAGAAAACATGGAGACCTGTTCGATGGCAAATCCGAGACCCGAGGAATCCCAGAGCGTAGGAGCAGCGAAGAAGTGGAAGAGTTGCTGAAAAACTGGAAAGATTGTCCTAAGCCTGGAAAGAAGCGAAAGAGGCAGCACCAAGACAAGCCGCTGATGAAGGTATGGAAAACAAGGTCTGTTTTCTAGGAGTTGCCATACTGGAAGTTTCTCCACACGCCTCATAGCCTCGACATCATGCATATCACGAAAAACGTGTGCGAGAGTCTGGTCGCCACCATAATCAACATGCCAGATAGGACGAAAGATGGTTCGAAAGCAAGGCACGACCTGATATGCTTGGGTATCCGGAAGAAGCTTCACGGAGGACGCACTACTCCTGATGATCAGGAAGATGACGATGATCATGAGTCGGAGACGACACAAGGTCGTCGGAAGGGTAAAAAGTTCAAGAAGAACGAATATTACTGCCCTCCTTCTTGCTTCACTCTAAGCCAGGATGAGATCAAACAGTTTTCAAGTGCCTTCTAGGAGTCAAATTTCCTTACGGCTACACGGGCAAGATAAGCAGATACCTAGACGAGGCGAAGCAGAGGTTCAGTGGCATGAAGTCTCACGACTGTGCTGTGCTAATGACGCAGGTACCTCCGGTCGCACTAAGAGGGATAATGGACGAGCACGTCCGTGAAACGTTATTTGGCCTATGCAAGTTTTTCGACGTCATCTCTAGGAAGTCGATTGGCGTGAATCAGCTCGGGAGGCTACAGGAGGAGATCGTGGTGATACTATGTGAGCTTCAGGTCTACTTCCCACTCGCATTCTTCGACATTATGGTGCATCTGCTGGTCCATGTCGTGGAGGACATCATACAACTCGGGCCGATGTTCCTCCGCAGCATGATGGCGTTCGAAAGGATGAACGGACACATCAAAGGATACATTCACAATAGGTCCCATCCAGATGGAAGCATAGACAAGGGCTTTCTGGCCGAAGAGTGCATCTCTTTCTGCACGAATTATCTAGACATCGAGAACCCTGTCGGTCTTCCCGTCAATAGGAACCTTGGCAAGCTCGACGGATCTGGTCACCGAGAGGGTCATCGCATACTGCATGTAGACTTTGATTTTCGACGCGCGGACTTTGATCGAGCAAACCTCGTCGCGCTACAGCATTTAGAACTGGTCGATCCTTGGGTACAGAAGCACAAAAGGTTAATCGAGAAGAAGTACAGTGACCGGGGCATACAGAGGACGCAGGGAGAAATAATCAAAGAGCACAACTCAGATTTCACGCGTTGGTTTAGGCAGACGCTCCTTGATAATCCCCCGCGATCGCATTCTTCTGACACGGAAAAGATCATATTCACCTTGTCACATGGACCGATGCAAAACCTGGTGACCTATCAGGCATATGATATCAACGGCTACACATTCTACACGAAGGAAAAGGACAACAAGTGTGATTATCAGAACTCAGGCGTAACGTCGGAATTCTACACCGATGACAACGTGAAGGAAAGATTCTACGGAAGAATCGAGGAGATCTGGGAGCTTGACTACTGTGGAGAAAAGGTGCCGATGTTCCGTGTCAGATGGGCAAAGAGCATCGAAAGAGAAGACCGGTATTTCACAACCATGGTTATACCCGAAGCAGCCAAATCCAAGGCCGCCGGTGCAAACGTGGCCACGAAAAATGAACCGTGGGTACTGGCTACCAAAGTGGACCAATGTTTTTTCATTACCTACCCGACAAATCCTAGCCGTGTTGTCGTGAGGAGAGGAAAAAGAAACATCATCGGAATGGATGGAGTCGCCAACGAGCAAGACTTCGACCAGTACGGCGATCCAGAGATTGAAGATGACGATGACTACGATACAGCAACATACATCACAAGAAGAAAAAGGACAACCCTACCCAAAAAAGGTAGCCCGTTTGAAAGAATAAACATTAAAATGCCGGGGCTAAATTATTCAACCGCGACAAAGAAGGGAAAAAAGATTGTAAAACGCTAGCTCAAAAAATATTGTAAAACACGTGGTCGAAAAAGATTGTAATATTCATGGACAAATTATTATGACATATTTGAATCATATTTAATTTGTACCACTTTTATGACATAAATTATCACTTTCGAGCATTTTTGGAATATTTAAAAATATTTTAAAAACAAAAAAAAAAACTTTCATAGAATATACCACCACTTTTGGGCATTTTTTGGAACATTTAAAAATATTTTTAAAATAAAAATAAAAATGGTGGGCACCAGGATTCGAACCTGGGTGCTCACAGGTTTAAATTAAAACAATGGGTGGAACCAGTGGGATAGGGCAGTACTAGTTGTCTATAGGGGTGGCCGCGCCTTCTTATGTGACTACTAGCACCGAGTTAGGCGTAGCGCACTCTGGCCCAGTGTGCTACGGGTAACCGTAGCGCACTTGGCCAGAGTGCGCTACGCCTAACTCGGTGCTAGTAGTCAACCCCACGCCCAGCGCGCCTCTTCTCCCCATCTCACATCAGACACCGCCGCCAATCTCAACCGTGCCCCGCCGATGCGCTCTCGATCCGCCACTGCCTTGCCAGCTGCGCGTGGAGGAGGAGGAGGAGCCCTGCCAGCTGCGCGTGGAGAAGGAGGAGGAGGATCCCGAGCCGTGCACGTCTGAGGAGGAGGAGGAGCCGCCGTCGTCCGCCCGCCCGCCGTCGTCCACCACCGCTCCCTCCTGGTGAGTCCCCTGCCCACCTCCCCTCTCTCCCTCTCTCCCTCTCTTCCTCTCTCCCTCTCTCTCCCTCTCTCTCCCTCTCTCCCCTCTCTCCCTCATCTCTGTGTTGGTCAGGCGCCATGAATGAGTTTGCTGTGATTGGTTAGCAATATTGATTTGCTGTGGAAAGTCATTTAGTTATCTGGCTACATCATTGCACAAAGCTCTATGTTAGCGTTAATTGCATGGTCTGGATAAGGTTCATGGTTACTCCAAGCTCTGAATTTTGTAGTCTGTGCGATAGTGGGGTGCTTATTATATCATTTTCTTTAGAGCATTGCAAAGAACAGGAGATAATGATGCAGGGATTCTAAAATATGGAATAGGACAACCAAACCACTTCCCATCCATATAATCATTTTGTTTTCTTTACAATCCACATGTTTTTGCTGTTAGTTCTAGGATTGCCCCTACACCCCAATTTTGTTCCACCTTTTCAAGAGAACAATACACTAAGCTTCTTCTTAGAACATGTGCCCTCTTGTCCTGTACCCTACATGCTGTACCAATAAGGCCATTTAATTATCACCAAGAGCCAAATGACTTCTCTTGTCACGACAAGACAAACATATATATATATATGTGGCATATTTTTTATAAGAAAATATGTAAGGCATATGCTTCACATGATGCTAGTTTTGAGTCTTGAACTAGTTCTGAGTCCTGAGCAGCACACCTTTATGCTTGATAGGTTGACCAGTTCTGAGTCCTGAAACTTGCTGTTAAGGGCTGATCGATTTTTAAAGAGGAGAGTGTGAAATCCTGTTAACTTGTATCCTTGGTTAGAGTGAAATTTGTCAACCACATGCACCTATTGCCATTCCAGAGTGTGAAACTGCTGCTGCAGTGGGGTGGTGGTGAGTACTAGAGTTTACATATTCCAGCCCATGTCAGATAATATGCTTGCAACAATTCCAAGTTTCTGATTTGTGTTAGTCAATTTTAGGAATTTGCAGATAATCTGAACATTGATGCTAGGTGGGCATTTCTGTAATTCATTTACCACCAGCAGCTTTGACCTGTCAAACAAAGAAAAAACCCTGTCCATGTGAGTGATTTGTGGAGATAAGATGTTGTTATTGCTGTAGAGGAGGAAATTTTTGCACATGTTGCTACTATTATTGTTGTTATTGTTGTAGCTATACATGCTACTGTTATTGTTGTTATTGTTGTAGCTATACATGCTGCTGTTGAACCAAATATCCTGGTGATGGTTTTAGTGATGAAATGTTCCTGGTATGAAAATACATGGTTAAAACTTGCTTATTTGTTTATTTGCTTTAGTGATGAAATGCTCCTGGTGATGAAATGCTAGCTGGAACTGAAACAAGACAGTAGATAGCTGTGTAATGCTGTGAAATGCTTATTTGCTTATTTTCTTTAGTGATGAAATGCTAACAAAAACAAGACAGTAGCTAGTTGTGTATACTATTTGCATTTTTACACTCTTTATGCTTGCTGAAACCTGAAACTGCTAAGTCCAAACCTGAAACTGCTAAGTCCAAACCTAAAACCTGAAACTGCTAAGTCCAAACCTGAAACCTGGCCATTTATGCTTGATGTACTGTTTGTGTGTTGGCCATTTATTCTAGTTGCTCCATTTTTGCCTGAAACAGATTTATTATGTGCTGGTTGTGCAGTTGTGCTGGCTATACTGGGCCATTTATGCTGGTTGTGCTGGCTATGATGGCCATTTATTGTGTGCTAGCTATGCTGGCCATATATATGCAGGTTCTTGTATGAAATGAGTCCTGATTTTTGTCGGAATGTTGATTAACTTCCGTTTCGGCAGAAATCGGGCACTCCTAGTTTAAGAAAATTAGCAAAGGTCATGCCGGATTTTTCCGTGCATTTAACCAATTATTTGTTTTTTATTAGTGCAAAGATGTGTGACAACGACGAGCCTGGATGTTCTAAGCGCATCAGCGCTGAAGGAGAACTCAGACCTCCGAATAAACAATTGACATTCTGGGAGGCGGCCCAGCGGCTAGAAGACGATGAAGAATACCATCCTTCGGAGAGCGAGGATGATGAGATGGAAGACGCGGAGGAAGAAGCCGAAGGAACGGCGGACGATGAAACCACTAATGGCGGCGAGGGCATAGGGAGTGGTAGCAATCCTCCTAAGAAGAAGAAGAAGAAGAAGAAGAAGAAGCCGAAGGACCGGCGCCCGAACACGGTCGGCACGGTCAGGGAGGAAATTACCGAAGTGAGCCCATCAGGGGTTCCTTTGGAGCCCGCCCTTGTCGTCAAAGGGTACGGTGGGCAAGTGGCGGCGATTACCCGGACAACCATCTCGATCAACACCGAGAATCTCCGACATAAAGATAATGCCCACTTGCGCACAATCCTCTTCGAGAAGCTGCACGCAAGATACAAGTTCCCCGCTAAGTATCAGAACACAAATTATCATGGGAACGAAGTAAACACATCCGCCCTCACAAAGATGAGCACCACCCTGGCCAACTGGAGAACCCGGATAAAGAAGAAGATCTATAAAGAAGGCAAAAGTCTCGAGGAGATCCAGAAGATTGACCCGCAGATCACCGAAGATCAGTTCCGAGAGTTCAAGGAGAGGTGTGAATCCGAAAGAGCCCTGGCCAATAGTAATCGGGGAAAGGTGCTGCAGGCGATGAATATAGGTCATCACCATCTCGGATCTGGTGGATACAGAACCGCGGAGGCCAAATGGAATAAGGAGGACGAAGAGTATAGATCCAAGAGGATAGAAAACCCCTTTGCTAAATTCGAACCCGGGCAGGTTCGAAACTTCATCAGGGCCCGTTACCATGTGGACCCAAAAACCAAACAACTCACCGTGGATCCTGCGGTGAAGGAATTCGAGGAAATTGTGGTAAGTATAATCTAATTACCGTGGATCAACTCGATTGCAATAATCGATGATCTAAAAGATTCACTGTTACTTCTTCTGCAGGAGGAGGAAATTGTTGCTAGTCATGGATCCCAGGGTTCCTCATCCCAGGGGTCGACGGTGGCCACCCGGTGGGATAACCCTTTTAACAGGGCGATGAACCGGGCCAAGAAAATAGAGCCGGTTATGAAGAAGCCGTCGTCGGATGGCCGTCTGGCCGGCCTCGGGGGTAAGAATTGGGTGGATCATTTGGTCCACCTTGACGCATGTGGCGCCGTCGGGAAGGAGCGAGGAGGAAAACCGCGAGGTTCATGAACTTAAGGAACAAGTGGCGCGGATCCCGCAGATTGTCCAAGACAACCTGGCCATCACCCTCACGTCCTTCCTGCCTACCTTGGTGGAGTCAATAGTGAACTGGAGTGCGGGTGGTCGAGTAGGGTTGTGCCCGATTCCAAGCATGGTCAGCAGCCACTCGAACAACGCGCGCCGACGAATCAGGCGAACTACGTGTTCGTGACTCCGCCCGGTAGCACCGCGGTGCCGTAAGTGTTGGTGACTCCCCCTGCCATCACCGTGGCGCCGGAGTACATGTTGGTGCCTCCCCTGCCATCGTCGCGGCGGCACCGGAGCTCCAAGCACCCGTCGATAGGGAGAATACACCGGCAGCCAGCACCGTGCCATCAAGCAGCCCTTCCGTCTCTTGCACGCCCGTCGCCGTATGCGGTGCGTCGACATTAGCCGATCTCGACGCCATCACGGTAAACAAATTGCTTTAATTACCGCCTTTCATGCCATCTATTACTCTTATGGCATCTCTGACGACGTCGTACATGTTTTCCGCAGACGGATGTTCCTTGCACTCTCTTATGCTACGTGAACAACGAGCTGAGGGATGTTGCCAAGGGTACCATCGTTTAACCCTTGCAACGCACGTTCCACTCAAGGCCGATGTCAGATAGCATGCACAGGGTTAAAATTAGTCAGGCGCTAAGGGGTTGGGACGACCTGGAACCTCCCATTCAACCCCCAGGAGCGGATGAAGAAGAGCCGTCTGTCCTCAGAACTTGCTTCGGCTTATTCTTTCTATGGCCAAAGAGCATGATCCGTTTGGGGATGGCGGGGGCCATCACACCACAGACAACAGCACCGCCTGTCGTGCCAGCGACAAGCGGTGGCAAAACCTTGCCGCTCGCCACCTCCACGCGGTGGGTCGGATGATCATGTTGATGATATGCACATGGCGCAGGATCTGGCCGAGGACGACGAAGACTGGAATGATCACTTCTTCAGCACTCAGTTTAGCAACGAAGACCTAGCTGGTGGCCCCATAGAGAAAGCCACTATCACCAAGCGTCTGTTTGGTTCTCAGGAGATGCCTCCAGCTTGCGCCTTTACAGAGCCAGCTGATACAACCAACCGGCCCTTTATTCTAAGCGCTGACACACTACATAGGGCGGCCGGTGCTCAGATTGCGGTGCTTGCCCGCTCTCCAAAAGGAAAAAATGGCAGGAAAAGAAAATCTAGTAGCTCGAGCCAGCCGGTGGCGTCAACAACTGCGAATCCGATCAGGTTTCGGGACGGGCCACCAAGACCCGAGGGTATTATGTGGAGGATTCATGTGGCGGGTGAGCCCATGCTACCTAAGAATTTGCGAAAGCTCGCCAGTTCGGAACTGTAGAGTGTGCATGACGGCATGCTGACGATAGAGAGACGCCTTCTATCGGAGAAAGATCCCTCACACCCGGTATTCGTGGTTAAGGTGCCACCAGGCTTGGGCTTCGTCGACAATGCCCCTGCGGATCTGTTCTTCCTGCGGTTCGACGACATCTTCAATATGTTCCACCTATACCCGCTGCACTATACCATGGTCTGTCTGTTTTCTCTCAGCCTGGCCATGCAGATCATTAGAGAAAACACACCGGGCATCGCTATAGTGGACCCCTACTACATGCATGACGGCTGCTTGGGTTCCCCGAACGACGTGCGTATCGTACCTAAAAAGAATCCTCGTGGAGAACAAGACAATGGAATACATTATCGTGCCTTACTTTCCCGAGTAAGTCGTTATTCACTCGCCACCGTCGATTGGCTTTATTATATCATCATCATTCTTTTTCCAACACATTCCATTTGAATTTTTTGCGCAGAGATGAACACTGCACGCTCATCTCCTTATCGCCGAAGCATTCCCACACCACGTATTTCGACTCGGGGAGTCTAGAAAAGAAGAAAAACTACGACAAGATCAAGGAAGTTCTGGATGATGCTCTCACTGGCTTTGCCTCGACGAAAGGCACCACCTTCGTGCGTACGAAGGTCAAGTTCGGCAGGCACGTCTTCAACAACGTAACGGAATTCCCCTGCGTGAAGCAGTCAGAAAACAGTAAGAAGGAAGCCTACTACGCACTCCATCACATGAGGGCGTTCCTACTTGACCAGCAGAATTCTACGCTGCCATATCATCTCAAACAGTGGGCCGAAGCAAAGGCCAAGATCAATGATTCAGATATTAGACAAGAGATGTATCGCATCCAGCAGCAGTTTGGGGCAATCACCTTTCGTGATGTCATGACTTCGGGGGGGGGGGTCTTCTACGGAGGAAATATCCCGAATAACCGTGACATAGAAGATCGCCTAGAGATGCAGGGTGACTATAGGAAGTTCATGACGAGACAAGGCGTCCTCCCGTTCCCTAAGCCGAGCCAGAAGGCTTGATGTTGGCCTAGTTGTAGTTACAAACTATAGATGACCTTTGTGTGTGTGGACAAGTGTACTTATCTTATTAGGTTTATGAATCATCGCTTACTTATTTTGCTTATTATTATTATATATCAATCAATGCTTGGTTTTTTTGCTTACTCTTTGGTCCTTCTTTTTTTCCTTACTCTTTTTTCGAGAATAATGTCGATGATTGAAATGTCGTGGCAAACTATATATGTGAATGTGCTATGATGGGATTCTGAGCCTTGTGATATGCACAAGTCCAGGTCTTGTGCATCCTACTTGGCTCACCGTTCCATCATAGCATATTCCTGTGTCCAACGACCTATGTATATATATGAGGCATTCTTTTCGAGTTATTTTTGTCTTTTTCGAGAATAATGCCGATGATTGAAATGTCATGGCACAATATATATGTGAATGTTCTATGACGGGATAGTTAGCCTTGTGATATGCACAAGTCCAGGAATTATGCATCCTACTTGGCTGACTGTTCCGTCGTAGCATATTCGTGTGTCCAACGACCTATGTATATATATGAGGCATTCTTTTCAAGTTATTTTTGTCTTTTTCGAGAATAATGCCGATGATTGAAATGTCGTGGCACACTATATATGTGAATGTGCTATGATGGGATTGTGAGCCTTGTGATATGCACAAGTCCAGGTCTTATGCATCCTACTTGGCTCATAGTTCCATCATAGCATATTCCTGTGTCCAACGACCTATGTATATATGTGAGGCATTCTTTTCGAGTTATTTTTGTGTTTTTTGACAATATGCCGATGATTGAAATGTCGTGGCACAATATATATGTGAATGTGCTATGACGGGATAGTTAGCCTTGTGATATGCACAAGTCCAGGAATTGTGCATCCTACTTGTCTAACTGTTCCGTCATAGCATATTCCTGTGTCCAACGACCTAGCTAGTTATATATGAGGCATTCTTTTTGAGCTACTTTGGTCTTTTTCGAGAATAATGTCGATGATTGAAATGTCGTGGCACACTATATATGTGAATGTGCTGCGATGGGATTGTACGCCTTGTGCTATGCACAAGTCCAGGTGTTGTGCATCCTACTTGGCGTACGGTTCCATCGTAGAATATTCCTGTGTCCAACAACCTAGTTATATATGAGGCATGCTTTTTGAGTTTGCTCTTTTTGATTTAGGAGTACTTTCTATAAGTGTATCTTCATATGCGACTTTAATTATACCTATTTTTTTCAATCACCGGTTAATTATTATTGTCAACTTGTAGATGACGTGGTACGTCGTGTACAAGGGACAGGTTCCCGGAGTCTACGATGATTGGGAAGACTGCCGGAGACAGGTGCACCGTTTCAGCGGCAGTAGCTACAAAGGGTACAACACTATGGCGGAGGCGGAAGCTAGATACACGCGCTATCTAGCGGGAGTTAGGACAAGGAACCGGATGAAGACCTACACCTTCGTCGCAGCGGTGATCATGCTTATCTTCTTTGGTTGTTTATCCCGTGTTTGTGTCTAGCTAGTTTAGATGTCTAGGCGAGCTTCCGAGCTCTAACTTGTTCGATCGACACATGTGTTCGCATGTCACCAACTACTACTTTGTAACTTGATCGAAACAATGTAACTTATACTATGTATTCATGTATGAGACTTATCTATATGTATTTGTTTCAATCTTGTTTTTCATATTGTGTATTTATATATATAATTGTATATCTTGTATCTGTGTGTGTATATATGCTGTAATATTGTATATAATCTGGCTCGGAAATTAAAAAAAACAAAAAACACACCTGTGGCGCACATGATCTACCTTCGGTGGCGCACTACACCTAAAGCGTACTACAGAAGCTTAGTGGCGCACTAGCAGGTGCGCCACAGAAGATCCTACGCATAGCGCACCTGCCCACATAGCCATGGCGCACTAGAAGGTGCGCTACGTCTATCTCGACACAACTGTGGCGCACTAGGCAGTGCGCCACGGCTGACAGATAGCTGTAGCGCAAGGCACGTGGCGCACTGCTAGTGCTCCACTGATGATGTTTTCAGGTACGCCACTAAATGCTGTTTTCCTAGTAGTGGCGGCTCCTAGCAGAACGTGCCGACTCTCAAGTACCAAAGAGTCATGACGACTTGCCTTTCCAATATGACTTGCGTCCGAGTCCCTTTTGTGTAACGATATACCTTGTCAGACTATAGGCGAATATATGTCATCCCTTAAATAGTCCGACTCTCTTCTCGATCCGAGATAAGTGATTCACCCGACTAACTCTTAGTCGATCGCCTTGGTTAACATTTAACCGAGTCGTGCATGGCCATGCTTTCCGAATCATATCTCACGAGAGGGCCCAGAGAATATCTCTCCAAGTGGAGGGGCAAAATCCCATCTTGGTTATTCACATCAAGCAGCTTGATTCTCAGTCAACCTGAACTCTGCCTTTATAACTGCCCAGTTACGGATCAGCATTTGACAAAACCTAAGTCGGTGATCCACAACTCGGATTATGCAATAACCTCGGGTCTAAGGATTACATTGATTGAGATATACAAATGACAACTTGTTCATTGTACCTCAATATGGGTCAATCCGACTCGCTAAACTCTTTAGCCGAATCTGTGTAAGTTGGAATAGCATCTCCATGCCCATGACAAGTGGAACCGAGTCATCAAGCCAACTTTCACAATGGTATAAGTTGTGTGTCCAGCACAACCTCAATGACCAAGGATATTTAGTACAAACAACATGAATGCATAGTTCTAAAACCGAATCACATATTCAATGATACACATCAAATGTTTCTAGAAGGACTACTTAATATCTTTATGAATACAATGGGAAATATCATCATACATGATTGCCTCTAGGGCATATTCCCAACAGGCATAATATGATGGAAAGTAAGTTCCATAATGGATTTGGATGAGTTCCAAAGTTAAGACATTGTGACAGATACTACAACAAAAGGCTAAGTATGTGACTGCTATTATAGCAACAAAAGAGGGCATTTGTGTCAAGTAGTTTGTTATCAAACTAGGTGTAGTTCATAGCGGGATAATACTATGATGATATATTGTACGACAATATTGTCCACATGTTTTAACCCCTAGGAACTAAAGGTCTCACCAAAGGACCAAATTTATACAAAGCCATCTCATTAGAGAATGAGTGATGCATTGAGACGCAAAGACATGCAATTACACACGGACTTGAAATTGTCGGATCCGAAGATCGATTGATCACTAGAAATGGTGTACATACAACACCGAAAAGCCATAGGTGTTGAATACACAAAGATTTGAAACTAGATTATTGTCTCTAGTGTAAGTGGGAGACTGTTGGAGATATGCCCAAGAGGCAATAATAAAGATGTTATTATCATATCTTCATGCTTATGATAAATGTTTACATACCATGCTATTATTGTATTAACAAGAAACATTAATACTTGTGTGATTTGTAAAGATAAAAGAGTCCCTAGTAAAGCCTCTTGTTAAACTGGCTTGTTGGTTAATATATGATCATGGTTTCCTAATCATGAACATTGAGATGTTATTAACAACGAGATCATATTATTAGGATAATGGTGTGATGGACATACTCCTATAGATAAGTGTAGCATAAAGATCAAGTCATTTCAATAGTTTGTTTGCTATAAGCTTTCTGATACATAGTAACCTAATTCCTTCAACCATGAGATCATGCTAATCACCATCACCGGATGGATGATTTGATGACATCAAACACCACACCGTAACTGGGTGGCTATAAAGGTGGCATTGAGTGTTCGGAAAGTATGTGTTGAGGCACATGGATCAAGAGTGAGATTTGTCCATCCATATGACGGATAGATATACTTTGGGTCCTCTCGGTGGAATGTCATCCAATTAGCTTGCAATCATGTGACTGGCTCACAAGGGATCACATATCACGGGAATGAGAAATGAGTACTTATCGCAAGACAAAGGGAAATTGGTATCGTATGTAAGTGGTTCATTCGATCGCAAATTAATCGTAGAAATATGTGGGAGCCATATGAATTTCTAGATTCTCCTATTGGTTATTGATCGGAGAAGAGTCTCGGTCATGTCTACATAATTCACGAACCATAGGGATACATACTTAAGGATTCGATGTTGTTTAGTAGATATGGAATGTAAGTAGGAAGACCGAATGTTGTTCGGAATCTCGGATGGGATACGGGATATCATGAGGAGACCCGTAATGGTCCAGAGAATAAGATTTATATAAGGAAAGTCCAATTTCAGAGTTCGAGAATGATTTCGGTGTTTTCACCGGAATGATCTAGAAGGGTCTAGAAGGTTCACTGGACCGGAAGGAGAAGGGTACATGAATGTGTCATGAATAAGTGGAATGATTGCATCATATCCTAGGTCACTTGGTTGGGAATTTGTAAGAAAGAAATTGAGCTCCAAATTGAAAGTCAAAAGGCAAGTTTGAAAAGTAAAACTGGGACAATGTATCATGGTGGAGGAAGGAAAGAATCCTTCTTTCCCTCTACCACGAGACAACAAGGAGAGGGAGTTGTGGAAGGATTCAAACTCCCCTCTCCCAAGATTCCCTCCGTCTCATAAATTGAGGGGAGGGGGTGCCCCGAGAGACACACAACACCAGCCCATCCACACGCCGCCACCTAGCACTGCCGCTGATACGTCAGAAACGTATCTATAATTTTTGATGTTCCATGCTTGTTTAGTATCTACTTTGCTTTGCTTTGTCCATACTTTGAGGTGCTTTTCATATGTTTTCTGGTACTAACCTATTAACAAGTTGCCATAGTGCCAGTTGCTTATTTTCTGCTGTTTTGGTTCTAGAAAAGCTAGTAAAGAAATATTCTCGGAATTGGACGGGACAAAGATAAAGTCAATATTTCACCCAGGAGAACACGGAGTCCATAGGAGAGACGGAGGGGCACCACTGGGCGGCTGCACCCCCCAGGCGTGGCCTAGGGTGGGCCCACGTCTGGACAGGGTGTGGGCCCCCTGTCCGACTCCTATCCTCGCCTCTTCGCCTATAAGAAGCCCCCGATGCCTAAATCGTAAGCACCCGATCAATATTCCACGAAACCGTCTATAGCCGCTGCCACCATCATCCCTAGATCGGGGGGATCTAAAGCTCTTCTCGGCACCCTGCCGGAGGGGAGATCATCCCGGAGGACTTCTTCTTCATCATGCCAGCCTCCGGTATGAAGCGTGAGTAGTTCCACCTTGGACTTCAGGTCCATGTAGTAGCTAGATGGTTTTATCTTTTCCTTGTGCTTTCATGTCTAGATCTCGTGAGCTCTGTTCATGATCAAGATATAATCTATTTGTAATCATGCATGTTGTGTTTGCGGGGATCCGATGGATATTGAGATTACTATGTCAGATTGATTAATGGTTTTGTCTATTTGATTCTATCATGTCTGTGTTGTTTGAGATCCTGCATGCTCTCCATTGTTAGTAGTTATCTTGGCCAAGTAATTGCTAGTGACTCCAAGAGGGGGTATTTATGCTCGATTGCGGGTTCATGCCTCTACTTAATCAAGGGAAGTGATAGAAATCTCTACGGTTGTAGATGTGCTGTTGCCACTAGGGAGAAACACAACGGTCTCTTGGATTGTTTACCTTACACACTTTGCTTAAAGAAGTTGTCTATTGCTTGTAACTTGATACTAGAGGGGGTTCGGATAATAACCCAAAGGTGGACATCTAGTCATAGATGCAGTTGGATGGCGGTCTATGTATATTGTTGTATTTCCCAATGGAATCTCATAGGATCTTTATGTCTAGTATTGCATTGTTATGCCTAGCTCAGGCCTGTCAATTGCCCTGCTGTAATTTGTTTACCCAACATGCCATGTTTGTTTATCTAAGGAGAACACCTCTAGTGGATTATGGACCCCAGTCCAATCTTTACCATTGATATTTCTTCCACTGTTATTGTTTACTTGCTGCAAAGCATCATTACCTTCCACACTATACAGTTAATCCTTTGTTACATCAAATGGTGAGATTGACAAGCTCACTGTTAGTTGGGGCAAAGTCTTGAGTTTGTGTTGTGCAGGTTTCCATGTTGCTTGCAACACATTTGGGACGTTTCCTTCCTCCTACTGGTTCGATAACCTCGGTTTCTTACTGAGGGAAAACTTGCTACTGTACTGCATCACACCTTCCTCTTGGGGTTTCCCAACGAAGCGCTCCAGCTTGACGCAGCGCCATCAGCCGCTGCCTCGCGCCGCCGCCGGTTCGTCGCCTCCTCCCTATCCGCCGCCGACTCCTCCACCTCCTCATCTCCGGCCTCTAAACCCTAGATCGACGGGGAACCCTATTTCTCCACCATAACCTGCTCTGGCTTAGGCGAAGCCCTACATGATCTTACCTCTACTTCCGAGATCATGCCTTCGTGCTGCTAGAATCGCGAGGAGAGAACTACAACCTCCGCTTCCTGCTGGAACAAGGGAGAGGAAGGTCTTCATCGAGTACCAAACGTGTGACCAACTGCGGAAGCATTGCCGGAAGGATCTTCTACGCGATGTTGATCAGCAAGTGAATGACTACATCACCCACGAGAATCTGCTCTAGTTAACCGCTTTGGAATCTTCGAGGGTGAGTACTCTAATCGACTTGTTGCTACAATCTACTAGATAGATCTTGGCTTGTTTGTGTTCATGCGGTAGAATTTTTTTGTTTCCCATGCTACAAACCCCTACAATAGAATCCATTCATTATCCAGGCACCACATCAAATCTTGGTATATGCATCATTGATTTAAATCCAATAAAACAGCAAGCCAAGAAAATGATTTAGTAGAGGTTACCACTGTGTACCATCCAATAGGAGGCCTCATAGTGGCATCCATCCAAAGCTAAGCCATGTTCAAATATAGGCAACTTAAGGAATCATCTTCCTAAAATACTTGGAATCATCAATACTTAATAATCTATCAAAATATAGTAACATCATGATAGTTTGATTATAAGCATCACTCCAGTAATGGTTACACCAACACGGATGTATTCCTATATGATATCACTCTGCTGGCATATAGGCTTAAGAAATCTCAAAAGGACTTCCTGTCATTATGGATTGACAGTTTGCCCTGATTCATGTAAATAGCTCTATACATAGTTTTCTTTCCTTTTCCCTTTTTTCCTTTGGCTTGTATGTTAGACTATGATTTTTTTCTTGGTTATTTAATAAAGGGCTATGGGGAGCTCTCCTGTAGTAGAAAAGGTTCAAAAATGGTTAAACGAACAGTGATATATCTAGAAAACCATTTCTAGGGTATATTACCATTCACATATAGAAATCCTTTATTCCCAAGACAAAAACTACTAATCATCTTCCTAACCATTAAGCCAAGAATCATATTAATATTACCTATCTATCATTCCTTGGACAGTAAAAAACATTAGGATCAATAGCCTATACCATATAGCATACATACATTGTCCATCACTGACAGAACATGTACAAGAAGATGAAGCACAGAACAATTTAACACATTATCCCAGAGTCTAACTTGATGAAGGCACCATCCATATCATACTAGTAGCAGCAACTGAATAGCAACATCATCAACATATACTCCTAGTTTAGGGCCAACAATTCAAAATTGTTAAGTTTACAATCAATCACATTATATAGTACATGAGGCTAGAGATCAAATAACAGGGCATCATAGATATCCATATTGAGCAAGTCACATCATCAAGCACTTCTAGGAATCGCAAGTATATGCACGGTAGAACCCTAGAACAAGGGATAAAACCTAATTAGGGTTACAACTATACTATATTGAGCAATTCAGAGAGATACATAGAGAAGAGGGGAAGAACAGAACTTACCCATGATCCGGAAGGAGGAAGAAGAGGAAGCAGGGCCGGCAACAGCACGATGGACGCCGAAGCATCTACACTACATCGAGCCGCTCCAGCAGCCGCAACAACACAAGGATGGTGGCGCGGGTAACCACCTCACCACCAGATCACCTACACTTCACCATGGGGTCGCCAGAGCTCAACACCATGAAAGGGGGCGAAACCCTAGCCAACAGTGAGGGGACAACGCAATTGAGAGAGGGCACATGAGATGAATCGAGTGGGGCCAATCGATGCAACATCACCGACTTGGTCAGCACTCACGGCGGCAGCGGCGGCTGAAGATGCTGAGGCTCGCCGAAATCGGAGAGCGACAACGTCATAGAATCACTAGAGGAGGAAGAGAGCGAGAGATGAGAGAAAGAACATGGTCTGGGTCGGACCAACCCAAGGCATCACCGTGGGTTTAGCCTAACCCACTAGGCCAAACCAGGGCTGGGCCAGCCCAAGGGGAAGTCCCATAATCAAAAGAAAGAAATACATAATAAAATGCACAATTCCAAAAATATATCCCGCGAGTATTTAGGCCCTCGAAAATTAAATAAAAATCCTGAAAATACAAATAAAATATCTAAATGTTCATAAAAACATAACATATCTAATAAAAAATTCCATAAAGGAATTATTGTCTTTAAACACTATCTTTCGAACTTGATTGCGCTGCCGTTTAATCATGCATTTGGGCACACTTGTCATCCTCTCATTAGAAGAAACGTGTGTATGATGGATTTTTTGACCTTGGTCGCGCTACCCTATTCTAAACTTGATAGCGCTCCCAGATACATAATCACATAGCTGGGCCCCACGTGTGATACTCTCATTAGAAGAAACGTCTGTATGATGGAATTTTTGCCCTCGGTCGCGCCTCTGTGTTAACTTGATAGCGTTGGTTGCTGCATCAGCCATTTATTCAGGCTGGTGGGTCCCATATGTTAGCATCTCATTAGAAGAATCGTGTGTATACGATTGAATTTTTTCCTTCTCTAGCGCTACCCTGTTCCTAACTATATAGCGTTGCTCGATGAATCTGCCGTTTGGTCACACTGCTGGGTCCTACATGTCAGCATCTCATTAGAAGAAATGTGTGCATGTAGGAATTTTTTCTCGCTGGCACCTCCGTGTTTCGATATTGGCAACATTGCTCGATGCATCAGACGTTTATATTGGCTAGTGGGTCCCATATGTCAACCTTACAATAGAATAATAGTGTGTATATGATGAATTTTTTTCTTCTCTAGCGCTACCCTGTTCCCAACTAGATAGCGTTGCTCGACGAATCTGCCGTTTAGTCACGCTGCTGTGTCCCACATGTCATCATGTAACATCCCAAAAATACTAAGCTTGGATCATCAATTTCTAATCATCAAACTTAGGGTTAACAAAAACTTTTCTAAATAAACTCATGAATGCATGCATATGTGTATGCATTGATTTTGAAATTCTTTTAAACCACCTTGTTTGTGTGAGCCATTGCTTGTGAAATGTTTCTTAGGTGAAATAAACATCATCTAAAACATTTTCCAAACTTTTCCTAAAGTCAAGTAAATCAAAACACATATATGAAATGAATGGTCATTTTGGCCAATTTAACTCCCATGCCTACTTTGGTTGTCTCAAACTTTCAGAACCTAACAGAAACTTTTCTGGATCTTTGCACCCCTTGAATGTACTCATAACAAGGTATCAAGGCCCACTTTGTGATCATCCAGAAACTTTCAAATGCATAGTTTAAATGACAATTCAAAATTGAATCTTCTTCATATGGGAAGATCCCACTTTTTCAAAAACCACTCAAACAAGCTCAACTTTCAAAACCCAAGCATCTGCAGACTCACCAGCACCAATCTAGCAAACCCACCAAAAATCATTTCAAAATTCAAAACTTGATTTCATGCGGCCATTTCATCAAACAGGTTGCAGACACAAATCAAACAAACATCAAACACTATTGTGAGCAGTGATTCTTGCCTAACTTGTTCCCTAGTTAGCTCACACACAGCTCAGTAGATCATCTAGAAAGATTAGCCCAGCACTAGCACCCCTGTGAGCTTGCCATTGCCATCAATGGTGAATAGCCGAGCACCCTCTTGCCACCCCATAGTCGACAGCAAGCTAGGAGCAGCAGCAAGCCTAGCCAACATGTCTGGGAGGTAGCCCACCGTCCACCGCCACTCCCTGTCCCAGCCGCGAGCGTTGCCAAGCCATGGACCACGCGCACAAGCCGCGCCCAGACCATGCCGAGCATGCGCCAGAGCGCCACCCTCGACCATCACCCACAGACCGCGCGCCGCCCTCACCGCGTGCACACACGATCACCATCAACCCAGGAGACCACCAGACATCCCCGTTTGCCGCCCCGTGCCGCACAGCCACCGCCCGTCATCGAAGACGCCGCCTCTGCCGCGCAGAGCACCGCCCGTTCCAGACCAAACCACACCGCCCCATGCCTCGAGACCATGTCGTTGAGAATCGCCAGGAGACACCGCACCGCCCCCTACCCTTGCCCATGCCTTTAGCCGCCTGTAACCTCGCCCCCGACGAGCTCACCGTGCGCCCCGACGGTCCCCTCGCTCGACTATAAATAGAGGCCACCCCCGCACTATTTCTTCACACCATCTCACTCCCCTCTCCTCACTGATTGTGCCACACAATTCTTAGAGCAAGGCGAGCACCACCTCGCCAGAATTTCACTGGAGCCTGCCGCTGCCGGAGAAGAAGGGAGCCAGCGATTGGAGCCACCCCAGGAGCTCCCGCGACCACCCCTGAGTTCGCCGTCATCAACTTCGTCGTTCGCCCGCCTCGCCGACCCTCGCCAGCACCCCGGTGAGCCCCCAGCAACCCTCACTAGCGGCGCTAGGTTTCGTTCTCGCCGGAGTTGTCTCGCGTTGACGATGACTCCCAGCCGTTAGATTAGAACTAGATCGAACGATCCACGTCGACCCATACCGCTTCGCCCAGCCCCGTGTCACTGACGAGTGGGGACAACCACTTAAGCAGCATGCGGGAGCACTGCGCTTAGCAGGCCGGCCCAGTAACTTTTCCCGCGCAACCCAGTTATTCAAATTAAACCTTTTTCTATTTCAATTCAAACACACTGATGTACCCAACTTCAAAAATCAACCCAGATCGATTCAGTGCACCAAATTGAATGAAACCAATTTTGTTGGAAAGGTCTATGAATGCTGAATCCAAGCCCGTTGGATTCAAGTCATTTGGATCTATAGATCACCCATGGTAAAAATAACAAGGCAGAAGTTTTTCTGCATTCAAACATTTTACAAATTTAAACCATAATATATTTTGAGTTGATTCCAACTCTCAAAAATCACATTTAACCATACCTTTCAGAATATATAAAAATATATAGGTTTACTTGAAGAAATAATGTTCAAGTAATAAAAGAATGCTACATAAGCATTTCTAGCCACTTTAATTAATTAAAATAAAAGGGTAAAACCTTATTAAATTGTGACACCACTTTAAATCACATTCCCATGGACGACAATATGTGGTGATGACATGTGTCAACATGATCCCATGTTGGGTTTGGAGAATATTAAATCTTAAGTAGTTTTTCAATGAGTAGAAATTACTTTTCTAAAAATAAAAGGAATTAAATCAAGCCTTAACCTTGTAATGTTAGAGATGATGCTAGATCATCTATAGGACCCTTGTCTGTGATGATTGCAAGTAGTTAAGTATTTTTTGGTGATTGTGTACCTCGTATTTATTCATAGACGCTAATACCGACCAAGGATACGAGGAGGAAGGAGGATACTACGAAGAAGAAGCCGAGGAGAACTTCAATCACTGCTCTGCTCAAGGCAAGCTAGTAACCTTGCAAGCTATTAACCTTGCAAGCTAACACTTGCAATTTCGCAAGCTTATACTGATATTGATGCAAGCTGATACTATACCTATGCAAGCTAACCCTTGCAAGATACCCTACTGATGCAACAAACCCATACTTGTTCTATGACTACTATATGCCTTAAGCATATGTGACCATACCCACTTGATAAACCAATCCTAGTTTTACTTACAAGATTCTTACTTTATTTCTTTATCAAAGCTTACTCAAGTGACTGGTAGATATTGGAAAGATGCTAAAGGTTGCATAAAGAGCATAAAATTTGGCCTAAGTTAGAAACCTTGATATCAGCCTGAGACATAAGGTTGTCCTTAGTTGAAACTCCACTAGTTACCACCCCTCATTAGTACTACCCCCACGTGTAGATGCTAGTGCTAAGCATAAAACTTGATCAACTTTTAGATGGGAATACTTGATGGAAAAATGGTTATGAACACCTTAGAATGATGGATCATTCTATTGAAATGTTTTGGACATGTGTTTCCAAAAACACCTGATGATTTTGGTGATGAAAATGTTGAGGCATGAGCCTTAGCCCTTTATAAAACTGATGGTTGTCTGGATGCAATACCATTCCAATTTTACCGTACAACCACAATACCCGAATATTGGGTAGGGCTTGACTGGAAACTTATATTCTTTAGTATTAGTTCCCTCACGGCCAAGGTCTGAGCTAAGGCTACCTTGTGAAGATTGTCCACCTGTGCAGTACCCAAGATGACAGTTGGTCATGGTTGGGAGGCCAAACTCACAGGAGAGGTGCTTATACTCGGGCGTGTAATCGAAAGGTTAGGATTGATTATCCGCATACTGAGTATGGTGAATTCAGGATTTGTTCCTGACGGATGTATCGAATGTTGTGGTGAAAGTGTACAATCTCTGCAGAGGGTCAAACTATTCGAATAGCCGCGTCCGCGGTTATGGACAGTTGGAGTGGCCTTACTGTTCCCCCGTCAGACTTTTCAAAATGACTTGTGAAATGAATTGAGACTTTGACTTGACCACAACGGAGTTGTGACATGAGTTACAAGATCCCACTTAGGAGTTATAAAATTGTGACTAGCTTTGGAACTTAGTAGAGATAAACCTGGCTTTTGCAAAACAACCTTAGAGCCTAGTGTCCTATTATCCAAAAACCCCTTACTTGTTGGTACTAGTTTGCGAGTACTTAAAGAGTACTCATGGCTTTGTCCCTGGCTATTCCCATGGCCATACTATGAAGAGGAGTACCTGGAGGTTGGACCCCAGGAAGGTTACAACAACTAGGATCATCTCCCATCGTCAGCATTGCATGTGACCCCGAAGATGGAGCTTCGCCTACGCTACCGTTATTATTACGTATTCCGCTGCTTGATGTTGTATTAAGAACTGGATCATGAGATCCCTATTTGTGTAAGAACTTATGTATCGTTTGTAATGGATGATGTACTATGGTATCCAATTCTGTTATATCTCGCAAAAATGGTAATCCTGGGATTGCGATGTATGGCATAACAGGCATCTGGGATTAAAAATCCGGGTGTTGACAAGTTGGTATCAGAGCCATCTTGACCACAGGATACCCGAGTTAGACTGGACGTTTGAACCAAAACTTAGTTTCAAAACCAAAGAAAACAAATATTTACAAAAACTTATTCTCATTCTCATCTCTTTGATTCTTTCATAAAAATGCATGTTCCTCAAAAACTCTTGCAAAATACATAAAATTTTGACACACTTGAACACTGTGCTAATCTACTCATCCTCTATTTTTATAGATGGACGTGCAGTACAGCAAGTTTTACCAACTTGGGAATGGAGGAGACCTTATCTTTGAGAGGGATTTGGATCAGCTTTCAGAACTTCTGGAGCATCCGCACCCGAGTTCTTTGGAGCTTAGCTCAATGATCAAGGAGGAGAAGATCTGCAGTGGCTAATTGTTGCAAGTCTCCGAGGAAAGATTGAACCTCCCACTGCGGAGGGAATTCAGTTTACCTTGAGGGAAAACAACTGGCTCGATGGACTTGCCAGAGCAATGCAGGAAGCTCTTTCCCGTCTATGTGGGCAGAGCATCAATCAGATCAAGGGTACTCGCTTTGAGTTTTTCCCAAGACATGATGCAAATGGACAACCACTGGAAGCCCCATACCACCCCGAGCTGAAGACTCAATTGGACCACCTTAGCTTCATGATGTATGATCGTCAGCAGGAGTTGGACAACTGCCGTGACTATTGCAACCACAAGTCTGCCATCATCAAGACGAAGGATCAGACCATAGCCATGCTAGCAAAGGATCGCAAGTCTCGCCGCCGTCAGCTCGACAAGAAGGAGCGCATTATTGCCCGTCTTCGCCACCGCATCTCATCTCTGGAGGAGACCATCCAAGAGAGAGACATGCAGTTGGAGGAAAGGGAGAATGACGGAGAGGATCTTCGTGGAGACCCTTACTCCTATCTCAGCAATGATGATGATTTTCTGGAGGATCAGGCCATGGACTTCTTCACTGATGAAGATGATTTCGCCTTCATTGATGATGATGAAGATGATGAAGCCACAGACTCCGAGGAGTAGTAGCACTGAGCACTAGCGTAGTGAGTAGTAGTCGGTCCCACTGTATCGTAGTCTCCAGAAGGGTTCTTAAAACCATCTGTTTTTCTTTGTTGTGGTGTGTGTTGTACTGTGTGATATGAATGAATGAATGAAAAAGCAAGTTGCTAGAAAATCCTGAGTCAAACTTTTAAAAACTTTTCAAAAACCCAAAACTGTAGAAATTTCCCTCTTTTCTCATGATCGATATCAATCTTCAGATGCCACGTGGAGGAAGTGGTTCAGCCCCGGACCCGATGTTGCAGATTCTGCAAATGTTGACTTCTGACCGCGAAGCTGAAAGAGCGGAACGTCAAGCCAACCTAGCCACCCTGCAACAGATAGCCCAACTAGCCCACAACAACCAAGGCCACGGAAATCAGGACAACCATGGATCTAAGCTCAAGAATTTCCAGAATACCAACCCACCTGTTTTCACTAAGTCAGAAGAGCCCCTAGACGCCGATGATTGGCTGCAAACCATGGAAAACAACCTAGAAGTCGCCAGAGTGGAAGCCAACAAGAAAGTCCTATTCGCCACCCATTATCTAGCCGGAGATGCCAGGGAATAGTGGAACAGTGTTCGTGCAATGACAGGAGGCCAGATGATGACCTAGGAGGAATTCAAGGTCAAGTTTAGCAGAACCCATGTGCCACCGGGTTTGATAAAGAGAATGAGAGACGAGTTCAGAGAGCTGAAGCAAGGAAGGATGACTGTAGTGGAATACCGTGACAAATTTTTGTCATTAGCTAGGTATGCCCCGGACGAGATAGACACCGAAGCCAAGAAGAAAGAAAGATTCCTGAATGGTCTGCATGACGAGATGCAGACGGTGTTAGTCAATATCCCCTTTGCTGATATTGAAGCCCTTGTCGACTCTGCCATCCAGATGGAAGGAAAGATCAACCAAGCCAATGAGAACCGCAAGCGTCGCATGATGCATCAACCAGGAACCCATCAGACCCCAAAGTATCGCCCCAACCCATCTCCAGGATTTGCCCCAAGAACCAACAGACCCCATATGACCCGTCCGACCTACCCCAACCGTGGAAACCCTAGACCCGGAGGAAATCACAACAACCCCGGCAACTCTAGCAATTTCACCTGTTCCCAACCCAAGTTCAACACCAAAAATGTTACCGCCAACACCAACACTGCCCCGAGGACTGGAAGCAATGCTGTGCCTGTCGCAGCCAAGGACAAGTCGCAAGTGACCTGTTATGACTGTGGAAATAAAGGCCACTATTCCAACGAGTGCCCCAACAAGAAGAATGCTACATCCCCTAATGCCAATGCCCCAGCTCAGCAGCAGCGTCGTGTTCAGCCAGGGAGAAGATTTGCCCCAGGGAATTCACTCAACCGCAATGGCCGTCTTTTTCTCATGCATACTGGAGAAGCTCAGGAAGCGCCAGACGTCGTGCTGGGTATGTTTTCTGTTAATTCAGTACTTGTAAGAGTGTTGTTTGACTCTGGTGCCTCGCATTCATTTGTCATCGAAGTATTTGCCTGCACTAGTAAAATTCAACCAACCAAACTGAAGCATGTTATGAGTGTGCAAATCCCCGGATCAACCACCAAGGCTAGGCAAATTTGAAAATCCGTCCCTATCCGAATCCATGGCATAGATTTTTATGCTAATCTAATAGTACTCGGAACTAAAGGTTTGGAAGTAGTACTAGGAATGGATTGGATGTCCAAACATAAGGGATTGATTGACTGTGCCAGGAAAGCCATCAGCATGACCAGTACCACCGGAATATCAGTCGAGCATATATCTGAAACCTTACCTCGCCAATTCAAGTGTAATAAGAGTCTAGCCCAACTTACCATTGACCAAGTCCGGATAGTCTGTGAATACCCTGATGTATTTCCAGATGTTTTGCCCGGTATGCCCCCAGATCGGGATATCGAGTTTATCATCGAACTAATCCCCGGAACAGGACCCATAGCCCAGAGACCCTATAGTATGAACCCGTCAGAACTAGAAGAACTGAAGAAGCAACTGGATTCCATGCTAGAAATTGGATTGATTCAACCAAGTGTGTCACCATGGAGATCACCTGTCTTATTTTTGGACAAGTAAGATGGAGGTAACTGTTTGTGTACGGATTATCGGAAGTTGAATGATGTGACCATCAAGAAAAAGTACCCCTTGCCCAAGATAGAAGATTTGTTTGATCAGTTGACCGGTGCCCAGGTGTTTTCTAAGATTGATCTTAGAACTGGCTATCATCAACTCAAGATTCATGCAGAGGATATTGCAAAGACTGCCTTTACCACCAGATATGGATTGTATGAGTATACAGTCATGTCTTTTGGATTAACCAATGCCCCCGCTTATTTCATGAACCTCATGAATAAGATTTGTATGGACTTCCTAGATAAGTTTGTCGTTGTTTTCATCGATGACATTCTGATTTATTCCAAATCAGAAGAACATGAGATACACCTAAGGACCATTCTTGTAACCCTTAGAGAGCATGAGCTGTATGCAAAGTTTAGCAAATGTGAATTCTGGTTACAGGAGGTAGGATTCCTCGGTCACATTGTATTAGCCGGAGGAATTGCCGTTGACCCTACCAAAGTGAAAGATGTAGAAGATTGGCAAGCCCCAACCACTCAAACCCAAGTTCGTGCTTTTCTCGGATTGGCGGGCTATTACCGCAAATTCGTAGAAGGATTCTCGAGTATCGCCAGACCCATGACCCAATTGCTAAAGAAGGACAAGAAGTTTGAATGGACCGACAAATGTGAAGCGAGTTTTCAAGAACTCAAGAGGAGATTGATTTCAGCCCCAATCTTGATCATGCAGGATATCACGAAGCCCTTCGATGTGTATTGTGACACATCCAATATTGGTCTAGGATGTGTGCTAATGCAAGAAGGCAAAGTTATATCTTATCTATCTCGACAATTGAAGCAACATGAGCAAAACTACCCAACCCATGACCTCGAACTCGCAGCAGTAGTTCTAGCCCTGAAGACATGGAGACATTACCTAATGGGAAACCGTTGTGAGATTTATTCGGATCACAAGAGCCTAAAGTATATATTCAATCAGAAGGAGTTGAATATGAGGCAGAGAAGATGGATTGAGCTAATCAAGGATTACGACCTGGACATTCACTATCACCCTGGTAAAGCCAACGTGGTAGCCGATGCCCTTAGCAGATTGCCGTGCCGCTTGAACTCCATGATTTTGAAGGAGCAACCAAGTTTGCACAAGGAGATGGAAGATTTTCGAATGGAATTAGTGAGCGAAGGATTTTTGGCTAGCATAGAACTTCAGCCCACTTTGATCAGTCAGATAAAAGAGGCGCAGAAGGGAAATGCCCGTATCGACGGAATCAAGCATCGTATCGGTACAGACAAGGTACCCGGATTCACCAAGGATGAAGAAGGAGTTCTGTGGTACAAAGGACGCCTTTGTGTACCAGCAGATTCGGAATTGAAAGAAGTTATCTTGAAGGAGGCTCATGATACTCTTTATTCTATCCATCCCGGAGGAACTAAGATGTATCAAGATTTGAAAGAGCAATTTTGGTGGCATAAGATGAAGAGAGAAATCGGAAGCTATATCGCCAAGTGTGATATATGTCAGCGAGTCAAGGCAGGACATCAAAGACCCGCTGGATTTTTGCAACCTTTGCAGATTCCGGAATGGAAATGGGATTATGTCATAATGGACTTTATCACTGGACTACCTACTTCTAGTAGGGGAAATGACTCTATTTGGGTCATAGTGGACAGGTTGTCCAAAGTTGCCCATTTCTTGCCCGTCAAGACCACATATCAGAGTTCAAAGCTAGCGGAGTTGTACATCGCTAGAATCGTTAGTTTGCACGGAGTCCCCAAGAACATAGTATCGGATCGAGAAACTCAGTTTACCTCGAGATTCTGGAAGAAAGTCCAAGAAGGTTTAGGAACCTGCCTAGATTTCAGTACCGCGTATCACCCCCAGACCGATGGAAAAGCGGAGCGAGTAAATCAAATACTCGAAGATATGCTTAGAGCATGTGTGCTAGAATATGGATCCAAGTGGGAAGACTGTCTGCCGTTTGCAGAATTTTCATAAAACAATAGTTACCAAGCTATCTTGCAAATGGCCCCATTTGAATTCATGTACGGAAGAAAGTGTCGCACCCCTTTGAACTGGTCGGAAGTAGGAGAGAGTCAGATTTTTGGACCCGACATCCTACGAGAAGCAGAGGAGAAGGTTCACAGGATTCGTGAGCACCTCAAGACCGCCCAATCCCGACAAAAGAGTTATGCCGACAAGATACGTCGAGACCTCGCCTTTAATATAGGAGATTTTGTTTATCTGGAAGTGTCGCCATTGAAGGGAATGCAGCGTTTCCAACTCAAGGGAAATTTAGCCCCCAGATATATCGGACCTTTAAAAATTCTGAACCGTCGAAGAGATGTCAGCTGAAGAGATATCAACTCAAGGGAAATTTAGCCCCCAGATATATCGTATCAATTGGAACTACCTGAAGAGATGTCAGCTGTGCACAATGTGTTCCATATCTCGTTACTTCGCAAGTGTCTGGATGTCCCCGAGAAGACCGAAGTGTTCAAGAATATCGATCACCAGACCATAGAGATCAATGATGACCTGACCTATCTTGAAGTACCCATCCGTATTTTGCAAGAAGATTTTCGAACTACCCGAACCCGAAGCATCAAGTTTCTCAAGATTCAGTGGAGCAACCACACAGAAGACGAAGCTACCTGGGAGCGCGAAGATCACATCAGGACGGAGTTTCCCGATCTCTTCAAATCCTAGGTAATCTTTTCGTCCTTTTTCAAATCTCGGGACGAGATTTTGTTTAAGGGGGGAAGGTTTGTAACATCCCAAAAATACTAAGCTTGGATCATCAATTTCTAATCATCAAACTTAGGGTTAACAAAAACTTTTCTAAATAAACTCATGAATGCATGCATATGTGTATGCATTGATTTTGAAATTCTTTTAAACCACCTTGTTTGTGTGAGCCATTGCTTGTGAAATGTTTCTTAGGTGAAATAATCATCATCTAAAACATTTCCCACACTTTTCCTAAAGACAAGTAAATCAAAACACATATATGAAATGAATGGTCATTTTGGCCAATTTAACTCCCATGCCTACTTTGGCTGTCTCAAACTTTCAGAACCTAACAGAAACTTTTCTGGATCTTTGCACCCCTTGAATGTACTCATAACAAGGTATCAAGGCCCACTTTGTGATCATCCAGAAACTTTCAAATGCATAGTTTAAATGACAATTCAAAATTGAATCTTCTTCATATGGGAAGATACCACTTTTTCAAAAACCACTCAAACAAGCTCAACTTTCAAAACCCAAGCATCTGTAGACTCACCAGCACCAATCTAGCAAACCCACCAAAAATTATTTCAAAATTCAAAACTTGATTTCATGCGTCCATTTCATCAAACAGGTTGCAGACACAAATCAAACAAACATCAAACACTATTGTGAGCAGTGATTCTTGCCTAACTTGTTCCCTAGTTAGCTCACACACAGCTCAGTAGATCATCTATAAAGATTACCCCAGCACTAGCACCCCTGTGAGCTTGCCATTGCCATCAATGGTGAATAGCCGAGCACCCTCTTGCCATCCCATAGTCGACAGCAAGCTAGGAGCAGCAGCAAGCCTAGCCAGCATGTCTGGGAGGCAGCCCACCGTCCACCGCCACTCCCTGTCCTAGCCGTGAGCGTTGCCATGCCATGGACCACGCGCACAAGCCGCGCCCAGACCATGCCGAGCATGCGCCAGAGCGCCACCCTCGACCATCATCCACAGACCACGCGCCGCCCTCACCACGTGCACACACGATCGCCATCAACCCAGGAGACCACCAGACATCCCCGTTTGCCGCCCCGTGCCGCACAGCCACCGCCCGCCGTCGAAGACGCCGCCTCTACCGCGTAGAGCACCACCCGTTCCAGACCAAACCACACCGCCCATTCCTCGAGACCATGTCACTGAGCATCGCCAGGAGACACCGCACCGCCCCCTAGCCTTGGCCATGCCTTTAGCCGCCTGTAACCTCGCCCCCGACGAGCTCACCGTGCGCCCCGACAGTCCCCTCGCTCGACTATAAATAGAGGCCACCCCCGCACGATTTCTTCACACCATCTCACTCCCCTCTCCTCACTGATCGTGCCACACCATTCTCAGAGCAAGGCGAGCACCACCTCGCCGAAATTTCACTGGAGCCTGCCGCTGCCGGAGAAGAAGGGAGCCAGCGATTGGAGCCACCCCAGGAGCTGCCGCAACCACCCCTGAGTTCGTCGTTGTCGACTTCGTCGTTCGCCCGCCTCGCCGACCCTCGCCAGCACCCCGGTGATCCCCCAGCAACCCTCACTGGCCGCACTAGGTTTTGTTCTCGCCGGAGTTGTCTCACGTCGATGATGACTCCCAGCCGTTAGATTAGAACTAGATCGAACGATCCACGTCGCCCCATACCGCTTCACCCATCCCCGTGTCACTGACGAGTGGGGACACCCACTTAAGCAGCCCGCGGGAGCACTGCGCTTAGCAGGCCGGACCAGTAACTTTTCCCGCGCAGCCCAGTTATTCAAATGAAACCTTTTTCTATTTCAATTAAAACACACTTCTGTACCCAACTTCAAAAATCAACCCAGATCGATTCAGTGCACCAAATTGAATGAAACCAATTTTGTTGGAAAGGACTATGAATGCTGAATCCAAGCTCGTTGGACTCAAGTCATTTGGATCAATAGATCACCCATGGTAAAAATAACAAGGCAGAACCTTTTCTGCATTCAAACATTTTTCAAATTTAAACCATAATAGCTTTTGAGTTGATTCCAACTCTCAAAAATCGCATTTAACCATACCTTTCGGAATATATAAAAATATATAGGTTTACTTGCAGAAATAATATTCAAGTAATAAAAGAATGCTACATAAGCATTTCTAGCCACTTTAATTAATTAAAATAAAAGGGTAAAACCTTATTCAATTGTGACACCACCTTAAATCACATTCCCATGGACTACAATATGTGGTGATGACATGTGTCAACATGATCCCATGTTGGGTTTGGAGAATATTAAATCTTAAGTAGTTTTTCAATGAGTAGAAATTACTTTTCTAAAAATAAAAGGAATTAAATCAAGCCTTAACCTTGTAATGTTAGAGATGATGCTAGATCATCTATAGGACCCTTGTGTGTGATGATTGCAAGTAGTTAAGTATTGTTTGGTGATTGTGTACCTCGTATTTATTCATAGACGCTAGTACCGACCAAGGATACGAGGAGGAAGGAGGATACTACGAAGAAGAAGCCGAGGAGAACTTCAATCACTGCTCTGCTCAAGGCAAGCTAGTAACCTTGCAAGCTAACACTTGCAATTTAGCAAGCTTAAACTGATATTGATGCAAGCTGATACTATACCTATGAAAGATAACCCTTGCAAGATATCCTACTAATGCAAAAAACCCATACTTGTTCTATGACTACTATATGCCTTAAGCATATGTGACCATACCCACTTGATAAACCAATCCTAGTTTTACTTACAAGCTTCTTACTTTATTTCTTTATCAAAGCTTACTCAAGTGACTGGTAGATATTGGAAAGATGCTAAAGGTTGCATAAAGAGCATAAAATTTGGCCTAAGTTAGAAACCTTGATATTAGCCTGAGACATAAGGTTGTCCTTAGTTGAAACTCCACTAGTTACCACCCCTCATTAGTATTGCCCCCACCTGTATATGCTAGTGCTAAGCATAAAACTTGATCAACTTTTAGATGGGAATACTTGATGGAAAAATGGTTATGAACACCTTAGAATGATGGATCATTCTATTGAAATTTTTTGGACATGTGTTTCCAAAAACACCTGATGATTTTGGTGATGAAAATGTTGAGGCATGAGCCTTAGCCCTTTATAAAACTGATGGTTGTCTGGATGCGATACCATTCCAATTTTACCTGCATAAACCACAATACCCGAATATTGGGTAGGGCTTGACTGGAAACTTATATTCCTTAGTATTAGTTCCCTCACGGCCAAGGTCTGAGCTGAGGCTACCTTGTGAAGATTGTCCACCTGTGCAGTACCCAAGATGACAGTTGGTCATGGTTGGGAGGCCAAACTCACAGGAGAGGTGCTTATACTCGGGCGTGTAATCGAAAGGTTAGGATTGATTATCCGGATACTAAGTATGGTGAATTCAGGATTTGTTCCTGACGGATGTATCGAATGTTGTGGTGAAAGTGTGCAATCTCTACAGAGTGTTAAACTATTCGAATAGCCGCGTCCGCGGTTATGGACAGTTGGAGTGGCCATACTGTTCCTCCGTCAGACTTTTCAAAATGACTTGTGAAATGAATTGAGACTTTGACTTGACCACAACAGAGTTGTGACATGAGTTACAAGATCCCACTTAGGAGTTATAAAATTGTGACTAGCTTTGGAACTTAGTAGAGATAAACCTGGCTTTTGCAAAACAACCTTAGAGCTTAGTGTCCTATTATCCAAAAATCCCTTACCTGTTAGTACTAGTTTGCGAGTACTTAAAGAGTACTCATGGCTTTGTCCCTGGCTATTCCCATGGCCAGACTATGAAGAGGAGTACCTGGAGGATGGACCCCAGGAAGGTTACAACAACTAGGATCATCTCCCATCGTCAGCATTGCCTGTGACCCTGAAGATGGAGCTTCGCCTACGCTACCGTTATTATTACGTATTCCGCTACTTGATGTTGTATTAAGAACTGGATCATGAGATTCCTATTTGTGTAAGAACTTATGTATCGTTTGTAATGGATGATGTACTATGGTATCCAATTCTGTTATGTCTCGCAAAAATGGTAATCCTGGGATTGCGATGTATGGCATAACAGGCATCTGGGATTAAAAATCCGGGTGTTGACACATCATCTCATTAGAAGAACATGTATATGTTGCAACTTTTTCTCGCTCGCGCCTACATTATTCGAACTTGGCAACGTTGCTTGATTCAGCACCTATATAAGCTCTCTCTAGTGGGTCCCACATGTCTCTCCCTAAATGAAACATGCTATGATGGAATTTTTCTCACTATCTCCTCCATGTTTTGAACTTGGTAACATTGCTCGATGCATCAGCCATTTATATAGGATACCAGGACCCACATGTCAGCAACTCATTAGAAAGAAACGTGTGCATGCTAGAGTTTTTTCACGCACGCGCCTCCGTGTTTTGAACATGGCAACGTTTCTCGATACATCGACCGTTTGTACAAGCTCGTGGGTCCCTGATGTCAGCCTCTCGGTACAAGAAACATGTGCATGCTGGAATTTTTACTCGCTCGCGCCTCCCTGTTTGGAACTTCGCAAAGTTGCTCGATGCCTCCTCTATATTAGGTGTCTCTGGTGGGTCCCACATGTCAGCCTCCTCTGTAGAGGTCACGTGTGTATGTTGAATATTTTTTCAGTCGCGCCCCCATTTAGAGCTTGGTAATGTTGCTGGGTCCCAGAGGTCAGCCTTCTCTATGCAAAAAATATGTATGCTAGAAATTATATATATATATTGATAAACCTAGGATTTGAATCGAATTCAAGACATCAACAAATGGCAACTGCATGTGCTTCCACTACGCCAAGAACCAACTATGCTACTCCTAAAAGATTAGGTTTAGAAATGTTGAAATTAGTTAAAATGAAAAGGCAGCGATCCTGACGATTGCCATAAAAAATGCTACATGGTCTATATAAATAAAACTTGGGTAGGAAAAACTTGCACTATACTTTATCAGAATGGAACGGAAAATGCTAAATTAATAAGTAATTGGGTGATACAAAAAAATTGGGTCCAATCTTGTGAATAAATGGGCTTATTATCATGGGCTTCTTAAGTGTGCTTCATGCTTAACAAAAGTAACAATGTGTTGAGGGTTGCCGGCCCACGGCTGATCTGACCCCAGAATGGATAAATTAGATTTTTGGCCAGAGTTGGGTCGAAAGTAGTATTTTCTAATGAGCTCCTCACTGAAGTTGCAATGTTTTGGGTCGTACTTGGGTCGAATGTCCAATCTTTTCGTTATCTCCTTAGTGAAAATTCAATGTAGTTGGTGAAATGTACTGGGGTTTGGCGGCTCTTCTCACCACCAAAGGCTAATTAAGGGAAGTTTTTTTAAACAAGATTATATGAAGTTTTTTTTTCCGAAGAGGGTTTGTAAAATTCATTTCCATAGGATGATTAATAAAAATACATTGTACTAAAGGTCGATGGTCCACTTGACCTGGCTGTACCAACGCGACATCCAAAAGAATGAAGTTGGAATGGGAGAAAATTGAACGATGTTGTAAGACTTGATATGACCTAGCTAGCAAAGAACTTTGGCAACACTGGATTCGAACATGGAAAGTACTAGAGGAAGTTTGACTGATTGACATAAAATCGTGTCATATTCAAGTCTTCTAGCGCAGGGTCATCTCAGGAAAGGTCATATTTCAAGATGGTTTGGGTGGCTTTGAATCTTCCCAATCGATTTGATGTACTCAAAGCCATGTAATCATGCCATTTAAACTGTAGGTGATAGAGACATAGTGGCCTTGACATTACTAGCTTCAGATAGCTCGGGTAAGCACCAGCTTACTGGTCACTCGAATTGTATGCTTTAGTATGATAATATTAATACATGCCACAATTAGCGCCAACATGTGGCATTATCATCATGCAAGAAGTCAAATAATTCACATATTTAGTTCAAATTTCCGAACACAATAAATACAACCAGTTTGTACACTAGCACATCACATTACAATGTTAGTACATCAGAGCTTGACTTGTTCATTTCACATACACTGGCAGAGTTTGCATAAATATTTTTTTAGAAGATTGCATAAACATTTTATGTGCCTGCTTTGGCGTACCAAGCTTAGATCAATTACGGACCAGTTAAAGCCTGTTTCCTGGCCACAGTGACCTACTTTTTCTGTCCAGAAGGAATATTCCTCTGAAAATATAAAGCTGCATAGTAAGAGTATTAATAAATATAGTACATAAATGACATTGCGAGATAAGCACCGCTACATGGATTATAACATGGAAGGAAATACTAATTACAAAAGCATGTCATGGCTCATATAAACTGATTCAATCTAGCCAATAAAACTAGTATATTAACAGTCAAATGTTGAACCACGATGCAAAAAAGATGACACAGCGATACACGAGAAAGATGCACAGCTCAGTCTAGAAACAGAACAACGAGCCTACCACACCTAAACTCGGCCTAAACCAAATTTCCGCCTGTCGCACACTGTTCCAACCATCTTTGGGTAGGCTGATAACTACCACAGGCTCACCTTCAGTTGGCTGCAGGTTGTAACGTTTAATCTAAATGAATTTTATTCCGCGAAACCTCATGTATGTTGTGTAGACACAGTTTTTCCTCATGAATAGGAACAATGTGCCATCAGGAGCCTGGCATCCGCATTTCTTCATCATCTTGTCAATTATTGGATAATTGAGACCGAGAAATAGAGAGTTGTCTCCCAGACTATTAACCTGCCTTCAAACGATGACCCCTGTAGGCCCAATATTGCTAGGATCATGTTCAAAAACATAGACACGAGCGGATGGATATAGGCGTAAGTTAGTCCCATTTTGTGCATGGGGAATGACTTCAGCCTCTTCTCCATGGGCAACCCCCATGCCATATGTCGTAATTATGATCATCAAGCGTTCGCCGTCAGCCGATAGAGCGAGGAACCACATGCCTGACCGATAATTTAGAATAGGTGCTGAGATTACAAATGGTAGCTCCTTATTTCCTGCAACATCTGAATTGTAGACAAAAAGTGTGTTACAGGGATACATATTATAACACCAGCATTCTTCAATGTTCATGCTAACAGTGTGAATAGGAAAATCCTAATTAGTAATTGGTTTTTCCTATTATGCTTCTTCCATATCTTACTTTCCTAGTTGTTGTATGTTTTAAAAGAGGGACCTATCTTTCAGTTAAATAAAAAATGAGGGACCCTTTGGATCATATGAACACATGAATGATAAAAAATGCTGGCAGCACCACTTTTTATTGACATAGAGGCATTTACATTTCAATCCTATAGGATTAAATACCTATAGGGTTTTGGATCAAGTGTAGTGTTTGATTGCACATGAAATCCGAAGGAATTGTACAAAGAGGTTGGAGTGGATGGAAAATTTCCTCCAAAATAGAGTGCAAATCTTTGAAGGAATTCATAAGGATTATACTCTTTTGAATCGAACAGCTTTTATAGAATAAAATCGGTCCAAATCCTACAAAAATCTTACGCTGATCCAAAGGAAAACATTGGTGTCCTACAAAAATCCTATGTGATTCCTACAATCTGAGGAGGGCCTAAAAGTACAAACCAATCAAGAAACCCGACTTTAGTGTGTTGCCCTCACATTTGAGATGCTGGTTAATAATCTTCATATTCTGACAATGAACAAACTTAATAAGTGCAGGGACGCCGTCATACAATATATTTTTTAAAGACTTATTATTGGTACTAATTAATTAGTAGAAATTGTTCATCCATATTTTTTAGGACATGAAGGGTGTGCTCATTCAATCATATGAAAGGTAAAACATAAGGAAGGTAGTTAAGGAACAACTTTAGTAAATCACTCACAACGTATCATGAAACTAGAATTACCTTCAATGTGGGATCCCAGCAGTAGGTGCAGCCTTCACCTACGACCGCAAAAATCAGGCCATCGTGTTTAGTGGCATCATGGTACTATCGGCTTCCATGACCTGAATGGTCCAGACATCTCCCAACTTTGCTACGGCCTTCCAGGTAGGCGATTTCACTGTCAAACAACGCGAGGAGCTTGTAGTCTGTGTAACCCCCAGCTTCTATGGGCACTCTGCAGATTACGATCTTCAATAGGTCAAGACATCCATCCCACGACTTTTCATACTTTTCTCCATAGCTGTGGATTCGCGAAAAAACAAAATATTGAAATATGCATGAGTATAGAAAAGAGTAAAGGTAACTGTGGGAACCCTGGCTGGCTAGTAGAACTACTTGTTATATATTGGTAATGACTGTCACTCAATGCAACAAGTATCCATCGATGGAAGGTTGATTACTCGATAGGTGTAGATGTTAGCTAGGCACCAGACACCACTCGGGTCCACGGCGGCGAGCCAGTCGCCGTTCATGCCCACCCAGAATTTTTCATGCATGAAGGGAAGGATGGCGGTGCGTCGAGGATGGTCGAGGGGCACCACGTCATACACGTGTCGTGCAGATGATTTTCCATCACCTCGTCATAGTGCTCGTCGAACCAATGAGCAGGCTCAGGCATCAGTAGGAAGGGTTCATTTCGATGGTGCAAAGTCCATTTCGTACCTTTGTTGTTGCCGATATGATCGTACAACATCTTCCAGCATGCGGCTAGCCTAACGGTGCTGGAAATGTCCAGACGCTGAACGATGAGATCGACAACGTTCGGGCTGAGTTGATCCCACTTTCATCGCCCGCTTTGATTCAAATCGGCCATCACAGCCAGATGCATTTAGGGGGAGTAGGTTGATGCAAGTGCGATTGGGGTTTTTTGGAGGAGGAGAGGGAGCATTAATGCAAGAAAAGGGTGAGAAGAGAGAGCGTGGGGGCAGATCATGGGCGGTGTGCGGACTGGGGAGTGGGGAAGAAGATGGAGATCCAAAGAAAAAAACGAGAGGAGTGAGATTTTACTTGCTTGGTCTATCAACAACAGGATCGAGGACGTCACCGCCGCCTAGAATTTACTGTATGTTATACTAGCATGCCACAGAGCTACTCCTACGTATCAGAGATGCAGTATGGTCTAGTCATATCAGTTTGACCAGAGGGTTTTCTTTTTACAGCATTCATTTGAACATAGTATTTTCAACAGAAAATAGGAGGACGAACTACTACTAGTAGTAGTAGCCGCGATATGGACACATGTACCTTCACCTTGTTCCCCTACACGCAGAAGTCATAGTACAAGGAATGAAAATATATACACCGGATTCAATGCACATACGGGTGTGTCCGTGGTAATTTTTGCATGTTTCATGTGTTCATATATACATGGAATTACACATATCCAGCATGCAACCGTGCAGGAAAATGAGAGATGTGTGCTACATGCACAGACACAAGATTTAACGTGCATGATTTCTTGTTAATGAGAACCTGCATGCAGCATGCGCTCAGAGCCACTAGAGACGTCCACGACGGAAAATACAATTTGCCACTTGTTGCACCCGCAACTAGTTGTTGCATGTCGCACTTCCAAGTTCTTCATAAAATATGAAATAAATCATAAACATATCGAATATAGTTTTTGAATTTCTAGACCAAAATATTACATGGTTTGGCCACCACAAAATTAGCAAATGAACAAAAGATATCGTTCGATTAGGATTTTTCTTTTTTACATAGGCCACGTAAGATCATATTACAGGAACGGGTATTGTAGATGCACGAGAAACAACACATCCAATGTTCCTGATTTATTTCACATTTTTTGAGAACTTGGAAATGCAAAAAATAATAAAGGGGTGTGGGCGCAACGAGTTGCAGAATAATCGACACACACTGACGAAAGCTACAAAAGAAGTTTGATCAAATTGCACATCTTGCACTTATATTGCGGCGAAATGAGCGATTTGAGTATAACAAGTTAATGCCTCAGGGCCATGCGATACAAATGAGGCAAAGAAAATAATTCAACATACGCAAATACCTATTCCATATGATCACTATGTTCAGCCCATCTTCCTTGAACTGTTAATTATGACGGTTCCAATCCTTCGCATTGGCCAAGCTTGTGACGAACCACAACGGAGTCTGCCACCAATTCCAGCCAATGTTTGTTGAGAAACCAACAACGACGTCTTGATGATTCTACTAAACGGCATATTTCAGGACTAAAATTAAATCCATCAAGGCTAACTTCATGCGGCGAGGTGTATACACAACTGCTCCTTATTAGATCTCCAGGGCCAGGTCCTGCAGAGCCAACTAGAGTAGTAATCGGACAGTTTAATCCAAGGAAGATAAAAAATGCCGCAAGGTTAAAAACCCTCCACCATTTCCTCGGTGGAAGTAACCTACTAGTGTCAATCGAGAAAACATGGCAGAAAAACCCAGTAGAATAGGCGTGAATAGTGCATCCATGATGATAAGCAATATTATCAGCGACTGGATAACCACCATGAGTACTATCATACCGCCTATCACTAACACCCTCAGTATTGGTCAGAATAAGGCTACCACCATCAGGAGATCTTGCTAACCACCAAAGATCATACCGTACTCACGATTACCGTAAAAATCAGGTGGCCCCGGAAGGCGCACATGACCTTGCAACAAAAGAACATTCAGAATTCAGTTCGGCAAAATTAGAATGATGAAGCTAAAAAAATTTAAGGATGGAAATTTTATCCCATGCCTGAGGATCCCATGCATAAACATTGCCAATACGAGTTACAGCATAGATAACTCCCTTGTGGATAATTGCATCGCGGTAGCTGAACATGCTGAAATGGTCCTCAAGAACAATCTAGATACCATGAGGACCATCAAGGAAGGCAATTATAGTGTCGAAGATGGCCAACACAGAGAAATCCTTGTAGTTCCGAATAGCTATCGGAACTCGGCAAATTGCTATCTTCAGTAGATTAGTTGGCTGACCAGCGGCCACAAACTTAAGTACCTTGGAGCTGGCCTCAAAGTCGAAGATTGCTGGTAGACGAATCCGGTGATGAGTGAACACATTCACGAGGTCCCAGTTCCAGGCGAGGCCAATAGTGGCGATCCAATCTCCATTCGCGCCTGCCCACTTCTTACCCTCACAGTCTGGCATCACAACATCGGAGGAGGACCTTTCCAGCGGCATTAGCTCGCACATGATCTAGCTAAACTTTTGTCGTGGATTCTGCTTGCCCCTGCCGCAATAGTAGCTGCCCCTGTAGAACTGCTTCTTGCGATTATCGCGGTAGAAGACATTGTACTCACGCGGTAGCTCAGTTGGGTGAGAGTGAAGAACACAGGGGAGATCAAATGGATGAGATTTCACCAGGAATGCACTATGTGTTGCTAAGTAGAGATAACGTTTGCAGCAGGCGACAAGGCTCGCGGGGGTGATGACTTTGCATCTGGCTGAGATTTCTTCAAGGGGGCCATCGGAAAACACCCTAGAAGTGTCACTATCATCGATCGATTGGGCCATCGCAAGGAATAGCTTGATAAGTTGGGGGACGATGGTCTTTGGTTTTGATTGGGTTTTGGAGGAGTGAGGGAGCGACAGTTGGCACGGAAACACGAAAAATAGTCTATCAAACTGGTCGCCGGAGCTGATCCTAAAGCGGCATGGAGGCATTGGCGGGTGACTGTATTGGTGTGCGAGTGGGAATGTCCGTCACCGGGATGTTGGAGGTGAAGTGAGTATGGAGATCGAGGGCAAGGAAAAATACAATTTTAAATAAAACCAAGCGTGCATTCTTTCTCTCTGCTAAATCTACTATGACTATCGAACTAGGCTCCGGAGATGATCCGAAAGCGGCATGGCAATGTTGGCATGTGCTAAGGTGGGACATGGCGAGTGGGGATAAGCGAGAAGACGAAGGGGAAAGGACAAAGAGCAAAGGAAAATACTACTAGGGAGTAGAATAAATCAATTGAAATTGTACCGACTGGAGTAGGTCTGGCCTTCCCTACAACATAGCTAGCCTAGCACGCCATGGATCTGTACTGTCTTGTCAAATGAATGGTCATGGTAGAGAGACGGTCTGGAGTATACTCGGAGCTCCTCTTTGCCGAACGTATGAATAAACCTTGGATCTTCTACATTCATCATCGTGTGCACGCACATTCGCAACAAGTACTTCCATTGGTAAACGGAACCAAAGCTGGAATACTCCCGAACTCTTGTTGTACGGTACAAAAACAAAAATGCTCACAAAATGGGCTACCTCCAAAAGATTTTTCTTGAAACTTTCAAAGCAACCTAAATTTTGCTTGTAGTTCAAATTTGACCTAATTTCGATAAATCTACATAAAATCATTCAAGTGGGAAGAGTTAGCTAGGAAGTTTGAAAACTCATAAAACATAGGAATCGTTAGTACTTGGTCCACCTAATATGTCTAGAACATTGTTGCATTGACACTGATCTGAACAGGATTACACTTTTTTAGAAACCTCACAAGCTTTTCCTTAGACCATGATCCGAACATTATTACATTGACACCGATGCTTAGCCAAATTGCAAACAGAGCAAACTCAACCTCATACAGAGTACAGTACCACTTAATGACTTCTAGGGGGACTCCGCAGTCTTCTCAGGCAACTTGGCAGTATCCTCCGTGGGCAACTTGGCTGCTTCCTCCGCGGTAACATCCCCAAAAAGCGACTCGTGGATGTTGGGCAACACGTCGCCATGCGCGATTGTGATGCCGACCAACAGCTTGCTTTGATCCTCGTCGCGCATGACACCGAGCATCACGTGCCTCGGGATCATGCAGATCTTCTTGCTGTCCTTGGCGACTTGGCCAACGAGCTCCAGCACCTCGGCGGTAAGGTACTCGAGAACGACCATGAGGTAGACGAGAGCACTGAAGCCTATGCGCTGGGAGTACCGACCCTCCTTGAGGTAGCGCCCGATTCGGCCGACAGGGAAATGAAGCTCGGCCTTGACGGACCTCATCACCTGCTTCTTCCTGTGCCTTCCTGTTGCGAGACTATGACCTTGAGTGGCCACAACAGGATTTAGAAGAGTGCGACATGTCTTCTTTTTCTCCACAACTTTTGTCGCCGACACCGGGATATTCTTCTTCTTCCCCCGGGGAGCTCCGGTCTTCGGAGCCATAGATGCGAAGTCATAAAGCAAGGGGGAGAAGAGGAAGAAAGATTAATTGTGGAGGTCAGGTGAAGGTGTCCATGTCCCTTATATTGACAACATCCTTTTTACTGTTTTACTATGAATTTTTAATAAAAGAATGTGTGTATCAAACGATGCACAGGACGGGGTTCTAATCCCATTTTCGAAAGAAAAAAAAAACGACCTTGCTCATTTTTGCAATGTTTCCATATTTTCTTTGAATTTTTTAAAACATGGTCAGGTGTCGGCATCAAAATTCATACAAAGAGGTTGTATCTTTCAAAATAGTCGTTGGTTTTCAGTATGACCGTGTGGGTACAATAATTATATATGAATTTCGGACAACTTTCCCACTTGGACTTCAAATTTTACCTAATTTGGTCAATTGCCAAAAAGTCATTTAAGTGTGACAAGTTAGATAGAAAGCTCGAAAATTCACGAGTCTTGTTAACCATAAAACGTACTCTATTTTATAAATTTATTGTGTTGTGGCATTCAGAGCCATACTCTTTGCACTACCTTTAAGAAACATTTACATGTGGCACTTCTAGAATTTTTTTTTTTGAAAACATAAAAGTTGAAAAGTCACATTAATAACATTAGTATGTCATGCCAAGATGCACTCATCTACCAGATAATGGCCATGACCTTTGATCATTATTTAGCTTTAAACAGAAGTATGTTAACACATCCTTGGTTATATTGTGAAGCAAATGTTTTTAAACCTTGTCAAAATTCATGTTTATCATTTACAAAAGAGGACACCATACGCAAGTCCTTAAATTTTTTTATTACATTCTTTAATTTATAGAAAATAAGCGGGACGGGTTATGTAGATATGACCTTGACATTGGTAACTTGGCTTGAAGTGTGAACAATCCTCATCGTCATCCTCGGCCTCCTCCTCAACGTCGTCCTCAGACTACTCTTCCTCGGTCTCATCGTCCATATTATCAGAGTCGCTCGGCGTAGGTAGCGGTGTCCCTTCGAAAAATCACTTCCAGTTACTATCTTCTTCATCTAAGGAGTCGGACAACGGTGGGAGCCATGTCCCGTAGACTGAGTATAGGCTTCTATGCGGACTTTTGGGGACGTTACCATTTGTCAGGTCAATCGACGTGTTCTAGAGAGAGTTGTCATACAATATTTTGGAAGGTAACAAATAGAGGTCGAGTTCTAAACAACGGCAGGTTGGGTGTTTTGGGTGAGACGAGGGGTGTGTACTATTGCAATTTATAATGTCTATTTACATCGTGCTTGTATTAATTCCCTGAAAGGTGTCCAAAAATATCATAAATAGATTGTACCCGACTTGTCCCGCCAGAAAAAAAAGGATTATACGAGAGTCATCAGTTCTTGATTTTTCTGGGCCCAAGGAATTTAGGAGGCGCCTGTTTTATACAAAAATGGAGAGAATCATGCAGATCATGCTAAACTACTTGGTGTCTCGTACCTCCTCCGATCAAAATTAAGTGTCTATACATGCTTATCTATAGTGCATTAGTGTACACTACACAAAGTTGCATCACCGAACTTGATTGATGGTGACATGGTGTGGGCCCCGTATTTTTGTGCACCGCTGCATCTTAGACTAGAAGTTTAACATTGCGCGAAAACTTATATTGAGAAGGAATTGAAGGAGAAATGGAGGATGGATGGTGAGAGGGGCGAAGGAGAGATAAAATCGAGAGGTAGAGTAGGTGTACAAGTATCATGTGACATCACACCGCCTTCAACTCTTATCGTGCTGCCTACGCGTGCTCACAGTCTCTTCTTGTTCTTTGATACTCTCCTCCATTTCGAGCCATATTCTTCGTTGTACTGGTACTACTTGATTTACAGAAAAATCATTCCTCTCACTAGGAAAATTGAGATTATCTCTTTTCCTAATACTTGTTGGAAACTCCCCTTTGTCAACATTGTTTACCATGCCAAGGTAAACCAATCTACTAAATATGGGAAAATTATCATAAACATCATGTTGGATATGGCCATGACCTTGGTCTTTCCTCTTTCGGCTTGAAACTTGTGCGCATACATGCTGCGCCAATTTTGTGAGGTATGTTTTTCCAAAGTTATCAAAACTCATGTTTACCATTTTTCATGGCAGGTAATACACACAAAAGTACGCCATTTGTAAGGCTTTGTTTTTAGGATTTTTCTTTATTTTCTTCAACTGATCTCAAAATAGGGTCAACATTGTCGGTATGCAAATTATTAACAAAAAATTAATCTTTCGACTTGGAAGTTCTCGTATATTGATTTCCTGGTGGGTATAATACCTTCAAAGGCCCTATATAAAATCTTAAGAGAAATCTACCATTTACTTATACTTCAAATTAATTTGACCTAGTTTCTATAAATCCACATAAATCCATTTAAATGCCGAAGTTAGCTAGGAAGCATGATCCACTATGTCTAAAACCAATGGCTTGTGGAATTGTGAACCATATTATTTGGACTTTTTGCAAAGAAAAAACACCGTCATCGATAGGAAAAATTGAATGTATTTTTTTCTAATTTTTTAGAAACTCCTACAAGCAACAATGCTTACTATGCCAAGATGCACCCATCAACCAAACTAATGTGAGAACTCTATCAAATCATAAACTATAATGTCGATATGGCCATGATGACCTTGGTCGTTCGGGTTGAAACCCAATAATGTCCATACGCATGGTAGGCCAATATTATGAAACCATTTTTCAAAACTTATGTATTCCCCTGGTTACCGTTTTCATGGCATGTAGTGCTCGTGACAGGATAGGACATCATGCATAAATCTTTTGTTTTTCCTTTATTTCATGTCATTGTTTTCAAAATGGATTCAAATTTGTAAAGATGAAATCATAGTAATAAGTCTGACGATTCTTCAAAACTCTGAGTGGTTTCTGATATAAACATTGAGCGCCACATGGGTAGCTACACAAGCTTTTTTCGTTAAACTTTCAACTCAACCTACAATTTACTTGTAGTTCAAATTTGACCTAATTTCGATTCATCGACATAAGTCATTCAAGTAGATAGAGTTAGCTAGGACAAAGTTTGAAAACTCAGAAAACATGGGGATAATAAGTACAACATGTTGGTCACTATATAGGTCTAAAAGCTTGTATTCTGGCTTTTAGATCCAATATTCTTTGGACTTTCTCTACGAAATAAAAACAATCTCGCCATCACTCGGAAAATTGACATAGTTATTTCTTGATAGTTGGAAAATAACACTGACGAAGATATTGTTTACTAAAAGAAGATGTACCACACATCTACCTCTGAAATGATATTTAATTCGAGAGTAATCTATCGCGCTTACTAGTAGCTCAAGTTTGACCTAATTTCGTTAAATTGTCAAGATGCAAAATCTTAGCAAGAAGTTGAACATATTTTCAAAGCTCTCGGTGGTGGTTCATGATATTTTAAATGCCCCTCCCCCGAAGGTACCTCAAATAAATTGCGAAACTTTCAAACCAAACCTACAATTTTCTTGTAGTTCAAATTTGACCTAATTTCGATAAGTTGCCTCAAAGTCATTCAAGGGTGCAGAGTTAGCTAACACGAAGTTTGAAAACTCATAAAATTAAAGATAGGAATTGTAAGTGAAACATGTTGGTCCACTTAATATGTCCGGAAGCTTGGCTTGTGGCATTCTGATCCATATTCTTCAGACTTTCTTTATGAAAAAGAACAATCTCGTAATTACTCAGGAAATTGAGAATTTTCTTTCCTGATAGTTGGAAACTCACACCGAAGACATTGTTTACTACAAGAAGATGCACCCATCTACCTATGAAATTACATTTAATTCAAGAGAAATTAATCTATCGCGCTTACTTGTATCTCGTAATTAGCTAGGAATCTTGAAAAATGGAATTATATAAGAAACCGTGGTCCACTTTGTGTGATGACTTGGAGGGTTGCATTTTATTCTAATTGTGGTATCCCCCCCAGAGCGAGGTGCTTCATTTTCATATGGACGGTGGAAGTACAAGTTACATCAAGGACGTCGTAAAAAATGTAAATTACATCCAAGTCCATGCATTTAGCACAAGGTCCCTGAAACTAAGAAATGAAGTGTGTTTTGAGGTTTGCACATACTAGTGTTCATTGTGCTAAAGACTATGAATAGAATCTTCTAGATCCTAAGAATGGAAAATAAGATCCAACTATTAGCAATGTTTGGATTTGCCAGTCTTGATCCAACTGTCCATGTTCAAAGTTATCCGTACACTATATATTGTTTTTTTTGACGAAAAAGATAAGATAAGAAGTACTACCATGAACAGCCGTTCTTTTGAATAACCCTTCCCTCTTGATGTTTGGGAAGCAAGTGAAAATTTCGATACCGAAAAAGTTTGAATATTTTTTCCACCAATGACCAAAGTGGTTTCCTTCCTATGTACTACTCCTCCTACTCCACACCAATGTGGATGCCGAACATGCCAGAGAAACAGAGCCTCCCTCTCAAAAATAAAAATAAACAGAGTTGCCCTACCAAGGCACACGTGCGCAGTGCCATCTTGTGGACGAGGGAGAGATCAGCCGGGCCGGTGCACGAGGGGAGAGGAATGGAGAGATGAGGGGCAGCGAAGGAGATAAAAAACACACTCTTTTTTTGTGTACACTATAGCTGTAGGGTGGCAGGAGTAACTCGTGTCAGGAACCCATCATAACTTTGGTCTTCGCCGCTTCCCTCTTCCCCTGCATACGTTTTATTCTCTCTTCACTTATTACAGCGTGTTGACAGAGGTGAGCATATGTATACTACGAGTGGGCCATCCAATATGTTTTCCATAAGGAAAAAAAGGTAGTCCCGATGGACTTCCATATACAAAGTGGAAGCTATCCTCGAGCTAAAGGTTCACCCTTAAGCTCATCATAGGTAGTCCATAAGCATTAAAATATTGATATCTAGTACATAGAGCAATCGAAAACAAATTTTAATCACAAGACCATGAGAGGGTAGCTCTTACATGTGGGTCCTATCTTATGGACAAGTCTGACTAGATACATTGTAGTGCAATCAACTACTAGCTTGGTGGTGCAATCAACTAGTAGCTTGGTATTAGCAAGTGGGTCCCATATTAAACATAGCGTTGGCCAAATACAAAGGTGATGCCTTGAGCTCTACCATTTAGACAGTGTCTATATGAGAGGATTCGTGGGACCTACTAAACTAAAGATGCTAACTTTTGCACAACTTTCAAAGAAACCTATAATTTTCCAGTAGTTCAAGATTGACCTAATTCCGGTAAATCGGCATAAAGTCATTCATGTGGGCAGAGTTAGCTAGGCCCAAGTTTGAAAAAACATAAAACATGGGAATCATAAGTACAACATGTCGGTACACTATAAATATTTGAAACGTCTAAACTTATGGCATTCTGATCCATATTCTTCAGACTTCCTTCAAGGAAAGGAACGATCTCGTAATCACTCGGAAAATCAAGAATGTTCTTTCCTGATAGTTGGAAATTCACACTGATAACATTGTTTACTAAAATAGGATGCACCCCATCTACCTTCGAAAAGACATTTAATTGAAGAGCAATCTATCTCGCTTACTCGTACCTCAAACTTGACCTACTTTCGTTAAGTCGTCGAGATGAAAAATCTTAGCAAGAAGTTGAACATTAAAACTTTCGGTGGTGGTTTATGATATATTAAATGACCCCCCGATGGCTACCTCAAGAAAATCACAGAACTTTCAAAGCAACCTACAATTTTCCTGTAGTTCAAGATTGACCTAATTTAGATAAATCGGCATAAAGTCACCCAAGTGGGATGAGTTAGCTAACCCGAAGTTTGAAAAATCATAAAACATGGGAATTGTAAGTAAAATATGTCGATCCACTATAAATATTTGAAAGGTCTGCTTGTGGCATTCGGGTCCATATTCTTCAGACTTTCTTCATGGAAAGGAACAATCTCGTCATCGTCACTCGGAAAATTAATAATGTTCTTTATTGATAGTTGGATACTCACACTGATGGCATTGTTTACTAGAAATTATATGCACCCATCTACCTTCTAAAATATAACTAGTAATTTAAGAGGAATCTACCTGGCTTACTGGTAGCTCGAGTTTGACGTACTAATTTTGTTAAATTGTCAGCATGCAGAATTTTAGCAAGAAAAGGAACCTGCTATCAAAACACTCGGTGGTGGGTTGTGATATATTAAACGCCCCTCCCCCAATGGTTACCTCAAAATATCGCAAAACTTTCAAACCAAACCTACAATTTTCTTTTATTTCAAATTTGACCTAATTTCGATAAGTCGACATGCATCAAGTCATTCAAGGGGGCAGAGTTAGCTAGGACGAAGTTTTAAAACTCATAAAATTAAACATAGGAATTGTAAGTGAAACATGTTGGTCCACTTAATATCTCCGGAAGCTTGGCTTGTGGCATTCTGATCCATATTCTTCGAACTTTCTTTATGAAAAAGAACAATCTCATCATTACTTGGGAAAGTGAGAATGTTCTTTCCTGATAGTTGGAAACTCACAACGACGACATTGTTTACTACAAGAAGATGCACCCATCTACCTCTGAAATTGCATTTAAGAGAAATTAATCTAATGCGCTTACTTTTAGCTCAAGTTTGACCTAATTTCGTTGAATCGACAAAGAAGTGAATTGCAGGAATTTAGCTAGGAAGCTTGAAAAATAGAATTATATAAGAAACCGTGGTCCACTTTGTGTGATGATTTGGAGGATTGCATTTTCTTCTAACTGTGGTAGGGCCCCCGGAGCAAGGTGCTTCAGTTTAACATGGACGGTATAAGTACAAGTTACATCAAGGGCCTCGTAAAAAATGTAAATTACATCCTAGTCCATGCATTTAGCACAAGGTCCTTGAAACTAAGCTATGAAGTGTGTTTTAAGGTTTGCACACACTAGTGTTCATTGTGCTAAAGTCTATCAATAGAATATTCTAGATCCTAAGAATGGAAAATAAGATCCAATGGTTAGCAATGTTTGGATTTGTCAGTCATGATCCAACGGTCCATGTTCAAAGTTATCCGTACACTATATAGTTTTCTTTGACAAAAAAGCTAAGATAAGAAGTACTATCATGAACGGCTGGTATTTTGAATAGCCTTTCCCTCCTGATGTTTCGGAAGCAAGTGAAAATTTTAAAACTGAAAGATTGAATCTTTTTCCTGCCGAGGACCAAAGTTGTTTCCTTCCGATGTACTCCTCCTCCTACTCTACCCCAACGTGGCTGCCGAACACACTAGAGAAACAGAGCCGCTCTCTCAAAAATAAAAATAAAAATAAACAGAGCCGCCGTACCAAGGATCACGTGCGCAGGTCCACGTTGTGGACGAGGGAAAGATCAACCGAACCGGTGCGCGAGGGGATAGGGGTGGAGAGATGAGAGGCAGCGAAGGAAAGAGAGAACACACACTTTTTTTGCGTGCATCGGTATTGAAATTTACTACTAGTAGAGTGTACACTGTAACTATAAGGTAGCAGGAGTAACTCGTGTCAGGTACCGATCATAACTTTTCTCTTCGCTCCTTCCCTCTTCCCCTGCGTATGTTTTATTCTCTCTGGACTTATTACAGCGCGTTGACAGAGGTGATAATATGTCTACTATGACTGGGGAATCCAATATGTTTTCCATAAGGGAAAAAAAGGTAGTCCCGATGGACTTCCATATACATAGTGGAAGTTATCCACGAGCTAAAAACCTAATGGTTCACCCTTAAGCTCATCATGGGTAGTCCATAAGAATTAAAATATATCTAGTACACAACTGAAAAAAAATTTAATCACAAGACCATGAGAGGGTAGCTCTTACATGTGGCTCCTATCTTATGGACAAGTCTGACTAGATACATTGTGGTGCAATAAACTACTAGCTTGGTGGTGCAATCAACTAGTAGCTTGGTATTAGCAAGTGGGTTCCATCTTAAACATAGGTTTGTCCAAATACAAAGGTGATTCCCTAAGCTCTACCGTTTGGACAGTGTCTATACGAGGCAATTCGTGGGACCAACTAAACGAAAGATGCAAACTTTTGCAAACTCCCTCAAAACCAAATTAATTGACTTGGATTTGACTAGATTTGGATGTATCTAGTATTAAAACAAGTCTAGATACATCCGAATCTAGACATATCCAAGTCAATTAATTTGAACCGGAGGGAGTAGTAGTTTTACATCTTGGTTATACACTGCCAAGTGGGGCCTAGTATTTGCTTTTCCCGTTAGACACATGTGCCTTGTACTCTCCTCACCATCGTGCTAGACTCGAATTTTTTCGCAAAATTCCACCTATCTATTAATAATGATAAACAACCGTACAAAGGGACACAAATGTAAGTGGCTCTTACACACCGTATTTCCTCAACAATTTGCATGCATAATTTATTCTCGTTCTTCAGCTTTCCCCTCTATTTTGAGCTATCTTATTTACATAGAAGAACATTTTGACCTAATTTCATTAAATCTATATAAAGTCACTTAAGTGTACCAGGTTAGCTAGAGTAATCTTGAAAAATTCGTCTAAATACATGGGGATTGTAAGAAAGCAATGTCCACTTTGTATGAAAATTTGGGAAGTGACATTTTCTTTTAAATAGCACGGGTCAGCTTCAGTTAACACGGTCGATGGAAGTATATGTTGCATCAAGGACCTTATAGAAAATGAAAATGACATCTAAGTCCACCACTTGGACAATTGAGAATGTTCTTTCCTAATAGTTGGAATCTCACACCGATGGCATTGTTTACTAAACGAAGATGTGCCCGTATACCTCTGAAATGCTATTTAATTTAAGAGAAATCTATCGCGCTTATTGGTAGCTCAAGTTTGACCTAATTTCTTTAAATTGTTAACATGCAAAATCTTAGCAATAAGTTGAACCTGTTTTCAAAACTCCTAGTGGTGGTTTGTGATATATTAAATGAGCCCACGATGGTTACCTCCAAAAAATCACAAAACTTTCAAAGCAACTACAGTTTTCCTATAGTTAAAATTTGACCTAATTTCGATAAATCGGCATGAAGTCATTCAAGCGGGCAGAGTTAGCAAGGACGAAGTTTGAAAACTCATGAAACATGGGAATCATAAGTAGTACAACATGTCGGTCTAATACATGTGTATGAAATCTTGGTTTGTGGCATATTCAAATCCAATATATTTCTAACTTCCTTTATAGAAAGGAAAAATATCTCGTCATCACTCAGAAAATTTAGAATGTTCTTTCCTGAAAGTTGGAAACTCACATCAACGACATTGTTTACTAAAATAAGATGCACCCATCTACCTCCAAAAAGACAATTAACTCAAGAGTAATCCATCGCGCTTACTCGTACCTCAAGTTATTTGACCTAATTTTGTTAAGTTGTCAAGATGAAAAATCTTAGCAAGAAGTTCAACCTGTTTTCAAAACTCTCGGTGGTGGTTTGTGATATTTTAAATGACCCCCCCCCCCCGATGATTACCTCAAAAAATTGCACAACTTCCAAAGCAACCTACAATATTCCTGTAGTTCAAGATTGACCTAATTTTGGTAAATCGGCATAAAGTCGTTCACGTGGGTAGATTTAGCTCGGACAAAGTTTGAAAAAACATCAAACATGGGAATCATAAGTAGAACATGTCGGTCCACTATAAATATTTGAAAGGTCTACACTTATCGCATTTTGATCCATATTCTTTAGACTTTCTTCACGGAAAGGAATGATCTCGTCATCACTCGGAATATCAAGAATGCTCTTTCCTGATAGTTGGAAACTCACATCGATGACATTGTTTACTAAAATAAGATGCACCCCATCTACCTTCGAAAAGACAATTAATTGAAAAGCAATCTATCTCTCTTACTCGTACCTAAAGTTTGACCTAATTTCGTTAATTCGCCGAGATGAAAAATCTTAGCAAGAAGTTGAACCTTTTTTGAAAACTCTTGGTGGTCGTTCGTGATATATTAAATGACCCCCCAAAGGTTACCTCAATAAAATCGCAAAACTTTCAAAGTAACCTACAATTTTCCTGTAGTTCAAGATTGACCTAATTTAGATAAATCGGCATAAAGTCATACAAGTGGGCTGAGTTAGCTAGGCCAAAGTTTGAAAAATTAAAAACATGGGAATCATAAGTATAACATATCGATCCACTATAAATATTTGAAAGGTATGCTTGTGGCATTCGGATCCATATTCTTCAGAATTTCTTTACGGAAATGAATAATCTTGCCATCATCACTCAGAAACTTAAGAATGTTCTTTCCTGATAGTTGGATACTCACACCGATGGTATTGTTTACTAGAAAGTAGATGAACCCATCTACCTTCGAAAATACAACAAGTAATTCAAGCTCAATCTATCGCGCTTACTGGTAACTCGAGTTTGACCTGCTAATTTCGTTAAATTGTCAGCATGTAGAATTTTAGCAAGAAGAGGAACCTGCTATCAAAACAGTTGGTGGTGGTTTGTGATATATTAAACGCCCTCCCCCAATGGTTACCTCAAAAAATCGCAAAACTTTCAAACCAAACATACAATTTTCTTGTAGTGCAAATTTGACCTAATTTTGGAAAGTCGACATGCATCAAGTCATTCAAGGGGCAGAGTTAGCTAGGACGAAGTTTTAAAAACATGGGAATTGTAAGTGAAACATGTTGGTCCACTTAATACATCCGGAAAATTGGCTTGTGGCATTCTGATCCATATTCTTCAGACTTTCTTTACGAAGAAAGAACAATCTCATCATTACTCGGGAAATTGAGAATTTTCTTTCATGATAGTTGGAAACTCACACCGACGACATTGTTTAATAAAAAAAGATGCACCCATCTACCTTTGAAATTACATTTAATTCAAGAGAAATTAATCTACTGCGCTTAGTTGTAGCTCAAGTTTGACCTAATTTCGCTGAATCGACAAAGAAGTGAAGTGTGCGAATTTATCTAGGAAGCTTGAAATATGGAATTCTATAAGAAACTGTGGTTCACTTTGTGTGATGATTGGGAGGGTTGTGTTTTCTTCCAACTATGGTAGGCCCCCCGAAGCGAGGTGCTTCAGTTTGTCGGGTTCACAACACAGAAAACAAAAAAAATTCCTACGATGGGAACAACTATCTACCAAGATATATCTACTAGATACAAGCAACGGGTGGATATACATCCATATAGAACATACCCTTGAAGACCGATAAAGTTTAACGAGGTTGTACTCGTGGATGATGTAGACGAACACTTGCCGATCTCAAGATCGAGAAGGAGTCCAGCGCCGCAAATCAGAAGCGCATCCGTACTCGTACACACGTCCAAGTCAGCGAGCCACCTCCGCCTCCTCGCTCCAGCGATGTAGCAGAAGGAACAAGTATTTCTTCCCAAAAATCCACCGGGAACATGTATCTTGCTAGTCCGAGCCCATTTGAATAGACTAGAGGGGGAGCGAGATCCTTCAGGACGAGGTGTGAGTGAGAAGGAGTGAGAGGGGGGCTTTATATAGGAGGGAGGGGGCACCCCAAGGGGTGGCCGGTGCATGGGGAGATGCCTCCACCCCTTCCTCCATTCATGTGGGTGGAGCTTCCACTCACAATTTGGCCCTTCACTTCTCCACTCAAAAATCCCATTAAATTTCCACCAAATTTAATGCAATCTCTCTTTAAATAAAACTCCTTTTATTTATTCAGAATTTTGTCAACTAATTTTATGGACAAACATTCACATATAACCCCTTGCTAGTATTTCATTTCACATGCAGAAACACTTTCAGCAATTTCACCCAAAACAGTTCCGGTGTCTAGTGAAATAAATTCCTGCATTTTGTAAATCTTTTTAGCATGAAACAATTTGTTCCAAATAGTGTCGGTGTCTCTTAAGTGTGTCACCGTATGGTTTGCGAATAATACGGAAATGATAGAGACCCCTCTTGGATCAATAATCAAAAGCGTGACCTAGAGATCCATACTGACTCCCACACATTCAACGATGACTTTCTTGTGATCGTGAGAACCTTTCACGCTAGAATCTTAATCCCTTTGTCTCGCGATATATTACATGTCCGAGATTCGATCATAGGTATCATCATACCTTTTTTGATCTCGTTACTGACATGTACTCTTTTATCGTTCCCGTTATATAACATTCTAGTGATCAAATCACTTGCTTGCAAGCTAACCAATGTGATATCACCGAGAAAGCGAAGAGTATATCAATCCGTCATCGGGATGAACAAATTCCACTCTTGATCCATGGGCCTCAACATAAAACTTTAGTAGCATTGAACCCATCTTTATAATCACCCTGTTACGGTGTGACGTTCCATGTTATCAAGATAATCTTCCTGTGTTAGTGATTGACATGATCTCATGGTCTAAGGATTAGGATTACTTCGTATGTTGTTATAGCAATATAAACTCAATGACTTTGATCGTAATGCTATACTTCGGATGAATGTTCATCACACCATTCCAATAATGTTGTGACCTCGTTATTAGCAACATCAAATGTTCATGATAAGGAAACCTTGATCATCTTGTTAATCAACGAGCTAGTTTATAAGAGAGGCATAACTAGGAACTTTCTGTTTTTTATTAAACACAAATGTATTAACTTTTCCGTATTAATAGAATTATTGCATGCAAAAATAAACATCTATCATATACTTGGAATATACATAATAACAACTTTATTATTGCCTCTCAGGACATATTCCCTTTAGTCTCCCACTTGCACTAGAGACAATAATCTAGTTACATAGTGATAAATCTAACACCCATGGAGTTCTTGTGTTGATCATGTTTTGCTCTAGGGAGAGTTTTAGTCAACGGATCTGCTACATTGAGATTCATGTGTAATTTACAAATCTTTATATCTCCATCCTTGACATGCTCGTGGATGGAGTGAAACCGACTCTTAATATGCTTGGAATTCTTGTGAGACCTTGGTTCTTTGTCATTGGCTATGGCTCCATTGTTGTCACAATAGATCACCATTGGGTCCAATGCGCTAGCAACCACACCCAGTTCGGTTATGAATTCCTTCATCCAAACTGCTTCCTGAGCCGCTTCCGAAGCAGCAACATATTCGGCCTCCGTTGTTGATTCCGCCACCACGGGTTGTTTGGAACTCCTCCAACTAACCGCTCCACCATTCATGAGATATACGTATCCGTATTGGTACTTAGAGTCATCCGGATCGATGTCTAAGCTGGCGTCAACATAACACTTAGCGACGAGCTCTTCTTCACCTCCGTACACGAGAAACATATCCTTAGTTCTTCTTAAGTACTTAAGGATATTCTTGACCGCTATCTAGTGTTCCGATCCTGGATCAGATTGGTACCTACTAGTCAAAGTAATAGTGTGTGCTACATCCGGTTTTGTACATATCATGGTGTACATTATAGAGCCTATGGCTGAAGCATAGGGGACTTTCTCAATTATCTCTCTTTCTTGTGCCATAGCCAGACTTTGAGTCTTACTCAATGTCTTGCCTTGCAACATAGGTAATAACCCTTTCTTACTTATGTCCATTTCAAACTTCTTTAAAATATAATCAAGTTATGTACTTTGTGATAGCCCTATTTGGCGCCAAGATCTATCCCTATATATCTTTATGCCTAATATGTATGACGCTTCACCTAGGTCATTCATTGAAAATTTTGTTGTTTAGATAACTTTTAACACTATTTAAAAGATCTATATCATTTCCGATCAATAATATGTCATCCACATATAATATCAGAAATGCCACATCACTCCCACTAACTTTCTTGTAAATACAATCCTCTCCATGAGTTTGGATAAATCCAAACTCTTTGATCACCTCATCAAAGCGGAGATTCCAACTCCGGGATGCTTGCTTCGGTCCATAGATGGATCACTGAAGCTTGCATACCTTATTAGCATCCTTAGGATCGATAAAACCCTTTGGTTGTACCATGTACAACTCTTCTTCAATGTTGCCATTGAGGAATGCAGTTTTGACATCCATCTGCCATATCTCATAGTCGAAATATGCAGCAATAGCTAACATAATCCTAAGTGACTTTAGCATCGCTACGGGAGAGAATGTGTCATCATAGTTAACTCCTTGAATTTGTCGAAACCCTTTTGCGACAAGTCGAGCTTTATAGACGATAGTGTTACCATCAGCATCCATTTTCTTTTTGAAAATCCATTTATTTTCCACGGCTATTCGGTCGTGAGGTAAGGCCCACCAAGGTCCAAACCTGTTTTTTGTACAAGGATTACATTTCGGATTTCATGGCTTCCAGCCATTTGTTGGAATCTGGGATCATCATCGCTTCTTCATATGTTGCAGGGTCATCAATTTCATCGACCATGAAATTCATAACATGATTTCTGTACAGTTTTGGAGCTCCTTGTGTCCTGCTAGACCTGCAAGGTTTGGTAGTATTCTCTTTCGGAGCTTCATGATCATTACCATTAGTTCCCTCTTCATTTGGTGAAGTCAACTCCGGGACGGCTTCCGGCGCTATGCGACTCACCATATGATGTAGAGAAGGTTCAACAACCTCTTCGATTTCGACCTTCCAACTACACAAACTTTCACGAGAAACTCTTCTCGTGAAAGGATCCATTCTTGGCAACAAATACCTTGCCCTCGGATTTTTGATAGAAGGAATACCCAATAGTTTCCTTAGGGTATCCTATGAAGACGCATTTTTTTGCTTTGGGTTCGAGTTTATTCGGTTGAATTTTCTTCACATAAACATCGCATCCCCACACTTTAAGAAATGATAGCTTAGGTTTGTTTCCAAACCACAATTCTTATGGTGTCTTTTAAACGGATTTAGATGGTGCCCGATTTAAAGTGAATGCAACAGTTTCTAGTGCATAACCCCAAAATGATAGTGGAAAGTCCATTAGAGATGTCATAGATCGAACCATATCTAGTAAAGTACGATTACGACGTTCCGACACACCATTTCACTATGGTGTTCCGGCAGGTGTGAGTTGTGAAACTATTCCACACTCTTTCATATGTGTGCTAAACTTGTAACTTAGATACTCACCTCCACGGTCAGACCGTAGAAATTTGATCTTTCTATTACGATGATTTTCCACTTCATTCTAAAATTTCTTGAACTTCTCAAAAGTATCATACTTGTGTTTCATCAAGTTGATATAACCGTATCTACTCAAATCATCCGTGAAAGTAACAAAATAACGATATCCACCTCGCGCCGACACACTCATTGGACCATACACATCAGAGTGTATGATTTACAATAAATCTGTCACCCGTTCCATTGAACCGGAAAACGACGTTCTAGTCATCTTGCCCATAAGGCATGGCTCACATGTATCAAATGATTCGAAGTCAAGTGATTCCAAAAGTCCATCCGAATGGAGCTTCTTCATGCGTTTAATGCCAATATGACCTAGACGGCAGTGCCACATATATGTGGATATATCATCATTAAATTTAATCCTTTTAGCATTAACATTATGAATATGTGTAACACTATTATCAAGATCAAACAGAAATAAACCATTCATCATATTTGCATGACCATAAAAGATATCATTCATATAAATCGAACAACCATTGTTTTCGGATTTAAATAAATAGCCACTATGCATCAAACATGATCTTGATACAATGTCCATGCTCAGTGCAGGCACCAAATAACAATTATTTAGGTTTATAACTAATCCCGATGGTAAGTGGAGAGGTAGCGTTCCAACGGCGATCACATCAATGCTTGATCCGTTGCCGACACGCATCTTGACCTCACCCCTTTCTAGCGGTCGCTTATTCCGCAGCCCCTGATTCAAGTTACAAATATTAGCAACCAATCCGGTATCAAATACCCAGGTGCTACTGCGAGTACTAGTCAATTACACATCAATAACATGTATATCATATATACCTTTATTTTCCTTGCCGGCCTTCTTGTGTACCAAATACTTGGGGCAGTTCCGTTTCTAGTGACCCAACTCATTGCAATAATGTAACACCCTCGCCTGATAAGGCTGAGTTCATGTGTATAGTGCAATACTGTGAGTTCACTGGCACACACAGTATAGATGAATACCAAAGAATTTAACGGTACATCATAAATAACGAATTGATCCAGAATTTGCAATTATTACAATAATTCTTAGCTCAAGGCTAGCTCAATATCAAGTAGCATACGGAAGCATAAACAATTGATAGGCTCCATCTTCAATTGTGCCATAGACGAACAACTGTTACGTGGAGTATCGCGAAGTATTTGATCATTCAGAATTGGAATAATAACCTGTGACATAAAACATAGCATCCCCGAAGGGTCAATACTGGGAATGTTTGGCAAGTAGAGCTATTAAAGGAGATAATAATCCTAGTGGAGCTGTGGCTAGCTTACATTTTCAATACCTTTGTCCTACTTTCATAAATAGTTTTTGATTTTCTTTGAAAAGATCCAAATTAAGTTAACCCATCAACATTAAAGCAATTATGAAATTTCAATGAGCGAGAAACGTGTCATGAACTCAATATCAAGCAACTCATATGTCCATAACTGGGGACACGGCTAATCGATTAGTTTATACACCCTGCAGGGGTTAGTACACTTTAACCATGTGACTTGGCCAGCCTAGCTCGTACCACCACTCTCTATTGGGTGATGATAGGGAGAAGTCCAAGAAGGGACCGTTTGGGAAGTAGCTCCCCAAACCCGACACGCACCAGCCCAACCTACCAAAATTCTACATCTCTGGATACGTGGGTTCGAGTTACCACAACCTACTGAGTCCAACCAACCGCCCATTTCATTATTATCACATGGTTATATAGGTAAGCTACAAAATAAAGAATCCAATCATTTTCTCTTGATACCTAGGTGCCTTTCCGCAATGATACCACCAAAAAATTATCAATCCCATCACACCCAGGAAATTCATTGATTAAGTTGTTGAAATGGATCGTATGGGCACCTAGAGGGGGGGTGAATAGGTGCTAACCAATTTTTAATACTTTTTCAATTTTAGGCTTGACACAAAGTAAATTCTCTAGATATGTAACTACGAGAATTTCCCTATATGTAACCCTAACTACTAAGCACGTAAAAGAGGAGCGAGGTAACCGTGGTGGCGCACGTGGAGACACAGGGATTTGTTTTACCGCAGTTCTTTCCTTGTTAAGGGAAGTACATCTGCGTTGGAGGGGTGGGCGGTTCTAAGACCACCACGCCACAATAGGCCTCACCCTATTCTCCGATGGATCTCGCCACGAGAGGCCTGATCCACCTTCTCCACTATTGGATCCCTTCGAGGTGGGAACCGGTGCCGTTTACAACACTATCGGGGCACACACCCACAACCGAATTGGGGGCTCCCGAGATGACAACAAGCTGCCACAAGAACAAGGTTTATCAATATAAACAAAAACGAGGATCTAGATATTTGCAAGAAATACTAGATCAGAGGTTCTCCAAATGATTGGAGAGGAGATGAAGTGCTTGATTGCTGATGATGAAGATCGAGTTCTCCTCCTTCGATTCCCCAAGGGATGGGGCCTTTGGGTGGATCTAGGTGGAGCACTCTTGGATGAAGCTTTCAGATCTGATCTGGTCTTTTTCGAGATGAATCAAGAGTTCTGGCGGGAGGGGGAAGGCTGGCTTAAATACCCCTCCCCAGATCTGGCCATTGCACAACTTTGGGGGTGGATTATCCGCCCCCCACTTGGGGCGGATTATCCGCCCCCTAGGAAAACTCCGCCCCAAGGGCGGATTCTCCGGGGGAAACTCCGCCCCCTCTCTGGGGCTTGCGCCTTGGTGAAGCTTGGTGGAGATCTTGGGGGGGCGGATAATCCGGCCCCCCTGAGGGGCGGATTATCAGGCCAAGCCGGAAAGTCCAGCCAAAACTCCGCCCCCTCTCTAGGGCTTGCGCCTTGGCGATGAGCAGGGGGGCGGATTATCCGGCCCCGGGGCGGATTATCCGGCGGGGCCGGAAAATCCGGCCAAAATTCCGCCCCCCTTTTGGGGCTTGTGCCTGCTTGGGCAAAGGGAGGGGCGGATTATCCGCCCCTGGTGGGGCCGGATTATCCGCCCCCAAAGGTAGAGTTCTTTTTCCTTTATTCTCAAATAGAGCTGCAACACTTCAACACACATTAAATGATCCTTGGTATTGTTATCTAACACACAAAACACTAGGGATTAAGAAATGTTCTTTCAATCTCCCCCTTTTTGGTGTTAGATGACAATACTAGGATTTGCAATAAAACCGGCAAATGCCACCTCAAATAATGAAAGACGCTCCCCCTAGATGTGTGCATATTTAAGATTTGCATTTGAATACAAATGCACACACTAGGGAGAACACTACTTTGAGGTTTGGGAAATAAGGTCATACCACCGGGATGAGAATATAGCCAAAGCATACATAGATAATCCCATGAATCCATATGCCATCAAATATTCTCCACAATTCCAGAAATCCATGAGGTCCATAATAGATAAATCCAGAATTCCATAGTTCCCAAACATAGTGGAGTACGACAGAGTCTTACATAGACAAACACAAAATAGCAAAAGAGTTCACGCTAGAAAAGGCACAAGCAAGCAAATAAAAAATGACTAAGATCGTAAAGCTTGTGCCCTACCCTTGCAAATCCACGAGACCTAATAGAACTACTTCTCCCCCTTTGGCATCGAAATGCCAAAAAGGAAGAAGAGCGATGCTAAGCCCCTGGAGATCACTCATCCTCATCCTCGTCGTAGTCATTCCCGTCCCCTTCCTCTTCATCATACTCATCATCATCATCATCAGCTGGAGGAGTGGGTGCCCTCGGTGGAGGAGGAAAGATACAACTCTCGAGCTCACCATAGTTGATCCCGGAGGTGTTCCACTGAGCATACGAATCCGGAGCAGTGGGAGGAGGTGGATGGCCAGTGGCACCTGAGACATGGTGGAGGATAAGCTGCTGCGTGTGATCCCTCTCATGATCCCTGCGGTACGCCTCATATTGGCCTTTGTGAATGTCAATACCCATGCAAAGAATGTTCCGCTGGAACCAAGTAAGCTGCTTGACCTCGTGTGCCATTGGGGACACCGTGGAATGACGACCACTAGCCCGAGCATCACGCATGAAGGACTCCAGGGCAGTGGAAGGGTGATGGATCTTCTGAGCCTTGTTGTATATTTTCTTGGGCTTGTGAAGTCCATCCAGAGCAGTGCCAAAATCCTCATGTGGCAACATATGCTTGACGAGCATCATTATGAACGGAGCATAAGGAATAGAGAGCCTGTTGATCATAGCATCCGTCATCTCATGATAAATATAGTCCATGACATCCATTTTGTAACCTGTGGCTGATCCAGAGTTAGTGGCACACTCGTGAGCAAACGCAAGAAGTGGAACTAGGTGACCACGGATCCTGTCATTGTTGCCACCACTAGGAGCGATGCAGTCCCTAAAAATGCCAACAAGGGCTGCATACATGGGAGAGAGACCAGCGAAAGTACCAGCGACTCCATCAGAGGAAAGGCAAGGAGCAAGTGCAGTATCCTTGGAGGGCTTCAAAGGAGAAATGATACGGTGGCCCGAAGGAGTGTCGTGGCCATGGAAAGCATAACCAAGAACCTGCCCAAAGGTGCGAAAGTCCGACTGAATCATGGTAGTCCCTGTCATCCACTTCATAGTGCGGCGCTCATCACCGCAAATCACCAGAGTTGAGAAGAACTGCCGCACCACAGAGGAATCATAGTTGCACTGGATAGTCATGAGGTGGTGCATCCCCATCTTGTTGGTCACATCTAGTGCCTCAATGAGCCTTGTCTTGGATTGAGCCTCAGTCAAATTGATGGGACGCATGGGGCGAATCTTGAGAGTAGCATAGACATCATCATGAATAGCCCGAAAGTGAGCATTCCAAAACATTTCGTCCTCGGGGGGACCATCGCTGTCAGCCTCATCATAATAATCAGTTTGACGAATGGTGGCGTACTGAAGACTGTCCATAGCCTTGTAATTGGGCCGAGACTGTTTTCCCTTGCGAGATGCGGTCCTCTTAGTTTTCTTACTTGCCTCTGCCATCCGTTCAGCCTCTCTTGCTGCTCTGCTGACCTCGGTCTCGTCAATGAATTTCCCGTCTGCGGTGGGCTTGAGATAACGGGGACGGGGACGACGGGCGAAGGTCTTGGTCGGCTTGGAACCACCTGTGAAAAGCATTAGAGGGATAGCATGGAGATAAGTATACACACAAGTCCAGGAGAAAAACATGAAGAAAGAGTAGCAGTGCAACCCCATAACCAATGAAGTGCATTAGCAGAAGCAGAACCAGAACAGACCAAAATTTGCTCTCCAGGCTGGATTATCCAGCCCTGGTAGGGCGGATAATCTGCCCCCCGCAGAAAATTTCTGGACTGGCTCAGATCTACCATGGCAAAGCAGATCGGGTACTAGGGTTGCAAGTCTACTGATTCTAGCATGTAAGGAACAACACCAAGAACCTTCTACAACGAGATTTCCACCAAACAAAATACATCCCATACAAAAGGGGAGAGATGAGGGAGTTACCCTCACTCATTGGAGGAAAATCGCGGAGGAGAAGATACCCGGAGGCGAGGTGAAGAAGATCCGGGAGAGCAGGAGAATCCGTGGTCAAATCGACTCGGAGAGGCGGATGCTCGGCGGCTGAAGTGAGGTAGGGTTGGGGGAGGACTGGCTGCTCTGTTTAAGCCTGCCCTCCCTGACCCAGCCTATAAGGGGAAGATTTCGCCCGGGGCGGATAATCCGCCCCCCCCAAAAATTCTGTAAAGTGCAGAATCAAGACAGAGCAACCTAGCAAACCTCTCGATGGTGTTTGAGAGGACTTGTGTGAAAGAATAGATGGTTCAAGGAGGGAGAGAAAGGCTTGGGTTGAGAGCATCAAACTGAGATGGTACTACACACCCAAATTTGCAAGAATCAAATCAATCAAAAGCCAAATTTGAGTGTGTTTTCCATAAGAACAAGAGATATGCAAGAAAATCCAACGGGACCCATGAAAAACCAACTCTTCTCAAGGAAGAGGGCGGTGGCCGAAGCCACCATGTTGGAGCGCATGGCATGACACCGCGAAGATGTATCTTGAGTTCAAAACCAATGCTCATCGATGACCCACATATCACAAAATGATATTAAGGGAAATGATTTGACTTGCTTTCGGCATTATGGGGGGAGGGTTGGCCCAATCAATTAGGACCACACTCCCCTATGTCTATGCCCGCATCTAAACCAAATACATGAATAAGAGCAAGTGAGTGTGCAAGAGTAGTCACGCCAAGCTCCTTGAGTCTATGATATTTAGCTCATTCCTCAAATAACAAAATCTTGCTTCATCAAGTGGCTTCATGAAAATATCAGCAAGTTGGTTCTTCGTGCTCACAAAAGATAGAGAAATATCTCCACGAGCAACATGATCCCGAATAAAGTGGTTGCGAATCTCTATATGTTTTGTTCTTGTATGCTGCACAAGATTGTAAGCAATTTTGATAGCACTTCCATTGTCGCATAAAAGAGGCACTTTGTCACAATTGACACCATATTCCTTTAAAGTTTGCCTCATCCATAACAATTGAGTACAAGCACTTGCAGCAGCAACATATTCAGCTTCGACGGTTGAGAGTGAAATACAATTCTATTTCTTTGATGACCAACACACTAGAGACCTGCCCAAGAATTGGCATGCACCAGAGGTTGATTTCCTATCATCTTTGTCACCAGCCCAATCTGAATCAGTGTAACCACATAGAGAGAAACTTGAACCCATGGGATACCATAACCCAAAATTTGGGGAATGAACCAAATATCGGAAGATTCGCTTGACTGCCACTAAGTGGCTTTGTTTAGGAGCGGCTTGGTACCTTGCACACACTCCTACACTTAACACGATATCGGGCCTAGATGCGCAAAGGTAAAGGAGAGAGCCGATCATGGATCTGTATACCTTTTGATCCACGTCTTTGCCCTTGGGATTGAGCTCAAGATGACACTTTGTTTGCATTGGGGTAGCAACGCCATTGAGATCCGTCATCTTGAACCTTTTGAGAATGTCTTGGATGTACTTAGCTTGATTAATAAAGGTTCCCTCTCTAAGTTGTTTCATCTCAAATCCAAGAAAGAACCTGAGCTCACCCATCATGGACATCTCAAACACATGGGTCATAAGCTTCGAAAATTCATCGTTAAAAGCTTGGTTAGTAGAGCCAAAAATAATGTCATCTACATAAAGTTGGCATACAAAAAGCTCCCCATTAACCTTCTTAGTAAAAAGAGTGGGATCGATTTGCCCAACTTCGAATCCACAGTCTAGCAAAATCTCTTTAAGGTGCTCATACCACGCACGTGGGGCTTGTTTAAGGCCATAGAGCGCCTTATCGAGTTTGTAGACATGGTTCGGAAATTTGGGGTCCTCAAACCCCGGGGGCTGCTTGACGTATACTAACTCATGTAGAGGACCAAGGAAAGCGCTCTTAACATCCATTTGTTGTAATTTAAAATTATGATGGGCTGCATATGCAAGAAGGATACGGATGGACTCAAGGCGAGCCACAGGAGCGTAGGTCTTGGCAAAATCAATTCCTTCCACTTGAGAGAATCCTTGAGCCACGAGTCGTGCTTTATTCCTCACAACAATGCCATTTTCATCCTATTTGTTCTTGAAGATCCACTTGGTGCCGATAACATTGCGGCAATCCTTTGGTTTTTCTACGAGCTTCCAAACTTTGTTGCGTTCGAAAGTTATTTAATTCTTCATGCATTGCAACAACCCAATCGGGGTCTTCAAGAGCATCAAAAACCTTCTTTGGTTCAACCATGGAAATGTGAGCTTGATGATCACAGAAGCTTGCAAGCTCTCTTATAGTGGATACCCTTCGTCGTAGATCACCAACAACCTTGTCAAGAGTGTGACCTCTTAGTTCAAGGTTCCGATCAGCACGAGCCTTGCGACGAGCCTCAATGTCCTTATTGTTTCTAGGAGGAGTGGATTCAATAGTTCTATCCTTGTCTTGATTACAGCCCTGCCCTTGATCTTGGTCACCGTTACTGCCAGAAGATTGTTGCTGAACATTTTCTTCAGGCCCGGATAATCCGCCCCTTGGAGGGGCCGGACTATCCGGCCTGGGAGGTGAAGTACCAGAACCATCTTCCTGAGAAAGCCTGACTGGAGTTGGAGACCCAGGGACGGATACTCCGCCCCTGGGGGCCGGAGAATCCGGCCAGGGAGCTTCAGAGTTGTTGACTTCTCCTTCAGATCCTCTAGAACGAGTTGGAGTGCTAGGGGCGGATTGTCCGCCCCTTGGAGGGGGCGGATAGTCCGGCCTGGGACTACCAACTTGTCCAGGGGACAAATGGTCTTCAGCAGATTATGGTGTTGGTGCAAGATTGTCTCCAACAGTAGGAGCTTGTTGATCTTATGTAGATGAGGGCTCCACATGTGTGGAGCATTGTCCTTCCCGATCCACCACAAGGGGTTCCTCAATGGGGCGGAAAAATCCCACGCCCATTCTTCTTATGGCATCTTGGGGTATTTCAACATCTGCATCACAAACATCAACTTGCCCTACAAAGGAGCCGTTATTTTCATCGAACTCCACACTACAAGATTCTACAACAATCCCAGTGAGCTTGTTGTAGACTCTATAAGTGTGAGATTCGGCACCGTAACCAACAAAAATACCTTCTAAAGCCTTGGATTCAAAGTTTGACAAACGGACACCTTTAATAAGAAAGAAACACTTACACCTGAATACCCTGAAGTATGAGATGTTGGGTTTGTTACCGGTAAGTATTTCATATGGGGTCTTGTACAAGATCTTCCGAAGGTAGAGCCGGTTTGATGAGTGACAAGCAGTGGATATGGCTTCATCCCAAAAATTATAAGGAGACTTGAATTCAGCTAGCATAGATCTTGCCATATCCATCAAAGTCTGGTTCTTCCTCTCGGCTACACCATTTTGTTGAGGGGTGTACGTAGCGGAATATTGGTGTCTAATCCCCTCTTCTCTAAGAAACTCGTTTAAAGTGTAGTTCTTGAATTCTGAGCCATTGTCACTTCTAATTGCCAAGATGGGAACATTGTGTTGACGTTGAACTTCATTGGCAAAGTCGATGACAGTTTGTTGAGTCTCACTTTTCAGCTTGAAAAAATATACCCATGTATATCTTGAGTAATCATCGACAATGACCAAGCAATATTTCTTCCCACCAAGACTTGCATGAGAAGGAGGACCAAATAAATCCACATGAAGTAATTCCAAGATCCTCTTTGATGACACAATAGTCTTCCTCTTGTGGGGAGAGTCATGCATTTTTCCTTCTACGCAAGCCCTGCAAACACGATCTTTGGCAAAAGAGACATTGTCTTTTAGTCCAAGGATGTGGCCACCCTTCTGGAGACTTTGCAAAGTTCTCATATTGACATGGGCTAAACGGTGATGCCACAGCCAGCCCACGTCAGCCTTTCCGAATAGACACATCGGACCCAAAGTGGTTTTCCTCGAGAAGTCCACCACATACAGGTCATTTTCGACGTATCCAACAAAAGCGACCTTTAGAGACTTGCTCCACAAGAGTACCACCAAATCATCATCGATAAAAACAGCAAAACCCATCTTTCCAAGGGCACGAACAGAAAGAAGGTTGTAACCGAGGGTCTCAACAAGCATGACGTCCACGAGAGAGATATCGTGGGCAACCACAACCTTGCCAAGACCCAATACCTGAGATTTTGACTTATCACCATAGGAGACTGTGATATTATCATGATTTGGACGCATCTCCATGATGATCTCCTTGCTTCCTGTCATATGACTAGTGCAGCCACTATCCAGCACCCATTTCGACCCACCGGAAGCATAGCCCTGCAAGAAAATTACTTCTTGGTTTTAGGTACCCATTTTTCAATGGGTCCTTTCATGTTAGTAACAAGGGTCTTTGGGACCCAAATAGACCAAGCAATATATTCATCAAAAGAACCAACATAATAAGCATAAACATCGCCATAGTCATCACAAAAGAGTTCATAATTCGGATTGTGAGACCCTGCAAAACCAATATTATTAGTCTTGTCTTTTGTGACAACCTTCTCAGCAGTGCTTGTCTTTAATTGCACATTCTTGGTCTTGTTCTTCTTGGTCTTCTTCTTCTTGGACTTGGTGACATACCCAAGTCCCTCTTTACTATGATTTGACCTTTGCTTGCCAAGGACTTCATCAAGCACACCTTTGTCCTTGGTAGTGATGTCCTTGATCACTTCTTTTTCCACATTAGCATTTTCCTTGTTACTATATGTTGAGTTTGATGAGCTAGGAGTATCATATTTATTAATCGACTTTGAAGCTGATCATGTGACTCATTGAGAATAGAGAACTCGTTTTTCAACGCCTTGTGAGCATTGTCAAGTTTCTCCAATTCCTCGGAGAGTCTATCATGAGCAGCCCCAAAGTCAATCCTTTCCTTCTTTAACTTATTTGCCTTGGTGACAACATTATCACATTCCTTAACGAGTTTAGTCACAATTTCTTCATGTGACTCTTCCATAGACTCAAGCCTCTCTTCAAGAGAGACCCGAGCTTCTTCTTCTTCAAGAGCATTTTTTAGGGATGCAATTTCCATTGCATCCTCCCTTTCAATTCTGCCCTTCTCTTCGAGGAGTGCTTTGTTTTGGGCCAGCTGATCCATAAGAGCCTCAAAACGAACTTTGTGCTCACCTTGCAAGTTAGTATAGAAATAATCCAAAGAAATAATCTCTTCTTTAACATTAATACTAGCAGGATCATCCATGTCTATCATAGCCTTGGGAAAAGAAGAGTTAGAAGAAGTTACCTCGGAGCTTCTTGCCTTGAGGCAAGTAGCATTCTTATTGATGATGTTTTCGTTCGGAGAGTCGAAGAGAGATGTTGATGTAGATGTGGTGGCTATAGCAGCCACCTCTTGAGAGCTATCGTCCTCATCCTCATCTTCACTCCCCGATGAATATTCTTCTTGAGCCACTAGAACAATCTTTGGTTGCTTCTTGAAAGGAGAATTCTTCTTTACAAACTATTTCTTACGTGGAGCTTTTGATTTGTCCTTGAAAATGAGTCTTCCTCCATTATCCTCTCTACTTTGATATTGACACTCAGCTACGAAGTGCAGCCGGTCACCACAATTAAAGCATGTTCTCAGCTTGGGACCATTTTCTTTTCTTCCATAGGATCCACTCTTGCGATCTAGTTCAGCTTTAGCCTTGGCTGGATCTTTCCAAAAGTTTCTTGCATAAAGAGCCAAGATTGTCCGTGGATCCTTTTTATATCTTCGGGACAGTCCAGACCTTCTACCGCATATTCATCATGATCAATCACACTAGCTCGAGCATGAGCATCTTCGGCATTCTTGGCAGCCACTTTGAAGGCGGCCTTTCTTGCATTACCTCATTGGATGACATGAGGTGATAGTTATGCCTACCTTGGATACTTTTCAAATCTGTGGGATCAAATGGCATAAGAGCACTGACATACTTGCGCTTGATCCAAGCATCATCAACATGAGCTGCACCATGGTTTCTGAAGGTTGTGGCTATTGCCTTGAGCCTCCTATACATGTCCTCGTGGTCTTCTCCATCCAGCATATAAAATCCTTCAGCTTCATTGCTCAAGGCATCATATCTATTCCTTCTCATACTTTCATTTCCGATGAAGAGCTCGGTGAGGGCATCCCAAGCTTCTTTAGCTGTGCTAAGATGCTGAATGTGTGGCATGTCTTTGTCACCCACACCAAGCTGTATCATGTGTAGAGCTGTAGCATTGAGTTGGCTATCGACCACTTCTCTTCTTGTGAAATTGTTAGGGTTTCCAACATGAAGACCATTTTCGATGATCTTCCACAACTCTATGGAGGAACTGCACACATGAGATTTCATCAAAAATTGCCATTGAGAGAAAGTAGATGCTGAAAGTTTGGGTGGATCACCCCTATTATGTATATGTGGGTGAGGGATAGGCGGATCAGGGGAATACACATGAGAAACCTCATTGTATCCATCCTTACTGCTATCCTTTTTCGTGGAGGAGCTCTTGCTGCTATCCATCACCTACCACTTCGTTAACTTTGTATCCATCATTACAGTTTTACCCGTTTCCTTGGATTGCGGAGTGGTATCCTCAGAGTTGGATGGAGGTGATGCTGCGGATGTGGAGAGATGCATTATCAATTGACGCATCTCTTCCATATTATCCTCCATGGAACTCACCAAGGATGTTTCCAACATCTTGAGATCGTTCATGGTGACTACCTCCGGAGCATCACTCCCATCTCCCTTGGAACCGATACTTCTCTTAGGCGGTTAAGCCCGAAAGAAGAGCCGAGGCTCTGATACCAATTGAAATGGATCGTATGGGCACCTAGAGGGGGGGGTGAATAGGTGCTAACCAATTTTTAATACTTTTTCAATTTTAGGCTTGACACAAAGTAAATTCTCTAGATATGCAACTACGAGAATTTCCCTATATGTAACCCTAACTACTAATCACGTAAAAGAGGAGCGAGGTAACCGTAGTGGAGCACGCGGAGATACAGGGATTTGTTTTACCGCAGTTCCTTCCTTGTTAAGGGAAGTACATCTGCGTTGGAGGGGTGGGCGGTTCTAAGACCACCACGCCACAATAGGCCTCACCCTATTCTCTGATGGATCTCGCCACGAGAGGCCTGATCCACCTTCTCCACTATTGGATCCCTTCGAGGCGGGAATCGGTGCCTTTTACAACACTATCGGGGCACACACCCACAAATCAATTGGGGCTCCGAGATGACAACAAGCTGCCACAAGAACAAGGTTTATCAATATAAACAAAAACGAGGATCTAGATATTTGCAAGAAATACTAGATCGGAGGTTCTCCAAATGAATGGAGAGGAGATGAAGCGCTTGATTGCTGATGATGAAGATAGAGTTCTCCTCCTTCGATTTCCCAAGGGATGGGGCCTTTGGGTGGATCTAGGTGGGGCACTCTTGGATGAAGCTTTCAGATCTGATCTAGTCTTTTTCGAGATGAATCAAGAGTTCTGGCAGGAGGGGGAAGGCTGGCTTAAATACCCCCTCCCCAGATCTGGCCGTTGCACAACTTTGGGGGCGGATTATCCACCCCCTGGGAAAACTCCGCCCCAAGGGTGGATTCTCAGGGGGAAATTCCGCCCCCTCTCTGGGGCTTGCGCCTTGGTGAATCTTGGTGAAGATCTTGGGGGGGCGGATAATACGGCCCCCCTGAGGGGCGGATTATCCGGCCAGGCCGGAAAGTTCGGCCAAAACTTCGCCCCCTCTCTGGGGCTTGCGCCTTGGTGATGAGCAGGGGGGCGGATTATCCGGGCCCCCTGAGGGGCGGATTATCCGGCGGGTCCGGAAAATCCGGCCAAAATTCCGCCCCCCTTCTGGGGCTTGCGCCTGCTTGGGCACAGGGAGGGGCAGATTATCCGCCCCTGCTGGGGCCGGATTATCCGCCCCCAAAGGCATAGTTCTTTTCCCTTTATTCTCAAATAGAGCTGCAACACTTCAACACACATTAAATGATCCTTGGTATTGTTAACTAACACACAAAACACTAGGGATTAAGAAATGTTCTTCCAGTTGTTTTTAGTTTTCGCAAACCAACACATTTAGAAACAACTTCCAGTGATGTAACCCAGCCCTCGTTCATCATAGCATGGCTAAGCACATCTACCAACAGTGGCTCATCTACAGGAAATCCCTACCACATAATAGGACATAGCATAGCGATAGTACTTTCCTACACATGCATCTACAAAATACACGACAATGCATTGAAAATAGTACAAAAATATCATGAACAATGTAGCATCTACTTGCCTTGATAGTTGGTGGAGTCGTTCAAACACTCGTTGCAATCACACACGTTGCACTCCTCGCAATCTATCGATCAAGCAATCACATACAACATAAACAATGACACATAGAGATCGAACAAATGCACCAAATGCATGCATGACAATTTAATAAGTCAGAATGGTTGTTATTTTAGTTCTCTAAACAATACTGAAGTATATGATGCATGCAAGAGCTCGATTAATGCAATGGAGTACTTGTTATTAATAATTACTTGCCAATATAGGGTTTTTAATAGTTCTGTTGTAACGCATATTCTAACTGTTGAGTTAAATTTTTTTATGGGGTTTACTGGATAGAAGACGTCAATACGAACCAATAGGCGTTGGATTCACCCTAATCGGAGTTATAGATATTTTTGTATGATTTAAATAGTGTTTAATGGGTTTTAAATCATTTATACAGTTTCTGTTGCCTAAAAATCAAACTAAAATTATATCTGTAATCTCCACGGAATTGTGATTGCAGGGACATATTATTTGTAATTTTCTGAGCAGTACTCGAATTACTATGATTTTAGTACTCTAAATAAGCCATTAATCTATTTATTTAATTGCTGCGAAACCTTACAGTATTTCCTGAACCATTTGCATATTGATGATCTATATGGAACCAGCTTTCCATCGGTATATTATTTATATTTTTGTGATATGCAAATAATTTACAATGAATTTAATGATTTCTAAAGCCATTAAGACTAATTAAATCATTACGGTAAATATGTATTTTAAAGATTAGATCTAATCTGGTATTATTATTCTATGTTATAGTAGCTTCAATTTGATATATTATACGCAATTTTTGGACCAGTTATGAATTTACTATGAATTTGTTAACCTAAAAGACCATTAAAACTAATTAAATTACTGCAGTAAACGAATACTATTAAGGTTGGATCTAATGCCATATTACTATTCTACATGTTTTTCTGAATCCAATGATATATTATTTGCTATTTTTGGATCTACGAATCTTTTTATTTGATTTTTGCAAGTTTACATAATTTTCTGCAAATTAAATTCAATTTCAAATCTACAGGGAGGAATATTCTTTGCTGACTGGGACGCGGGGCTGACCTGACGCTGAAACGTGGCAAGATCCGGTTGTCTCGTACCCCTTCGCGGAATCGATCTAATCCTGGCCGTTGGGATGAGATCCAGTGGCTACGAGAGGAGATTGACCCGATTTTGGCTCAGAATAGACAAGAAATAGATCTGTGTTAGAGAGACAAATCCATAGGTCAAATTGAAAAACATACAACATGAAAGTTATGGGGAATCATTAGTCCTACCTTCTCACCAAAGGAATTTGGATTTGAAGAAACGAGCGCGAGTACATCTTGGATTCACACCGTCAGATCTGAAATATTGCGGTGCGAAATTCTCCGGCTATGGTGGATGAAAAGATGTGAGGTTTGTCGGGATTGAAAGATTTCGACGAGCTCTACAACTTTCGTGTTTTCGTCGAAGGCAAACGATGAAGTCTAGATGGGTGAATAAGCGAAATAAGATTCGGGCATGTGTAGATTCGGGATTTAGAGAAGTAAAACTCATACAGCTGTGCCTCCACGGGTTTATATGGATGTTTAGGACGGTGTATAGATAGGTCTTGGAGTAGGGAACAAGTAGAAACAAATGGAAGTCGATTCGGAGTTGTAGATTAAAAGATACAAGTGTTTGAATAGAGATAGGTTTAGAAAATTGATTTTGCACACTTTTTAAAGCAAATCAGAGATCGATCGTTGCCCGCGCCTGGATGCTCCGGTCGGCTGGCAAGATGGGCCGCCGGCCTAGTTTTTTCTTTTTCTTTTTTTTCTTTTTTTTCTTTTCTATTTATGTGATACTCTCATAACTTTCACATACAAACTTCAAATGAGTTCAAACTTGTTTCTAAAATTTTCTAAAATCGAATAGATCATTGTAGGATTATATTTATAATTTTTTTACTAGTTTGCAAGTAGTGGATTTATAAATCCTTGTATAAGTCATTTTATTTATGTATTTATTTGTTTGGACTTATTCCATAGCTTTTTCATAATAGCTCCAAATGAGCTCAATTTTGTTTCTAAAATTTTGTAATATTTATTGGACCTTTTTAGGCTATAATTTATCAATAATTGCTGCCTAAGAAACAGTGGGTTTTTATAAAGCCAATTTAATTCCCTTTAAGAACAAAATGGCACATACTATTTGGGGTTTTAGTTCTTTATTTTTATTAAGGGATTTTTCTTGATGAAAATATGCAATGCAATGCTCATGAATGTCATGCAAATGAAAAAAAAATTCTAGTCTCAATTTGCAAAATCTTGAGATGTGACAGACTAACCTCCTTAAGATGAATCTCGTCCCGAGATTCGGAATGGCTAGCAAGGTGTGGGTGTTGCTATCGAGGCTAACCCCCTTAAGAAAATTAAACTTGGCATCTCCAAGGCTAGTTGATATACTATATCTTGTTCTTCCTCCCCCTAGGATTGTGAGTGTAGTATCAAGTTGTGCATCAACTATCCGAGCTTCTTATTTAACCATCCAGTCTATGCCTATTATTACTACTATGTCATGTGAATCCAATATAATCTAGATTGTGGGAAATTTTATGTGCTCCAACATCTATGGTCTAATGGTGGCATTGTTTTGGGTAGCATAGATGAGTTATAGATAGAAAGACTAGAGAAGTAATACTACCCATAAACATATGAAACACACAATTAGCACACAAGCACTGAATCAACACAAACAACACTCAATCCAAAATAGTTTTGTTTATGTTTCAGAAGTTTTGTTTTAGTGGCATACCATCCACGAAATAGTTTTTCATTGACTAATATTTGTTTGGGGGTGAACCTACAATCATAAAAGTAATGGAAAAAATCTGTCCTGAAACTATAGCGGTGTTCACGAATTTTTCTGGGAACCTTAAACTTATCAGGAACTTTAGACAATTTTTGTACATATAGTACAGGAAGTTCCACGACAAACCCTATTTTTTCAGATTTTTCCAGGTTACGAAACAAATATGAAAAATCATACAGTACAATAGGTTCAGAAGAAAACTACAGTGAAAATATTAGGGATTTCTAATCAAAACGTTCATTAATATATTATGGAATCTCACAAAAATATTCTAGAACTTTAAGGTAAAAAATAGCACAACCTAAATATAATAAATCAACTATTAAACAAGGTCTTACAACAATCGATTGCTATATCTAAACAAGATCATATCAAACTATATGGTGGTCATGATCTAACTATATTTGATCTTGCACAGGTGTTCATCTACAAGTTTGAACAAGATAAGATTAGAAAAGATAGATGAAGGATTACAAGAATATAATAGTTAAAAAATTATGAGTTCATTGCTTGAGTGAATCTTCCTTCTATATCATAAAAGAGAAGAGTATGAGAATTGAAAAGATAAGAAGATACTAGAAAGAAGTGTAAGAAGAGAATAGATAGAATGATATAGTGTTTATAGTTTTCTTATGGTATTTCTAATCCATTGCTAGGTCATGATCCTACAGTCAATGCACTGCTCTGATACCATCCTGTAACACACTTGCCTGATAAGGCTGAGTTCATGTGTATAGTGTCAATCCCTGGATCGGTTCACTGGCACACAGTGCAGATTAATACCAAAGAATTTAAAAGTGCATCATAAATAACGAATTGATCCAAAATTTGAAATTATTACAATAATGCTTAGATCAAGGCTAGCTCAATATCAAGTAGCATTCGGAAGCATAAACAATTGATAGGCTCCATCTTCAATTGTGCCACAGGCGAACAACTGTTAAGTGGAGTATCGCGACCTATTCGATCATTCAGAATTTGAATAATAACCTGCAACATAAAACATAGCAGCCCCGAAGGGTCAATACTTGGAATGTATGGCAAGTATAGCTACTAAAGGAGATAATAATCCTAGCATCTATATGCTTATTTGGCAAGTGGAGCTATGGCTAGCTTGCATTTTCAATACCTTTGTCCTACTTTCATAAACATTTTTTGATTTTCTTTGAAAAGATCCCAATTAAGTTAACCCATCAACATTAAAGCAATTATGAAATTTGAATGAGCGAGAAACGTGTCATGAACTCAATATCAAGCAACTCAGATGTCCATAACTGGGGACACGGCTAATCGATTAGTTTATACACCCTGCAGGGGTTTGTACACTTTACCCATGTGACTTGGCCAACCCAGCTTGTACCACCACTCTCATATTGGGTGATGATAGGGAGATGTCCAAGAAGGGACCGTTCGGGAAGTAGCTCCCCAAACCCGACACGCACCGGTCCAACCTACCAAAATTTTACATCTCTGGATATGTAGGTTCGAGTTACCACAACCTACTGAGTCCAACCAACCGCCCATTTCATTATTGGCACATGGTTGTACACGTAAGCTACAAAATAAAGAAGCCAATCATATTCTCTTGATACCTGGGTGCCTTTCCGCAATGATACCACCAAAAAATTATCAATCCCATCACACCCAGGAAATTCATTGATTAAGTTGTTTTTATTTTTCCAAACCAACACATTTAGAAACAACTTTCAGTGATGTAACCCAGCCCTCGTTCATCATAGCATGGCTAAGCACATCTACCAACGATGGCTCATTAACAGGAAATCCCTACCACATAATAGGACATAGCATAGCGATAGTACTTTCCTACCCATGCATCTACAAAATACACGACAATGCATTAAAAATAGTAGGACAATATCATGAACAATGTAGCATCTACTTGCCTTGATAGTTGGTGAAGTCGTTCAAACACTCGTTGCAATCACACACGTTGCACTTCTCGCAATCTATTGATCAAGCAATCACATACAACATAAACAATGGCACATAGAGATCAAACAAATGCAAAAAATGTATGCATGCCAATTTAATAAGTCATAATGGTTAGGTATTTTAGTTCTCTAAACAATACTAAAGTATATGATGCATGCAAGAGATCGATTAATGCAATGGAGTACTTGTTATTAATAATTACTTGCCAATATATCGTTTTTAATAGTTCTATTGTAACACCTATTCTAACAGTTGAACTAAATTTGTTTCTAGGGTTTACTGGATAGAGGACGTCAATACGAACCAGTAGGCGTTGGATTCACCCTAATCGGAGTTATAGATCTTTTTGTATGATTTAAATAGTGTTTAATGGGTTTTAAATCATTTATACAGTTTCTGTTGCCTAAAAATCAAACTAAAACTATATCTGTAATCTCCACAGAATTGTGATTACAGGGACATATTATTTGTAATTTTCTGAGAAGTACTCGAATTACTATGATTTTAATACTCTAAATAAGCCATTAATCTATTTATTTAATTGCTGCGAAACCTTACAGTATTTTCCTTAACCATTTGCATGTTGATGATCTATATGGAACCAGCTTTCCATCGGTATATTATTTATATTTTTGTGATATGCAAATAATTTACAATGAATTTAATGATTTCTAGAGCCTTTAAAACTAATTAAATCATTATGGTAAATTTGTATTGTAAAGATTAGATCTAATATGATATTATTGTTCTATATCATAGTAGCTTCAATTTGATATATTATACGCAATTTTGTACCAGTTATGAATTTACTATGAATTTGTTAACCTAAAAGACCATTAAAACTAATTAAATTACTGCAGTAAACGAATACTGTTAAGATTGGATCTAATGCCATATTAATATTCTACACGTTTTTCTGAATCCATTGATATATTATTTGCTATTTTTGGATCTACGAATCTTTTTATATGATTGTTGCAAGTTTACACAATTTTCTGCAAATTAAATTCAATTTCAAATCTACAGGGAATATTCCCTAGGAATATTCTTTGCTGACTGGGACGCGGGGCTGACCTGACGTTTGACACATGGCGAGATCCGGTTGGCTCGTACCCCTTCGCGGAATCGATCTAATCCTGGCCGGGGATGAGATCTAGTGGCTATGAGAGGAGATTGACCCTATTTTGGCTCAGAATAGACAAGAAATAGATCTGTGTTAGAGAGACAAATTCATAGGTCAAATTGAAAAACTTACAACATGAAAGTTGTGGGGAATCATTAGTCCTACCTTCTCACCAAAGGATTTTGGATTTGAAGAAACGAGCGCGAGTACATCTTGAATTTACACCGTCGGATCTGAAATATTGTGGTGCGAAATTCTCCGGCTGTGGTGGATAAAAATATGTGATGTTTGTCGGTATTGAAAGATTTCGATGAGATCTAAAACATTCGTGTTTTAGCCGAAGGCAAACGACGAAGTCTAGATGGGTGAATAAGCGAAATAAGATTTGGGCATGTGTAGATTCGGGATTTAGAGAAGTAAAACTCATACAGCTGTACCTCCATGGGTTTATATGGATGTTTAGGACGGTGTATAGATAGGTCTTAGAGTAGGAAACAAGTAGAAGCAAACGGAAGTCGATTCGAAGTTGTATATTTAAAGATACAAGTGTTTGAATAGAGATAGGTTTAGAAAAGTGATTTTGCACGCTTTTTAAAGCAAATCAGAGATCGATCGTTGCCCATGCCTGGGTGGTCCGGTCGGCTGGCTAGATGGGCCGCCGGCTGGTTGGCCGACCCAGCTAGTTTTTTTTTCTTTTTCTATTTTCTATTTATGTGTTACTCTCACAAATTTCACATACAAACTTCAAATGAGTTCAAACTTGTTTCTTAAATTTTCTAAAATCGAATAGATCATTGTAGGATTATATTTGTAATTGTGTTACTAGTTTGCAAGTAGTGGATTTATAAATCCTTATATAAGTCATTTTATTTGTGTCTTTATTTGTTTGTACTTATTCCATAACTTTTTCATAATAGCTCCAAATGAGCTCAATTTTGTTTCTAAAATTTTGTAATATTTCTTGGATCTTTTTAGGCTATAATTTATCAATAATCACTGCCTTAGCAACAGTGGGTTTTTATAAAGCCAATTTAATTCCCTTTAGGAACAAAGTGGCACATAGTATTAGGGGTTTTAGTCCTTTATTTTTATTTAGGGATTTTTCTTGATGCAAATATGCAATGCAATGCTCATGAATGTCATGCAAATGAAAAAAAATTCTAGTCTCAATTTCCAAAATCTTGGGATGTGACAGACTAACATCCTTAAGATGAATCTCGTCCCGAGATTCGGAATGGCTAGCAAGGTGTGGGTGTTTCTATTAAGGCTAACCCCCTAAAGAAAATTAAACTTGACATCTCCAAGGCTAGTTGATAAACTATATCATGTTTTTCCTCCCTCCAGGATTGTGAGTGTAGTATCAAGTTGTGCATCAACTATCCGAGCTTCCTATTTAACCATCCAGTCTATGCCTACTATTACTACTATGTCATGTGAATCCAATATAATCTAGATAGTGGGAAATTTTATGTGCTCCAATCTCTATGGTCTAATGGTGGCATTGTTTTGGGAAGCATATTTGAGTTATAGATAAAAAGACTAGAGAAGTAATACTACCCATAACTATATGAAACACACAATTAGCACACAAGCACTCAATCAACACAAATAACACTCAATCCAAAATAGTTTTGTTTATGTTTCATAAGTTTTGTTTTAGGTGGATACCATCCACAAAATAGTTTTTCATTGACTAATATTCATTTGGGGTGAACCTACAATCATAAAAGTAATAAACAATATCTGTCCTGAAACTATAGCGGTGTTCACGAATTCTTCTGGGCACCTTAAACTTATCAGAAATTTTAGCCAATTTTTGTATATATAGTACAGGAAGTTTCGCACCAAACCCTATTTATTCAGATGTTTCCAAGTTACCAAACAAAAATGAAAAATCATACAGTACAACAGGTTCAGCAGAAAACTGCAGCGAAAATATCACTAATTTCTAATCAAAACGTTCATTAATATATTATGGAATCTTACAAAAATATTCTGGAACTTTAAGGTAACAAATATCACAACCTAAATATAATAAATCAACTATCAAACAAGTTCTTACAACAATCGATTGCTATATCTAAACGAGATCATATCAAACTATATGGTGGTCATCATCTAACAATATTTGATCTTGCACAAGTGTTCATCTACAAGTTTGAACAAGATAAGATTAGAAAAGATATATGAATGATTACAAGAATCTAATAGTTACAAAATTATGAGTTCATTGCTAGAGAGATTTTTCCTTCTATATCATAAAAGAGAAGAGTATGAGAATTGAAAAGATAAGAAGATACTAGAAAGAAGTGTAAGAAGAGAATAGATAAAATGATATAGTGTTTATAGTTTTCTTATGGTATTCCTAATCCATTGCTAGGTCACGATCCTACAGTAAACGCACTGCTCTGATACCATCCTGTAACACCCTTTCCTGATAAAGCTGAGTTCATGTGTATAGTGCCAATCCCTGGATTGGTTCACTGGCACACACAGTACAGATGAATACCAAAGAATTTAACAGTGCATCATAAATAACGAATTGATCCAGAATTTGTAATTATTACAATAATTATTATCTCAAGGCTAGCTCAATATCAAGTAGTATACGGAAGCATAAACAATTGATAGGCTCCATCTTCAATTGTGCCAAAGGCGAACAACTGTTAAGTGGAGTATCGCGACCTATTCGATAATTCAGAATTTGAATAATAACCTGCAACATAAAACGTAGCAGCCCCGAAGGGTCAATACTTAGAATGTATGGCAAGTAGAGCTATTAAAGGAGATAATAATCCAAGCATCTACATGCTTATTTGGCAAGTGGAGTTGTGGCTAGCTTGCATTTTCAATACCTTTGTCCTACTTTCATAAACTGTTTTTGATTTTCTTTGAAAAGATCCCAATAAAGTTAACCCATCAACATTAAAGCAATTATGAAATTTGAATGAGCGAGAAACGTGTCATGAACTCAATATCAAGCAACTCACATGTCCATAACCCAGGACACGGCTAATCGATTAGTTTATATACCCTGTAGGGGTTAGTACACTTTACCCATGTGACTTGGCCAGCCCAGCTCATACCACCACTCTCATATTGGGTGATGATAGGGAGAAGTCCAAGAAGGGACCGTTCGGGAAGTAGCTCCCCAAACCCGACACGCACCGGTCCAACCTACCAAAATTCTACAATTCTCTGGATACGTGGGTTCGAGTTACCATAACCTACTGAGTCCAACCAACCGCTCATTTCATTATTGGCACATGGTTGTACACGTAAGCTAGAAAATAAAGAAGTCAATCATTTTCTCTTGATACCTGGGTGCCTTTCCGCAATGATACCACCAAAAAATTATCGATCCCATCACACCCAGGAAATTCATTGATTAAGTTGTTTTTAGTTTTCACAAACCAACACATTTAGAAACAACTTTCAGTGATGTAACCCAGCCCTCGTTCATCATAGCATGCCTAAGCACATCTACCAACGGTGGCTCATCTACAGAAAATCTCTACCATATAATAGGACATAGCATAACGATAGTACTTTCCTACACATGCATCTACAAAATACACGACAATGCATTAAAAATAGTAGGACATATCATGAACACTGTAGCATCTACTTGCCTTGATAGTTGGTGAAGTCGTTCAAACACTCGTTGCAATCACACACGTTGCAAATACTCGCAATCTATCGATCAAGCAATCACATACAACATAAACAATGTCACATAGAGATCAAACAAATGCAACAAATGTATGCATGACAATTTAATAAGTCATAATGGTTGTTATTTTTGTACTCTAAATAATACTGAAGTATATGATGCGTGCAAGAGATCGATTAATGCAATGGAGTACTTGTCATTAATAATTACTTGCCAATATAGGGTTTTTAATAGTTCTGTTGTAACGCCTATTCTAACTGTTGAATTAAATTTGTTTCTGGGGTTTAATAGATAGAGGACGTGAATACGAACCAGTAGGCGTTGGATTCACCCTAATCGGAGTTATAGATCTTTTCGTATGATTTAAATAGTATTTAATGGGTTTTAAATCATTTATACATTTTATGTTGCCTAAAAATCAAAATAAAATTATATCTGTAATCTCCACGGAATTGTGATTCCAGAGACATATTATTTGTAATTTTCTGAGCAGCACTCGAATTTACTATGATTTTAAAACTCTAAATAAGATATTAAGCTATTTATTTAATTGCGACGAAAACTTACAGTATTTTCCTAAACCATTTGCATATTGATGATATATATGGAACCAGCTTTCCATCGGTATATTATTTATATTTTTGTGATATGCAAATGATTTACAATGAATTTAATGATTTCTAAATCCACTAAAACTAATTAAATCATTACGGTAAATATGTATTGTAAAGATTAGATCTAATCTAATATTATTATTCTATATTATATTAGCTTCAATTTGATATATTATACGCAATTTTTGGACCAGTTATAAATTTACTATGAATTTGTTAACCTAAAAGACCATTAAAACTAATTAAATTACTGCAGTAAACGAATACTATTAGGGTTGGATCTAATGCCATATTAATATTTTACACGTTTTTCTAAATCCATTGATATATTATTTGCTATTTTTGGATCTATGAATCTTTTTATATGATTTTTGCAAGTTTACACAATTTTCTGTAAATTAAATTTAATTTCAAATCTACAGGTTGCTGACTGGGACGCGGGCTGACCTGACGTTCACACATGGTGAGATCCGGTTGGCTCATACCCCTTTGCGGAATCGATCTAATCCTGGCCGTTGGGATGAGATCCAGTGGCTAGGAGAGGAGATTGACCCGATTTTGGATCAGAATAGACAAGAAAGAGATTTGTGTTAGAGAGACAAATTCATAGGTCAAATTGTAAAACTTACAACATGAAAGTTGTGGGGAATCATTAGTCCTACCTTCTCACCAAAGGAATTTGGATTTGAAGAAACGAGCGCGATTACATCTTGGATTTACACCGTCAGATCTGAAATATTGCGGTGCGAAATTCTCCGGCTATGGTGGATGAAAATATGTGAGGTTTGTCGGGATTGAATGATTTCAACGAGATCTACAACTTTTGTGTTTTAGCCGAAGGCAAACGACGAAGTCTAGATGGGTGAATAAGCGAAATAAGATTCGGGCATGTGTAGATTCGGGATTTAGAGAAGTAAAACTCATACAGCTGTGCCTCCACGGGTTTATATGGATGTTTAGGACGGTGTATAGATAGGTCTTGGAGTAGGGAACAAGTAGAAACAAACAGAAGTCGATTCGGAGTTATAGATTAAAAGATACAAGTGTTTGAATAGAGAAAGGTTTAGAAAATTAATTTTACACGCATTTTCAAGCAAATCAGAGATCGATCGTTGCCCGTGCCTGGGTGCTCCGGTCGGCTGGCTAGATGGGCCGCCGGCTGGTTGGCCGGCCTAGTTAGTTTTTTTTTCTTTTTCTTTTTTTCTTTTTCTATTTTCTATTTATGTGTTACTCTCATAACTTTCACATACAAACTTCAAATGAGTTCAAACTTGTTTCTAAAATTTTATAAAATCGAATAGATCATTGTAGGATTATATTTGTAATTTTTTTACTAGTTTGCAAGTAGTGGATTTATAAATCCTTGTATAAGTCATTTTATTTATGTCTTTATTTGTTTGTACTTATTCCATAACTTTTTCATAATAGCTCCAAATAAGCTCAATTTTGTTTCTAAATTTTTGTAATATTTATTGCATCTTTTTAGGCTATAATTTATCAATAATCGCTGCCTTAGAAACAGTGGGTTTTTATAAAGCCAATTTAATTCCCTTTAGGAACAAAGTGGCACATAATATTTGGGGTTTTAATCCATTAATTTTATTTAGGAATTTTTCTTGATACAAATATGCAATGCAATGCTCCTGAATGTCATGCAAATGAAAAAAAAATTCTAGTCTCAATTTCCAAAATCTTGGGATGTGATAGACTAACCTCCTTAAGATGAATCTCGTCCCGAGATTCGGAATGGCTAGCAAGGTGTGGGTGTTTCTATTGAGGCTAACCCCCTTAAGAAAATTAAACTTGACATCTCCAAGGCTAGTTGATAAACTATATCTTGTTTTTCCTCCCTCTAGGATTGTGAGCGTAGTATCAAGTTGTGCATCAACTATCCGAGCTTCCTATTTAACCATCCAGTGTATGCCTACTATTACTACTATGTCATGTGAATCCAATATAATCTAGATAGTGGGAAATTTTATGTGATCCAATCTCTATGGTCTAATGGTGGCATTGTTTTGGGTAGCATATATGAGTTATAGATAGAAAGACTAGAGAAGTAATACTACCCATAACTATATGAAACACACAATTAGCACACAAGCACTCAATCAACACAAACAACACTCAATCCAAAATAGTTTTGTTTATGTTTTAGAAGTTTTGTTTTAGTGGCATACCATCCGTAAAATAGTTTTTCATTGACTAATATTTGTTTGGGGGTGAACCTACAGTCATAAAAGTAATGAACAAAATCTTTCCTGAAAATACAGCGGTGTTCACGAATTTTTCTGGGCACCTTAAACTTATCAGAAATTTTAGCCAATTGTTTTACATATAGTACAGGCAGTTTCGCACCAAACCCTATTTATTCAGATTTTTCCATGTTACCAAAAAAATATGAAAAATCGTATAGTACAACAGGTTCAGCAGAAAACTGCAGCGAAAATATCACTAATTTCTAATCAAAACGTTCATTAATATATTATGGAATCTCACAAAAATATTCTGGAACTTTAAGGTAACAAATAGCACAACCTAAATATAATAAATCAACTATCAAACAAGTTCTTACAACAATCGATTGCTATATCTAAACGAGATCATATCAAACTATATGGTGGTCATCATCTAACTATATTTGATCTTGCACAAGTGTTCATCTACAAGTTTGAACAAGATAAGATTAGAAAAGATATACGAAGGATTACAAGAATCTAATAGTTACAAAATTATGAGTTCATTGCTAGAGAGATACTTCCTTCTATATCATAAAAGAGAAGAGTATGAGAATTGAAAAGATAAGAAGATACTAGAATGAAGTGTAAGAAGAGAATAGATAGAATGATATAGTGTTTATAGTTTTCTTATGGTATTCCTAATCCGTTGCTAGGTCACGATCCTACAGTCAACGCACTGCTCTGATACCATCCTGTGACACCCTCGCCTGATAAGGCTGAGTTCATGTGTATAGTGCCAATCCCTGGATCGGTTCACTAGCACACACAGTACAGATAAATACCAAAGAATTTAATAGTGCATCATAAATAACGAATTGATCCAGAATTTGCAATTATTACAATAATTCTTAGCTCAAGGCTAGCTCAATATCAAGTAGCATACGGAAGCATAAACAATTGATAGGCTCCATCTTCAATTGTGCCACAGGCGAACAACTGTTAAGTGGAGTATCCCGACCTATTCGATCATTCAGAATTTGAATAATAACCTGCAACATAAAACGTAGCAGCCCCGAAGGGTCAATACTTGGAATGTGTGGCAAGTAGAGATATTAAAGGAGATAATAATCCTATTATTTACATGCTTATTTGGCAAGTGGAGCTGTGGCTAGCTTGCATTTTCAATACCTTTATCCTACTTTCATAAACAGTTTTTGATTTTCTTTGAAAAGATCCCAATTAAGTTAACCCATCAACATTAAAGCAATTATGAAATTTGAATGAGCGAGAAACGTGTCATGAACTCAATATCAAGCAACTCAGATGTCCATAACCCGGGACACGGCTAATCGATTAGTTTATACACCCTGCAGGGGTTAGTACACTTTACCCATGTGACTTGGCCAGCCCAGCTCGTACCACCACTCTCATATTGGGTGGTGATAGGGAGAAGTCCAAGAAGGGACCGTTCGGTAAGTAGCTCCCCAAACCCGACACGCACCGGTCCAACATACCAAAATTCTATATCTCTGGATACGTGGGTTCGAGTTAACACAACCTACTGAGTCCAACCAACCGCCCATTTCATTATTGGCACATGGTTATACACGTAAGCTACAAAATAAAGAAGCCAATCATTTTCTCTTGATACCTGGGTGCCTTTCCGCAATGATACCACCAAAAAATTATCAATCCCATCATGCCCAGGAAATTCATTGATTAAGTTGTTTTTAGTTTTCACAAACCAACACATTTAGAAATAACTTTCAGTGATGTAACCCAGCCTTCGTTCATCATAGCATGGCTAAGCACATCTACCAACGGTGGCTCATCTACAGAAAATCCCTACCATATAATAGGACATAGCATAACGATAGTACTTTCCTACACATGCATCTACAAAATACACGACAATGCATTGAAAATAGTAGGACAATATCATTTACACTATAGAATCTACTTGCCTTGATAGTTGGTGAAGTCGTTCAAACACTCGTTGTAATCACACACGTTGCAAATCCTTGCAATCTATCGATCAAGCAATCACATACAACATAAACAATGGCACATAGAGATCAAACAAATGCAACAAATGTATGCATGCCAATTTAATAAGGCATAATGGTTGTTATTTTTGTTCTCTAAACAATACTGAAGTATATGATGCATGCAAGAGATCGATTAATGCAATGGAGTACTTGTTGTTAATAATTACTTGCCAATATAAGGTTTTTAATAGTTCTGTTGTAACGCCTGTTCTAACTGTTGAATTAAATTTGTTTCTGGGGTTTAATAGATAGTGGACGTCAATACGAACCAGTAGGCGTTGGATTCACCCTAATCGGAGTTATAGATCTTTTTGTATGATTTAAATAGTGTTTAATGGGTTTTAAATCATTTATATAGTTTCTGTTGCCTAAAAATCAAACTAAAATTATATCTGTAATCTCCACGGAATTGTGATTCCGGCGACATATTATTTGTAATTTTCTGAGCAGTACTCGAATTACTATGATTTTAAAACTCTAAATAAGACATTAAGCTATTTATTTAATTGCTGCGAAAACTTACAGTATTTTCCTAAACCATTTGCATATTGATGATCTATATGGAACCAGCTTTCCGTCGGTATATTATTTATATTTTTGAGATCTGCAAATAATTTACAATGAATTTAATGATTTCTAAAGACACTAAAACAAATTAAATCATTAATGTAAATATGTATTGTAAAGATTAGATCTAATCTGATATTATTATTCTATATTATAGTAGCTTCCATTTGATATATTATACGCAATTTTTGGACTAGTTATGAATTTACTATGAATTTGTTAACCTAAAAGACCATTAAAACTAATTAAATTACTGCAGTAAACAAATACTGTTAAGGTTGGATCTAATGCCATATTAATATTCTACACGTTTTTCTGAATCCATTGATATATTATTTGCTATTATTGGATCTACGAATATTTTTATATGATTTTTGCAAGTTTACACAATTTTCTGCAAATTAAATTCAATTTCAAATCTACAGGAATATTCTTTGCTGACTGGGACGCGAGGTTGAACTGACGTTGACACGTGGTGAGATCTGGTTGGCTCGTACCCCTTCGCGGAATCGATCTAATCCTGGCCGTTGGGATGAGATCCAGTGGCTAGGAGAGGAGATTGACCCGATTTTAGCTCAGAATAGACAAAAAATACATCTGTGTTAGAGAGACAAATCCATAGGTCATATTGTAAAACTTACAACATGAAAGTTGTGAGGAATCATTAGTCCTACCTTCTCACCAAAGGAATTTCTATTTGAAGAAACGAGCGCGAGTACATCTTGGATTTACACCGTCAGATCTGAAATATTGCGGTGCGAAATTCTCCGGCTGTGGTGGATGAACAGATTTGAGGTTTGTTGGGAATGAAATATTTCGACGAGATCTACAACTTTCGTGTTTTAGCCGAAGGCAAATGACAAATCCTAGATGGGTGAATAAGCGAAATAAGATTCGGGCATGTGTAGATTCAGGATTTCGAGAAGTAAAACTCATACAGCTATACCTCCACGGGTTTATATGAATGTTTAGGACAGTGTACAGATAGGTCTTGGAGTAGGGAACAAGTAAAAACTAACGAAAGTCGATTCGGAGTTGTAGATTAAAAGATACAAGTGTTTGAATAGAGATAGGTTTAGAAAATTAATTTTGCACGCCTTTTAAAGCATCGATCGTTGCCCATGCCTAGGTGCTCCGGTCGGCTGGCTAGATGGGCCGCCGGCTGGTTGGCCGGCCCAGTTAGTTTTTTTTTCTTTTTCTATTTTCTATTTATGTGTTACTCTCATAACTTTCACATACAAACTTCAAATGAGTTCAAACTTGTTTCTAAAATTTTTTCAAATCGAATAGATCATTGTAGGATTATATTTGTAACTTTTTTTACTAGTTTGCAAGTAGTGGATTTATAAATCCTTGTATAAGTCATTTTATTTATGTCTTTATTTGTTTGTACTTATTCCATAACTTTTTCATAATAGCTCCAAATGAGCTTAATTTTGTTTCTAAAATTTTGTAATATTTATTGGATCTTTTTAGGCTATAATTTAGCAATAATTGCTGCCTTAGCAAAAGTAGGTTTTTATAAAGCCAATTTAATTCTCTGTAGGAACAAAGTGGCACATACTATTTGGGTTTTTAGTCCTTTATTTTTATTTAGGTATTTTTCTTGATGCAAATATGAAATGCAATGCTCATGAATGTCATGCAAATGAAAAAAAATTCTAGTCTCAATTTCCAAAATCTTGGGATGTGACAAATAAAAACATTCAGTATCAGGCTTAGGACCTCCATTGACAACTTTCTCAGGTACAACAAAACCGCTGCCCCTCTTGATTTTTTCTTTAGCCGCGACCCTTTCTCTAGAGGATGCGATCTTATCAACTATCAACGACAGATGCCTATCCTTAATGTCTACTTCAATAGCTACCAAGATGTAGCAAGTTCGGTGAGCAATTCAATCGCACCACTTTTCTTGTAATTCAGCACAAACTCTTTGTAGTTGGGTGGGAGCGACTGCAGAACTCTATTCATAGAAAGGTCAACTGGGATATCATATCCTAGTGTTTCAACACCCGGATTTTTAATCCCAGATGCCTGTCATGCCATACATCGCAATCCCAGGATTACCATTTTTGCGAGACATAACAGAATTGGATACCATAGTACATCATCCATTACAAACCGTACATAAGTTCTTACACAAATAGGGATCTCATGATCCAGTTCTTAATACAACATCAAGCAGCGGAATACGTAATAATAACGGTAGCATAGGCGAAGCTCCATCTTCGGGGTCACGGGCAATGCTGACGATGGGAGATGAACCTAGTTGTCGTAACCTTCCTGGGGTCCATCCTCCAGGTACTCCTCTTCATAGTCTGGCCACGGGAATAGCCAGGGACAAAGCCATGAGTACTCTTTAAGTACTCGCAAACTAATACTAACAAGTGAAAGGGGGTTTTGATAATAGGACACTAGGATATAGGGTTATTTTGCAAAAGACAGATTTATCTCTACTAAGTTCAAAAGCAACAAATGCTAGTTGAAGTTTTATAACACCTAAATGGGAACTTGTAATTCAGATCACAACCCTGTTGTGGTCAAGTCAAAGTCTCAATTCATTTCACAAGTCATTTTGAAAAGTCTGACGGGGGAACAGTATGGCCACTCCAACTGTCCATAACCGCGGACACGGCTATTCGAATAGTTTGACACTCTACAGAGATTGTACACTTTCACCACAACATTCGATACATCCGTCAGGAACAAATCCTGAATTCACCATACTCAGTATGCGGATAATCAATCCTAACCTTTCAATTACATGCCCTAGTATAAGCACCTCTCCTGTGAGTTTGGCCTCCCAACCAAGCTCATCTTGGGTACTGCACAGGTGGACAATCTTCACAAGGTAGCCTCAGCTCAGACCTTGGCCGTGAGGGAACTAATACTAAGGTATATAAGTTTCCAGTCAAGCCCTACCCAATCTTCGGGTATTGTGGTTGTACGATAAAATTGGAATGGTATCGCATCCAGACAACCATCAGTTTTATAAAGGGCTAAGGCTCATGCCTCAACATTTTCATCACCAAAATCATCAGGTGTTCGGAAACACATGTCCAAAACATTTCAATAGAATGATCCATCATTCCAAGGTTTTCATAACCATTTTTCCACCAAGTATTCCCACCTAAAGTTGATCAAATTTTATGCTTAGCACTAGCATCTACAAGTGGGGGTAAGCACTAAATGCGGGGTGGTAAACTAGTGGAGTTTTGACTAAGTTCAATCTCATGTCTTAGGATGACATAAATATTATCTAGCTTAGGCCAAATTTTATGCTCTTTATGCAACCTTCACATATCTTTCTAGTATCTACCATTCACTTAGGAAAAATCGAGGTAAGATCTTTGATAAAGAAATAAAGTAAGAAGCTTGCAAGTAAAACTAGGATTGGTTTGTCAAGTGAGTATAATCACATATGCTTAAGGCATATAGTTGGCATGGTAACAAATAGTGGTTTGTTGCATCAGTAGAGTATCTTGCAAGGGTTAGCTTGCACATTCACTGGTAATATTTGGCTTGCCTTGTGCAGAGCAGTGGTTGAAGTTCTCCTCCGCTTCTTCTTCGTAGTATCCTCCTTCCTCCTCGTATCCTTGGTCGGTACTAGCGTCTATAAATAAATACGATGTACACAATCACAAATCAATACTTAACTACTTGCATTCATCACACGCAAGGGTCCTATAGATGATCTAGCATCATCACTAACATTACAAGGTTAAAGCTTGGTTTAATTCCTTTTATTTTTAGAAAAGTAATTTCTACTCATTGAAAAACTATTTAAGATTTAATATTCTCCAAACCAAACATGGGATCATGTTGACACATGTCATCACCACATATTTTAGTTCATGGGAATGTGATTTAAAGTGGTGTCACAACTTAATAAGGCTTTACCCTTTTATTTTAATTAATTAAAGTGACTAGAAATCCCTATAGGGCATTCTTTTATTATTGAACATTATTTATGCAAGTAAACCTATATATTTTTATATATTCTGAAAGGTATGGTTAAACGTGATTTTTGAGAGTTGGAATCAACTCAAAAGCTATTATGGTTTAAATTTGAAAAATGTTTGAATGCAGAAAAGCTTCTGCCTTGTTATTTTTACCATGGGTGATCTATAGATCCAATTGACTTGAATCCAACGGGCTTGGATTCAACATTTCAAGACCTTTCTAACAAAATTATTTTCATTCAATTTGGTGCACTGAATCGACCTGGGTTGATTTTTGAAACTGGGTACAGAAGTGTGTTTGAAATAAAATGGAAAAGGCTTAATTCAAATAACTGGGCTGCGTGGGAAAAGTTAACGGGCTGGCCTGCTAAGCGTAGAGCTTCCGCGGGCTTCTTAAGTGGGTGTCCCCACGCGTCAGTGACATAGGGGGTGCGAAGCGGTACGGGGCAACGTGGGACGTTCGATCTGGTTCTAATCCAACGGTTGGGAGTCATCGTCGACGTTGAGCAACGCCGGTGAGACAGAAACCTAGCGCGGCCAGTGGGGGTTGCTGGGGGCTCACCGGGGTGAAGGCGAGGGTCGGTGAGGCGGGTGAATGACGAAGTCGAATCTCCTGGTACCGGTGGCTCCTCCTGGGGCGGCTCCAATCGCTGGCTCCCTTCTTCTCTAGAGGCGGCGGGCTCCGGTGAAATTCCGGCGAAGTGTTGCTCGCCTTGCTCCGGGAATGGTGTGGCACGATCAGTGATGGGAGGAGAGTAGAATGGTGTGAAGAATTCGAGCGGGGGTGGCCTCTATTATAGTCGAGCGAGGGGACCGGCGGGGCGCACGGTGAGCTCTTCGGGGGCGATGGTACAGGCGGCTATTGGCATGGGCGAAGGTAGGGGGCGGTGCGGTGTTCCCTGGCGATGATCAACGACATGGTTTCGAGGCGTGGGGCGGTGCGGCTTGGTCTGGAACACGCGGCGCTCTGCGCGGCAGAGGCGGCGTCTTCGACGGTGAGCGGTGGCTGTGCGTCACAGGGCGGCGAATGGTGATGTCTGGCGGTCTCCTGGATCGGTGGTGATCGTATATGCACGCGGCGAGGGCGGCACGCGGTCTGTGGGCTTCGGTCGAGGGTGGCGCTCTGGCGCATGCTCAGCATGGTCGCTGGCGGTCTGGGCGCGGTCCGTGCGTGTGGTCTAGTGGCTGGTAGGGTTCGATCGCTGGACAGGGAGTGGCGATGGACGGTGGGCTGCCTCCCAGACAAGGTTGGCACGGCTTAATCTTCTCCTAGCTTGCTGTCTCCACTGGGGTGGCATGGGTGTGCTCGGCTGTTCACCATTGATGGCAATGCCAAGCTTACAGTGGGGTTAGTGCTTGGTTTAACTTGCTAGATGATCTACTGAGATGGTTGTGAGCTAGAGAGGGAACAAGTTAGGCTTCAATCACTGCTCACTATGGTGTTTAGATTTTGTATGATTTGTGTCTGCAATGTGTTTGATGAAATGGCCTCAAGAATTCAAGTTTTGAATTTTGAAAAGATTTTTGGTGGGTGTGCTAGGTTGGTGCTGGTGAGTCTGCAGATGCTTGGGTTTTGAAAGTTGAGCTTGTTTGAGTGGTTTTTGAAAAAGTGAGATCTTCCCATATGATAAAGATTTAATTTTGAATTGTCATTTAAACTATGCATTTGAAAGTTTCTGGATGATCACAAAGTGGGCCTTGATAATTTGTTATGAGTAAATTCAAGGGGTGCAAAGATCCAGAAAAGTTTCTGTTAGGTTCTGAAAGTTTGAGACAACCAAAGTAGGCATGGGAGTTAAATTGGTCAAAGTGACCATTCCTTTATTTTATTTTTTTTGAGTTATTTGTCTTTGGGAAAAGTGTGGGATATGTTTTAGATGATGTTTATTTCACCTAAGAAACATTCTACAAGCAAATAAACACACAAACAAGGTGGTTCAAAAGAATTCCAAATTCAATGCATACACATATGCATGCTTTCCAAATTTTATTTAGAAAAGTTTTTGTTAACTCTAATTTTGATCATTTAAGTTTGATGATTTAAGTTTAGTATTTTTGGGATGTTACATAGTGCCTTAAGACGTTGAAAATATCCCATCATCATGACGTGATCATTCACAGAGCTGTGTTACTTCATCTTTACACTAAAGAACTCGCTAGAGATCGTGTATCTCTCAGCATGGATTTGGCTCTCAAACATGGCTTTGAGTTCCTTCACCATAGCATCAACATTGATAAGTTCAAAGCATCCTTGGAGTTCAGGCTCCAATGACAGAAGGATCACATATTTCACAAGAGTGTAGTCATTAAGCTTTGTGTCATACACATTACGCTCATACTAAGATGCATTGCTTGCAGGAGCGTCACCTATCGGACCTTCTAGCACATATTTCTTTTGTGCAGCATTGAGGAAAAACCTCAAATTCATGAACCAGTTGGTAAAGTTGCTACCATTCATTGCAAGTTTCTCTTTCTCCATGAACACATTGAAATTAAAAGCAGGTGGTGCCATCTACAACATAATTTGTAAAGTTTAGACTAAGCTTATGATATATCATTTTCAATTAATCCATATTAATAATGAACTCCAACTCAAAAACGACATCCCTCGTGTATTTTTCGTGATTACATCAACCAAATCAACTACACCAAGTCCGAACATCACATGAGTCGGTGTAGCTTCAAAGGCGATCATCTAAATGGGCATCATATCTACATATCACTCGTGCATAAACTTTCGGTCCGTGTTCCGTGGCCATTTCTGTACATGCTAGTCTCTCCAAGTAAGAAACTTAGTATTCGCATGTGTAAAACTGTCTTACACCCGAAATATGATCGTGGATCCAAGAACACCCGATCATCACGTGATGTCTTGGAGCGGCAAAACATAATCGGTGCATACTTAAGGGAGAACACATTTTTATCTTGATATCTAAATGAGGGATCATCTTATTATGCTAATAAAATGGAAAACAAGCAATACAAGATGCAAAAAACATCATATTTGAAAAGTGAAATGATATAGTTCTTGCACTTGATCATCATCATGTGCATCGTGTCATGATCTTCATCATTCCTTTATGTGTAAGGCCAAGGTCTATGGAACTTACAGGTTATGTGTGTTGTAAGAGTATCGACTTATACTTTTACTTACAACATCACCATATCATGACACTAGCCCAACAACAATCTAAACTAGACGCTTCTAATTTATCCATTGCAAGTTTTACGTGGCTTAGGGATTTTGAAGATAGAACCGTTCTTACCGACGAACATGGAACCACAACGAGGTTAACCAAATTATTGAAAACTTGTTGAACATTAGATTTTGACTATAGTAGGAGAGACAGACACCCGCTAGCCACTTATGCAAACTAGTTACATGTCTAGCGTGGAACATGTCTCATGTGCGAGGACATGCAAAGTTTGTCCGGGACGCTTCATCCCACTATGCCACCAATATCCAGAGTACAACAAATAAGCAAAAACATGATCATCATCGCCCACATACTCATATGTGTACTACCCATGCAAAACATCTACGCATAGATCCGGCTCTGATACCACTATAGGGTTCACGACATAGAAAAAAAATTCCTATGATGGGAACAACTATGTACCAAGATCTATCTACTAGATACAAGCAACGGGTGGATATACATCCATAGATAACATACCCTTGAAGACCGATAAAGTTTAACGAGGTTGTACTCATGGATGATGTATACGAACGCTTGCCGATCTGATCAAGAAGAAGTCCAGCGTCGCAAATTAGCAGCGCATCCATGCCCGCACACACGTCCAAGCCACCGAGCAACCTCCGCCTCCGCGCTCCAGAGATGCAGGGGAAGCAACAACTCTTTCTTGCCGAAAATCCACCGGGAACATGTATCACGCTAGTCCGAGACCATGTGAATAGACTAGAGGGGGAGAGAGATCCTTCATGAGGAGGTGTGTGTGAGGAGTGAGAGGGGGGATTTATATAGGAGGGAGGGGGAACCCCAAGGGGTGTCCGGCGCATGGGAAGATGCCCCCACCCCTACGTCCATTCATGTGGGTGGATCTTCCACTCACAATTTGGCCCTTCACTTCTCCATTGAAAATCCCACTAAAAAATCCCATTAAATTTCCACCAAATTTAATGCAATCTCTCTTTAAATAAAACACCTTTTATTTATTCAGAATTTTGTCAATTAATTTAATGGAAAAACATTCACATATAACCCCTTTCTAGTATTTTATTTCACATACAGAAACACTTTTAGCAATTTTACCTGAAACAGTTCCTGTGTCTAGTGAAATAAATTCCTACGCTTTGAAAATCTTTTTAGCATGAAAATATTTGTTCCAAATAGTGTCGGTGTCTCTTAAGTGTGTCACCCTATGGTTTGCAAATAATACAGACATGATAGAGACCCCTCTCGGATCAATAATCAGAAGCGGGACCTGGAGATCCATACTGACTCCCACACATTCAACGATGACTTTCTTGTGATCGTGAGAACCTTTTATGCTAGAATCTTAATCCCTTTGTCTAGCGATATATTACATGTCCGAGATTCGATCATCGGTATCTTCATACCTTGTTTGATCTCGTTACTTACATGTACTATTTTATCGTTCCCGTGATATAACATTCTAGTGATCAAATCACTTGCTTGCAAGCTAACCAATGTGATATCGCTGAGAGTGCCAAGATTATATCAATACGTCATCGGGATCAAAAAATTCCAGTCTTGATCCATGGGCCTCAACATAACACTTTAGTAGCACTGAACCCATCTTTATAATCACCCTGTTACGGTGTGACGTTTGATGTTATCAAGATAATCTTCCTGTGTTAGTGATTGGCATGATCTCATGGTCTAAGGATTAGGATTACTTCGTATGATGTTATAGCAATATAAACTCAATGATTTTGATCGTAATGCTATACTTCGGATGAATGTTCATCACACCATTCAAATAATGTTGTGACCTTGTTATTAACAACATCCAATGTCCATGATAAGGAAACCTTGATCATCTTGTTAATCAACGAGCTAGTTTATAAGAGAGGCATAACTAGGAACTTTCTGTTTGTTTATTAAACACAAATGTATTAATGTTTCCGTATTAATACAATTATAGCATGCAAAAAAAACATCTATCATATACTTGGAATATACATAATAACAACTTTATTATTGCCTCTCAGGGCATATTCCCTTCAGTCTCCCACTTGCACTAGAGACAATAATCTAGTTACATAGTGATAAATCTAACACCCATGGAGTTCTGGTGTTGATCATTTTTTGCTCTAGGGAGAGTTTTAGTCAACGGATTTGCTACATTGAGATCCGTGTGTAATTTACAAATCTTTATATCTCCATCCTTGACATGCTCGCGGATGGAGTGAAACCGGCGCTTAATATGCTTGGAATTCTTGTAAGACCTTGGTTCTTTGGCATCAGATATGGCTCCATTATTGTCACAATAGATCACCATTGGGTCCAACGCACTAGCAACCACACCCAGTTCGGTTATGAATTCCTTCATCCAAACTGCTTCCTGAGCCCCTTTTGAAGCAGCAACATATTTGGCCTCCGTTGTTGTTCCGCCACCACGGGTTGTTTCAAACTCCTCCAACTAACCGCTCCACCATTCATGAGAAATACGTATCCGTATTGGTACTTAGAGTCATCCGGATCGGTGTCGAAGTTGGCGTAAACATAACACTTAGCGACGAGCTCTTCTTCACCTCCGTACACGAGAAACATATCCTTAGTTCTTCTTAAGTACTTAAGGATATTCTTGACCTCTATCCAGTTTTTCGATCCTAGGTCAGATTGGTACCTACTAGTCAAACTAATAGTGTGTGCTACATCCGGTCTTGTACATATCATAGCGTACATTATAGAGCCTATGGCTAAAGCATAGGGGACTTTGTCCATTATCTCTCTTTCTTCTGCCGTAGCCAGACTTCGAGTCTTACTCAATGTCTTGCCTTTCAACATAGGTAAGAACCCTTTCTTACTTATTTCCATTTTAAACTTCTTTAAAACCTTATCAAGTTATGTACTTTGTGATAGCCCTATTTGGCGCCAAGATCTATCCCTATAGATCTTTATGCCTAATATGTATGACACTTCACCTAGGTCCTTCATTGAAAATTTTGTTGTTTAGATAACTTTTAACACCATCTAAAAGATCTATATCATTTCCGATCAGTATAATGTCATCCACATATAATATCAGAAATGCCACATCGCTCCCACTCACTTTCTTGTAAATACAATCCTCTCCATGAGTTTGGATAAATCCAAACTCTTTGATCACCTCATAAAAGCGGAGATTCCAACTCCGGGATGCTTGCTTCAGTCCATAGATCGACCGCTGAAGCTTGCATACCTTGTTAGCATCCTTAGGATCGACAAAACCCTTTGGTTGTACCATGTACAACTCTTCTTCAATGTTTCCATTGAGGAATGCACTTTTGACATCCATCTGCCATATCTCATAGTCGAAATACGCAGCAATCGCTAATATAATCCTAACTGACTTTTTCATCGTTATGGGAGAGAATGTCTCATCGTAGTCAACTCCTTGAATTTTTCGAAACCCCTTTGTGATAAGTCGAACTTTATAGACGATTATGTTACTATCAGCATCAGTTTTCTTTTTGCAAATCCATTTATTCTCCACGGCCTTTCGGTCGTGAGGTAAGTCCATCAAGGTCCAAACCTGTTTTTCATACAAGGATTCCATTTCGGATTTCATGGCTTCCAGCCATTTGTTGGAATCTGGGCTCATCATCGCTTCTTCATACGTCGTAGGGTCATCAATTTCATCGACCATGAAATTCATAACAGGATTTCCGTACAGTTTTTGTGCTACATGTGTCCTGCTAGACCTACGAGGTTTGGTAGTATTCTCTTTCAGAGCTTCATGATCGTTATCATTAGTTCCCTCTTCATTTGGTGAAGTCAACTCCAGAACGGCTTCCGGAGTTGCGCTACTCGCCATATGATGTAGAGAAGGTTCAACAACCTCTTTGATTTCTACCTTCCGACTACACAGACCTTTCGCGAGAAACTCTTTCTCTAAAAAGGATCCATTCTTGGCAACAAAAACCTTGCCCTCGGATTTGTGATAGAAGAAATACCCAATAGTGTCCTTAGGGTATCCTATGAAGACGCATTTTTTCGCTTTGGGTTCGAGTTTATCCGGTTGAAGTTTCTTCACATAAACATCGCATCCCCAAACTTTAATAAATGAAAGCTTAGGTTTGTTTCCAAAGAACAATTCATACGGTGTCTTTTCAACGGATTTAGATGGTGCCCGATTTAAAGTGAATGCAGCAGTTTGTAGTGCATAACCCCAAAATGACAGTGGCAAGTCCATCAAAAACATCATAGATCGAACCATATCTAGTAAAGTACGATTACGATGTTCCGTCACACCATTTCAATTTGGTGTTCCGATAGGTTTGAGTTGTAAAACTATTCCAGACTCTTTCATATGTGTGCTAAACTCATAACTTAGATAGTCACCTCCATAGTCAGACCGTAGAAATTTGATCTTTCTATTACGATGATTTTCCACTTCATTCTGAAATTCCTTGAACTTCTCAAAAGTTTCAGACTTGTGTTTCATCAAGTAGATATAATCGTATCTACTCAAATCATCTGTAAAAGTAACAAAATAACGATATCCACCTTGCGCCAACACACTCATTGGACCACACACATCAGAGTGTATGATTTACAATAAATCTGTCACCCGTTCCATTGAACCGGAAAACGGCGTTCTAGTCATCTTGCCCATAAGGCATGGCTCACATGTATCAAATGATTCGAAATCAAGTGATTCCAAAAGTCCATCCAAATGGAGCTTCTTCATGCGTGACCTAGACGGTAGTTCCACATATATGCGGATATATCATCATTAAGTCTAATACTTTTAGCAATAACAATATGAATATGTGTAACACTATTATCGAGATCCAATAGAAATAAACCATTCATCAGAGGTGCATGACCATAAAAGATATCATTCATATAAATCTAACAACCATTGTTTTTGGATTTAAATCTATAACCACTGTGCATCAAACATGATCCAGATACAATGTTCATGCTCAGTGCAGGCACCAAATAACAATTATTCAGTTTTATAACTAATACCGATGGTAAGTGGAGAGGTAAAGTTCCAGCGGTGATCACATCAACGCTTTATCCGTTGCCGACACGCATCTTGACCGCACCCCTTGCTACTGGTCGCTTGTTTCGCATCCCCTGATTCAAGTTACAAATATTAGCAACCCATCCGGTATCAAATATCCAGGTGCTACTGCAAGTACTAGTCAAGTACACATCAATAACATGTATATCGTGTATACCTTTATTTTCCTTGCCGGCCTTCTTGTCTACCAAATACTTGGGGCAGTTCCGTTTCCAGTGACCCAACTCATTGCAATAAAAACATTCAGTATCGGGCTTAGGACCTCCATTGACAGCTTTCTCAGTTACAACCAAAGTGCTACCCTTCTTGATTTTTTGCTTTGGCCATGACCCTTTCTCTATAGGATGCGATCTTATCAACTATCAACTCCATATGCCTATCCTTAATGTCTACTACGATAGCTACCAAGATGGCAGCAAGTTCGGTGAGCGATCCAATCGCACCACTTTTCTCGTAATACAACACAAACTCTTTGTAGCTGGGTGGGAGCGACTGCAGAACTCTATCCATAGCAAGGTAAACTGGGATATCATATCCTAGTCCCTTAAGACGTTGAACATATCCCATCATCATCATGACGTGATCATTCACAGAGCTGTGTTATTTCATCTTTACACTAAAGAACTCGCTGGAGATCGTGTATCTCTCAGAATGGATTTGGCTCTCAAACATGGCTTTGAGTTCCTTCACCATAACATCAACATTGATAAGTTCAAAGCGTCCTTGGAGTTCGGGCTCCAATGACAGAAGGATCGCATATTTCACAAGAGAGTAGTCATTAAGCTTTGTGTCATACACATTACGCTTATACTAAGATGCATTGCTTGCAGGAGCGTCACCGATCGGACCTTCGAGTACATATTGCTTTTGTGCAGCATTGTGGAAAAACCTCAAATTCATGAACCAGTTGGTAAAGTTGCTACCATCCATTGCAAGCTTCTCTTTCTCCATAAACACATTGAAATTAAAAGCAGGTGGTGCCATCTACAACAGAATTTGTAAAGTTTAGACTAAGCTTATGATTGATCAAATTCAACTAATCCAAATTAATAATGAACTCCAACTCAAAACCGACATCCCTCGTGTCTCTTTCGTGATTACATGAACCAAATACACTACACCAAGTCCGAACATCATGTGATTCGGTGTAGCTTCAAAGGAGAGCATCTATATGGGCATCATATCTGCATATGACTCATGCTTAACCTTTCGGTCCGTGTTCCGTGGCCATTTTTGTACAGGCTAGTCTCTCCAAGTAAGAAATTTAGTATTCACGTGTGTAAAACTGTCTTACACCCGAAATATGATCGTAGATCCAAGAACACCCGATCATCACGTGATATCTTGGAGCAGCGAAACATAATCGGTGCATACTTAAGGGAGAACACATTTTTATCTTGATATCTAAATGAGGGATCATCTTATTATGCTAATAAAACGCCAAACAAGCAATATAAGATACAACAAACATCATATGTGAAAAGTGAAATTAAATGGTTCTTGCACTTGATCATCATCATGTGCATCGTGTTATGATCTTGATCATTCCTTTATGTGTAAGGCCAAGGTCTATGGAACATACACGTTATGTGTGTTGTAAGAGTACCGACTTATACTTTTATTTACAACATCACCATATCATGACACAAGCCTAGCAACAATCTAAACTAGACGCTTCTAATTTATCCATTACAAGTTTTGCGTGGCTTAGGGATTTCAAAAATAGAACCGTTCTTACCTACGAACATGGAACCACAACGAGGATAACCAAATTATTGACAACTTGTTGCAAATTAGATTTTAACTATAGTAGGAGAGATAGACACCCGCTAGCCACTTATGCAAAACTAGTTACATGTCAAGCGTGGAACAGGTGTCATGTGCGAGGACATGTAAAGTTTGTCTGGGTCGCTTCATCCCACTATGCCACCAATATCCAAAGTACAACAAAGAAGAAAAAACATGATCATCATCACCCACATACTCATATGTGTACTACCCATGCAAAGCATCTACGCATAGATCCGGCTCTTATACCACTGTAGGGTTCGCGACATAGAAAACAAAAAAATTCTTATGAAGGGAACAACTATGTACCAAGATCTATCTACTAGATACAAGGAATGGGTGGATATACACCCATATATAACATACCCTTGAAGACCGACAAAGTTTAACGAGGTTGTACTCATGGATGATGTATACGAAAGCTTGCCAATCTCAAGATCGAGAAGAAGTCTAGCGCCGCAAATCAGCAGCGCATCCATGCTCGCACACACGTCCAAGCCACCGAGCAACCTCTGCCTCCTCCCTCCAGCGATGCAGAGGAAGCAACAACTCTTTCTTGCCGACAACCTACCAGGAACATGTATCTCGCTAGTCCGAGACCATGCGAATAGACTAGAGGGGGAGAGAGATCCTTCACAAGGAGGTGTGGGTGAGAAGGAGTGAGAGGGGGGATTTATATAGGAGGGAGGGGGAACCCCAAGGGGTGTCTAGCGCATGGGTAGATGCCCCCACCCCTACCCCATTCATGCGGGTGGAGCTTCCACTCACAATTTGGCCCTTCACTTATCCACTCAAATTCCTACTAAAAAATCCCATTAAATTTCCACCAAATTTAATGCAATCTCTCATTAAATAAAACAACTTTTATTTATTTAGACTTTTGTCAGTTAAATTAATGGAAAAACATTCACATATAACCCCTCTTTATAGTATTTCATGTCACATGCAGAAACACTTTCAGCAATTTCACCCAAAACAGTTCCGGTGTCTAGTGAAATAAATTCCTGCGCTTTGTAAATCTTTTTAGCATGAAGCTATTTGTTCCAAATGGTTTCGGCGTCTCTTAAGTGTGTCACCCGATGGTTCGCGAATAATGCGGACATGATCAAGAACCCTCTCGGATAAATAATCATAAGCGGGACCTGGAGATCCATACTGACTCCCACACATTCAACAATGACTTTCTTATGATCGTGAGAACCTTTTACGCTAGAATCTTAGTCCCTCTGTCTCGCGATATATTACATGTCCGAGATTCGATCATCGGTATCTTCATACCTTGTTTGATCTTGTTACTGACATGTACTCTTTTCTTTTTCCCGTGATATAACATTCTAGTGATCAAATCACTTTCTTGCAAGCTAACCAATGTGATATCACCGAGAGGGCCAAGAGTATATCTATCTGTCATCAGGATGAACAAATTCCACTCTTGATCCATGGGACTCAACATAAAACTTTAATATCATTGAACCCATCTTTATAATCACCCTGTTACGGTGTGACATTTGATGTTATCAAGATACTCTTCCAGTGTTAGTGATTGACATGATCTCATGGTCTAAGGATTAGGATTACTTTGTATGATGTTATAGCAATATAAACTCAATGGATTTGATCGTAATGCTATACTTCGATGAATGTTCTTCACACCATTCCAATAATGTTGTGACCTTGTTATTAACAACATCCAATATCCATGATCAGGAAAACTTGATCATCTTGTTAATCAACGAGCTAGTTTATAAGAGAGGCATAACTAGGAACTTTCTGTTTGTTTATTAAACACACAGGTATTAATGTTTCCGTATTAATACATATAGCATGCAAAATAAACATCTATCATATACTTGGAATATACATAATAACAACTTTATTATTGCCTCTCAGAGCATATTCCCTTCAAGTTTAACATGGACGGTGGAAGTACAAGTGACATCAAGGACCTCGTAAAAAATGTAAATTACATCCAAGTCCATGCATTTTGCACAAGTTCCCTAAAACTAAGCAATGAAGTGTGTTTTGAGGTTGGCACACACTAGTGTTCATTGTACTAAAGACTATCAATAGAATCTTCTAGATCCTAAGAATGGAAAATAAGATCCAACGGTTAGCAATGTTTGGATTTGCTAGTCTTGATCCAACGGTCCATGTTCAAAGTTATCCGTACACTATATATTATTTTTGATCAGAAAGATAAGATAAGAAGTACTATCACTAAAGGCCGGTCTTTTGAATAACCCTTCCCTCATCATGTTTGGAAAGTACGTGAAAATTTAGAAACCGAAAAAGTTTGAATCTTTTTTCTGCCGAGGACCAAAGTGGTTTCCTTCCTATGTACTCCTCCTCCTAATCCACACCAACGCGGCTACCGAACACGCCATAGAAACAAAGCCGCCCTCTCAAAAATAAAAATAAAAATAAACAGAGCCGCCGTACCAAGTCACACATGCGCAGCACCACTCTTTGGACGAGGGAGAGATTAGCCGGGCCGGTGTGCGATGGGAGAGGGGTGGAGAGATGACAGGCGGCGAAGGAGAGAGAACACACACTCTTTTTTTTGCGTGCATAGGTCTTTAAATTTACTACTAGTAGAGTGTACAATGTAACTGTAATGTGGCAGGAGTAACTCATGTCAGGAACTCATCATAACTTTGCTCTTCAGTGCTTCCCTCTTCCCCTGCCTACATTTTATTCTCTGCACTTATTACGGCGCGTTGACAGAGGTGAGCATATGTCTACTACGAGTGGGGCATCCAATATGTTTTCTATAAGGGAAAAAAGGTAGTCCCGATGGACTTCTATATACATAGTGGAAGCTATCCACGAGCTAATAACCTAAAGGTTCACCCTTAAGCTCATCATGGGTAGTCCATAAGCATTAAAATATTGATATCTAGTACACATAGCAATCAAAAACAAATTTTAATCACAAGACTGCGAGAGGGTAGCTCTTACATGTGGGTCCTATCTTATGGACAAGTCTGACAAGATACATTGTGGTGCAATGAACTACTAGCTTGGTGGTGCAATCAACTAGTAGCTTGGTATGAGCAAGTGGGTCCCATCTTAAACATACGTTTGGCCAAATACAAAGGTGATGCCCTAAGCTATACCATTTAGATAGTTTCTCTATGAGACGATTCGTGGGACCTACTAAACTGAAGATGCTAACTTTTACATACTCCCTTCGAACCAAATTAATTGACTTGGATTTGTCTAGATTCATATGTATCTAGTATTAAAATAAGTATAGATAAATCCGAATCTAGACAAATCGAAGTCAATTAGTTTGAACCGGAGGGAGTAGTAGTTTTACATCTTGGTCATACACTGCCAAGTGGGGCCTAGTATTTGCTTTTACCTTTATACACCTATGCCTTGTACTCCCCTCGCCACCGTGCTAGACTCAAATTTTTGGTCACCAAATTCAACCGATCTATTAATAATGATCAACAACCGTATAAAGAGACGCAAAAGTAAGTTGGTCTTACACACCATATTTCCTCAACAATTTACATGCATAATCTATCCTCGTTCTTCGGCTTTCCCCTCTAGTTTGAGCTATATTCTTTACATAGAAGAATATTTTGACCTAATTTCATTAAATATAAATAAAGTCATTTAAGTGTACTAGATTAGCTAGTAATCTTGAAAATCTGTCTAAAAACTTGGGAATTCTAAGAAAGCAAGGTCCACTTTGTATGAAATTTTGGGCGATGGCATTTTATTTTAACTAACACGGGTACCATGGGAGCAGTGAGCTTTAGTTAACACGGTCGGTGGAAGTACATGTTGCATCAAGAACCTTAAATAAAATGAAAATGACATCCAAGTACATCACTTGGAAAATTAAGAATGTTCTTTCCTGATAGTTGGAAGATCACACCGATGGCATTTTTTACTAAACGAAGATGTACCCATCTACCTCTGAAATGCTATTTCATTAGAATTTCACCTAATTTCGATAAATCAGCATAAAGTCATTCAAGTGGGCAGAGTTAGCAAGGACGAAGTTTGAAAACTCATGAAACATGGGAATCATAGGTAGTACAAAATGTCATCCCAATAAATATGTATGAAAGCATGGCTTGTCGCATATTCAGATCCAATATTCTTCAGACTTCTGTTATAGAAATGAACAATATCTCGTCATTACTCAGAAAACTGAGAATGATCGTCTTTCCTAAAATTTGGAAACTCACACCGACGACATTGTTTACTAAAAGAAGATGCACCCATCTACCTTCGAAAAGGCAATTAATTTAAGATCAATCCATCGTGCTTACTCGTACCTCAAGTTATTTGACCTACTTTCTCTAAGTTGTCCAGATGAAAAATCTTAGCAAGAAGTTAAACCTATTTTCAAAACACTCGGTGGTGGTTCGTGATATATTAAATGACCGCCTGATGGTTACCTCAAAAAATGCACAACTTTCAAAGAAACCTACTATTTTCCTATAGTTCAAGAGGACCTAATTTTGGTAAATTCGCATAAAGTCATTCACGTTGGCAGAGTTAGCTGGCCAAAGTTTGCAAAAAATAAAACCTTGGAATCGTAAGTACAACATGTTGGTCTACTATAAATATTTGAATGGTTTGCTTATGGCATTCGAATCCATATTCTTCAGACTTTCTTCACGGAAACGAACGATATCGTCATCACTCGGAAAACCAAGAATGTTCTTTCCTGATAGTTGGAAACTCACACTGAAGACATTGTTTACTACAATAAGATGCACCCATTTACCTTCGAAAAGACAATTAATTCAAGAGAAATCTATCGCACTTACTCGTACATCTAGTTTGACCTAATTTTGTAAAGTTGTCGAGATGAAAAATCTTTGCAAGAAGTTAAATTTTTTTTCAAAACTCTCGGTGGTGGTTCGTGACATTAAATGACCCCCGATGGTTACCTCAAGAAAATCGCAGAACTTTCAAAGCAACCTAAAATTTTCCTGTAGTTCAAGATTGACCCAATTTTGATGAATCGGCATAAAGTCATTCTAGTGAGAAGAGTTAGTTAGGCCGAAGTTTGAAAAAATAAAAAACATGGGAACCGTAAGTACAACATGTCGGTCCATTATAAATATTTGAAAGGTCTGCTTGTGGCATTCAGATCCATATTCTTCAGACTTTCTTTACAGAAAGGAACAATCTCATCATCATCACTACTCATAAAATTAAGAATGTTCTTTCTTGATAGTTGGATACTCACACCGATGTCATTGTTTACTAGAAAGTAGATGCACCCATGTACCTTTGAAAATACAACTAGTAATTCAAGAGCAATATATCACTCTTACTGGTAGCTCGAGTTTAACCTCATTTCGTCAAATTGTGAGCATGCAAAATTTTAGAAAGAAGAGGAATGTGTTATCAAAACTCTTGGTGGTGGTTTGTGATATATTAAACCCCCCGCCCCAATGGTTATCTCAAAAAAATTGTGAAACTTTCAAACCAAACCTACAATTTTCTTGTAGTTCAAATTTGACCTAATTTCTACAAGTCGGCATAAAGTCATTCAAGGGTGCAGAGTTAGATAGGACAAAGTTTGAAAACTCATAAAATTAAACATAGGAATCGTAAGTGAAACATGTTGGTCCACTTAATAAGTGTGGAATCTTGGCTTGTGGCATTCAGATCCATATTCTTCGGACTTTCTTTACGAAAAAGGTCAATCTCGTCATTACTCAGGAAGTTGAGAATGTTCTTTCGTGATAGTTGGAAACTCACACCAATGATATGTTGGATCTATGTGGATGAGTGATTTTTTGGGTAAAAAAAAGGATAAAGTGGGCCCTCCTCTATTAAAATATATCTCTTTATGATATAGGGGAGATTATTTAGGGTAATTACTCGAGGTAAGAAAAATGTAAGGGAAGAATATTTTTAGGGGAGGACCCTATATACATATATAGGGGATAAAATATAGGGGCACTGTTAGACTTGCTCTAAGCATGTATCTGGTAGTAAACCAAAATGTTTATTTGTAGATTGTGGAATTCTAGTTCGATGTTTGAACTCTAGAACTTGATGTCATTTATAATGACATGCTTATACCACCTTGAACATTTTATACCAAGAAATTTATTGTATCATACGAATTCAGTACAAAACTTACGGGTAAGTGAGCACCGCAAGGCAGGAAGCTGCCGGAAGCTTGGGTACCCCGGCTTGCTGTCCCAAGAAATGTCTTAAAATCGAGTTATTTTTGGCTTAAGATGGGAATACGAAATGTGCAAAAAAGCACACCTTAAGGCATATGTGGCATTCCCTAAGGTTAACCTTGTACATTGTGGATAAAATAAGTATGTCATTAAGCCTAAAGGTGCACCTCAAGCTTGTGGGTTGCCCATAAGGAATATAAAATTAATTTTCCCTCTCTACACTCTTTTGCATGGAGCAATGTGACAAGTTATGTGGGTCTCACCTTGTGGCAATTGTTGACCTTATACATTGTGATGTTTTCTATAAGCCATGTGGGTCCTACCATATGGAAAATCTTCACCTTAGAGCAAGTTCAATAATAAAGCCCGATACCGGCTATATGAGGTTGCCACGTCACTTAGAGTCAATGTAATAGCCAATACATACAATAGCTAAATATAAGATAGTACTTATTAATACGTGGACCACTTCACATACTCACAAGGTGCCTATGAGAACGTTCTATAGTCGGCTACTAGTTAAGAGCCGGCTTCTCTTCTCTCTCATCTTTACACTCATCGAAGTAAGCAAAAGAATACTATTTTAATCTTTATATTCAGCTGACTAGGACTTATTATACTTGCTCTTATACATTATGAATGCTTAAGCTGTCGAAAAGCTCTGAAAGATCTGGGCCTCGTGTCGTTTATTTATTAATACATGGGGTTTTTCCAGAAAAATAAAGTGGGATTCACAAAAAAAATATAGCAGGGCGAAAGTTAGTTTCGAGGAAGCCCCCCCGCAACCGCATCGAGACTTATCCTCTGCCTTGCCGCTCTCCCTCCACCGGATCGTCCCTGTCGCTCCACCATTGAGCACCACTGCACCACTGTTCACTAGTACGTATATCCCCAACCTCTAGCAATTACGTGCTTTTTGATGGATAGAATACATTTATTTTGGGCATTATGAAGTAAATAAGCTGGTGGCTTTTGCAGGAAATGCAATCTCCCTCGGCGGATGCTTTTGCAGCGTCGGCTGATGCTTGTAAAGCATAGGTGGATGATGAAGCAGCACCAGTGGATACATGTGAAGGGGATGCGGAGGCCGATGCTTATACTACATCAGAATCTTGGGAAGTGTTGTGTGATGCTTGGAAACCGGTGGAGGCGCAGTCGAGATCCTCGTCGGCTGCTGCTGGATTAAATTCGGCTATGTTGACTGTCACTGATAAAGCGACTGCTGCGTGGGATGCTAGGAATGCATTAGATCGTGGTCGTGCTTCTTCAGCATCAGCGGCTATGGCTCGTCATTCGTCGGTGACTCCTGCTCCATCTTCTCAGAACTCATCAACCCCTTTGTAAGTTCTGTGTTGGATGTTTACTCCCTGACTCCCTCCCTCTTTTATGTATCCCGCTCCGGTTTTTTTTGGAAGCAGTGGATATTGGAACTTAAAAGCTATTTAATCACAAACTAGCGATTGAAAGTTTCACAGGATTCAAACTTAGGCACCTATGATTTACTGATTTTTTGTCAATTTTTTCGAATAATTTTACTTTGTAGATTAAAATCTGAGCTACTGTCATACCTTGAATCCAAGATGGAAGGTGGATCTTGGGGCAAGTCACCGTGAGACCTGGGTTCACCAAGGGTGTGTTTGTATTGTGGCCAAAGTTTACCATACCAATATTTTGGTCATGATCAAAAGGTTGGTCCTTGTTTTATTTGTTGCCAACTTTTTGGCATGCCAATGCTCCACTACCAACTCTAGTTCAGTTTTTTAGCCAATGTTGGCCAACTTGTGGGCAAGCAAAGGTTCAACCAAAATTTTGGCTAGCCAAATATTTGGTGGGGCAAACTTGGGCACAAACCAAACACACCCACCCGCTTTTTCTCCCCTTCTTTATGATAAAATGAGAATATTCAGGAGGGGGCCTTTCTATCCACTCCGGTGACCTCTGAAAAAATGTTCTCCATTCCCTACCCTGTTCTGACATGGTGAAGCATTTTGGTGCTTTTATACTATTCTCGTTGATTCCTTGTGCTGTTTAGGTATTTTAATAACACACTCTGCTATTTAGGTAGTTTTTCATACATGTGCAGTTTATGAAATTTTGATGATAAATTTTCCTGTCAAATTATATGATGCATTCTGGTGGTTACATAATTATTTTTTTAGGGTCGTGCATTGTGCCTTTGGTAGTTTACTTGATTTTGATGATGCACTTGTGCTATTTGCATCATCCGACCAGCTTAAGTGGAAGAATATATGCAACAATCAATGACTTGCCAAGCCATGTAGTCAGTCAGATTATTGTCAGGCTTCCTCCGCCTAAGATATGCTTCCATGACTGCCCAAGATCTGCTTCCGCGACCTCCCAAGATCTACTTCCTCGCAACCGCAACACCCTTGGTTACCTGGATGTCACCTGCACGATACTGGCGATTCTTAGACGCCTCTATGACCAAGGTAACCAAATCTCCAACCTTTTTTTGTTTTCTCATCACTATAGCAGGTTAAAGCCTGTTGTAGTGAACTGCATTTTTTTAATCGTTCTAGTACACACAATTCACTCGGCATGCCTATTCTTTGTGCCACATACAAGGTCATAGGACAAGTTGGTTTGCAGTCGCTGCTCTAGAAATTTCAAGTCATACACATGTTTGTTATTTTGTCACGAACATGTTCTTAGCTACTCCCTACAACAGTAATTGCTTGCCGTTTCATAGTTCTTGTAAAATGTAAAGTCAATGTAAAATATTAGTGTGGATGCCTTTCTCCCCAGTTACTGAATCTATCTGGTTTGTCCCAAGCTAAGTTCCTTCTATTATTTCCTCCCTGGCATTATTCTGCTATCCTGTAGTACCCGTCTAAACTCATTATACTAGTTCAATTTTAAATTGGTTGTTGCTATCTAGATCTTTAAAAGATGCAACACTGTCTATTTATTTTTTTCTTTGCATAGAGCTCAAAAGGTAACACTAAACATGTTGGTTTGCACAGCTTCTTCTACAGGTTCACAAGCGTGATGTCATTGTTTTCTTATCTGGTGCTGGTTCATCCTAAGCAACGACATAACTATCCTATACTATGTAGTTCATTCGTGGTTTGTGTTCCTGCTCTGCAAGTTCTAGCATGATGCCATATAATTTCTGTCTTATTCATTATTAGCTACGATAGTAACTGCATGCCCATATTGTAGCTCATCGCCAATTCAGAGTCACCCAATGTCTCTTGCTTTTCAGCATATACTTCTGCTTCCATATATATTTGTTGAAATGACCTGGCTAGTTTATATAGGCTGAAATTCTAGGAAACACTCTGATCGATTGCTCAATTCATTTGTAGGCATACTTGTGTAATGCTTTCTTGTCCTGTTCTACAGGTCCACAAGCAATGCCATTATATTTAATATCTAATGTTTCATTCTAATCAGCGACATAGCTATCCTCTACTTTATATATAGTTCATTCGTAGTTTGCGTTCTTGCTCTATAACTTCTCTTATGATGCCTTTATAATTTCTATTTGGTTCCTAGCTACGACAGTAACTGCATGACCATTGTGTAGTTCACAGCAAATTTCGAGTCACCCAATGTCTCTTGCATTCTAGGATATACTAATGCTTCCATATATATTTGTTGAAATAACCTGGCTAGTTTATATTAGCTGAAATTCTAGGAAACACTCTGTTTGATTGCTCAATTCATTTGTAGGCACACTTGTGTAATGCTTCCTTGTCATGTTCTACATGTCTACAAGCAATGCCATTATATTTAATATCTAAGGGTCCGTCCTAAGCAGCGATATAGCTATCCTCTACTATATATATAGTTCATTTGTAATTTGCATTCTCGTTGTATAAGTTCTCTTCTGATGCCTTTATAATTTCTATGTAGTTCCTAGATACGATAGTAACTGGATGCCTATTGTGTATCTTACCGCAAATTCTAGGTCACCCAACGTCTCTTGCATTCCAGGATAAACGACTTCTTCCATATATATTTGTTGAAATGACCTGGCTAGTTTATATTTGCTGAAATTCTAAGAAACACTTTGATTGATTGCTCATTTCATTGTATGCACACTTGTCTAATGCTTTCCTGTCCTCTTCTATAGGTTTGCAAGAGACGCTATTATATTTCTAATCTGGTGCTCGTTCATCCTAAGCAACAACATAACTATCATCTACTGTGTAGTTCATTCATGGTTTGCGTTCTTGCTCTGCAAGTTCTCGCATGATGCCATTATAATTTCTGTCTCGTTTAGTCTTAGCTACAAAAGTAAATACATGCCCATTGTGTAGCTCACCGCAAATTCTGAGTCAACCAACGTCAATTGCATTCCAGGATATACTACTGCTTCCATATATATTTGTTGAAATGACCTGGCTAGTTTATATTTGCTGAAATTCTAGGAAACACTCTGTTTGATTGCTCAATTCATTTGTAGGCACACTTGTGTAATGCTTGCTTGTCCTGTTCTAAAGGTTCACAAGCAATGCCATTATATTTCATATCTAATGGTTTGTCCTAAGCACCAACTTAGCTATCCTCTATATATAGTTCATTCGTGGTTGGAATTCTTGCTATACAAGTTCTCTTATGATGCCATTATTATTTCTGTTCGGTTCATAGCTACGAAAGTAACTGCATGCCCATTGTGTAGCTCACCGCAAATTCTGGGTCACCAAACGTCTCTTGCATTCCAGGATAAATGACTGCTTCCATATATATTTATTGAAATGACCTGGCCAGTTTATATTTGCTGAAATTCTAAGAAACACTTTGATTGATTGCTCATTTCATTGCATGCACACTTGTCTAATGCTTTCCTGTCCTCTTCTATAGGTTCGCAAGAGACGCCATTATATTTCTAATCTGGTGCTCGTTCATCCTAAGCAACGACATAACTATCATCTACTGTGTAGTTCATTCATGGTTTGCGTTCTTGTTCCGCAATTTCTCGCATGATGCCATTATAATTTCTGTCTCGTTCAGTCTTAGCTACAAAAGTAACTACATGCCCATTGTGTAGCTCACCACAAATTCTGAGTCAACCAACGTATCTTGCATTCCAGGATATACTACTGCTTCCATATATATTTGTTGAAATAACCTGGCTAGTTTATATTTGCTGAAATTCTAAGAAACACTTTGTTCGACTCCTCATTTCATTATAGGCACACTTGTCTAATGATCTCCTGTAACATCCCAAAAATACTAAACTTGGATCATCAATTTCTAATCATCAAAATTAGGGTTAACAAAAACTTTTCTAATTAAAATTATGAAGGCATGCATATGTGTATGCATTTAATTTGAAATTCTTTTGAACCACCTTGTTTGTTTGTTTTCTTGCTTGTAAAATGTTTCTTAGGTGAAATAAACATCATCTAAACATTTCCCAAACTTTTCCTAAGGACAAATAAATCAAACCCAATAAAATGAAGGAATGGTCATTTTGACCAATTTAACTCCCATACCTACTTTGGCTGTCTCAAACTTTCAGAACTTAATGGAAACTTTTCTAGATCTTTGCACCCCTTGAATGTACTCATAACAAGGTATCAAGGCCCACTTTGTGATCATCCAGAAACTTTCAAATGCATAGTTTAAATGACAATTCAAAATTGAATCTTTATCATATGGGAAGATCCCACTTTTTCAAAAACCACTCAAACAAGCTCAACTTTCAAAACCCAAGCATCTGCAGACTCACCAGCACCAATATAGCAAACCCACCAAAAATCTTTTCAAAATTCAAAACTTGATTTCATGCGGCCATTTCATCAAACAGGTTGCAGACACAAATCATACAAAATCTAAACACTATTTGGAGCAGTGATTTGAACCTAACTTGTCCCCTCTTTGGCTCACAACCATCTCAGTAGATCATCTAGCTAACTAAACCAAGCACTAGCACCACTGTGAGCTTGGCATTGTCATCAATGGTGAACAGCCGAGCACACCCTTGGCACCCCCATGTCGACAGCACGCTAGGAGGAGAAGCAAGCCTAGCCAGCATGTCTGGGAGGCAGCCCACCGTCCACCGCCACTCCCTGTCCACTGCTCGAACCTTGCCAACCCATGGACCACATGCACAGACCACGCACAGACCGCGCCCAGACCGCCAGCGACCATGCCGAGCGTGCGCCAGAGCGCCACCCTCGACCGAAGCCCACAGACCGTGCGCCGCCCTTGCCGCGTGCATACACAATCCCCACCGACCCAGGAGACCCCGCAAACACGCTCGTTCGCCGCCGCACGGACCATGCGAGTTGTGCAGCCTTAAATTTTTCATCGGGCACGCGTAGAGCACCCTCGCGTTCCGACCAAGCCACACCGCCCCACGCCTCAAAACCATGTCGTTGAGCATCTCCAGGGAACACCGCACCGTCCCCTACCGTCGCCCATGCCAATAGCCGCCTGTAACATCCCCCCCGACGAGCTCACCGTGCGCCCCGTCGGTCCCCTCGCTCGACTATAAATAGAGGCCACCCCCAGTCGATTTCTTCACACCATTCTACTCCCCTATTCTCACTGATCGTACCACACCGTTTCCGGAGCAAGGCGAGCACCACCTCACTAGAGCCCGCCGCCTCTGGAGAAGAAGGGCGCCATCGATTTCGTCCACCCCAGGAGCTGCCGCGACCACCCCTGAGTTCGCCGTCGTTGACTTCGTCGTTCGCCCGCCTCGCCGACCCTCGCCAGCACCCCTCACTGGCCGTGCTAGGTTTCTTTCTCGCCGGCGTTGCCTCGCGTCGACGATGACTCCCAGCCGTTGGATTAGAATCATATCGAACGACCCACGTTGCCCCGTACCGCTTCGCCCCTCCCTGTCTCACTGACGAGTGGGGACACCCACTTAAGCAGCCCACGGGAGCACTACGCTTAGCAGGCCGGCCCGTTAACTTTTCCCGCGCAGCACAGTTATTCAAATTAAACCTTTTTCATTTTTGTTTCAAACTCACTTCTGTACCCAACTTCAAAATTCAACCCAGATCGATTCAGTGCACCAAATTGAATGAAACAAATTTTGTTAGAAAGGTCTGGGAATGCTGAATCCAAGCCTGTTGGATTCAAGTCATTAGGATCTATAGATCACTCATGGTAAAAATAACAAGGCAGAAGCTTTTCTGCATTCAAACATTTTTCAAATTTAAACCATAATAGCTTTTGAGTTGATTCCAACTCTCAAAAATCACATTTAACCATACCTTTCATATTATATAAAAATATATAGGTTTACTTGCAGAAAGAATGTTCAAGTAATAAAATAATGCCCCATAGGCATTTCTAGTCACTTTAATTAATTAAAATAAAAGGGTAAAACCTTATTAAATTGTGACGCCACTTTAAATCACATTCCCATGGACTAAAATATCTGGTGATGACATGTGTCAACATGATCCCATGTTTGGTTTGGAGAATATTAAATCTTAAGTAGTTTTTCAATGAGTAGAAATTACTTTTCTAAAATTAAAAGTAATTAAACCAAGCCTTAACCTTGTAATGTTAAAGTGATGTTAGATCATCTATAGGACCCTTGTGTGTGATGATTGCAAGTAGCTAAGTATTGTTTAGTGATTGTGTACCCCGTATTTATTTATAGACGCTAGTACCGACCAAGGATACGAGGAGGAAGGAGGATTCTACGAAGAAGAAGCCGAGGAGAACTTCAACCACTGCTCTGCACAAGGCAAGCTTATACTGATATTGATGCAAGCTGATACTATACCTATGCAAGCCAATACTTGCTTGTTACTATGCCTACTATATGTGGTCATACCCACTTAATAAACCAATCCTAGTTTTACTTGCAAGCTTCTTACTTTATTTCTTTATCAAAGCTCTTACTTAGAGTTTACTTAAGAGATTGGTAGATACTAGAAAGATATGTGAAGGTTGCATAAAGAGCATAAAATTTGTCCTAAGTTAGAAACCTTGATGTCAGCCTAATACATAAGGTTGTACTTAGTTGAAACTCCACTAGTCTACCACCCCTCATTAGTGCTAAGCATAAAACTTGATCAACTTTAGATGTGAGTACTTGGTGGAGAAATGGTTATGAAAACCTTGGAATGATGGATCATTCTATTGAAATGTTTTGGATATGTGTTTCCGAATAAACTGATGATTTTGGTGATGAAAATGTTGAGGCATTAGCCTTATCCCTTTATAAAACTGATGGTTGTCTGGATGCGATACCATTCCAATTTTATCGTACAACCACAATACCCGAAGATTGGGTAGGGCTTGACTGGAAACTTATATACCTTAGTATTAGTTCCCTCACGGCCAGGGTCTGAGCTGAGGCTACCTTGTGAAGATTGTCCACCTGTGCAGTACCCAAGATGACAGTTGGCCATGGTTGGGAGGCCAAACTCACAGGAGAGGTGCTTATACTAGGGCGTGTAATTGAAAGGTTAGGATTGATTATCCGCATACTGAGTATGGTGAATTCAGGATTTGTTCCTGACGGATGTATCGAATGTTGTGGTGAAAGTGTACAATCTCTGCAGAGTGTCAAACTATTCGAATAGCCACGTCCGCGGTTAAGGACAGTTGGAGTGGCCATACTGTTCGCCCATCAGACTTTTCAAAATGACTTGTGAAATGATTTGAAACTTTGACTTGACCACATACGAGTTGTGATATGAAATACAAGTTCCCCTTTAGGTGCCATAAACTTTCAACTAGCATTCGTTGCTTCTAAACTTAGTAGAGATAAATCTGGCTTTTGCAAAACAACCCTAGAGCCTAGTGTCCTATCATCCAAAAACCCCTTTTACCTGTTAGTATTAGTTTGCGAGTACTTAAAGAGTACTCATGGCTTTGTCCCTGGCTATTCCCATGGCCAGACTATGAAGAGGAGTACCTGGAGGATGGACCCCAGGAAGGTTATGACAACTAGAATCATCTCCCATCGTCAGCATTGCCTGTGACCCCGAAGATGGAGCTTCGCCTACGCTACCGTTATTATTACGTATTCCGCTGCTTGATGTTGTATTAAGAACTGGATCATGAGATCCCTATTTATGTAAGAACTTATGTATCGTTTGTAATGGATGATGTACTATGGTATCCAATTCTGTTATGTCTCGCAAAAATGGTAATCCTAGGATTGCGATGTATGGCATAACAGGCATCTAGGATTGAAAAATCCGGGTGTTGACATTGCCTGTCCTGTTCTATAGGTTCACAAGCGACGCCATTATATTTCGTATCTGGTTCTGGTTCGTCCTAATCAATGACATAACTATCCTCTACTTTATAGTTCATTTGTGGTTTACATTCTTGCTCTACAAGTTCTTGCATGATGCCATTATAATTTCGGTGTCGTTCATTCTTAGCTACGACAGGAACTTTATGCCATTGTCTGGTTTATTCTTCTATATATATTTGTTTAAATGACCTGGCTAGTTTATATTTTTTGAAATTCTAAGCCACAGACATTATTATATTTCTCATTTTATGGTAGGAACACTTGTTTAATGCTTGCTTGTCCTGTTTATTTGACGTGATGGTCAATATATTTGAACCATTGACCAGTAGTCCAGTTCATAGCTCATGTCGTATCAGTTAAATGAGTAGTTTGCCTTGTTTGATGTATTCACTTGTTATTACTTAGTTTCATACTACAATTATTGTTATTTCCACCAAAGAGGGGACTGCAAGATCATGTCTCAACTATGTTTTCCAATGTAGATGTCACACTCAAATGGGAGATGCAGGTGATAGATGGAGAAGGAAAATTGAGGACTGCTATCAACTCTATTGTCAACTGAAATGCCGATTTTTCTTTCCCTTGAGTTGATAATATGTAATAATTTTAAGTAATTTGCATTTGTTGTAATATCTAGACTAATTGCATAGGCCATGTAGGCATTTAGTTGATTTTTTCCAAACATAGCGTAGGCGGTACCGTACTTGCGCTAGCCAGGTAGATTAGAATACAATATTGTGCTCTATCTTTGCCCGTCTTGTATTAGTCCGACGATGAACAGTAAAAATGCTCACACGTTGTACACCTTTTATGGTACCGAAATAGGCTCTAGAAATGCAGAAACTATAAAAGACCATACAAGTAATGGGGCCAACCAGCATGCGAGATTAGGAACAGTAATGGGCCATAACAGTGATAGGCCGAATTTGTAACATGGTGAAACAGTAACATGCCAAAACAGTAATATGCCAAAATAGTAATAGGCTGAAACCATAACATGATGAGACCGTAACAGGCCAAAACAGTAACATGCCGAAACAGTAACACTTGAAATAGTAGGAACCAGAAAAATAGCGGGCCAGAACCTTAAATTGTCAAAATTGTAACGGGTCAGGATCGCAGCAGGCCAGAACAGTAAACCAACTGAGTTTGCACCAGGACGAAATAGTAACAGGCCAAGGAACTCACCAGGTTAAAATAGTAATGGGCCAGAGCAATGGGCCGTTTATTCGCGGGCCTAAACAGTAGGGACCGATCCAAACAGTATATGGATATACAGTAATGGGCCATAAAGGTTACATGCCAAAGAGGGTTGGCCAAACGGGCCCATCTCGAACAGTGCAGAGCAGAACACTAACGGGCCCAGATATTTATGGGCCGCATGAACAGGCCAATATCAAACAGTGTGTGTGGAAACAGTAACGGGATAGAAAGTTTACGGGACGACTACGGCTGCACCGGTGGGCCCATTTGTAATAGTGCATGGAGAAACAGTAATGGGCCACGATCCTATTGGGCTTCCTTAATGAGCTGGTCCACTTAATAATTACCAGGCCTATCTTCTACCACGGTTTCATTGATAGTTAACAGTGTTAACTGGCCGTTAGCGGCGCTCACCACGTGGCAGTTTGCATGACGTCAGCAGTCAACGCGGCTGACAAACACATCTACGATGGAACGACTTTTCATGGACGAAGGGTGCGATCCGCCACGGTTGAAAAAAATGTGGTAGAATCATTTGTGACGGGGCTTCTACCACGAAGGGCATCCGTTGTATAAGGCTTTTCCACCACGAAAACTGGACCTTCAACCACGAAAATTGTCTGCTGTAAAAGGACATATTTCTTGTAGTGCATGTCATTTGATGAGATTTCCCAAAGTATTTGCAACTTGTGTGTTCTCAGCTATATTCTAAAAGGAGACATAAAATAATATTTTCTCGATAATATGAAATGCTATTAACATCCTAAGAGATGGTAAATTATTAAGGCTAGCAATGGAATCTAGAATTCCATGTGCAAGGAGGTTCACCAGATAGGGATTAATAACCCATGACATCAGTGATTCTAATGCTATATAATACGCGTTAACCATGAGATCTAGAATGGGATGAAGAAGTCAGCTGGATCTTCTTCCATTCGTATCTCATCGGACAACCTTAACTTGATGCTACGATTCCTTGTGCGGATCCAGCATATGGGTGGGCACCCTTAGGCCCCACGGTTTTGGTGTCTAGATTATCTTTGAGTGGCTGCCGAAGGTATGGTGGTCATTTTATGGATCCTTCTAGGGGCATCACCGGCTCATAGATTCTTCGAGGGCCTATCAGATCTATAGCTTTCCCAAAGAGGGGGATTAACAGAGATGTGTCTTGCCTAGAGGATCATGTTGGCATGTGGGGTCGCAGAGAAGGACATTGATGGGATTGGATCAATTTCTAGGCCCCACATCATGGAATTATGGATGGTAAATACGCCTGGTTGTGCAACAAGGATTTGATATCTTATGGGTAAAGCAATGCACCTCTGTAGAGTTTAATAATTGTGAAATTTTACTCCCTATTGCGGGAAGGAGCTACGGACGCGGAAGGAAAGGAACTCCATGAAGTTCTGGTCATCTTGTGAAGACTGGCGGGCATAATTTTTGATAATAAAATCAATCTTTGAAGAAATGTTTATTAAAACTGCATAGTGCCAAAGACTTATAGTCAGAGGTGGTAGTTAGTGCATCAAACTTCCCACCTTGCATATAATGAACTTGATGGGTAACGCTATTACTCACTCTGTCCTTTCATCCCCTGCTTAGACTCTAAAGAGCCAGAGGATACGTCGATGTACGCTATAGAGAACCAAGATGACATCTTCTACAAAGAGCCAGATCTGTCTGGTGGAGTGGAAGGGGTGGATTACAAGATCCTCTATGGAGCTGAAGGCCACGAGTCAGACTAGTTGCCGTATTAATAGTTAGTACTTGAGTTGGGCAGTTGGGACGAGAAACGTAAACTCTATATAATAATGTGTTGAGATAATTTTATGTTATTGTTGGGGTTTGAGGGTATATTTTTTCTCCCATGAACGAAACCCTAATGCCATGATCTATCTATTAGTAATGCAGTAATATGAGGGGATACAGTATTAATACCTTTGAAGACCGAACAAGGTTAACGCACCACAGGGAACATGAGTTATGTAGTCATACCAACGCCAAATTCAAGGTCACTCAAAGTCCAACGGCTCCTACGGCTCCGACAACTCCTAGTGCTAAAAGTACGGCAACGCCCGAGGGAGTCACAGACGTACGATGCTTGAAGACGACTCCAGCTTCTCTCAGATCCAACAAAGATTGTGGAAGTAGATCTCCCAGATCTGAGTACCACAGGGCGACGGTGCTCCGCACTTAAGAAGGCCCTCTTTCGCACAGCTCTAGCAATGGGGTCATGGTCACTGGAGAGAGAGAGAAGAGAGAGGAAATAAGAGGAAATTCTCCAAGCTAGGAAGCCTTTTTTATTTTCTGGTTCTTTAATTCCACCTATGCCTCTCTTTATATAGGGGAAAAGGGGCATAGGGCTCTTTACCTAAGCCATGTGGGACTAAACAAGGAGATAAGAGGGGGGAGGGGAGGTGGCCGCCGGCCAAGGCCCTCATGGTCCCGCCGGCGGGTGGCTAGGGCCCATGCGGCCCCTCCTCCCTTTCCCCCCTTTGCCTCTTTCCCACACTGGACTTTTCCCCTATGGAAATTGGCCCAATAGGGATTTTAATCCTTTTATTTTATTAAATAAATATAAATAATTAATTCAATCACTATATAACATTTAATTACATATTATTTAACTACCGTGCCTATGGAACACCTTCCATCCCACTTTGGACATCCTCCGGACCTTCCTAGAATCCTTCCGGTTTCTCAATCTCACTTCTTCGGTGATTCCAATTATCCTAAAACAATCTCCAATCTCCCAAACCCTTAAGCATGCTATCCAATGATTCGGGAACACTCTAGACATGGTCGAGACCCCTCTTGGACCAATAATGATCAGCGGGACCTGGATTCCCACAATGATCACATGTGCATTCCATGAAACTTGTCATTTGAACCATCAACGTTATGACCTATTCCATTTGTCTCTTCAATACTTCTATTATCTATGGTTTGATAAATGACATCAACATGTCATGTTCAACCTCGTTACCGACAATAGCTATATTAGTCGATCCGGTAAGTGATATCCCCTGACCTAGTCACCCGCTGCGCAGCTTATGGATATAACTTATCCGAGTGGGCTCATAGTATCTTTCATCACTCTATTGGACAAATCCCTCTCTTGACGCATATGACTCAACTTGCCCCTTTGAGTACTCAATCACACCCTTATGATCACTGTTCCACCGAGTGATGTTAGATTTCTCAAAGTACTCTATGGTGATAGTGATTAGATAATGTCTCACGGTGTGAGGAAACAAATCACTATGTTTCCTAATTATCACAACTATAACTTTATGACATGATCGTCTTATGATGCTTAGATAGGTTATGTTCATCATCTCATTCTCCAATGAGGTGACTACATTGTCAATTGGTGCCGAAGCACCAACATGATCAGCAATTCTTGATCATTCGTTGACCAATGAACCAGTGACTAGAGATTCACTGGGAACTCCTGGTTGTTTATATATCACACGTGCATTGGTGTTTCCATTCAATATAGTTATAGCATGATATAAAAACCTAATTCATAAACTTCATGAAACATGATGATAATCCATATTACTATTTGTCTCTAGGGCATATTTCCTCCAGTCTCCCACCTGCACTTGAGTATAAATAAACTAGATGCATTTGTTATTCAATCATTAGTGCTAGACAACTTGGCACTTCTGATCATGCTTGGTTATGGAAGAGGTTGAGTTTTGGGTATGGAATTTTCATCCCCTTCTGTCCTTTACAAGTTATCAATACCATCTTATATTACACTAATATTCTTATCATCCTTATGATAATATCTTGTGTACGTATAATAGTTTTTAAAAACAGAGTGCGATTCTGGTTTTATATGCAGAAGTGACGTTAGATTAGTCACAAAAATCTTTCTCATGGGCACTATGCACTGAAACACACTCTGCGAGAAGATTTAGTTTATCAAAGCCTTAACATTATACATACCACCAATAATATTCATATACTTGTATTTATAAATGTAGATTTCAAACTTAAAATGCACTATGTGCTACTTGGAACATTTACCACCATGCTTCAGCTGTGTTAAGGTAACTCTTCAATGCAGAGTTTTCCAATATTTTAAGGTTAGCATGTATCCTTGTAGTATAACACCTTATACTTTAGGCATGTCATCCTTCATGGATCTGGAAACATGTCTATAGTTCTCAATAGACACCATGGACAAACTTAACTCATTGTCCAAAGATTTACACTTACACACATGAATGTGTTCTTCTTACTAAGAACATGCATCATAATGTGTTGAGTATTCATCATTGTATTTAATATAGAATCCTATGTCATAACATAGTGGATGTTGCACATCCTATTCTTTCTTTCAACCATCGATTTTTATACTTAATGGTTTTCCTAATTTGAATGATTTAGGACCGTTCGTTAATGAATTCCTATTCTGAACTTTTCAGAATCTCTATTAGGAATACATTCCAACATAATTCTATATGGCATATATCAATCTCCTAAGATTTCAATGTCCAATATACATTCAACTTTACCCTCAAAAATCATTGTTTATTGGCTCTTTTGGTCCTTATTCTTAATGTGTCATTGACGAGGGGTAACCTCGGCAATGCCCATTGTTATGGACTTAGGGTTTCATGGAAAAGAGAGCATTGGGAATTTCATCGGGTGATCATACAAACAAGTAAGTCGATGTAGTATGACTATGGAGAAAGCTTGATTACAGATTCATTGGTTCACTAGTTGCAATATAGCTCACGGCGGATTGTAGAAAAGCTAAGGTTCCCTCTCCGTAGGGTCCTCCCATCCTTTATATGAGAGGCTGGGTTATGGAGCCGTATCCGGAGAGGTTACATGTTTACAAGTACATTGTGATCTCTGTGTCAGGTTGGGACTATTCATTGATCAGTAAGGTAGACCTTTGTTCGATAGGTTCTTATTGGATTACTTTGGGCCTTTATGAGTTGTATGCTTTTATGTGCCTAGGGTAACTAATCATAGGGACCCGATAGGTCATACCTTTGTCCGAAGCCCCCGAGACTCTTTCTGAATCGTAGATTTGGGTTTAGTCTCAAAACACTCTATAGCTATAAGCCAAAGTTTTTGGTGTAAGAAAATATTATTTATATTTTATTTTATCATCAAAGGGATTTGGTATAAAAAGCCTGTTATATCTGTCGGATTAGGAATCAGTTAATTGCTCCTGGGAAAAAACATCGTGAACCTACATCAAATTCTAGTCCATAGGCTTGAACTTGGAATTTACTGGCGTAATTTAGTTTGGGCCATGGAGGTCTTATTGAATACTGAATTCCAGTTCTTATATTTCGGGTACTCAACACGTCAGTTGGTACTTTTCATTGTATCGTGGATACAAATTAAATACTGGCAGAGGTGCAATTACAATGCCTCACATGACGGATCCTAGGGTCTTATCTTCATGTTGTGGACATGACATTCAGACATGTTATCACGGCAGACGCGGTCTAAGAAAATTTATTGACTGCCTTGTTTGGTTGTTGGAAAAGGTGAAGTTACGGACTTCCTTGGTGTTATTTATCGGGTTCTCCTGACGGGAGTAGCTGTATGAGGATACATGTATGTAATACTCATAGGTTTGCTTTTCATGAAAGATTGGTTTTTCTATCGGGTGCGTGACAGCGCTCCTGATGGGAGTAGCCCCCAGGCTACAGACGAATACTTGGATTCGAGTGTAGGCTCAAAATTTATGCTTTATTCATGATGAAATATCGAATCCATAGGAATATTTGTTTTATCGGGTGAGCGACAAGAGCTCTCGATGGGAGTAGCCCCGAGGCTATGTTTTGTTTCTTGCATTGGAGCATAGGCTCGAAGTAGATCCTCCACCCGAGGAAAATGCTATACTAAATTCTATCAGGTGCATGAAAGCGCTCCCAATGGGAGTAGACCCTAAGTCTATGTCCGGGTTCTTGCATCACATCATAGACTCTAAGTATTTTATTCATATGAATATACTACTTGTGACTTGATATTTTTTACCACTCATGATGTCATAGATGACAAAGATGGCGTGCCTCAGTTCTGCGAGAAAAACAAGACCTGATGGGATTGCTCCAGTGCATGCTGACGCATTGATGGTGCAACGATTTTAACTTTACCGCATGGCCCCACATTTGCACGAAAATCATGGCGTCGAGCAGTCGCCACCATATTTACCACGAGGATTTTACTCCCATGATTTTCCCCTTATTGTTGGAGCCACGGGCCACCATCTCCATTGTTGTGGTACTTCGTCACCTATGATCAATGGTACATATTTGTCCCATCTTTCTATATATTGCGAGGGGCTAGGATTTTTACTGCTCACCCCAATTCACAGTCATCTTCTTCCTCCGTGCGCCTCTTCAGAGATCCATTGCGCTCTTGCTTCCAGTTCTTTGCGAATCGACATCACTTGTACCTATTGGAGAGCCACCATGGGCAGGTCAAAGGGATCTTCGTCTGCCACCGACGCCACCTCGAGGAAGAAGAGAGTCATCGGCTTGGTGGCCTCCAAATGGTCTACGCGCGACATGCACGAGGCACGAAATTTCAACCTGCTAGAGGAGGATGCCTTCAAGCTCCCTGGAAATAAGGTCGTGCCTCCTCCCCAAATTGGGGATGCCTTGTAATGTTCCTCTCCTTATTATACCGTGGCCTGTCTCTCCCAGCTCACAAGTTTATTCATGGGCTTGTCTTTGTCTACGTCATGCATCTCTATTATCTCACGACGAATTCCATCCTCCACATCGCATTCTTCATCACTCTCTGCAAGAGTTTCCTTGGGATCCATCCCCATTCGGGCCTGTGGAAACATTTCTTTTTTGTTCACCGCAACGCCTCCGATACTGTCATCCATGATGTTGGAAGCGTGATTATCTCCGTTGGTTCCGATGTTAATTATTTCGATTTGAAAACCGCGGATTTCGGCCAAGGTTGGAAGTCGAAATGGTTTTACATCAAGGACCGGCAAGTCGAGGGTCAAAATTTTGGGTTAGCCCCTTTGACCCAAAGAAAACTCGCCAGAGGTTTAACTCTTGGGAACAACAACCCTCTACCTAAGATATGAAGGAAATCCAGCCGCTTCTGGACCGGATTTGGGAGTTGCGCACCACACAACTGTCGGGTCTTTAGATCATGGCATACTTTTTGTGGATTCGTGTCCAGCCTCTCCAGGCATGGTTGGCTGGCATGTGTACTTATGCTGGCAAGAAGGATCCAATGAGGATTACACCCGATGATCTACCAGTTAATGTCCTGGAAAAGATGGTGTGCTCCTTCACAACCTTGACAAAGAAAAATCCAATCCCTTCTGACTGTCGGGTGAAATCCTTTGGCAAGAAGAACTTGGTGCCTAAAGTAATGTTTCCGTGTGATTATGCTTGATATTTTTTAGTCCATCATCCCTTTGTTTGTATTTTTCTGGCTTGACTTGTTTTCTTTTGGTTTGCTTTGATAGGGCCATGACGATTTGTTGTCTATGCCTCCACTTCATGTGTCTCGTGAGCTACTCGGTAGCACCACCATATTCGAAGGATATGCTGAAGCTTCGGTTAGAGCCGAAGATGACGAGGCTTCCTCTGCCCACTCATCTCACGATACTGTGTCGGTTCCCTTAGCTCATTCTAAGGATATGCTGGACCTCTGAGGTAGTAGCTACGGTTGGAAAACAAAAACGTACTGAGCGTGTTGAAATGGTCAAAGACTCCGATGATTCAACAGGCTCCAAGCTGCTAAATGTCAAACCTATTTCTATTTCCCCTCCCTGTTTAGGGATATTTCGGATGCCGTAGGACATCAACTCATAAGTTCCTTGCTGCTTAATTTTGATTGTATCATTTAGTTGAAATAACCATTCGACGAAAATCTTGATTTCTCCAGGAGTGACGAGGATGAGGAAAACTCTCCAAAGTCGTCGATTGGTGGTCCTGTTTGGTCTCCTCCGGCCAAGTCTATGGGCCAGCCGATAGGCTCCGTCGAGCTTTCGAAGCAGGATGCTGCAAAGCTGGACCCGAAGGATGTAGCATCGCCACCCCTAGGCCGCCATTAAACATGAAAAAGACCACATGTAAGGACGTGGATATAGACAAAAACCCGTCAGAGCCTCATATGAAAGATGTGAGTACCGTGTTTCTTTTGATTTTCTGAGATTTTTCTCTACTTCGGCCATCAAGTGATTTTTCTCGTCTTGTGCAACCGCTGATGCGTGATATGGTTGAAATGGCCTCTTGATTCATCAAGATCCGTTACGAAGGCGAAGAGTCCAAACTTACTACTTTTACTTGTCCTCATCTTGCATCCTTTTGCTAACATTTTACTTACCCGATGTTATGATCATATTTGGTGTAGCTGCTACTTAGAAATCTGTGGTTATTCGGGACAAGGCTCTGCAATGGGTGGATGAGCTGGAAGCCAAAATTAAGAATATGAAAGCATCGTTTGAGGAATCCAAACATACCGCCCCTACTGAAGCCGATTCTTCCAAGAAGAAAGCCGATGCCATAGCTGCTTGGGACGAGGATCTTCTGCTTCGCATAGAGGCCCTGAATTCCTCCTTGACCAGTAAGTTTTACCACATGTTTTTCTACTCTTTATTTGTCAGATTTTTTATCGGGATTTGAGTGACTGCTTTTTTTCCACAGAAACAATCGGCCAGTCCTTGAGTTTGGAAGAGGATCAACGATCCGATCCTTTGTCGGATGTCGTTGGGATCTTGGAAGAGAACAGCGTGCGCAGGCGCAATCTTCTGATCTGCTCGCGCCACGCCTTTAAAAAAATCTTCCCCGAGAAGGAAGTACCCGCTGATCTGAATGATCTGGTGACTATTTTCAATGCTGATCGTAACCTGCTAACGGGTTATAGTTTGACGCAGTCGAAGAATGGTGCGGAGATTTCAATGGTGTTGGCGATGGTCCACGGCGAGAAGATCGACAAGAAGAAGGTTAGCTCTTATCTTCTAGTCAATGATGCCGCCAAAGATGTTGACCTCAAGCCTTATATAAGGAGGGCGAGGATATTTTCGCGGCTACTTCTCTTGATTGGCTTAGGGCAAGAAATTCCGGATGCAAAGGCCTCAGCCGAAACTCCTTCAGCTAGTGTTGTTGCTCCCATAAAGCCTATGGCTGATGCTCCTTCGGCTAGCGTCACTGCCACCATTGAGAAAAATTCCTAGCTTTAGGTCCAATTAGATCCTTTATTTTGTGTTGTAAAAGACTCCTTCGACTATCTATTGTTTATCGGGTTATGATAATAGAAAAAAGGCTTCACGCTTGTATATATTATCCTTTTGTTGTTTGAACCTTGCCTTGTATCCGAATATCTGAATTTTATATGTTGTGTGTCTTCCCATTTGATGTCTGACTCTTCTGGTCCCTCTATTGTCCCTTCTGCTTCTATTGTAAGCGCGACACCACTTGATTCCACTATTGTTGGCAATGTTGTTACCCGAATTGTGGACCCTCCTTTATATGCTGAAAATATCCAACATATAAAATGATTGGAGGCTGATATCTGGGTGGTGCAAGCCATAGTCGATATTTCATAGTCGAAGATGCAGAAACCTTTGGACCTCAAAGTCTTTCTCCTTGAAGAGATCTCTAGGGCGAGCGCAAAGATGCTTTGTAATTTTCTTTTTATGCAGTCAAAGAAGAAAATGACCCTACGTTTTTATTTTTTTAGGAATCCAATTAAACGGGGTGGAAGAGAGTTATTGATTGGGTATTAGGATGAACGCGCTGATAAAAGCCTCTCGGGGTACCAGTGCTGATTTTTGGACAGATCACGCATGAGCTTTCACGTTTTCTCTTCTCCAGGATTGGGTATCCGAGGTGGAGGAATTTGTAGAGTGATGCCGCCAAGATTTATATCGAGTATATAATGCACTGTTTCCTCGGGATCCCTAGCCTCATTTTATCAAACCCCAACTTGTTGCGGGTGCTAAGCTAGCGTTGCCTGGGTGCATGCTCATTATCCCACCATTGATCTGGATGACATATCCCGGCGTCTTCCCTCCACCGGGCGGTGGCTTTACTTTGGCACCTCACTATGTGGCTGCTTGTCGCCCTGCTATTCGGATCATCCATATATGCTTGGATGAAGACAAAGAATTTTCCTCAACTTTGAGGTGTAACTTAGTACTTCGTAGAAAGACTCCTGCACATAAGATGTAGAAAATTGTATGTAAAGTCTATTTTTATTTTTATATGATTTAGACATGTGTTTGTGTGCAATGTTATGAAAAGTTTCTAGGGGATTTCCCTGTGCGAGACCCTTTCATTTTCCTGATGCCCTTGGACCGAGTCGGCTATTCAGGTCATGGCTCTAAGATGGACAACGTAGCCGAGAATTTGTTGCGCTAGATAGCAAAGCCCCCGAGTGTCGGGTGTAAATTTTTAAACGATTGTGCTACGATGAGCCCTAGAGTATCGGGTGAGCGAATAGAAGACAATAGTAAACTTTGAAGAATTGAGACTGATTTTCAGGAAATTAGGTTTATTTATCTTCGGGTACGGTATATTTGGTGTAATCGCCTGGCCGTAGGCATTATGGAACATAAAATGTAGGTTTTTTGGCTGAGTATCCTGGTCGTAGGTCTTATTGAATGTAAATTGCAGAAAATAAAAATCCTAAGCGTAGAAACGTCGCAGTTGCGCAACATTTGTAACATCCCAAAAGTACTAAACTTGGATCATCAAACTCTAATCTTCAAAATTAGGGTTAACAAAAACTTTTCTAAATAAAAATATGAAAGCATGCATGTGTGTATGCATCCCATTTTGAATTCTTTTGAATTGCCTTGTTTATGTGTTTCTTTGCTTGTCAAATGATTCTTAGGTGAAATAAACATCATCTAAACAATCCCCACACTTTTTACAAAGACAAATAAATCAAAACAAACAAAATGAGTGAATGGTCATTTTGACCAATTTAACTCCCATGCCAACTTTGGCTGTCTCTCACTTTCAGAACTTAACAGAAACTTGTTTGAATCTTTGAACCCCTTGATAGTACTCATAACAAAGTATCAAGGCCCACTTTGTGATCATCCAGAAACATTCAAATGCATAGTTTAAAGGACAGTTTATCATATGGGAAGATCCCACTTTTTTAAAAACCACTCAAACAAGATAAACTTTCAAAACCCAAGCATCTACAGACTCACCAGCACCTACCTAGCACACCCACCAAAAATATTTTCAAAATTCAAAACTTAAATTCATGCGGCCATTTCATCAAACACCTAGCAGATGCAAATCAAATAAAATCCAAACACTATTTGGAGCAGTGATTTGAGCCTAACTTGTTCCCTCTCTAGCTCACAGCAACCTCAGTAGATCATCTAGCAAACTTAACTAAGCACTAGCCCGAGTGTGGCAGTGTCATCAATGGTGAACAACCGAGCCTTACCATGTCACCCCAGTGTGGACAGCAAGCTAGGAGCATCACTAGCCTCGCCAACCTTGTCTGTGAGCAAGCTAGTACCCCACCGCCACTCCCTGTCCAGCATTCGAACCTTGCCAGACCCTGGACCACACGCACAGACCGTGCCCAGCTCGCCAGCAACCCTGCCGAGCATGTGCCAGAGCGCCACCCTCGCCACACGCCCATAGACCGCGCGCCACCCTCGCCGCGTGCATACGTGATCACCACCGTCCCAGGAGACCGCCCGACATCCCTGTTCGCCGCCCCATGCCTCACAGCCACCGCTCGCCGTCAAAACGCCGCCTCTGCCACGCAGAGCATCGCGTGTTCCCGACCGTTTTCCACCGCCCCTATACGCGCATTAAATCCATAGAGCATCGCCAGGAGACCACCAATCGATCGCCATCGCCAGCCATGCCTCTAGCAGCTCGTAGCCATGTAGCCACCGTCGCCTGCCCATCCCGTTCGGTCTCACCATCGAGCCTATAAAGGAGACCACCCCCAGCCGAATTGAGCACACCATCTCACTCCTCTCTCCTCACTGATTGTTCCACCCTGTTCCCGGAGCAAGGCGAGCAGCGCATCGCCGGAATTTTACCGGAGCCCGCCGCTGCTGGAGAAGAAGGGGGCCAGCGATTGGAGCCGCCCCAGGAGAAGCTGCCGGTACCAGGAAGTTCGCCGTCATTGACTTCGTCGTTCGCCCGCATCGCCGACCCTCGCCTGAGCCCCGGTGAGCCCCTGACGACCCCCACCTGCCGCATTAGGGTTCTGTCTTGCCGGCGCTGCCCGACGTGGACGATGAACCAGGGCCGTTAGATTAGAACAAGATCCCACGGTTCAGATTGCCCCATACCGCTTCGCACCCCCTGTCTCACTGACGCGTGGGGACAACAACTTAACCAGCCCACGTGGCGTACTGCTTCGCAGTCGCCCGATGTCGTTTCCCGCGCAGCCCACTCGTTTGAATTTGGATTTTTCCATTTTCATTCAAACACAGTTCTGTACCTAGTTTCAAAAATCAACCCAGCTCGATTTAGTAAACCAAATAGAATGAAACCAATTTTGTTAGAAAGATATTAAAATGCTTAATCCAAGCCTGTTGGATTCAAATCATTTGAATCTATAGATCAACCTTGGTAAAAATAACAAGGCAGAAACTTTTCTGCATTCAAATATTTTTCAAATTTAAACCATAAAAGGTTTTGAGTTGATTCCAACTCTCAAAAATCACATTTGATCATACCTTTCAGAATATATGAAAACATTTGGGTCTACTTACAGAAATAATGTTCAAGAAATATAAGAATGCCACATAGGCATTTCTAGTCACTTTATTTAAGTAAAATAAAAGGTTAAACCTTATTAAATTGTGACACCACTTTAAATCACATTTCCATGGACTAAAATATGTGGTGATGACATGTGTCAACATGATCCCATGTTTTGTTTGGAAAATATTAAATCTTAAGTAGTTTTTCAATGAGTAGAAATTACTTTTCTAAAAATAAAAGAAATTAAACAAAGCTTTAATCTTGTAATGTTAGTGATGATGCTAGATCATCTATAGGACCCTTTTGTGTGATGATTGAAAGTAGTTAAGTATTGTTTGGTGATTGTGTACCTCGTATGTATTCATAGACGCTAGTACCGACCAAGGATATGAGGAAGAAGGAGGATACTACGAAGAAGAAGCCAAGGAGAACTTCGACCATTGCTCTGCACAAGGCAAGCTAACACTTGCAAGATACTCTACTTTAGCAAGCCTTACTAATCAAGTTTTACTATGCAAGCCTAATACTACTAGTTGAATGTGCAAGCTAACACTTGCAATTATGAAAGTTTTATAACCTATTCAATGCCCTAAGCATGCTTGGTTAGACACATATGATGATACCCATTCCTTGTTTTACTTGCAAGCTTTATACTTTATTTCTTTATCAAAGCTAGTACTTAGAGTTTACTTAAGTGAATTTTAGATACTAGAAAGATAATTGAAGGTTGCATAAAGAGCATAAAATTTGGCCTAAGCTAGATAATCTTTATGTCATCCTAAGGCATGAGATTGAACTTAGTTAAACTCCACTAGTTTACCACCCCTCATTAGTACTTACCCCCACTTGTAGATGCTAGTGCTAAGCATAAAACTTGATCAACTTAGTTGGGAATACTTGGTGGAAAAATGGTTATGAAAACCTTGGAATGATGGATCATTCTATTGAATTGTTTTGACATGTGTTTCCGAACACCAGATGATTTATGGTGATGAAAATGTTGAGGCATGAGCCTTAGCCCTTTATAAAACTGATGGTTGTCTGGATGCGATACCATTCCAATTTTACCGTACAACCACAATACCCGAAAATTGGGTAGGGCTTGACTGGAAACTTATATACCTTAGTATTAGTTCCCTCACGCCCAAGGTCTGAGCTGAGGCTACCTTGTGAAGATTGTCCACCTGTGCAGTACCCAAGATGACAGTTGGTCATGGTTGGGAGGCCAAACTCATAGGAGAGGTGCTTATACTAGGGCATGTAATTGAAAGGTTAGGATTGATTATCCGCATACTGAGTATGGTGAATTCAGGATTTATTCCTGACGGGTATATCGAATGTCATGGTGAAAGTGTACAATCTCTGTAGAGTGTCAAACTATTCGAATAGCCGTGTCTGCGGTTATGGACAGTTGGAGTGGCCATACTGTTCCCCCGTTAGATGTTTTCAAAATGAGTTGACACTTTGACTTGACCACAACAGAGTTGTGATATGAAATACAAGTTCCCACTTAGGTGTTATAAAATTTCAGCTAGCTTTTCTTATTTCTAAACATAGTAGATGTAAATCTGGCTTTTTGGAAAACAACCCTAGAGCTTAGTGTCCTACTACAAACCCCCCCCCCCTTCATTTGTTAGTATTAGTTTGCGAGTACTTAAAGAGCACTCATGACCTTGTCCCTGGCTATTCCCATGGCCAGACTATGAAGAGGAGTACCTGGAGGATGGACCCCAGGAAGGTTACGACAGCTAGGATCATCTCCCATCGTCAGCATTTCCTGTGACCCCGAAGATGGAGCTTCGCCTATGCTACCGTTATTATTTACGTATTTCCGCTGCTTGAGTTGCATTAAGAACCGGATCATGAGATCCTTATTTGTGTAAGACCTTATGTATGGTTTATAATGGATGATGTACTGTGGTATCCAATTCTGTTATGTCTCGCAAAAATGGTAATCCTGGGATTGCGATGTATGATATAACAGGCATCTGGGATTAAATATTAGGGTGTTGACAACATTCCACGGGTTGGAATATTTAACTCCTGTCTTCTTTTCTTGTAGCTGATATGCCCCAACGAGGATTACTTCGATGATGATGAAAGGTCCTTCGCATGGCGATTCTAGTATGTGGTGACCATCTTGCTTGAGGTGAAGGACCAGGTCCCCCACGTCGAAGGACCTAGGATGCAATCGATGACTATGGTAATTTTGTAGGTTCTGCCGACATGTTGTTGCTCATTGTAGAGCGATATCTCTTGCTTCGTCAAGTGCGTCGATGTCGTATTAAAGTGCTTCTTGTGAAGCTTCTTTGTCCTAAGCAAAGACCCAAGGAGAACCGTGGGTTATTTTGACTGGAATCACAGCCTCAGTTCCATGGACCAGAAATAAGGGGGTCTCTTATCCGGAAGATTTTGGGGTTGTGCGTAAACTCCAGAGGATGGAGGGCAGTTCATCTACCCAGGCACTTTTTGCTCTATCAAGAGGAGCCAATAGACTTTTCTTGAGGCCACTGGTGATAAGGCCGTTGGCTTTCTCAACTTGCCTATTTGTTTAAGGGCGGGCCACTGAAACATATATGACGTCTATGCCCATCTTCTTGTAGTAGTCCTTGAATTCATTGGACATGAAGTTCATGTCGTTCTCGGTCATAATGCTATGGGGTACCTCGAAGCACAAAACTACTGACTGAATGAAATTTACGGTTGAGGTTACGTCTTGGATAGTAATGGGTGCTTCATAGATCCACTTCATAAATTTGTCGACTGCAACTAGCAGAAAGACGTGGCTGCCAGGCAAGGATTTCTGGATTTTCCCACCATGTCGAGTCCCCATTGAGAGAACAACCAAGCCAAAGGTATGGGGGCCAGTTCCGCTGCTGGTGGGTTGGGCTTGTTTGCGAAGCGCTGGCATTCTTCACATGTACTCACAATATCCTTCATGTCCTGGACTTCTATAAGCCAATAAAATCCTTCCCGGAAGGCCTTTGATGCAATTGCGCAGCTACTGGCGTGGTGTCCACATATTCCTTCATGTATGTCATTGAGGATGAGCTTCACTTCTTCGGGTGTGACACATCGATGAAGTACTCCTGAGATGCTCTACTTATAGAGTTCCCCGTTGACAGTTCTGACGGCCTTGGAGCATCGAGTGATGCGTCATGCTTCAACTGTTTCCTCGAGGAGTTCACCGTGCATCATGTATGCTACATATGGTTGCATCCATGTGGATTCTATCATCATTACTTCCACGGGTTCCTCCTCTTCGTTAGGGTTCTTCTCTTCGGGTTCTTTCATTGGCGTAGCCCCCGAGTCCTTTGTTGGCTTGCCTTATTGCCTGTAGTTTTCAGTGTGGGTTCCTCCTCTGCCTTATTCCTACCGAAATACCCCAAGTGACATGGGGAGACTTAGAGACCCGATGTTCGCCAGATTGTCGGCTTCCTCGTTGCTCGCTCGGCTTGTATGGAATACCTCGCATCCATCAAACTAGGTTTCAATGAATTTGTATAGGTCCTGATATGTTACCATATTGTAATTGAAAACATCGCACTTGTTCATCACTTGTTGCGCTACGAGGTTTGATTCGCCGAAGATTCTGATGAAAGTTGTGCTATAGGCTCCAGGCATGCGCATGCCGTGCAATAGGGCCTCATATTTGGCTTCATTGTTTGACGCTTTGGGGAATCTCATCCACATAACGTATCGCATCTTGTCTCCTTGTGGTGATATCAGGATTACTTTGGCTCCTGCTCCTTCTGTTTTCTTGGACCCGTCGAAAATACATTATCCATGCACTAGGCAGATCCGGGGGACACGAGCATTGAAGTTATGTCTACTCTGTGATAAAGTGAGAGAACACTTGAGATTTTATAGCTTTTCTCTTCTCATACGTGATGTCCTGAGGGGATTTCTCGATGTACCAAAGAGAGACACACCCGATGGCTTCTGGATTATTCAGTATGTTGGAGAGAGGGGCTTCATTGACTACCACAATCAGGTGCTCCGAGAAATAATGTCATAGCTTGTGTGTTGTCATGAAGACGCCATATGCGGGTTTCTATTAGTGTGGGTATCTTTGTTTGGATGGCGAGAGAACTTCACTAAGGTAATATACCAGCCTTTGGATGCCGAGGATTTTCCGTTCTTCGGGTCTTTGAGTGACCAGATCTGTACTGACCACCTAATTTGTGGCGGCTATGTAGAGAAGCAAAGGCTGTTTTTCCTTAGGGGACACGGCGACATGTGATGTCAAATGTGTCTTATTGAGTGCTTTGAATTTTTATGATTTTTTCATGAGTGCGTAGAATGGGAGCACCTTCTGTCCTAGCCGAGCGATGTACTCAGTGCTACCACGTGTTCGGCCAATTGTTGGACACCCCTGAGATTTTTGGCATTTTCATTTGAGTATTTATTCTATCTTCTCAAGGTTCTCCTCTATTCCTCTTGCCGATACTAGGTACCCGAGGAGCTACCCCGCCGGGACTCCAAAGGAGCGCTTTATCAGATTGAGTTTAATATGGTATCTGTCGAGATTATCAAATGTTTCATGTAGTTCACTGATAAAAGTCGACTCCTTTTTGGTGGTGACGATGATGTCGTCGATGTAGACTTGAATATTTTTGTCAATTTGGCGTCCGAGGCAATTTTGTATCATCCGCAGGTATGTAGCACCCGTGTTTTTAGGCCGAAAAGCATCGTTGTGTAGCAGAATACACCATAGGGTGTGATAAATGCTGTTTTATCTTGATCCTCTTCTATCATACGAATCTGGTCATATCTGGTGTATGCATCCAGGAAGGAAATACATTCACATCCTGAAGTTGCATCGATAATTTGATATATTAGTAGGAGCGAAAAGTGATCCTTCGTGCTATGTTTGTTCAGTGCGGTGAATTCGATACACATATGTAGCTATTTTGTGTTTTTATTCGGGACGTACACAAGATTGGCAACCCAGAGCGCTTTCTTGATTTCCTTGATAAACTTGGCATCCGTGAGGCGATAGATTTCTTGTCGAATGGCCTTCCTTTTTGGTTCCGTGAAGTGGTGAAGCGACTGCTTCACATGTACAACGTCAGGATATAAGTTAACTGCATGCTCAACGAGTTCCCTGTGGATTCCTGGCATATCTGATGGTACCCATGGAAAAATCTCCCAACGCTCACGAAGGAACTCAATGAGCGCGCTTTCCTATTCTAGACCAATATTAGAGGCCACAAAGGTTGTTTTCATTGGGTCCATAGGGGGGACTTGAATTTCCCTTGTATATTTTGTGGTGTCGAAAGCTAGGTCAGGAATAACCCAAGACTCAGGTAGGAGCTCCATGTCTGCCGATATCTTTAGCTGCTCAAACTCTGTCTCCATCCCGAAAGATTAAGAGATTTTGTTGAATTGTCGGTCACAATTGTCGGATCGGGTAAAGCTTCCTCTCACTGTGATGATCCCTTGGGCGCTGGAATTTTCATCACCAGGTAGGCGTAGTGTGGTACTTCCATGAATCTTGCGAAAGCTAGGCGCCCCAGGATGGGGTGATATTGTGACGGCCAATCCATAACTTTGAATTCGAGTTTCTCCCGCCTAAAATTATCTAGTGATCCTAAGACAATATCACGGTAGACTTTTCCTAGAGGAATTTCGGATGAAAGGATGTCTCTGTTGGTGCTAGATTCGTCAAGGAGATGTTCATGGCTCATAGAGTTTTGTTGTAGATGAGGTTGATGATGCTTTCAGCATCCATGAAGACCTTGCTCATATCAAACCTGCCAATTTGTGCGTCAACTACGAGAGATGAATGACCTGGTGGAGGTACTTGAAGCAGGTGATTAGCTTTTCTAAAAGTGATTTCCAGTTCCGACCAGTGGAGAAATTCAGATGTTCGGGGTGGCGCTGTTACCGTCATATTAACTTGTCGGGTAATCAATTTTTGGATCATGTTTGATGAACGCCCTTTATGGAGCATAGACATTGCTCCTATAGACCTCAGATACTCCTCCTCTCGATTTCTGTTTCCAGCAGGTTGCGGCTGCCCTACCGGTGCTGGCCCTGGTGGAGGTGGCGGTGCCACAAGATCAAGGGTTCCAGGTGTGGCGGTGTACCCGTGATTTGTTGCGTCTTTCACTTTCGCATTGCATACTTCCTGCATCCCGAGGAATGTGCGGTACTCTTTCATGAGGTGAGTTGATCGCAGCCTCCACTCGGAGTCGACGTAAAAGTGCATATTGCACGGTCCTTCCCAGCATCTGCATTAGGAACATCGAGGGTTCCCTTGGTCGATATGGCTAAGTTGGTCTACTTTTTACTGCCTCCTCTCGGCTGGCATGGTATCCGCCACTATGGTTGCACTCCTGCAATTATCCTCCCAACGAAGCTAACTGTTACGTAACTTGGTGTACTATAACCATCAAAATTTCTCCTTCTTCTATTGTCATTATTTTTCCTATCGCGTTCTTCCTCGGGCGAGCACCCTCTTTTATTATGCACAACATCCTCGCCATCATCCCAGCGGTTTGCCATGTCCATCAGTTGAGAAATTGTTTTCAGCATCACCTGTCCCGGCTCTTCAATGAAATCCTTTCGCTGCAAACTATCGTTAAAAGCATCAATTTCCCTCTTGTCGAAGATGTGTTCAGCGGAATTTTTTATGATGTTCTAGCGCTGGATGTATGCTCTAATAGATTTTCTGGGTTTTTGCTTGCAAGCCCACAACTCCTCGATAGATTCTCCAACTGCTAATGGATTCTTCGCGTAACTTCTGAGCCATGAACGTTCTGCGCTGCTTAAATGCAACTAGAGTCTCCGCATCTCTGTGGCCTTTGAGCCCCCTGAAGTTTGTCGGTTTGCAAATAATAGGCAAGCCATGCCTCGAGTTCCTGGAGTCTGTCGTATTTCTGGCGGTCGTGAGGGAGCTTTAAGTCCTTGGGTACCGGGGTCTTGCGAACCCGATGGGTAAAGTAGCTGGCGCCGCAAGGATCTAGCTTGTCATCACTTTCTGTATTAGAATATCTTCGGCTGCTCCGCTCCTCCCTGGATCTATCGACCCTTATCTGTGTAATGTAGTTTTTGACATCGTCTCCACGCGAAGAATGTGTAAATTTCACGTGGTGAGGAGAGCTTGATCATCGGGTTTTCCCCTTGTACTGAGGTATGCTATGATGGCGTGGTAATTTGTCGGCTTGCTGCATGAATCCTTGTTCTCCTTGTGAAAGAGTTTGGCCTACCATGCCTAGTCCCATGAGGCTGGAGCGATGAATAGTTGCCGACGGGTCATCAGCTGCTGGTTGAGTTGTCAGCAGATAGGTCTAGGAGGCGACAAGGGTGGCCTATGTTGTTTTTTCTTTGATGTTGCCCGAATAATCTACTGACATAAACGATGTAGCACCCCGGATTTACGGTTCGAGAGTACCCGTCATGCATACAATTCACGTTCCCATGATCAGTGAGTCATGAGCATAACCGACCAGTATCATTATATCATCCATACAATAATGATTACAAAACTTATAGGGTTTCCATTATGGAGATTACAACGAAAATAGCGGAAGTCTTCAAGCGCAGAGCCCATGTCATGCCTTAACCTACATGTGACTGACTGGGAGATGGCCTAGCTCGCATAAACGTCAGCTTCCTCATCGTTTCTCGATCCTCTGAAAATTTGGCCAAGTAAATAACCAGGGACAATGCCGATAAGTACTTTGAATGTACTCGCAAACCACCTTAAGAAAACATATAATAAATGATATGCAATATGGTTGTGGTAGGATGGCTCCATAAGAAGTTCTTTTATAAATTAGTTTCTCTTGTAGATATAGCATATCTCTATATCGTTGTTTAAAAACTTTTGTAAACATTTGGAAACCTTTTTAAAAAGTTTTTAGAAAACACTAGGATTGGGTAACCCATTTGTTTTTTCTTCTGGTCATCCCATGAACAAACTCCTTCCTCCTTTTTCCGACCATCCCATGGTCGAAACGTATATCCTTTCCGACGATCTCATGGTCAAAACATTTCCAAAGCCATTGCTTTTCCGAAATCATTTTGGAAATCAAAACATGCACTGCTCTACAACAACCTTCCCAACCGTCCATGACCGAGGACTCATCTATTCGAATAGATTTTACACTCAGCAGAGGTTGTACACTTCACCCACAAGATTTTGTACATCCTCTGGGATCACCCCCGGATCGTCATACAAAAGTATGCGGGTCTCGGATAATCAAACAAGACCCTCAGAATTGCCCACTCTAGTATAAATGTCTACCCTATGATGTTAATCCCCTCAAAACCGGGACGACCTATATAGTTACCAAGCCATCCGGAGCATGATTTGCACCTCGACGGGTGTGCGCTTTCAATGAGGGGCTCATAGTATCGTGTGGAGGCTCGTAGACCCTTCATTCCTTCTCCCGGTCGATGCTACGCATGGACCATTTGTCTAGAGAAGGCCCACCCTCCAGGGATTGTTTTTCCCTGTAGTAGTGCGAGGCACCTATACCATAATAGACAACCTTCAGATATAACCCCTTCCCAAATAGGAATACCTATGGTTGTGTGGCACCCCAGATTTACGGTCCGAGATAACCCATTATGCAAACCACCACGATCCCAGGATCAGTGACTCGTGCAACATAATCGACATAGCATCAAATTACACATCCCTTACAGTACCGAAACAATAAGTCTTACATAGATAGTCTTACAAAGGGGTCACTTGGGCACAAATAGATAGTAGCAGCGAAAACACTAAACGTAGTATACCCGAGTCATGCCATAGCCTATAGGGTGCCTCACTCGGAATAATGCCCTAGTTCACGAATTCGCCGTCGTAACCTTCGTTATTCCCATCTCCCTGCTCATAATCTGGCCAAGTAAATAGCCAGGGACAATGCCGGTGAGTACTTTGAATGTACTCGCAAACCACCTTAAGATAACAATAAGTAAAGGATATGTAGTATGGTTGTGGTAGGATGGCTCCATAAGAGGTTCTTTGGTAAATTGATTTCCCTTGTAGATATAACAGGTCTCTATATCTTTGTTGAAAACTTTTGTAAAACATTTAGGAAACCTTTTTGAAAAGTTTTAGGAAAACACTAAGATTGGGTCACCCATTTGTTTCTCCTTCCGGTCATCTCATGACCAAACTCCTTCCTCCAATTTTCCCTACCATCCCATGGTCAAAACATTTTTGGGGCCATTGCTTTTCCGAAGTCACCCGTTGTACAGCCGCTAGCACAATCGGCTAATTGAATAGATTTACACTCTGTAGAGGTTGTACACTGTACCCACACCATCCGCTTACCCGTCCCTGATCTACACCAATCATGGGTCGACTAACCAGTCAAGACCTTCTGAATTCCCTCTCCGATACAAGTGCCTACCCTATGAAGTTAATCCCCTCAAAACCGGGACACCCTATATAGTCACAAGCCAACCGGAGCGTGTTTTTCACCTCGCAGGGTCTGCGCTTTCAATGGGGGGTTCATAGTATCGTCTGGCCGCCATTTATACGGTATTTACCAACCCTAGACCGATGTTTCACATGGGCCTTTACAGGGGAAAGCCCAGCCTCCAGGAATTTGTTCTTCCCTGTAGTAGTTTGAGACACTTATACCGGATTAGACAAACTTCCAGCCCAGCTCCGTCCCATTCCAGAGTAATGTGGTTGCACGGGTTAATTGGTGGGTTATGGTGTTAAACACCAAGGTTTTCTCATAAAACATTTTTGTAAGTCTTTTTCCGCGGTCTTCCAATCCTACACTTTTGATTAGGCTAAAACGGGGTCTCCAAGGGGTTATGGTGTTAAACACCATCTACCATACTAAGGGAAGGTAGGTAGTATACAAATAGGTTATACCTAATGGTACTAAGGGGTGAACATTTAGAGGAGCCAAACATACCCCACATAAAACATAATATAGTAAAACAATGCAATTTTCTTAAACGGATAGATAAAACATGCATGGATAAAATAATAGGACAAGTTGTATGAGCAAGAAGGTGGCTTGCCTTCATTGGAAAATTTTCCCTGATATCCTTCTTCAAAATACTCCCAATCACCTTCCTTGTACCCTTCCTCGTTCGTATCTATCGTCGTAGAAGAAAATAAACAAATCAAGCAATACACCATACATCAAACAAGGATCAAACAAGTCAAACAGTAAAGAACAAATACTCAACTAGGCCAGCCAAGATACATAGTTGTAGCTACTGCAAAGAGCAAGACAAAGTCATTGGAATCAACTAATTAGGACACTCCTAAAGATAATGGTGAGATTAATAGTGATCCCTAACCTAATAAGAAAAATAGTGCTTCACCACTATTCTTCAAGGAAACAGGGATCAAGGAAAATATTGTTGGGTAGGTAACAGGAAAACTAAGCCAACCCAATTGGATTCATAATTTTAGCTTATAGGGTTGATTTAATGTAATTTCAACACTGCAACAAGGCTAGAACCACTCAATTAATTCTTAGCATAGAAGTATTCACACTAAAAATATAACCTTCTGGTATTAGGTAGGTATAGATCGTGCTCAACTCCTGGGGTTGGAATTACTTAAAAAGGAGATCTACAGAAGCTTCTAAAATTTTTGCAAGAAGCTTATGTTCCAAATTTATAAAATTTACTCTAGGTGCTGAACAACTCCAACTGATGTGATTCCAATTTTACTACATAGATAGGTTAAAAGGGAAGGCCTAGGGATTGGTTTCATATTTTTCTAACTTGCAGAAAAATTACTAAAAATAAAACAGTGAAAACTGCTTAGTCTTATGCCAAAAATTACTAGGGAAGCTATAGTCATTATTTTGGCCAGCTACGGTTGTGAGGTGATGGGGATTTACAGAGGATATCCTCTGGAGTTTGAATCAGGTCAAATTGATCTCTTAGTGATTTTTGGCAGATTTAAATCCGTAACACAACCTTTTGGATTTGTAACCAAAATGAAAAAAAAAGGAGTGGGATGGATTGGAGGCCTGTCCAAGGCCTGCGCAGGAGCTGGGCCGATCCACTGGCGCGGCAGCATGCGAGGGAGGTGGGGATTCAAATCCCCAGCGGTGGCCCCGCGCGTTAGCGTCTGCGGGCTGGCGAAGGGGTGTCCAGCGCCATGGGTCGTCAGATCTAAACAGATCCGACGGCCCCGGATCTGTCTTCCTCGCGAGGGTGGCATCGCCGGTGACGAACCCTAGCGGCTACTGGGGAGGTTCGGGGAGGCTCACCTAGGGGCGTAGAAGCGTCGGGGATGGCATGGTTCGATGCGGACGACGATGCCGGTTCTAACGTTGGGCGACAGCAGCAGCGTGGGATCCTAGGACGGACATGAACAAGCTCGTGGCGTCGGGTTCCTCAGCTCTCCTCCGGCGATGCTCCTAGGGTTCCTAAGAGGAAGGGAAAACAAGATCGAAGGGTACGGTTAGGCTCCTGCATGCATGCATAGACGGGAGGGAGAGAAGGGGAGAGGCAGTGATGTCGTCAACCTTCACCTTCCCCCGGTCGGTATCGCAGCGGTGCGATGGATGGAGAAGGAGAGAGGAGCTGAGCAAGCTCGGGTCCTCCCAGGGGTGAAGTAGGAGTGGTTTGGGGTGGAAATGAGGTGGAGGGCGAGAGCGGTAGGTGGCGCTAGGGTTTTTATGCCGAGGAGAAGCGTCTCACGGTGCACCGTGTCCAGGGGCCATCTACGACGAGGTTAGGGAGCGTGGGTGGACCAGGAGAGGAGGGGTTGTGTCACTGGGGCAGGGGAGGGCCGTGGAGGCGTGTGGACTGATGCACGGCCTCGGGACAACACGGGCTTGGTCCAACGGCGCCCTTGCCCATCAGGTGCTCGACGCCCAGTCACATCGTGGTCGGCCTAGGGGTGAGCTAGGTTTGGACTTAGGGGTGGTGGAGAAAGTAGGGAGCGGTGTCCTCTGCGCGTGCATGCCATGTTTCTGCACCGTAGAGCTGAGGGACACGAGGACACTCGACGTGGCCACAGTGACGTGGCCGGCGAGGGTTGGGGGTAGAGGGGGCACCTGGTGAGCGACGGAGGAAGGGGTGGGCGGTGCCTGGGGAAGACGCGAGCTGCACGGGCCCACGGACAAGACTGCACAGTTCCTAGTGGGGATAGAGGGTGGCAAGCAATATCTTGCCGATCTGCCGCCCGGCCACTCTCTCTCTCTCTCGGGTGATCAGGGTTGGACAGGATGTGGGAGAGGGGTGCATTGCAATGCTGGATACATGACACGCGCAAGCGTGCGTTGCAGCGAGGTTTGGAGAGTGGGGGAGGGTGTAGAGTGATCTAGGGTGGCATACGCTCGGGGTCGACTTCGTTCGATGCCCGTGTCGAGCACAAGCCACCAATGGTAGGGGTAGGGGCATGGGGGTGTAGAGGGAGGTGGGCTGAGTGAGTCCAGGCCCCGGGTTGCTTCCTAGATCATCTCCAAGAGCTTGCAAGGATCATCTAAAATGGGCAGGAAATAGGGTGACCATTTCATGAAGTTGCCACAAGTGCTCAAGGCATCAACATGATATTGGAGAAAGGTTGGGGTTTAAACCATGTGCCTTGTAGGCTTGTTTGTGGTCTTGGCAGGTTGGGGAGGCATAGGGTTTTTAGGGCCTAAGGGTTTTGTGGCTTAATCATCAAGATGATCCCTCTCTGATTTTTCCTATAGCACTAAGTAAGGTGATGATAGGGTTTAGCAAATATTAAAAACAAGAACCACTAGGGCCCACTAGGAAGGCAAACACAAGTTTTAATCAATCAAAACTAAGGATCATGCAGACTGAGTAACTAATAGACATTGGCTAGATTAACCTAAAAAGTTTTATTTCCCCCTAAACTTTGGAGTTCCTACCTAGGAAATCAGGGTAGAAAAGTTGGGATGTTACAGACCTCCCCCCTTAAAGAAATCTCGTCCCGAGATTTGCAAGTTGAGGAGTGAAGAGGTTGGGGTATTCCTTTCGGAGGTAATCTTCGCGTTCCCAGGTGGCTTCGTCTTCAGAGTGGTTGCTCCATTGAACTTTGTAGAGGGGTAGGTTACGGCGCCTGGTCAAAAGATAGGCCTTCTCTAGGATTTTAACAGGGACTTCTCTGTAGGTCAGGTCTTGATTGAGATCAATTGCTTTGAAATCGACTTTCTTGAAGACTTCAGGCTTGTCGGGCACTTGAAGGCACTTCCGAAGTTGAGACACATGAAAGACATCGTGGAAGTCAGACAGTTCGGATGGCATCTCGAGTTGGTATGAGACTCGACCCCGTTGGGCTAGGATCTTGAAAGGCCCAATGGAATGGGGAGCGAGTTTTCCTTTCTCATGGAAACGCTGCATTCCCTTGAGGGAGAGATGCGAAGGTACGCGAATTCTCCTTTGTTGAAGGTCACCTCCCGACGCTTGGTATCAGCGTAGCTCTTTTGGCGATATTGAGCGGCCTTCAAAAGGTCATGGGCTAGCTGGACTTGTTCTTTGGTGGCCTTGATTACATCTGGACCAAAGATTTGGGTTTCTCCGGTTTCGACCCAGTTGAGGGGTGTTCAACACTTTCTCCCGTAGAGGAACTGGAATGCATCCATCTTCAGGCTAGCTTGGTAGCTGTTATTATACGAGAATTGGGAGAACGAGAAACAATCCTCCCACCTGGTCCCATAGGCTAGAACACACGAACGAAGCATATCATCCAGGACTTGATTGAATCTTTTGGTATGTCCTCCCGTGGAGGGATGATAGGCAGCACTAAAGGACAATTTTGTACCTAAAGCTTTGTGCAGGCTTTTCCAAAAGTGAGAGGTGAACTGAGGTCCACGATCGGATACGATCTCCTTGGGTACCCCATGGAGGCTAACAATCCTTGAGATGTAGAGTTCTGCGAGTTTCTTTCCATTATAGTTTGTTCTCACGGGAAGGAAATGCGCAACTTTGGACAAGTAGTCCACAATAACCCAGATGGAGTCGTGTCCTCTGCTGGTCGTGGGTAGTCCGGTGATGAAATCCATTCCTAATTTTTCCCACTTCCATTCTGGAAACTTCATTGGTTGTAGTAATCCTGTGGGGCGTTGGCGCTCTGCCTTAACTCGTTGACAGATATCACACTTGGCTACAAATAGAGCGATCTCTCTTTTCATTCCATGCCACCAATACTATTCCTTCAGATCTTGGTACATCTTGGTACTCCTGGGTGGATGGAGTAAAGGGTCTCATGAGCTTCTTTCAGGATGGTCTGCTTTAGGTCATACCTTCTGGTTATGCAGATGCGTCCTTTGTACCATAGGACGTCTTTATCATCAATCTTGAATCCTGGAACATTTTCCCTCTCCATACGGTGCTTGATTCCTTCTATGCGGGGGTGACCCTTCTGGGCGTCCTTTATTTGGTCTAGCAGAGTTGGCTTTAAATCAAGGTGATCCAGGAATCCGGTACTGACTAGTTCTAGCCGAAACCTTTTGAATTCACGCACTAACTCTGGTTGGTCTTATATAATCATGGCATTCAGGGAACAGGGTTCCCGGCTGAGGGAATCGGCTACTACATTGGCCTTTCCTGGGTGGTAGTGGATACCTAAATCATAATCCTTGATCAGTTCGATCCATCTTTGTTGCCTCATGTTCAGCTCCTTCTGTGTGAAGATATACTTCAGACTCTTATGGTCTGTATAAATCTCACAGCGGTTTCCCATCAGGTAGTGGCGCCAGGTTTTGAGGGCGTGCACAATGGCAGCCAATTCTAGATCATGGGTGGGGTAGTTCATCTCATGAGGCTTCAATTGACGAGATAGATAAGCAATGACCTTGCCTTCCTGCATCAATACGCTTCCAAGTCCTAACTTGGAGGCGTCATAGTAGACTTCAAAGTTTCTGGATATATCTGACATGGTCAGGATAGGGGAGGAGACTAATATCTTTTTGAGTTCCTGGAAACTCTCTTCGCACTTGTCTGTCCATTCGAACTTCTTGTTCTTCTTAAGCAACTGGATCATGGGCTTCGCAATGCTAGAGAATCCCTCAACAAATTGGCGGTAATATCCCGCTAGACCCAGAGAACGGATCTCTGATGGGTTTGTGGGGGCGTTCCATTCTAGTACTGATTGTATCTTGGCGGGATCGACTGAGACTCCTCCGGCTGACAATACATGGCCAAGGAATCCCACTTCCTTTAACAAGAATTCACATTTACTGAACTTGGCATAAAGATGGTGTTCCTAGAGGGTTCCCAGCACTAGTCTCAGATGTTCCTCATGATCGGCTTCCGATTTGGAATAGATCAAAATATCATCGATGAATACCACCACGAACTTGTCCAGATAGGGCATGAATACCTTGTTCATGAGATTCATGAAGTATGAAGCTACGTTAGTTAGTCCGAAGGACATGACTGTATATTCGTATAGACCATATCTGGTGGTGAAGTCTTTTTTAGGGATGTCTGATTCCCGGATTTTTAGCTGGTGGTATCCGGTGCAGAGGTCTATTTTGGAGAACACTTGCGCTCCATTTAACTGATCGAACAGATCGTCGATCTTGGGCAGGGGGTATTTATTTTTGATGGTAACTACATTAAGCTTGCGGTAGTCAGTGACCAACCGGGTGGTCCCATCCCGTTTGTCCACAAACAGAACTGGTGATCCCCATGGGGAGGCGCTCGGCTGGATATGGCCCTTACGTTCCATGGCATCCAGCTGCTTCTTTAGTTCTACCAATTCCTTGGGATTCATACGGTAGGGCCTTTGGGCTATAGGGTCCGTTCCGGGGATTAATTCGATGATGAACTCGATATCCATGTCAGGGGGCATACCGAGCAACTCATCGGGGAAAACATCCGGGTACTCACAGACCACCGGTACTTGATCTAGGGTGGGTCCAGCAACGCCTTTTTGGCAATAGAACCGGGACGAGGGAGTTGTCGCTTGGTACTTGACAGGATATCCTTCATTACTCCTTAGGGATATGATCTTTCTGGCGCAATCTATTACGCCCTGATAGCGGGACATCCAATCCATCCCAAGAATTACGTCTAGACCTTGGGCTCCCATAACTATCAGATCAGCCTTGAAAGTTCTACCATGTATTACTATTGGGATGTCTCGGCAGACGGTTTGGGTTTTGGCTATCGAGCCTAGGATCTGCACTAGCATAGGCCTATCCATCCAACTAGATACCATACCGCTTTTCTCAGCGAAAGGTTGCGTAACAAAGAAATGTGATGCTCCGGAATCAAAGAGTACTGTAGTGTGGACGGAGTTGACAAGGAACGTACCTAGAACGATGTCAGGAGATGCCTGGGCTTCTTCTGCGCTAATGTGATTCAGGTGTCTCCTAGCTGGTCCCTTAGGAGCAACCCCCTTTGCTGGTGCTCCTCTGGCGTTCGTAGGGGCCGCATTAGGTCGAGGTGCATCCTTCTTCTTTGGGCAGTCGTGGGAGTAGTGTCCCACTTCTCCACAGGTAAGGCGCCCAGATGTGTTGGGGCGAGAATTGGGGTTGGCAGGTCCTCTAGGAGCAAGTCTTGGATTTCCACCTCCGGAGCGGGGATTGTTGTAGTTGCGATTGGGTTGTTGGGGCGCGGAGCATAAGTTGGGGTCCTCTATGGTGGGGGAGCAGGGTTGGATGGGGGCAGGCTACGGGACCTGGTTCCACTAGATCCTCCTTGCTGCATCATCCGGCGCTTGGCGGTTTTCAAATCATACCTTTACGCTTGCTTTCAACCATGATCGCCGCATCAACCAGGGCATCAAGTTCCTGAAACCTCTGTGCTACTAGGTGACACTTTAGCTCATCATGCATTCTGTTCAGGAAAGTATCTACCTTTTTCTCTTTAGTTTTAGTGTCTTCTAGGGCATACCTTGCCAGGTCAGTGTATTTCTCCAGGTATTGGACAATAGTCATTCCGCCTTGCTTCAGAGCTCAGAACTGATCTCTCATCATCTTGATCAGACCTAGAGGAATGTGGCGCTTGTGGAACCTTTCCTTGAAATTCTCCCAAGTGATTTCCTGACCAGCCGGCAGAATTTCCTTCATGCTTATCCACCATTCCCTGGCTTGTCCTGCGAGGAAATGGGTGCCCAGAAGTACTTTCTCTTCATTTCCCACTCGGGCTACCTTCAGATTGTTCTCGATTGTGCGGAGCCAATCATTGGCGTCCAAGGGGTTAGTGCACTTGGTGAACACGGGTGGATTGGTGTGTTGGAAGTCTTTAAGACAGTATCATGGTTCTCTATTCCCGCCTTCCCCTTCATTGTCATGAGCATTGCCTTCTGCAGCTTGGACAAGCTGCTGAAGTGCGGCGAGGTTTGCTTGGAGCTCGGTGTTGGCATCTTGGCGAACCACCATGAACATGCGGAGGAGTTGAGCCATCGTTGGCTCGGGTGGAGGGGGTGGCGGACCACGGGGACGCACCATCCTGATGGTGGGAGGTTAGATAAGGTTGAGGATATGGTGGTTCTTAAAGGAGATTCTATTAGCAAGAAGCAGCATCAAAACGTCATACATACATAAGGACGATCAACATTTTAAATGAATTAAGAGCAACCCAAGTTCCAACAACATAACTGCCAGTCCATGTGTCACATCCTAACACTAAATAGATGTAGTAGGGATTCTAATCACTACATAGAAACAGAGTCAATCAAATCGCCACTCAAAAGGGGTATACGGCAATAGTCTCACTTGCTCTCACTATCGACGCATAATCTACTCCTCGTGGTGACGTGCAGTGGTGTCCTCCTCGATGATCACCTCATCGTCCTCCTCTGGCTCGAAGATGAGCTCCTCCGGATCCTCCTCCTCTATCTGATCGTCATCCTCGGGGTCGCTCTGGGGTTCCATATCAAAGTCCTCCTTATGGGCAGCATCATTGTCGATCTCATCTAGCAAGGCGTCGTTGTCTTTGCGGAGATCTGCGCACTCCTGCTCCAACTCCTCTATCTTGGCTTCCATTGTCACCGTAGCTCCTTCTGATCCTTCATCTTCTTCATGAGGCACTTGTTCCTAGCAATTGTAGCCTTCTCCTCCAATAGGGCTAGGGCACGCCCATCCTTTGCCTCCTCTAGGCTCTCCTCCGTGGCGACCAACTGGGTAGCCTTGAGATCCAGATCCATTCGGACCCGTTCCAGGTGTGTCTGTGTCTTCTTCAGGGTGTACTCCATGTTATGGATATACGCCTCGAAGTCAGGGTGGGGTGGTGGCTGGAGCACGTATCCCTCCTCATGACGCCTCCCAAAGAAGTGAAACCGCATCTCCTCTAGCTGCTGGCAGTGGTGATAGGCCAGTCGAGCCAGGGCTTCCTGCGCTACCCTGTGTATGCCATCTGCCCACTCTTTCTCAATCACATTGACTTCAAAGTCCTCGGAGAGCGGGGGTACTACTCCTCCTCGCATCGTGCACACCACGAGCCAAGAGAGCTCCCCATCAATAAGAGTGGGGACGTCGGCGCCCTTGATTTCTGGTGTGAGGCGTCCCCCCAAATGATCCAACTCTCCCAGCTCGGCCTCAAACAACTGGAGGGGTAGCTCTAGTCCCACTTGGCGGAACTTGGTGAACACAACAGCCATCTACAAAATTTTAGAGGAGTTGGGGTTAGTGTAAGGTGTGCAAAATTTTAGTAATTACAATGTAATTTTGATGTAACTAGTTTTTGAAAATAGATTAGGGAAGACATAAGCATTATTTTTGCAAATAATCATGTTCTTCATTTGGTTGATGAAAATAGTTTTAGGTCCTCGACTAACGTCCAAGCTATCTAGGGACTCCTACAGTCCGGATGGCTCTGATACCAAGTGTGTGGCACCCCAGATTTATGGTCCGGGATAACCCATTATGAAAACCACTACGATCCCAGGATCAGTGACTCATGGAGCATAATTGACATAGCATCAAAGTACACATCCCTTACAGTACCGAAACAATAAGTTTAACATAGATAGTCTTACAAAGGGGCCACTTAGGCACAAATAGATAGTAGCAGCGGAAACACTAAACATAGTATACCCGACTCACGCCATAGCCCATAGGGTGCCTGACTCAGAATAACGCCCTAGTTCGCGAAGTCGCTGTTGTAACCTTCCTTATTCCCATCTTCCTGCTCATAATCTGGCCAAGTAAATAGCCAGGGACAATGCCGGTTAGTACTTTGAATGTACTCGCAAACCACCTTAAGATAACAATAAGTAAAGGATATGTAGTATGGCTGTGGTAGGATGGCTCCATAAGAGGTTCTTTGGTAAATTGATTTCCCTTATAGATATAGCATGTCTCTATATCTTTGTTGAAAACTTTTGTAAAACATTTCGGAAACCTTTTTGAAAAGTTTTAGGAAAACACTAAGATTGGGTCACCCATTTGTTTCTCCTTCCGATCATCTCATGACCAAACTCCTTCCTCCAATTTTCCTGACCATCCCATGGTCAAAACATTTTTGGGGCCATTGCTTTTCCAAAGTCCTTTTTGAAAACAAAACCATCACCCTCCGTACAGCCGCCAGCACAACCTTCCATGACCGAGGACTCGGCTATTCGAATAGATTTACACTCTATAGAGGTTGTACACTATACCCACACCATCCGATTACCCATCCCTGATCTACACCGATCATGGGTGGACTAACCGGTCAAGACCTTCCAAATGCCCTCTCTGATACAAGTGCCTACCCTATGAAGTTAATCCCCTCAAAACCGGGACGCCCTATATAGTCACAAGCCAACCGGAGCGCGTTTTGCACCCCGCAGCGTGTGCGCTTTCAATGAGGGGTTCATAGTATGTTCTGGCCGCCATTTAGACGGTATTTACCAACCCCAGACCGATGTTTCACATGGACCTTAACAGAGGAAAGCCCAGCCTCCGGGAATTTGTTCTTCCCTGTAGTAGTTTGAGACACCTATACCGGATTCGACAAACTTCCAGCCCAGCACCGTCCCATTCCATAGTAATGTGGTTGCACGGGTTAATTGTTCTAGCATAGTAAACTGTATGCCCATCTTTTTTTCGTAAACATTTTTCCTCCATCCGTTGCCGATTCATTTTTTAAAACCCAAACCTTTCTCATTTTCCAAAGCCACTTGGTGGGCCATGTCTCACCAAGGTTTTCTCATAAAACATTTTTGTAAGTCTTTTTCTGGGGTCTTCCCATCCTACACTTTTGATTAGGCTAAAACAAGGTCTCCAAGGGGTTACGGTGTTAAACACCATCTACCATACTAAGGGAAGGTAGATAGTATACAAATAGGTTTTACCTAATGGTACTAAGGGGTGAACATTTGGAAGAGCCAAACATACCCCGGACCATGGGGCAGGTCCAAGTGCACCAGGGCACTACTTGCATCCTTCGAGGATCATGCGCGCCAGCATGTGGCGCATCCCCGCGGCCGGAGAGGTGACTCCGGACCCGCACGAGGGAGAATTTATTTGCTTCACCAGCCACCTGGAGCGGGGGCTGAGGTTTCCCACGTCTCTCTTCTTCCGACGCTTTTGCGCCTTCTACGGAATCCAGCCGTCGGACCTGGGCCCACACAGCATTGAGCAGCTCGCCATTTACGTGGCATTCTGCGAGTGCTACCTAGGCTTCAGGCCCTACTTCCCCCTGTGGCAATATCTATTCCACGGGAGGATCAGTCGCGAAGAATCAGGCGGCCCAATGCTGGCTGCGGGTGGCCTGACGTTTCAGTTGAAGTCGAAGGCCTCCTTCTTCGACCTGAAGCTGCCTGCCAAGGTGGCAAGCGAGTGGAAGAAGTCCTGGTTCTACGTCACGGAGGCTACTCCAGACGGCGAGGTAGCAATCCCAAGGTACTCCGCCGACCGGCCCGAACCGCGCCGACTCCAGGTCGGCAAGCTCCCACTAGACCAGCGGATGGTCGTGGACGAGATGCTTCAAACCATCCGTGGCCTGAAGAAGAAGGGCCTCCAAACCATCAACTTGTACAACTGCTGGCTCGGGCGGCGACTCGTTCCCTTGGCCCGCCGCGACCATTAGATGTACGAGTACACGGGTAGGGAAGACTCAACAAAATCCTGCCTCGCCGAGTGGAAACTCGAAGACTACGTCCTAGCTCTGAAGAAGATCACCTAGGCAGCATATCTGGACGCGAAGGCTGGGGTCGCCCCTACACCGCGAAGCATCCAGCTCCGACTGTAAGTCGCTGTTTTCACTACCATTCGCAGTCGCAGTTTGATGCTTTCGCGGTTATATTGATATTGTCTCGTGCCTGCTACAGTTATTCCAAGTGGTGGATGGGTGGCTCCCACCCGCGGACGACGAGAACTCGAGATCATCCGCCCAGGACAAGGGCGAGTCGCCTCCTGCCAAGGGCGGCATCAGGAGCGACGCGAGTGATGACGACGACGACGATAACGAGCCAGGGAAGACGCCACCCCGATGGTTTGCAAAACTCGCAGGCAACATCAGCGCGAGCTCGAGGCGAGTAGAAGCCTAGAATGTCATGACGACGACGACGAGCTTCCCGAGCACACCTCGCGTCGTGAGGCTACACCGTCAAAAAAGAAGAAGAAGAATCAAGTGAAGGCTCCACCAAAGAGAAAGACGAAGCCAGCGAAACAGGCATCTCCGCCTCGTTCAGCGAGTATTTCCGACTCCACCAGCTTTCCCAAGGATGAAGCCTGGATGAGGTACCTCTGGCCTCGCTTCCACCCCTATTCGCCTCGGTCTCTGGGTTGGGGGCTGCTCCAGCCGCAACAGCTTCACCTCCCAGGAGAGCTCCTGCCGACGTCGTCTGGGAGGCTCCTGTCATGGCCTCGTCGTTGAAGAGGACTTCCGTGTCTTGGGCACATGATGTTTTGGAGATGGGCATCAGTCGGAAACTGGGCCCCGAACTAGAGAAGCCGGCCAGCATCCGCACAGGACTGCGGTTCATACCAGTCGCCAAGTAAGTTTCGTTCATCTGCTTGCCATTCGTTGTAATCGGACCACTTTGCTCATATAGTCTATTCGCAGGTCTGGAGTTCAAAAGATCGGCCACAATTCCATGGCCAAGGTTCCGCCAGTCGTCGCTGTGGAGGACCCCTCGCGGAAGATAAAAGCTGATGAAGTCGCCGCTCCCACAGACAGCGTAAGAGGGCGAAGGGTGATGAAGTCGTCACGGTCTCTGACGACACGGCCGTTGCTCCGAGTGATCCTTCGACCGCGGCAGAGGTAGCTTCGAAGAGCAAGGAGGTTGTTTCCTTGCCCGGGGTGACTGAGCCGACTCCTAGTGGCGCTGGGGCGTCTGGGTCTACCTTCCCCTGTTTCATGGCCAAAGCAGCCACAGCGAGTGGCGCGATGCCGACGAGCCAGGTGCCTGGGGTCGTTGAGACGGAGGTTGAGCAGCGTCACGGACACACTCCAGCTCTGCTTGCATCTCTGGACGCACTACATCTTCACGGCATGCTGGGCGCAGCCATCCGGGTATGTCCAGTCCCCGAGGATCGGGCCACTGAATTTCAGTGGTCAGATTCTTTTGGTGTTTGTTTTTATTTGTAGCATCCAGTCCTCGAGTGCCTAGTCACTGGATTTCAGCGGGTGGGTACTTAGGTTTTTTGATCTCCAGTCCCCGAGTGCCTAGTCGCTGAATTTCAGCGGTTGGGCACTTAGGATTCCATTGTTGTTGACTGTTTGATTTGTGCGCAGGGCTTGCAGCGTGAGTCAGCCGACCGGCTTGCTACGAAGTATCACGCAGAGAAGGAACTTGTTGCCATCCAAGAAACGAACAAGGGACTCCAAGCGATCGCTGCCAAGGCAGAGGAGGTCCGCTAGGGCCTTGTCCCGGCGGGTGAGCTGACGACGGCTCAGTCTGTGTTGAACACGGCTGAAAAGCGGATCGCTGATCTGGAGCGCGAGCTCAAGGAAGCGAAGGCGGAGGCGAGCTCAGCGGATGGGTGAGCAAAAGCTGCTGTTACGGCTGCCGCTGAAGAGCGGAAGGTCTCTGACGCCCTTGTTATTGGGCTGCAGAACGACTTCTCCTCGCTTCAAGGCTTCATCACGGGCCTTTGCCGTCCTTTAATTGGTAAACTTCCTGCCTCTACCTGTAGTAGATGCATTATGTAATCGTCGTTATACTCACTGCCGTCCTCTATCCACAGGTTGGATTATCGATAGCTCGGAGGAGGCGCAGTCGTACGACGCGCGGCAGTGTGTGACCACTCTGGTCGACTCGGCCATGTTGTCCGTGGATTGCATTCGGGCTTCAGGAGATATCTCCTACGGAAGTGATTCCCAGCGATCTCGTCGAAGTATGGCGGTATCTGGAGAAGGAGCCGTCAGTCGTCGAGTTCATGACGCGGTCGGCGTTCCGGCGCGGGGCGGCGACGGCTCTCAGCCTTGGGCTTGCCCACATCCCGGAGGACTTCGATCGTGACGGTGTGACGAGTGGCTACCCCTCGTCGACAGGCTCGGTGGAGATCACCGAGGTGCTGAAGCTGACGGACCGCACCGCGGTGTACTCCGATCGCGTCTGGGCGATGGGCGACCTCCTCCCCTATCAGGAGGCGACTGTTGCCCCCAACGATCCTGAGCCGCCGCATAGGGACTTCAAGATCGAGCAGCCCTTCCGTGCAGCGATGGCGGGTGAGTTGACAACGTACCCGTCGAACCCGTACACGACCTTCATTCGCAACGGTTGGGGTGGCGGTGAGTCGCCATCGAAACCTGCAGAATAGAAACATTGTGCCCTGGGGCGTTAGTAGCAATTGGCCATTGGGATTGACTTGTATTTTGGAACGACTTTGTTCTGCTGTAATGGAATCTCGTGTTATTTTGTGAATTGTCTTGCGATTTTGATTGTTTGATTGGATGAGTCCCCGAGCGCGTCCGCCCTTTTTATGGGGTTTACCTTGTTTTGTTACGTGTTTGTGGTTTTGAATGTTTTGTCAGTTGTTTTGTTATTGAGGTCGACTCGCCCGAGCTTGGAAAGCCAGTCGCAGGGCGACTCCCATGAGTGCTCTTTACTTGACCGTTTTCCCTTGCGCGAACGAGGTCGGGTGGCCGAGTCCCCGAGCGTGGTACTTGGTGGTTCTAGTCGCGGCTATAGGGTGGGTGAGGACTGAGCGCGTTAGAGTAAGCGCATCACTCCTGCCTAACCCACGAGGGTCAGTCGCATGGCGAGTCCTGGGCACGCTCTCATACTTAGCGTTTTTCCCTAGTCGCTCGTGCTTAACTGGTCGTCAGTCTTCAAGCGTGGTACTTGGCCATTCGAGTCGCTGTGTCGAGGATGCGGAGGATCATGGTCGCTGTGAGGAGCGAAGGCCGTTTTCTTGGCTCGTTAAGCCAGTCGAGCTAGGCGACTCCAATGGGGCACCGGGTAGGCATTTTTCGTGGACGTTACGAGTCCTGGGGTAACCCAGTGCCCTCGTAATGCACTACTTGGCCGTGCCGGTCGTTGTACCAGAGGTTGACTTCTGCAGTTAGCTTGACGCTGTTATTACGAGTGCGAGTGGAACAAGACACAGAGAGTAGACGCAATTTGCGGTGTCCAATATGTTTTATTTCATAGCGGGTGGGGGGTACATGTATGGAGTTCTAGGAGTAGAACTTCCGTAGGAGGTTTACATTCCACGGTCGCTTGACGTCGAGTTTCCTGTCTCCGCGGACGTCGGTGAGGTAGTAGGCGTCGTTGCCGAGTACTCGCCCGATGGTGAATGGTCCCTCCCACGGGGGGAGAGCTTGTGCATGCCCTTCTTGTCCTGGATGAGGCGTAGCACCAGGTCGCCTTCCTGGAAAGTGCGAGTCCTCACTCGCCGGCTATGGTAGCGGCGGAGTCCTTGCTAGTAGATGGCAGTGCGGGAGCGAGCTAGGTAGCGTGCCTCATCGAGTTGATCGACTCCATCCTGGCGTGCAAGTTCGTTTGCAGCCTCCGTGTAGTGGACAACCCTTGGCGAGTCGTGCTCTAGGTCAGTTGGCATGACTGCCTCGGTGCCGTACACCATGAAAAAGGGTGTGAATCCTGTCGACCTGTTGACAGAGGTGCGGATGCCCCAGATGACGGAGGGTAGCTCCTCGACCCAGCACCCGGCGGTGCGCTCAAGTAGTACTTGGAGCCGTGGCTTCAGGCCATGGAGGATGCTCTGGTTGGCCCGTTCCGCCTGGCCGTTGGACTCCGGGTGAGCGACCGAGGCGAGGTCAAGTCGGATGTAATGTTCTTCGCAGAACTCGGCCATGGCTCCTTTGGTGAAGTTGGTGCCGTTGTCTGTGATGATGCTGTTTGGGAACCCGTAGCGATAGATGAGCTCGCGTAGGAACTTGGTGGCAGTTTTCCCGTCGAATTTCTGGACTGGCTTGGCCTCCACCCACTTTGTGAATTTGTCGACCGTGACCAGGAGGTGAGTGAAGCCAGAGGGGGCCTTTTTGAAAGGGCCTACCATGTCCATACCCCATACATCGAATGGCCAGGTGATGGGGATTGTCTTAAGCGCCGAGCTCGGAACGTGGGTCTGGTTGGCGTACTTCTGGCACCCGGCGCACCGCTGGACAATGTCGACAGCGTCTGCGTGTGTGGTAGGCCAGTAGAAACCGTGTCGCATAGCCTTTGCGACCAGAGAGCGGGCGCCGTCCTGGTGGTCGCAGTCGCCGGAGTGGATGTCGTGGAGGATTTTGTGTCCTTTGGCGGGTTGGACACAACCTTGGAATACGCCGGTCACGTTGCGCTTGTGGAGCTCACCGTCGATGATGATGAAGGATTTGCAGCGGCGTGCTATCATCCGGGCGTCTGTTTCATCTACTGGCAGGGTGCCTCCCTCCAGGTAGGCCATGTACGGTGTGGTCCAGTCGGCTGGCTCGGCGATGAGTGCGACCAGGGCTGCCTCTGGTTGCAGCGGGACTCCGATGTCGATCTATCTTGGGGGAGAGACGGAAGGCTTGGTGATGGTGTCGAGGAAGACGCCGGCGGGTGGTGCGAGTCGATCCGAGCCGATACGAGAGAGTGCGTCGGCCTCCTCGTTTTTCCGCCTGTCGATCCACTCGACGGAATAGCCTGCGAAATGTCCGCCCAGCTTGTCCACTGCTTGGCGGTATGCCGCCATGGTGGGGGAGACGGCGTCGCAGGTGCCGGCGACTTGCCCAGCGACGAGGTCGGAGTCTCCGTAGCAGCGTAGGCGCTTGACATTCATCTCCTTGGCGGCTCGCATGCCGTGGAGTAGTGCCTCGTACTCGGCCATGTTGTTGGTGTAGGGGGTGAAGTCGAGGCAGAGGACGTAGCGTAACTTGTCGCCCTTCGGAGAGGTTAGCACGATCCCCGCTCCTGCACCATCCGCATTCTTGGAGCCGTCGAAGTGTAAACTCCAGTAGTGGAGGTATGGAATCTTTTCTGGCTGCTGGTCCTCCTCCCAGTCGGCGATGAAGTCCGCGAGAGCTTGCAACTTGATCGCTTTGCGCGGCTCGTACTTGATGTTGTGGACGCCGATTTCGACGGCCCACTTGGCGACTCGCCCGGTCACCTCGCGGTTGCGGATGATGTCCTGCAACGGTGCTGAGGAGACGACCATTATTGGGTGCTCCTGGAAGTAGTGTGGCAGTCGCCGCTGTGCTCTGAAGAACGCGTATACCAGTTTCTGGTATTGCGGGTATCGCTAGCGCGACTCGGTGAGGTCCTCGCTGATATAGTACACTGGTTGCTGCACTTGGCGCTCCTTTCCTTCCTATGGTCGTTCGACGACCATGACGGCGCTGAAGACGCGCTCGGAAGCCGCGACGTATACCAGCATGGGTTCCTTATCGACGGGGGCGACGAGTAGCGGTGCTGCGAGTAGCACCTTCTTGAGGTTGCGGAGCGCATCGTCCGCCTCCTTGTCCCACTGGAAGGGGAGGGTTTTGCAGATCAGGCGGTATAGGGGCATCGCCTTTTCGCCCAATCGGGGAATGAAGCGATTGAGAGCCGCGACTCGCCCAGCCAGCTTCTGGACGTCGCGCAGGCACTCGGGTTTGCCGAGCCGAGCGATCGTGTCGATCTTGGTGGGATTCGCCTTGATCCCGCACTTGGAAACGACGTATCCCAGTAGCTGCCCTGCTAGTACACCGAAGGTGCATTTGCCTGGGTTTAGCTTTATCTTGTATTTCCGCAGGTTGGCGAATGTCTCTGCCAGGTCGGCGAGTAGGTCGCCCTGGCGAGCGTACTTTACTAAGACGTCGTCGATGTGGACGTGGATATTGCAGCCAATTTGGCTCGCAAGGCACTCCTGCATACACCGCTGGTAGGTCGCCCCGGCGTTCTTGAGGCCGAAGGTCATGGCGGTGTAGCAGAAGGCTCCGAATGGCGTGATGAACGTCGTCTTCTCTTCGTCCTCAACGGCCATTTTGATCTGGTTGTATCCAGAGTAGGCGTCGAGGAAGCATAGTGACTCCGAGCCCGCGGTGGAATCGATTATTTGGTCGATCCGCGGGAGGATGAATTGTTCCTTCGGAAGGCGCTGTTTAAGTTTGTGTAGTCGATACACATCCTCCAGGTCCCGTTTTTCTTCTCGACCAGGACTGGGTTTGCCAGCCACTTGGAGTATTTGATTGGCCGGATGAAGCCTGTAGCGAGTAGACGCTGCACCTCCTCGGCGATGGCTCGGCGGCGCTCTTCATTGAAGGGCCACAGCGACTGCTTGACAGGTCGCACTTTGGGGTCGGCGTTGAGTTTGTGCTTAGCGAGTTCCCTAGGGACACCAGGAATGTCAGAGGGATTCCATGCGAAGATGTCCCTGTTCTCACGGAGGAACTCAATGAGCGCGCCTTCCTATGCTGGGCTCATGCCCGTCCCGATCGTCACCGTCTGGCTGGAGTCGCCTGGGACCAGCTCGATGGTGCGGGTATGCGTTGTTGCCTCGAAGGCTGAGGTGTTGCCGCCCTCCGAGTTGGGCTTCTTGAGTATAGTGGGGTCGTCGTTGTTGACCCCGCTCGCATATTTGGCGAGCTCGTCGGCGTGGTTGTCCTCTGCCGCGATGACGGCGTCGGCGAGTTCGGCTCCTTTCGCCTCGCACTCGGCGGCCATGTCGGGGTCGCCGTGGATGGTGATGACGCCACGCGGTCCGGGGAGCTTCATCGCGTTGTACACGTAGTGAGGCGCCACCATGAACTTGGTGAATGCTTGGCGTCCCAGGACGCAGTGGTAGGGGCTATCGAAGGGAACCAGCTCGAAGACGATCCACTTGGTGCGGAAGTTTTCCGGTGTGCCAAAGGTGACTGGTAGCGTGACCTTGCCGATCGGGTACGCCTTCCGACCGGGGACGATGCCGTGGAACGTGGTGTAGGTCGTCTCGACCATCATTGCGGAGCCGCGATGCGCTGAAGGTGTCCAGGTACAGGATGTTGATGGAGCTGCCGCCGTCCATTAATTCCTTGGGGAGCCAGTAGTCTTCCACCTTGGGCTTGACTACCAGGGCGACTCGGCCTAGGTACTCGATGCGTGGCGAGTGGTCCTGGTGGCTCCAGGTGATGGGTTGCTCCGACCAGTTGAGGAACTAGGGAATGTCCACCTGGGCCACCGCGTTGACGGCGACGGCGCGGGCGATGAAATTCTTCTCGCGCTTCATGTTGAAGCCTGTGAAGGTGTGGAGCGAGCTAGCCATGCTGCCGAATTTTCCGCCGTTTGGCTGGTTGTTGTCGGGGTCTTCCCACGCTCACCGTGCCTTCTCGATCTCCTTGAGAGAGTGGCAGTCGGCAGTCGTGTGCGTGGCGGGCTTTCCTTCCCTGCTGTGAAATGCACAAGGTTGGTTAAGGAGGGCCGTGGGGTCGAACCTTGGTTTCGCCTTGTAGTTGCCGCCGTCGCGGCGTTGCCTCCCATCGCGGCGGAAGCTCTTGGGCTCGCACTGCGCGTGCCCAGCACTGCGGCGCTTGCCGGTGAGGCGAGTGTTGCTGTAGCGTATATCGGATCGTCGTCCGTTGTCGTTGCCGCTCATGCGGCGTGTTCTCCTGACTCGTCGTCGGTTTATTGGTTTGGGTCTTCCTCCGCGTATCTTTTGGCGATCTCAAGGAGGTCCGGTATGTTGTCGAGTGTGCGGTATGCTCGTTTGAGCTTGGCAACCAGGGGCTCGTAGCGGCACGAGGTCTTGAAGCAGTGGATTGCGGTGTCTAGGTGGATACCGACCACGTTGTACCACAGCTCTTGCCATCGTTGGACCCAGCTGCGGGTCGACTCGCGAGGTCCCTGGACGCATCGTTCTAGGTCCTCGATGGTGGTGGCACGGGTGTATGAACCCTCGATGTGCCTGACGAAGGCGTCACGCATCCCTTCCCAGGAGTCGATGCTGTCCGCGGGGAGAGTGTTGATCCACTGCCTGCACGCCCCCTCCATCATCAAGGGGAGGTAGCGGGCGGCGAGTAGATCGGTGTGGCCGACGATCCCCATTGCCATGAGGTAAGTGTCCAGCCACACGGAGGGATCGTACGTGGGGTCGTACTTCTCTATTTCCTTCGGTGCTTTGAAGTTCGCCGGTTATCTTTCGCCTCGGATCATTGGTCCGAAGCACCGGGGCCCGAGTCGACTTAGCGACCCCCTCGGCTCGCTGTCGCGGCGGTTGGTTAGGGTATGTCGCAGGTCGTCAGGCTGGCGTGCGTGCCAGCTCTGGTTGTGGATGATGTGGGTGCAGGCGTCGACGGGCTGACCGTTGGCGGCGACGAAGTTGGTCGCCGGCCTGGGGTTGTTGGTGGAGAGTGCCGCGTTCGCGGGTCGGTGTTGGAGCTACAGTGGTTCGGGTGGCGGGCAGTTGAGGGTGTTTGCCGCCAATGGACGGCCGCTTGAGGCTGCTCTGCTGCCCGATGAACGCGAGTACATCCGACCCTGTGAGTCGACGCCTGCGTTTTGTTGCTCGACCGCCTTTGCGAGCAAGGCCTTGATGTACTGGATCTGTAGGGCGCCGTCACCGGTAGCCGTGATGTTGTCGGCCGCTGCTCGGCCCGCCACGAGGTTATCCATCGAGGTGGAGAACAGTGGTAGGCCGTTCGTGTCTCGCTCCCGTGAGGAGACCACGATCCGCGGCTGGACCTTGGGGGGTGCACGGTTGGTTGGAGGTGGGGCGCCATTCGCCGTCGACCCTGGTGGGGGTCGAGCGCTTCCTCCTGGTGGCGCTTTCTCACAGATCGCGCGCTCGGCCACGCCGACCAGGTTGTTCTCGTCGTCGTAGTTCAGGGCGCGCCCCTGGACGGTGGGGTTCAAGCGCGACCTGATTCGTTGCTGGTGGTAGCGCGACAGCTCCTGCGCCGTCACCTGCTCGAGGCGAAATTTTTCGCGCTCAGCTTGCTCCTTGCGGACTGCTTCCGCCAGCTTCAGGCGGAGTTCCTCGACCTCCGTTGCCATTGCGTTGGGAGGGATCGGGTTGGAGAAGGGATCCTCCGGTGGGTCGGTGCCTGTCGCCATGTAGGTCGCGGCGTGGCGACCGGTCCCGTCGCGGACATCGGCAGAGTTTTCCGACCTGGAGTCGAAGTTGAAGATCCCTAGGATGGAGGGATCCTCGAAGTATCCAGCGTTGGAGACCTAGGTGATGGCGCCCGCGGGCGAAGCCGCGATGATGGATCCGGCGAGTGACGCCGGGGTCGCCGAGTCGGCGTCGTCGTTGAGGGCAGCGTGTTCCGCGGAAGCGGTGGTTTCAGCCACATCACTGTGGGCTGAGTCGTACTCGGAGGCGAGGCGGTGGATCATGCGGACCTGACTCTCGGAGAGCCAATCGCGTGGCGGTGACTCGCGGATGCGAGCCGAGTCCTCCGAGACTGATCGTGCCAACCGGCAGGATCATGCTGTGCGTGACGGGTCGCGCCACCGGGATGTAGCTGCTCGGCAAGATTTGAAGCATCTCGCCGATCGCTATCATGCGGCCGGTGGCGATCGACTCGTTGACGGGCAGATTGGATCTCGCCGCAGAACACCGGCCAGACCGGCCAGGCCCCACGGTGGGCGCCACTATCGTGGGAATGACCACGGCAGATGCTGGAATCGGCAGCGAGTAGTAGAACATGGTGCAAGGGCGGCCAGCCATCTGCGGTGCGAGATGAGGGCGGAGACACAGGGTTTTACCCAGGTTCGGCCCCCCGGAGGGTAAAGACCTACTCCTGCTAGATTGTATTATGATGAGAGTACAATGGGGCGAGCTCGACATCTAGGCAGCGAGTCGCTTGGGTGGATGATGGAACGTATCTTCTACACGCCCTCTAGGGAGGTTTATATAGACTCACCCCCCTAGGGTTTACAGTTCTCAACCGAATCAGTTAAGGTTTCGGCAATCGTTTAACCTAATCCGACTGGGCCTATCTACTCTCCTTGGCCTTCATCTTCCAGTCGCTTGAATCTACGCCAGGTCTTGATCCAGTCGCCGTCCTGCAGGCCCACTTGCCAGTTCCTGGGCCGGTCGGAAACGCCCTGCTGGGTATATCCCGGTAGGCATATCCCCATCAAAAACAGTGAAAACTGCTTAGTCTTATGCCAAAAATTATTAGGGAAGGTACAATCATTATTTTGGCCAGCTACGGTTGTGAGGTGATGGGGATTTACAGAGGCTATCCTCCAGAGTTTGAATTAGGTCAAATCGAGGTCTTAGTGATTTTTTGCAGATTTAAATCTGTAACACAACTTTCTGGATTTGTAACCAAAAAGAAAAAGAAAAGGAGTGGGATGGATTTGAGGCCTGGCTAAGGCCTGCGCAGGAGCTGGGCCGGCCCACTGGCGCGGTAGCATGAGCGTAAGCTGGGGGCCCCACGCGTCAGCGTCTGCGGGCTGGCGAAGGGGTATCTAGCGCCGTGGTTCGTTAGATCTAAACAGATCAGACGGCCCCAGATCTGTCTTCCTCGCGAGGGTGGCATCGCCAGCGACGAACCCTAGCGGCTATTGGGGAGGTTCCGGGAGGCTCACCTAGGTGCTTAGCAGCGTCGGGGATGGCGTGGTTCGATGCGGACGATGATGCCGGTTCTAACATGGGGCGACAGCAGCAGCGTGGGCTACTAGAATAGACAGGACCGAGCTCGCGGCGTCGGCTTCCTTGGCTCTCCTCAGGCAATGCTCCTAGGGTTCCTGAGAGGGAGGGAAAACAAGACCGGAGGGTGCGGTTAGGCTCCTGCATGCATGCATAGACGGGAGGGAGAGAAGGGGAGAGGAAGTGATGTCGTCAACCTTCACCTTCCCCCGATTGGTGCCGCAGCGGTGCAATGGATGGAGAAGGAGAGAGGAGCCGAGCGAGCTCGGGTCGTCCCAAGGGTGGAGTGGGAGTGGTTTGGGTTGGAAATGAGGTGGAGGGCGAGAGCGGTAGGTGGCGCTGGGGTTTTATGCCGAGGAGAAGTGGCTCATGGTGCACCGTGTGCAGGGGCCATCTACGGCGAGGTTAGGGAGCGTGGGTGGACCATAAGAGGGAGGGGGCGTGTCACTGGGGCAGGGGGAGGGCCGTGGAGGCATGTGGACTGGTGCACGACCTCGTGACATCGCGGTCTTGGTCCAACGGCACCCTTGCCCGTCACGTGCTCGACGCCCAGTCACGTCGTGGTCGGCCTAGGGGTGAGCTAGGTTTGGACTTGGGGATGGTAGAGAGAGTAGGGGGCGGTGTCCTCTGCGCGTGCACGCTGTGTTTCTGCATTGTAGAGCTGAGGGACACGGGGGTACTCGACGTGGCCATGGTGACGTGGCCGGCGAGGGTTGGGGGTAGAGGGGGCGCCTGGTGAGCGAGGGAGGAAGGGGTGGTGCCTGGGGAAGATGCGAGATGTGCAGGCCCATAGACAATACTGCACAGAGGCTAGTGGGGCTGGAGGGTGGCAAGCAAGATCTTGTCGATCTGCCGCCCGGCGTCTCTCTCTCTCTCTCGGGTGATCAGGGTTGGACAGGGTGGGGGAGAGGGATGCATTGCAATGCTGGATACATGACATGCGCAAACGTGCATTTCAGCGAGGTTTGGAGAGTGGGGGATGGTGTAGGGTGATCTAGGGTGGCACACGCTCGGCATCGACTTTGTTCGATGCCCTTGTCGAGTACAAGCCACCAATGGCAGGGGTAGGGGCATGGGGGTGTAGAGGGAGGTGCGGTGAGTGAGTCCAGGCTCCAGGTTGCCTCCTGGATCATCTCCAAGAGCTTGCAAGGGTCATCTAAAATGGGCAGGAAATAGGGTGACCATTTGATGAAGTTGCCACAAGTGCTCAAGGCATCAACATGATATTGGAGAAAGATTGGGGTTTAAACCACGTGCCTTGTAGGCTTGTTTGTGGTCTTGGCAGGTTGGGGAGGCATATTGTTTTTAGGGCCTAAGGGTTTCGTGGCTTGATCATCAAGATGATCCCTCTCTGATTTTCCTATAGCACCCAGTAAGGTGATGCTAGGGTTTAGCAAAAATTAAAAACAAGAACCGCTAGAGCAAACTAGGAAGGCAAGCACAAGTTTTAACCAATCAAAACTAAGGATCATGCAAACTGAGTAACCAACAGACATTGGCTAGATTAACCTAAAAAGTTTTATTTCCCCCTGAACTTTGGAGTTCCTACCTAGGAAATCAGGGTAGAAAAGTTAGGATGTTACAGGTTGCACGGGTTAATTGTTTTGGCAAAACTGCAAAGAACCGGGTGCATTTGCATAAACATTTTTCCTCCATCTTTCGTCCCACATTTTTGTAAAACCAAGCCCCTTTTCCTTTTTAACCTCACTTTGCAGGCCAAACCTCGCCAAGGTTTTTCTCAAAAACATTCTTGTAAGCTTTTCCAGGGTCTTACCATCCCATAGTTTTGCTTCGGCTAAAACGGGGTTTCCAAAGGGGCATAGTGTTATGCACCATCTATCATACTAGGGGCATATAGTTGTCATAAAAGGGGTTGTACTTATTAGTAAAAATGGTATTAACTGGAAGAGCCAAGCCACTAGCAGATATAAAATCATCATAAGTAAAACGATGAAATTTCATAAACAGTAGATAAACCATGCATAAGTAAAAGCGATAGGACAAGGGCTTATGAGAAAGAAGGTGGCTTGCCTGATCAGTAGCAATATGGCAATAGTGTCCCTGGAATTCATCTTTTCATAACCAGAATACCAATAACAATAACAACAATAATAGACATACGAGGCTTCCTTCTTCTTGTCGTCACACAATCACAACTATTACCATTATCGAGCAAACATGCAAACAAACAACACCACCATCAATACAATTCATACAGGCATCAAACCATACAAAAATCAAAGTGTAATCACATGATATACATTAGTAGGGTGTTGGATAATGGGTTTGATTATATTGGTAGAAGATTTTAGAGACATTGGAAAAATATCCCTTTTTGGATTTATAGTCTAGGAACCACCTAAGAGAGGGGTTTTTGGCCAAGGGCATGTTCTGTATGATACCATTATATAAAAATGATATCATCAGATAGATATTGATAAAATGAAACCAACAAAACTGGTCTCACTATTTTATCAATTACTATTGATTTATAGTGATTTTTATGGTGAATAACACTCTAGTTTTAGGAAATAATTCACCAGACACATTATGGAGCTCCAAAAATTATTTGCTTTGGTGATTAGAAAGTATTTGATGGAATTAAACAAAAGGAGTTGGAATCATATCAAAATATTTAACATAATGCCCTCAGGGAAATCCCAAAGGCAGTACTAGACTCATTTTGTCTTTTTCACCATGTTTAATCTGCAGGAGATTTAATGTGATACCAAGGAAAAATGTTAGGTAGTTGTAATACCTTTATGTAGAAATTGGAATCAACCATGTCAGGTTAACTTAACAACTTTTCTAAATTTATTGGTGAACTAACTATACACAGAGAAGATTAATTAACCAAAATTCTGTAGATGCATAATAAATTGTGGGCTCCTAGGGTTTGATATATATGGGTATGTATATGTACATAGAGTTGGAATTAGGTCAAAACTATTTTTGGTTTTGCCTAGAGAATTTTCTAAATTAAAAAATGGGTTGTTTTTGTTATTTTCACCAGGGGCAAACTAGGAAGCAAAATAGATTGGGTCCAAGCGGACATACATGGTACCTAGGGTACCTTTAAATACCCAAAGGTTTCTACCCATTTGGAGTTAGGATACTATCTGGATTTCATTTTGAGTGATCTAGACACATGTTGGGATTTTAATTGTTAATAAAATCATAAATATTATTTGGGCAAGGTACTTGGTTTGCATGTTAGTCAAGACAGGCCGACCCAGGTTGCGAGGAACGTGGGAGGGAGGCGGTTCAAACCTGCGGCGGCGGGTCCTATGAGCCAGCGCCCACTCCGCCGAAGGGGTATCGGGCGCCGCTAGATGTCCGATCTAAATAAGATCGACGATTGCACGTCGTCACCTACCTCCTGACGCGGCCGACGGGGCAGCAGCCCTAGCACGACCGGGGAGCTCCCTAGTGGCGATTCGGCGAAGGAGAGGAGCCAGGTGTAGAGTTCCCAACCTTTAATAAGGTAGAGATCCCTGTGTTTACAATTCTAGTCCCTGGATCGATAGCTAGGATCCATAGTTAAGATGTAATATCAAGAAACAAAGGTCATAATACAACTTTATAACTAGGAATAAAATAATTCATTACATCTTACATAGCTCATTTGGCTATTACATTACATTGCAGCAGAATATCTATAAGCATGGGTCCTTCATCTTCAAAGTGCCACAGGCAAACATGTTGGTTGTAGACTTGTAATCCTAATCAACACACTTAACATCAAACAAACCTGCAACATAATAAGTTGCAGCCCAAGGGTCAATACATTTGAATTGTATTGGCAAGTTTCACTACTATGTAGAAATAAGTGGATCCTATCATTAACATGCATATTTGGCTAAGTAGGGTTTAGGCTCTTTTGCAGAAAGCAATATAATCTTATCTATCTTTTCAAAATAGTTTTTTATCTTTGTCAAATCTTTTTGAACTTCTTGGAAAACTCCAAGTTCTTCTAATCCATTGTTGTCACCCTCAAGTTTTGACTTTGAGAAATTGGAATGTCGAGATCTTCCATAGCTTCAGGCCTTAGTTGCTCAGTATTGTACATAACCGGGGACACAGCTATGTACTTAGAATTTTGATCTTCTGCAGAAGTTGTACACTTTACCCACATGACACAATCTCATTTGATACCACCAGTGGCCGCTAGATAAGTACTCACCAAGATGGAGTACTGGCAGATTGAGAATGTGACAAAGTCTTTCCATAGGAGTCCTCCCAATACACAATGCTAGCTTGTCTTCCAGGCACCAATGTAGGGTTTCAAGTTCCCTAGCACAAATCTAGTTAACCTGAAGATGCCAATGCATGGGTCTTCCACTATGTAGTTGACTAAGCCAGAGCCCATTTAGCATGTGGCTGTAAACGGAAGCCACTGTACGAGAAACATGTTCAATCTCTAAGTCCCTGGGTGGTTTTCTTCTAGTGCACAACAAAAGAGATTGCCATATAAACATGGTTCCTTTTGTTGCCACCTTGTCCAAAACTTGAGTGTACTTGTCCACCCAGGTGGCTCATTGAGTACTTGTTTTATTATATAAAACATAAGTCTTTTCAATACTTCATATAATCATAACATGTATCCCATCCCAAATATATAGCAGAGCTAAGCATACTACAACTACAATGTTTTCACTAAGGAATATATAGAGGTATCCTATTAGGATTTAGCATAGCATAAAATATAGAAAACCTTATCATGCATGTTTCAAAAATCCACTAAGTGTAATGAAATTAGTAGGACTTGGATGATAGTGTCACTTGCCTTTTTAGTAGAGAATGTTGGTTCACTTCTTGATCTTGCTAATATCACACTCTTCTAACTTCACTACAAATCAATCAAGCAAACACAAATTCAACTAGCATTCCAACCATATTCAAAAAATTTATCACACATAAAATAATAGAAACAAGGTCATGCATGCAAGCATGCAAAAGGTAGTTTTATTTGCAAAGGTGGTTTCTACTAAGCTCTAAACTTTATAAAGTTCAAAGTGGTAATTTTCTAAAGTGGTAAAACCATTTGTAAAAGGGTTTTATCTATAAACCATTTCTTAAATCAAATCATTATTTTATGTGATGGAAAATGCTTTTAGCTAAGCAATAATTTTATATTGTTCATCAAATAAGTTGTTAATTCACAAAACTTGGTGTTTAGGGTCAGAAGGTTTGAATCAAAACATTTCCCAAAGGTTTTACTCAAAAATCATTTCTATATCAAAATCAATATTTTTATTTGACTAGAAATGAGCTAATTCAAGTATTTATTCCTAAACTTCAAAAAATACATTTTTAAATCCATAAGTTGTTTCCTAGGGTCATTAGGTTCACAACAAACCATTTTGCAAAGATTTCATCTCCAAAACATAACTAGAACAATTTTTATATTCATAACAAGCCTACACAAGTTTCTGCAAATTCAACCAATTTTCCAGAAGAAAAACATTAAACAAAGTGCATGGTTGCAAAGTGATTGTTCCACTGATTCCATTGATATAAATTTTGTAAAATTTGGACGTGTAGAACTAAAGTTATGAATTTTACAAAATTTCATATCTAATAGATCATTTTCTTTTTTAAAAACGGAGTCAGTGCCACGCGGCGTGTTTCTACTGGCCGGTACCGGTTCGCACGGATCGGCCTCTATGGATCGTTGGATCAACTTAAAACGAATGGATCATATGGGCGTGTACCCCTTCGGTTAAGATCTAATCTTATCCTTTGGATCTACATCCTACGGACTACAATGCGTTGACAAAAAGCGAGCGGCGCTAGCGGCGGCTGGCGGCGGCGCACGCTCGGGCAACGAGCTTGGCGACGATGCATGGAGCAGGGAAGAGGAGGAAGTGGCTCACCGTGCTCGCAGGGAGATGGTGAAGCTCAACGCGTGGTCGTCCTGGCAAGGGGCGCTCAGGGACGGCGGCAATTCCTCGCCGGAGTTGCTCGCGGCGTCGGGCACGCTCAGGTGTCGTCGGGGATGGGGCTGTAGATCATTCCGAAGCAAAATAAGCACACGGTTAGACGCGGTCTGGTCTGGGGATGATGTGAGCGTCAACAGGGGGTACTGGGGCGGTCGAGGCTTACCAGGGAGAGGTCGCCGGAGAAGGACAGTCGCGGCGGTGCTCAGGTGAAGTTGAAGCCGATGCTACAGAACACTCGCGGGTGAATGGTGCACACGGGGAGATGCGCAAGAGGTTGCTGATGAAACCCTTGTGAAGCAGGGGCCGAGGGGGAGTCTGTCCTTGCCGGAATTGACAAAGGAGCTTGTCGGGCGGAGGCTCGAGCTCTGGTGGGGTATACAGGGCAGAGGGGAGGAGCTGTTTGGGGGAAAGAGAGAGGAGTGCGGGGCACTTAAGGGGGCGTGTTTACTGGAACAATTAAGGCTGCCATCAATCGCGAAATCAACGCCGGAGTTACTCGGCTGCAACGGCAGGGGCGACGAGGTCGTGGTGGAGACGATGAATAGGAGTGTGGGGCTGTGCTGTCAGTGAGGGAGAGAGATAGGGGGTGGGGTCCTGCTGTCTGCAACTCTGCGGGTTGGTTTTTCGGTGGAGAATGATTCGCAGAGAGGGGGAAAAAGCTGGGCTGCGACTGGGCTGTTGGGCTAGATGAGTTGGGCTGAGCTCGATTCATTTTTTTTATACAGTAAACTTTTCTTTTTTCTATTTGATTTTCAAACAATAATTCAAACACCCAAATCAATTCAAACTTCCTCCAAACTTTGTATTGAGTTTAGTTCTGTTTAACAACATAATTCCAAGTCCCAAAATAAAATAATTTTTTTATTCTTTATAGGATCCATTAATAATTAAATAAATAGACCTTAGTCATTAATTCAAATAGGATTTGTTTTATTTAACATCTTCATTTGAAATCTAAATAATATCAAAACAATTTCAGTAGGTTTTATTTGAAAATACCAAATACTTGGAAAGCTTGTTTAAAATAATATATCAAGTTTTAGTGTTTATTTAAAATGGAAAAGCCTTTACTTTAAAATTGGGTATTAATAAACCCTCATTATTTTATTTAAATAAACCTTTACACTTTTAAACAAACAAAATATTTTATTGCAAAAGCTTGGCCAAGGTTTAATTTGGCTTTATAAAATAATCCTTATTTATATTTCTACCTTTGCTTTTGAAAACCAAATCTTTTTATTAAAATATCCAAAAATAGTGATTCCAATTATTAAAACTTTCTTTATTAATTGTTTATCTTTTTAAATCCCTTTAGGATTTATTTGATCAAAATAGGTTTGAAGGTTTCCAATTGGATTCAAAAAGTTTCTTCTCACCCTCAAAATCAACAATTGTTTATTTTGTTTATTTATTTTTCACATAACAAGATTTGGAAAATCTTGGGATGTGACAGGCTACCACCCTTAAAATAAATGTCGTCCCGAGATTTGGGAAGGCTAGGGTTACAAGTTGGTTCAAAACATCTAGGGTACTACCACCCTTAAAATTTTTCCAACTAAATTACATTTTGGCTTGCTTGGAATCTTGGGGAAGCTTCTCTGGGCAAACATCTGCATAGTGTCCTTTGTTTCCACACTTGAAACATGTGACAAGGCTGAGATCCTTCATAGGCTTGTTTATCTTGTGCTTCATCTTTTCTGGTCAGTTGCTTGCATAATGTCCTTGGTTACCACAATTGTAACATGTGATAAGATTGAGTTCATCACGTATCTTCTGTGGACAAGTTGCTACATAATGACCTAGCTCTTTGCAGTTGTTGCACCACACTTGGCTAATCTCCTTATACTTATTCTTCTCTGGACATTCACTGGCATAGTGTCCCATTTCTTTACAATGATTACATTGCACATGACTTTTGTCCTTCTTTTTCTTGGGTTTCTCCAAAGCTAGGAGTGCTTGCAATTCATGTTCTTCATATGTTATCTCATAGGTAGGAATGTTTACTGGTTTCTTTGACCTTCTATTGCTCCTTTGATAATTCATATGTCTCCTCTTTGGTCCTTTAAATTGGGTCATATTGCATGGAGGTACAAGTGGAGATTTTCCTTTGTCTTCATCGTTCTTGGTAGACTTGGCTCTCTCATGGTAATCTGCAATCAGTTGTTGCACTCCACCTTGTTTCCTTTGTTCAACAATGGAATAGATGGGGCATTGGATAGGGACATGATTATTTTCTTCACATAGGTAACAAGTAGCTTGAGATGTGGGGCATTGGTCAGCTGGATGTTTCTCTTCACAATTGGGGCATTGATCTCCATGCTCCTTGGAAGTGTGATACTTGTCTCCACAAATATTGCAAGCTTGGGTTCCTTCTAGAATAACATCTTTTTCATCCTTGTTGTCACAAACTCCTTTGGAGGAGTTGCTTTCCATGTTGATCATTTGATCTGTCACCTTATGCAACAATTGGGTTTGGGTTCCCAAAAACCTTTGCATGGTTGGATCTACCTCACTGGTGTTGGCTATGAATTGAGTTGTCACTTGGTTCAACTGGTTTTGGGTTACTATAAGTTCTCTCATGTTGTTCTCTTGGTTGTTGTTGTTGTCATCAACCTTGATGTTGGAGTCTCTTGGAGTAGTCATCTATTTGGGTTGGATTAAGATTAGAATAAGCAAGATATTTCTAAGTAAATAATTCTAACACACACATCACAAACAAACACTCCTTTCAAACAACAAGTTTCCAAGCATATTTTTAGGCAACCAAAATATTTTATGTTACCCACATAAGTTGGTGTGTTTGACTTAACTAAATATGGTGGTCCATCTATATGGTTCACTTGAGATCTTTCCATCTTTCTTGGTTGATTCTTCTTGCATTAGATCATGGTTTCCTTGGGAAAACTCTTGGTCACAAAGCTTCAAAGGTGATGATGGCTCCTTGTAAGTTTTGTTTCCTTAGTCTTCAAATATTGAGCAAGATTTCTTGTCTCACTTGTCCTTAGTGATATCCAAGGTTGAAGTCCTTGGTGAAAATGCTGAAGATGTTGAAATCATTAGAGTTGAAGTCATTAGAGTTGAAGATGTTGAAGTCATTAGAGTTGATGAAGAACTTTGCACATGGTGAAGTCTTTGGCCATGGGGTAGGCTTTATCCATCAAGTTGAAATAGAAGAGATGTAGAATCAAAACCAAAATGGTTGAGGAAAGAGTTTACAAGATTGTTTGTAAATAAGTTTTGGAACAAATACAACTCCTATTTTCCTAAGGGGTTTTGTCCAATCCTAGGGTTACAATCCTACAGGCAACACAATGCTCTGATACCATCTGTAGAGTTCCGAACCTTTAATAAGGTAGAGATCCCTATGTTTACAATGCTAGTCCCTGGATCAACAGCTAGCATCCACAGTTAAGATGTAATATCAAGAAACAAAGGTCATAATACAACTTTATAACCAGGAATAAAATAATTCATTACATCTTACATAGCTCATTTGGCTATTACATTACATTGCAGCAGAATATCTATAAGCATGGGGTCCTTCATCTTCAAAGTGCCACAGGCAAACATGTTGGTTGTAGACTTGTAATCCTAATCAACACACTTAACATCAAACAAACCTGCAACATAATAAGTTACAGCCCAAGGGTCAATACATTTGAATTGTATTGGCAAGTTTCACTACTATGTAGAAATAAGTGGATCCTATCATTTACATGCATATTTGGCTAAGTAGGGTTTAGGCTCTTTTGTAGAAAGCAATCTAATCTTATCTATCTTTTCAAAATAGTTTTTTTTATCTTTGTCAAATCTTTTTGAACTTCTTGGAAAACTCCAAGTGCTTCTAATCCCTTGTTGTCACCCTCAAGTTTTAACTTTGAGAAATTGGAATGTCGATATCTTCCATAGCTTCAGGCCTTAGTTGCTCAGTATTGTCCATAACCGGGGACACGGCTAAGTACTTAGAATTTTAATCTTCTGCAGAAGTTGTACACTTTACCCACATGACACAATCTCATCTTGATGCCACCAGTGGCCGCTAGATAAGTACTCACCAAGATGGAGTACTGGCAGATTGAGAATGTGACAAAGTCTTTCCATAGGAGTCCTCCCAATACACAATGCTAGCTTGTCTTCCAGGCACCAATGTAGGGTTTCAAGTTCCCTAGCACAAATCTAGTTAACCTGAAGATGCCAATGCATGGGTCTTCCACTATGTAGTTGACTAAGCCAGAGCCCATTTAGCATGTGGCTGTAAACGGAAGCCACTGTACGAGAAACATGTTCAATCTCTAAGTCCCTGGGTGGTTTTATTCTAGTGCACAACAAAAGAGATTGCCATATAAACATGGTTCCTTTTGTTGCCACCTTGTCCAAAACTTGAGTGTCCTTGTCCACCCAGGTGGTTCATTGAGTACTTGTTTTATTATATAAAACATAAGTCTTTTCAATACTTCATATAATCATAACATGTATCCCATCCCAAATATATAGCAGGGCTAAGCATACTACAACTACAATGTTTTCACTAAGGAATATATAGAGGTATCCTATTAGGATTTAGCATAGCATAAAATATAGAAAATCTTATCATGCATGTTTCAAAAATCCACTAAGTGTAATGAAATTAGTAGGTCTTGGATGATAGTGTCACTTGCCTTTTTAGTAGAGAATGTTGGTTCACTTCTTGATCTTGATAATATCACACTCTTCTAACTTCACTACAAATCAATCAAGCAAACACAAATTCAACTAGCATTCCAACCATATTCAAAATATTTATCACACATAAAATAATAGAAACAAGGTCATGCATGCAAGCATGCAAAAGGTAGTTTTATTTTCAAAGGTGGTTTCTACTAAGATCTAAACTTTATAAAGTTCAAAGTGGTCATTTTCTAAAGTGTTAAAACCATTTGTAAAAGGGTTTTATCTATAAACCATTTCTTAAATCAAATCATTATTTTATGTGGTGGAAAATTCTTTTAGAAAAGCAATAATTTTATATTGTTCATCAAATAAGTTGTTAATTCACAAAACTTGGTGTTTAGGGTCAGAAGGTTTGAATCAAAACATTTCCCAAAGGTTTTACTCAAAAATCATTTCCATATCAAAATCAATATTTTTATTTGACTAGAAATGAGCTAATTCAAGTATTTATTCCTAAACTTCACAAAATACATTTTTAAATCCATAAGTTGTTTCCTAGGGTCAGTAGGTTCACAACAAACCATTTTGCAAAGATTTCATCTCCAAAACATAACTAGAACAATTTTTATAATCATAACAAGCCTACACAAGTTTTTGCAAATTCAACCAATTTTCCAGAAGCAAAACATTAAACAAAGTGCATGGTTGCAAATTGCTTGTTCCACTGATTCCATTGATATAAAATTTGTAAAATTTGGACGTGTAGAACTAAAGTTATGAATTTTACAAAATTTCATATCTAATAGATCATTTTCTGTTTTAAAAACAGAGTCAGTGCCACGCGGCGTGTTTCTACTGGCCGGTACCGGTTCGCACGGATCGGCCTCTGTGGATCGTTGGATCAACTTAAAACGAATGGATCAGATGGGCGCATACACCTTCGGTTAAGATCTAATCTTATCCTTTGGATCTACATCCTACGGACTACAATGCGTTGACAAAAAGCGAGCGGCGCTATCGGCGGCTGGCGGCGGCGCACGCTCGGGAAGCGAGCTTGCCGCTGATGCAGGGAGCGGGGAAGAGGAGGAAGTGTCTAACCGTGCTCGAAAGGAGATGGTGAAGCTCAACGCGTGGTCGGCTTGGCAAGGGGCGCTCAGGGACGGCGGCAATTCCTCGCCGGAGTTGCTAGCGGCGTCGGGCACGCTCAGGTGTCGTCGGGGATGGGGTTGTAGATCATTCCGAAGCAAAATAAGCACACGGTTAGACGCGGTCTGGTCTGGGGATGATGTGAGCGTCAATAGGGGTGCTGGGGCGGTCGAGGTTTACCAGGGAGAGGTCGCCGGAGAAGGACAGTCGTGGCGGTGCTCAGGTGAAGTTGAAGCCGATGCTACGGAACACTCGCGGGTGAATGGTGCACACGGGGAGATGCGCAAGAGGTTGCTGATGAAACCCGTGTGAAGCAGGGGCCGAGGGGGAGTCTGTCCTTGCCGGAATTGACAAAGGAGCTCGTCGGAGCAGGGAGGGCTCGAGATCACAATTGGGGCAGCCCTGGGGCAGAGGGGAGGAGCTGTTTGGGGGGAAAGAGAGAGGAGTGCAGGGCTCTTAAGGTGGCATGCTTACTGGAAGAATTAAGGCTGCCATCGATCGCGAAATCAACGCCGGAGTTACTCGGATGCAACGGCAGAGGCGACGAGGTCGTGGTGGAGACGATGAACAGGAGTGTGGGGCTGTGCTGTCAGTGAGGGGGAGAGATAGGGGGTGGGGTCCTGCTGTCTGTGACTCTGCGGGTTGGTTTTTCGATGGAGAACGATTCGTAGAGAGGGGGAAAAAGCTGGGCTACGACTGGGCTGTTGGGCTAGATGAGTTGGCTGAGCTCGATTCATTTTTTTATACAGTAAACTTTTCTTTTTCTATTTGATTTTCCTGTTTTGATTTTCAAACAATAATTCAAACACCCAAATCAATTCAAACTTCCACCAAACTTTGTATTGAGTTTAGTTCTGTTTAACAACATAATTCCAAGTCCCAAAATAAAATAATATTTTTATTCTTTTTAGGATCCATTAATAATTAAATAAATAGACCTTAGTCATTAATTCAAATAGGATTTATTTTATTTAAAATCTTCATTTGAAATCTAAATAATATCAAAACCATTTCAGTAGGTTTTATTTGAAAATACCAAATACTTGGAAAGCTTGTTTAAAATAATATATCAAGTTTTAGTGTTTATTTAAAATGGAAAAGCCTTTACTTTAAAATTGGGTATTAATAAACCCTCATTATTTTATTTAAATAAACCTTTACACTTTTAATCAAACAAAATATTTTATTTCAAAAGCTTGGCCAAGGTTTAATTTGGCTCTATAAAATAATCCTTATTTATATTTCTACCTTTGCTTTTGAAAACCAAATATTTTTATTAAAAGATCCAAAAATAGTGATTCCAATTATTAAAACTTTCTTTATTAATTGTTTATCTTTTTAAATCCCTTTAGGATTTATTTGATCAAAATAGGTTTGAAGGTTTCCAATTGGATTCAAAAAATTTCTTCTCGCCCTCAAAATCAACAATTGTTTATTTTGTTTATTTATTTTTCACATAACAAGATTTGGAAAATCTTGGGATGTGACACCAGGGGTGGGGCGTGGAACCTTGATGACCCCCTAGATGGGCAGTAAGAGGGGTCTTGGCATCGGAAGCGGCGTCGCTTGGAGGATACTGAGGCGAGCTCGTCGGTGCTCACTAGAGCTCGTTTCTGGGGCAGTACCAAGCAAAAATAAATGCACGGTGAGGACTGTCTTGAGGAGGGGATTAAGCTTTAGTACATACAAGAAGAAAATGGGACAGGGAGACGGTCATGCATGACGAATCTTGAAGAAGGTCGAGAAGGTGAGACCTTCCTTTCCATCAACATGCAGGGGCAGGGGCTATGTGGGAGGTGTGCAGGGGAGCTAGCGGAGGGTTTTGGGTGGTAGCTGAGGTGCTCGGGAAGGTCAGGATCGACTAGGCTCTCCACTTCTCGAAGAAGGCCGAGAGGAAAGATCTTCCTTCTCCATGGCAAGGGAAAGTTGAAGGGCGATATCTGGAGCTCGAGGTGTGGAAGGTGAGGGTAAAGGAGTGAAATGAGGCAGTGGGAGAGCGTTGTACTGATCTCTAGCCTTATAAGAAAAAGGGGAGAGGTCCATGTTGGACATAGTCTAGGAGGAGTTTATGGAGAGGGGGATGGCCAGTCATTGGGCAATGAGGGCAGTGGAGAGGTGAGAGACAGGGGCTCTGGTCATGGTAGGGGACATGGAGGAGGTGGGGGGAGCTGCTGCACTTTAATCTTTGGCTTTTGTTAAATGGGCATGTTTCTCTCCCTCCAAGCATATGAGAACAAGGGTGGGTGCTATGGTTTTTTCTAAAGTGACCCTACTGTAGCACACGACCAGGGGAGTGTTGGCATCTGCAGAACATTGCCTAGCAAGGTTGGATGAATTTTGTATAGGATGTAGTTTATGTTTTGATTGCTTTGCTAGAATTGATCTTGATGGTGCTTGTGAAGGAAGTTTGAAAATCTTGTATTGAGAAAGGTAGATAAATGGCACTGGTAGGTAGAGGATGTCAAGATATCTCTAAGAGAATTGTTTTAGATTTTTCTAATACCTAGATGTCCATTAAAAAGCAATTACTCAAAAGTGCATAAGTTGTTTCTAGAAGATAATGTGATATTTTTACATTAGTAAAGGTTGGTTTTTGATGTGGTTTGGTCCTAAGTACCATATAACACATTGGAGAAATTTCTTGGAATTTATTGAGATGGAAACGTATTTTTAAGGAACTATTTCTTGTTTCTGCCATTTAAGAAAAAGGGCAAAAATAAATAATAAAGGGTCTCAAAAATATTTATTTTTTATATGGGAAGGTGGGGTATGATGTATAGAACTCAACTTTGCATTGATGATTAGGAGAAATTGTTTTTGCATTTATAGACAAGGATTTTAGGGTTTTGCCAAATGTGGAATTTAAATATTTTTAGGATACAAATAATTATGGGAATTATTTGGGGAATTATCATATCCAAGGTAGATGATGTAAACTTGATTTATACATCATTTACAACTTGCTTGTTGAAGAATTATGGTGAGAAGGGAAGAAGACTAGATTTGGGAGAATCTAGGGTTTGGATATTTTTAGGCCACCTAAACATGGTAGGATTTGTGAGCTCAGAGCTCACCTTGTTACAAGGGACAGATGGTTGATTAGAACAAGATATATATATGATCATGGCCACAAGAGTTGGGCTTGGATGTATTTGAGGTGGTCTAGAAGAGGTGGCAAACTTTGTTGAAATTAAGGCTGCCATAACAGATACATCAAGATGCCTCATAAACCATGTGGGTTTAAGAAGCACAAAGCTCCAATGTAAACAAGGTAAGAGTGGATTGATAGACCATGATTAGTGAATCATAATACTGCATAGAGTTTGTCAAGGGGTGGTAGCATATGGATGCGAGCTTCTATCAAAGTAGGCAAGATGATAAGATTTGCAGAAAAGATTATTATCTTGACTACAAAACCATCATGGATGAGTGGGAACCAGAATGGTTTAACCAAGGAAAAGAGTGGTATTTTGTAGTACTAGTGATGTTCTACAAGATGGTTCAAGTACATTCTCAACAATGAACATAGGTTGGAATAGGTACAACTCCAAAGATTGGATCTAGATAAGAATTCCAGATAGCCATTTTGGCAGATTTAGGGTTTTAGACTAGATTACAAGAGGGGAACAATTTGAGAGAGTAGCAATGGTTTATCCTTCCCATCAAGTGGTTGATGTTGAGGTATAAATTGAATAGAGGGGATCCATGCTTGGATTGGGTCTTCACTGAGTAGGAAGCTATCAAAAGGGATTATCCCTGGATTGATCTAATTAGGAGATGAGATGGCCACTTTGGTGGCTTAGGATAGATCTAGGTTTGGATGCTTGGTTTGAGATTTATGATCACAAACATATATTGGGTCCTAAGGGATGACTACTAGATTAGCTCACGCTATATTATAAGCAAACAAGTCAATCAGCAGATCAAAACAATTCATCTTACCAATTTACCCAATTACTACTAGGGTTACAAATCAAGCCTAGATTGAGGTAAGGATGGGTATTTTGAATTGGCTGTGATTTGAAGTATGACAAGGACCTCTTGGTATTTCAACCCAGATTTTAGTGAAAAGGTTTTAGGAAAGGTTTTGGAAAAACCTAAAGAAGGTAAGAGTAGTTGAAGTTCTGTCTTGAAAACATAAGGAGATTATATATAGGTATACATAGTTTTGTTAAAAAGAAACTAATAAAGTGTTTTGTTTTGTCAAAGTCAGCTTGGCTCAGTTTTGAAATGCCAGGACATTTGAGAATATTAAATATGATCCAAGACATCTCTTTTGTCGAATAGCTTTTGTAAACTAGTGTTGAGATGAGAAGTATATCATCTAATACAAAGTCAGGTGCATGAACACAAGAAGACAAGTAAGCAAACTTTGCGACACTTAATAAGAAAAAGTATTTGTTCCCCCTAATTTTTTCCTTTTTGACAAAAGATTAGGGTTGCTGAAATAGGGATGTTACAGAACTTTCCCCCTTAAAATAATCTCGTCCAGAGATTAGGGAGTGGGGTTGAGTGATAACATCCGCTTAACAATTTTAGTGGTGGAATTGTTAGGTGCTGAAAGGGTTTTTCAACAGACAGGCGTGGTCATCTATGGGTTGGAGCTGAGTGGCTTCAGATTGAGCAGTTTAGATTAAGCAAATGGAAAAAGACGCAGTCTTTTCCCCTTAGGACGATTCTAGGTAGGTTTAGCGTGGAATCAGCTGTTCCTCGGGGAGCGAAACGTCATGTTGAGCCTTCTTCAATCTTGTATCACTGAAGTCAGCTTTTTTCTTCTGGTTCTGACCCACCGGGGGTGTTGGCTGGTTGGTCGACTCAGGGATGGGGATCTTTCCCAAAGTATCATCTGAGTCTGGAGAGGTGCCGATTATTGTCCTCCTATGGGGTCCACACCTTTTGATTTAGGGGAGGGGTGGGGGGTTGTCACCTAGCAATGACTAGAGTTTGACTCTAGGGTTTTATGGGGTTTTGGGTAAGAAAGACGCAGTCTTTCCCCCTTAGAGCCACACTAGGGGTTCTTGGTGGAGTCGCATGCTTTCTTTATTGGAGTCGTATGCTGATGTTGGGGAAATGGCGCCGCACCTTTCATCCGGAAGTGGTTATCTTCTGCCGGCCTTGTGAATGCGTTTTCCTACGGGATGTCTGAGCTGGCTAACACTGCATCAAGCTAGGAGGGTGCCGGTTTTTGGGTTGGCAGTCTCGGAACGTGGTCCTTGAGGTCTATCCCGGTTTGGTCTGATGCAATCTCGTGGGTAAAACATGAAGGAGGGAACCTCAGAATAGCATACTAGCAAGCTGAGATGGTTCTTGCATCTTGTCACCATCCTTGGGTTTGTTATCAACTTTGGTTACTGTAATTCCTCGGGGTTAGTAGAGTCGAAGCTCTTTTAAGAGAGGAGTTAGCGGAGATAGAGGAGAAAGGACTTTGTGTCGTGTTTGGAGAACCCGAGGCCTTGGGTTTGCTTTCTACTCCTTGGAGGATAGTATTAGCGGCATTGGGTAGTCTTGTCATCTTAATTCTGAACGTATCGGGTGTTGAGAGGATCGAGCAGTCTTTTGAGGATTGTTGATGAGGTATGTTTTCTGTTCCTCTGACGACTCTCGAGGGGGTGCTTGGGGTAGGTTCTTTGATTGGAGATCTTCCTAGATTATCTTGTCGTAAACGGTCTTCTGGATTTTTGGGCGTTTGTGTTATGTCAAGGACTTCCCATTGACTCGGCAGAGGGTTGAATGGGATTGTAGGTCCTTTCGGGGCAGTTAGAGCTAAGGCACGAGTAGGGGTTGTCGTGGGTTCCTTTATGTGGCCATCCTGTTGAGGAGTGGTTTCCAGTTATCAGTTTACAAAGGTTCGTGTCGGGACATACCAACAAGGTGGTCATACAATTGGATCGAGTGATCCGAGGCAGACAAGCAACACATTCCAAGCATCATACAAGAACATGGAAAGCAAGCAGAGCATACCGTAGATACCAAGGAATGTCTACGCGCAATAAGGGGAATCCTATCCGGGGGTTATTTATCCTAAGTACGGATGATAAGGGTGTCTTGGCTTATGTCTTGCCATCTGGTGGCGTCGGTGCCATACATGATCCTTTGAGGCGATGAAGGACTCCGTTGGTAGGGCGATCTTGTAGTGTCTTTTGTCGTTTGTAGATCCTTTGTTTTCCTTGTCTTGGTGTCTCTTCACTCCGGGATCTCCGTCTTCATACTCTCCGAGTCAGACTTTGTTTTTGAAAATGGAACATTTGAAGTAGACGAGATATAGAGGAATCCATTTCAAATTGTTCAAGTCAGAGAAGGTGAGATAAGAAATCTTTCAAAAAGATTTTGAGAAAATAGTTTTCGAAAACCGGTGTTTTCAGAAATAGTTACTGTCTAACATCCATGCTAACTAAGGTCTCCTATAATCAGGATGGCTCTTATACCAAGTCTGTAGAACCCCAGATTTACGGTCCGCGAGAACTCGTTATGCATACAATTCACGTTCCCATGATCAGTGAGTTGTGAGCATAACCGACCAGTATCATTACATCATCCATACAATAACGATTACAAAACTTACAGGGTTTCCATTATGGAGATTACAACCAAAATAGCGAAAGTCTTCAAGCTCAGAGCCCATGTCATGCCTTAACCTACAGGCGATTGAATGAGAAGACGGCCTAGCTCACATATACGTCAGCTTCCTTATCGTTTCTCGATCCTCTTAAAATCTGGCCAAGTAAATAGCCAGGGACAATGCCGGTGAGTACTTTGAATGTACTCGCAAACCACCTTAAGAAAACAAATAATAAAGGATATGCAATATGGCTGTGGTAGGATGGCTCCATAAGAAGTTGTTTTATAAATTAGTTTCTCTTGTAGATATAGCATATCTCTATATCTTTGTTGAAAAACTTTTGTAAACATTTGGAAACCTTTTTGAAAAGTTCTTATAAAACACTTGAATATTCGAATAGATTTTACACTCTGCAGAGGTTATACACTTTACCCACAAGATTTGATACATCTGCCGGGATCACCCCCGGATCATCATAGAAAATTATGCGGGTTTCGGATAATCAAACAAGACCCTCGGAATTTCTAATCTAGTATAAATGCCTACCCTATGATGTTAATCCCCTCAAAACCGGGACGCCCTATATAGTTACAAAGCCAACCGGAGCATGTTTTGCACCTCGACGGGTGTGCGCTTTCAATGAGGGGCTCATAGTATCACGTGGAGGCCCGTGACCCTTCGTCCTTTCTCCCTGTCAATGCTACGCATGGACCGTTTGTCCAGAGATGGACCACCCTCCAGGGTTTGTTTGCCCCTGTAGTAGTGTGAGGCACCTATACCATAATAGACAACCTTCAGATCTAGCCCCTTCCAAAATAGGAGTACCTGTGGTTGCACTGGTTAATTGTTCTGGCAAAACTGCAAAGAACCGGGTGCATTATCATAAACATTTTTCCTCCATCTTTTGTCCAACCTTTTTGTAAAACCAAGACCTTTTTCCTTTTTAAACTCACTTGGCAGGCCAATCCTCGCCAAGGTTTTTCTCATAAACATTCTTGTAAGCTTTTCGAGGGTCTTCCCATCCCATAGTTTTGCTTCGGCTAAAACGGGGTTTCCAAAGGGGCGTAGTGTTATACACCATCTATCATACTAAGGGAAAATAGTATTAGATGGAAGAGCCAAGCCACTACCAGATATAAAATCATCACAAGTAAAATAATGCAGTTTCATAAACAGTAGATAAAGCATGCATAAGTAAAACGGTAGAACAAGGGCTTATGAGCAAGAAGGTGGCTTGCCTGATCAGTAGCAATGTGGCAATAGTGTCCCTGGAGTTCTTATTTAGATAACCAGAATATCAATAACAATAACAATAATAATAGACATGCGAGGCTTCCTTCTTCTCGTCGTCACACAATCGCAACTATTACCGTTATCGAGCAAACATGCAAATAAACAACACCACCATCAATACAATGCATACAAGCATCAAACCATACAACAAGAAAAGGATAATAACATGATATACATTAGTAGGGTGTTGGATAATGGGTTTGATTAGATTGGTACAAGATTTGGAGACATTGGGAAAGATCCCTTTTTGGATTTATAGACTAGGAACCACCTAAGAGAGTGATTTTTGGCCAAGGGCATGTTCTGTATGATACCATTATATAAAAATGATATCACCAGATAGATATTGATAAAATGGAACCAAAAAAAGTGGTCTCACTATTTTATCAATTACTATTGATATATAGTGATTTTTATAGTGAATATCACTCTAGTTTTAGGAAATAATTCACCACAAAAATTATGGAGCTCCAAAAATTATTTACTTGGGTGATTAGATAGTACTTGATGTACTAAAACAAGTCGAGTTGGAATCATCTCAAAATATTAAACAGAATGCCCTCAGGGAAATCCCAAAGGCAGTACTGGACTCATTTTTTCTTTTTCACCATGTTTAATCTATAGGACATTTGATGTAATTAAAAAGACACATGTTAGGTACTTGTAATACATTTCTGTAAAATTTGGAATATACCATTTTGGGTTCACTTAACTACTGTGTTGAATTTATTGGTGGAATAACTACACATAGAGAAGATTAATTCACCAAAATTCAGTAAATGCTTAATAAATTGTGGGCTCCTGGGGTTTGATATATATGGGTATGTACATGTACAGAGAGTTGTAATTAGGTCAAAACTATTTTTGGTTTTGTCTATAGAATTTTCTAAAATAAAAAAGGAGTTGTTTTTGTTATTTTCACCAGGGGCAAACTAGGAAGCAAAATAGGTTGGGTCCAAGGGGACATACAAGGTACCTGGGGTACCTTTAACTACACAATGGTTTCTCCCCATTTGGAGTTAGGATATTCTTTGAACTTAATTTTGAGTGATCTAGACACATGTTGGGAACTTAATTGTTAATAAAACCATAAATATTATTTGGGCAAGGTACTTGGTTTGCATGTTAGTCAAGAAATATAGGAACATGGTAAAATTTATAACTAGGAGAAAATATCTATCTTTCATTTTTTATGGATATAAACCAAACAGGTAATGAACAGATATGAGAAAAAAATAATAAGAGGAGGGCTGGGGCATTTTGGGCCGGATCCGAACCTTGGTGGGTTGCGCAGTGCTAGGCTGGCTCAGGTTGTGGGGGACATGTGCGGGAGGCAGTTCAAACCCGCGGCGACGGGGCCCTCAAGCAAGTGCCTCACTCTGCCGAAGGGGTATCGGGCACCGCCAGCCATCCAATCTAAATAAGATCAACGGCTGCGCGTCATCACCTACCACCTGACGCGGCCTGCGGGGAAGCAACCCTAGCACGACCGACGGCGGTGCGGGGAGCTCCCTGGCGTCGTTTCAACTAAGGAGAGGAGCCGGGGGTGGGGCAGGGCACCTTGACGTCCCTGGGGATGGGCGGTAAGAGGGGTCTTGGCGTCGGAAGCGACCTCGCACGGAGGCGACCGAGGAGAGCTCGTCGGTGCTCGCCGGATCTCGTTTCCAAGACAGTACGAAGCAAAAATAAATGCACGGTGAGGAATTTCTCGAGGAGGGGATTAATCTTCAGTACATACCAGAGGAAAACATGACAGGGAGAGGGTCATGCATGCCGGATCTTCGAGAAGGCCAAGAAGGTGAGACCTTCCTTTCCAGCAACATGCAGGGGAAGGGGCTAGGTGGGAGGTGTGCAGGGGAGCTAGCGCAGGGTTTTGGGTGGTAGTTGAGGTACTCGGGAAGGTTGGGATCGACTAGGCGTTCCACTTCTCGAAGGAGTCCGAGAGGAAAGATCCTCCTTATCCATGGCAAGGGAAAGCTGAGGGGCGATATCTAGAGCTCGAGGAGTGGTAGGTGAGGGTAAAGGAGTGAAATGTGGCAATGGGAGAGCATTTGTAACATCCCAAAAATATTGATCAAGGTTATCAAATTCCAATCACCAAAATTAGGGTTAACAAAAACTTTTTTTAATTAAAATCCATATGAATGCATGTGTGTATGTGATGATTGTATGAATGCAGGAATGGACTTGTGTGATTGTTGTGAATAGCATGGAATGGTTTAAAGATGAAAACAACATCATCTAAAACAAATCCAAGTAGAAACAAATCATGAGAAATTCAAAAACAAATAAAATGAGCTAATGGTCATTTTTGCCAATCTTGCTCACTAGGCCACTTTGAGTGTTTCTAGTCAAAGATTTTAAACAGAAACAAATCCATTTCTTTTCACCCCTTGCTAGACCAAGTAAAAGTGAACCCAATCCCACCTTGAAAACACACATAAATATTTGGCAACTTGATGCAAACGACAATTCAAAATTTAATCAATAACACATGTGAAGATCACCATTTCTCAAAACCCAACCAAACCAGTTCACCTTGACCATTCCAAGCAACCAAAGACTACCTAGTATGTGACTAGTACACCCACCAAGTTTCACTCAAAAATTCAAATTCAAATCTCTTGAAGCCATTTCATCAAACACCTTGTAAACACAAATCAACTAAAACATCAAAACTATAGTGAGCAGTGTTGTGCCTAACTTGTCTCCTCTCTAGCTCACAACACACTCTCGGTAGATGATCTAACTCATTTAACAAGACCTAGCTCATTGTAAACTGCACAAGATCATCAATGGTGACCATTGTCGAGCCCCATTTGCCACCCCAATTCGACAGCAAGCTAGGAGCCTCCCTACCCTCGCCAACCTTGTCTGGGAAGCAAGCCACCCCACCGCCACCCCTTGTATAGTGCCCAAGCCTTGCCAGTCCCTGGACCACTAAGAACGAGCGTTCCCACCCTCTCTGCAAACATGATAAGAACGTGCTAGAGCACCCGCTCGACACATGAGCACAGACCATGCCCCGCCCTCACCGCTCGCGTGCGTGATCACCACCGCCCCAGGAACCGCCCGAACATGCCCGTTCGTTGCGCGCAACCAGGAGAACCCGACGCCATTAAATTTCCCGTCGGACCCCTACAGAGCATCGAAGTGTTCCGACCAATTTTCATCGTCCCACGCCTCGCCACCATGCCGTTGAGCTTCGCCAGGAGACAGTGCACCGCCCCCTATCCCCAGCCATGCCGTTAGCTCGTTGTGCAGACGACCATGACGATCTCCAACCGCACTCCCCTCTTGGCACTATAAATAGAGGCCTTCCTCGTTCGATTTTAGCACACCATTTCACTCCCCACCTCTCACTGATCACACCCACTCATCCCCGGAGCAAGGCGAGCACCAAGTGGCCGGAATTTCATAGTAGTCTGCCGCGGAGGAGGAGAAAAGGAGCCGTCGATTGGAGATGCCCAGGAGGAGCCACCAGTACCAGGATGATCACCGTTGTCGACTTCGTCATTCGCCCCCATCGCCGACCATCGCCGAAGCCTCGGTGAGCCCCCACTGACCCCCACTGGCCGAGCTAGGGTTCGACCTCGCCGCATTCTGTTCATACGTGGATGAGGAACCTCAGCCGTCGATCGCACTTCTAATCCTACGGCCCAAATCATCCTGTACCCCTTCGCACCACTCTTCTTGTTGGTGGGTACAACCATAAACCGCTTCGCGCAAGATTTTTGCAGTGGGCGCCCATTATACTCTCGCGCGACCCAGTAATTCGAACTTAGGTTTTTCCATTTAGTTTCAAACTTAGTTCTGCCCCTAGATTCAAAAATCAATCGAGAGAGTTTCACTTAACCAAATTGCATGAAACTAATTTTTCTAGAAATATATTGAAATTCTTAATCCAAGCACATTGGATTTAAATCATTTGGAATTATAGATCACCTATAGTAAAAATAACAAGGCAGAGACTTTTCTGCATTCAAATTTTTTTCAAAATTAAACCATAAAATCTTTTGAGTTGATTCCAACTCTCAAAAATCAGATTTAACAAGACCTTTCTGAATATATAAAAATATCTCGGTTTACTTGCAGAAATAATGGACAAGTAATAAAAGAATGCCCCATAGGCATTTCTAGTCACTTTATTATGAAAACCTTAGAATGATGAGTCATTCTACTGAAATGTTTTGACATGTGCTCTTGAACACTAGATGAATTTGATGATGAAAATGTTGAGGCATGAGACTTAGCCCTTTTATAAAACTGATGGTTGTCTCGATGCGATACCATTCCAATTTTACCGTACAACCACAATACCCGAAATTCGGTAGGGCTTGACCAAAAGTTTATAAACCTTAGTATGGGTTCCCTTGCGGCCAAGGTTTGAGCTGAGGCTACCTTGTGAAGATTGACCACCTATGAAGTTCCCAAGATGATAGATGGTCATGGTTGGGAGGCCAAACTCATAGGAGAGGTGCCTATACAAGGGCGTGTAATTGAAAGGTTAGGATTGATTATCTGCATACTGAGTATGGTGAATTCGAGATTGTTCTTGACGGATGTATCTAATGTTGTGGTGAAAGTGTACCACCTCTGCATAGTGTCAAACTATTCGAATATCCGCGTCCGTGGTTCTGGACAGTTGGAGTGGCCATACTGTTCCGTCGTCAGATGTTTTCAAAATGACTTGTGAAATGAATCATGACTTTGACCTGACCACAACAGGGTTGTGATATGAAAACTCAAGTTCCCACTTAGGTGGTATGATGCTTTAAATTAGCTTTCTTTGCTTCTGAACTCAGTTAAGGTAAATCTGGCTTTTTGCAAAACAACCTAGAGCCTAGTATTTCCTACTCAAAACCACTTCACTTATTAGTCTTAGTTGGCAAATACTTAAAGAGTACTCATGGCTTTGTCCCTGGCTATTCCCGTGGCCAGACTATGAAGAGGAATATCAGGAGGATGGACCGCAGGAAGGTTATGACAACTAGGATCATCTCCCATCGTCAACATTGCCTACGACCATGAAGATGGAGTCTTGCCCATGCTACCATTATTATTACGTTATTCCGTTGCTATGATTATACTAAGACTGGATCATGAGATCATTTATTTGTTGTAAGACCTTATGTATGGTTTGTAATGGATTATGTACTGTGATATCCAATCTGTTATGTCTCGCAAAAATGGTAATCCTAGAATTGCGATGTATGGCATAATAGGCATCTGGGATTAAAAATCCGGGTGTTGACAGTTGTACTGGTCTCTAGCCTTATAAGAAAAAGGGGAGAGGTCCATGGTGGACATAGTGTAGGAGGAGCTTGTGGAGTGGGGGATGGCCAGTCATTGGGAAATAAGGGCAGTGGAAAGGTGAGAGAGAGGGGATGTGGTCGTGGTAGGGGACATGGAGGAGGTGGGGGGAGCTGCTGCACTTTAATTTTTGGATTTTATTAAATGGGCATGTTTCTCTCCCTCCAACCATGTGAGGACAATGATGGGTGCTAGGGTATTTGCTACAGTGACCCTACTGTAGCACACGACCAGGGGAGTGTTGGGTGCGGCAGAACATTGCCTAGCAAGGTTGGATTGATTTTGTATAGGATGTAATTTATGTTTTGATTGCTTTGCTAGAATTGATCTTGATGGTGCTTGTGAAGGAAGTTTCAAAACTTGTATTGATCAAGGTGGGGAGATGGCACTGGTAGGTAGAGGAGGTCAAGAGATCTCTAAGATAATTGTTTTAGATTTTACCAATACCTAGATGTCCATTAAAAAGCAATTACTCAAAAAGTGCATAAGTTGTTTCTAAAAGCTAATGTGATAATTTTACATTAGGAAAGGTTGGTTTTTGATGTGGTATGGTACTAAGTACCATATAACACATTTGATCATTTTCCTGAAATTTATTGAGATGGAAAAGTATTTTTTAAGCAATTATTTCTTGTTTCTGCCATTTAAGGAAAAGGGCAAAAAGAAATAATAAAGGATCTCAAAAATATTTATTTTTCAGATGGGAAGGTGTGGTATGATGTATAGAACTTAATTGTGCATTTATTTGGCAAGGTGATTTGGAGAAAACAAATTTTCCTTTATAGACAAGGATTTTAAATATTTTTAGGATCCAAATAATTATGGTAATTATCATATCCAAGGTAGATGATGTGATCTTGATTTATACATCATTTACAACTTGGTTGTTGAATAATAATGGTGATAAGGGAAGAAAACTAGATTCGGGAGAATCTAGGGTTTGGATATTTTTATGCCACCTAAACATGGTTGGATTTGTGAGCTCAGAGCTCACCTTGATACAAGGGATAGATGGGTGATTATACCAAGTTATATATATGATCATGTCCATAATAGTTGGTCCTGGTTGTATTTGAGGTGGTCTAGAAGAGATGGCAAACTTTGTTGAAATTAAGGCAGCCATAATAGATACATCAAGATGCCTCATAAACCATGTGGGTATAAGAAGCACAAAGGTCCAATGGAAACAAGGAAGAGTGTATTGATATACCATGATTAGTAGATCATAATCCTGCATAGAGTTTGTCAAGGAGTGGTAGCATATGGATGTGAGCTTCTATCAAAGTAGGCAAGATGATAAGATTTGCATAAAATATTATTATCTTGACTACAAAACCATAATGGATGAGTGGAAACCAGAATGTCTTAACCAAGGACAAGAGTGGTATTTGGTATTACTAGTGATGTACTACAAGATAATTCAAGTAAATTCTTAAGAATGCACATAGGTTGGAATAGGTAGAGATCCAAAGATTGAATCTAGATAAGAATTCCAGACTTGGCCATTTTGACAGATTTAGGGTTTTAGACTAGATTACAAGAGGGAAACAATTTGAGAGATTGGTAATGGTTTATCCTTCCCATCAAGTGGTTGATGTTGAGGAATAAATTGAATAGAGGGATCCATGCTTGGATTGGGTCTTCACTGAGTAGGAAGCTATCAAAAGGGATTATCCCTGGATTGATCTAATTAGGAGATGAGATGGCCACTTTGGTGGCTTATGATAGATCTAGGTTTGGATGCTTGGTTTGAGATTGATGATCACAAACATAGATTGGCTCCTAAGGGATGAACAACTAGATAAGAAAAGAAGTCAATCAGCAGATCAAGGCAATTCATCTTACCAAATTACCCAATTACTACTAGGGTTACCATCAAGCCTAGCTTGAGGTAAGGATGGGTTTTTTGAATTGTTTGTCCTTAGAAGTAAGACAAGAACCTGTTGGTATTTCTACCCAGTTTGAGTGAAAAGGTTTTAGGAAAGGTTTTGGAAAAACCTAGAGAAGGTAAGAGTAATTGAAGTTCTGTCTTGAAAACATAAGAAGATTATATATAGGACTCCATAGTTTTGTTAAAAAGAAACTAATAAAGTGTTTTGTTTTGTCAAAGTCATCTTGGCTCAGTTTTGAAAAGCCAGGACATTTGAGAATATTAAAGATGAGCCAAGACATCTCTTTTGTTGAATAGCTTTTGTAAACTAGTGTTGAGATGAGAAGTATATCATCTAATACAATGTCAGGTGCAGGAACACAAGCAAAAAGGTAAGAAAACATTGCGACGCTTAACAAGAAAAAGTTTTTGTTCCCCTAATTTTTTCCTATTTGACAAAAGATATGGGTTGCTCAAATTGGGATGTTACAAATGACATATCCAAATCACTGGCCAACTCGCTCCTTCGGGCTTCTGGAATGCATTTCAATTGTGAATTTCCCCTCCTGGGTTGGGGTCCTCCAGGGACAATGCCAGAATTTCAGGTGGAGCCGAGCTGTTCCCGAAGGAGGCCAGATTCATTGGCTAGCCTTTAACTCTCATCTAGAGACCGCTATAGTCGAAGCAAGTCCCTCCTCTTGTGGTGCAGCAAGTATGGTAAGCCACCAATTCTTCTCTCGTGGCGTCTGCTGTCATTGGCACCGCACCGGATATGGCGTCTCGGGCCTTTTGCCAGGTTGCCGAAGGTAGCCGAAGTGTTATGCGCTCTCCATCGTGTTCTCCACCTCTTTGTATGGCACGACGGTCTCCCTCTGGCGGGTCCTATCTCTCCTCGTGACGTCATGTGGTATCATCCGACAAAATAGTGTCAGGGTTAATGATTGGGCTACCGTTGGAGTCCACAGGTGCTAAATTTTTCGCCTTCTTCTAGGATCGCACACACTTGGTGGTGCATGATGTATGATTGGATATCATTGCTACTGTACCCACAAGAGACACTGATTTGCGAACCAGTGAAATCCCAGGGATCTTGTTCTGGATATGATTCTCCCTCCCCGATTCCGGAGTCGATGTTTTCTTCAGCTTCGCTAGGAAATATGCTTGATGAAGTTGGGCTGTGCTGCAGCGTTGACTGCGAGTTTGAGCCGAAAGAGACCGTCATATAGATCAGTCAAATTTTTTAGATCTGCGGAGTTTCTATGGTTTTTATCGACGTTTGTTGGATTGTTTGAGGCATGTCTAGTTAAGCTGATAGAAGATGCTGGTGTCGCCGTAGGCGATGCAGGTGTGGTTGGTGGATCCGAGTAGATTGGAGCTAAAAGACAGAGATTCTCGGATTCCCCCACGTGAAAGTGGAAACTTCCGATCATGAGACCAGTCTCTTGGTTGAAATCGATGAGAGTCGGTAAAGGGGTGGGCGGGCGCTGATCATCGAGATCATAATGGACCTCGCCAACCTTGATCATTGATGACCCACAAGTATAGGGGGTGTATCGCAGTACTTTCGATAAATAGGAGTGTCAATCCCAACGAGGAGCAGAAGGTGTTGACTAGTGGTATGGAGCAGGAACACTCTGTAAATACTTAGCAAACGGATTTTTAGGGGTTTTCTGATAACGCAACAAAACAAAGTGCGAGTAATAAAGAACAAACGCAGCAAGTAGCCCAATCCTTTCTTAGCAAAGGACAAGCTGGTGGAAATACTTATAAGGAACAAACGTTCTCGAGGACACATGGGAATTCTGTCAAGTGCTTTCACTTCAAATAGCTAAGTACTCTTCTTTGGTGTTGTAAGTGTTGTGTGGGTGAACCTTTGCTAATGTACCGACCTTACTTGGACTAATACATACTTGTGATTAAACCACCTACAAGCATACGCAACTACAGGAAAGTAATTAAGATATAAACCTAAACACAGCCTTAAACTCTGAGATCCTACGCTCCCTTTTGCAAAGGTGTCCTAACGGGGGTTCAGGTTTCTGTCACTCTGGCAACCCTAGAATTAGTAGAAAAATACACAATGCATTCCCCTAGGCCCATAAATGGTGAAGTATCTTGTAGTCGACGTTCACATGACACCACTAGAAGCATAGCACCATAACTTAAATACTAAACCATTGAATAATAACTCAACATAGATCCACTAATAACAACATGACTTCTCCCATGTCCTCAAGAAATAAATTAACTACTCACAAGACATCATATGGATCAAGATCAAAGATGATATGGTGATGAATAAAAAATTGAACATAAAGAATAATCCAATGGTTCCACTCAAAACCATCAACTACAATAGTAATTAACACCGGGAAAGTTTCCCCTAAGAACTAAAGCAATATCCAACACAATTGTTACAGCGGGACGGAGTGGTGATGATGGTGCTGGTGGAGATGATGGTGTGGATGATGATCCTGATGAATCCTAGCTTGATGATGGTGTTGATGGCGAGGATCTCCCCTCTCCGGGAAGGAATTTCCATGGAAGAAATTTGACTGCCGGAGAGATCTTTCTCTCTCGGTGTTTTCTGCCCCGCAGAGCTGGCAGAAATTTATCGGTGGTTGCTTCCATGGTGTTAGGGTTCCGTGAGGAAGATATAGGCGAGAGGGCGGAGTCGGAGGCTAGGCAGGTGGGCCACACCTGCCCTAGGCACGGGGCAAGGTGGGCCGAGCCTAGGGGATGTGGGCCCCCTATAGCCCTTCTTTGCCTCCCCTTCTGGCTTCCTCAGTCTTCTAGGGAAATATAATTTTCCCAAATTTTTCTAGTATTTTCTGATCTTTGCGAAATTGCATCAAAATACCTCTTTTTCCATCAGAATCCAGACTCCGGAAGTACATCCTCCAAGAATCCTCCAACATGCAAAAACAGTGGAAAAGACATAAGTAATACCTCATAATAAGACATATATCAATGAACAGAGGAAAATTATGATATAGAATGGTGATGCAAATTGGACGTATCAACTCCCCCCAAGCTTAGACCTTCGCTTGTCTCCAAGCAAAAATTGAGCTCAGTAAACATGTCCACAGGTTTATGGAGTGAAGTGTCGATACAAGAATACAAACAAGAAGCATCACACTTACCATTACACAACTCATAGAAGAAAGCAACTCACCATTATATAACTTAGCTTGCAACAAGTACATGAGTCACAATAGAGAGGCATAAAGATAAATCATAATTGGAATTGGCAAACTTTGTTCTTGGTCAGAGAACAGCGAGCAAACAGTTTCACAAAAGGATTTTTGTAGAAGTTTTATAACAGGAGAACTCTTTCCTCAAAAAGGTTTTTCAATGAAGGCTTTCAAAGTAATACTCAATAGATAAGAGTCTTGTGCAAACAAGGAAGATAAAGAACATGATTGAATAAATCACCATATGAATTCTTGCAACACAACAACTCAAAAGCATGCGGGAGATAGAGAGGAAGTAGGTTTACTGACTCAACTTGGTAACTAGGAGAAAGGTCCCTTCATAGAAGGGTAGCAGGGATTCAAGTCATAAAGAACTTACAAAATATTATGGTACTTACTAGATTCGAGCCCTCGTTGCCCCTATCATAGGCATCTTGAGATGATTAAGGTTAAGTTCTTGTCATAAAGATGGAGTATATGCTTGACGAAATATAAGTTGGCAATCTCATGTCCCTTGAATATGAGGGTCACTCCTCATGCTACTCAACTTCAGTTACCAGTAAGTTCTTGTCATTGTAACTACATGCGTATCATAGAGAACCGCCAACGGGGTACCCCTTGCACATGTTACAGGAGCTATCCCATAACCAAAATGACAAGGCAAGCAGACAATGAGCATCTCAACGATCTTTTTATTTACTATGTGCATAGCTTTTTATCGAGGATGCTTCATAGATAGCTAACTATGGTGATGCTGCAAGTTTCCACCATGATTAGGCATGGCTTAGGCTAGCAGCCCAGGCGTTTCTCTAACACAAAATATAGACTCCATGGACTTAAAAGTTCCCTCTTTCACACCGTTGACATCCACAGACAAAAGAGCACGATATCAATTGTGTACTACGTATAGCTGCAATGTTGAAAGTGTTCCCCATGACAGCACGGTTCTGCTAATTCCAACGTATAGATGCAAGCATATACAACTTTGATGACACAATGTGCAAGTATATTAGGGGCAAGAAAATAAGGTATGACATCAAGTTCGTGAGAGCTTTACTAACTAGTTTTCACATAAAAAAATACTTTTGAATTCGAAAGATAGATGAAGCTTATGAATTTGCTTGGAATAGAAAATTCTAATAGGTAGATATGGTGGACACAAATGGCACAGGTTTTGGTTCAAAGGGGTTGGAAACATGAGAAGTATGCCTTCTCAAAATAGGTTTTTGGCTAGCAAGGCTGGGTAGCAAGCAAAAGAGTTGAAAGAAACAAGCAAACCTACAAGTGATATAGCCAAACATGCAATCTTCCTTGAAGACACAAAAGATCTTAAATAAAGAATACTAAGCTTATGAGCCAACAAGAAAGAAAATAAATGATACAAATACCTATAAGATTTTCTCTTTTTCTTTCAAACCTCAAAAAGTATTGCTACTAACCATAACTCGGTTTGCCAAAACCAATTTAGATCCACTTGATGCTCCCAAAGTGATGCCAATACTGGTCAACATGATCCATCATATAATAGAGATTGCAAACTACAATAAGAAGTGCAAAAAGTAAAAGATGAAACTTCTCATTAATATTCCATAAAGGTACTCACACCAAGGTATACATAGATAATCAACTAAAGGAGAGATGCTTCCACATGCAAACAAAACTATAAGATAACCTCTTCTACCAAATATATGAATCCACTTAAAAAGGTAAAAGATAAAAGATAATGATGGTGATACCGCGGCACTCCCCCCAAGCTTGGAACAAGCCAAGGGGATGGCAAACCCGATGACGAATTACTCCTTCGGTGATGGTGGTGTTCTCTTGTCATCATAAAACTTCCAAGGCAAATGTTTCCCATCCAAAAAGGATGTCCTTGTCTCCGCAATCATAAAACTAGCAGCAGAGCTCATGCGATCAAATCTAGCCTCGTACTCAAAGTTTTGATTTTGTATGTCGTAGAGTTGTACTTGTAATTGGTTGGTGGTCTGACAGAGCGAGAAGATTTCTTCTCGGAGCTCATCCACCTCCTCCTCGTGTTTGGCGATGAGTTCTGAACTTATCTTGTGAATAACATCCACTTCGCGTTCCGCCATCTTCTTGTACCTAAAAACCTCCTGCTCCAATGCTTCCATCATGTCTTCCAGATTTTCTTATCCCTTGGGGCCTTGAACTTCTTTCATCTGCACCTTCCCATCTTTGATAATCAACTCCTTGGGATGGATCTTCAACTCATACATGTATGGATTAAGTACATCCTCAGAGGAATCCTCCATGGGTGATCTAGAGGAAGACATTGTAGCTCCAAAACTGGGAATTTGCCTGACAGAAACAGACTGAAACAAAAACACGACGAAAACTCGATGCAATAACCTCGGGGAATCCGAGGGGTTATATATTATGAAGTTTCAAAGCATAAGGAAGGTTTTGATACGAAAACGAGGCGGAGATGTAGCTCGGTGGATGCACACCCCCTCCAGGCGCGGGGCAAGTGAAGGGAATATGCCCTGAGAGGCAATAATAAAGTGTTTATTATGTGTATTCTAAGTATATGATAGATGTTAATTTTGCATGCTATAATTGTATTAATACGGAAACATTAATACATGTGTGTTTAATAAACAAACAGAAAGTTCCTAGTTATGCCTCTCTCATAAACTAGCTCGTTGATTAACAAGATGATCAAGGTTTCCTGATCATGGACATTGGATGTTGTTAATAACGGGATCACAACATTAGTGTAATGGTGTGATGAACATTCATCCGAAGTATAGCATTACGATCAAAGTCATTGAGTTTATATTGCTATAACAATTTACGAAGTGATCCTAATCCTTAGACCATGAGATCATGTCAATCACTAACACCGGAAGAGTTTCTTGATAACATCAAACATCACACCGTAACAGGGTGATTATAAAGATGGATTCAGAACTAATAAAGTGTTATGTTGAGGCTCATGGATCGAGAGTGGAATTTATTCATCCCGATGACGGATAGATATACTCTGGGCCCTCTCGGTGATATCACATTGATTAGCTTGCAAGCAAGTGATTTGATCACTAGAATGTTATATGACGGGAACGAGAAAAGAGTGCATGTCAGTAACGAGATCAAACTAGCTATGGAGATACCGATGATCGAATCTCGGACATGTAATATATCGTGAAACAAAGGGATTAAGATACTAGCGTAAAAGGTTCCGACGATCACAAGAAAGTTATCGTTGAATGTGTGGGAGTCAGTATGGGTCTCTAGATCCCGCTTCTGATTATTGATCCGAGAGGGGTCTCGATCATTTCAGCATTATTCACGAACCATAGGGTGACACACTTAAGAGACACCGAAATTCAATTGGAGCAAAAGTTTCATGCCGAAAGAATGAACAAGCGCAGGAATTTATTTCACTAGATACCGAAATAGGTTTTCGGGTGAAATTGCATAAAGTGATTATGCATGTGAAATAGAATTCTAGCAAGAGGTTATTTGTGAAAGTTTGTCCTTAAAGTAATTGACAAAATTTGGAATAAAATAAAAGAGTTTTATTTAATGAGAGTTTGCATTAAATTTGGTGGAAATTTAATGGCAAGTTTGAGTGGGATTTTGAGTGGACGCATATGAATGGATTTTTGTGAGTGGAGTGTCCACCCACATGAATGAAGGAGGGGAGGGGGTAGCCCCCATGGCCAGCGGCCACCCCCTTAGGTGCCCCCCTCCTCCTATAAAAGGAGCCCCTCCTTTCACTTCTCACTCACACCTCCTCGTGAAGGATCTCTCTCCCCCTCTAGAATTTATCCCCCATGTTCTCGGACTAGCGATATACATGTTTCTGGTGGCTATTCGGCAAGAAAGAGTTGTGCTTCCGCTGCATCGCTGGAGCGAGGAGGCGGAGGTTCCTCGGTGCCTTGAATGTGTGTGCGAGCACGGATGCGCTGCTGATTTGCGGCGCTAGGACTTCCTCTCGATCTTGAGATCGGCAAGAGATCGTCTACATGAACCACGAGTTGAACTCGTTAAGCTTTGTCGGTCTTCAAGGGTATGTTCTCTACGGATATACATCTGCCCGTTGTTTGTATCTAATAGATAGATCTTGGTACATAGTTCACATCGTAGGAAATTTTTTGTTTTCTATGCTGCGAACCCCACAGTGGTATCAGAGCCGGATCTATGCGTAGATGCTTTACACGGGTAGTACACATATGAGTATGTGGGCGATGATGATCATGTTGTTGCTCCTTTGTTGTAGTTTTGTATATTGGTGGCATAGTGGGATGAAGCGGCTCGGACAAACTTTACATGTCCTCGCACATGAGACCCGTTCCACGCTTGACATGCAACTAGTTTGCATAAGTGGCTAGCGGGTGTCTGTCTCTCCTACTATAGTCAATATCTATTTTGCAACGAGTTGTCAACAATTTGGTTATCCTCGTTGTGGTTCATGTTCGTAGGTAAGAACGGTTCTATCTCGAAATCCCTAAGCCACGTAAAACTTGCAATGGATAAATTAGAGGCGTCTAGTTTAGATTGTTGCTGGGATAGTGTTATGATATGGTGATGTTGTAAGTAGAAGTATGAGATCATACTCTTACAACACACATAGCGTGTAATCTCCATAGACCTTGGACTTACACATATAGGAATGATAGTGATCATACCACGATGCACATGATATAGATCATCTGCGGGAACCATAACATTTCACTAATAAACATGTGATGTTTGATAGCATCTTATATTGCTTGTTTAGCGCTTTGTTAGCACAATAAGATGATCCCTCATTTAAATATCAAGATAAGAATGTGTTCTTCCTTTAGTATGCATCGATTATGTTTGGTCGCTCCAAGACATCACGTGATGATCGGGTGTTCTTGGATCCACGACCATATTTCGGGTGTAAAACAGTTACACACGCGAATACTAAGGTTCTAACTTGGCGAGCCTAGCATGTACAGACATGGCCTCGGAAGACGGACCGAAAGGTTAAGCATGAGTCATATAGTTGATATGATGCCCATTTGATGCTCGCCTTTGAAGCTATACCGACTCACGTGATGATCGGACTTGGTATAGTGAATTTGGTTCATGTAATCACCAAAAAGGCACGAGGGATGTCGTTTTTGAGTGGGAGTTCGTTCGTAATATGGATTAGTTGAACTCAATCTATCATACACTTAGTCTAAACTTTACAAATTCTGTTGTAGATGGCACCACCTGCTTTTAATTTCAATGTGTTCATGGAGAAAGAGAAACTAGCAACGAACGGTAGCAACTTTACCGAATGGGCCATGAATTTGAGGATTCTCCTCTCTGCTGCACAAAAGCAATACGTGCTAGAAGCGCCACTAGGCCCCCCACCTTTTGAGGATGCCCCTGACGAGGAGAAGAATGTCTATCAGACTCGTCAGGAGGACCACAACTTAGTTCATTGCGGCATATTGTATGGGGTAGAGCCGGAACTTTGAAAGTGTTTCGAAAACGGCAATGAATTTGATACAATGGGTGAGTTAAAAATGATTTTCGACACACATGCTGCTGTAGAGAGCTACAACGCTTCAGAAAAGTTCTTTAGCTGCATGATGGAAGAGCACAGCTCCGTTATTGAGCATGTACTCAAGATGTCGGGTTACGCCGATAAGCTTGTGTCCTTGGGAATAACGATTCCCATTGACTTAGGAATCCATCATGTTCTACAGTCTCTGCCACCTAGCTATAAGAGATTTGTGATGAACTATAATATGCAAGGCATGAAGAAGTCTCTCCCCGAGCTTCTGTTAATGCTTAAAACTGCAGAAGTGGAGATCAAAAAGGAACATCAAGTGTTGATGATCAATAGGAACACTGGTTTCAAGAAAGACAAGAAGGGAAAACGGAAGGGAAATAAGGGCGGCAAGCCTGTTGCCGTGCCTGAAAAGAAACCCCGAGTTGGACCTAGGTCTGATACCGAGTGCTACTATTGTAAGGGGACTGGCCACTGGAAGCGCAACTTCCCCAAGTATTTGGCAGACAAGAAGGCCGGCAAGGCAAACAAAGGTATATATGATATACATGTTATTGATGTGTACTTGACTAGTGCTCGAAGTAGCACCTGGGTATTTGATACTGGTTCAGTTGCTAATATTTGTAACTCGAATCAGGGGCTGCGGAACAAGCGACCACTAGCAAGGGGTGAGGTCAAGATGCGTGTCGGCAATGGATCAAGCGTTGATGTGATCACCGTCGGAACGCTGCCTCTCCACTTGCCATCGGGATTAGTTATAAACTTGAATAATTGTTATCTGGTGCCTGCACTGAGCATGAACATTGTATCTGGATCGTGTTTGATGCGAAGTGGTTATTCATTTAAATCCGACAACAATGGCTGTTCCATTTATATGAATGAAATCTTTTATGGTCATGCACCGATGATGAATGGTTTATTTCTTTTGGATCTCGATAATAATGTTACACATATTCATAATGTTGATGCTAAAAGGATTAAACTTAATGATGATATATCCGCATATATGTGGCACTGCCGTCTAGGTCATATTGGCGTTAAACGCATGAAGAAGCTCCATTCGGATGGACTTTTGGAATCGCTTGATTTTGAATCATTTCATACATGTGAGCCATGCCTTATGGGCAAGATGACTAGAACGCCGTTTTCCGGTTCAATGAAACAGGCGACAGATTTATTGGAAATCATACATTCTGATGTATGTGGTCCAATGAGTGTGTCGGCGCGAGGTGGATATCGTTATTTTGTTACTTTCACGGATGATTTGAGTAGGTACGGTTATATCTACTTGATGAAACACAAGTCTGAAACCTTTGAAAAGTTCAAGGAATTTCAGAATGAAGAGGAAAATCATTGTAATAGAAAGATCAAATTTCTACGGTCCGACCGTGGAGGTGAGTATCTAAGTTACGAGTTTAGCACTCACATGAAAGAGTGTGGAATTGTTTCACAACTCACGCCTGCCGGAACACCACAGCGAAATGGTGTGTCGGAACGTCGTAATCGTACTTTATTAGATATGGTTCGATCTATGATGTCTCTGACGGACTTGCCGTTGTCATTTTGGGGTTATGCACTAGAAACTGCTGCATTCACTTTAAATCAGGCACCATCTAAATCCGTTGAAAAGACACCGTATGAATTGTGGTTTGGAAACAAACCTAAGCTGTCTTTTCTTAAAGTTTGGGGATGCGATGTTTATGTGAAGAAACTTCAACCGGATAAACTCGAACCCAAAGCGGAAAAATGCGTCTTCATAGGATACCCTAAGGAAACTATTGGGTATTCCTTCTATCACAGATCCGAGGGCAAGGTTTTTGTTGCCAAGAATGGATCCTTTCTAGAGAAAGAGTTTCTCGCGAAAGGTGTGAGTAGTCGGAACGTAGAACTCGAAGAGGTTATTGAACCTTCTCTTCAAAGTATGGCGAGGAGCGCAGCGCCGGAAGTTGGATCCACCTGTTGAAGAGGGAACTAATGATAATGATCATGAAACTCCGAAAGAGAGTACTACCGAACCTCGCAGGTCAAGCAGGACGCCTACAGCTCCCGAGCTGTACGGAAATCCTATCATGAATTTCATGGTTGATGAAAATGATGAACCTGCGACGTATGAAGAAGCAATGATGAGCCCGGATTCCAACAAATGGTTAGAAGCCATGAAATCCGAGATGGAATCCATGTATGAAAATCAAGTTTGGAACTTGGTGGAATTACCTCACGACCGAAAGGCCGTGGAGAACAAATGGATTTTCAAAAGGAAAACTGATGCTGATGGTAATGTAACCGTCTATAAAGCTCGACTTGTCACAAAGGGGTTTCGACAAATTCTAGGAGTTGACTACGATGAGACATTCTCTCCCGTAGCGATGCTAAAGTCAGTTAGGATTATGTTAGCAATTGCTGCATATTTCGATTATGAGATATGGCAGATGGATATCAAAACCACGTTTCTCAATGGTAATATTGAAGAAGAGTTGTATATGATACAACCAAAGGGTTTTGTCGATCCTAAGGATGCTAACAAGGTGTGCAAGCTTCAGCGATCCATCTATGGATTGAAGCAAACATCACGAAGTTGGAATCTCCGCTTTGATGAGGTGATCAAAGAGTTTGGATTTGTCCAAACTTATGGAGAAGCTTGTATTTACAAGAAAGTGAGTGGGAGCAATGTGGCATTTCTGATATTATATGTGGATGACATATTATTGATCGGAAATGATATAGATCTTTTATATAGTGTTAAAAGTTATCTAAACAGCAAATTTTCAATGAAGGACCTAGGTGAAGCGTCATACATATTAGGCATAAAGATCTATAGAGATAGATCTAGGCGCCTAATAGGGCTATCGCAAAGTACATACCTTGATAAGATTTGAAGAAGTTTAAAATGGACGGAAGTAAGAAGGGGTTCTTACCTATGTTGCAAGGCAAGACATTGAGTAAGACTCAAAGTCCGGCTTCGGCGGATGAAAGAGAGATAATGGACAAAGTCCCCTATGCTTCAGCCATAGGCTCTATAATGTACGCCATGCTATGTACAAGACCGGATGTGGCACATGCTATTAGTTTGACTAGTAGGTACCAATCGGATCCAGGTTCAGAACACTGGATAGCGGTCAAGAATATCCTTAAGTACTTACGAAGAACTAAGGATATGTTTCTTGTATACGAAGGTGAAGAAGAGATCGTCGCTAAGTGTTATGTTGACGCTAGCTTTGACACCGATCCGGATGACTCTAAGTATCAATCCGGATACGTATTTCTCATGAATGGCGGAGCGGTTAGTTGGAGGAGCACCAAACAACCTGTGGTAGCGGGATCAACAACGGAGGCCGAATATGTTACTGCTTCAGAAGCGGCTCAGGAAGCAGTTTGGATGAAGGAGTTCATATCCGAACTAGGAGTGGTTGCAAACGCGTTGGACCCAATGGTGATATATTGTGACAACAATGGTGCCATTGCCAATGCCAAAGAGCCAAGGTCTCACAAGCATTCCAAGCATATTAAGCGCCGATTTCACTCCATCCGCGAGCATGTCAATAATGGAGATATAAAGATTTGTAAAGTACATACAGATCTCAATGTAGCAGATCCGTTGACTAAAACTCTCCCTAGAGCAAAACATGATCAACTCCAGAACTCAATGGGTGTTAGATTTATCACTATGTAACTAGATTATTGTCTCTAGTGCAAGTGGGAGACTGAAGGGAATATGCCCTGAGAGGCAATAATAAAGTGTTTATTATGTGTATTCCAAGTATATGATAGATGTTTATTTTGCATGGTACAATTGTATTAATACGGAAACATTAATACATGTGTGTTTAATAAACAAACAGAAAGTTCCTAGTTATGCCTCTCTCATAAACTAGCTCGTTGATTAACAAGATTATCAAGGTTTCCTGATCATGGACATTGGATGTTGTTAATAATGGGATCACAACATTAGTGTAATGGTGTGATGAACATTCATCCGAAGTATAGCATCATGATCAAAGTCATTGAGTTTATATTGCTATAACAATTTACGAAGTGATCCTAATCCTTAGACCATGAGATCATGTCAATCACTAACACCGGAAGAGTTTCTTGATAACATCAAACGTCACACCATAACAGGGTGATTATAAAGATGGATTCAGAACTAATAAAGTGTTATGTTGAGGCTCATGGATTGAGAGTGGATTTTTTTCATCCCGATGACGGATAGATATACTCTGGGCCATCTCGGTGATATCACATTGATTAGCTTGCAAGCAAGTGATTTGATCACTAGAATGTTATATCACGGGAACAAGAAAAGAGTGCATGTCAGTAACGAGATCAAACTAGGTATGGAGATACCGATGATCAAATCTCGGACATGTAATATATCGTGAAACAAAGGGATTAAGATACTAGCGTAAAAGGTTCCGACGATCACAAGAAAGTCATCGTTGAATGTGTGGGAGTCAGTATGGGTCTCCAGATCCCGCTTCTGATTATTGATCCGAGTGGGGTCTCGATCATGTCCGCATTATTCACGAACCGTAGGGTGACACACTTAAGAGACACCGACATCCAATTGGAGCAAAAGTTTCATGCCGAAAGAATGAACAAGCACAGGAATTTATTTCACTAGATACCGAAACAGGTTTTCGGGTGAAATTGCATAAAGTGGTTATGCATGTGAAATAGAATTCTAGAAAGGGGTTATTTGTGAAAGTTTGTCATTAAAGTAATTGACAAAATTCTGAATAAAATAAAAGAGTTTTATTTAATGAGAGTTTGCACTAAATTTGGTGGAAATTTAATGGCAAGTTTGAGTGGGATTTTGAGTGGAGGCATATGAATGGATTTTTGTGAGTGGAGTGTCCACCCACATGAAAGAAGGAGGGGAGGGGGCAGCCCCCATGGCCGGAGGCCACCCCCTTGGGTGCCCCCCCTCCTCCTATAAAAGGAGACCCTCCTTTCACTTCTCACTCACACCTCCTCGTGAAGGATCTCTCTCCCCCTCTAGAATTTATCCCCCATGGTCTCGGACTAGCGAGATACATGTTCCCGGTGGCTATTCGGCAAGAAAGAGTTGTGCTTCCGCTGCATTGCTGGAGCGTTGAGGCGGAGGTTGCTCGGTGCCTCGAATGTGTGTGCGAGCACGATGCGCTGCTGATTTGCGGCGCTAGGACTTCCTCTCGATCTTGAGATCGGCAAGAGATCGTCTACATCAACCACGAGTTGAACTCGTTAAGCTTTGTCGGTCTTCAAGGGTATGTTATCTACGGATATACATCTGCCCGTTGTTTGTATCTAATAGATAGATCTTGGTACATAGTTCACATCGTAGGAAATTTGTTGTTTTCTATGCTACGAACCCTACAGCAAGGTGGGTCCGCGCCTGGGGTGAGTTTGGCCACCCAGGCCTCTGGTTCCTCCTATGTTCCATCTCAGAACTTTCCTTATATATTAAAAACACCAAAAATATAAAAAGATCGGGATTTCACGAACCTTCTGTTTTCACCACTTTTACCTATTCAAAGATGAACTCTGCAGTTTTTGGTGTTTGGTTTCTAATAAATTCTTCTGGAGTCACCATTTGAATAACTTCAATATCTTCATTATAAGAATCCCCAGAAATATAATTTTTTAGTATTAAACCCATTCACCACCTGTGTTGTGTCATCCTTCAAAGAACATATTTTGATAGCTCCTGAACGATATACTTCCTCAATAACAAAAGGCCCTTCCTATTTTGAGAGTAGTTTCCCTGCAAAAAATCTGAGACGAGACCTATACAAAAGAACTTTCTCGCCAACATGGAACTCCAAAAGAACTTTCATGCCATCTTTTTACTTTTTCCTTAAAGAGTCTAGCGTTTTCATCAGCTTCACTTCTCCACTCATCTAAGGCACTCATGTCAAGCAATCTTATCTCAGCAGCAAGTTTAAAATCTCTATTCAACTCTTTCACTGCCCAATATGCTTTGTGTTCTAATTCTAAATTCAAGTGACAAGCTTTCCCATAGAACATTTTGTAAGGAGACATCCCCATAGGATTTTTATAAGAAGTTCTATAATCCCACAAAGCGTCATTCAACTTCTTAGCCCATTTTTTTCTAGATCTACTGACAGTCTTCTGCAAGATAGATTTAATTTCCCTATTGGAAAGTTCTACTTGCCCACTGGTTTGGGGGTGATAAGCTGAAGCAATTCTATGGTTTACATCATACTTAGCGAGAGTTTTTTTAAAACCCCCATGAATAAAATGAGATCCTCCATCAGTCATGAGAAACCTAGGCACACCAAACCTAGGAAACATAACATCCTTAAGCATTTTCAAAGAGGTCTTACCATCAGCACTATTCATAGGTATTGCTTCTACCCACTTTGTAACATAGTCGACAGCAACAAGAATATGAGTGTACCCTTTTGAAGGGGGAAAAGGTCCCATAAAGTCAAATCCCCAACAATCAAAAGGTTCAATAACAAGAGAATAATTCATAGGCATTTCCGTGGCATCTAGAAATGTTACCTACTCGTTGATATTCATCACATGATAAGACAAACTTCCTTGCATATTTGAAAAGGGTAGGCCAATAAAATCCAGATTGTAAAACCTTTTGTGCTGTCCTATCCCTAGCATGATGTCCTCCATAAGCACATATCTTGTTGTTCAACTTCTAGAACACATCTTCGCATAATGCCATTTACTCCTTCTTTATATAGATGTGGATCATCCCAAAAGTAATGCCTTAGATCATAAAAGAAACTCCTTCTTTGGTGGGCTATAAAAGTGGGAGGCAAATACTTGGAAACAATAAAGTTAGCATAATCAGCATACCAAGGAATTTCATGCAGACTTACCCTTATTGCAGCCAACTGCTCATTTGGAAAACTATCATTAACAGGCAGAGGGTCAAAAGAAATATTTTCCAAACGAGATAAATTGTCAGCAATAGGATTTTCAGCACCTTTTCTATCTACAATATGTAGATCAAACTCTTGTAAAAGCAACACCCATCTAATAAGCCTAGGCTTAGCGTCCTTCTTTGTCATAAGGTACTTAATAGCAGCATGATCAGTATGAATAGTGACCTTTGAATCAACAATGTAGGGTCTAAACTTATCACAGGCAAAGATTAAAGCTAAGAACTCTTTTTCAGTAGTAGCATAATTCTTTTGAGCAGTATCTAGAGTCTTACTAGCATAATAAATAACATTCAACTTCTTAGCATCACACATAATTTCAAAAGGAAAACTCCAATCAGGTGGTTGAACAATAGGAGCATTAGTCAAAGCTTTCTTCAAAGTTTCAAAAGCTTCCTTATAATCATCATCAAAAACAAAAGGTACATCTTTTTGAAGAAGATTAGTAAGGGGCTTTGAAATTTTTGAGAAATCTTAAAAATCTCCTATAGAAACCAGCATGACCAAGGATACTACGAATACCTTTTATCGCTCTAGGACAGAGTATCTTCTCAATTGCTTCAATTTTAGCTCTGTCAACTTCAATACCTCTTTCAGAAATTTTGTGTCCAAGAACAATCCCTTCATTAACCATGAAATGGCATTTCTCCCAATTAAGAACAAGGTTAGTTTCTTCTCATCTCTGCAAAACTTTATCAAGGTTGTGCAAACAGTTATCAAAAAAGTTCCATAGATGGAGAAATCGTCCATGAAGACCTCCACAATTTCTTCACAAAACCATGAAAGATAGCAGACATGCATCTCTGAAAGGTAGCAGGAGCATTACATAAACCAAAAGTCATACGCCTATAAGCATAAGTACCATAAGGACAAGCGGAAGTGGTTTTGTCTTGATCTTGTGCTTTCACAGCAATTTGAGAAAACCTAGAATAACCATCAAGAAAACAAAAGTGAGTCTTTTTGGACAACCTCTCAAGCATTTGATCAATAAAGGGCAAAGGATAATGATCTTTCTTAGTAAATTTATTAATCTTTCTAAAATCAATGCACATTATATACCCAACCACTACTCTTTTGGGCATAAGCTAATTATCTTCATTAGGCACAACAGTTATTCCCCCTTTCTTGGGAACACAATGAACAGGGCTAACCCATTGACTATCAGCAATGGGGTAAATAATACCAGCATCAAGGAGTTTTAATACCTCATTTCTTACCACATCCTTCATCTTAGGATTCAGATGGCGTTGATGCTCAACAATTGGTTTTGCATCAGGTTCTATATTAATAGCATGTTGACATATAGTAGGAGAAATTCCTTTTAAATCATCAAGAGTATAACCCATAGCTCCTCGGTGTTTCTTTAGTATTTCCAGTAACCTCTCTTCTTCCTTTCCGGAAATTTTATAACTAATAATAACAGGATATACTTTCTTATCATCAATATAAGCATATATAAGATCATCAAGTAAAGGTTTTAATTCGAAAAAAGGGTCCCCTTTAGGTAGTAGTGTGGTTCCCAAGTCTTCTACAAGTAGATTATGCTTCAGTTGCTCCGGCTGACGAAGGAAAACCTCGTTAATCATATTTATTTCCTTCATGAAGACATCACTTTCATGATCTTCCATAAACTGCTGCAAGGCATTGTTAGGAGCAAGAGAAATAACAGAAAGTTGTTCAACCCTGAAATCATCGTTATGAAGTTCATTTTCATAAGGAGTTTTGTCGAATTTGGAAAAATTAAACTCATAATACTCTCCATCAAACTTAGTCAAAACTCTTTCCTTCCTACAATCTATAATAGCCCCACAAGTATTCAGGAAGGGTCTACCAAAGATAATAGGATAGGTTTTACTAGCGTCTTTACCAAGTACTAGAAAATCAGCAGGATATTTAATCTTACCACAAAGGACCTCCACATCTCTTACAATGCCAATGGGGAAAACATGCTCTCTATTAGCAAGGTGAATAACCACATCAATGTCCTCAAGCTCACAAGGCCCAATTTCATGCATAATTTCCCTGTAAATCTCATAAGGAATAGCACTAGAACTAGCACCAATATCACACAAACCATAATAGCTATGATTACCAATTCTAACAGAAAGCACAGGGACACTAGCTTTTCTAGATTTTTTAGGATGAGAAACAATATTAGTAGTGTCTTCACAGAAGACAATATGCTCATCCTCTATGTTTCTAGTGACAAGATCTTTCAAAATAGCTACCACAGGCTCAATATTAATAAGCTCATCAGGCTCCACAGTTTTCTTTGCACTTTTGCTAACCACATTAGCTATGATAGAATGTTCCTTTACCTTAGTAGGAAAAGGGATTTTCTCAACATAAGGTTCATGCAAAATAGGATCAACAGTACAAACCTCTACGCTAGCAGGAACATGAGTAACAATGTATTTATAAGGAGCGTGGTACTTGTCCTACTCTTTCTTGGGAATTTCAATATAAGAGGCAAAAGCATTAAAACATTTTGCAAGAACTTGAGGATCAAGACCAAACTCATTACTAATATACGGAAGTCATCAGTTCCCATAAAAGATTTAATGCATTCATAACCATAGTTTATACCTGACTTTCTTGCTTCGTCATTCTCCCAAGCTTCAGTCTTCTCTTGAATACGGTCTAGTAGATCCCATTTAGCTTCTTCCTTCATACGTGTGAATGATCCAACACAAGAAGCATCTAGTAAATCTTTATCATGAAGAGAAAGCCTAGCATAAAAGTTATTGATAATAATATTGTTAGGGAGTTCATGAATAGGACATTTAAGCATTAGTAACTTCAATCTCCCCAAGATTGAACTGTAATCTATCCATCACGAGGCCAAAAGTTATATATCATATTTCTATTTTTATGAATCTCATTGGGAGGATAGAATTTACAATAAAAGAGAGATTCCATTTCCTGCCATTCCATGGATTGTCCATTCTTCAGCAGCTTATACCATTATTCAGCTCTCCCTTTCAAGGATATAGTGAGTAACTTCTTCTTCACCTGTTCAGTTGTGATACCTTCACACTTAAACAACCCGCATAATTCATGGATAAAAATCAAGTGATCACCAGGATGGACAGTTTCATCCCCAAAATAATAATTATCCATAACACGATCAACAATACTTGTAGGTATCTTAAAAGGCTCTACCTCAACAGGTGGTGGTTCATCTACTACCCTAGCAGTGGTAGTAGTTTTCCTCAACAAAAAACCAAGTGGGTTATCCATATTGGAAAAAAGTAACAAGTAGTAACAAAAAGCAATACTCACAGTAGAAGTTTCCTTTACCAGTTCCACTCTTCAATAGCGCTTCACTCCCCGGCAACGGCGCCAGAAAATAGTTTTGATGACCCACAAGTCTAGGGGGTGTATCGCAGTACTTTCGATAAATAGGAGTGTCAATTCCAACAAGGAGCGGAAGGTGTTGACTAGTGGTATGGAGCAGGAACTCTCTATAAATACTTAACAACCCGATTTTTAGGGGTTTTCTAATAAAGCAACAAAACAAAGTGCAAGTAATAAAGAAAAAACACAGCAAGTGGCCCAATCCTTTCTTAGCAAAGGACAAGCCGGTGGAAATACTTATAAGGAAGAAATGTTCTCAAGGACACATGGGAATTCTGTCAAGTGCTTTCGCTTCAAATAGCTAAGTTGACTTCTTTGGTGTTGTAAGTGTTGTGTGGGTGAACATGTGATAATGTACCAACCTTACTTGGACTAATACATACTTGTGATTAAACCCCCTGCAAGCATCCGCAACTACAGGAAAGTAATGAAGATATAAACCTAACCACAGCCTTAAACTCTGAGATCCTATGCTCCCTTGTGCAAAGGTGTATTAGTATCCAAATACACATTGCATTTCCATAGGTCCATAAATGCTGAAGTATCATGTAGTCGACGTTCGCATGACACTACTAGAAGAATAGAACCACAACTGAAATACTAAACCATTAAATAATAACTCAACACAGATCCACTAATAACAACATGACTTATCACATGTCGTCAAGAACTAAACGAACTACTCACAAGACATCATATGGATCAAGATCAAAGATGATATGGTGATGAATAACAATCTGAACAAAACAATAATCCAATGGTTCCACTCACAAGCATCAACTACAATAGTTATTAACACCGGGAAAGTTTCCCCTAAGAACTAAATCAATATCCAACACAATTGTTATTGCGGGACATAGTGGTGATGATGGTGCTGGTGGAGATGATGGTTTGGATGATGATGATGATCCCAATGAAGCCTAGCTTGATGACGGTGTTGATGGCGATGATCTCCCCTCTCCGGGAAGGAATTTCCCTGGCAGAAGTCTATCTGCCGGAGAGATCTTTCTCTCTCGGTGTTTTCCGCCCCTCAGAGGCGGCGGAAATCTATTAGTGGTTACTTCCCTGGTGTTAGGGTTCTGTGAGGAAGATTGTAAGATCCCTCCTTTGTAAAGGAAAAGGATCCCTGTGATTGCAATGCTAGTCCCTGGATCATTCCTAGCATCCACAGTTTAAGATGAAGTACACATATACAAAGGTCATTTATTACATCCATTCCAGAGATAAAACATAGTCTTTTACAACTCAAGGCCACAGGCCTAATACAAGAGTTTGGAATAAGTAAATAAACATAAGTCTTCATCTTCATGTGCCACAGGCAAGCATATTGAGTGTAGACTCATGACACCTATTCATCATCGGAGTAAACTGCAACATCACAAGTTACAGCCACAGTGGGTCAATACTTTGGAATAGTATTGGCAAGTGATACCTTAGTAAATATTAAGTGGACTATATTACTATATGCATTTTGGCTAAGTGTAGTTTGGCTTTCTTTGCTCAAAAATAGGTTTTTCCTATCAGTTGAAATCACTAAGTTTTTCTTTGTTAAAACATTTCCCAAGAAACCATCAATAGACATTGAGGTCCTTCACCCTTGTTCACACACAAGTTTTACTTAGAAGTTGGAGTGATGAGATTCTTGATAGCTTCCATGTCTTGATGCTCAAGTTGTCCATTTCCATGGACTTGGATAAGTACTTAGATTTTCCATCTGTAGAGGTTGTGCACTTTCCCCACCAGACTTGGTTTCCCAAGACAGGACCTTTCAGAAGCCTTCCCTTAGCCAAATGGACGCGTTCCAACCTATCATTCCCACTACCACCAACTGTCCAAATGACTAAGTTCTAGCAACCTATGTGATCAAGGCAGAGCCCATATTGCCAAGTGGTTGCACTATAAGCTTCTCAACACTTGGCCTCTAAAATCCCTTTGTGCCTGGGTGGCATTCCACAAGTGAGATACACAAGGTAAACCATGTCCATGGGCCTTGTGTAACCACTCAACCAAAAACCACCATTCAAGTCCCATTCCACCCAGGAGATTCATTGACTTAGTTGTTTTATTAAGAAAACATAAGTCCAAAGACTTAGAGATATTTTCATCATAGCATGTATAAACTTTACCAACCCTTGTTTGCTACTAGCAAGGCTAAGCATGGCATAGTAACTTAACTTAGGAAATTTCCTAGCAATTCTACAACTACTTAGGATTTCCCAACATAGCATTTGGCAAAATAGTAACATGCAAGACTTAGCAAAATATTTCTAATGCTTGTACAAAATATAGGGATGGAAATATTCATGAAGTACCACTTGCCTTGGTAGTGGGGAGAGTAGCACTCTTCACAATCACAGACAATAGCAAAGTCTACACAAAAATGGTAGCACAAGATTACACACAATTCATATACAAACATAAACATATATGCATGCAATGCAAAAATGCTAAGTGATGATTTTTAAAACTCCACCAAGCAAGTGCATGATACTGAAACATAACCAAGTCAAAAACTTGCTAAACCAAACTTATTTTACACTTAAACAAATTACTAATCAAATTCTATACTCAAAATAGTCCTAAACAAGTTTCTGCATAAAAAGTCATTTGAACAGAAACTTTTCACTAAACACATTGCATAAATAGAAAGGGCTTGTCTCCCTGATTCCAACGATATAAAATTTGCAACAATCTAACGTGGGAATCAAAAGTTATAGCCATTTCAAAATTGGACCTAAATCTGATTTCAAATCTGTTTTTGAATCAAACCCTAGCCACGCGTCATATTCTTACTGGCGCGTACCGCTTCGCTCCGGATCGCACTTGCTAGCCATAGGATCTAACTAACGATGCACGGCTCAGATCCAATCATACTGCTTCGCTAAGTGGACTAATCCTACGTGCTGGATCTGGATCTGACGGCTACAATTCATCTAACCAAAATCGAGCGGCGCTAGCGGCGGCGACTGGCGGCGGCGAGCTCTGTCTACGACGGTGTGGTGCTACAGGTCGTCCGAAGGGGCAGGAGGATGCTCACCAGGTTCGCAACATCGAGGAGAAGCTCAACTTGGCAGCGGCGAGGCTCCACGTCGTCCTAGTACAAGGCAGAGGGTTCAGAAGATGCGCAAGTGACTGGCGAACCAGTTGGTATCAAAGGGAAGGCAAGGGGCGCTCGGGGCTTACCGCTATTGCTCGCCGGAGTCGAGCGACGGCGCAGGTGGTTGCGGGCGTGAATGGAAACGACGACCTGGGTCACGAGCAAGCAAACCAAAGGCGTCAGCAGATGCACAAGATCATGCCAGTCGTGATGGTTTGAACCAGAGGGAGGGGGGCGGTCGGGGCTCACCGGAATTAGTCGCCGGAGTCGTCGGTACTACGGGGTTTCGAGGTCAAATGCGCGCAGCCTGGTGGCGGAGTGAGCGAGGAGAGTGGGGGAAAATGACCGCGGTGCAGAGGGGGTTTTGTAGTCGAGAGGGGAGCGGCGATTAAATGCGGAATCAAGGCAATTAAACGAAGAATCAATCGCGGGAGTGATGGGCGGAGGAAACGGCCGGCGACGGGGTCGGGCGCGATTTGGGGAAGACGAGGGTGAGCTGGCGAGGTCCACCACCAGCGAAAGTGAGACGAGAGGTGGGGTCGAGTGTCACGATCACAGGCAGGCTCACAGGCGAAGCGAGCGAGAGAGTGGCCGGGTGGGCTAGCTGGGCCGGTTCTGCTGCTGGGCTAGAATAGGAGCGCTTGGCCTTTTTCTTTTGTTTATTCCTTTTCTTTTTCTCTTTTGATATTCAGGATTGGTTTTCAAATGAATTCAAATTCTTTTTGAATTCAAATCTTTCTGGGGTTCTTGTAGTGTGTAACAGTCTCAAATCTAGGCATAACACCATGTGGTTACTTTGTAAAGGCTTGGTCATTTTTGGAGAAACAAAATAACAGGGACTTTGCACTTGATTTGCAAATGTTTGCAAAATGATTTTTTTTTGAAACCATTTCCATTTGTAAGGCTTGGTTCAAATTCCACTCTCAATCCATTCAACAAGGGAGACAAACAATCTAGGTTTTAAAACATTCAAACTCTCAAATGGGGATGGCCATTTGATTTAAGTTTGATCACATAAAATGATAGCACTATGTGCTTCTGTTTTTCTGAAATGAGTTTGAAATTGATTTTAATTCTATATGCATGCATGAATGATATGCAATCTTTGAAATCATGATTTTAGGGATGTTACAAATCTAACCCCCTTAAGGTGAATCTCGCCCTCGAGATTCGGATTGGCTAGCAAATAGGTGAGGGTGGTCTTTCCGAAGATCATTTTCTCTTTCCCATGTTGCTTCCTCTTCGGAATGATGATTCCACTGCACTTTGCAAAACTTGATAGTCTTTGTCCTTGTGACTCTTTCTGCAGTCTCAAGAATCTTGATAGGTTTCTCTTCATAAGTAAGATCACTTTCTAGTTGAACTTCCTCCAAAGTATAGTATCCTTCAAAGAAGTTTCTTCCATTTCTGGGTGACATTTCTTAAGCTGACTCACATGAAAAACATTATGGACAGCTGATAGAGATTCTGGTAGTTCTATTTCATAGGCAACTTCTCCTTTGCGACTCAAAATTTTGAATGGCCCAACATATCTTGGTGCCAACTTTCCTTTGACTCCGAATCTTTTCACTCCACGAAGTGGTGATACTCTAAGATAGGCTCTATCACCCACTTCGTAGGTGACCTCTTTACGCTTAGGATCTGCGTAGCTTTTCTGTCGGGACTGTGCTATCTTTAACCTGTCCTTAACCAATTTGACCTTCTCTTCGGCTTCTTTGATAAGATCTGGCCCGAATAAACTTCTTTCTCCCACACCATTCCATAATAATGGGGTGGTACACTTTCTTCCGTAGAGAAACTCAAACGGTGCCATCTCAATGCTGGCTTGAAACTGTTGTTATAAGAAAATTCTACGTAAGGCAGACTTTCATCCCAACTTGCTCCATAGTCTAGGGCACATGCCCTCAACATGTCTTCAAGGATTTTATTTGTTCTTTCTGTTTGTCCATCGGTTTGAGGATGAAAAGCAGTGCTGAATTCCAACCTCGTTACCAATGACTCATGTAGTTGTCTCCAAAAATGGGAAGTGAATTGAGTTCCCCTATCAGATACAATACTCTTGGGCACTCCATGTAGACATACAATTCTACTCATGTAGATTTTTGCTAACTTAGCACTTGTATAGGTTGTGTTCACGGGTATGAAATGAGCCACTTTAGTTAGGCGATCCACTACTACCCATATGGAATCATATCCTGATCTGGTCCTTGGTAATCCGGTAATGAAATCCATACCAATTTTTTCCCACTTCCAATCAGGAATAGGTAGTGGTTGAAGCAAACCTGCTGGTTTCTGATGCTCCGCTTTTACTCTACTACACGCATCACACAAAGCAATATGTTCGGCGATGTCCTCTTGAGATTGTTCCACCAAAATCTTTCTTTCATGTCCATGTACATTTTGGTGTTACCCGGGTGGATAGAATACGGAGAGTTGTGTGCTTCCTGCGAAATCAGTTTCCGCAACTCCGGATCTTGTGGAACATAGATACGTTTCCCATGCCATAAAGTACCCTATTCGTCTTCATGGAAATTTTTATCTTTCCCTTGATCAATCTTTTCCTTAATCTCTTCAATTTCCTTATCAGTCTTCTGGGCTTCCCGGATCTTGTCCAACAAGGTGGGTTGAACATCCAAAGACATGAGATGTCCTTCGGGCACAATCTCCAATCTGAGTTTTCTGAATTGGGTACACAAATCATCTGGCAGTTCTCCTTTGGTAAGGCCATTCACAAATACCTTACGACTTAGAGCATCTGCTACAACATTTGCTTTACCGGGGTGGTATTGCAAACTTAAGTCATAGTCTTTGATAAGTTCTAACCATCTTCTTTGTCTCATATTAATTTCCTTTTGGGTGAAAATATACTTCAAACTTTTGTGATCCGTGAACACTTCACAACGCTTTCCCAAAAGGTAATGTCTCCATGTTTTGAGTGCATGGACGATAGAGGCTAACTCTAAATCATGAGTAGGATACTTCACCTCATGAGTTTTGAGTTGTCTCAAGGCATAGGCCACAACTTTACCGTCTTGCATAAGTACGGCACCCAAACCTTGGTAAGATGCATCACAATATACTTGGAAATCCTTTTCCAAGTCCGGCAGACATAAAACTGGTGCTGTCACAAGTCTCTTCTTCAACTCCTGGAAGCTGAGTTCACAACCTTCAGACCAAGCAAACTTCTTGTCTTTCTTTAACAATTCAGTCATTGCCTTAGCAACCTTTGAGAAATTCTCAATGAACCTTCTGTAGTAACCTGCTAAGCCAAGAAAACTACGAACTTCTTTTACGGACTTGGGAGATTCCCATTCTGTCACAGCTGAAACCTTAGCAGGATCAACTGCTACACCATCCTTTGTCATAACATGACCAAGAAAACCAACTTCCTCTAACCAGAACTCACACTTGCTGAATTTGGCATAAAGCTCATGCTCTCTTAATTTCTCAAGTATCAAACGCAAGTGTCCTTCATGTTCTTCCTTGCTCTTGGAGTAGACTAAGATGTCATCGATGAAAACGACAACAAACTTGTCAAGGAATTCCATGAACACTTTGTTCATCATATTCATGAAGTATGCTGGAGCATTGGTCAAGCCAAAAGGCATTACGGTATACTCATACAATCCATACCTTGTAGTGAATGCTGTTTTGGGTATGTCTTGTTCTCTTATCTTAAGTTGAAAATAGCCTGACCGGAGATCAATCTTTGAAAATACACATGCTCCTTCTAGCTGATCGAACAAGTCATTGATTCTAGGTAAAGGATATTTGTTTTTGATAGTTACCTCGTTGAGTGAACGGTAATCTATGCATAACCTTTGGCTTCTATCCTTCTTCTCCACGAACAAAACTGGGGCTCCCCAAGATGAAGAACTTGGTTGAATAAATCCTTTCTACAATTGTTCTCCTAGTTGCTTCTTGAGCTCTTTCAGTTCATCAACTGACATTTTATACGGTCTCTTTGCTATTGGTCCGGAACCTGGTACCAAATCTATCAGAAACTCCACATCTCTATCCGGTGGCATTCCTGGCAATTTTTCCGGAAACACATCCGGATATTCACACACAATTGGCACACTATCCATGCTAACCCCCTTAAGAGAATTAAGCATACTCCTTTTTGCTTCAAAATTGGTCTTGAATCTGATCCTTTTATTTTCTGGAGTTGTGAGTGAGACAGTATGGTTGGCACAATCTATCACTCCTTTATACTTAGTCATCCAGTCCATTCCCAGAATGACATCCAATCCTGGGGAGTTTAGTATTATCAAGTTAACGGGAAACTTATACTTCCCAAATTCTATGACTAGATCATGGCATCCTGAATTCACTAACATTTCTCCACCAGGAGAACTTACTTTAATACGACACCCAATAGTTTCTACCGGCAGTTCATTTCTTTCGACAAATGCTCTTGATATGAATGAATGAGATGCACTAGTATCAAAGAGTACAAATGCTGGAATGGAATTGAGTCTGAACTTACCAGCAACAGCATCAGGCTCCTCATAGACTTCCTCCACACTGATGTGGTTCACCTGTCCTTTCTGGAGAGGATTGGGCTTGACAGGTCCTTCAACTTTCTTTTCAGGGCACTCATTTGCATAGTGTCCCATCTTCTTGCATTTGAAGCATTCAACCCTACTGATGTCTCTCTTAGCAGACTGACTTCCACTTCCACTACCATTACCACTGTGGTGGCTCTTATGTCCACTCTTGTGGTTCTTGTATTTGTCATTGTCATGACTGCGGTGATGCTTGTTGTCATGATGGTTGTGGTTGTGGTGCTTGTTGAATTTCCCATGCTTGTGGGATCCTGAGCTTCCACTATCATCATAGTGAGATCGTTTGTGAGACAATCCCGAGCTGTGCTTGTCGGAGTGCTTTCTTTTTCTACTCTCGACTTGCTTCATTTTGTTCTCCAATATAGCAGCCTTGTCATATAGCGACTGATAAGTGGGAACATATGGCACAGCCAGCTGCAGATTCAGCTCATCATTCAAGCCTTCCAGAAATTTTTCCTTTCTCTTGGCATCTATGTCAACCTCATCTGGTGCATAACGCGCCAGATTGTTGAACTCCTCAATGTATTCAGCCATCATGGTGGCTACCGTCAGATTGTGGAACTCTTTCTTTTTCAGGCTCATTATTCCTGACGAGATATGAGCAGTGCGAAAGCCATCCTCAAAGATAGCCCAAGTCACCTCATCTATAGGAGTGGTGATTTGGAAGTTGTCCCACCAAGTGGCGGCTGGCCCTTCCAGCAAATGTGCTGCAAATCTGACTTTTTCAGCGTCCGTGCAGCCCACGGTCACTAAGTCCTTGTTTACAGAATGTAGCCAATCGTTGGCCACCATGGGATCAGTCGTCCCTGAGAACTTAGCTAGCCTCAACCTCAGAAATCTAGTAAGCATATCAAAGCCCGGAGGGTTGTTGTTGTTATTGTTGTTGTTATTGGGGTTGTTGTTGTTGTTATTATTCTGGTTCTGAATGAATGTTGTCATCATCTACATTAGCTGTGTTTGAGCAGGCATCATTTCTTGCATTTCTGGTGTGATGTTGTTGTTGTTGTTGGGGTTGGGGTCTGCGACGGGGAGGCATCTGTGGTTTGTTCAAATAGAGATAATGTAGAGGGAGTGTCCCAACCTTTATTAACATAAGGTGGTGTCCCCTATGTTTACAATGCTAGTCCCTGGATCAATAGCTAGCATCCACAGTTAAGATGTAATATCAAGAAACAATGGTCATAATACAACTTTATAACCAGGAATAACATAATTTTATTACATCTTACATAGCTCATTTGGCTATTACATTACATTGTAGCAGAATATCTATAAGCATGTGGTCCTTCATCTTCAATGTGCCACAGGCAGACATGTTGGTTGTAGACTTTGTAAACCTAATCAATCAACTTCACTAAAACAATCAAACATGCAACATAACAAGTTACAGCCACAAGGGTCAATACATTTGAATTGTATTGGCAAGTGATACTATGGTAGTATAGTGGAGTCTATCATCTATATGCATTTGGCTAAGTGGATTTGAGGGTTGCATTGCTCAAAATAGATTTTTCCTTAACATTTGAAAATACTAAGTTTTAGCTTGACAAAATCATTTTTCTCAATCAAAGATTGAAGATCCTTTAACCCTTGTTCAAACCACAAGATTTTAACTTAGAAATTTGAACGATGAGATTCTTGATTGCTTCCATGTCTTGATGCTCAAATTGTCCTTTACCAGGGAAATGGCTAAGTACTTAGATTTTACACTCTACAGAGGTGGTGCACTTTCCCCACAAGACTTGGTTTCCCAAGACAAGATATCTCAGAAGCCTTCCCTTAGACCAAAATGGACGCGTTCCAACCTAACAAAAACTACCACCCTCTGTCCATATGGCTAAGTTCTTGCAACCTATATGATCTAGGCAGAGCCCATAATGCCAAGTGGCTGCACTTGAAGCTTCTCAACATTTGACATCTCAAATCTCTTTGTTCCTGGGTGGCCATCCACAAGTGAGATACACAAGGTTAACCATAGACATGGGCCTTGTGAACCACTCAACCAAAAACCACCAAGCAATTACCATTCCACCCAGGTGATTCATTGACTTAGTTGTTTTATTAAGAAAAACATAAGTCCTCAGACTTAGAAATTTTCCATAGTATGAATGTATATTCCACCCTTGTTTTCTATTAGCTAAGCTAAGCATGATAGTAATAGGAATCTTAACTTAGGAAGATTTCTACTAAGGTTTCATCTACTAGGATTTCCTATAACAAGGTTTATACTTAGCAAAAATTCCATGCAAGTTTTACTTAGCAAAATCACTAATGCATAGTGAAAGTAATGGGACAAAAAGTATGAAGCATCACTTGCCTTTTTGGTAGAGTATAGGTTCACTCCTTGTCCTTGAAACAATCACACTCTTCAAGTCACTACAATTTAATCAAGCAAGGCACAAAATCAATCTACCAATCAAGCAAAACCACACATAAAATCATAGAACCAAGATAATGAATGTAAGCATGCCAAGATTTTTTTGTTTTAAAATGTGGTTCCTAAGGGTTCATAAACATTTGAAAACACCTAATGGTCATTTTATAAAGTGGCAAAGTCATTTGCAAAAGGTTTCACTTCCTAAACCATTTTCAAAACAAAGTATCATTTTATGTGGTGTAGAAATATTTTTACTAAGGCATTAATCTCTAGGGTTCACCAAATACATTTTCAAACAATAAAACTTAGTGTTTGGGGTCAGAGAGTTTGAAACAAAACATTTCCCAAAAGTTTTCTTCCAAAACCATTTTTAATAAATAAACCACATTTCTATTTGACTAGAAATGGTTTTAAATCAAAGAATCATTATTTTGTTTCACCAAATTCATTTTTGGATCCACAAAGTGTTTCCTAATGTTAGTAGGTTCAAATCACACCATTTGCCAAAGATTTTATCCCCAAAATCATTTTTGAACATTTTTTACATCCTTAACAAGCATACAAATGTTTCTGCAAAAACAACCATTTTTCCAGAAGCTTTTTACTAAACAAAAGGCATGGTTGGCTAGGGCTTGTCTTGCTGATTCCATTGGTATAAAATTTGTAATTTTTGGACGTGTGGTTCAAAAGTTATACCAATTACAAATTTGCATTCTAATCAGATCAAAAATCTGTTTTAAATCAAATCCAGTCCACGTGGCTGTTTCTGATTCGTCAATACTCTTTCGGTTGGATCGACTTCCCTGGCGCGTTGGATCAAGTTAGATCGTGTGGCACAGGTTGCGTACCTCTTCGCTTTAAGTGGTTCTATCCTATCCACCAGATCAAGATCGGACGGCATGGTGAACTCGAATTAAACGAAGCAATGGGCGGTATGGCGGCGGAGCGGCCAGACGGTGGCGGCGCTGGTGATACAGGAAGCAAGGGTGGCTGGAAAGGTACTCACAGCGTTCGCAGAGGCCTGGGGAAGCTCAAGGTGGTGCCGTCTTGTCGAGGGGCGCACTGGAGCGGGTTTGATTGCTCGCCGGAGTTCCTGCTAGCGTCGGGTTTGCTCGGGCGTCGTCGGAGACGGGGCTACGATGCACGCTAGGACAAATGGGAGACAGGTTCAGACGCGCAAAGACACGGCGAAGGTGTGTGCGTGAACGAGAGGGGTCAGGGTAGTCTTGTTTACCAGAGGGAGGTCGTCGGAGAAGAGCCAGACGGTGGCGGCGGTGGTTGTTGTCGCTGCCGATGCTCAGGGCACGCGCGCGAGCGAGCTGCGGCTGCAGGAAGGTCCGCCGGGTGATGGTGATCACAGCTGCGAGCTCGAGGAGGCAAGAGGGGGCGTGAGGCTGCCGGAATTTTCGCCGGAGGGTCGTCGGACAGTGGCGGTGTTTGAGTGAAATTGCCACTGGGGCGACTTGGGGAAGGAGACGAGGAAACGGAGGAGAGTCATGGCGCTTAAAGGGCATGGTCATCATGAGTAATGGTGGCCGTGTTAAGACGAATTCAAGCCGCGAAATCAAAGCCAGAAACGGCGACGAGGGAAGGAAGAACATGTCGTGGGGGTGGGGAAGATGACAGCGTGGTTGTGGGGTCCTCTGGCAGCGAGAGAGGGAGAGTGGGAATAAGGTCCACCAGTCAGTGACTTAGCGGGTGTGAGTTCGAGTGAAAGAAAACGCTTCGGCAGAGGGGAATAGGTGGGCTGGACTGGGCTGTTGGGCCAGTTTGTTAGGCTGGGTCCTTTGCATATTTTTTTCTGTCTGAAACCTTTTTCTTTTTCCAAATCAATTTTCTGTTTTGAATTTCAATCAACTATTCAAACATTCAAACAATTCAAACAATCACTAAACTTTGTATTGTGTTAATTCTGTTTTAACCACACAATACCAAAGTCCAATAACAAAATAATATATTTTTATTTTAGAGTCCATTTATAATTAAATAAAATGGACACTAGTTAATAAATCAAATGGGTTTTAATTTATTTTAGAACTCCATTTGAAATCTAAATATTTTCAAAACCAAATCAGTAGGTTTTATTTGAAAATATAAGATACTTAGAAAACTTGTTTTAAAACAAAATAACATTTTTATTTTAGGGTCCATTAATAATTAAATAGAATGGACCTTGGTTAATAAATCAAAATAGGATTTGTTTCATTTAAAATCTTTAATTTGAAATCTAAATTAAACCAAAAACACTTTAGTAGGTTTTATTTGAGAATATAAAATACTTGGAAAACTTATTTAAAATAAATAAATAAGTTTTAGTGTTTTATTTAAAATGGGAAAAAGCCTTTACTTAAATACAATTGGATATTAAATCCTTATTATTTTATTTAATTAAACCTTTACTATTTTTATCAAAACAAAACATCTTATTTCAAAAACTTGGCCAAGGTTTAGTTTGGCTCTATAAAATAATCTTTATTTATAAATCCACCTTTTCTTTTGAAAACCAAAACCTTTTATTAAAAGATCCAAAATAGTAATTTTAAATATTTTGAAGTTTATTGTTTATTAAACTTTTTTAATCCCTTTAGGATTTTACTTGATCCAAATAGGTTTTGAAAGTCCCTAATTGGGTTCAAAAAGTTTCTTCTAGCCCTGAAAATCAACAAAGTTTTATTTTATTCATTTATTTTTCACATTACAAGATTTGGAAAATCTTGGGATGTGACAGGCTACCACCCTTAAAATAAATATCGTCCCAAGATTTGGGGAGGGTAGAGTTACAAGTTGGCTCAACACATCTAGGGTACTACCACCCTTAACAAAATTTCAAACAAAAAAAATACATATTGTCCTTCTTGGGATCCTGGGAAGGCTTCTCTAGGCAAACATTTGCATTGTGTCCTTGGTTTCCACACTTGCCTCATGGGCCAAGGTTGAGTTTCTCCATAGGCTTGTTCAACTTGTTCTTCATCTTTTCTGGACAGTTGCTTGCATAATGGCCTAGTTCCTTGCATTTGAAACACATCACTTGGCTGATATCTTTTTTTTCCTTTGGTATCATTGCCTCTTGTTTGTTTCTTTGGTTCTTCTTCTTTTCTGGGCATTCATTGGCATAGTGTCCCATCTCTTTGCAATTGTAACATTGCACTTGAGTAATATCCTCCTTGTTAGGGTTGGGGCATTTCTTCTTCTTCTTCTTCTTCTTCTTCTTCTTCTTCTTTTTGGGTCTCTCCAAAGCTAGGAGTTCTTTTAGTTCATGCCCTTCAAAGGTGGAAATTCTTTCTCTCTTCTTGGGGCATTGATCTTCATGCTCCTTGGATGCATGATCCATGTCTTCACAAATATTGCAAGCTTGGGTTCCTTCTAGAATAGCATCTTTGTCATCCTTGTTGTCATTAGCTCTTTGGGAAAACTTTTCTCCCATGTTGATCATTTGAGTAACCAATCCTTGCAACAATTGGGATTGAAGTTTCAAAATCCTTTGTATGGCTGGGTCTAGTCCATTGCTGTTGGTTAAAAGCTGAGTTGTCTCTTGGCTCAACTGGTTTTGGGTTGCTATGAGTTCTCTCATGTTGTCCTCTTGGTTGTTGTTGTTATCAACCTTGATGTTGGAGTTTCTTGGAGAAGTCATCTGTTTGGATTGGTTTGGGATTAGAATAGGCAAAATATTTTCTAAGGGAATAATTCTAATCACACACATCACAATTCACACAAGCAATGTGCAAGCAATCACAAACAAACATTCCACTCAAACAACAAGTTTCAAGCATATACTTAGGCAACAAAATATTTTTGTTACACCACATAAGTTGGTGTGTTTGACTTAACTAAAATATGGTGGTCCATCAATATGGTTCACTTGTGATCTTTCCTTCCTTCTTGGTTGATTCTCCTTGAACAAAATCTTTGTATCCTTGGAGAAAATTTTCTCATGTCTTGGTCACAAAACTTCAAAGGTGATGATGGCTTCTTCTAAGTTGTGTTTCCTTAGTCTCCAAATCTTGAGCAAGATTTCCTTGTCTCTCTTGTAGTCCTTAGTAGTATCCAAGTTGGAAGTCCTTGGTGAATATGCTGAAGATGTTGAAGTCATTAGAGTTGAAGAAGTTGAAGTCATTAGAATTGAAGAAGTTTTTTGCACCTGGTGTAGTCTTTGGCCATGGGGTAGGTTTTTCCATCAAGTTGAAGTAGAGTAGATGTAGAGTTGAAACCAAAATGATTGAGGAAAGAGTTTAGAAGATTGTTTTGTAGATAAGTTTTTTTTGGAACAAATACAACTCCTATCTTTCTAAGGGTTTTTGTCCAATCCTAGGGTTACAATCCTACAGACAACACAATGCTCTGATACCATCTGTAGAGGGAGTGTCCCAACCTTTATTAACATAAGGTGGTGTCCCCTGTGTTTACAATGCTAGTCCCTGGATCAATAGCTTGCATCCACAGTTAAGATGTAATATCAAGAAACAAAGGTCATAATACAACTTTATAACCAGGAATAACATAATTTTATTACATCTTACATAGCTCATTTGGCTATTACATTACATTGCAGTAGAATATCTATAAGCATGTGGTCCTTCATCTTCAAAGTGCCACAGACAGACATGTTGGTTGTAGACTTTGTAATCCTAATCAATCAACTTCACTAAAACAATCAAACCTGCAACATAACAAGTTACAGCCACAAGGGTCAATACATTTGAATTGTATTGGCAAGTGATACTATGGTAGTATAGTGGAGTCTATCATCTATATGCATTTGGCTAAGTGGATTTGAGGCTTGCATTGCTCAAATAGATTTTTCCTTAACATTTGAAAATACTAAGTTTTAGCTTGACAAAATCATTTTTCTCAATCAAAGATTGAAGATCCTTTAACCCTTGTTCAAACCACAAGATTTTAACTTAGAAATTTGAATGATGAGATTCTTGATTGCTTCCATGTCTTGATGCTCAAATTGTCCTTTACCAGGGACATGGCTATGTACTTAGATTTTACACTCTGCAGAGGTGGTGCACTTTCCCCACAAGACTTGGTTTCCCAAGACAAGATCTTTCAGAAGCCTTCCCTTAGACCAAAATGGACGCGTTCCAACCTAACAAAAACTACCACCCTCTGTCCATATGGCTAAGTTCTTGCAACCTATATGATCTAGGCAGAGCCCATAATGCCAAGTGGTTGCACTTGAAGCTTCTCAACATTTGACATCTTAAATCTCTTTGTTCCTGGGTGGCCATCCACAGGTGAGATACACAAGGTTAACCATAGACATGGGCCTTGTGAACCACTCAACCAAAAACCACCAAGCAATTACCATTCCACCCAGGTGATTCATTGACTTAGTTGTTTTATTAAGAAAAACATAAGTCCTCAGACTTAGAAATTTTCCATAGTATGAATGTATATTCCACCCTTGTTTTCTATTAGCTAAGCTAAGCATGATAGTAATAGGAATCTTAACTTAGGAAGATTTCTACTAAGGTTTCATCTACTAGGATTTCCTATAACAAGGTTTATACTTAGCAAAAATTCCATGCAAGTTTTACTTAGCAAAATCACTAATGCATAGTGAAAGTAATGGGACAAAAAGTATGAAGCATCACTTGCCTTTTTGGTAGAGTATAGGTTCACTCCTTGTCCTTGAAACAATCACACTCTTCAAGTCACTACAATTTAATCAAGCAAGGCACAAAATCAATCTACCAATCAAGCAAAACCACACATAAAATCATAGAACCAAGATAATGCATGCAAGCATGCCAAGATTTGTTTTGTTTGAAAAAGTGGTTCCTAAGGGTTCATAAACATTTGAAAACACCTAATGGTCATTTTATAAAGTGGCAAAGTCATTTGCAAAAGGTTTCACTTCCTAAACCATTTTCAAAACAAAGTATCATTTTATGTGGTGTAGAAATATTTTTACTAAGGCATTAATCTCTAGGGTTCACAAAATACATTTTCAAATGATAAAACTTAGTGTTTGGGGTCAGAGAGTTTGAAACAAAACATTTCCCAAAAGTTTTCTTCCAAAACCATTTTTAATAAATAAACCACATTTCTATTTGACTAGAAATGGTTTTAAATCAAAGAATCATTATTTTGTTTCACCAAATTCATTTTTGGATCCACAAAGTGTTTTCTAATGTTAGTAGGTTCAAATCACACCATTTGCCAAAGATTTTATCCCCAAAATCATTTTTGAACATTTTTTACATCCTTAACAAGCATACAAATGTTTCTGCAAAAACAACCATTTTTCTAGAAGCTTTTTACTAAACAAAAGGCATGGTTGGCTAGGGCTTGTCTTGCTGATTCCATTGGTATAAAATTTGTAATTTTTGGATGTGTGGTTCAAAAGTTATACCAATTACAAATTTGCATTCTAATCAGATCAAAAATCTGTTTTAAATCGAATCCAGTCCACGTGGCTGTTTCTGATTCGTCAATACCCTTTCGGTTGGATCGACTGCCCTGGCGCGTTGTATCAAGTTAGATCGTGTGGCACAGGTTGCGTACCTCTTCGCTTTAAGTGGTTCTATCCTATCCACCAGATCAAGATCGGACGGCTTCGGTGAACTCGACCCTAAACGAATGGCCAAGGTGGCGGGCGGCGTGAGCGATGGCGGCGCGGGCATACTGAGAAGCAAGGATGGGAAGGTACTCACAGCGTTCGCAGAGGCCTGGGGAAGGTCAAGTTGGTGTCGTCTTGTCGAGGGGCGCACTGGAGTGGGTTTGATTCCTCGCCGGAGTTCCTGCTGGCATCGGGTTTGCTCGGGCATCGTCGGAGACGGGGCTACGATGCACGCTAGGACAAATGGGAGACAGGGTCAGACGCGCCAAGACACGGCGAAGGTGTGTGCGTGAACGAGAGGGGTCGGGGTAGTCTGGTTTACCAGAGGGAGGTCGTCGGAGAAGAGCCAGACGGTGGCGGCGGCGGTTGTTGTCGCTGCCGACGCTGTATGCAGCAATGAAAGCGATGGCTGCAGAAAGGTCCGCCGGGTGATGGTGACCACAGCTGCGAGCTCGAGGAGGCAAGAGGGGGCGTGAGGCTGCCGGAATTTTCGCCGGAGGGTCGTCGGACAGTGGCGGTGTTTGAGTGAAATTCGTCAGCCTGGGGGCGCACTTGGGGAAGGAGACAGAGGGGAAACGGAGGAGAGTCGCTGGTGTTTAAAGGGGCATGGTCATTGTGAGTAATGGTGGCCGCATTAAGACAAATTCAAGCCACGAAATCAAAGCCAGAAACGGCGACGAGGGAAGGAAGAACAGGTCGTGGGGGTGGGGAAGATGACAGCGTGGCTGTGGGGTCCTCTGGCAGCGAGAGAGGGAGAGTGGGAATAAGGTCCACCAACAAGGACTTAGCGGTGTGAGTTCAAGTGAAAGAAAATGCTTGGCAGAGGGAATAATAGGTGGGCTGGGCTGGGCCAGTTTGTTGGGCTGGGTCCTTTGCATATTTTTTTCTGTCTAAAACCTTTTTCTTTTTCCAAATCAATTTTCTGTTTTGAATTTCAATCAACTATTCAAACATTCAAACAATTCAAACAATCACTAAACTTTGTATTGTGTTAGTTCTGTTTTAACCACACAATACAAAAGTCCAATAACAAAATAATATATTTTTATTTTAGAGTCCATTTATAATTAAATAAAATGGACACTAGTTAATAAATCAAATGGGTTTTAATTTATTTTAAAACTCCATTTGAAATCTAAATATTTTCAAAACCAAATCAGTAGGTTTTATTTGAAAATATAAGATACTTAGAAAACTTGTTTTAAAACAAAATAACATTTTTATTTTAGGGTCCATTAATAATTAAATAGAATGGACCTTGGTTAATAAATCAAAATAGGATTTGTTTCATTTAAAATCTTTAATTTGAAATCTAAATTAAACCAAAAACACTTCAGTAGGTTTTATTTGAGAATATAAAATACTTGGAAACTTATTTAAAATAAATAAATAAGTTTTAATGTTTTATTTAAAATGGGAAAAAGCCTTTACTTAAATACAATTGGATATTAAATCCTTATTATTTTATTTAATTAAACCTTTACTATTTTTATCAAAACAAAACATCTTATTTCAAAAACTTGGCCAAGGTTTAGTTTGGCTCTATAAAATAATCTTTATTTATAAATACACCTTTTCTTTTGAAAACCAAAACCTTTTATTAAAAGATCCAAAATAGTAATTTTAAATATTTTGAAGTTTATTGTTTATTAAACTTTTTTAATCCCTTTAGGATTTTACTTGATCCAAATAGGTTTTGAAAGTCCCTAATTGGGTTCAAAAAGTTTCTTCTGGCCCTGAAAATCAACAAAGTTTTATTTTATTCATTTATTTTTCACATTACAAGATTTGGAAAATCTTGGGATGTGACAGATAAAAATGAGATACCCGTAGATGATTTTATGCACAATACATCACATAAGCAAACACGAGCATGCAACAGAAGATAGAAGTTTAACAACAAGATAACAAGTTCACAAAGTAAAACACACAAGTAGCAAGCCATCCACATGTCGGATGGTCCAATAACAAGTTCACAAATAACAAGTATGATAATAAAAGATAAACGAGTAGTCAAGTCTACTCATCAGCATCAATCTCCTCCTCGACAAAGGTAAGACCTGCGTTCTCCATCGCGGTCTTGTTCTCCTCAATGGTAGTGTTCAAGGACTCAATCTTGGCCTTGAGAGCCCTCTTCGGGAACGGCCTCTATCACCGTCTGCTGCCGCTCTAGCTCAAGTCCTTGACTGCAGTTCTTCAGTCATGTCCCGGATCTTCTTGTTCCTATCCTAGACACGCTTCTCCTGACTCTTGAACTTCCTGTCCTGGGTCTCGAACTTCGCCTCCATTTCCTTGACTATCTCGTCCTGCTGCGCGAAGAGCTTGTCCTTCTCGTGAAGCTGCACCTGGAGCTCGTCATTACTGAGCATGACATTGGTCCTGTCCGTGTCCACGTGCCTAATGAGAGACTCTAAGTCCTGGAGATACAGACGTATCGGCTCTGTTGCGTCCCTCGAGTCGTCCTCGAAGTCAATGGACTCTCCATCCTCATCACGTCTTCCGAATACGTGGAAGTGGGTGCCTCTCACCTGTCGGGCGTGTCGTCCTAGCAGACATCCTATCAGGTCCTGCATAACTACCTCCATGCCTCTCTCCCTGTCATCGTGCATAAGCTTGAAGACGATGGCCTCCGTAGTAGGCTCTGTCTGGCGTCCGAGCTGGTTCACCTTGAAGCCCTAGAGGTCCTTCCTCTCGAACTTGGTGAGTGGATGCACCATGATGGTGGGAAGAGGGAGATTGAGCAAAGTGGTAAGCTCAACGATACGAGGACCAAAGCGGGTAACCTGGAACTCCTCAACAGTGCTGATGGTAATAGACATCTATTTATAAGATAGAAAAGTTAGAACATCACAATTTAAGATAAATAAAAGTCATAACACACATACACATCCTTGGAAAGCAAAATCACACAAGTCATGCATACATGAATCGATTACATCAATCCAAGGTCCAATCTTATTTTAAGATAACAATTTGGAAAATAAGGTGATAGGTGGTGGTCCAACTAACGAAGTACGTTTACAAACCTATCTCACTGGATCTGTTGGCTAACACAATGTTCCTAGAAGCAATCAACCTATCTTGCTCACATGATTCCATCACTAAGTCTATAATATCTCCTCTTAAGGTTTGGTTGGTAGCTTACAACTCTTGGGTATGTTCCTTCTCTTTCTCTAAGTCTTTTTGGAGGTTGAGCATTCTGCACTTGACTCTTGCACTAAGTTCTTTGATAGTCCTCCAAGCTGCTTCTCTTGCTGACTCAAAGAATGTGGTGTGCACCATAGTGTTGGTGTACATGCAGAATCCTTTTTCTTTGTGGTTGTCTTCTTTGTTTTTGTACAAGTGAAGTTGCACCCACCAGTACTCAACTCCTTCATCCATCACTGGAAAGCCTTTGTACACAGCTACACCATGTATTTCCATTGCCACCATGAGGTCCTTGAGAATTTTGGGGAACTCAGTCTCACACTCCAAGGTCATGGTCATGAGTGGTCCTTTCCTTACGGCTTCGTTGATGGAGTTCATCTACAAATAGAGATGAGAATGAGAAGATTAGAAAAGTTTACGAGAAGAATAGACAAGTGTAGAAGTAGTTGAAATTTTTTCCTTAGTGGTTTCCAATCCTAGGGTCATAATCCTACAGGCAACACAGTGCTCTGATACCATCTGTAAGATCCCTTCTTTGTAAAGGAAAAGGATCCCTGTGATTGCAATGCTAGTCCCTGGATAATTGCTAGCATCCACAGTTTAAGATGAAGTACACAGATACAAAGGTCATTTATTACATCCATTCCAGAGATAAAACATAGTCTTTTACAAATCAAGGCCACAGGACTAATACAAGAGTTTGGAATAAGTAAATAAACATAAGTCTTCATCTTCATGTGCCACAGGCAAGCATGTTGAGTGTAGACTCATGACACCTAATTATCATCGGAGTAACCTGCAACATCACAAGTTACCGCCACAGTGGGTCAATACTTTGGAATAGTATTGGCAAGTGATACCTTAGTAAATATTAAGTGGACTATATTACTATATGCATTTTGTCTAAGTGTAGTTTGGCTTGCTTTGCTCAAAAATAGGTTTTTCCTATTAGTTGAAATCACTAAGTTTTTCTTTGTTAAAACATTTCCCAAGAAACCATCAATAGACATTGAGGTCCTTCACCCTTGTTCACCCACAAGTTTTACTTAGAAGTTGGAGTGATGAGATTCTTGATAGCTTCCATGTCTTGATGCTCAAGTTGTCCATTTCCATGGACTTGGCTAAGTACTTAGATTTTCCATCTGCAGAGGTTGTGCACTTTCCCCACCAGACTTGGTTTCCCAAGACAGGACCTTTCAGAAGCCTTCCCTTAGCCAAATGGACGCGTTCCAACCTATCATTCCCACTACCACCAACTGTCGAAATGACTAAGTTCTAGCAACCTATGTGATCAAGGCAGAGCCCATATTGCCAAGTGGTTGCACTATAAGCTTCTCAACACTTGGCCTCTAAAATCCCTTTGTGCCTGGGTGGCATTCCACAAGTGAGATACACAAGGTAAACCATGTCCATGGGCCTTGTGTAACCACTCAACCAAAAACCACCATTCAAGTCCCATTCCACCCAGGAGATTCATTGACTTAGTTGTTTTATTAAGAAAATATAAGTCCAAAGACTTAGAGATATTTTCATCATAGCATGTATAAACTTTACCAACCCTTGTTTGCTACTAGCTAGGCTAAGCATTGCATAGTAACTTAACTTAGGAAATTTCCTAGCAATTCTACAACTACTTAGGATTTCCCAACATAGCATTTGGCAAAATAGTAACATGCAAGACTTAGCAAAATATTTCTAATGCTTGTACAAAATATAGGGATGGAAATATTCATGAAGTACCACTTGCCTTGGTAGTGGGGAGAGTAGCACTCTTCACAATCACAGTCACTAGCAAAGTCTACACAAAAATGGTAGCACAAGATTACACACAATTCATATACAAACATAAACATATATGCATGCAATGCAAAAATGCTAAGTGATGATTTTTAAAACTCCACCAAGCAAGTGCATGATACTGAAACATAACCAAGTCAAAAACTTGCTAAAGCAAACTTATTTTACACTTAAACAAATTACTAATCAAATTCTATACTCAAAATAGTCCTAAACAAGTTTCTGCATAAAAAGTCATTTTAACAGAAACTTTTCACTAAACACATTGCATAAACAAAAAGGGCTTGTCTCCCTGATTCCAACGATATAAAATTTGCAAAAATCTAACGTGGGAATCAAAAGTTATAGCCATTTCAAAATTGGACCTAAATCTGATTTTAAATCTGTTTTTGAATCAAACCCTAGCCACGCGTCATATTCTTACTAGCGCGTACCGCTTCGCTCCGGATCGCGCTTGCTAGCCGTAGGATCTAACTAACGATGCACGGCTCAGATCCAATCATACCGCTTCGCTAAGTGGACTAATCCTACGCGCTGGATCTGGATCTGACGGCTACAATTCATCTAACCAAAATCGAGCGGCGCTAGCGGCGGCGACTGGCGGCGGCGAGCTCTGCCTGCGGCGGCACGGTGCTACAGGTCATCCGGAGGGGCAGGATGATGCTCACCAGGTTCGCAGCGTCGAGGAGAAGCTCAACTTGGCAGCGGCTTGACGAGGGGCGCACGGGCACGGTCTCTGGGGCTCGTCGGAGTTGCGGCGGCGTCTGTCGCTTGCATTCGAGGTCGCTGGCGAGGCTCCGCGTCGTCCTAGTACAAGGCAGAGGGTTCAGAAGATGCGCAAGTGACTGGTGAACCAGTTGGTATCAAAGGGAAGGCAAGGGGCGCTCGGGGCTTACCGCTATTGCTCGCCGGAGTCGAGCGACGGCGCAGGTGGTTGCGGGCGTGAATGGAAACGACGATCTGGGTCACGAGCAAGCAAACCAGAGGCGTCAGCAGATGCACAAGATCATGCCGGTCGTGATGGTTTGAACCAGAGGGAGGGGGCGGTCAGGGCTCACCGGAATTAGTCGCCAGAGTCTTCGGTACTGCGGGGTTTCGAGGCCAAATGCGCGCAGCCTGGTGGCGGAGTGAGCGAGGAGAGTGGGGGAAAATGACCGCGGTGCAGAGGGGGTTTTGTAGGCGAGAGGGGAGCAGCGATTAAGCGCGGAATCAAGCCAATTAAACAAAGAATCAATCAGCGAGTGATGGAGAAGGAGGAACGGCGCGACGGGGTCGGGCGCGATTTGGGGAAGACGAGGGTGAGCTGGCGAGGTCCACCAGTCAGCGAGTGAGACGGAGAGGGGGTGGGGTCCGAGTGTGAGAGACCACGTGGGTGCGTCTGCGCGTGCGAGCGAGCGAGAGAGTGGCCGGGTGGGCTAGCTGGGACGGTTCTGCTGCTGGGCTAGAATAGGAGCGCCTGGCCTTTTTCTTTTGTTTATTCCTTTTATTTTTCTGTTTTGATTTTCAGGATTGGTTTTCAAATGAATTCAAATTCTTTTTGAATTCAAATCTTTCTGGGGTTCTTGTAGTGTGCAACAGTCTCAAATCTAGGCATAACACCATGTGGTACTTTGTAAAGGCTTGGTCATTTTTGGAGAAACAAAATAACAGGGACTTTGCACTTGATTTGCAAATGTTTGCAAAATGATTTTTTTTTGAAACCATTTCCATTTGTAAGGCTTGGTTCAAATTCCACTCTCAATCCATTCAACAAGGGAGACAAACAATCTAGGTTTTAAAACATTAAAACTCTCAAATGGGGATGGCCATTTGATTTATGTTTGATCACATAAAATGATAGCACTATGTGCTTCTGTTTTTCTGAAATGAGTTTGAAATTGATTTTAATTCTATATGCATCCATGAATTATATGCAATCTTTGAAATCATGATTTTAGGGATGTTACAAATATATAGGCGAGAGGGCGGAGTTAGGCCATACAGGTGGGGCACACCTGCCCTAGGCGCGGGGAAAGGTGGGCCCACGCCTAGGGGGGTGTGAGCCCCTTATGGACCTTCTTTGCCTCCCCTTCTGGATTCCTTAGTCTTCCGGTAAAATATAATTTTCCCATATTTTTCTGGTATTTTTCTGATCTTCACGAAATTGCATCAAAACACCTCTTTTTCCATCAGAATCTAGACTCCGGCAGTCCATCCTCCAAGAATCATCCAACATGAAAGAACAGTGGAAAATACATAAGTAATACCTCATAATAAGACATATATCAATTGATAGAGGAAAATTATGATATAGAATGGTGATGAAAATTGGACGTATCAATCATCGAGTTGCTGCTTGGTGAAGGGGAAGCCGCCAAATCCATGACTAGAATGCTCAGAGTTCGCACATACGGCGCCAATTGCCGAGGGGTAACCTCGCAATACCCATTGTTATATACTTAGGGTTTCGTGGAAAATAGATTATGGGGATTTCATTGGCTGATCAAAAAAACAAGGAAGTCGATGTAGTCTTATTATGGAGAAAGCTCGATTACAAAGTCGCCGGTTCACTAGTTGCGATCTAGCTCATAGCAGATTGTAGGAAAGCTAAGGGGCCCTCTTCGTTGGGTTCTCCTAGTATTTATATGAGATGCTGGCTCCTAGAGCAGGATCCGAAGATGTTACATGTTTACAAGTACAATGCAATCTCTATGTCGGTTTGGGACTATTCCTTGATCAGAAAGGTAGAACTTTGTTCGACGGGTGCTTCTTGGATTCCTTTGGGATTTTATGGGCCATATGATTTTATGCACCTAGTGTAAATAATCATAGGTATCCGATAGGTCATACCCATGTCTAATCAAATCTCCCACTCAATTTTATGCAAATTGCATATCTTCTCAACATTTCGAACAAATTCAAAATATCTTGATCAATTATCAAACCGAGAATTTTTTTACAAGACTCTAGTACTTTACTAGTATTTAAATCTGCCAGACTTTAGCACTTCTGGATCAAATTCATTTTAATTTCATCCAATACATTCTTTGGAAAATTGTGCTATGTCTTTTATGCCTTCAACTATTTCCATAAGACTTTGCGGTCCTTCAGAAATATCAAGTAACTCCTTTACTTGATATGATTCAGTAACAATTTACCTTTTAATCTCAAGTGCAATTTACTTCTAGGATTTCTTCTAATTTTCAGTTCACCATCAATTCCTTTGTAGTTTGTAGGTATTCCTTATTCTAACAACATGATAAGTGATTCACAAGTGTTTATACACAGGGTGTAGGGAGTATTTGCGAATCCTACTTCTTTCATAAAAGCATACTTAAAACACAATGATCATAGTCATTGATTTATTTCTTTAATGTGAAGAGTAACATTCTGGAACACATTCCGTTGCGCTTCTCAACATTGTGATGCATGGTCATAGACCTTCATCATGCACTCACTTTCTTCCATTAGCAACATTGCTGAGAAGCAGACTTTTGTGAGAATGCACCAAAATTTTAGCAATACTAGCTTTGCCTTGTTTTGGTTCCAGACATGGAATTTATATTTCAAAGTTTCCAATGAATAATCTATAAGGACTTGTTCGCTATCATTTTGGTTTTATCAAATAACTCCAAAACCTTTCACGAATTCTAGATGGTTTACTTTATTCTAAATGAGTGTTTGCTATTTCTAATGATCTTTACATTAAACTACCTAGATTTATTTGGTGCCACCTATAGCCAACTTAATATCTAATATTATCTTGTGAAACATATTCGTTTCTCTTTATTTTCAAATATTATAAAATAATATACTTTGATTACTATTGATCCAACAACGTCAAATATTGATCAAATCGTAGTAATTCGATTCTCTTTATTTTTAATACCCTTTGATGTTGAAATCTTTGATCACATCAAATAATTCCAAACTCATTTTTCATTTGGTAAAATCCTTTACTAAAATCAACAATCACCTAAATGATAATCACCACTTTTGTTGAAATATGGCACATCGAATATGTATTTTATTTGAACAATACATTAAACACTTTGTATTTTGCAATATGCGATGTTTCAGTTATCATGCCTAACTTTGGCCTGATGTGTATGTGATAGGAGATCAAATATCTAAAATATTCACATAGTATCATGACAACTGATGAATTTTTAAAATTGGTTTTATTCATAATGAATATATCATTTATTTGGGTATTTCAAGGCATTTTAATGTTTTATAAGTCTTCATGCATTATCATTTAGTTACAAAAATTGAATAATTCACATATAATCGAAAAATAACATATGAACACGAATATAAATCATTCATAAAAGTAGAACAACTAATTTGTTACAAACTCATATGAATAACCATCCCGCAAAGTGCAAGACATAGTAATAAAGTTCATATTCCATTGATTAGAATAATTATCCAAAACTATAAAATAAATGATAGATGTTGAGGGAGAGTATTGACGGCCATCATGATCATGCTCGCCATCAACACGCAATGTCAACTCCTCTCCAACAAGAAGCTCTCATGCTGTAGGACCCATTTCATAAAATACAACAAGTATTAGATACTTCAATGTTGCAACAAGTGTTTGCAAGATAATAACACTTATAAACATGTATATCATATATACCTTCGCCATTGATGACCTCTCCGACAATGGGTTTAACCTTCATGTTTTTGAAATGTGTTATGAACACCTAGAAATCCTGTGTTTCCCCATCACCTCTCAGAATGCACGTCCGGGAGTATCCTTCATAGATGAGAGGCAACAATCAAAGTAACACGCCTATAGCAAATAACTCAGTCATCCAGTAGTCCACGAAATGAACCAGTCTCATGTACGCATAATGCATGGTCACATCTTAATGGAAAGGAAGTGTGTTCCTCTAAGCAAGTGTGTTCCTCCATCTTAATGGAAAGGAAGTCTCCAAGCATCTCGTTCTTCGACATGCGCACCAGGCCAACAAACTCCGCCCTCAGTCGATCGACCATCACATAAGGATCAAGAACACCCATGAGTAGGGCAATTCACCATACCGTAGTGCATGGTCACATGGATGAAGGTGGACATGTCACGACGAAAATAGCGGTCCTTCCACTGCTGTGGGGTGTCACTATAGTCCTCTGGCTCATCCAAAAACATAGTGAAGCATATGTAGACGACCATGCCGTTATCTCTACGGAGAACATTTAGACACACTAGCTAATCAGATAAGTTGGATCCATCTAGCTTGAGTTTCTCGGAAGCTACCCAATCAGCAACCTCAAAATAGGCTTCTTGGTTGGCCATTTTCTACATTTACAATTGTATAGGGATTTAGACTAAGTTTATAATTATGTGAGTTCAAATAACTCCACTAAAACTATTATCCCCAAAAAGTTTACATGATCCCAATTCACTACATCACCCCCGATCATCACGTCCGACGATATAGTTGCAAAGGTGGATGTCGAATCGTCGATCACATCATTCATGCGACTCGTGCTCGATATTTTGATCATATCATGTTCCGAAGCCATGTCTTTACATGCTAGGCTCGCCAAATTAACCTTTGTATATAGTTGTGCAACATGGCTTACACCCACGATATGCGAATGCAGTTATGTATGACACCCGATCGTCATGGCCTGCCTCATAACAGAGAACTTTTTTGGTGGTGCACACTAAGGGAGAACACTTTCATTGGTATTATGTTTTAGGGATCATCTTATTAATGCTACCGTCAAGTATCTAACACTAGCACACTACAAGATGCACAAACAATATGGTCCTTTGCACTGTGATATCTATCCAGCGCCTCCGGTTTGTAGTCCACCATCATGATGACTGTTACTATGACTTAGCAATAGAAACTAAGATACTTTACCTTGAATATGACCATATCACACCACAAATCCCCTGCAAAACAAAGTTAGATGCCTCTACATTATATATGAATGTTTAATGCGGCTTCTAGGGCTTTCGTGCAAGAACCATTTCTTACCTATGAACTTCAACCACAACAACGATTAGATAATTGTTTCTACTGAAGGGAATATGCCCGAGAGGCAATAATACAGTGGTTATTATCGTATTTCTTGTTTATGATAAATGATTATTTTGCATGCTATAATTGTATTAATACGGAAATGTTAATACATGTGTGTTTAATAAACAAACAGAAAGTTCCTAGTTATGCCTCTCTCATAAAACTAGCTCGTTGATTAACAAGATGATCAAGGTTTCCTGATCATGGACATTGGATGTTGTTAATAACGAGGTCACAACATTAGTGTAATGATGTGATGAACATTCATCCAAAGTATATCATTACGATCAAAACTCATTGAGTCTATATTGCTATAACAAATTACCAAGTGATCCTAATCCTTATACCATGAGATCATGCCAATCACTAACACCAGAACAGTTTCTTGATAACATCAAATGTCACACCGTAATAGGGTGATTATAAAGATGGGTTCAGAACTACTAAAGTGTTATGTTTAGGCCCATGGATCGAGAGTGGAATTTGTTCATCCCGATGACGGATAGATATGCTCTGGGCCCTCTCGGTGATATCACATTGATTAGCTTACAAGCAAGATATTTGATCACTAGAATGTTATATCACGGGAGCAAGAAAAGAGTGCATGTCAGTAACGAGATCAAACTAGGTATGGAGATACCGATGATCGAATCTCGGACATGTAATATATCGCGAAACAAAGGGATTAATATACTAGCATAAAAGGTTCCGACGATCACAAGAAAGTCATCGTTGAATGTGTGGGAGTCAGTATGGGTCTCCAGATCCCGCTTCTGATTATTGATGAGAGAGGGGTCTCGGTCATGTCCGCATTATTCACGAACCGTAGGGTGACACACTTAAGAGAAACCAACATCCATTTGGAGCAAAAGTTTCATGCCGAAAAGAATAAACAAAGCGCAGGAATTTATTTCACTAGATACCGAAACGGGTTTTCGGGTGAAATTACAGAAAGTGTTTCTGCATGTGAAATGAAATACTAGCAAGGGGCTATATGTGAATTTTTGTCATTAAAGTAATTGACAAAATTCTGAATAAATAAAAGGAGTTTTATTTAGTGAGACTTTGCATTAAATTTGGTGGAAATTTAATGGGAATTTGAGTGGGTTTTTGAGTGGAGGAAATTGAAAGGCTTTTGTGTCATTGGAGTGTCCACCCACATGAATGAAAGGAGGGGAGGGGGCAGCCCCATTGCTGGGCGCATGGCCCCTTGGGTTCCCCCCTCTCCCTATAAAAGGATCCCCCCTCCCTCCCTCTCACTCACACCTCCTTGTGAAGGATCTCTCTCCCCCTCTAGTATTTATCCCCCATGGTCTCGGACTAGCGAGAGACATGTTCCCGGTGGCTTTTTGGCAAGAAAGAGTTGTGCTTCCACTGAATCGCTGGAGCGAGGAGGTGGAGGTTGCTCGGTGCCTCGGACATGTGTGCGAGCACAGATGCACCGATGATTTGCGGCACTAGGACTTCCTCTCGATCTTGAGACCGGCAAGAGATCGTCTACATCAACCACGAGTTTGGACTCGTTAAGCTTGGTGGGTCTTCAAGGGTATGTTCTCTACGGATGTATATCCGCCCGTTGCTTGTATCTAGTAGATAGATCTTGGTACATAGTTGTTCCCATCGTAGGAATTTTTTTGTTTTTTATGTTGCGAACCCATCAGTGGTATCAGAGCCGGATCTATGCGTAGATGCCTTGCACGGGTAGTACACATATGAGTATGTGGGCGATGATTATCATTTTATTGCTTCTTAGTTGTATTTTGGATATTGGTGGCATAGTGGGATTTAGCTTCCTGGACAAACTTTACATGTGCTCGCACATGAGACCTGTTCCACGCTTGACATGCAACTAGTTTTGCATAAGTGGCTAGCGGGTGTCTGTCTCTCCTACTATAGTCAATATCTAATTTGCAACGAGTTGTCAACAATTTGGTTATCCTCGTTGTGGTTCATGTTCATAGGTATGAACGGTTCTATCATCGAAAGCCCTAAGCCACGTAAAACTTGCAATGGATAAATTAGAGGCGTCAAATTTAGATTGTTGCTGGGCTAGTGTTATGATATGGTGATGTTGTAAGTAGAAGTATAAGACGATACTCTTACAACACACATAACGTGTAGGTTCCATAGACCTTGTCCATACACATAGAGGTATAATAGAGATCATACCACGATGCACATGATGGAGATCAAGTGCGGGAACCATATGATTTCACTTACAAACATGTGATGTTTAATTGCATCTTATATTGCTTGTTTGGCGTTTTATTAGCATAATAAGATGATCCCTCATTTAGATATCAAGATAAAAATGTGTTCTTCCTTAAGTATGCACCGACAATGTTTCGTCGCTTCAAGACATCACGTGATGATCGGGTGTACTTGAATTCAAAGGTTAAGAATACTAAGACAGTTACACACGCGAATACTAAGGTTCTTACTTGGCAAGCCTAGCATGTACAGACATGGCCTTGGAACACGGACCCAAAGGTTAAGAATGAGTCATATGTTTTGATATGATGACCATATGGATGCTCGCCTTTGAAGCTACACCGACTCACGTGATAATCGGACTTGGTGTAGAGGATTTGGTTGATGTAATCACCAAAAAGACACGAGGGATGTCGTTTTTGAGTGGGAGTTCATTTCTAATTTGGATTAGTAGAACTCAATTTATCATAAATTAAATCAAAGAGAATTTCCATAATTTATTGTAGTCATTGGCATTCGTTCACCACCTTATGCTTAGTTGTAATTGAGATAATAGAACTATAGAATTCTGGATATTTACTTTACGAACTGGTATCGTATTGTGTTGAGTGTCTATCTAAAGTTTAAAGTCATATTGCAAACTTTCAGCAAACTCTGTTTACTCCGTGAAATTTAATAATTGGTATTAAATCAAGAGTAACAATTCCAGTGTTAGTATCTTAAGTATCATGTTTGCCTCTATGATTCTTGATTGTTTTAATATCAAGTTTATCTAGGAGCTGAAAAATTGTTTCAGAAACCATCATGTGTGACAGATATAACGATATCGGAAACAATGTTTTGGTTGCAATATGATATAGTATAATGTATGTTGTCATATTCGATGAGAATTTACAAAGGTTGGAGATGCTAGACATCCTAATCATCCAAAAGGGTTTTGGAAAGTAACGTTATACTCACGATTGGTCTTTATAAGCTACATTAGCTTGATCATGAAAGTTGTCATGATAAGGATGAATAGAATATGTATGTAAAGTGTTTACTACACTAAAAGGATTACTAAAGAATGGATTTTGAAAGAATACCGATCATTTGATGATGGTGATCTACTTCAAAGTGCAAGTCCAAAGGTATTATTATTTGAATATAGACGATTTGGACTATGTGTCATGTATATGGCTCCACTGTTGAAATTGATAGATTCTTTTAAAAAGGAAAAGAAAATGCTGAAAGAGAATCTATAAAATATATTTGGCAGAAAAGAAAAGATTGGAAATATCCAATTTAGGTATATGGATGATATACATGTTATGGTTGTATTCTTTTCTTGTTAAACAATGTGGTTCTTGGGTATTGGATACCGAATTGGTTGGTTTGAAATGTCATACAGAACGACGCAATTCATGAACTATAATGGCCTAAGTAACTAGCAAGAGAATATGTGATGATGTTCATCAAAAACAAACAAACCGTTGTTTGTATTTCTCGTTGACATCAAAGCTTGACTTCAAGATTTAGTTTAATAATTGTTATTTAAATCAGGTATTATGAGAAAAAAGGTTGTTCAAATAATTACCGTATTCCATATAAGATGGATGATTTACAAATCTAGTTGGAAAAATCACATCCATAAAACCTAATGCTAAAATGTCGCAAGACAATGATTGAAAGTTCACTTACAAAGTGACATCACCGTTTAAGTTATATTGGAAAGAAAACATGAAGAGTCTCCATATTCATGGATATTTGGAGTCGTTGATTTGATCAAGTGACGCTTGTGAGACTCTCCTCGGCATGATTAAAACTTCGTTCAAAGGCCAAAGAAGAACGAATGACTAAAATATTGGAATTTATACATATCGATGTATGTAGTCCATTATGTATAGTCGTAAGCGATGTATTTCAACTTCATATGCTTTCTCCGGAAATTTGAGTAAATGTTCACTTAATGAGAAAGAAGTACTCCTTCTGTTTCAAAATATAAGATGTTTTAGCTTTGTAAAGCAAATGTATCTAGACTTGTTTTAATATGTAGGTTCACTTAACTTTAGGATGAATCTACACACTAAAAGAAGTCTAGATTCATTTTCTTCACAAACCTAAAACATCTTATATTTCAAAACGGAGGGAGTATGAAATATTTGAAAATGTTCAAAGACATTCAAGAAAGTGGAAAATCATTGTAACAAGAAAATAAATGGTTTATGATTTTATCATAAGGGATTTATTTGAGTTACAAGTGTAACAAGAAAAATAAATGAATTATGATTTATCATAAAGGGATTTATTTGAGTTACAAGTTTAGCAAAACACCTAGATTTACATCTCCCGAAACACCATAGGAGTATGGAGTGTTTGAGATTTGTAATGAAACCTTGTGTGACATGGTTGGATCAAAGGTGTTATTTATGAAACTGCTATTATTTTTTAAAAGATTAAAGCTTTATAGACTACTGCTTTTACACTGAAAAGAGGTCCATCTTGATCCGTTGAATTGACACCATGGAAGTTATGGTTTGGGGTAAAACCCAAGTTGTCATTTCTTAAATTTTGGTATGCTAAGCATAAGTAATATGTTTACAACTAAAGTCGGATGAGCATGTTTTTGTAGGTTATTTCGAATAACCATTGTATATTCCTCCATAACACCGAGGACAAAAGGGTTTGTCGCTTGAAAGTGAAGTTTCTTGAAAAAGTAATTTTTCGCAAAAGTTAACTGGGAGGACAATGGAACTTTGATAAGGTTAACAAAACTTAGCTAAATGTGCTGATTGCGCATCACCGGAAGTTGTTCCGGAGGCTGCCATAATGCTCATAGCTTATGTGCCTCAAAGGTTGTGGTCACGGTGATCTAAGTTCTTATTGAACCAAGTCGGTCGGATAAACAATCAAATACTGAGATTTGAGAGTAAATCATTATTGTTTTACAATGATGAACCGACTACATGGAAAGAAGCGATGATGGACCCTGACTCCATCAAATGGCTTGAAGCCATAAAATCCGTGATAGTTCCATATACGAGAAATCAAGGTTTGAACTTGGAAGACCCTCCGGAAAGGTGTAAAAAACTATCGGTTGTATTCGGATCTATAAAGAAACAGAGATGGATGTTTCACATCTATGAAATAGTCGACATGTCGGTAAAGTATTTTACGACAATATTCAAGGAGTTGACTATGACAAGATTTGATCTTTCTTAGCGATATTTAGTATGGACGGAATAAAGTAGCAACCACTACATATAATTTGGTATATGGTAGATGAATAAACAAAACAAAGTTCTTCTAATAGAATGGTTACCTAGGACGTGTGCATGACAAAGGGTTTTGTTAAATTCAAAGGATGCTAAAATGGCATGCAAACTTCAATGGTTGAAGTAAGAATCGTGGAGTTGGAATCTTCACCATGATGAAAAGGGAGTTTTTCATCAGGAGACGATGAAGATGCTTGCATTTGCAAGAAATTAATGGGAGCGCTAAGAAATATTTCTAATACATTATGTGGAGGACATCTTGTTGATTGGGAATGATGTATCTTTTATTGACAAAGGTTAAGAATTTCATTTCGATGAAAAACTTAGGCAAAACCCGAATATTTAGCATGAATGTCTATAGTGGATAGACTGTGACACTAATATGGTTATGCCAAACGTACATATATGAGATATTCAAGGAGTTCAATATAGAAACGACAAGAAACGGTTCTTGTCGCATGGAAAGGAATTGAATCAAGATTTAATTGTATCGGCACTTGATAAGTGAAGCAAGATTCAAGTGCTTTGACACTTGATGAGTGAAATCACAAGGATGTTTTGATCAATCATACCATGATATGTACACATCCAGATATGTTCTATGCTCTAAGTGTTATGAGCATATACCAGAATGAAACATGAAATGATCATTGGAAGATAGTAAGGATATTCTTATGATCTTTTGGAAGAACTAAGAATATATTTGTGTAGAGGTGACAAACTATTACAAATAGTTCATTGTAAAGCGTTACATTGATACTAGTTTTGTCACAAGATACAAATTAAGTTTATCTCAATTTAAACTATGGGTGGCACAATGTAATGGAAAGGAGATTCCATGATGGATTTGGATGAATTCCAAAGTTAAGACATTGTGACGGATACTACAACAAAAGGCTAAATATATGACTTCTATAGTAGCAGCAAAGGAGGGAATTTGTGTCAAGTAGTTTATTATCAAACTAAGGTGTGGTTCGCAACGGGCTAAAACTAAAGATATATTGTATGACAATAGTATCGACATGATTTAACCCCAAGGAACTAAAGGTCTCACCGAAAGACCAAATTTATACAATGCCATCTCATTGGAGAATGAGTGATGCATGAAGACGCAATGACATGTAAATACACACGGACCTGAAGCGTCAGATCCGTAGATTATGTTAACCACTTGCAATTTCATATATGGAACACTAGGAAGCCATAGGTGTTCAATACACAAAGTTTTCAAACTAGATTATTGTCTCTAGTGCAAGTGGGAGACTGAAGGGAATATAACCGAGAGGCAATAATAAAGTGGTTATTATCGTATTCCTTGTTTATGATAAATGTTTATTTTACATGCTATAATTGTATTAATACGGAAACGTTAATACATGTGTGTTTAATAAACAAAAAGGAAGTTCCTAGTTATGCCTCTCTTATAAACTAGCTCGTTGATTAACAAGATGATCATAGGTTTCCTGATCATGGACATTGGATGTTGTTAATAACGAGGTCACAACATTAGTATATTGGTGTGATGAACATTCATCCGAAGTATAGCATTATGATCAAAGTCATTGAGTTTATATTGCTATAACTACTTACGAAGTGATCCTAATCCTTAGACCATGAGATCATGTCAATAACTAACACCGGAACAGTTTCTTGATAACATCAAACGTCACACCGTAATAGGGTGATTATAAAGATGGATTCAGAACTAGTAAAGTGTTATGTTGAAGCCCATGGACCTAGAGTGGAATTTGTTCATCCCGATGATGGATAGATATACTCTGGGCCCTCTCGGTGATATCACATTGATTAGCTTGCAAGCAAGTGATTTGATCACTAGAATGTTATATCACGGGAACAAGAAAAGAGTGCATGTCGGTAACGAGATCAAACTAGGTATGGAGATACCGATGATCGAATCTCGGACATGTAATATATCGCGAAACAAAGGGATTAAGATACTAGCATAAAAGGTTCCGACGATCACAAGAAATTCATCGTTGAATGTGTGGGAGTCAGTATGGGTCTCCATATCCCGCTTCTGATTATTGATCCGAGAGGGGTGTCGATCATGTCCGCATTATTCGCAAACCGTCAGATGACACACTTAAGAGACACCGACATCAATTTGGAGCAAAAGTTTCATGCCGAAATAATAATAAGCATAGGAATTTATTTCACTAGATACCGAAACGGGTTTTCGGGTGAAATTGCAGAAAGTGTTTCTGCATGTGAAATGAAACACTAGCAAGGGGTTATATGAGAATGTTTGTCATTAAAGTAATTGACAAAGTTCTGAATAAATAAAAGTAGTTTTATTTAATGAGAGTTTGCATTAAATTTGGTGGAAATTTAATGGGAATTTGAGTGGGTTTTTGAGTCGAGGGAATTGAAAGGCATTTGAGTGAGTGGAGTGTCCACCCACATGAATGTGGAAGAGGTGGGGGCAGCCCCATGGCCCCTTGGGTGCCCCCCTCTCCCTATAAAAGGAGCCAACCTCCCACTCTCTCACTCACACCTCCTCGTGAAGGATCTCTCTCCCCCTCTAGTATTTATCCCCCATGGTCTCGGACTAGCGAGATACATGTTCCCGGTGGCTATTCGGCAAGAAAGAGTTGTGCTTCCGCTGCATCGCTGGAGCGAGGAGGCGGAGGTTGCTCGGTGCCTCGAATGTGTGTGCGAGCACGGATGCGTTGCTGTTTTGCGGCGCTAGGACTTCCTCTCGATCTTGAGATCGGTAAGAGATCGTCTACATCAACCACGAGTTTGGACTCGTTAAGCTTTGTCGGTCTTCAAGGGTATGTTCTCTACGGATATACATCCGCCCGTTGTTTGAATCTAGTAGATAGATCTTGGTACATAGTTGTTCCCATCGTAGGAATTTTTTTGTTTTCTATGCTGCGAACCCTTCACCCCTCTCCCTCTCTCTCACTCACACCTCCTCGTGAAGGATCTCTCTCCCCCTCTACTATTTATCCCCCATAGTCTCGGACTAGCGAGATACATGTTCCCGGTGGCTTTTCGGCAAGAAAGAGTTGTGCTTCCGCTGCATCGCTAGAGCGAGGAGGCGGAGGTTGCTCGGTGCCTCGGACGTGTGTGCGAGCACGGATGCGCCGCTGGTTTGTGGCGCTAGGACTTCCTCTTGATCTTGAGATCGACAAGAGATCGTCTACATCAACCACGAGTTTGGACTCGTTAAGCTTTGTCAGTCTTTAAGGGTATGTTCTCTATGGATGTATATCCGCTTGTTGCTTGTATCTAGTAGATAGATCTTGGTACATAGTTGTTCCCATCATAGGAAAAAAAAATCTATGCTGCGAACCCATCATCTACTACACCCCTCTCGGGGCCATCCTTTGTAAAATATATATCAACTATTGAAAGAGAGACAAACAACCGCTAGCCACTTATACAAAGCAAGCTGTATGTCGAGCGTGGAACTAGTCCCACGTAAGATTACGCGTAAGCTTAGTCCAGGGCACTTCATCAATCAATATCGCAATATAAACAAGTGCACGTGGGAGGGTATCAATTATAGAATCAACGTCCAAATGTTACAACTCGTGTGTTCTACCCGTACAAGCAATACTACGCATAGATCGACTCGGATACCACTATTGGGGTTCGAGGGCATAAAACAAAAAAATCCTATGAACGAAACCCTAATGAAAGGATCTATTTATTAGTAATGTAGTAATGAGAGGGGATACAATATTCATATGTTTGAAGACCGAACGCAGTTAACGTACCATAGGGAACGTGGGTGATGTAGTTGTACCGACGCTAACCTCAGGGTCGCTCGAAGTCCAACGGCTCCGACAACTCCTAGTGCCAAAAGTACGGCACCACCCGAGGGAGTCACACATGTACGATGCTTGATGACGACTCCCTCTTCTCTCTAATCCAGCCAAGATTGTGGCAGTAGATCTCCTAGATCAAAATCCCGCAACACAATAGCGCTCCACGGTGAAGAAGTCCCTCGTTCGCGCAACCCTAGCAATGGGGACACAGTCACATGTGTTAGAGAGAGAGAGCAGAAGCAGAGATTTAGTCCAGGTAAATAGATAAAGATTCAATCAAGGTAAACAAGTAGATGGAGAAACAGAACTTGAAAAACATATCGTATAGGAGAGAGATAGATAGAGAGAGAGAGAAGAGAGAAGAGAGGGAGAAGAGAGAGAGAGAGAACTGGAGACAATTCCCAAAGCTAGAAAGCCTTTATTTATTTTCTAGTTCTATAATTGCCACCTATGCATATCTTTATATAGGGGAAAAGGGGGTACAAGGCTCTTTACCTAAGCCATGTGGGACTAAACAAGGATCAAAGAGGAGGGAGGGGAGGTGGTTGCCGGCCAAGTCCATCATGGGCCTCGCCGGCGGGAGGCTAGGGCCGATGCGACCCTTCGTCCCTTTGCCTCTTCCCCACATGGCCATTTCCCCTATGGAAATTGGCCCAATAGGGAATTTAATAATTTTTTATTAAATAAATATAAATAAATGATTTAATAACTATTTAATATTCAATTACATATTATCTGACTCCCATGGCTATGGAACACCTTCCATACCACTCAGGACATCCTCAGGACCTTCCTGTAACCGTTCCCGTTTCTCCCTCTCTATTCTTCGGTGATTCCGATGATACTAAAACGATCTTTGAATTTCATAAAACACTTAATGATGCTACCCAACATTTCGGGAACACTCTAGGCATGTTCGAAACCCCTCTCAGACCAATGATCATCAGCGGGACCTGGATTCCCATAATGACCACCTGTACATTCCACAAAACTTGTCATTTGAACCATCAATGTTATGACCAGTTCCTTTTGTCTCTTCGATACTTGTATTGTCCGTGGTTTGATCAATGACATCACCATGTAGTGTTCAACCTTGTTACCGACAATAGCTAGTTTACTTTATCCAATAAGTGATATCCTCGTGACATAGTCACACGCTGCAACTTATGGATACAACTTATCCGAGTGGGTCCAGAGTATCTTCCATCACACGGATGGACAAATCCCGTTCTTGACGCATACGCATCAACCTGCCCCTTTGAGTACTCGATCACACCCTTATGCATACCATTCCACCGAGTGACGTTAGATGCTCTCAAAGTACTCTCTAGTGACATTGATTAGATATGGTCTCATGTTCTAAGGAGACAAGTCACTACATTTCCTAATTATCACGACTGGAACTTTGTGACATGATTTTGTTATGATGCTTATATAGGGTATGTTCATCATCTGATTCTCCAATGAGGTGACTCCATTGTCAATTGGTGCCGAACCACCAACATGATTAGGAAATCTTGATCATCCGTTAACCAATGAACCAGTGACTAGAGATTCATTGGAAACTCCTAGTTGTTTGTATATCACACGTGTATTGATGTTTCCATTCAAAACAATTATAACATGATATAAAAACCCAATTCATGAACTTCATGAAATATGATAATAATCCATATTATTATTTGTCTCTAGGAAATATTTCCTTTAGTCTCCCACTTGCACTAGAGTACAAATAAACTATCTACATTTGTTATTCAATCATTACTATTGGACAACTTGGCACTTCTGATCATGCTTTCTTATGGAAAAGTTTGAGTAGAGAGTATGAACTTTACACCCCCTTATGTCCTTTGCAACGTATCAATGTCATCTTATATGACACTATTATTCTTATCATCCTTACTATAACATCTTGTGTATGTATAATAGTTATTGGAAATAGAGTATGTTCTCTGGTTTCAGATGCAATAGTGACGTTAGAATAGTCACAAACAAAATTTCTCATGGGCATTGTGCACTGAGACACAGTCTATGAGAATATTTAGTTTCTCAAAGCCTTAACATTATACAGAACACCAATACTATTCATATACTTGTATTTATAAATGTAGATTTCAAAGTCAAAATGCACTATGTGTTAACATTTACCACCACACTTCAGCTATGTTAAGGTAACACTTCAATACAGAGTTTTCCAATATTTTAAGGTTAACATGTATCCCTGTAGTATAACACCTTATACTTTAGGCATTTCATCCTTCACGGACATGGAAATACGTCTATAGTTCTCACTAGACACTATGGACAAACTTAACTCATTTTTTAGTGACTTACACATAATCACACCTAAACTTGTTATTATTACTAAGAACACAGATCATATTATGTTGTGTATTCATCATGGTATTTAAGACAGAATCCTATGTCATAACATAGTGGATGTTGCACATCCTATTCTTTATTTCATCCATCGATGTTTATACTTAATATTTGAATGATTTAGGACTAATCCTTAATCAATTCCTATTCTGAACTCTTTAGAATCTATTTTGGGAATACATTCCAACATAATGCTATATGGCATATATCAATCTCCTAAGATTTCAATGTCCATTGTACTTTCAACTTTACCCTCACAAATCATTATTTATTAGCTCTTTTGGTCCTTATTCTTTATGTGTCATGTACACACATGAATTATGTCATGCTCCCACTGAAAGTATGTCACCTACGTATATGATTCTTAAACTTACATAGATCCCACTCAAAAATATGTCTTCCTAAATATTAATTTAGGAAGACTATTTAGCTCCCACTCAATTTTATATAAATTGCATATTTTCTCAACATTTCGAACAACTTCGAAATCTCTTGATCAATTATAAAATTGATAATTTATTTACAAGACTCTAGTACATTACTACTATTTAAATCTGCTAGACTTTAGCACTTCTATATCAAATTCATTTTAATTTTATCTAAGACATTCTTTGGCCAATTGTGATTTGTCTTTTAATACTTCCACTATTTCCATATGACTTTGAAGTCCTTCGTATAAGTTTTATAAGTCCGAGTAACATGGTTTATATGTCTGAGTAACTTGGTGATATCTGATCTTTTGGTATTGTAATAATAATATTTTGTGTATGTTTGAAATATGGACCCGTAATGTTTCTGTTGTACCACTCTGAGGGATGTGATATTTGTCTGATGGTGTTTCATGAATGTTATTTCAACGACTTGCATACTACAACATGTAGTGGTATGCTGGTTCTGCGCATAAGCTCCTCAATGATAAGGTGTGCTCGCTCCTCTCTATGGGTCACTTCGGTTCTACTTTGGATATATTACTACTCCTTAACAATACTCTATGTATCCTCAACCATGAGCCACAAGTACTATGAAAAGTTAAATTGCCAAGTCAATATGGAGTTGAAGACAATAAACAAGGACTAGAATCTACAATGTCGGTGCCAACTCCGGTCCAACCGTCCCTAGAACTAACCCCGCTGTGTTGTGGATATACCAAATGGGTATACCTACGGCATAGTCTCATACCGGCAAGCCCGGATGGACCACAGTTGGTGGTTAGGCCTATGGCATAACTGGGCGGCCCAGTTGCTGGTAGACAAGACGGAGGTCTAGCAGGGATAAAGGAAGGCGACGTGCCACCGCCATAGGTGGAAGCCTGATCCTTGGAGGACACGAAGACTAGTTAGTGTTAGTCTAGGACTCTCTAACTGTATCCGGCTGGGACTCTCCTTGTAACCCTAGGTCCTGGCGTCCTTATAAGCAGGCCTACGGGAGCCTTTAGGGGATAACCTCAACAACACACAATAAGAACAAGTGCATAGCACAACTCGCACATAGCGAACCCCTAATCCTGTAACTCGACGTATTGCCATTATACTGATTTATAGCAGGAGTAGGATCTCGCCACCGTCGTGAGATCTGAACCTGGGTAAACTGTGTCACATCGACCCGGACGCTCTCCATCTTCGCCCCACGTCTCTGGGTAAACTCGTCGGCAATACCACGATCTGGCTGAACCCCGTCCAGCTTAAAAAACCTTAATCCAAGGAACGCGTACAATAGTAAGACGGCTTCGCTAGTCGCGACCGTCTCGATAAACCCGAGGACTACGTATTCAGCGTTATGGTTGAGCAAATGGATCGCTACGCGGCAGGTTGTACTCCCATCTTCGTCATGTTTCATTTTCGTCGCGGTCTTTTACACATTTATTGTCCGGCTTCGTCATCGTCGCCGCGTACTACTCCAACTTCATGATGGAAGGCTTCATCGTCATTGCGGAATAAACTTCGCCATATTGGTTTTCACCATGACCAGATTCGTCTACGTCGCGCAACACCGAATTCGCTCAAACAGCTAAGTCCCTATTTATATTTATTATTTTAATTGTTTATGATCACGAGATTAAGATTGGTTCACTCATATCCTGAGTCTTTTACCGCTTTCGTTTTGGTCATACCTTTTCCACGATTTGCCTTGCGATCGTGAGTATAAACTTTTAACTGCCTTGCCGTTTTAAGGCCCTAGTACCATGCAAAAAACCCGCCTTTGGGTGTTAGCTTAAGTTTTCTAGATACACGTTTTTGTTGTTTTTATGTGGATTCCGGAGTAGTGACTTTTCGGCACTCAAAGCCGGCGTTTTGGCCTTGGGTTTTAGACGGTGCCATTAGGCATCATCACCCAAGGACATGGTTCTGTGCTACGAGTCTTCCGTCTTACGAAAGGTCAAGCATAAAAACTAGAATAATGGATAAGCCATCACTTGCTTAAACAAAATTTTACATAAACTGTTCAAATTAGTTGAGTTTTTTCCTCCTAAGTAGTGTTATGTTGTTCAACTGCTGCATTGTTTCAACTTTAAAGCATTTGTTTAAAGGCCATGTTTGTTCTGCCTTACATTTGTTTGTTGGACACAATTAAAGGAACAATTTAATAAAGTTGTATGTTCATGTTTATGTTTCAGGTACATGACGCTTGGATATTGCCGCGTTCCTTGGATTAAGGTGTTTTAAGCCGGATTTTCACTAGGCTTGACACCTCAGGGGCTGCAATTGCAATTTTTGACCAAGACTTGAGCCGCCTTTGAGGATGTGGGATCGATGCTCGGGTGCTTGACATCTCTAATTTAAGAGCTTTGTCCCGCCTTGCGTCCAAGCAGGAACAACCTCGGGGGCTACAGTACGATGATCTCCAAGATATGGTTAGTTCTCTTTGAGCATCAAGCCGGAAATTTCATGTGAATTACACCTTGAGGCTCGGGGGATACACCGATGTTGAATTTTTGTGAAGTTCTCTCTAGAGCATCAAGCCGAAATAATTCCGACTTGACGCTCGGGGGCTACATTATTTGCATTTTGTTGAAGCTACTCTGAGAGCACCAAGACAATTTTCCTTTGAAACTCCGACTTGGAGCTCAGGGGCTACAATTGTTTGATGTACAATTATGCATGTTATTTTAAGCATCAAGCTGCCTTCGACGAAGCCGACTCAATGCTCGGGGGCTACAAATGGTTATGTCAACACAACTTTTAAAGACGGTGAATAATCCAGCTAGCGAAACTTGGGGGCTTGACATCAACTTTGCCTTCACGGAAGTTTCCTGGGTTACACGGCTCGATGGCCTGAATGTCCATGACTTGAGAGGCTCTAAGACCATTATTCGACAAGCTCTTATGTCTGTGACTTTGCTGGTCCTAAGTCGGCAATTTGGCAGCCTTTACGACCGTGGCCTAGTAGCCGTGATTTTTTCCGGCTTACATATCGTCCTGCATGGATGATGATATTGAAGACGTTCCTAGAGCTTGGCAGAATCTCTAACAATTCATTAGAATTCTCCGCCTTGGATACAAGAAACTCTCTGGCTAGGCTTAGTCGGATGAGAATATGATATGGGAGCTCTCCAAGATTCTTCACGAAGCACGCCTACAAATTAAAGACGACGTGATTCTTACGCTCAAAGCTAGACAAAGGAACGCGAGGATCTTGAAGAACTCCGGGGGCTACTGTTGTCGATATACCAAATGGGTATACCTATGGCATAGTCTCATACCGGAAAGCCTGGGAGGCCCACAGTTGGTTGTTAGGCCTATGGCATAACCGGTCGGACCAGTTGCTGGTAGACAAGACGGAGGTCCAGCAGGGATAAAGGAAGGCGACGTGCCACTGCCATAGATGGAAGCCGGAGCCTTGGAGGACATGAAGACTAGTTAGTCTTAGTCTAGGACTATATAACTATATCCGGCTGGGACTCTCCTTGTAACCCTAGGTCCTGGCATCCTTATAAGCCGGCCTACGGGAGCCTTTAGGGGATAACCTCAACAACACACAATAACAAGTGCATAGCACAACTCGCACAATCCTGTAACTCTAACTCGGATTGCCATTATAGTGATTTATAGCAGGAGTAGGATCTCGCCACCGTCGTGAGATCTGAACCTGGGTAAACTGTGTCACGCCGACCCGGACGCTCTCCGTCTTCCCCCCACATCTCTAAACTCGCCGTTGGGATACCCCTATGGCGTACTCGTCGGCAATACCACGACACACTGGTCCCTATGCTGGTCTACTGGCCCCTACACCGACCTAGTCAAAGCCAACACCAAAGAGGCGATCATCCCGGCATTAGCACTAGTTGACTGGTCCCAGGCCTGGTCCCAAACCTAGTCTATACCAAAATGGTGTGTCCAGTACCATCCTGGTTTCATCTCGGTTCCCTGACCGGTCGAACTGCTCCTAGGACCTACTTTGACTACATGTGTGCATATTTGGGTTTGATGCTTGAATATTCCCTTTACTATCTACGTCGCCCCTAGTACTATAAATATCCCCTAAGGCTCCCCATTTGTTCCTTAGACTTGATAATAGAACAACAAAACCCTAGAGAGGCAGCATTATAGTTTTGGTCTCATCTTCCTTTCAAGGAAGCCAGATTATCAAACCCCACTTTGACTTTTCCCATGGCATCAAAGTTGTACAAGGCCTTCTCCTTGAGTTGTTTCTAGGTGAAGTTTTCAAGATCCTCATGAAAGTACTTGCCCTCTCCATTTGATATTGGGAGAATTCTTTGTTCGATACCGATCCCCATGCATGGATGGTATTGGGACAATAGCCACCGAAGCGATCCAACAAATTGTATTGTGTTCGGTTTTGTTGTGTGTTTGGCTTGTCCTTCGCATGGTGTGAGTTTGTTTTCACCTCCTCTCCCCTTTTCCTCACGAATCCTATGCATTCCTTGAGAATCCGTGATAGATCGGGCAAACCCCATGGTTAACCCACAACATATTGGCACTAGAGCCTTAAGTTTCTCACGGATTTCTCTTTCATTTAGTCTTTCCACCATAAATTGAAAATTTCCGAAAAATAGCCCAAATTTGACCTCAGATCGATCTCTTCATTCAGGTCATTTTGTGTGCTTTTTGTACATGGATTTGATGAATAGGTTTTGATCTATGTTTTGTTGTTTTCCCTAGCCCCAATTTGGTCAAACTCTCTTCGAATTGACATTTTTTCATTGTTGGAGTTAATAGAGTTTCATCACGACGACATCCTGGTTTCATCCCGGTACATCGGCACACATACCAGATGAGCTATATCAGCTCCGATTTCATCCCGGTGCCAGATTGTTCTAGGAATCGGTACACCGGTCTATAAACCATCCCAACCAGTACCACTCTGATTTCATACCGGCACACCAAATCCACAACCAATTTCCAAATTTCAGATTTGACCATTTAATTTTGTGTTTGGTTTTTCTTCCGGGTGATCTTGATCACGATTGAAGCTTCTTTAACTACACTCTGCCCGATGTCGACACCACAACAGAGCCAAGCAATTCCTAACCGAACGCAAGTCCGAGATCAAATCCACAATGCTAAAGATATAACTTGATTTGTTAACCCGTCTTCCTTTGTGAGTACCTATCCTATAATACTAGCTTGTCGAGTATTGCGAGCTTTGCACTTGTGTCATATTTAGTAAGAAAATTGTAATCATGCGAATTCTATCTCGGGTTTGATCTTGGCACTATCAAAAGAAGAAACAAGAAAAAAATACAAGAAAAAGAAAGTAGTGTCAAGTACTATCTTGTAAAAATGTCTTCAAGCTTATAAGAAAAGATAGAAAGTGAGAGTGAAGGTTTGTCAAGTGAAGATCAATATCTCTATCTCAAATGCAATCATAGATAGCGTATTTCCTTGAGTTAGTATGACACAAAATTTATTCTTCATTAGGTAATCTTGTTAATAGCTCATCCCTATAGTCATACTAGCCCCATTTTTTCCATCGTGTGTGTAGTCTAGGTTTTCGTGTCTCTTGATCATTACCTTTTGTCATTTGATCTTTGTATTTTCTCAACTTATTACAATAACCTTGTCTTGTGATCTTTCATTGTTTTTTCTGTAACATCCCAAATTTAGCAACCCTGATTTATTGTCCAAAAGGCAAAAATCAGAGAGAACAAAAACTTTCTCTTGTGAAGTGTTGCATGTTTGTTTTATTGTTTGTATATGCTCATGCAACTGATTGTGTATTAGAGAATATACTCCTTACCTAGACCGTAGTTGACAAAAACTATTGTACAAAAGAAATGTCTTGGATCATCTTTTATTTTCTCAAATGTTCTGGAATTTCAAAACTTGAGCCAGGATGATTTTGACAAAACAAATGTTTTACTAGTATCTACTTACAAAATATGGAGATCTATTTATAATCACCTTATGTTTTCAAGACAGAACTTCAACTACTCTTACCACTAGATTTTCAAAAAACCTTTCCTAAAACCTTTTCATTCTAATCTTGGTAGAAACACCAAGAGGTACTTATCTTATTTCAAAACACAACCTATTGAAAATACCCATCCTTACCTTAAGCTAGGCTTGATGGTAACCTCAGTATCAATTGATTGCTTAGCTAGGTGAGTTGCCTTGATCTGATGTCTGATGAATTGCTTAATCTGAAGTTTGACTGAATTGCTTAGGAACTAGAGTGAGATAATCTAGGAGCGCACCTCCTAGGATAAAATCACTAGTTAATATCACCATATTAACAAAACTAACCAAACTTTATATATCTTAAGTCACCCAAGTGACCGTCAAACCCACTTAACCAGACCAATACTAAGCTACTTTACCCTCAAAAATCTAAGCTACTCCTTTGTATTAGAATCCAACTCATCAAAGACCATATATAAGCATGAATATCCTCTACACAAGCTATCTTTCGACATCATCCACTTGATCATAATAATGAACCCTTGCATCTTCTCTAAATCCTTCCCTCTTTCCTACTTGTCCAAATGCACAAATCTGCTAAATTTGGCCAAGTCTGAAATCCTTATCTAGATTCATTTTTTCGAACTCCACCTACTCCAATTAGTGCGCATTTTCGAAAATGGACTTAAACCATATTGTATTAAATCATTATTAATACCAAATACCACTATTAACCTTGGCTAAATACTTGTTGTACCCACTCAACCTTGATGGTTTTGTAGACAAGAAAATAATCTTTTCTGTAAATCATATCATCATGCAACCTTTCGCAGAAGCTACCATGGGTATGCTACCTTCCCTTTACCAACTCTTTGCATGGTTATAATGTACTAACCATTATCTATCAATCCACTCTTCACTTGTTCTAGTTGGAGCTTTGTGGTTCTTAAACCCACATGGCTTATGATGCTTCATGATACATCTGCTATGACAACCTTATTTTCAACAAAGTTTGCCATCATCTCTATTCCACCTCAAATACAACCAAGCTCAACTCTTGGTACATTTATAATCCACATAACTTGGTCCATCCATCGATCTACCCCTTGTACCAAGGTGAGTTTTGAGCTCCCAAATCTAACCAAGTTTAGGTGGCATAAAAATATTCAAACCCTAGATCCTCCAAATCTAGTTTCCTTCCAATTTCAAGGTATATTTTCAAAAACCAAGGTTGATAATGATGGATACATCAAGCTTACATCATCCACCTAGGATATAAACATTTACCAAATAATTTCCATAATTATTAGAACCTAAAACTATTTAAATTCCATTCTTTGCGAAATCTTCAAATCCTTTCCTATAAAGGCAAGTTTGTTTTTCTCCAGACCACTTTGCCAAATAAAGGCACACTTGAGGTCTCTACATCATATCCTATCTCCCCATCTCAAAAACAAATAGTTTTGAGATGCTTTATTATTTCTTTTTGCCCCTTCTCTTAAATGGCAAAAACAAGAAATAATTTCTCAAAAATACTTTCATATCTCAATAAATCCTAGGAAAATTCTCTAACGTGTGACCATTTCATACAAAAAACCACACTTGTCCAATGAAAATATATCAAACTAGCTTCTGAAAACCAATTTAGTACTTTTTGAGTAAATAACTTTAAGTGGCCTTTTAATCATTAAAATATCCCAAATAATTCCTAGAGAGTTACTTTGACCTCCTCTATCTACCAGTACTCTTGCCTCACTTTGCCAATCACAATTTTCCAGATTTCCTTCATGATCCTCCTCATGATCATTATGTGCAAATCAATCAAATCTTGAGCTAAATAGAACAAAATCATAATCAATCTGCTTAATAAATTACCACCAAACTTTACATCACCCCTGGTCGAATTACACTATAGCACCACAATGCCATTCCCCTCTTTTGTCCTTTAGAACATGGAGATAGTGAGAGAAAGAGAGAGGGCTTTCGCATATGAGCCAAAGCTTGACCTAGACTACATCAACCACTCCCCTGCCCCTGCCTGGTCGAGCACCAGGCCCACACCACCTCCCACCTCCGCCAATCCCCTACCACCACGCCCATGCCCAAGCATGGACCTTGTCTATCATACACCACCCCTCCTTGGGTTATAAGCTCACAGACCACCCCAGTACTCCCCTGCGACCTCTTTTGCTTCCTCTCCTTTCCACTTACCTCCCCCGAGCTCCCCTCACTCTCCTCTCCTATGTCCTGGTCAAGAAAGAAAGAAAAAGAGCCACCCGGCCTTCTCCAATATCCACTCGTAGAGCTCCCCTGCTACTCCTCTCTTTCTGCATGTCTTACCACTAAACAACTCTCGCTACCCTGTTTCTAACAGTACCCGTGTTTCTTCTCAGGTCGGCTTCCACTGGCGCCGCCATCAAGATTCTGAAGCATGCTTGCATGCGTGATCGCGTGGAAATTCTTCTATGGATGAAACCCCCCACTTTCTCCCCTCTCCGAGATCCCCCCGATGAACCGCATCGCTCTGCACCTTCCCCGGCATTCCTCCATGCCCCTGGTGAGCTTCCTGAAACCTCCTCGTCTTAGTTAGGGTTATCACCGCTACCTCGCAGGTTAGATGGAGACGACGAATAACCGCCGTAAATCCTCCTTAAATCCGGCGGTCAGGATTGCTTAATACCCCTTCACTTCGGGTGTGTGGCTAACCAATGGGGCTCGGCCATTAGAGGTTTAAACAGCGACCCCCGTGCGCACGCCTCGGGAGCTAGGCCTGTTTGCCTCTGTGTTGCCCACGGCCGAGCCGGAGCAAGCCCAGAACCCTCATCCCCATTTTCTTTTATTCCTTTTCTTATAGATCTGTTTAGTAGTCTTTTGGTTTAAATCATTCAAAAAAGTTAATCCCCTAAAACTACCTAGATCCAATTTTTACTAGGTTCTTGTATGTTCTCTTTTACATGCAGTGCAAACCCCTTTCCCAAATATCATTCCAATATTTTATAGTTTTTAAATGATTAGAAAGTATCTGGAGAACTCATTAAATTCTTTAGGGAGTTTCGCAACTCCCATGGGATTGAACCCTTTTTTTGCTGAGAGGTAAATGTTATACCTTCTAGGTCACCCTAGCCCAACCCTATTTTGCTTCCTAGATTTCTCTGGGTAAAAATAACAAAAGAAAGGCATTTCATACTTTAGGAATTTCTCTAGGCCAAACCAAAAAGGATTTCGACCTAATTCCAACTCTGAGAACTTACAAACCCTAATACCTTTGAAACCCTAGTAGCTCATAATTTATTAAGCCATGGTTGAAATATTTTGAATTAAACTGTTCTATGCATAGTTTTTTCACCAATAAAATCATTATAGTAGTTTTGTAAATCCAAAAAGAGTGATTCCAATTTATACAAAAAGGAATTTAAAATACCTGTCACGTTCCTTCAGAATAATATCAAAAGACCTGGTAGATTCATTATGTTTAAAAAGACAAAATATCTACAAAACTATCTTTAGGAATTTCTTGAGGGCATTATGGTAATTGTTTTGAAGTAATTCCAAATCCCAATGAATCATTCCATAATCCCCTAATTAATATTAAGAGTAAATAATTTTTGGAACTATAGAACTTTTCATGTGAATTATTTCCAAAACTAAAGTTTTTATCACTAGAAAATGCATAGCAAATCAAAGGAAATTGATAAAATAGTGAAACCACTTTTGTTGGTTTCAAATTATCAATACCTATGTGATGATATCATTTTTGTATATGGATATCATACAGAACCAAAAAATGGTTTAAAACCCCTTAACTAAGTCGTTTTGGCCTACAAACCATTAAAGAAAGCCCACAAATGCTTTTCAAGCATTTCTAGTTGCTTTAAATCCAACTACTCAAAACCTACTGAATTGTAAACTTGTATTGTTCATTGATTGTTGTATGTATTGATGCTTATATGCCTTGTATTGAATTATGGTAATGTTTGTTTGCATGTATGCTCGATGACGGTGATAGTTATGATTGTTTTGACGACGAGAAGAATAAATATTATTATTATTGGTATTGTCTTTCTTGGTTATCTAAAGAATAAGTTCAGGGGCATATCCTTGGACATAGGAAATCCACCCTTCCTAAATTCCGATATTTTCCCTACTCCTTTTATTACCTATTTTGTGTCCCCTTTATAAATTGCACTATTATCACCATGTCTTGTTTTATAAATACTACTCTAGTGACTTGGCTCCTCAAAGTTATGGCTTGGTGACCCTTATGACATCCACCCTGATGTATACCTACCTATTATCCCCATTAGTAGGAGAGTATGATGGTTATCATCCTACCTCCTTGGAGACCTCGGATTTGTTAAAACAAACTATTTTGGTATTTTACCCCGATACAATGTCTTGAAAAGGTTTTGGAAAAACCCTTGGGAAGAGGCATCTCTTCCAAGCGGATGTTTTAAAGAAAGAAAAGTGATGATAAAGGATGAGAATGAGGAACATGAGGTTAATAGGTGATGCTCTAGTATTTTACCAGAGCAACTTATCCGTGCAACCACATTACCCCAGGAGCTGGGGCATAGCTCATAGTTAGTTTTCCTTAGAATGGCCTATGCCATAACACATAGAAAAGGGTTCGAGTCCCCCGAAGACGTTTCCTTTCCACTTAGGGGTTGTCGTACCCGGAAGGTTCTATTGTTTCTGTGGAGGTCAGCCGAAACTATGGATCTCCCGTGGACGGTACGGTTTATGGGAGTACGAAAGGGGAAATGATTTAGGAAGTGAGGTAAGGAGATTCTGACTCGAGGAGTCGGGTACTCGTCCCCGTGGGAATTAAGCAACCATAGGGAAAGTGCCGATAGTAGGGATGACAAATGAAATGTTATGTTTGATTATTCGGACCACCGTACACGCGGTGTAGCGGGCCGTGGTGCGAACCCAGCGGATATATTGATTCTTGTGGGTGAAGTTCACAAACTCTATAGAATATAATCTATTCCAATAGCCGTGTCCACGGTCAAGGATGGTTGCAAAGGTGATCGTTAGGAGTACCCTGGTGGTGGTTTTGGGAAGATCAAAAGGACGTGGCTGGGTCATTACAACCAACAAGTATCATTACAACATCTAAAAACTAGCGAGTACAAACTTTTTGACTTTTTGTAGATTTTGGTATGAAGCTTTCCTCCCCCCTTCACTTTGCAAGTATTTGGCTCCCAAGTGTGGCTACTTGTCCAATATGATCACACCAAGATAAGGTGAAAGGACTAACCCTCCCCACATAGTATAATTCCATATACAGCACTTGCCTTGGTTCATGATGGATAGGACTGAATAAAGTAATGAAACTAATATGCAAGGTGATGGCTCCTATATGACCAAAAATAGCCACTTCATTGTAGAACAAGCTTTTAAGAAACACTTTGAGGGCATTGAGATGCGCCTCGACAAACAATCTGAAGAATTTTGGGTCGAATACAAGAACATTGACCTCCGCTTGGGCAACTCCGGCCAACATAATAATGCTATGAACCACAACTTCGGGCATTAATTCAATGCTCTCCATCGCACCATTGCAGATATTTCTTCTCAAGCTTGGCATAACTCTCATGCCTCAAGTTCTTTCATGGCATCATACTCCACATCGACATGACCATCATGCAATTGCTTCAAGGCGGCAGGATAATCCCCTCTTCAAACACAAGAGATCTTTGCACATATAGCGTCTCTAAGGTGATAGTTGACATCAAGCTATGATGGTGACACCTCTTCAAGGGCCAACTGAAGGCATGGAGAACATCATCATCACGCATGATTATGCATTATTCTAGATGAACCACCATGTGAAGAACCTCAAGCGCGAGATCAACAAAATCATCGCCCTCGAGAGCATCACTCAACGACAAGCGATTAATCAAATGAAGAATAACAAGAATTTCGTCAACATGACGATATTGAAGATCCTCTAAGACTGCATCATCCATAAGACCACCAACAGCGACACAATGGTCATGATGAGGAGCAACAACCACACCGAAACCTGAAAGGAATATGCTTGAGAAGCAATAATAAATGGTTATTATCTTATTCGAAGTTTATGATAAATGTTTATTTCTCTTGCTATAATTGTGTTAATAGGAAACATTAATACATGTATGCTTTATAAACAAAAGAAAAGTTTCCTAGTAATGCCTCTCATCATACTATCTTGTTGATTAACTGATGATCAAGGTTTCCTGATCGTGAAGTTTGGATGTTGTTAATAACAAGGTCGTGTCATTAGAGAATGATATGATGAACATTAACCATAGTAGATTTAGCAATACAATCATGCCATCATTTTTATATTGCTATCTCACTCAAAGTAACTCTAGTCCTTAAAGGATGAGATCACGCCAATCACTACCACGTGAAGAGTACTTTGATTCCATCAAATGTCACACCATAATAGGGTGATTATAAATATGCTGTCGGGTACTTGTAAAGTGTTATTTGAGACTCGTGGATCAATAGTGGGATTTATCCATCCTGATGACGGAGAGATATACTCAGGGCCCTCTCGATGATATCACATTAACATATCTTGCAAGCAAGTGATTTGATCACTAAGAATTTTATATCACGGGAACAAGGAAAGAGTACTTGTCAGTGACGAGATCCAACTATCTATGGATGATACCAAATGTTGGATCATGGACAAGTAAAATATCATGATACAATAGGAAATGGTTACTGCGAAAAAGGTTCACACGATCACTAGTTTATTGTTGAGCCAGTGGGAGTCATTATGCATCTCCAGGTCCCGCTAATGATTATAGATCGGTGAGAGTCTCGATCATGTCCACATAGTTCTCGAACCCGTATGGAGACACACCTAAGGGTAGTCGATTCATTGACTGGATATAGAATAGAGGAGAAAATACTGGACATCACATGAATTGTTCTGATGAGTCTACCGGAATAGTTTTGATGTATAAAATAATGCAAGGTATTTAATTGTTAATGTGTTCATTAAATGAAGTGACATTAAATCAAGTAAATTAAAGTGTTTTTAATGGAATTAATCTTGATTTTTTGAGTGGAGAATAAATCAGAGAAAGTGGAGATGGATTTTTGTCAGTGGAGATTCCACCCACATGAATGAGGGCAGAGGTGGAGATTCCGGCCATAGAGAGCGGCTTCCCCCTCCCCCTATAAAAGGAGGTGGTGAACTACATCTCTCACTCACTCATTCCTTCTCCTTCTCATATGCCCTTTGGATGGCATCTTCCTCCCCTTGCTAGCCTTGTCCATTGCCATGAGTACGGTTCTTAGGCGAAGCCCTGCTCAAGATCTTCTCCACCACCACCACCACTACCATGTCGTAGTGTTACAGGAGTTCCCAACGATCTGCTACTTCCGCTGCCCAACATGGAGCAAGGGACAGAAGTCGTCGGCACACCATGTGCGGGAGCGATTACAGAGGCAATGCCCCTTTGTGGCGCTAATCTTCTGCACATCCTTGATGACAGTCATGTACATTACACCAACCACGTTTGTTTGCAGGAACGTTATCCTACTTACGGTCTTCAAGGGTGAGTCCTTCTTAAACCATTAAAAGTATCACCTAGGTTTAGTCTTGGCAGTTGCAACCATAAGAATTTTTTTGTTTTCTATGCAACAAACCCCATCAGTGGTATCAGAGCTATGTCTATGAATAGATGCTTTGTATTGTTATAATACATAGAGATGTGGGCATTGATGATCATGTTATTGCAAACTTTCGTGTACTTTGGATATTAGTGACATAGTGGGATGAAGCGGCCAAGAGAAACTTTACATATCCTCCCACATGAGACATGTTCCACACTTGACATGCAACTAGTTTTGCATAAGTGGCTAGTGGGTGTATGTCTCTCCCACTATAGTTAATATCTGATTTACAACGGTGTGCTAATAACTTGGTTATCACCGTTCTAGATGAAGTTCATAGGTAGGATGGTTCTTTCCTAGAAAGCCCATATAGTCGCGTAAAATATGCAAAAATAAATTAGAGGGGTCTAACTTGTTTTGTAGGGCATGTTATGTGATTTGGTCATTGATACAAAATTGTTTGTATGAAATGTGTTTTATTGTAAGTTAAAACAACTGACAAGAGCCATATGGTTGTCGTTTTATTTTATGGCATGCGTGCCGGAAATGAAAATTCATGTAATTTAGATTAGTGGAGAACAACCATGATAGTGGAACCATGGACCTTTGTGGCATGCTGATGGAATGATGGATATCATACCATGACTCATAAGATGTATATCGAATGCAAGAAGAACCATATCATATCACATTATTCATGAATGTGATGTTTATCGTTCGATGCATCTTATATTGATTTTGTCGTGGTGGTGGCACGGCAGATGCCATGGGTAGGCTAAAATATGGGGCCAATGGATGCTAGAGGGATCCGGGGATGGAAGATGTAGTGATTTCTACACTCAGATAACTAACATATAGATCTTTCTTTCTCCTTACAAGAACTACAAATGCTCCTTGAGCTGTTTGCAGGAAGAAGAGAACTACTACACGAGCCTTATGGTCTAGAATGAATCGATCCCCTCTCAGGAGCCCGCGTCTTGCCTTATAAAGGGGTGCCTTGGTTCCTCCTAGAGCTGACGTGGCAAGCATATTCGAGGAATATGCTTGTCCCAATATGGTAATTCGGCAACCTCCTTTCCGTGTCCCCTTCAATCGATAGCAATGTTCCAGAGAGCCCCACATGCGCGCCTCGGGCTCGCTAACTGTCACCTCCGTGACCTTCTTCTGCCCTTCTGCTGCTCTGCTCCTTGTACTTTATGCTTGGCTCTGTTCAGATTCCTCCTAGCCAGTGACTAGGGTTTGACTATAGGCACCTCCTTCTCCTGCAAGCCTCGTGTTACTCGGCCTTATCTCGTATAAATCGGCTCGGCCTTCACCTGCATTCAAGTTGTTCAGACTTGCTCAGCCGACTTAACTCATATGTCGGCCAGATAAGGTGTTACTCCTTCTGTAGCTGTCATGGCCTTGCTTATCTCGGCCGACTCTTACATGACTCTGCCGATACAAACAGTAACTCGGCTCATGATAAGGGAGACTCCTTTCATCCTTACCCTGTCTTGACCCTATCCGGGGTCACCTCCCCAACATTAGTCCCCGAAGCTGGTGTGGTCTTGCCCGTAACCTCGGTCGGGCCACATCAGTTTCTCAACATACGTCTCTCCTTATTTCCAAGTTACTTCTTTTTGTTCGAGGTATCCGATGCACCTTCCTGAGCACACTTCGTCCTACGTGTACCACTCATCATTATTCTTCTAGTTTTTTGTTCCTCTATAGTGCCCACTAAAAGGCTACAGTGATTACTGCGCCCCTCGCGTCGACGCAGTGACGCCTCGAGTACCACATCGGTCAGGAGGCCCGATCCCCTCCTGCGCCGTGTGGTCTTCGGTGTGGCTCCACTTAGTAGCGAATGGTTCCGCCGTACGAGTGATTTACACGGTTACCGTGCGCACCCAGGATCCCACTACCGCCAGGACTACGCGGTTATAAGGAGGGGAGAAGGGCCAGATGGTTTTACTTTCCCCCTTCGTTTGCCCTTCTTCCTCCTTCTCGCGCTCGTGCCTCTGTTCGTGAGCTGGTGGCTGCGCCATTGTTGATCTCCTTGACAGTGAAGCTGCAGTTCTTCTGCATTGACACCCTCACCGTCGTGCGCTTGCTCCGGCGCCTTTGCCGGTGAGTTTCTCTACGGTCCCGCCGTTAGGTTCTTTCCCTAGGCGCCTCTTCTGTTTTTTCTAGATTCCTTGCGGCGGCTCTTTTTTGTTCCGCCGCCGTGCCTGCTTAGAATCACGACGGGGCCCTGCGCCTCTAAGCCTCTCTCCGCCGCTAGTTCTTCCTCCGTTGATTCCTCTGGCGAACCCATGTCTAGTTCTGCCAGCGGAGCGCTCGTTGAGGATGATGACCTTGCATCAGGTCTAGAACGAGGCTCTTGGCAGGGCTCCTCTGTCACTCGTCGTGAGATAGGGTGGTTGATTAGGACACGTCGGATTCCTGCCGAGGTAAGATGTTGCTTGCCCGGCAATGAATATTCTCATGTACTCAACGAAGGCGAGTATGTTGTCTTCATGTACCACTTCGCTCGTGGGTTCGGCCTCCCCCTTAGCAATTTTGCTAGGGAGTTCCTTCATTACTTCGTCCTCCAGCCGCATCACCTGCTGGCTAACGCTATCGCCTCCTTGTCTGCTTACATCTCGGCCTCAGATGGCTACTTTGGCCCCTAGCCCTCCGTACCCGTTTGGTCTAAATTCTTCCAGATTTGATCTAATGTCGTACCGGACAAATCTCTTCACCCTTTCGAGAAGTCTCCTACCCAGTGTGGAGCATCGTCCATTACACCTCGGAGAAACTCCAAGTTTCCTCGTGTCGCCGGCCTCGAGTCTTGTAAGAAATGGCATAGATCATTTTTCTTGTCAACAACACTAGAAAAGAAGACAAGATTCGGCTCCCTGCCTTTTCTATTGGCACCCCTTCCAAGAAGAATTGGAACTACAATCCCAGGAAGAGCCATGCTTTGGCCGAGGCATTCGAGATTCGGCTTAAGGAGTTGACCCGCGCCGGGCTCCGCGGTGAGGATCTGATGACCACATTCGTCAGCAGCCGAATCTGCCCTTTCCAGCTTTGCTCTCACAAGCTTTGTTACATGAGTGGTCCTCTTGATCCCAACTGAGTTTCGACGGTTGAGCCCGACGACTATTTTATTTATAAGCGTGTCCGAGCTATCTTCAAGACTGATATGCCGGAGGACTGGACATGGGGACTGAAGCCGTTCACTCACGGGAATCCCCCTCCTGACGTAAATTTACGCATTTGTATTTGTTTCCGACTCGCGTTTGTGACTATTATTTTGCTAACTCTACTTTGTTTCTTTTCCCGCAGAGGTTTGCGGAGCAAAAGATCGAGGATGCCGAGGTTCTGGCTCTTCCGTGGACCGCAGATCGGAATACCTCGGACAGCGGGGAACCTGACTCGGAAGAGTTTGTCCCTAAGTCGGATGTTGCTCTAGCTCATGCCCGTGGCAAGACCTCGTCCCACGGGGATGAAGGTGACTCGACGACGTCCAAATTCTGGAGGTAGTTGCATTTCCGGCTCCTACTTTCCCAGCTAATCCAGCCGGTCAGGTGCACGACGCCGAGCCTCTTGCTTCTCGAGATCCTGCTACCTCGAAGAAGCGCACCACTCCGACAGGTCCCTCCGACGCTGCTCACAAGAAGCGAATGAAGAAGTCTACCCAGCATATTCCGAGGCGTAAGACCATGCCTGGGGTTACTGGGTGAGTTTATTTTCATTCGCTTTTCTTCTTTCTCTCTTTCTGTCTTTCGATTCGACCTTTTGTCCTTTGCAGAGCTCCTCTCTCTGCCATGCCAAGTGGTCCTGGTATGACAAGCCATACAGCTCGGCAACCTTCTCCTCCGCCCCCTGAAGATACTCGGGCTCCTAGTCCCTCTCGCGTTGACTCTCCTCCTGCGCCGACTCATACATCGCCTCGGCGAGATGTACCCATAGCTCCCATCGTTGATGCCGACATAACTCCGCCAGTAGATCATCTTATTGAACCTGTCGCCCCTGTTATGACGACCGAAGTTTCCCCCGAAATTCCTTTGACCCCCACAATTCCAGCTGCAACTCCAACTCCAGCCGAGGATGTCACCATCTCGGCCCCCTTGGAAAACATAGTTCCTCCTGCCTCCAAGGATGCCACTCCTAGTGCCGAGGTTGCTTCCCCTGCCGAAACCTCTTCTAAGACTAAGAAGGTTGTTGTCACCAAACCTTCAGCATCTCAGAAGGGGTCGGCTAGCTCTTCTCAACCCAACATAGCTGATGCACTACGCAAGGGGGCTTCCTCTGCTAAACCTGTTGTCACCCCGGCCGCTGATACTCAGCTTACTCTTCACAAGAGTCCTGTGGCGGCGGTAATTACCCAACGGGTCCGAGGTAAAGTGCTGACCCGTACTGAGAGTGGGAACAACCTCGGCTCTTTTGTGGAATATGCCAATAATTGGAATGCCGTCGATCAGCTTGAGGGCAATCCGAGTAGCCAGCCATTTCAGCTTTCCGACATCAGCAGTCATTTGCATATGGATGCTAAGATTGTTATTGACAGTGATAATATGAACGAGGTAAGAGGTTATATTGATATTTTGTCTGTAAAATGATAGTATATATACACTAGTCCCCGAAGCTTGCGACCGAATAACTTGTTGTTCGTTTGGAAGCTTTGTTAGGCTTCAAATGCATTATTTGCTAAGTCAATTTCTTGTATGACTTGGATTGATCGTGGTTCATCCATATTCCGAATTAAGCATTGCTTAATCCGGATTTATTTCGGCTTTGATTATCGAGTCACTGAGATCCGAGTTAAGTTTTACTTGATTTGGCTCTATTCTAGTTTTGAATATGCAGCCACCAAGATCCGAGTTAAGTTTTGCTTGATTCGGATTTGTCTTAGCTTTGAATATCCAACCACCTAGATCGGAGTTAAGTTTTGCTTGATTCGGATCTGTCTTAGATTTGAATATCCAGCCACCTAGATCCGAGTTAAGTTTTTCTTGATTTGGATCTGTCTTAGCTTTGAATATCCAGTTGTGTAATTCACTTTGGTACTTAGGTTGCCCATGATCGGCGGACAGCCGAATTTCAAATGTTGCTCTTTGCACACAAGAAATTGCAAGAGAAATATGAGAAAGTTCTCCCCGTGGTGAAGAAAACTGGTAATTTAATAAATCTTTGTATTGTTCCTTAAGTTCTTAACATTTTCAGCTTGATATGCTAATTCATTCTTTGCTGGTATGCAGCTAATATCAATAATCTTAATACCCTCCTTACCAACAAGGTTAAAGCTCTGGAAGGTTAGTTATTCTTCTCGCCTATTGATTTTCGTTCGAGACTAATTTTGGGTTTCTTATAACCTTTTGGCTTTGGTATAGCCGAGTTACAAACACTTGCAGCGTCGCATCAAGAATGCATATACATGCCTGATATGATGCTGCATTTTTTTGAACAAGCCGCCACTCATTCGACGCATCTTAAAGAAAAGGACGATGAGATAACCTGGTTACGTGCCGAGGTTGAGTCTCTCAAGCTTTCGCAGAAATCCGAATTGTAAAAATTTGATCAGGAGTTCTCTGAAGAAAAGAATCGACTGATCCTGCAACTGCAGAAAGACAAGGAACTCCTCGATGCTGCCGAGGTGAAGAACCGGATGATGGGCAAGTAAATCACTCACTTTGAGAAGAATAAGGCCGACTGGACCCAGGATCTCCAGAAAATGTTGAGTTATATTCATCGTAAGTCTCCGACCGTGGCTGAGTTACCTTCTTCTCTTTCTCATTTTTAACTGATATGTTTTCCTTTCGCGTAGATCATTTTCTGGAAGCTAGACCAGTGAGCTCTAAGGTAGTGATTTTTGCTCGTCAGCGCCGAGGTGTTCCCGCAGATTCGAGTCCAGAATACTCAATGGAAGACTTCTTGATTGCCGTCGGCGCTGCTATTGGACCAATGAAGATTATGGGCAGAGATCTGGTGCAAGCAGCCATTCGGGCCTACCATGTTCTTTGGCCGAATACCTCTGGAACTCCTGATATTGACCAGGTAAAAATACTTGTGGAGAGATTAATGGCATCTCGCACCCGCTTAAATCTCCGAGGAATCTGGGAGGGCTGGTGCTTATATGGCACTTACAGCCGTTCTGTCTAGGTACGAGGACATCTCGCTTGACACTTTGATAAATTTGCGCACTGTCTCTCGTTGGGTTGAGGATCCAGAGTTCGTCGCTCGCTGCCAAGCTCATGCCTTCCAGCTTGTTGAGTACGCTGACGTGCATAACTGGATTGAAGGGCCGAGTTTTCTTCCCAATCCAGCGGATGATGTCGAAGTTGAAGATGCCTCTGATGATGATTCGGCTGATCAGGATGAGGCAGAGGGTGACTCGGACAACTCCCGTGACTCCAATGCAAGCTCGGATGAGGATGGCGACGCGCGATCATCTTCTAAAGGGACTGAGCATTCTCGAGCTCAAACTAATGTTTCTCAGCAGCCGAGGCTTTCCCCTGAGGCTACTATTGCTTCTGTTGAAGGCGAAGTAACTTCGGCTGAGGCGCCGTCTACCTCGGAGAGCTCAGTTCCTGAAAATACCCCTGCGCAGGAGACCGAGGTTGCCCCGCCATCATCCGAGATAGCCATTCCCGACGCTCCTGATCATGCTGCTGCCCCTTAAGGGTGCTCTGGCCCTTTTTGTAGTTTAGGTTAAAAAACTATTAAGTTATTTTGAGTCCCTGGTATGCCGGGCGTATGATGTCTGTGGAACAATTGTCCGGCTTTTGGTGTGGTGCGAACCTTTTTGCCTTTCGCCGCTGAGGCATGGGTGGTAATTATTATTACTTTGTTTAAACAAGTCTCATTGCTTTATATCTTTGCTTTGGCGAACTTTGACTTCGTAGGTTCGGATTGTATTTTTCCATGTGGCTGACCTTAGTTCGGCATTTATCTTGCCTGCCCTTTATAAACTCGACAGCGTAGCTGTTGTGTTTTCAACTTCTATCTGAAGTATAAAGCCTAAAGCCCATATCTGGTAAAGCGATACAATAAGTTGCATCCCTTATCATACTTCGATTTGCTAGGTTTTTTATTCTTTTTTTCATTATCCTTAGAAATCTTTGTTTGTTTTCGCTTTGCTATTCCTCTGATTACTGAGACAAGTTTATATCATATCTTGCAAGTTAAGATCATCAATTTTGGGGAGTCCCCGAGTCTGTAGCTGAGCTATGGAGCTTTTATGTGTCTGGCAACAATCAGTGGCTAATACAAATTAGTCCTCGAGTTATCACTCGGGTTATCGAGTTCTTGTGTGTGCTCAAAGAATTATCTTGGATCGTGCGGTAGTCCCCGAGTTACAAACTGGGTTGCCGATGTTTAATACGCATTTTTAGAACCAAAAACAATCATGGGGCAGTCCCTGAGTCAATGTTCAAGGTATCGAGGTTTTAATGCATAATCCAAAATAAGGGATAATACGGTGCAGTCCCCGAGTCACTGCTCAAGGTGCTGAAACTTAATGCATAATTCAGGAATAAGAAATAACACGGTACAGTCCCCGAGTCACTACTCGATGTGCCGAGGTTTAACACATAATTCAAAATTAGAAATCACACAGTGTAGTCCCCGAGTCACTGCTCGAGATGCCGAGGTTTACTACATAGTCTTAAAAAATAGAAACAACATTGTGCGGTCCTCGAGTCGCTGCTCGAGGTGCCGAGGTTCAATACACGCTTGATACTCCAACTTGATGCGTCATATTACGACATACAACATATGGCTCCTAAGTGTAGAATGGGCGAAGTAAAGCTATGTTCCACGGTCTTTTTGATTTGTCGTCGGCTTTGTTTGCCTTGTTCTTTTCTGGTGACTGAGCATCGATTAGGTAATATGCATCATTGTGCAATGCTTTACTCACGATGAATGGTCCTTCCCATGGGGGTGATAGTTTGTGCATGCCGGCTGTGTGCTGCACTAGCCGAAGAACTAAATCTCCTTCCTTAAAAACTCTTGGATTGACTTTCTTGCTGTGATATCGTCGGATGTCTTGCTGATAGATAGCTGATCTTGATAATGCCAATTCCCTGGCCTCTTCTAGTAAGTCGACATCGTCTTGCCAAGGTACCTCATTTACCTCAACAGTTGTGTACTGGGTCACTCGTGGAGAATCATGCATTATGTTGGCTAGAAGCACGGCTTCTGCCCCATATACCAGAAAAAATGGGGTATATCCTGTCGACCTGTTTGGTAGTCCTGAGGCTCCACAGTACTGCTGGTAGTTCCTCGATCCAGCATCCTGCCAACCTTTGAAAAGGTTCGACAAGCCGGGGTTTTATTCCGGACAATACCAGCCCATTTGATCTCTCTACTTGCCCGTTTGATGCTGGGTGAGCCCCCGAGGCAACATCTAGTCTTATGTGTTTCTCTTGGCAGAATCTAGCAAAGGATCCTTTAGCAAAATTTGTGCCATTGTCTGTAATAACACTCTATGGATAACCGTATCTTAAGATAATGTCTTTGAGAAATTTTACTGCTGTTGGTCCATCACATTATCTTGTTGCTTTTACTTCGATCCACTTTGTGAATTTATCCACCATGACTAGAATGTGGGTCATACCACCCCGGGTTGGCTTGAACGGACCTACCATATCCAAGCACCAGACAGAAAATGGCCAAGTAATTGGTATTGTCTTTAATTCGGACGAGGGCATATGTATCTTGCTGGCGTATCTCTGGTAGCCGTTACATTTTTCTACTAACTCTTTTGCCTCCTTCAATGTCGTCGGCCAATAAAATCCATGCCTGAATGCTTTGGCTACTAAGGCTCTGGACGAGGCGTGATGCCCGCACTCTCCCTGATGTATATCCAGGAGTATTTCCTGGCCTTCTGCCGAGTCAACACATCTCTGCAGCACGCTTGTGATGCTTCTCTTATACAGCTCATTGTTTATAATTGTGTAAGCTTTTGCTCTTCTTATTGTCTGTCTAACCAGTACCTCATTACTCGGCAAGATTGCGTCCTTAAGGAAGGAGAATTTGGGTTGCGCCCATGTCGCCGTGATTTTCTCTGGGATAATTTCATTGTCGATTTCCATGTTTTCTGCCCACATAACAGCTTCAGATTTCTCTATATTTATTCGTGCGATGGCCGGGTTCACTTTCAGAAAGCCTGGGTTGGATTCTTTGTCGATTTCCATTGGCACACTTCCTTCTTTCAATTCTGCCGAGATATGAATTGACTCGGACTCTGGTGATGGTATAATCGATGGTTTTCTCAGGTGCTCTAGGGAGATATCGGGGGAATTGACTGACTAGTTGATCCGAGTTTTGACAATGTGTCCGCAGCGTCATTTTCCGCCCGAGGTATATGATGAAACTCACATCCATCGAAGTATCCACTGATTTTTTGCACATGGAATCAATACAGGGCCATATTCACATCTAGTGCGTCCCAATTGCCTGATACTTGCTGTACTACTAGACCTGAATCCCGGTAGCATAGGATCTGACGTATACCAATTTCCTTTGCCACCTTTAACCCATGGACGAGTGCTTCATACTCGGCTACATTGTTTGATGCGGCGAAATGTATTTGCAGCACATATTTCAGCTGATATTTTTTCGGTGAAGTCAACACTATCCCTGCCCCCAAGCCATTTCTCAACTTGGATCCATCAAAATGCATTATCCAATAATTCGGATCTGGTAATGGTGGTTCATATTGTACCTCGTCCCAATCCACAAAGAAGTCGGCCACTGCCTGAGATTTGATTGCATCTTGCCTACGGAATTGCGGAGCATAAGGTGATAACTCGATTGCCCATTTTGCTAATCGGCCACTTGCATCTTTGTTGCTAAATATCTCGGCTATGGGCACTTCACAAATCACTTTTATCAGATGTTCTTCGAAGTAATGTTTAAGTTTTTTCGCCGACATGTATACTCCATAGGCCATCTTTTGGTAGTGCGGGTAGTTCTATTTTGAGGCCGATAGTACCTTGCTTAGGTAATATACCGGCCTTTGTATTGACTTATCACCTTCATTTCGTTCCACGACAAACACCGCACTTACCACTCTGTTAGTGGTAGCTACATAAAGTAACATAGGTTCTTTTGAGAGTGGAGAGGCCAGGATTGGTGTGGTGACCAACATCTTTTTTAATTCATGAAATGCATTATCTGCTTGTGGTGTCCAAATGAACTTATCAGACTTTTTTATGAGTTGATATAGAGGTAATGCCTTTTCCCCCAGCCGACATACAAATCGACTCAGCGAGGCCAGGCAGCCCGTGAATTTTTGTACATCATTTAGACATCTCGGTAATTCCATTTTTTCAACTGCTCGGATTTTAGTTGGATTTTCCTCTATACCTCGGCTAGATATGAGAAAACCGAGTAATTTCCCAGCCGGCACCCCGAAGGTACATTTTTTCGGGTTAAGCTTCATTCGGAACCTTCTCAGGTTTGCGAACGTTTGCCGAATATCATCAATGAGCATTTTGCTCTCTTTGGTTTTTATAACCACATCGTCTACGTATACTTGTACATTTTTTCCTATCTGGTCATGTCGACACTTTTGCATGCATCTCTGGTATGTTGCTCCTGCATTACGTAGGCCGAATTTCATGGTGCGATAGCAATAAGCCCCGTACGGGGTAATAAATGCAGTCTTTATTTGATCGGCCGGATTTAACGATATCTGGTGGAAACCAGAATACGCGTCTACAAATGACAACAGGTCACAACCAGCGGTCGAATCAATGACTTGGTCTATCCTAGGTAAAGGAAAAGGGTCTTTGGTACACGCCTTGTTTAGGCTCGTGTAATCAATACGCATTCGCCATACGACGGCTACATTTGGGTCATCCTTTTTCTTTTCTACTAACACTGGATTTGATAGCCAATCTGGATGAAGAACTTCCATGATGAACCCCGCCTCAAGGAGCCGAGCTATCTCATCCCCTATTATTTTTCTCTCTTCGGAAGCGGAGAGGTTGCTTCACCGGCCTTGCTCCTGGCCTTACATGCAAAGAGTGCTCAGCCAACTCCCTCGGCACACCTTGCAGGTCTTGAGTTGACCATGCAAAGATATCCCAATTCTCACGGAGGAAGTTGGTGAGCTCGCCTTCCTATTTGGCATCTAGGCTGGCACCAATCGTGATGGTGCGCTTTCGGAACTGCTCATCTATCTGGACCTTTTTTGTCTCTTTAGTCGGCTGGAAAGAAACACTTCCATGTGGGTTGGCTAATGCCGACATATTCAGCTGTGCCGACTGAGCGAGAGCCGCTACCTCCTGAATCCTTCTTTTTTCTCTTGCAATCACCAATGACTCGGCCGGGTTTGATCCGGCCGAAGCACATTCCATTGACTTCCTGTAATCTCCGGCTACTGTTATCACCCCTTGTGGTCCGGGTAACTTCATTTTCAAGTAAGTAATGTGGCAGCTGCTCATGATTTTGGCCAATGCTGGCCGTCCGAGTAAATCATGATAGAAGCTTTCTAGGTCCACCACTTCAAACTCCAAATTTTCCGTTCTGCAATTCTCCCTTGTGCCGAATAATACATCTACTCAGACTTTCCCAATGGGTTCGCACGAAAGTCCCGGTACTATTCCATGGAATGTGGTTCTTGTGGATTGCAGCATATTCTGCACTATTCCGAGTTTATGCATCGTATCTTTGTACATGATATTGATACTGATCCCATTGTCAATGAGTACTTTTGAAAATTTCACATTAATGCTGGGCCCGACAAATGTCGGATCTAGTACGAGTGCGTATGACCCTAGATTCGGCATTATTTTTGGGTGATCCTTTATGCTCCAGGTTATTTCCTGATCTGACCAAGGCACATACCTTGGTACCGCCGGCATAACCACATTGATGATGCTCCCTGTAATCATTACGTCCATTATTTCCGGGGTTTGCCCTTCCATCCTGACCTTGATTTATCACTTGATGCACTGGTTTTCTCTGGTCTGAATTATCATACCTCGGAGGAGGTGGGGGTAACATTAACTGCTGCGCATTTGCTCCAGTTACCTGTGGCTGCTGCTGCTGATGCGCTTGATGAGGAGGCGCTTGCATGCTCGCCGGGTTCCCCATTGCATTTTTCATCCAAGCACATTGCCGAGTCGTATGATTAGCCGGCTTGGCCAGATTTGGAGTATGGAACTTACACGGTTGATCCAACATGGACTCAAACGTGTATTTCGGCCTTTCTTGCCACTGCTTCTTCTATTCTGGTGTCCACTGTCTCTTCCCTTCGTTCCTCGGTGTCCACTGCTGAGGACCATTTTTCTGCCGCTGACTGTTTCCATGACTCGGATGATCTTGCACTACCGCTGCCACCTGATTGGAAGCGTATCTGTAGTCTGGTCTTTCCTCTCTTCTTCTACCTCTGAACTCGTTGCGCCTCAATGATCCGACTGCATCTCTTGCATATTGATCTTGATTCTCCCGATGCTCTTCCGACATTAGTTCTGGTTGTGTCGGATCCCCCAATGCATACGAATCTTCTATCCTAATGGTTTCTGCCAAGGTGGTCGGCATATCTCTTTGCAGCCTCTGCCACAATACACTGGCGTATCGGCCTTGAGCAAACCAAGCTATCGCTTGAGATTCTATAACCCCTTCACATGAGTTTCTAAGGTTACACCACCGAGTCAAGAATTCTCTATCTGTCTCATTCAGCCTCTGCTTGCACATAGCGAGCTGCTGTGTCCTGTTTGGCCTTTTGTAGGTACTGGTGAAGTTGCTAACAAACATATCTTCAAAATCTAGCCAACAATTGATACTGCCTGCTGGCAGATTGTTCATCCATACTCTGGCTGGTCCTTCCAGCATTTGCGGGACATATCTTACCGCCCATCGCAAGCTTCCACTAACTATTTTTACTGCAGTGGCCTAGTCAATCAACCAATCCTGTGGTTTTGTGCTCCCATTGTATGTTTTCGTGCCCCTTGCAAGTTGAAAGTTTGGCACTGATGGCTCGCCCATGATCCGAGGTCCGAAACACGCCGGACCAGGCGGACCCTGCTCCTCTAACAACTCAGACTGATACAACCTGTGTAGTTTTAATGTTGCATCATTTGATGGAAAGTTTCTGTAAATCATTCTCTCCTGCATTCCATAATGGTTATTTCCACCATGCCCTGCATACTCTATATGGTGAGCTGGTCTCACTTCTCGCTCTTGCCATCATTGTGTCTCTCGTTTGCCTGATTATGGTGAGCTGGTCTCACTTCTCCCTCTTGCCGAGGCTCATACCTCGGCTGAGGATCGGGCAGTTGGTCTCTCCTTCCTTATGCCGGGTTATTGTTCCCATGATTTCCTCTTCTGAGGTCTCCATTACCTCGCTTCCGTTGCCTTTGTTGGCATGGCCGGGGTTTCTTTCGCCACTGTTACCTCGGCTTCCATTGCCTCTATTTTCATTGACCTTTCCGGCTACTGCCGGATATATATGGAACAATTTGCTTATTTATTTTTCCTGAGGTTACTGCTCTATCTTTCCTCGCGTTGTTTCCGGGTGAGGATGTTGCTGCCACTGATAGTGCGGGCTCTGCTCCAGCCGAATGAACCATACGCGAGGCTCCCGGTCTTGCCAGGTCAGTCCTAACCATTTCTTCATTCTGCTGGTTCGCAATGCGTACTAGCTCATTCACTCTTTCTTGCTGTTTCTGCCGGGCTTCGCCAGTTAATCCTTCTAACTCCAATGCAGCGGCATTTGCCGCCCTTAGGTTCTTTCCTGGGGTGCTATACCTCGTCAAGCCTAGATCAACTGAATTTGCCTTATGAGTCTCATGCTCTTTGTTGATATCATTCATGAGGTGTTTTCCTCTCAATCTTAGTTCATCCACCCGCTCGGGGGCAACATCTAGTTTATTTGCCTTTGCATACTCTCGGAGGGTCCTGTTCAAGGACTCCTGCAAGGCCGACACCTTTTTTGCCTCTACCAGTACTTTATGCCTAGTCTCTTCTAACTCTGCCTGAGCATTAGCCAGATCAAGTATCGGCGCCACAGGCGTAGTTAGATTATCTATAGTTGCCTGGAGAATATTCTCTGGTCTTTCCAGAGGTGGCCATCTTACCCTTGCGGCCTTTGGGGTTGTCTCCCGAACCTCGGCTGACTTGGCTGCCGATGGATCTACTTTGTTGGGCTGTGGAGCTGCTTGCTTCGTGGTCACCTGTCCTCCTGCCGCCGTGTCCTTGCTTGATCCGGCGCCTGCTCCTGCGGCCTGTACTGTGGTTGCGACCATCACCTCGACTCTGCCGATGGGGCGTGCTCCACGCGGACCGTTAGCGGCACTGAGGGGAGGCTCTCCTGCATCAACAACTTGGTGAGGATAAACGCAGGAGGTGTCGACGCTGACGTAGACCTTGTGCGTGCCCAAGTTGATGAAGACGCCGTTGCGCGGAGGGGCTTTCCTCCTGAAGCTGCCTACGTTATCACTGACATAGTCCCAAAGATCGATTCTCTGGACTAAGCCAGACACAACGCACTCGCCGGTGTGGATGAAGTTTCCCGTCCGGATCTTGACTCCAGCTAGCTCTGCTGCTGGCCCCATGGTGGGCGCCAACTGTCGTGGTGGTGGCACGGCAGATGCCATGGGTAGGCTAAAGTATGGGGCCAATGGATGCTAGAGGGATCCGGGGAGGGAAGATGTAGTGATTTCTACACTCAGATGACTAACATATAGATCTTTCTTTCTCCTTACAAGAACTACAGATGCTCCTTGAGCTGTTTGCAGGAAGAAGAGAACTACTACACGAGCCTTATGGTCTAGAATGAATCGATCCCCTCTCAGGATCCCGCGTCTCCCCTTATAAAGGGGTTCCTTGGTTCCTCCTAGGGATGACGTGGCAAGAATATTCGAGGAATATGCTTGTCCCAATGTGGTAATTCGGTGACCTCCTTTCCGTGTCCCCCTTCTATCGACGGCAATGTTCCAGAGAGCCCCACATGCGCGCCTCGGGCTCCCTGACTGTCACCTCGACCTTCTTCTGCCCTTCTGCTGATCTACTCCTTGTCCTTTATGCTTGGCTCTGTTCAGATTCCTCCTAGCCAGTGACTAGGGTTTGACTATAGCCACCTCCTTCTCCTGCAAGCCTCGTGTTACTCGGCCTTGTCTCGTATAACTCGGCCCGGCTTTCACCTGCATTCAAGTTGTTCAGATTTGCTCAGTCGACTTAACTCATATGTCGGCCGGATAAGGTGTTACTCTTTCTGTAGCTGTCATGGCCTTGCTTATCTCGGCCAACTCTTACATGACTCGGCCGATACAAACAGTAACTCGGCTCATGATAAGGGAGACTCCTTTCGTCCTTCCCCTGTCTTGACCCTATCCGGGGTCACCTCCCCAACAGATTTGATTTGATTTGATCACCTTGGTAGTATTTGATTTCTGCAGTAGCGTTATAAGATGATAATATGTTCTTCATTAGTATGCAACACTAAGAAAGTTCGTCGTTTTGAAGCACCACATGATGATCGGGTGTGATAGAATCTATGTCGCATACAACGGGTGTACGCCAGTTTTACACACGCGAGTACTAAGGTTCTACTTGGCGAGCCTAGCATGTACAAAAATGGCCTAAAAACATGAACCGGAAGGTAAAGAACGAGTCATATGCATGATATGATGTCCATATGATGCTGATCATTGGAGCTGCACCGCCCCACGTGATGATCGGACGTGGTGTAGTGAATTTGGTTCGCGTAATCACTAAATTTTACTAGAGGGATGTCGTTTTTGAGTGGGAGTTCATTTATTAATTTGGATTAATTTAACTCTATTTATCATAGACTAAATCAGAGTGAAATTACATAGTTCTTTGTAGTCACTAGCATTTGTTTACTACCTTGTGTTTAGCTATAATTTAGATAATAGAACTATAGAATTATGGATTTTTACTTTTCAAACTAGTATCGTATTGTTTTATGAGTGTCAATCTAAAGTTTCAAGTACTATTACAAACTTTCAGCAAAACCTCACCTACCCCGTGAAAGTCAATAAGCAATATTGAATCAAGAGTAACAATCCATATGTTAATATCTAAATATCAAGCTTTCCTCCATGATCTTCGATATTCGAAAGTTGTTTCAGTATGAAGGTTATCTAGGAGCTTAAAGAATTGTTTCAAAAACCATCATGCTTGAAAGATATTATGATATCTGAACTAGTGTTTGGTTGCAATATGATATAATATAATTTTAGTAATATACTTATTATCATATTGTATGATAATTTGCGAAGGTTGGAGACGCTAGGCGTCCTGATCTACCAAAATTTTTTGGGAACTAACATTATACTCGCGATTCACCTTTATAAGCTATAGTAGTTTGATCATGAAAGTTGTCATGATAAGGATGGATAGAAGATGTAGGTCAAATGTTTACTACATTAAATGGATTACTAAAAGGAATGTAATTTGGAAGAGCGCCAAACATTTGATGATCGTGATCTACATCAAAAGTGCATGTCCAAGGATATTAGAGTTTTACTAACGAGATTTGGACTATGTGTCATATATATGGCACCACTATTGATGTTGATAGATTATTTTAAAAGGAAAGGAAATGCTGAAAGAGAATCTGGTAAATATTTGGCAGAAAGGAAAAAGACTAGAAATGTCTAGCTCAGGCATATAGATGATATACATGTTGTGGATATATTCTTTTCTTGTTAAACAATGTGGTTTTTAGGTATTGGATAGCGGATTGATTGGTGTGAAGTGTCACACATGACAACACAATTCATGAACTGCAATGGCCTAAGTAACTAGCTAAAGAATATGGGATAATGTTCACCGGAAACAAATAAAGTCTTTTTGTGTTTCTCGCTGACATCAAACCTAGCCTTCAAGATTTGTTTTAATATTGTTATTCTGTTCCGGTATTATGAGAATAATGGTTATTCAAATAATTACTGTATTCCATAGAAGATGGATGAACTTTTACAAGTGTAGTTGGAGAAATCACATCCATAACACTAATGCTAAAAATCCGCTAGAAAAATGATTGGAATATCACTTTTGAGTGACATCGCCATTTAAATTATATTGGAAAGAAAACAAGAAGAAAACTCCATGTTAATGTATTTTTTGGAGTCTTTTTATTTTTATTAATTGACGCTTGTGAAACTATCCTAGAGATAATTAAAACCTCGTTCGTAGAAGAACGAACGACTAACCTATTGGACATAGTGCATGTTGATGTATATTGTCCATTAAGCATAGTCGTGAGTGATGGATTTAAACTTCATATGCTTTCTCCAAAATTTGAGTAAATACATGTGTATATTTACTTAATAAGGGAGAAGTATGAAACATTTGAAAATTTTCAAATGATTCCAAGATGAAGTGGAAAATAATTGTAACAAGAAAATAAAGAATTTATTATTGGATCATAAAGGAACATATTTGTGTTACAAATTTTAGCAAACATGTATGATTTGAGGAATCGTTCCATTGACTTGTGTTTCTCGAAATACCATAGGAGTATGGAGTGATTGCGAAATTTAATCAAACCTTTTTTGGCATGGTGGGATCAACTGTGTTATTTATATAATTGTAATTATATTTTAAATATTAAGCTTTAGTGACTACCGCTTTTACACTAAAAAGAATATCCATCGTGATCTGTTGAAATGACACCATATGAGTTATGATTTGGAATAAAACCCAAGTTGTCATTTATTAAATTTTGGTATGGTAGGCATAGGTAAATTTTTTACAGCCATAGTTATATGATCATGTCTTTATAGGTTATTCCAAATAACCATTGGCTGTTCCTCCATAACACCGAAGACAAAAGTGTTTTCGCTTGGAAACATCAAATTTCTTGAGAAGGAAATTTTCGCAAAAAGTTAAGTGGGAGGACAATAGAACTTTGAAAAGGTTACTGAACTTTAGCTACATGTGATGAGTTTCGCAATGCCGGGAAATGTCCTGGAGGCTGCCACAACTCTCTTGTCTCACGTGCCTCAAAGCTTATGGTCACGGAGATCTAAGTAGGGTAATACTATCAAATATTAATATTTGAGATTAATCATTATTGTTTGATAATTATGAACCGACTACATTCAAATAATTGATGATGGGCCCTGACTCTGTCAATTGGCTTGAACCATAAAATATGTGATAGTTCCGTACACGATAAACCATGTTACTAAAATTGGAAGACCCTCTGGAAGGAATGAAGCCTATCAGTTATATTTGGATCTATAAAGAAATAGACATGGATGTTTCACATCTATGAAATAGTCGACATGCCGGTAAATAGTTTACGACAATGTTCAAAGATTTGAATATGATAAGATTCGATCTTTCATAGCAATATTTAGTCTGGATGGATTAGTGTAGAAACCACTACATATGTTAATTGTTGTATACGCTAGTTGAACAAACAAAATGACATTCTTCTAATAGAATGGTTACCTAGGACGTGTACATGACACGGTCCGGAGGGTTTTGTTAAATCGAAGGATGCTAAAAATGCATGCAAAATTCAATAGTTGAAATAAGCATAGCGGAGTTGGAATATTCACCGTGATGAAACTTTTAAAATATTTAATTTCATCAGAAATGATGAATGCATTTGCAAGAAATTAAGTGGGAGCGCTAAGACATATTTCTAATACATTGTGTATAAGACATATTGTTGATTGGAAATGATGTATCTTTTATTGACACAAGTTAAGGGTTTTATTAAATCTAGATTTAAATGGAAGATTTGGGAAAAACCAGAATATTAGGCCTCAAAGTCTATTTGGATAGATTGAGATGCTAATATGATTATGCAAAATGTACATAGATGAAATATTGAATGAGTTTCAATATGGAAACGATGAGAAAATTGCTTTCCACATGGAAAAGGTTGAATCCAGATTCATGTGTTTTTACACTTGGTGAGTAAAATCACATGGATATCTTGATAAACGAGTGTCAAAACACTTAAACCTGAATCCAACCGTTTGCATGTGATTTTACTCAAGATATCCATGTGATTTTACTCAAGGTATCCATGCAATTTCACCTAGTCAAGGAGTTACTCCCACTAGCTCGTTTATTAGGATATCCATGTGATTTTACTCACCAAGTGTGAAAACACTTGAATCTGGATTCAACCTTTTCCATGTGGCCATAAATTTTCTCGTCGTTTCCATATTGAACTCAATCAATATTTCATCTATGTACATTTTGCATAACCATATTAGCATCTAAATATATCCAAATAGACTTCGTGAGTAAAATCACATGAATTTCTTAATCAATCATACAATGATATGTACATATACAGATATGTCCTATGCTCTAAATGTTATGAGCTTATACCAGGATGACTCGTAAGATGATTATTGGACGATAGTACTGATATTGTTATGATCTTTCGAAGAACTAAGAATATATTCTGTTTGAAGAAGTGATAGATAGTTCATTGTAAAGTGTTACATTGGCATTATACAGATAGTTCATTTTAAAGTGTTACATTGATACTATTTTTTATCACAAGGTAAAAACTAAGTTTATCTCAATTTAGGCTATAGGTTAAGGTGGCACAATGTAATGGAAGAAAGTTCCATGATGGATTTGGATTAGTTCCAAAGTTATGGATATTGTGAAGGATACTACAACAAAAGGCTAAGTATAAGACTACTATAGTAGCAATAAGGGAACTAGGTGTGGTTCACAATGGGCTAGTACTATGAAGATATATTGTATGACAATAATATCAACATGTTTTAACCCAAAGAAACTAAAGGTTTCACCAGGGAACTGAATTTATACAAAGCCACCTCATTTTAGAATGAGTGATACATAGATACACAAAGATATGCAATTACACATGGACCTGAAAGTGTCAGATCCTCATATTATGTTTACCACTAGCAGACGCATATATAAAACACCAAAATGCCATAGCTGTTTGAATGCACAAGTTTTTCAAACTAGATTAGTGACTCTAGTGCAAGTGGGATACTGAAAGGAATATGCCTGAGAGGCAATAATAAATGGTTATTACCTTATTCCATGTTTTTGATAAATGTTTATTTCTCATGCTATATTTGTGTTAATTGGAAACATTAATACATGTGTCATTTATAAACAAAAGAAAAGGTTCCTAGTAATGCATCTCATCATTCTAGCTTGTTGATTAACTGATGATCAAGGTTTCTTGTTCATGAACATTGGATGTTGTTAATAACATGGTCATGTCATTAGAGAATGATATGATGAACATTCACCGTAGTAGATTTAGAAATATGATCATGTCCTCAAGTTTATATTGCTATCTCATTCAAACTAACTCTAGTCCTTAGACCATGAGATCACGTCAATCACTACCACTAGAAGATTACTTTGATTCCATCAAATTCCACTTTAACATGGTGATTATAAAGATGGCGTAGAGTACTTGGAAAGTATTAGTTGAGGCTCGTGGATCAAGAGTGGGATTTTTCCATCCCGATGACGGAAAGATATACTCAGGGCCCTCCCGGTGATATTACATTAACATAGCTTGCAAGCAAGTGATTTGATCATTAAGAATGTTATATCACAAAAACGAGAAAATATTACTGTCGGTAATGAGATCGAACTATGTATGGATGATACCAAATGATTGGATCTCGGAGAAGTAAAATATTCTGAAACAAAAGGAATTTGTCATGGGAATGGCCACGACAGATGCTACGATGAGCAGCGAGTAGTATGATGAAGGGCAAAGACACAAGGGTTTACCCAGGTTTGGCCCCCCGGAGGGTAAAGATCTACTCCTACTAGAATCTATTATCAAGTGGTTACAATGGTGGCGAGCTCGGTGGCTTGGCAGCGAGTCGATGGGGCATATGATGGAACATGAGTACAGAGAGTGCCCTAGGGAGGTTTATATAGGGTTACCTTTCTAGGGTTTACAGATATACAACCGAGTCAGTTAAGGACTCAGAGGACTTGACTAATCCGACTGGGCTTAGCTATGCTTCTGGGCCTCTAGCTTTCAGTCGCTAGGTCCCTCCTTGAGTCGTGATCCCGTCGCCGTCCTGCAGGCCCACTCGCCTGGAGCTTGATCCAGTAGGAAACGTCCTGCTTGGCATACCCCATCTGGCATATCCCCATTATTAGTCCCCGAGGCTGTCGTCTATTCAACACAGGTGATCTTTGGCAGTCGGCGTATGTGGGTCCATTTTGGACACCCAATTGAATTGGCGATGGACTCCCTCAATGAAGGAAGGAATCGCCTGTATATGTCTTCAGTCATAGCATTTGGCGTCCAGACGAATCACATCATTTGGTGAATGGGTAGGGAAGTCGAGTGAACAACGTTGGACCGTCATCTTAGTCAAACTAGCCGTTGGGTAATCCAACGTTAATATTGGATAAATTACCTCAAGGTAATGGCTCCTCTGAGATTGGCGGGAAGCGCTCCCTATATAAGGAGATTAGCGGGGGAAAGCTACGAATCTTCCTCGCATTTCTCCGACCCCGCACATTCTCAGTCTTCTTCCTCCTCCCAATCCAAAATTTCCAGAGCGAGTGAGTCGAGTTCTCTGCTGATGGCACCTCCAAAGGACCAGTGGGGCAAGACCAAGTGCACCGTGGACTTGCTGAAGTCCTTCCAAGAGGCGGGGATTCCCTGTAAAGGGAAATGGAGGATCACCGCGGCCGGGGAGACGGAACCCGATGCTCGCCCTAGAGATTTTATCTATTTCTTGAGACACCTAGAGAGGGGGCTCGGCTTCCCCACGTCGGTCTTCTTCCGGTGATTCTGCGCATATTACGTGATCAAGCCCTTGGATCTGGGGCCGCACAGCATCAAGAAGCTTTCCATTTTCGAGGCTTTCTGCGAGTGGTATCTGGGGTGTCACCCCTATTTCCCCCTGTAGCTGGACCTGTTCCACGGCCACGTCAGCCGCGCGGGGTCAGGTGGCCCGATTCTGGCGGCAGGAGGCCTCACCTTCCAACTGAAGACCAAGGCTTCCTTTCTGGATCTGATGCTCCCAAAGAAATCCGCCAGCGAGTTTAAGAAGTATTGGTTTTATGTGAGTGAGTCGACACCAGACGCGAGGTGTCTCTCCCAACATACACTCCTAAAAGGAGTGAGCCGCGCCGGCTGCTGATGACCAAGCTTCCCAACGACCAAAGGATGGCAATGGATGAGATGTTGACGCAGATCCAGACGCTCAAGAAGAAGGGTCGAGAAACCATCGACCTTTACAATTCCTGGCTTGTGCGGTGACTGGTCCCATTGGCGAGTCGAGCCCACTAGATGTCCCAATACACCACAAGGGATGATGGGACGAAGGCGTGCTTGGTGACTTGGAATGCCGTAGATTATATTACCACACTGAAGAAGATCACAGAGGCATAGTACACCGACTCAAAGGCCATGCTTTGTCTCTGTCAGTTATTTCAGGTCTTGGAGAATTGGCTCCCTCCCGTAGATGAAGACTCCTCCGGGGAGTTTGAAGAGGATTCGAACGAGTCCTCCGAAGACGAGGATGAGGTGGTGGAGGTCGCCGCACCCGCGCCCATGGCTCGGAAGACCCGCGAGCAGAAGCATCGCGAGCTCGAGGAAAGTCAAAGCCTCGAGGAGAGCGACGAGGAGGAGTGCGATGTGCAGGAGCATAGCTCGCAGCGCGTGGCCATGCCTGCAAAGTCCGCGTGGAAGGCGAAGTTGCCCGCAAACAAGAAGGCACCAAAGGGGGCGTCGCTGTTGAGGTCGGCGACCATTTTTGAGTCGAACGATGAGGCCGATGACACCAAGTCCGAGGCTTCGATGAAGATTCCGGAAGAGAAGGGATCGGGAGTCGGGGCCGTAGTGGAGGGCGACGTCCTCCTTGTGGCGATCCTGCCACCATTTTTGGTGACCCCTGGGCTGGGGGCTGCCCTGGCCACGGAGTCGAAGTCGTCACCGCTGATACGTCGGAAACGTATATATAATTTTTGATGCTCCATGCTTGTTTTGTATCTACTTTGCTTTGCTTTGTCTATACTTTGAGGTATTTTTATATCTTTTCTGGAACTAACCTATTAACAAGTTGCCACAATGCCAGTTGGCTGTTTTCTTCTGTTTTTGGTTCCAGAAAGGCAAAAAATCAATATTCTCGGAATTCGACGGGACAAAAGCCAAAGTCATTATTTTTCCCGGAGCAACACGGAACCACGAAGCAGAGCCGGAGGGGGGCCACAGGGTGGCCAAACCCCCCTAGGCGCGGGCAATCCCTAGGGGTTCCTAGAGGGGGTCTGGGCCCCCTGGACGCCCACCGACCTTGACTCCTGCGCCTATAAGAAGCCTCCGACCCAAAAACCCTAAAAAATCAAGAAGAAATCCACGAAAACCTCCACAGCTCCGCCGCCACAAAAGGGGAGATTCGGGGGACAAAAGTCTCTGCTACGGCACCCTGCCGGGAGGGGGAAGTGCCGCCGGAGCCATCTCCATCGATCTCCACCACCATCTCCATCACCTTTAATGATTCCCATGATGAGGAGGGAGTACTTCCTCAGGGCTAAGGTCTTTACCAGTAGCTATGTGTTCATCTATCTCTATGCATGATCTTGTGGTCATGAGCTTTGTAATCAAGTAGATCTACCTTGCTACTCAAGTGCTTCAATAGATCTCTGCTCTCCCAATGTGTGTGAAAGTGACAACATGCACGCCATGGTGGCACTTAGGCTTGAGTCTACATAAATACTCTTTGTGCTTTAATAGATCTATGCTTTTTCCCACGTGTGTGAAAGTGACAGCGGGCATATCGTGTGTGGCACTTTGGCTAGATTGAATATTTGTTATGATTTATATTTGGAGTTGGATGTCTATATGAAATTTTGGTGTTTGTTGGAACCATCTAGTGCCCATGGTGACAGTGAGGAGTTATCTAGATTGGGAAAGGCGGACTTTGAGGTGTGCTGTTATAGCCCTACCTTGGATTAGACTGTCCAACCGGAGAGTAGTTAAGAGTAGTATCATGAAGAGAGGATATTTATATGAGAGAGTGTTCACTAGTGAAAGTATGATCCCTAGGCCTTGTTTCTAAGCATTGAAACACCGTTTGCTACTAGATGTGTTGCATGTTTGCTTGCTTCCATCTTTATTCCGTTTTCCAAGGAGGTTACCTTTCCTCCACGTCAAGCTCTTTTCTGGCACCGTTACCCCACGTCAACAACAAGTCAGAAGATCTTTTCTGACACCGTTACCACTTGTATTTCACTATCTCTTCGCCGAACTAGTGCACCTATATTGGGTGTGTTGGGGACACAAGATACTTCTTGTATCTTGATTGCAGGGTTGCTTGAATGGGAATACCTTTGACCACTTCCTCCCTGAGTTCGATAAACCTTGGGTAATCTACTTAAGGGAACCTTGCTGCTGTTCTACAAACCTCTGCACTTGGAGGCCCAACAACTGTCTACAAGAATAGAAGTGCGTAGACATCAAGCTCTTTTCTGGCGCCGTTGCCAAGGAGGTAAGGTAAAAGGTACTCACATCCTCCGGTGTGAGTGCTCAAAGTTATTTACTTTCGATTCTGCAATTTTGTCTTTTTGTTCCTTGTTTTCACTAGTTAGGCTTAATGGAATACAACAAAAAAATTAGAGAGCTCTATAGCATTTATCTTGAGTTAGGACATGAAGTGTTTTAAGAGAAAATTAAAAAACCTATGGAACTTTATATGCATGCTAATGGAAATGTTATTAGTATGATTTCTTTGGACACCATTTTTGGTAATGCTATGGAAAAGTCTAAGCTTGGGGAAGCTGGTTTTGAAGAGCATGATATTTTTAGTCCCCCAAGCATAGAGGAGAAAATTTTCTTTGATGATAGTTTACCTCCAATATATGATGATTACAATGATGAGTTTGATATATTCAGTCCACCTACTACCGAGGAGAAAATTAATTGTGATTACAATATGCCTCCTATATTTGATGATTATGGTGATGAGAATAACAATGATAGCTATTTTGTTGAATTTGCTCCCACTACAATTAATAAGAATGACTATGCTTATGTGGAGAGTAATAATAATTATATGCATGTGGATCATGATAAGAATGTTTTATGTGATAGTTATATTGTTAATTTTATTCATGATGCTACTGAAAGTTATTACAAGAGAGGGAAACATGGTTTTATGCATCTCAATAATATTAAGTTTCCCCTCTTTATGTTGAAAGTCTTGAAGTTGCACTTGTTTTGCTTACCTATGCTTTTTTGCTTTGTGATTTCATGACTTGTTTATTTACAAGATTCCTATGCATAGGAAGTGGGTTAGACTTAAATGTGTTTTGAATTTTCTTCTTGATGCTCTCTTTGACTTCAATTCATAATTCTTATGTGAGCATCTTCTCAAACTATCATGCCTAACTTAAAGGCGTTAAAGAAAAGTACTTGTTGGGAGATGACCCAAGAGTTTTCTTGAGTCTTGGAAGTTAATACTTCATTAATGACCTCTCCTTATCCTTTTTTGTTTGCTTTTTGTGCCAAGAATGACCTCTATTGAGAGGGAAGTAAGATTTGGGGAGTTGCTGTCCCGAAACAGATTTCTGTCCTCCACCATAAAAATTCATGAGGAGTCTATGTAACTCGGATGGATCTCAAAATTTACGAATAAATCTCGCAGTATGTTATCTAACTTTAGTTACTTCAACACTTTTGATTTGAGCAACAGAAGGTCTTCGAAAAAATCGGTTTCTACCTGCTGGTCTCTTTTGACAGATTTCTGCCATTATTTGCATTTGCTTCTTATTGATTCCTTTTTGGGTTCTTTTTGGGAAATTGAGCTTTTTGAAGGAGTTGCTATAGTAGTTTGTGTTTTTAGTGAAATTTTTTGCTGTTCTAAAGCTAAGACTAAAGGTCTATTATCTTTTGAATACAGTAATGTTGCTAATGAAGATTGTGTGAAGTTTTGTATGAAGGAAAAATTTCAGGTGTAGAGAAAGAATGATGTAATGAGATGAAGAATGGGAAAAATCTCAAGCTTGGGGATACCACTGCGTGTCACCCCAAGAAATATTCAAGAGGTACAAGCGTCAAAGCTTGGGGATGCCCAAGGCATCCCCTTCTTCATCAATAAAAAGCTCAGGTCTTTCTAGACACTTTGTTTTTATTGTTTGATTCATTATTGTGTTGTTCTTGGAGCGTCTTAGTTTTCTTTTTTCGTTTTCATTTGCTTAGTTTGATTGAGTAAGTTGGTTGGTCACAACACACTTCTTTTGGAGAGAGACACACTCTGTTTCCATTGCCTAGAACACTAGTTTTCACTCTTATTGTTTTGTGAGTGTTCACTTTTGCTAGCAGTGCGTTCAGCCTTAGTTTTCTTGTGCTTTCAGCTTAGAACTTTTTAGTTATTCTTTGTGGATTTGTGAGACAAGATCACTGATATTTATTGATTATTATCTTTATGAGTTATTTCAAATAAGTTGTTTGGTGTTGGAAAAGAGTAGAAAGTTTCATGCTTATAGTGGTACAAAAGGGACCTTGTTTTGACTGTGACTTAGACTTTATCATGTCATGCTAGATCTTGTTTTGACCTTATGCTTAGTGATTATTGTTGTAGCATGACTTGTTCCAAACAATTGGGATTGCTTAGTGTGCCTTGAAAGAATCATGCGTTGTTTTAGCATACAAAAGCATAGTATTGTGGTATTCTCCTTTGATGCTTTGTTTGGGTTGACTTGGCACATACTCACACCATGTTATGACTATGAACAAGTCACTATAGCCTCTATGATCATTTAGTCCTTGACTTGTACTACCACTCTATGCTTTGATTAGTAATGTTTTGTTGCTCTGCATGATTATGGCCATTATTGCTATCTTAGTTGGTTGCTCCTAGTCTTTTGCTAGCCTCCACTTGTATGATTAAGCTCTACTCATGCTTCCAACTCCCAAGAAACCAAGTTATTCCAAAGTGTCCACTATAATCTCCTATGCTTGGTGTGTTACACCATTCCAAGTATATTCTTGTTTTCATCTATCTTCCAATTAAAAAGTATTCTGTGATGTGAAAACTTAGTGATTAAAGCCCTCACAAACTTGATGGCATACTTTATATTCTTTGCCCATAATAAACTTGAACCATTGTGTCATCTATGTTGTATATTCTTGCACTTATATGTTGGAATAAGCAGAGCCGTGTTGTCACAGGGAACGTTTTCAACATTGCACTTGTACTTTGTACTTAGTTCATATCATGCTCTTTTGTCTATGGATGTCACCGATGTGAAATAAAAAGGGAACTTGTAAGTCCAAGGAGTTTGTATTCTGTGTTAGAGAAATGCCTTTGCCGCTAGCCTAAGCCATGCCTAATCATGGTGGAAACTTGAAGCATCACCATAGTGACATCTATGAAGCATTCTTCTTATAAAAAAAGAGAGACACAGTGAGAAAAGAGGAAAGAGAGAAAAAAGCACCATATTCCCATGGTAAATAAGAAGATTGCTGAGATGCTCATTGTCTTCTTGCCTTGTCATTTTGGTTATGGAAAAGCTCCTGTACCATGTGCAAGGGGTACCCCGTTGGCAGTTCTCTATGATATGCAAATACTTACAATGACAAGAACTTACAGGTGACTGAAGTTGAGTAGCATGAGGTGTGGCCCTCGTATTCAAGGGACTTGAGATTGCCAACTTATACTTTGTGAAGCACATACTCCATATTTGTTCACTTTAACCTTAATCACTTCAAGATGCTTATGATAGGGGCAATGAGGGCTGAAAGCTAACAAGTATCATAATTTTTGGAAGATATTTTTGAAACTTGAAATCCATGCTTCATTTACAAAAGGCCTTTCTTCCACCATTATTTGAGTCTCCCCCTTCTACCTTTAGGCACCATTAAGAGAGCATAGTTTTCATTCTATGTGTATTGTCCCAAAACTTATTGATTGATGCATATTGTTGATATTACTTGTTCCCGTGCTACTTGTTTCTAGTCACCCTTGTGAACTTTGAACGTGTCATATGCATTTATTTGCTACTCTATGAGGGACAAGCTGAATGCCACTATGCCATGTTTTCTATATGTGAAACAAACAAACGTTTTTCAATGCATGTTATTCATGATCCTTGTTTGTAGCCTTTCATGTTGCATGCATAGTTACTTTGTCCTATTGTTAGAACTCCATCTTTCATGCACATGTTTAGAGTTCTTTGATCCCATATTTCAATGCTTGCAAATGGTTTGATCTTTATTGTGATGGTGGATGTCACCTCAAAAATTATTCTTTTATCACTTACCTACTCGAGGACGAGCAGGAGTTAAGCTTGGGGATGCTTGATACGTCAGAAACGTATATATAATTTTTGATGCTCCATGCTTGTTTTGTATCTACTTTGCTTTGCTTTGTCTATACTTTGAGGAGTTTTATATCTTTTCTAGAACTAACCTATTAACAAGTTGACATAGTGCCAGTTGCTTGTTTTCTTCTGTTTTTGGTTTCAGAAAGGCAAAAACTCAATATTCTCGGAATTGGACGGGACAAAAGCCAAAGTCATTATTTTTCCTGGAGCAACACGGAACCACGAAGCAGAGCCGGAGGGGGGCCACAGGGTGGCCAAACCCCCTAGGCGTGGGAAAGCCCTGGGGGCGCCTGGAGGGGGTGTGGGCCCCCTGGACGCCCACCGACCTTGATTGCTGCGCCTATAAGAAGCCTCCGACCCAAAAATCCTAAACAATCCATAAGAAATCCACGAAAACCTCCACAGCACCGCCGCCACCGAAGGGGAGATTCAGGGGACAGAAAGTCTCTTATCCGGCACGCTGCCGGGACGGGGAAGTGCCCTCGGAGCCATCTCCATCGATATCCACCACCATCTCCATCACCGTTGCTGATTCCCATGTTGAGGAGGGAGTAGTTCTTCTTCAGGGCTAAGGGCTCTACCGGTAGCTATTGTTCATCTCTCTCTCTATGCATGATCTTGTGGTCATGAGCTTTGTAATCAAGTAGATCTACCTTGCTACTCAAGTGCTTCAATAGATCTCTGCTCTCCCCATGTGTGTGAAAGTGACAGCATGCACGTCGTGGTGGCACTTAGGCTTGAGTCTACATAAATACTCTTTGTGGTTTAATAGATCTATGCTTTTCCCCATGTGTGTGAAAGTGACAGCGGGCATACCGTGTGTGGCACTTTGACTAGATTGAATATTTGTTATGAGTTATATTTGGAGTTGGATGTCTATATGAAATTATGGTGTTTGTTGGAACCATCTAGTGCCCAAGGTGACAGTGTGGAGTTATCTAGATTGGGGAAGGCGGACTTTGAGGTGTGCTGTTATAGCCCTACCTTGGATTAGACTGTCCAACTGGAGAGTAGTTAAAAGTAGTATCATGAAGAGAGGATATTTATATGAGAGAGTGTTCACTAGTGAAAGTATGATCCCTAGGCCTTGTTTCTAAGCATTGAAACACCGTTTGCTACTAGATCTGTTGCATGTTTTCTTGCTTCTATCTTTATTCCGTTCGCCGAGGAGGTTACCTTTCCTCCACGTCAAGCTATTTTCTGGCACCATTACCCCACGTCAACAACAAGTCAGAAGCTATTTTCTAACACTGTTACCACTTGTATTTCACTATCTCTTCGTTGGAATAGTGCACCTATATTGGGTGTGTTGGGGACACAAGAGACTTCTTGTATTTTGATTGCAGGGTTGCTTGAGAGGGAATACTTTGAACACTTCCTCCCTGAGTTAGATAAACCTTGGGTAATCCACTTAAGGGAAACTTGTTGTTGTTCTACACACCTCTGCACTTGGAGGCCCAAAAACTGTCTACAAGAATAGAAGTGCGTAGACATCAACCACCAAAGGGCGCGCACACGTCGCCTAGGCCAGAGGTGCCTGCGGACGCGGGCTCGTCATCAAGGAATCCCTCGGTGTCATGGGCCTCGAGCGTGTTCGAGACGGGCCCCACGCGCAAGCTAGTCCTGGAGTTCGAAAAGCCGGCACACAACCACACCGTTCGGCGCTTCATTCCGGTGACCAAGTAAGTTTGCGCCGAGTCATTCGGAGTAGCTTTTGAGGTGACTGGTCGTAGTGTTGATCGTGTTGTTTTGCAGGTCCAGTGTCAAGAAGATTGGTCACCCTTCGGTGGTCAAGGTGAGGTCGACCCTTCCAAGAAGAGGAAGTTGTTGGAGATATGCCCAAGAGGCAATAATAAAGTGGTTATTATCATATCTTCATGCTTATGATAAATGTTTACATACCATGCTATAATTGTATTAACCGAAAACATTAATACTTGTGTGATTTGTAAACATAAAAGAGTCCCTGGTAAAGCCTCTTGTTAAACTAGCTTGTTGGTTAATATATATGATCACGGTTTCCTGATCAAGAACATAGAGATGTTATTAACAACAGGGTCATATCATTAGGAGAATGATGTAATGGACATACTCCTATAGTTAAGCGTAGCATAAAGATCAAGTCATTTAATATAGTTCATTTGCTATAAGCTTTCTAATGGACATATTCCTTCGACCATGAGATCATGCTAATCACCATCACTGGAAGGATGCTTTGAATACATCAAACACCACACCGTAACTAGATGACTATAAAGGTGGCATTGAGTGTTCGGAAAGTATGTGTTGAGGCACATGGATCAAGAGTGGGATTTGTCCATCCATATGACGGATAGTGTCACATCCCAAAATTTTCCAAACTTTGAAATGTGAAAAATAATTAAACAAAATAAACAATTGTTGAAAATTAGAGTGAAAAGAAACTTTTTGTTTTGAAATAGAAACATCAAAACCCTTCTTGAACAAACTTTGAATAAAAATTGAATCCAACTAAATTTAAATCAAGTGAAATTCATTCATCAAAGAAAGTATCTTGAAAATTCAAACTTGGGAAATAAACCAAAACCCTAAAACCCTAATGGGAGATTTCCAAGATATCTTTAAGCCTATGGATTGATCCATACAAAATTGTTCAACAAACATTTTATAAATGGTCAAAATGATAAATACAAATATTATAAAATCATAGAAATTGGTTTCACTCCATTTGGAGTCATAAATAAAAACTTATGAATCTATTAAGATAAAAGGAATTAATTTACAAAGCTAATAAATCCCTATCTAAAATCCATGCCAAATCATGAGCAAATAAATCCAAAGGGGATTTAAAAAGATAAACAAATATTAAATAAAATTATACAAATTGGAATCACCAATTTTGGATCTTTAAATAAAAAGATCTAGATTTTATAAGGCAAAGGAGGAAATAAATAAATAAGGATTATTTTAAAAAGCCAAATTAAATCTTGGCCAAACAATTGAAATGAGAGATTATTGATTAATAAAAAGAGTAAAGAATTATTTAAATAAAATCATAAGGATTTATTAATATCCAATTTTATTTAATAAAGACAAATGTCTATTTTTAATAATTAATATACCCTAAAAAGAATAAAAGAAATATTCTAAATTTGATTTTAGATATTGTTAAATAATAGTATTAAAACCTACACAAAGTTTGGTAGAGGTTTGAATTCAAATAGTGTTTGAATTGTTTGAATAAAAACCAAACCTAAAAAGGAAAAAGATAAAGATTCAGAATAAAAAAAGGAAACAAAACCCAACCCACTAAACCTACCCAGCCCAGCAGAGCATCTGGCCCAGCAAAAGCCCACCTTCGTCTCTTCCCTGAAACGTTTTACTCACCCACGTTCTCACCCGCGCAGTCCCTGACTTGGCGACCCCACACGCGAATTGTGGCATCCCGCCAAAACCACTACTAGAAAATCGCGTTGTTTTTGTGCATTGCATCATCATGACCGCATGCTCATGTCATCATGCCACATTGCATTTGAGCATCGTCATCATCTTGCATTCGCTTGCATAAAACTATTTGCGGAAAAACCTAATTCGTTTTCTAAACGCCCCGTCTTTATTCAAACGCAAAACCCGGGTCTCCGGATTATTTTGTTTTGTCTGCTATCGGTTTGCAAAAGCCCGGTTTGAAATAAATAAAATAGTTAATTATTTTAGTGGGGGCAGTCGGACGGGCCGATTCGACCCGAGCGACCACCCCTAGTACAAAAACCGTCCACCTAAACCAGCCCCACCTAAATCCTAAACCTACCAAACTACCTACCCAGCCCAACCCTCCACCTCACCCCAACCAGTAGCAGGTTGCCACCTCACCTCTCTCCCTCTTCCCCTCCAATCCGCTGCTGCCACGTCACCCCAGCCACCTCTCTCACCCCACCAACCCCGCCAGCCTGTCCCCACCTTCCACCACACACCGAAGCCACCCCCTGGCCGCCGACCCCACCCGCCTCGTGCTCCACCCCGCGGGCCCACCCCACCAACCGCGCCCCGCTCCTCCTTCCTCCTCCCCTCCGCGCCTCCGGCCGGGCCAGCGCCTCCCCGGTCCGCCCGCTCCGCGCGTCCCCCGTCGCCCCGTCTCCGCCCTCCGCCACCCCGGCAGCAGCCGCCGCCGCAGGTCCCCGCCGGCCGTCCCTCCTCTGCGCTTCCCCCGACCTCGCCCCTCGGCAGGAGCGCTGCCCCGAGCTTCACCCGCCGCCTCCGGCCCGCGTCCGGCCCGCTCGCCTTCGCCGAGCCGCCTCGCCTCCCCGCTCGCCGACCCTCCCCAACCGCCGCCGGCCTCCCTCACCCCCAGCGGCCTCGCCCGCCGCCCTCTGCCTCGCCCCTCCGCCCGCCAGCCCGCGCCGCCGCGGCGCCTCCTCCGGCGCCGCCCCGAGCCTCTCCCCTCCGTCGCGCCCCCCCAGCTCTGCCGCCTGCGCCCCGTCGACCTCCCCGCCTCCGGTCCGCCACCAACCGCGTCAGCCCGACCTCGCCCCGCACGCGATCTCGGCCCACCCGTCTCCGACGCCTCGAGCTCAAGGCCGCCGCCGCCCGTCGCCTCGCGCCCTGCCTGCGGCGTTCCCCTCCTTGGCCTCGACGCCTTGAGCTTGACCGTCTGCGTGCCTCGGCCCGTGCATGCTGCTGCTATATGTTTAAGTACAGAATAAGTTGGGATGTGCCTCTGCTGTCGATGTAAGCTCGACCAAGTTTTCTGACAATCTTCGACATGGATATGCTATGGTGCTGAACAAGATCGGTCCTGGAATTGGTGCGGCCCAGAAGCAGTAAAACGACACCCCGGTGCCGGTTGCAAGTCCACACCGTCAAGGGATTTTGGAACTGCCAAGATCTCCGTCCTAGAACCCGAAGACCGAACCCGAGCGCCAAGGTCGCCTTCCCGGACCCCTGAAGATCGATCCGAAGCGCCAGGACCCGAACCTGAAGGACGCCAAGATCACCGACGCGGAACTCCAAGTTCTTCATCCCGGATGCCAAGGCCGACACGATGGCGCGGACCCGACAAGATCTGCGCAACGTTAAGATCTTCGCGACGACAGGAACGACATCGACCAGAGAGAATCCGGTGCACCCCCGGACACCGAGACCCCGGTGCGACAAGTACTTCTTCCCGGAACGCAAGATCTGCCCCGTTACCGAGCACGAGAGAACGATTCTGCCGAGACCGATCCCCGTCGAACCCTGAGACCGGACCCCGAACCCTCGGACCCCAAGATCTTCCGAACCCTAATGTGTGACCCCTTTCTCGAGCCCTATTTTATAAATGTAATACAACTTGTTGCATATTGAATTGTCATACTCGCATGCATATTGTCATGTGGTTGGGGGCACTATGCCGATTCACCTTATAATCAAATATGGGGCCCATATGCGGGCAAATCTAGCCTTATATTGGCCTCATTTAAATTTGTGTAGCGAACCGGTGATATATTTTGCCTTGCTCAAACAACATTTAATTTGCGGGGTATCTAAACAACTTGAACCATTCAATTAATTGTCGGGACCCCGGTTCCGCTTAATCTGGCCTAATTGCATCGCATCTTGCCATGTCATACATCATACATGCATCATGCCCGATCTTTTGCCATAGTATTAAATAGTGCATCCGGTGTTCCTTCTAGTGTTTTGCTTCTTCGCGGATAAGGCCGTTGAGTTGATGCGAGTGTCGACCCGATCTACGGATGAACCTTCGGCAATGTTTTTCAGGCGAGCATCTCCCCCTTTCTACCTATCTTACTTTTATAGTATTTATTCCCTCCTGTTGATCTATTGCTATCTGTGTTGCGATGCTTTAGTTTTCCGTACCCGTGATATCCCTTGCAGCCCTATATTGCCTTGGACACACCCTATTACCTGTTGTTTGGTAGATAGTTGGACTTGCGCGTCGTAGTCGCTTGCTCAAGTGCTGTTGCGTGTCGTCAAGTGCCACAGTTGTTGATGTATTGCCGCATGTTGATGTTGGAGATGATCATAGTTTTACTTATCGCTCACTTTAATTCCTGTTTAACAACTAAAATTGAAATAAGCAGAGGCATCGGTGGGTGATAGATAATATTTGGTTTCCGAACGCCCACTTGTGTCCCGTAGGACCCCGAGTACTTGATACCTGTTCCTTGATTTATCGCGCTATCCACATCCGGGAGGCTTATGGACCCCCCTGAGCCAGAGCTTGATTCATTCTTATTTCTTGGGGCCACAAACTAGTTTGAGGTTTTATTTACGATCCTGTACTTATGCCATGCTTTCGCTTTATTTAAATTGTGCGATGGATAGCACCTTTGTCTTGTTTAGGTAAGCGGAGTGTTTTCGCGGTGTCGACAAGCCCAGTTTTGGGTTCCCAGTCGTTCACAGCCATTGGCGCAAACCTTGAGTCCGCCTCGGAGTCAGCTAGCTTCGTTGCGGGTCTACTCAATGGGGTGGCCCCCTGAAATATTTCTGAATCCTGTGATCGCTTTGTCGTGACTGCCTCGTTGGGTTTTGATTTGGTTTTCGAGGCATATCGGTGTGTGTTGCTATTTGTGCACCCGGCGGGTTAAAACTTTCTGAAAGCCGTGTCATGTTATGGACGACTTGGAGCACGATTCTCGACCATAGACAAGCATAACTAAAGTTTATTGCTATAAATTTGACTTTATAATGACTAGTAATCAGCTTCACTATAACGGAATGGCTAAATAAAACTGCCAACAATTGCTTGCTTGGGTCGTCGCCGGCGACCATTGTATCTGACTAGTAAGTATTACCTTCAACGGAATGGCTGAATAAAAGTACCAACAACTGCTGGGTTTTGGGGTTATCTCATGCTAATTGTATCTGACTAGTAAGTGTTGCCACTATAATGGAATGGTTAACTAAAAGTGCCCACTGCTTACTTTACCAGGATGATTATCTAAACCTGACTAGTAAAGTGCTGCAACTATAATCGGATAATTAAAGCGCCAACTGTGTGAGTTCCTCGGTTGACTTCCTCGATTGGTCTCGAGGGGGAAACACCAGGATGAGTTTGTTTGATGGCAGAATCAGGTTGGATCCGAATAGGTCTTTCTTACCCCTCTCTGATTGCCGCCAGTTGTATCGAGTCTCTATAGGTTGATTAGTGCATGCTGCGCTGCCGCTTCAGTCCACCATACCTATGTAGGCGAGGACCGCCGAATTCTAGTCTCGCCGTGTACTGGCCTCAGTACTGACCGCTCTCTTTTTTCCTTTGCCCTTTGTCGGCACCCCTTTTGTTTAAGCAGGTTTTGAGATCGACGTCGTTAGCAGGGTTACCCTTCCGGCTTGGCCTGGGCAGGGTTATGGACGCCATTGGTTATTCTTCAGGGCTCTTAGCCCTTTTTGCATCTTGTCCGTAGTCGGACGCCCTAGCATTTTGAAGGTGATTTGGATCTTTGTATATTATTTCTGTATTCTTGACTCTTTGAGTCGCTGTTATATATATCTGTTCTGTGGGTCCCATCGAGGGCTGTTGTGTAATGTTATTACTTCGTTTTCCACCCGCACGAAAGTGCCTGGTGGGCACCTTTGAATCGTTTCTATGCGGGTTTGGCGGGTTTTGCTAAAACTTGCATAGGTCCGATTCTGAGGGTGTTACAGAGTGGTATCAGAGCTCAGCAGTTGCGATACCCCACAAGTCCAGCATGTAGGATAACCTAGCTAATGGCCGAAGTAGAGTGTCAAAACTATTTTGCAAAACCGGTTGGATAGTTCTGGTTAGGTCTGATTTTACTCCTTACCCCTCTGCTGCTCTCCCCTCACCTCTGCGTGTTTTGAATCCGCTCTCTTCTCTCTCTTCGAGTCCAGGATTTCTAGTGGTTGGGTTCCGTCGTACCTTCAGGTTTTCGCTTCCTCTTTTGGTAATGGTGTGTCTACATCTGGTCTTCATGCTATCCGAGGAACCCTTCGTCTGATGGATTTCTCTTTGTTCCTTCTCGTGCCTTCCGGTGTTTTCCGACGCGACGACATCCTCTACGCCAGATCCGATGCAGAGTCTGCATCACTCCGTTGTCCCGAACCTCGCTTGTCGAGATCTTCAGTCTAATTCTGAGAGTTGGTTGCATAATCTGTTATTCGTGTACATAGTAATGCTTTGAGTGCGGGATGGAGTCGCGACCATACTACTACTCTTATCATTTGCTGTGTATAGTGAATGGTGGGTCGATGCAATTTTACTCCGTCCACGGAAGCTAGAGGTGGCTTTATTTGTGGATACCTCTACCTTCGCCCTTTGTTCCTGGAGTGTTCTCTGACCATCACGGGCAACGACCTCTTGTTAGTGGTGTCGCGAGGATCTACACGAAGCGAGAAGACGCAGATCGCCGACCTTCTTTCCGGTACCACGAGGCGGATCTCGAGGGCGAGATCCATTGTTAGTGGTGTCGAATTGTGGCATCCCGCCAAAACCACTACTAGAAAATCGCGTTGTTTTTGTGCATTGCATCATCATGACCGCATGCTCATGTCATCATGCCACATTGCATTTGAGCATCGTCATCATCTTGCATTCGCTTGCATAAAACTATTTGCGGAAAAACCTAATTCGTTTTCTAAACGCCCCGTCTTTATTCAAACGCAAAACCCGGGTCTCCGGATTATTTTGTTTTGTCTGCTATCGATTTGCAAAAGCCCGGTTTGAAATAAATAAAATAGTTAATTATTTTAGTGGGGGCAGTCGGACGGGCCGATTCGACCCGAACGACCACCCCCAGTACAAAAACCGTCCACCTAAACCAGCCCCACCTAAATCCTAAACCTACCAAACTACCTACCCAGCCCAACCCTCCACCTCACCCCAACCAGTAGCAGGTTGCCACCTCACCTCTCTCCCTCTTCCCCTCCAATCCGCTGCTGCCACGTCACCCCAGCCACCTCTCTCACCCCACCAACCCCGCCAGCCTGTCCCCACCTTCCACCACACACCGGACAGCCGACCCCACCCGCCTCGTGCTCCACCCATGCTGGCCCACCCCTCCTCCTTCCTCCTCCCCTCCGCGCCTCCGGCCGGGCCAGCGCCTCCCCGGTCCGCCCGCTCCGCGCGTCCCCCGTCGCCCCGTCTCCGCCCTCCGCCACCCCGGCAGCAGCCGCCGCCGCAGGTCCCCGCCGGCCGTCCCTCCTCTGCGCTTCCCCCGACCTCGCCCCTCGGCAGGAGCGCCGCCCCGAGCTTCACCCCGCCGCCTCCGGCCCGCGTCTGCCCTTCGCCTTCCGGCCCGCCTCGCCTCCCCGCTCGCCGACCCTCCCCAACCGCCGCCGGCCTCCCTCTCCCCCAGCGGCCTCGCCCGCCGCCCTCTGCCTCGCCCCTCCGCCCGCGCCGCCCGCAGCCCCGCATCGCCGAGCGCCTCCTCCGGCGCCGCCCCGAGCCTCTCCCCTCCGTCGCGCCCCCCCAGCTCTGCCGCCTGCGCCCCGTCGACCTCCCCGCCTCCGGTCCGCCACCAACCGCGTCTGCAGCCCCGACCTCCGCCCGCGGCCACGCGATCCCGGGCCACCGTCTCCGACGGCCGCCTCGAGCCCGCGCTCGCCGCCGGGGCCGTCCCCTCGCCTCTGCACCGGCCTGCCGCACCGGCGTTCCCCTCCTTGGCCTCGACGCCTTGAGCTTGACCGTCTGCGTGCCTCGGCCCGTGCATGCTGCTGCTATATGTTTAAGTACAGAATAAGTTGGGATGTGCCTCTGCTGTCGATGTAAGCTCGACCAAGTTTTCTGACAATCTTCGACATGGATATGCTATGGTGCTGAACAAGATCGGTCCTGGAATTGGTGCGGCCCAGAAGCAGTAAAACGACACCCCGGTGCCGGTTGCAAGTCCACACCGTCAAGGGATTTTGGAACTGCCAAGATCTCCGTCCTAGAACCCGAAGACCGAACCCGAGCGCCAAGGTCGCCTTCCCGGACCCCTGAAGATCGATCCGAAGCGCCAGGACCCGAACCTGAAGGACGCCAAGATCACCGACGCGGAACTCCAAGTTCTTCATCCCGGATGCCAAGGTCGACACGATGGCGCGGACCCGACAAGATCTGCGCAACGTTTAAGATCTTCGCGACGACAGGAACGACATCGACCAGAGAGAATCCGGTGCACCCCCGGACACCGAGACCCCGGTGCGACAAGTACTTCTTCCCGGAACGCAAGATCTGCCCCGTTACCGAGCACGATAGAACGATTCTGCCGAGACCGATCCCGTCGAACTCCACGAGACCGGACCCGAACCCTCGGACCCCAAGATCTTCCGAACCCTAATGTGTGACCCCTTTCTCGAGCCCTATTTTATAAATGTAATACAACTTGTTGCATATTGAATTGTCATACTCGCATGCATATTGTCATGTGGTTGGGGGCACTATGCCGATTCACCTTATAATCAAATATGGGGCCCATATGCGGGCAAATCTAGCCTTATATTGGCCTCATTTAAATTTGTGTAGCGAACCGGTGATATATTTTGCCTTGCTCAAACAACATTTAATTTATGGGTATCTAAACAACTTGAACCATTCAATTAATTGTCGGGACCCGGTTCCGCTTAATCGCCTAATTGCATCGCATCTTGCCATGTCATACATCATACATGCATCATGCCCGATCTTTTGCCATAGTATTAAATAGTGCATCCGTGTTCCTTCTAGTGTTTTGCTTCTTCATGGATAAGGCGTCGAGTTGATGCGAGTGTCGACCCGATCTACGGATGAACCTTCGGCAATGTTTTTCAAAGTAGCATCTCCCCCTTTCTACCTATCTTACTTTTATAGTATTTATTCCCTCCTGTTGATCTATTGCTATCTGTGTTGCGATGCTTTAGTTTTCCGTACCCGTGATATCCCTTGCAGCCCTATATTGCCTTGGACACACCCTATTACCTGTTGTTTGGTAGATAGTTGGACTGCGCGTCGTAGTCGCTTGCTCAAGTGCTGTTGCGTGTCGTCAAGTGCCACAGTTGTTGATGTATTGCCGCATGTTGATGTTGGAGATGATCATAGTTTTACTTATCGCTCACTTTAATTCCTGTTTAACAACTAAAATTGAAATAAGCAGAGGCATCGGTGGGTGATAGATAATATTTGGTTTCCGAACGCCCACTTGTGTCCCGTAGGACCCCGAGTGCTTGATACCTGTTCCTTGATTTATCGCGCTATCCACATCCGGGAGGCTTATGGACCCCCCTGAGCCAGAGCTTGATTCATTCTTATTTCTTGGGGCCACAAACTAGTTTGAGGTTTTATTTACGATCTTGTACTTATGCCATGCTTTACTGCTTTATTTAAATTTTGCGATGGATAGCACACTGTACTGTTTAGGTAAGCGGAGTGTTTTCGCGGTGTCGACAAGCCCAGTTTTGGGTTCCCAATGTTCACACCATTGGCGAAAACCTTGAGTCCGCCTCGAGTCAGCTAGCTTGCTATGGTCTACTCAATGGGGTGGCCCCCTGAAATATTTCTGAATCCTGTGATCGCTTTGTCGTGACTGCCTCGTTGGGTTTTGATTTGGTTTTTCCGAGGCATATCGAGTGTGTGTTGCTATTTGTGCACCCCGGCCGGGTTAAAACTTTCTGAAAGCCGTGTCCGCGGTTATGGACGACTTGGAGCACAGTATCTCGACCATAGACAAGCATAACTAAAGTTTATTGCTATAAATTTGACTTTATAATGACTAGTAATCAGCTTCACTATAACGGAATGGCTAAATAAAACTGCCAACAATTGCTTGCTTGGGTCGTCGCCAGCGACCATTGTATCTGACTAGTAAGTATTGCAACTACAACGGAATGGCTGAATAAAAGTACCAACAACTGCTGGGTTTTGGGGTTATCTCATGCTAATTGTATCTGACTAGTAAGTGTTGCCACTATAATGGAATGGTTAACTAAAAGTGCCCACTGCTTACTTTACCAGGATGATTATCTAAACCTGACTAGTAAAGTGCCGCAACTATAACTGGATAATTAAAACTGCCAACTGTGTGAGTTCCTCGGTTGACTTCCTCGATTGGTCTCGAGGGGGAAACACCAGGATGGGTTTGTTTGATGGCAGAATCAGGTTGGATCCGAATAGGTCTTTCTTACCCCTCTCTGATTGCCGCCAGTTGTATCGAGTCTCTATAGGTTGATTAGTGCATGCTGCCGCTGCCGCTTCAGTCCACCATACCTATGTAGGCGAGGACCGCCGAATTCTAGTCTCGCCGTGTACTGGCCTCAGTACTGACCGCTCCTCTTTTTTCCTTTGCCCTTTGTCGGCACCCCTTTTGTTTAAGCAGGTTTTGAGATCGACGTCGTTAGCAGGGTTACCCTTCCGGCTTGGCCTGGGCAGGGTTATGGACGCCATTGGTTATTCTTCAGGGCTCTTAGCCCCATTTGCATCTTGTCCGTAGTCGGACGCCCTAGCATTTTGAAGGTGATTTGGATCTTTGTATATTATTTCTGTATTCTTGACTCTTTGAGTCGCTGTTATATATATCTGTTCTGTGGGTCCCATCGAGGGCTGTTGTGTAATGTTATTACTTCGTTTTCCACCCGCACGAAAGTGCCTGGTGGGCACCTTTGAATCGTTTCTATGCGGGTTTGGCGGGTTTTGCTAAAACTTGCATAGGTCCGATTCTGAGGGTGTTACACGAATGCTCACCTCATTGACGAACGGGACCCACAGCCACCTCATCGTCATTAACCTCGCTCGACCGTTCTTCCCCTCGCGCACCGCTGTTTCTGCTTTGATTTCGCCGCGTTAATTCGCATCAACGCCGTAGTAATTCCTCGCCGTGACCACACACACTTAAGCGCCTTGATCTCCTCCTCCTTTCCCCCTAGACACGACTCCCTCTCTGCCCCTAGGCTGCCCGAATCGCTCGCGGCAACGCCACTGACTCCGGCAAGCCTTTCGGCGAATTTCGGTGACGTAGCTCCTCCCCTCGCCTCCCAAAGCACACGAGCCTGCTCCCCCTCTTCTTGCGCATCTTCTAGCACCAACCCCACACCCGCGCAAGCACAGACTCCGGCGAGATCCCCCGGTGAGCACAGACCGCCCTTGTTTTCCCTGTTGATGCTCCTATGATCTACGCACTCGCCCGCATCTAACCATACCTTTCCCTTGCCTTCGGGTAGCCTGCAGCCTCGCCAACAACGGCAACCAGAAGCACCTTGCGCTGCCGCTGACTCCGACGAGCAATAGCTGCTGCTCCAGTGCGCCCCTCAAGCAGCTGACCACAGCTTGAGCACCACCGCGACGTTGCGAATTCGGTGAGCCCTTCCTCCCCTTCTCTCGCTTCCTAGAATGGCTGGACCACCTCAGATAGAGCGCTCCGCCGCTCGCCGCCGCGCCAGCGCCGCCCGTTCCTGGTCGAGCTGCTGTACACCGTTAGATCTTGATCGCGTGGCTACGATATATTAACTTAACGAAGGGGTATTCGACGATCTGAGCCGTGCGATGTATTTTAAATCTAACAGCCCACAGAGCGCGATCCAGCCGAAGCGGTACCGTCCAATAGGATAGAGCCACGTGGCCAGAGTTAATTTAAAACAGAAATTTGACCTATTAGATATACAAACTTGCAAAATTCATAACTTTTAATCTACATGAATTTTATATCAATGGAATCAGCAGAACAAGTACTTTGCAACCATGCACTTTGTTTAATGTTTTGCTTCTAGAAAATTGGTTGAATTTGCAAAAACATGTGTAGGCATAATTTGAATATAAAAATTGTTCTAGAAATATTTTTAAGGTGAAATCTTTGCTAAATGGTTTAATTTGAACCCACTGACCATAGAAACCAACTTATGGATTTAAAAATCTATTTTGTGAAGCCAAAGAATAAATCTTTGAATAAGAGCATTTCTAGTCAAATAAAAATATTGTTTATGTGTCAAAAATACTTTTTGAGTAAAACCTTTGGAAAAATTATTTGAGTTAAACTCTCTGACCCTAAACACCAAGTTTGAGATTTAAAAATATATTTGATGAACCCTATAAAAGTATTACTTTGCAAAAAGGCATTTTTAACAACATAAAATATCACTTTGGTATATGGGGTGAAACCTTTTGCAAATGGTTTTACCACTTTTGTAAATGACCAATATGAGCTTTAGAATGTTTAGAGCCTAGTATAAACCACTTTTCCAAATAAAACCATCTTTTGCATGCTTGCATGCATGGCCATGTTTTTGTTATTTTATGTGGTGAAATGGTTTGAATGCTAGTTGAATATGTGTTTTCTTGATTGAATTGTAGTGAAGTTAGAAGAGTGTGATATTTGCAAGATCAAGAAGTGAACCAATATTCTCCACTAAAAAGGCAAGTGACACTATCATCCAAGTCCTACTATTTTCATTACATTTAGTGGATTTTTGTAACATGCATGATAGGACTACTATATTTTATGCTACGCTAAATCCTATTAGGATATCCTTATATCTTCCTTAGTGAAAACATTGTAGTTGTAGTATGCTTAGCCATGCTATATATTTGGGATGGGATACATGATATGTTTATATGAAGTGTTGGAAGGATATATGTTTTATATAATAAAACAAGTACTCAATGAACCACCTGGGTGGAAAAGGATACTCAAGATTTGGACAAGGTGGCAACAAAAGGAACCATGTTTATATGGCTATCTTTTTGTGTGTGCACTAGAAGAAAACCACCCAGGGACTTAGAGATTGAACATGTTTCTCGACAAGGTTGCCGTACAGCCACATGCTAAATGGGCTCTGGCTTAGTCAACTACATAGTGGAGGACCCATGCATTGTCATCTTCAGGTTAACAAGAATTGTGTATGGGAAACATATCCCTACATTGGTGCCTGGTAGACAAGCTAGCATTGTGTATTGGGAGGACTTCTATGGAAAGACTTTGTCACATTCTCGATCTGCCAGTACTCCATTTTGGTGAGTACTTATCCAGCGGCCACTGGTGGCGTCAAGACGAGGTTGTGTCATATGGGTAAAGTGTACAACTTCTGCAGAAGATCAAATTCTAAGTACTTAGTCGTGTCCTCGGTTACGGACAACTCTGAGCAACTAAGGCCTGAAGCTATGGAAGATCTCGACATTCCAATTTCTCAAAGTAAAACTTGACGGTGACAATAAGGGATTAGAGGCACTTGGAGTTTTCCAAGGAGTTCAGAAAGATTTAACAAAAGATCAAAACTATTTTGAAAAGATAGGATAAAACTATATTGCTTTCTGCAAATGAGCCTAAACCCTACTTAGCCAATTATGCATATATTGATAGGATCCAACTTATTTCCACATAGTAGTGAAACTTTCCAATACAATTGAAATGTATTGACCCTTGTGGCTGTAACTTATTATGTTGCAGGTTTGTTTGATGTTAGTGAAGTGTGTTAAATAGGATTACAAGTCTACAACCAACATGATTGCCTGTGGCACTTTGAAGATGAAGGACTCCATGCTATATAGTTATTTCTGCTGCATTGTAATGAGATAGCCAAATGAGCTATGTAATATGTATGAATTATTTTATTCCTGGTTATAAAGTCGTATTATGACCTTTGTTTCTTGATATTACATCTTAAACTGTGGATGCTAGCTATTGATCCAGGGACTAGCAACATAGGGATCTCTACCTTATCAGGTTGGTACCTCTACAGATGGTATCAGAGCACTGTGTTGCCTGTAGGACTCTAACCCTAGGATTGGACAAAACCCCTTAGAAAAATAGAGTTGTATTTGTTCAAAAAACTTATTTACAAACAATCTTGTAAATTGTTTCCTCAACCTTTTTGGTTTTAACTCTACATCTCTTCCTTTTCAACTTGATGGACAAAGCCTCTACCATGACCAATGACTTCAACTTTAGTTTCACCAAGGATTTCACTAAGGACTTCAACTTAGACATCACCAAAGACTACAAGTGAGAACCAAGAGACATTAGACTGCCTACCAACTATATAAGACATTAATATCATGTTAGTGTATGGATCATATTGACCTATGAGGTATGACTATACTAAGTTGATTATTTCAAGAAAACTTGTTGTTTCCTTCAACTCATGAGTTAAGCTCATAAGTTGTTAAGTGAATAGTTGCTTGTTGATTGCTTGATTGTTTGATTGAACTTGATTGTTTTGGGTGTGTGTTAAAACTTCTTTAGATCTATCCATCATTACTTATCCCTATCAAACCAACAGATGCCTCCCCGTCGTGCCAACCCCAACCAAAACAACAACATCACTCCCGAGATGCAGCAGTTGATGACAGGTCAAGCTCAACTGATGCAGATGATGACACAGTTTATGCAAAATCAGAATCAGGACAACAATAACAACAACAATCAGAATAACCCTCCAGCACATGATATGCTCACTAGGTTTCTGAAACTAAGGCCTGCAAGATTCTCTGGGACAACAGATCCAATGGTAGCCAATGACTGGTTACATTCGGTAAATAAGGACTTAGTGACTGTTGGCTGCACCGACGAGGAAAAAGTTAGGTTTGCATCACATCTATTTGAAGGACCAGCAGCAACATGGTGGGACAACTTTCAGATCACCACTCCCCTTGAGGATGTAATTTGGGTTATTTTTGAGGATGGTTTCCATACAACTCACATCTCATCCAGAGTGATGAACTTGAAGAAAAAGGAATTCCACAATCTGAAACAGCGTCACCTCAGTGTGGCTGAGTATATTGAAGAATTCAACAATATGGCATGCTATGCACCGGATGAAGTTGACACAGATGCTAAGAGGAAGGAGAAATTCCTCGAAGGACTTAATGATGAGTTGAACCTGCAGCTATCTGTTGCCTATGCCCCAACTTATCAAACACTCTGTGACAAAGCCACCATTTTGGAAAACAAGATGAATCAAGTTGAGAACATAAAGAGGAAGCATAAACTCAAGTATCACTCAGGATCATCACAAAAGAAGCATTCATTCAAAAAGATCAATGAGGATTCTGAACCACATCAGTATCACCACAACAACAATGGAAGTGATAATAATGGAAATGATACTGACAATGGAGATGAACTTGGTCAGAACCAACATGACATTTCTAGGAAGAAAGACATTAGCCAGTTGTAGTGCTATAATTGTAAGGAACTTGGACACTATGCATCAGACTGTCCTAAGAAGAAAAAGAAAAAGGATGCTAGAAACTCCAATGGAAATGACTCCAATGTGACCCAGGAAGGACATGTGAACCACATTAACATGGATGGGAACCTTGAAGAAATAGAAGAAGTGGATGTCAGGAATTAGTTAACTCAAAAGAGTCAAATAAGGATTCCTTGTCTGGATATCAAGTGTTGAACCCATAGTCAAGTGAACCATCAAAGTAACCCTATGAGATTTTCTTTTCTTTTAAGGGTGGTAGTACCCTAGTTGTATTCAAGCCAACTTGTAACCCCTAGCCTTCCCAAATCTCGGGACAAGATTTCTTTTAAGGGTGGTAGCCTGTCACATCCCAAAATTTTCCAAACTTTGAAATGTGAAAAATAATTAAACAAAATAAACAATTGTTGAAAGTTAGAGTGAAAAGAAACTTTTTGTTTTGAAATAGAAACATCAAAACCCTTCTTGAACAAACTTTGAATAAAAATTGAATCCAACTAAATTTAAATCAAGTGAAATGCATTCATCAAAGAAAGTATCTTGAAAATTCAAACTTGGAAAATAAACCAAAACCATAAAACCCTAATGGGAGATTTCCAAGATATCTCTAAGCCTATGGATTGATCCATACAAAATTTATCAACAAACTTTTTATAGATTGTCAAGAATGATAAATAGAAATATTATAAAATCATAGTAATTGGTTTCACTCAATTTGGAGTCATAAATAAAAACTTATGAATCTATTAAGATAAAAGGAATTAATTTACAAAGCGAATAAAGCCCTATCTAAAATCCATGACAAATCTTGAGCAAATAAATCCGAAGGGGATTTAAAAAGATAAACAAATATTAAATAAAATTATACAAATTGGAATCACCAATTTTGGATCTTTAAATAAAAAGATATGGATTTTATAAGGCAAAGGAGGAAATAAATAAATAAGGATTATTTTAAAAAGCCAAATTACATCTTGGCCAAACAATTGAAATGAGAGATTATTGATTAAGAAAAAGAGTAAAGAATTATTTAAATAAAATCATAAGGATTTATTAATATCCAATTTTATTTAATAAAGACAAATGTCTAATTTTAATAATTAATATACCCTAAAAAGAATAAAAGAAATATTTTAAATTTGATTTTAGATATTGTTAAATAACAGTATTAAAACCTACACAAAGTTTGGTAGAGGTTTGAATTCAAATAGTGTTTGAATTGTTTGAATAAAAACCAAAATAGAAAAAGAAAAAGATAAAGATTCGGAATAAAAAAAAGGAAACAAAACCCAACCCACTAAACCTACCCACCCAGCAGAGCATCTGGCCCAGAAAAAGCCGACCTTCCTCTCTTCCCCGAAACGTTTTCCTCACCCACGTTCTCACCCGCGCAGTCCCTGACTTGGCGACCCCACACGCGAATGCTCACCTCACTAACGAATAGGACCCACAGCCACCTCATCGTCATTAACCTCGCTCGACCGTTCTTCCCGCACCGCCATTTCTACTTTGATTGCACCGCGTTAATTTGCATCAACGCCGCAGTAATTCCTCATCGTGACCACGCAAACTTAAGCGCCTTGCTCTCCTCCTCCTTTCCCTCCAGACACTACTCCCTCTCTGCCCCTAGGCTGCCCGAATCGCTCGCGGCAACGCCACTAACTCCGGCATGCCTTTTGGCGAATTCCGGCAACATAGCTCCTCCCCTCGCCTCCCAGAGCACACGATCCTGCTCCCCCTCTTCTTGCGCATCTTCCAGCACCAAACCCACACCCGCGCGAGCACTGTAGCCTCGGCAACCTCAACATCAGAGCGTCGCCGCCTCCTGCCTCGACTCTGGCGAGATTCCCCGGTGAGCACAGACCGCCCCTATTTTCCCTGTTGATGCTCCTAGGATCTACGCACTCGCCTGCATCTAACCATACCTTTCCCTTGCCTTCGGGTGGCCTGCAGCCTCGCCAACAACGGCAACCAGAAGCACCTGCCGCCGCCGCTGACTTCGATGAGCAATAGCTGCTGCTCTAGTGCGCCCCTTAAGCAGCTGACCACACCTTGAGCACCACCGCGACGTTGCGAATCCGGTGAGCCCTTCCTCCCCTTATATCGCTTCCTAGAATGGTCGGACCACCTCAGACAGAGCGCTCCGCCGCTCGTTGCCGCACCAGCGCCGCCCATTCCTGGTCGAGCTGTTGTACACCGTTAGATCTTGATCGCGTGGCTACGATAGATTAACTTAACGAAGGGGTATGCGACGATCTGAGCCGTGCGATTTGTTTTAAATCTAACAGCCTACAGAGCGCGATCCAGCCGAAGCGGTACCGTCCAATAGGATAGATCCACGTGGCCAGAGTTAATTTAAAACAGAAATTTGACCTATTAGATATGCAAACTTGCAAAATTCATAACTTTTAATCTACACGTCCAAATTTTGCAATTTTTATATAAATGGAATTAGAAGAACAAGTACTTTGCAACCATGCACTTTGTTTAATGTTTTGCTTCTGGAAAATTGGTTGAATTTGAAGAAACATGTGTAGGCATAATTTGAATATAAAAATTGTTCTAGAAATATTTTTAAAGTGAAATCTTTCCTAAATGGTTTAATTTGAACCTACTTACCATAGAAACCAACTTATGGATTTAAAAATATATTTTGTGAAGACCAAGAATAAATCTTTGAATAAGAGCATTTCTAGTCAAATAAAAATAATGTTTATGTGTTAAAAATACTTTTTGAGTAAAACCTTTGGAAAAATGATTTGAGTTAAACTCTCTGACCCTAAACACCAAGTTTGAGATTTAGAAATATATTTGATGAACCCTATAAAATTATTAGTTTGCAAAAAGGCATTTTTAACAACATAAAATATCACTTTGGTATAAAATTGGTTTATGGGGTGAAACCTTTTGCAAATGGTTTTAACACTTTTCTAAATGACCAATATGAGCTTTAAAATGTTTAGAGCCTAGTAGAAACCACTTTTCCAAATAAAACCATCTTTTGCATGCTTGCACGCATGGCCATGTTTTTGTTATTTTATGTGGTGAAATGGTTTGAATGCTAGTTGAATACGTCTTTGCTTGATTGAATTGTAGTGAAGTTAGAAGAGTGTGATATTTGCAAGATCAAGAAGTGAACCAATATTCTCTACTAAAAAGGCAAGTGACACTATCATCCAAGTCCTACTATTTTCATTACACTTAGTGGATTTTTGTAACATGCATGATAGGACTACTATATTTTATGCTATGCTAAATCCTATTAGGATATCCTTATATCTTCCTTAGTGAAAACATTGTAGTTGTAGTATGCTTAACCCTGCTATATATTTGGGATGGGATACATGATATGTTTATATGAAGTGTTGGAAGGAGTTTTCCAATTTCTCAAAGTAAAACTTGATGGTGACAATAAGGGATTAGAGGCACTTGGAGTTTTCCAAGGAGTTCAGAAATATTTGACAAAAGATCAAAACTATTTTGAAAAGATAGGATAAAACTATTTTGCTTTCTGCAAATGAGCCTAAACCCTACTTAGCCAATTATGCATATATTGATAGGATCCAACTTATTTCCACATAGTAGTGAAACTTTCCAATACAATTCAAATGTATTTACCCTTGTGGCTGTAACTTATTATGTTGCAGGTTTGATTGATGTTAGTGAAGTGTGTTAAATAGGATTACAAGTCTACAACCAACATGATTGCCTATGGCACTTTGAAGATGAAGGACTCCATACTATATAGTTATTTCTGCTGCATTGTAATGAGATAGCCAAATGAGCTATGTAACATGTAATCAATTATTTTATTCCTAGTTATAAAGTTGTATTATGACCTTTTTTTCTTGATATTACATCTTAAACTGTGGATGCTAGCTATTGATCCAGGGACTAGCATTAAAAACATAGGGATCTCTACCTTATCAGGTTGGGACCTCTACAGATAGATATACTCTGGGCCCTCTCGGTGGAATGTCATCCAATTATATTGCAAGCATGTGACTAGCTCACAAGGGATCACATATCACGGGAATGATAAAAGAGTACTTAGCGGTAACGAGGTTGAACTAGGTATGCAGACATACCGACGATGAGACCTCGGATAAGTGAACTATCACGAGACAAAGGGAAATTGGTATCGTATGTAAATGGTTCATTCGATCATGAAGTAATTGTAGAAATATGTGGGAGACATATAAATTTCCAGATTCCTCTATTGGTTATTGATCAGAGAAGAGTCTCGATCATGTCTGCATAATTCACGAACCGTAGGGATACACACTTCAGGATTAAATGTTGTTTAGTAGATATGGAATGTGAGTAAAGAGACCGAATGTTGTTCGGAGTCTTAGATGGGATCTGGGATATAACAAGGAGATCCGGAATGGTCCGGAGAATTAGATTCGTATAAGGAAAGTCCAATTCAGGAGTTCGGGAATGGTTCTCGTGTTTTCATTGGAATGTTCTAGAAGGGTCTAGAAGGATCGCCCCAGAAGGGCAAGGGTACATGGATGTGTCATGAAAAAGTGGAATGGTTGCATCATGTCCTAGGTCACTTTGCTAGACACTTGGAAGTGAGAAATCAAACTCTAATTTGAAAGTTAAAAGGGCAGTTTGAAAAAGTCAAACTGGGACAATATTTCCAAGTGGAGGGAGAAAAGGATTTCTACCTAAGGAAGGAATCCTCCCTCTCCCTTGGGCCGGCCACATGAAGTGGAGTTGTGGGAGTACTCCCTGACCCATGGCGCCTCCCCACCTATAAAAGGAGGGGTAGGGCGCCCCTTGCCTACAGAAGAAACCCTAGGTTGGCCGCCACCCCCCTCTCTAGTTGCGGCCAATCTAGATCTCCACTAAACCGCTACCAACTAGCTAAACCCTAATTGCTAGCTACCTTTAAACCTCGGCCTATATACCCTAGATTGCCGGGGCTCCCTCTACTCCACCATACCCTCTCCGGCTTAGGCGAAGCCCTGCAGGATCTCCCCTCTACTTTCGACACCACGTCGTCATGCTGTCGGAATCGCGAGGAGAGAGCTACAACCTCCGCTGCCTGCTGGAACAAGGGAGAGGAAGGTCTTCATCGAGTAGCGTATGTGTGACCGACTGCAGGAGCGCTGCCGGAACGCGACGCCGGAAGGATCGTCTACGCGATCTTGAGATCAGCAAGTGAACGACTACATCACCCACGAGAATCTGCTCTCATTAACCGCTTTGGATCTTCGAAGGTTAGTACTCTATCAACTTGTTGCACCGATCTAGTAGATAGATATTGGACTTATCATAGATTAGATCTTGATTGTGTGTTCATGCGGTAGAATTTTTTGTTTTCCATGCTACGAACCCCTACAGAAGGGTGATGCGATCGAGGCGCTAGTCATAGGAACGAAGAAGAGGAAGGAGGACGACTCCGCCGCAGCCACTGAAGGACCATTCGACGCGCCAGTCGAGGCGCCTATTAGAGCCCCTGCTCCTTTGGAGGCTGATGAGGTCACGGGCTCGCAGCTAGGCGAGTCGGCCGCGCTGGCTGGGTTGTCGACGCCTATGATTAGCGCCCCGACAATGACGGCTGCGACATTCAGTCGCTTCATGGCGAAGGCCTCCGCTGCGGTGACGGGGACATAGTTGCCTTAGGTGCCTAAGGTCATAGATGGAGACACTAAGCACGACACAGGCGGACGTCGTTTGTATTACCGTCGGTGGACGCGATCGAGCTCCACAAGATGCTAGGTGCTTCTATCCAGGTATGTCCAGTCCCCAAGGATCTAGTCGCTGAATTTCAGCGGCTAGATTCTTTTATCTTTTTGCTGTCCAGTCCCCAAGTGTCTAGTCGCTGGATTTCAGCAGCTAGGCACTTGGAACTTTTGCTATCTAGTCCCCGAGTGGCTAGTCGCTGAATTTAGCGGCTAGGCACTTGGAACTTTTGCTATCTAGTACCCGAGTGCCTAGTCACTGAATTTCAGTGGCTAGGCACTTAGAACTTCTGCTTGTTGCTTATGTGTACTTTCCATTCGATGGGCCTTAAAAAGGAGTCGTCAGAGCGTCAAGACGCGAAGGAGAACCTAGAGTGCGACCTGTGGGCCGCACAGGAGGTTAACCAGCAGCTGCAGGCGACTGCGGGTGAGTGTTCGAGCTTTCGCTGGTTTTTTGGTCTTGTTTTGTGGAATTCTTACTGTGATTATTCTTTGGTAGGGGACCGCTCTGCCACAATCACTAGGTCCCATGAGGGGTATGTTCCAGCCTCCCGAGCTAGAGAATGCGAAGTAGTTATTGGCCGCCGTAGAAGAGCAGATCACCGCATTGACAAAGGAGCTGGAGACCACAAAGGTGGAGGCGACTTCATCTGAGGAGAGGCCAAAGCCACTGTCATCATGGTGGAGGGTGAGAGGAAGGTCTCTGATGCGTTGGTTGCTGGTCTGTAGGGGCGATATTGACTTGTTATTGTTGCAGGGGCGATATACAATGGAGATCCCGAAGTGTAGACGTACGACGCCAAAAGATGCGTGACCATGTTGGTGGAATCGGCCACCCTCTTGGCAGCGTGCATCCGGGCCATTCTCCAGGGTATCTCGCCCACTGAAGTGATCCCTAGCGGGTTAACGGAGGTGTGGTGCTACCTCGAGGAAGCGCCAGCCATGGTCGACTGGATGGCTCGATCGGCCTTTCACCATGGGGCCGCGACTGCGGTGAGTCTTGGACTCGTGCTCTTGCCCGACGCCTTCAACCTTGACAATGTCACCAGCGGGTACCCCTTGGCGATTGGCTCGGTGAATATCTCGGAGGTGCTAAAGCTGATGGCCTGGGCGGCTCCTTACGCCGAGCAAGTGTTGGCGATGGGCGACTTGCTACCGTACCAGGATAAGGTGGTGGTGCCAAATGATGCCGAGCCGCAGCATCGTGACCTGAAGTCGGAGCATCCCTTTTGGTCGGCTATGGCGAAGAGCTTGACGACCTACCCGGCGATCCAGTGGGATCCCTTCATCCGTGTAAGGGGTGCTGGCGGCGCATCCTCTTCAAAGCCTGCATAGTAGATAATTTTGTTGGGGCGCCTTGTATTAGTACTAGAGACTTGATCTATGTATTAATCCTTGAATGCGAACAATATTTTGTTGCTAAGGGAATGAAAAACGTTAGTCGCTATGTGATATTTGGTGGATTTCATTTGGTGTGCGAATACCTGAATGCATACGCCCTTTAATGGGGTTTTCCTCACATGCGTGCAAGTTTGATTATGTTAGTCTGTTAGTTTATTCAGAGTCAACTCACCGTGTCTCGTGGAGCCAGTCGCTTGGAGACCCCGAGGGGTGCTCTATATTTGGCTTTTTCCCCATATGCAAGTGGGGTCGGTTAGGTGAGTCCCCGAGCGTGGTAATTAGTCATTCTAGTCGCAAGCCCAAGGTATGTGAGGACATGGTATGTTGTTTGTAACGTGCCTCTCCACCTGGCTCGGAAATCCCGTCGCATGGAGAATCCAAGATACGCTCTTATACTTGGTGTGTTCTCGAGCCACGTGGGTTTGGACTTGGGCAAGTCTCCGTGCGTGGTACTTAACCATTCAAGTGGTTGTACGTGAGGATGTGGAGGACTGGTTGCTATATGAAGCATGTACGGTTGTCTTGGCCCGGCAGATGATACGCCGTAAACATATCTATAATTTTTTATGTTCCATGCTTGTTCAGTATCTACTTTGCTTTGATTTATCTACACTTTGAGGTATTTTTATATGTTTTCTGGTACTAACCTATTAACAAGATGCCACAGTGCTAGTTTCCCGTTTTCTGCTATTTTTGGTTTCAGAAAGCTAAAAAATGAATATTCTAGGAATTGCACGGGACAAAAGCCAACGTTAATATTTTACCCAACACGACACGAAACCACGAAGCAAAGATGGAGGAGGACACCAGGGTGGACACACCCTAGGTGGGCGCGAGCTAGCGCTGGTGGCGCACACAGGGGGTGTGGTCCCCCTGGCCCTCCACCGACCTTGCCTCCTTCGCCTATAACAAGCCTCCGACCCAAAAACCATAAATCATCGACCATAAAACCACGAAAAGTCCCCCTGTGCTGCCGCCACCGAAGAGGAGATTCGGGGGACAGAAAGTCTCTGTTTCGGCACCCAGCCTGGACGGGGAAGTGCCCCCGGATCCATCTCCATCAATCTCCACCACCATCTTCATCACCTTTGATGATTCCCATGATGAGGAGGGAGTAGTTCTTCCTCAAGGTTAAGGGCTCTACCGATAGCTATGTGTTCATCTCTCTCTCTATGCATGATCATATTTTGATCATGAGCTTTGTAATCAAGTAGATCTACTATGTTACTCAAGTGCTTTAATATATCTCTGCTCTCCCCACGTGTGTGAAAGTGACAATGTGCACGCCGTGGTGGCACTTAGGCTAGAGTCTACATAAATACTCAAGTGCTTCAATAGATCTCTGTTCTCCCCACGTGTGTGAAAGTGAAAATGTGCACATCGTGTGTGGCACTTAAGCTAGGTTACATATATATATATCATGAGTATATTTGGAGTTGGATGTCTCTTTAAAATTGTGGTGTTTGTTGGAACCATCTAGTGCTCAAGATGATAGTGTGGCGTTATCTATATTGGGAAAGGCAGACTTTGATGTGTGTTATTATAGCCCTACCATGGATTAGAGTGTCCAACTAGAGAGTAGTTAAGAGTAGTATCATGAAGAGAATATTTTTTTATGAGAGTGTTCACTAGTGAAAGTATGATCCCTAGGCCTTGTTTCTAAACATTGAAACACCATTCACAACAAGATCTGTTACATGTTTGCTTGCTTCCATTCTTTTCCTTCCCGTCAGAAGCTCTTTTTTGGCACCGTTACCACTTATAATCATCCATATCACTTGTATTTCACTATGTCTTCGCCGAACTAGTGCACCTATACACCTGGCAAGTGTATTGGGTGTGTTGGGGACACAAGAGACTTCTTGTATCTTGATTGCAGGATTGCCTGAGAGGGATACCTTTGACCACTTCCTCCCCGAGTTCGATAAACCTTGGGTAATCCACTTAAGGGAAACTTGCTGTTGTTCTACAAACCTCTGCACTCGGAGGCCCAACAACTGTTTACAAGAATAGAAGTGCGTAGACATCAAGCTTTTTTCTGGCGCCGTTGCCGAGGAGGTAAGGTAAAAGGTACTCACATCCTGCTGGTGTGCGGGTGCTCGAAGTTATTTCCTTTAGATTCTGCAATTTTTTCTTTTTGTTTCTTGTTTTCACTAGTTAGGCTTAATGGAAAACAATAACAAAATTAGAGAGCTCTATAGTATTTATCTTGAGTTAGGACATGAGGTGTTTGAAGAGAAAATTAAAAAACCTATGGAACTTCATTTGCATGCTAATAGCGATGTTATTAGTATGAATTCTTTGAACACCATTATTTCTAATCCTATGGAAACGTCTATGCTTGGGGAAGATAGTTTTTATGAAAATGATCTTTTTAGTTCCTCATCTTTGGAAGATAGCTATTCTATTGCTTATGATGATACCAAACCTCCAATATATTATGATTACAATGATGGATATGATATTTTTATTCCACCCACTATTGAGGAGAAAATTAATTGTGATTACAATATGCCTCCTATATTTGATGATTATGGTGATGAGAATAATAATGATAGCTAATTTGTTGAATTTTCTCCCACTATGATTAATAAGAATGAATATGCTTATGTGGAGAGTAATAATTATTATAGTCATGTGGCTCGTGATAAGAATTTTTTATGTGATAGTTATATTGTTAATTTTATTCATGATGCTACTAAAATTTAATATGAGAGAGGCAAACATGGTCTTATGCATCTCAACAATATTAACTTTCCCCTCTTCATGTTGAAAGTCTTGAAGTTGCACTTGTTTTTTTTCCTATGCTTGTTGCTTTGTGCTTTCATGATTGTTTCTTTACAAGATTCCTATGCATAGGAAGTGGTTTAGACTTAAGTGTGTTTTAAATTTGCTTTTTGATGCTCCCTTTTACTTCAATTCATATTTCTTATGTGAGCATCTTCTCAAATTATCAAGCCTAACTTAAAGGTGTTAAAGAAAGTACTTATTGGGAGATAACCCAATAGTTTTCTTGAGTCTCGGAAGTTATTACTTTTGTAATAACCTCTCTTTATCCTTTTTGTGTTGTTTATCCTTTATCTTTATCTAATGAGAGGGATGTAAAGATTTGGGGAGTTGCTGTCCCGAAATAGATTTTTGTGCTTCACTATAAACATTCGTGAAAAATATCTGTAAGTTGGATTGAGCTGTAATTTTCTGAATAAATCTCCCAGTATGTTATCTAACTTTAGTTAGTTCAACACTTTTTGATTTGAGCAACAGAAGGTGTTCGAAAAAATTGGTTTCTACCTGCTAGTCTGTTTTGACAGATTTCTGCCATTATTTGCATTTGCTTCTTATTTATTCCTTTTTGGTTTATTTTTGGGAAATTGAGCTTTTTTGAGGGTTCTTTTTGGGAAATTGAGCTTTTTGGGAAATTAAGCTTTTTTGAGGAAATTGAGCTTTTTTGACAGTAGCTTGTGTTTTTAATGAAAGTTTTGTTGTTTTGAAACTAAACCCAAAGGTTTGTTATCTTTTGAATGCACTAATGTTGCTAATGAAGATTGTTTGAAGTTTTGTATGAAGGAAAATTTTTAGGTGTAGAGAAAGAATGATGTAATGAGATGAAGAATGGACAAAAGCTAAATCTTGGGGATGCCACCCCGTGTCACCCCAAGAAATATTCATGAGGTACAAGTGTGAAGCTTGGGGATGCTCGAGGTATCCCCTCCTTCATCAATAAAAACCTCAGGTCTCTTTCTACACACTTTATTTTTATTGCTTCATGCAATATTGTGTTGTTCTTGGAGCGTTTAGTTTTTGGTTTTAGTTTTCGTTTGCTTGGTTTGCTGCAATAAGTTGTTTTTATTACAACACACTTCTTTTGGAGAGAGACACACTCTGTTTTCATTGCCTAGAACACTCTAGTTTTCACTCTTATTGTTCTATGAGTGTTCTCTTTTGCTAGCACTGTGTTTAGCCTTAGTTTTCTTGTGCTTTCATCTTATAACTTTTTAGTTCTTATTTGTGGATTTCTGAGACTTACTCACTGATCTTTATTGATTATTATCTTTGTGAGTTGTTTCAAATAAGTTGATTGGTGTTGGAAAAAGAGTAGAAAGTTTCATGCTTAAGTGGTACAAAGGGAGCTTGTTTTGACTGTGACTTAGACTTTATCATGTCATGCTAGATGTTGTTTTGACCTTATGATTAGTGATTATTGTTGTAGCATGACTTGTTCCAAAAAATTGAGATTGTGTCAACACTCGTATTTTTAATCCCACATGCCTATTATGCCATACATTGCAAACCCAGGATTACCATTTTTGCGAGACATAACAGATTGGTACCATAGTTCATCATCCATTAGAAACCATAATAAAGGTCTTACAAATAAAGGATCTCATGATCTAGTCTTAATACAATCAATGCACGGGAAATATAATAAGGTTAGCGGGTCGAAGCTCCATCTTTCGGGTCACAGGCAATATTGACGATGGGAGATGATCCTAGTTGTCATAGACTTACTGCTGTCCATCATCCTGGTAGTCCTCTTCATAGTATGGCCATAGGAATAGCCAGGTACAAAGCCATGAGTACTCCTTAAGTACTCACAAACTAATACTAACAAGTAAGGTAGTTCGAGTAGGAATCCTAAGATCTAGGTTGTTTTGCAAAAATCCAGGTTTATCTCTAAGTGAGTTTAGAAGTAAAGAAAACTAACTTAATGTTTTACAACACCTAAGTGGGAACTTAGTTTTCATGTTCACAACCCTTTGTGGTCAAGTCAAAGTCATAGTTCATTTCACAAGTCATTTTGAAAACATCTGACGACAGAACAGTATGGCCACTCCAACTGTTCAGAACCACGGACGAGGATATTCGAATAGTTTGACACTCTACAGAGATTGTACACTTTCACCACAACATTCGATACATCCCTCAGGAACAATCCTGAATGACCATACTCAGTATGCGGATAATCAATCCTAACCTTTCAATTACACACCCTAGTATAGGCACCTCCCCTATGATTATGGCCTCCCAACCATGACCATCTGTCGTCTTGGGAACTGCACAGGTGGACAATCATCACGAGGTAGCCTCAGCTCAAACCTCTTCCACAATGGAACCCATACTAAGATATATAAACTTCTAGTCAAGCCCTACCCAAATTCGGGTATTGTGGTTCTATGGTAAAATTGGAATGGTATTGCATCCGAACCCAACCATCAATTTTATAAAGGGCTAAGGCTCATGCCTCAACATTTTCATCATCAAATCATCTGGTGTTCATAACACATGTCAAAACATCTCATTATAATGACTCATCATTCCAAGGTTTTCATAATCATTTTAACCAAGTATTCCCATCTAAAGTGATCAACTTTTATACTTAGCACTAGCCACTAATATTGAGGGTAATCACTAATGAGGGGTGTTAATCAAGTGTGTCTATCCAAGTCTAGATCTCATGCCTTAGTATGACATCTAGTTCCAACTAACTTAGGCCAAGTTTTATGCTCTTTATGCTACCTATAATATCTTTACAACACTCACAAAACACTAACTAAAAGTAATAAATAACTTTGATAAAGAAATAAAAGAATAAAGCTTGCAAGTAAATCTTGGATTTTGTATAATCAAGGTTGCATAACCAAATATGCATAAGGCCTCTAGTTTGCATAGTTATCATGCAAGTGTTAGCTTGCATAGTGTAGCTTGCCTTCATTGGTGCAATGGTTGAAGTTTTCTCATTCTTCTTCATAGTACTCCTCCTCATAGCCTTGGTCTGTACTAGCATCTATAAATAAATACGAGGTACACAATCATCAAACAATATTTAACTACTTATGTTTGGCACACAAAAGTTCACACTAGATGATCTAGCATCATCACAATCATCACATGAAATAAAGACATAGTCTTATTTATTTTATTTTAGAAAAGTAATTTCTACTCATTGAAAACTACTTATGATTTAATATTATCCAATTAAAATATGAGATCATGTTGACACATGTCATCACCAAATATTTATACTTGGGAATCTGATTTAAAGTGGTGTCACAATTTAATAAGTTTTAACATTATTATTTTAAATAATTAAAGTGACTAGAAATGCCTATGTAGAATTCTTTTAATACTTTTCCAAAATCACTACATGTAAACCCAAATATTTTTACATATTCAGAAAGATCTTGTCAAATGTGATTTTTAAGAGTTAGAATCAACTCAAAAGCATTTATGGTTGGTTTTTGAAAAATGTTCGAATGTGTAAAGTCTTTATTTGTTATTTTTACTATTCGTGATGTATAATTCCAAATGGTTTGAATCGAACGGGCTTGGATTGATAATTTCAATACCTTTCTATCATAATTGGTTTCATGCAATTTGGTTCCGTAAAACTCTTTGAATGCCTTTTGAATCTACTAACTAAACTAGAGTTTGAATAAATTAGAAAAATATTTATTTGGATCTACCGTGTTGCGTGGGATAGCTAAATGGGCCGGCCCACTACACAGCGCAGCGCCCGGTCTTCACTTAAAGGGGATGTCCCACCTGTCAGTGAGATAGCGGCTCCCAAAAGGGTATCTACGAAACTGGGCCGTTAGATTAGATTGGAATCCAACGACCACATCTCGTCTTCCTCTTCGAACAGTGAACGGTGAGATGAAACCCTAGCAGGGTCGGGGAGGGGTGCGAGCGGATCACATGAGCTCCGGTGGTGCTCGGGGATAGGGGCAAAAGAACGAGGTGGCTCTGGCGGTTCTCCTAGTACCGGCGACATCCCCGGAGATGGCTTGAATCATCGGCACCCTTCTCCTCCTTCCACGGCGGTCTTCGATGGAATTGGGGAGATACGGGCAGCGGCTTGCTTTGGTGGTGCTCTGGAAGGTTTTTGAGGATGTGTGGAGGAGAGGGGTGCGGTTCTCGGTCACAGGCGTGGCCTCCATTTATAGCCGAGCGAGAGGGGCAGCGCGGAATGGGCAGAGGCTGTCGGGGATGGTGTCACTGTGTGCTATCGGCATGGAGGAGGGTCTAGGCTGGTGCGCATTCGCCTGGAGAATATCACGGGCATCATGGATCAGTAAATGGAGGCCTGCAGCGGTCGGCAGCTTCGGTGCACGTCGATGGTGCTGCCGGTGAACTTCGCAAGGAATAGCGGCTATGGGGCACGGTCGAGGGAACGGGCATGTCTTTTGGTCTCCTGGGACACTGGTGATAAGGTAGGCTGGCGGAGGAAGCGAGGCAAGGTCGGGTGGAGCGGGGACAGGCGTGAACGGCGGGCACGCGCGTCGGCATGGCAGACACGGCTCAGGAACGATGTTCCCGGCTTCTCCTCTCTCTGTCCTTGAGCTAGGGCTGGTCTGAAGGGGGAAGTGGTGCACGAGCAACGTGCTAGGCATGGTAAGCGAGGCTGGCGATGCTTGTGTCGTGTTGTCGACGGTGGGGGTGACAAATGTACTCAGCCATGGTGGCCTTGACCATTTGGTCGTGTGGGGTTGGCCGTGAAGGTACAAGGTGGGAGGTATACTGGGAGTGTTGTGGATGCTGCAGAGGGAACCAGTTTGGCAAGAACACTGACCAATATAGTGTTTGTGGATTTTGCCAGATTTGTGCATAGAAGGTGTTTGACAGAATGGCCGCATGAAATTTAGTTTGGTATTTTTGGATGAATTTTGGTGAGTGTTCTGGTCACATGCTTGGTAGTATCTGGTTGCTTTGGTTTGGCAAGGTGAACTGGTTTGAGTGGTTTTTGAGAAATGGTGCTCTTAGTACCTATTAAGGATTCAATTTTGAATTGTCATTTGAATAGATTTTAAATCTGTTTCTATTGGTTTGTAAAGTGGGCTTGGGTTCACCTTTACTTGGTCCAGCAAGGGTGAAAATAGGGATTTTTTTCTGTTATAAAAATTGGACTAGGAACACCCAAACTAGTCTAGTGGTTAACTTTGGTTAAAATGACCATTTGCTCATATGTCTTGTTTTTTATTTTCTCTTCATTTGATTATCCTTGGAAATGATCTAGATGATGTTGTTTTCATCTTTAAACCAATCCTTATCATTCATAGCAATCAAACATGGCATTGCAAGCATTCATGCATTCAGCACACACACATGCATTTATATTAATTTTAATAACAAAAGTTTTTGTTAGCCCTAAATTTGGGTGATTGGAACTTGATAATCTTGATTAATATTTTTGGGATGTTATAGATTTCTTAATGTTCCTTGAAAGAATCATGTGTTGTTTTAGCATACAAAAGCATAGTATTGTGGTATTATGCTTTGATGCTTTATTTGGGTTGACTTGGCACATGCTCATACCATGTTATGACTATGAACTAGTCACCTTAGCCTCTATGATCATTTAGTTTTTTACTTGTGGTACCACTTTATGATTTGATTAGTAATGTTTTGTCGCCCTGCATGATTATGGCCATTATTGCTCTCTTAGTTGGTCGCTCCCAGTCTTTTCCTAGCCTCCACTTGTATGAGTAAGCTCTACTCATGCATCCAACTCCCAATAAACCAAGTTATTCCAAAGTGTCCACTATAAATTCCTATGAATGGTGTGTTACACCATTCCAAGTATATTCTTGTTTTCATCTATCTTCCAAAAAAAGGATTTTTTATGTGAAAACTTAGTGATTAAAGCTCTCACGATCTTGATGGCACACTTTATTTTTCTTGCCCCTAATAAACTTGAACCATTGTGTCATCTATGTTGTATATGCTTGCACTTATACATTGGAATTAGCAAAACCATGCTGTCATGGGGAACACTTTCAACATTGCACTTGTACTTTGTACACAGTTGATATCATGCTCTTTTGTCTATGGATGTCGTTGGTGTGAAATGAAAGGGGAGCTTGTAAGTCCATGGAGTTATGTATGTGTGTTAGAGAAACGCCTGGGCCGCTAACATAATCCATGCCTAATCATTGTGGGAACTTGCAGCATCACCATAATGACATCTATGAAACATTCTTCTTATAAAAAAATAGATAGAAAAAAAGAGATTGAGAAAAATTAAAAAAATATGAGAAAAGAGGAAAGAGAGAAAAAAGCACCATATTCCCATGGTAAATAAGAAAATTACTGAGATGTTCATTGTCTTCTTGCCTTGTCATTTTATTATGGGATAGCTCCTGTATCATGTGCAAGGGGTACCCCGTTGGCGGTTCTCTATGATACACATGTACTTACTATGACAAGAACTTGCAAGTAACTAAACTTGAGTAGCATGAGGAGCGGCCCTCGTATTCAAGGACATGAGATTGCCAACTTATACTTTGTGAAGCATATACTCCATAGTTTGTTCACTTTAACCTTAATCACTTCAAGATGCTTATGATAGGGGCAATGAGAGCTAAAGGATAAAAAGTACCATAATTTTTGGAAGCTCTTTTTGAGAATTGAAATCCCTGCTTCCCTTTTGTGAAGGGCCTTTCTTCCACTTTTATATTGAGTCTCCACCTTCTATCCTTAGGCACCAATTAAGAGAGCATAGTTGCCATTCTTAGTTCTATGTGCATTATCCCAAAACTTATTGATTGATTCATAATGTTGATATTGCTTGTTCTTGAACTATTTGTTTCTAGTCACTCTTATGAACTTTGAAGGTATCCTATGCATCTATTTGCTACTCCATGAGGGACAAGCTAAATGCCACTATGCTATGTTTTCTATATGTGAAACAAACAAACGTATTTCAATGTGTTGTTATTCATGACTCTTTGTTTGTATCCTTTCATGATGCATGCATAGTTACTTTGTCTTATTGTTAGAACTTCTTCTTTCATGATCATGTTTAGAGTTCTTTGATCTCAGCTTTGAATGCTTGCAAATGGTTTGATCTTTATTTTGATGGTGCATGTCACCTCAAAATATTCTTTTTATCACTTACATACTCGAGGACGAGCATGAGTTAAGCTTGGGGATGCTTGATACGTCGTAAACGTATCTATAATTTTTGATGTTCCATTCATGTTTAGTATCTACTTTGCTTTGCTTTATCTACACTTTGAGGTATTTTTATATATTTTATGGTACTAACCTATTAACAAGATGCCACAGTGCTAGTTGCATGTTTTCTGCTGTTTTTGGTTTTAGAAAGCTAAAAATGAATATTCTTGGAATTGGACGGGACAACAGCCAAAGTTAATATTTTACCCGACAGGACACGGAACCACGAAGCAGAGATGGAGGAGGACACCAGGGTGGCCACACCCTACGTGGTCACCGGCCATCCCTGGTGGTGCCCACAGGGGGTGTGGGCCCCTTGGCGCTCCACCAACCTTGCCTCCTTCGTCTATAAGAAGCCTCTGAGCCAAAACCCTAAATCATCAACCAGAAAACCATGAAAAGTTCCGCTGCGCCGCCGCCATCGAAGGGGAGATTAGGGGGACAGAAAGTCTCTTTTCGGGCACCCTTCCAGGATGGGGAAGTGCCCCCTGATCCATCTTCATCGATCTCCACCACCATGTTCATCACCGTTGCGGATTCCCGTGATGAGGAGGGAGTAGTTCTTCCTCGAGGCTAAGGGATCTACCGGTAGCTATGTGTTCATCTCTCTATGCATGATCATATTGTGAGCATGAGCTTTGTAATCAAGTAGATCTATTCTGTTACTCAAGTGCTTTAATAGATCTTTGCTCTCCCAGTGTGTCAAAGTGACAGCGTGCACGTCGTGGTGGCACTTAGGCTAGAGTGTACATAAATACTCAAGTGCTTCAATAGACCTCTGCTCTCCCCATGTGAGTGAAAGTGACAGCGTGCACACCGTGTGTGGCACTTAATCAAGGTTACATATATATATCATGTGTATATTTGGAGTTGGATGTCTCTATGAAATTGTGGTGTTTGTTGGAACCATCTAGTGCTCAAGGTGACAGTTTGGGGTTATCTAGATTGGGATAAGCGAACTTTGAGGTGTGCTGTTATAGTCCTACCATGGATTAGAGTGTCCAACCGGAGAGTAGTTAAGAGTAGTATCCTGAAGAGAATATATTTATATGAGAGAGTGTTCACTAGTGAAAGTATGATCCCTAGGCCTTGTTTCTAAACATTGAAATACCATTCACAACTAGATCTGTTACATGTTTGATTTCTTACAGTCTTTTCTTTCCCGTTAGAAGCTCTTTTCTGGCACCGTTACCACTTATAATCATCCATATCACTTGTATTTCACCATCTCTTCACCAAACGAGTGCACCTATACACCTGACAAGTGTATTGGGTGTGTTGGGGACAGAAGAGACTTCTTGTATCTTGATTCCAAGATTGCTTGAGAGGGATACCTTTGACCACTTCGTCCCTGAGTTCGATAAACCTTGGGTAATCCACTTAAGGGAAACTTGCTGCTGTTCTACAAACCTCTGCACTTGGAGGCCCAACAATTGTCTACAAGAATAGAAGTTCGTAGACATCAGCGGGCCAATCGAGCGGGGCGACTCCGATGGTGGCTCCGGGTTAGCGTTTTCGTGGACGAGCAAGGCCTGAATACATTCGGTGCCCTTGTGCTGCACTAATTAGCCATGCCGGTCGCTCAACCAAGGGTTGACTTCCGTGGGTAGCGTGTTGCTAAAATTACGAGTGCGATTGGCACAAGAGTTAGGCGAGTAGGCACAATTTGTACGAGTTAAGTTTATTGTATTGCATGGTGAGGGGAGTACAAGTTGGAGTTCTACGTGTACAACTTTCGTAGGTTCCACGACCGCTTGACATCAATTTGACCGTCACCTCGAACGTCTATTAGGTAGTAGGCGTCATTGCCGAGTACTCTCCCTATGGCGAATGGTCCCTCCCATGGGGAGAGAGTTTGTGCATGCCCTTCTTGTCCTAGATTAGTCGCAGGATAGGTCGCCTTCCTACAAGGTGTGAGTCCGGACTCAGGGGCTGTGGTAGTGGCGGAGTCCCTGCTGGTAGATGGCGGTGCGGGAGCGAGCTAGGTCGCGTGCTTCATCGATCTGGTCGACCCAGTCTTGGCGTGGGAGCTCGTTGTTGGCCTCCGAAAATTGACGACCTGGGGCGAGTCATGTTCGAGGTCAGTTGGCATGACAGCCTCGACGCCGTACACATTGAATAAGGGCGTAAACCCTGTTGACCAGTTAATGGAGGTGCGGATGCCCCATATGAAGCAGGGGAGCTCTTCGACCCAGAATCCTGGAGTTCGCTCGAGGGGAACTTGCAGTCGCCGCTTGAGGCCATGGAGGATGCTTTGATTGGCGCATTCAGCCTGGCCATTTGACTCCGAGTGGGTGACTAAGGTGAGGTCGAGCCGTATTTTGTGCGTCTCGCAGAATTCAGCCATGGATCCCTTTGTGAAGTTGGTGCCATTGTTCGTGATGATGTTGTGCAGGAATCCATAGCGGTAGATGAGCTCACAGAGGAACTTAGCAGCGGTCTTACCATCACACTTTCAGACTGGCTTGGCCTCGCCCCACTTGGTGAATTTGTCGACTACGACCAGGAGGTGGGTGTAGCCAGAAGAATCCTTTTTGAAGGGACCTACCATGTCCATGCCCCACACGGCGAATGTCCAGGTGATGGGGATCGTCTTGAGCGCCGAGCCCAGAATGTGCGTCTGGTTTGCGTACTTCTGGCACCCGACGCAATGTTGGACGATATCGACGGTGTCGCCATGCGTGGTGAGCTAGTAGAAGACATGTTACATGGCCTTGGAGACTAGAGACCGGCGCCGGCATGGTGTCCGCAGTCGCTGGCGTGGATGTCCTGGAGAATCTTGCTTCCTTCCCCTGACTGGATGCAGCGTTGGAACACACCGGTCATGCTGTGCTTGTAGAGCTCGTCGTTGATGATGACGAAGGATTTGCAGCGTTGCACTATCATGCATGCCTCCGTTTCTTCCAAAGTAAGTGTACCTCTCTCGAGGTAGGCGAGGTATGGCACTGTCCAGTCGTTGGGCTCTGAGACCATGGCTACCAGGGCGGGATCTGGTTGTAGCTGTATCCTGACGTCGATCTCCTTCAGCATGGAGACCGAAGGCTTGTAGATGGTGTCTACGAAGATGCCCACGGGTGGAGTTTGTCGATCCGATCCAATGCGGGATAGGGCGTCAGCCTCCTCGTTCTTGTGCCTGTGGATCCACTCAATTGAGTAGCCGGCAAAGTGGCCTCCCAGCTGGTCCACCGCTTGGCGGTATGCTGCCATGGTGGGGGAGATGGCGTCGCAGCTACCAGCGACTTGTGCGGCGATGAGGTTGGAGTATCCGTAGCATTGTAGGCGATTGACGTTCATCTCCTTGTTGGCTCACATGCCTTGAAGGAGGGCCTCGTATTCGGCCATGTTGTTGGTGCAGAGCGTGAAGTCGAGGTGTAGCACGTAGCAGAGCTTTTCGCCTTGGGGGAGGTGAGTATGACCCCGGCACCGTCCACGTTCTTGTACCCGTCGAACTGGAGCGACCAGTAGTGGAGGTATGGGAGCTCTCTAGCTGTTGCGCCTCTTCCCAGTCAGCGAGGAAGTCTTCTAGGGCCTATGATTTGATCGTCTTGCGTGGCTCGTACTTGATCTTGTGGACAATGATTTCGATGACCCACTTGGCGACTTGCCCGGTTGCCTGGCGGTTGCGGATGATGTCCTATAGTGGCAAGGAGGAGAAGACCGTGATGGGGTGCTACTAGAGGTAGTGTGGGAGCCGCCACTGGGCTCGGAAGACCATGTATACCAGTTTCTGGTATTACGGGTAGCGCTGCCGTGAGTCCGTGAGGACCTCGCTAATGTAGTATAACTGGCACTGTACGGGGCTCTCCTTTCCCTCTTCTAGTCGCTCGACGTTTATCACGGCACTAACGACTCGCATGGAGGCCACGAAATAGACGAGCATCTGCTCCTTGTCGATAGGTGCGGCAAGTATGAGTGCGGCTGTTGGGAATATGCCCTAGAGGCAATCATGTATGACGATATTTCCCATTGTATTCATAAAGATATTAAGTAGTCCTTGTATAAACATCTGATGTGTATCATTGAATATGTGATTCGGTTGTGGAACTATGCATTCATGTTGTTTGTACTAAATATCCTTGGTCATTGAGGTTGTGCTAGACACACAACTTAGACCAATGTGAAAGTTGGCTTGATGACTCGGTTCCACTTGTCATGGGCATGGAGATGCTATTCCAACTTACACAGATTCAACTAAAGAGTTTAGCGAGTCGGATTGACCCATATTGAGGTAAAACGAACTAGCTTTCATTTGTATATCTCAATCAATGTAATCCTTAGACCTGAGGTTGTTGCATAGTCCGAGTTGAGGATCACCGACTTACGTTTTGTCAAACGATGATCCGTAACTGGGGAGTTATAAAGGCAGGGTTCGGGTTGACTGAGAATCAAGCTGCGTGATGTGAATAACCAAGATGGGATTTTGCCCTCCACTCAGAGAGATATTCTATGGGCCCTCTCGTGAGATATGATTCGGAAAGCATGGCCATGCACGACTCGGTTAAGTGTTAACCGAGGCGATCGACTAAGAGTTAGTCAGGTGAATCACTTATCTCGGATCGAGAAGAGAGTCGGACTATTTAAGGGATGACAAATATTCGCCTATAGTCTGACAAGGTATATCGTGAGGCAAAAGGGACTCGGACATAAGTCGCATTGGAAAGGCAAGTCGTCATGACTCTTTGGTACTTAGGAGTCGGCATGTTCTGCTAGGAGCCGCTACCGACTGATCGATTGTGAGTCGGACTCCAATCGTGTCCAAGTAGCCATGAGCCTACGGGGTCACACACTTAAGAGAAGGAGCAAGTTCGGATTGGATCTGAACATGTAATCTGGTTGGGTTGGACCTAAACCTGATTAGGACTGAGTTAGTGAGTTGGAATCACGGTGACTAGTGTTATATGGGCTTTAGTGAATGGGTCGCGCGAGCAGAGCCCACGTTCACTCCCTATATATAGTGGAGCACCGTAACCCTGAAAGGTTAATCGTTGTTCGGTTAGGTCATTCCATGTGTTGGAAACCCTAGCTCCACAGTCCCGCCAACAGAATAACCTAGCAGTTCGCCGTCGGTGCTCCTCCTTGTGCGTGTGGATACCATTAGAGGTGTTGTGCGATCAACACCAGGACGATCGGATCGTGAGGACTGCACTGCATCAACTGACGCGCTTCATCAGTAATCCGCAACTGCGCGTCTAGTGGTAAAACTCGTGGCCTTCTACCTCAGCTAGATCTTGGGATCACCACGTTAGAGGAAAAAGTTTTGTTTTATCTCTGCGTGGCCCAATATTGGTACTAGAGCGATAGCTTCTGGTTTTAGGCTCGAGATCTCGCATATGTGATATGCGGTTGGCTGTAGATGAGATCTATGTGCTGTTTGGTGGTCGATCTATGAGATAGATCGGTTTTATACAAAGTTGATTGGGTCAGCTGTACTCGGGGAATGGTAGATCTGATTTCCGTGATCATACTGCTGAGGTCATGGAACGACATACCCCTACCGGTCGGCTTCCGCCATCGGGGTAGACTGTGACACGTAAATCCAAAAGTGGTGATCGAAGATCAAAGAGTTTGATCGAATCGGAACGATGGTCGGAATCCATGTTCGGATCGTATATGAGATCTACGTTTTCGGAAATATCGTCGGGCGCTGACCGCACCCGCGAGGGGTGGTACCCCTTCGATCCCCACCCCCTATCCGGCTTCGCCCTGTCGTAGCGCCTTAGATGTCGTTGCGAGTTTCACAACGCCGGTAGATAATGTATCTATGCATAACTTGTTTTTGCAGGAAGTTGTGAATGGTATGGTTCATGTGCATGTGATCTATGTGTGTAATCCATACGTGATCTGCGAATCACGGTTTTTGTCAGTCGGCTGGAGCTTAGGTGCTGTCATTTTATTGTATAACGACCTACGTGTTGGATTCTCCATGTAATTTACTTTACTAAGCTAGTGTAGCTGTTTAGAGAACCCGGAAGGCATGCAAGGCGTTGTACATGTCGGCGACATGGAGTAAGACGGCAAGTGACAAGAGTTGGCACGAGTCAGATTACAAGCTTTGTGGAGATGGAGATCGCCATGAAGAGACCCATACCATTTCACATTATAATTGCTTTATTTTGTGTTATTGTTATGTCTCATTTTTACCTCTATTAGATAGTCGGTAAAATTTAATCCCTCAAAGAAGGTCTAGTAGGTTTTCTCGCCAGTGTTTACACCATCACAAGTCGGACATTTTTGGTAGTGGGCTCATAAAATTGAGGTGCTGCCAATTCTTTCCGACTAGGTGGGTTCGAGTCGGACTCTTACTGCGGAAACACTCAGTAAGCTAGATGGGTCTATCACAACGGTTGTGGGGCTCGGGGAAAGGTCGGATGGGAGCCGAGGCATGTGATGCCACCTGTCCAACATGAGTCGCATGAGATGCGATTGACAAGGAGTTGTCTACCTAGATCACTTGGCGGCTAGCGGTGATGCTAAAGCTCACTAGCCGACTTGCTTTTTTAGGATCCAGAATCACTAAGCAACCATCGGAGGGGTGTTGGTTCTATTGGGAGCATAAAATATTAAAATGTTTAATATGCTTGCTCTTTTATGAATACATGTCTTAAGTGTTTTGCATATTTTCTGTTGTAGATCATGGCATCAAGTAGCAGTCACTCTCAGATATCCGGTTTTGCATTGAGAACTATTTTTGAGAAAGATAAACTGAACGACACTAATTTTACCAAATGGTATCGAAATCTGAGAATTGTTCTCAAACAAGAAAAGAAGGACCATGTCCTAGACAACCCACTTCCAGATGAGCCGAATGAGAATGCGACTGTCGCAGCCACCAATGCCTACCGTCGGGATAAGGATGAGTCCACGGATATTAGCTGTCTTATGCTTGCTCACATGGAACCGGACTTGCAAAAGCAGTTCGAGCATGTTGAGGCCTACGATATGATCGAAAGCCTCAAAAGTATGTTCTAGGCTCAGGCGAAGACTGAGAGGTATCAAGTCTCTCAGGCTTTGCTGAGTTGCAAGCTTAAGGATGGTGATCCAGGAGCCTGCATGTGATCAAAATGGTTGGTTACATGCAGTCTCTGGAGAGGCTTGACTACCCCATAAGAGAAGAGTTCGCTACGGATATAATTCTGAACTCTCTTCCTAGTGCATATGGGCAGTTCATTTCGAACTACCACATGCATGGTATGGATAAGAAGCTCACTGAATTACATGGGATGCTCAAGAAGGCAGAGGCGGATCTCATGAAGGGCGCCAGTCAAGTGTTGATGGTGCAGAATAAGGCTAAGTTCAAGAAGAGTTCTTGGACTAAGAAGAAGGCTAAGTCAGGAGGAAAGCAGGCTTAGGACCCGGTCCCAAGCACTTCCTCGGGGACTAAGCCATCTCCTTCAGCCGGATCCACTTGCTTCTACTGCAAGGCGGATGACCACTGGAAGAGGAACTGCAACAAGTACTTGGCCGATAAAGCCAAGAGTGGAGGTATGACTTCCGACTCAGGTACACTTGTTTGCAATGTTATAGACATATATCTTGCTGATGCACCTAATAGTTCTTGGGTATATGATACCGGATCAGTTATTCACATCTGCAACTCGTTTGCAGGGACTGGTAAGAACTAGGAGCGTAGCAAGAGGCGAGGTTGATATTCGAGTCGGCAACAAAGCAAGAGTTGCTGCGTTGGAAGTCGGCATGATGCAACTTCATTTACCTTCCGGATTCATTATGGAACTGAATAATTTTTATTATGTTCCAGTGTTCAGTCGAAACATTATTTCTGCTTCATGTTTGATGAGGCAAGGCTATGAGTCGAATATCAAGAATAATGGTTGTTCTTTGTATTTGAATGATATGTTTCATGGCTTTGCACCCGTCCAGGACGGGTTATTTATTTTGAATCTTGATGGTGAGTCGATTTATAACATAAATGTTAAAAGGTTGAAACCAAATGATCTGAATATGACCTACTTTTGGCACTGTCGGCTTGGTCATATAAGTTGGAAACGCATGTAGAAGCTCCATGATGATGGACTCCTAACTTCGTTCGACTTGGAGCCGTTCGAGACATGCGAATCTTGCCTACTCGGCAAAATGACCAAGAAACCTTTTGCAAAGAGTTGCGAAAGGGCGTCTGACTTGTTGGGACTAGTACATAGTGATGTATGTGGACCAATGAGCACGACAGCCAGGGGTGGTTATGAGTACTTCATTACCTTCACTGATGATTTGAGTATGTATGGATATATCTACTAGATGAAACATAAGTCGGAAGCCTTTGAAAAGTTCAAAGATTTCCAGAATGAAGCACAAAATCAACTCGGCAAGAAAATAAAGTTTCTTAGGTCGGACCGAGGAGGTGAGTACATGAGCCATGAGTTTGATGACCATCTGAAAAGTTGTGGAATAGTTCCTCAACTTACTCCGCCAGGAACGCCACAAAGGAATGGTGTTTCGGAAAGGTGGAATCGGACCTTGTTGGACATGGTATGGTCAATGATGAGTCGGACAGATCTGCCTTTATCATTTTGGGGTTATTGTCTAGAAACAGCGGCGTTCACACTAAACAGAGTACCATCAAAATCTGTAGAGAAGACACCGCATGAGATGTAGACAGGCAAAAAGCCGAGTTTGTCTTTTCTTAAGATTTGGGGTTGTGAAGCGTTTGTCAAGCGACTTCAGTCAGACAAGCTTACAGCCAAGTCGGAAAAGTGTATTTTCATGGGGTATCCGAGGGAAACCTTGGGTTACTACTTCTACAATCGAGAAGAGGGCAAAGTGTTTGTCGCTCGGAACGGTGTTTTCCTTGAGAAAGAGTTTCTCAGTCGGGGAGTAAGTGGGAGCATGGTGCAACTCGAAGAAATTCGAGAGGAACCGGCTAGTAGCGAGTCGGCAAAAAACTTGGTCGTTGAGCCGTTCGTGGTAGATGAGCCGGCAGCAGCACCTGTACTACGAAGATCGGCAAGATTACGAAGTGTTCGTGATGTGTTACTGTTAGACAGTGATGAGCCGGCAAATTATTCGGAAGCGATGGTGGGATCTGATTCTGAGTCATGGCTTGGAGCCATGAGATCCGAGATAAAGTCCATGGATGAAAATCAAGTTTGGAACTTGGTTGATCTGACAGACGGTGCAAGACCCGTCGAGTGCAAATGGGTCTTTAAGAAGAAAACTGATATGGATGGAAATGTTTCAATCTATAAAGCACGCCTTGTCGCGAAGGGGTTCCGACAAGTTGAAGGAGTTGATTACGACGAGACTTTCTCGCCCGTAGCGATGCTTAAATCAGTTCGGATCTTGTTAGCTATAGCGGCCTATTTCGACTACGAGATATGGCAGATGGATTTCAAAACGGCTTTCCTTAACGGAAATTTAACGGAGGATGTGTATATGATACAGCCCGAGGGTTTTGTCGATCCGGCTAATGCTGACAAGGTGTGCAAACTTCAGAAATCCATTTATGGGTGAAGCAAGCATCTCGGAGTTGGAATATTCGCTTTGATGAGGTAGTCAAATCGTTTGGCTTCATCAAGAGTGATCATGATTCTTGTTTGTACAAGAATTTTAGTGGGAACAAAGTAAATTTTCTAATCTTATATGTGGATGACATATTACTGATTAGAAATGATGTACAGATGTTGCAAGAAACCAAGGAATCATTGGAAAGGAGTTTCTCAATGAAAGACTTGGGTGAGGCAACATACATCCTCGGAATCCGGATCTATAGAGATAGATCAAGGAGGATCATTGGATTGAGTCAGAGTACTTATTTGGACAAAGTGTTGAAGAAGTTCAACATGGAATCGTCTAAGAAGGGGTTCTTACCGATGTCCCATGGTGTAAAACTTAGCAAGACTCAGTGTCCTTCGACAACTGATGAGCGAAGTCGAATGAGTGCGATTCCATATGATTCTGCAGTCTGATCCATCATGTATGCCATGATTTGTACTAGGCCGGATGTTTCCTATGCTCTAAGTGTTGTGAGCAGATACCAGACTGATCTTGGAGAGATGAACTCAGTGTAAAGGGTTACACGAATGCGAGTTATCTTACCGACTCTGATGATTCTCGTTCGCAATCCGGATACGTGTTTATTATAAACGGAGGTGCTATGAGCTGGAAGAGTTCCAAGCAAGAGACTGTGTCTGCATCTACAACAGAGGTTGAGTATATTGCCGCCTCGGAGGCAGCAAAGGAAGCTGTTTGGATGAGGAATTTCCTCATGGATCTTGGTGTAGTTCAGGGCTCGTCCAATCCGTTGGACATGTATTGTGACAACAATGGTGCTATTGCACAAACCAAGGAACCTAGACAACACCAGAAGAACAAGCACATACTCATGCGGTACCACCTGATTCGCCAGTTCGTGGATCAGGGTGATATCAAGTTATGCAAGGTACATACGGATGCAAATATTTCGGATCCGTTGACAAAGCCGTTACCACAGCCGAAGCATGAGGCGCACCTGAGATCCATGGGCATTAGATGCTTAGACATGTGATGTCGGAATATTGACTCTAGTGTAAGTGGGAGACTGTTGGGAATATGCCCTAGAGGCAATCATGTATGATGATATTTCCCATTGTATTCATAAAGATATTAAGTAGTCCTTGTATAAACATCTGATGTGTATCATTGAATGTGTGATTCGGTTGTGGAACTATGCATTCATGTTGTTTGTACTAAATATCCTTGGTCATTGAGGTTGTGTTGGACACACAACTTAGACCAATGTGAAAGTTGGCTTGATGCCTCGGTTCCACTTGTCATGGGCATGGAGATGCTATTCCAACATACACAGATTCGACTAAAGAGTTTAGCAAGTCGGATTGACCCATATTGAGGTACAACGAACTAGCTGTCATTTGTATATCTCAATCAATGTAATCCTTAGACCTGAGGTTGTTGCATAGTCCGAGTTGAGGATCACCGACTTAGGTTCTGTCAAACGATGATCCGTAACTGCACAGTTATAAAGGCAGGGTTCGGGTCGACTGAGAATCAAGCTGCGTGATGTGAATAACCAAGATGGGTTTTGCCCCTCCACTCGGTAAGATATTCTCTGGGCCCTCTTGTGAGATATGATTCGGAAAGCATGGCCATGCACGACTCGGTTATGTGTGAACCGAGGCGATCGACTAAGAGTTAGTCGGGTGAATCACTTATCTCGGATCGAGAAGAGAGTCAGACTATTTAAGGGATGACAAATATTCGCCTATAGTTTGACAAGGTATATCGTGAGGCAAAAGGGACTCGGACGTAAGTCGCATTGGAAAGTCAAGTCGTCATGACTCTTTGGTACTTGGGAGTCGGCACGTTCTGCTAGGAGCCGCTACCTACTGATCGATTGTGAGTCGGACTCCAATCGTGTCCAAGTAGCGATGAGCCTGCGGGGTCACACACTTAAGAGCAGGAGCAAGTTCGGATTGGATCTGAACATGTAATCTTGTTGGGTTGGACCTAAACCTGATTAGGACTAAGTTAGTGAGTTGGACTCATGGTGACTAGTGTTATATGGGCTTTAGTGAATGGGTCGCGCGGGCAGAGCCCACGTTCACTCCCTATATATAGTGGAGCACCGTAACCCTGAAAGGTTAATCGTTGTTCGGTTAGGTCATTCCATGTGTTGGAAACCCTAGCTCCACAGCAATCCTGCCGCCGTAACAAACCTAGAAGTTCGCCGCCGGTGCTCCTCGTACTTGTGGATACCAGCAGAGGTGTTGTGTGATCAGCATCATGACGATCGGATCGTGAGGACTGCACTGCATCAACTGACGCGCTTCATCAGTAATCCGCAACTGCGCGTCTAGTGGTAAAACTCGTGGCCTTCTACCTCAGCTAGATCTTGGGATCACCACGTTAGAGGAAAAAGTTTTGCTTTATCTCTTCATGGCCCAACAGCGGCGAGTATCACTTCTTTGATCGCTTTTAGCGCGTCGTCCGCCTCTTTGTCCCATTGGAATGTGGGGTCCTTGCGCATCAGGCGGTAGAGAGGCATTGCCTTCTCGCCTAGCTTAGGGATGAAGCGACTGAGAGCCGCGACTCGGCCGGACAGCTTCTGGATGTCGTGGAGGCACTCAGGTTTCCCAAGTCGTGCGATTGTGTCGATCTTGGTGGGGTTCACCTCGATGCCTCGCTTGGAGATTGCATAACCTAGGAGCTTCCCGGGGGGCACGCCGAAGGTGCATTTTCCTGGGTTGAGCTTGCTCTTGTACCTCCGCAGATTTGCGAAGGTTTTGGCCAGGTCGGCGAGTAGGTCGCTCTGGCGATTGGACTTGACCACCACATCGTCGATGTAGACATGAATTTTGCGGCCAATTTGGCTCGTGAGGCACTCCTGCATGCACGGCTGGTAGGTCGCGCCAGCATTTTTGAGGCTGAACGTCATGGCAGTGTAGCTGTAGGCGTCGAATGGCATGATGAAAACCATATTCTCCTCGTCCTCGACTGCCATATTGATCTGGTTGTAACCAGAGTACGCGTCGAGGATGAACAGTGACTCTGACCCCGCGGTTGAATCGATGATATGGTCGAACGAACTGCTCCTTTGGGCAGGCGCTGTTGAGTTTGGTGTAGTTGATACACATTCTCCAGGTCTTGTTTTTCTTCATGAACAAGACTAGGTTTGACAATCACTTGGAGTACTTGATGGGCCGGATGAAGCCTGTGGCGAGTAGACGCTGCACTTCTTCAACGATTGCTCGGCAGCGCTCTTCATTGAAGGGCCGCAGCGACTGCTTAACAGGTCGCGCTTTGTGGTCAGCATTAAGCTTGTGCTCAGCAAGTTCCCTCGGGACACTTGGCATGTCATATGTCTTCCATGCAAATATGTCACGATTCTCACCGAGAAACTCAATGAGCGCACTTTGCTATGCCGGGATCATGCATGCCCCGATTGTGAATGTCTGGCTGGAGTCGCTCGGGACTAGCTCGATGGTGCGGGTGTGTGTGGCAGCTTCGAACGCTGTCTACCAGGCGTTCTCTGCGTTGGTCTTCTTCAGGATCGTGGGGTCATCCTTGTCGACTCCACTCGCGTACCTGGCGAGCTCGTCGGCATGGTTGGTTTCCGCGGCGATAACGGTGTCCGCAAGTTTGGCGCCTTTTTCCTTGCACTCCACGGCCATATCGGGGTCGCCGTGGACGGTGATGATGTCGCATGGTCTTGGGAGCTTCATCATGTTGTACGCGTAATACGGTGCCACCATGAATTTGGCGAACACTTGTCACTTCAGAACATAGTGGTAGGGGCTGCGGAAGTTCACCAGCTCGAAGACAATCCTCTTGGTGCGGAAGTTAGCGGGTGTTCCGAAGGTGACTAGCAGCTTCACCTAGCCGACCGGATACTCCTTCCGACCGAGGACGATGCTGTGGAAGGTTGTGAGGGTCGATTCGACCATCAACTACGGCAGCTGCAGCCTCCTGAACATTTCCAGGAAGAGGATGTTGATGGAGCTCCCGCCGTCCATCAGTGTCTTGCAGAGCCAGTAGTCGCCCACTCTAGGCTTAACTACCAGGCGACTCGCCCAGGGTACTCGATCCGCGGTGAGTGGTCCTCACGGCTCCATGTGATGCGCTACTCAGACCAGCTGAGCAAGCGGGGAACGTCGCCCTAGGAGACCATATCGACAGCGACTGCACAAGCGAGGACCTTCTTCTCTCACTTGGTGCCGAGCCAGGTGATGTTGTGCAGCGATCCAACGTTGTTGCCGAAGGCACCAGCATTGCTGAGGTTCCTTGGCGGGTTGTTGTTTGGGACTTCCCTTGCTCTCCTTGCCTTCTCGATCTCCTTCAAAGAATGGCAATCGGCAGTGGTGTGAGTGGCGGGTTTACCATCCCTGCTATTGTAAACACAGGGCTGGTTAAGCAGTGCTGTGGGGTCGAATTTCAGCCTCGCACGGTAGTTTGCGCTGTCGCGGTAGTTTCCTCTGCCACGGCAGAAGTTATTCGGCTCATGTGGCGCATAGCAGGCGTTGGTGATGAAATCTACTCTCCCGTCACCGTGGTGCTTTCCGGAGAGGCGAGTGTTGCTGTAGCACAATTCACGATGTCTTCCGTTGTCTTGGCCGCTTATGAAGCTGTTTCCGCCCGATTTGTCGTCGGTTTCTTGGTTCTGGTTTGCCTCCGCCTAGCTCTTGGCAATCTCAAGGAGGTCGGGGATGTTGTCGAGCGTGTGGTATATCCTCTTGATCTTAGCGACCAGGGGTTCATACCGGCACGATTTCTTGAAGAAGTGGATCACCGTGTCCGGGTGGATGCCAGAGGTGTTGATCCACATGTCCTTCCATCGCTGGACCCAATGGCGGGTCGACTCGCGCAGTCATTGGATGCATATCTCCAGGTGTTCGATGGTGGTAGCGCGGGTGTAGAAGCCCTCGAAATGCCTGAAAAAGCACTCGCGCATGTCCTCGCATGAGTCGATGTTGTCCGGGGGGAGAGTTTTGATCCATTGCCGTGTCGCTCCCTCCATCATCAAGGGGAGGTAACAAGCAGCAAGGAGGTATGTGTGGCCGGCGATTCCCATTGCCATGATGTATGTGTCCAGACACACGGTTAGGTCATACGTGGGGTCGTACTTCTCGATCTCCTTTGGCACCTTTAAATTGGCGGGATATTTCGCGCCTTGGATCATGGCTCTGAAGCACTGGGGGACAACACGACTGAGGGAGCCCCTTCGCACGTGGTTGGTGAGGGTGTACCTCAGGTCGTTGGGCTGGCGTGCTCGCCAGGTTTGGTTGTTGATGATGTGTGTCTATGCATTGATCGGTTGTCCATTGGCGGAAACCGTGTTGTTCACCGGTCGCGGGTCATTGGTGGAGAGCGCTGGATGCGCAGCCCGTGGTTGAATGTGCGGGGGCTCGGGTGGCGGGCAGTTGAGAGTGTTGGCTACCGTTGGGAGGCCGCTCAAAGACGCTCTTCTTCTGGACGAATGGGAATGCATCCGTCCCTGCGAGTCGGGTCCCGTGGCTTGCTTCTCGACAGCCCTAGCGAGTAGGGCCTAGGCATACTTAACTTGTAGGGTGCCTTATCCCGTGATGTTGAGGTTGGCGACCGCGGACTGCCCCGTGATGATGTTATCCATCAAGGTGGAATAAAGAAGGAGGGCATTCGCATCGCCTTCTTGCAGAGATATGAGGACTCTCGGCTGGTCGGGGGGAGGCGTGCGACCGGGTGGTGGTGGGGGAGACCCAGTCCCTGGTTCTCCTGGTGGTGGATGATTGCTGCCGCCGAGCGGCACGTTCTCGTAGATCGTGCGATTGGCCATGCGAGCAGGGTCGTTGTCCTCGTCAAAGTTCAAGCCATGGCCGTGAACGCTAGGGTTCAGGCACATCCTGATGCGGCGCTGGTGGTAGAGCGACAGCTCCTGCGCTGGTGCTTGCTCGTGGCGAAATTTTTCGCGCTCGGCCAGCTCCTTGTGCGCTGCTTCCTCCAGGCATAGGCGGGCTTCCTCGACCTCCGTCACCGTCACGGTCGGCGGAATTGACGTTGAGAAGGGGTCTAGTGGGGCGCTCATGCTGCCCGCCATGTAGGTCGTGATGAATCGACTGGATCTGGCGCGGAGATCGCCAGAGTTATCCGACACGGAGTCAGAGTCGAAGATCTCAAGGATGGAGGAATCCTCGAAATCCCTAGTTTTGGAGACTCGTATGATGGATCCTTTAGGTGGCACGGTGGTGATGGATCCAGCGACCGAGGCAAGGGTCGCCGAGTCGGCGTCATCGTGGAGGGTCGTGTCATCCGCGGCCGCACCAGTTTAGGCCACGTTCCTGTTGGCCGAGTCGTACTCGGAGGCAAGGCGGTGGATGGTACGGATCTGGCATTCCTCGGAGATGATGGCATCTATGATGCCGATGAAGCGGTTGATGGTGCCGACCGACATTATGGCGCTATGCATGACCTGACGTGACGCCGGGACGTAGCTGCTGGGCAAGATCTGGAGGATCTCGCCGCACGTGATCATGCAGACGGTGGCGATCGACCGGTTGATTAGCAAGTAGGGTCTCGCCGTAGAACTCGCGTCGGACTGGCCAGGCCCCATGGTGGGTGCCACTGTCATGGGAATGGCCATGGCTGATGCTACGATGGGCAGCGAGTAGTAGGATGAAGGGCAAAGACACAAGGGTTTACCCAGGTTCGCCCCCCCGGAGGGTAAAGACCTACTCCTGCTATATTCTATTATCGAGTGGTTACAATGGTGGCGAGCTCGGTGGCTAGGCAGCGAATCGATGGGTCATATGATGGAACGTGAGTACAGAGAGTACCCTAGGGAGTTTTATATAGGGATACCTCTCTAGGGTTTACAGATATACAACCGAGTTAGTTAGGGATTCGGAGGACTTTACCTAATTCGACTGGGCTTAGATACGCATCTGGGCCTCCAGCTTCCAGTTTCCAGGTCCCTCCTTGAGTCGTGATACAGTCGCCGTCCTGCAGGCCCACTCACTAAGAGCTTGATCTAGTAGGAAACGTCCTTCAAGGCATACCCCATCCAGCATATCCCCATCAGAATTGGTTAATGCGAAAAAGGTTCACACGATCACTAGTTTATCATTGAGCTAGTGGGAGTCATTATGGATCTCTATGTCCCGCTAATGATTATTGATTGGAGAGAGTATCGATCATGTCCACATAGTTCTTGAAACCATATGGAGAGACACTTAAGGGTAGTCATTTGAGTGGATAGGGAACACAAAAGAAAATACTAGACATCGCAAGAATTGTTCTAACGAATCTGCCGGTATAGTTTCGATGTATCGAAATAATGTAACAGATTAAATTGTTAATGTGTTCATTAAATGAAGTACTCATTAAATGACGTATTTATTAAATGAGTGACATTAAATTAAGTGAATTAAAATTGGTTTTAATGGAGTAACTCTTGATTTTTTGAGTGGAGAATAAATGGGAGAAATTGGAGATTAATTTTTGTGAGTGGAGAGTACACCCACATGAATGAGGGAAGATGTAGGGAAAACTCCTTGACTACCGGCCATAGGGAGGGGATTCCCCCTCCCCCTATAAAAGGAGGTGGTGTAGGCAATGGATTCGTCTCTCTTGATGTCGTCATTGAAGCGACATTCAACATTGGTGTGGGAAGAACCCCCGTTCATGTCTAGGTGATAAACACAAGGATTATTGGCAATGTAGGCCCAGTAATATGTCTTACCTGGTTGTTGATCACCTCTACCCTGGACTTGCGAAGTTCCGCGTCCTTGTCCCTAGCCGCCTCCGCTCCCTCCTCGCCCCCCAGATCTGAAAAAATCGCGTTGACAGATGCATTATCCGAATTGGGTTTATCTTCCGAGTTATTCTTGAATTTTTAAGTCCTCTGTTTTGTTTTCTTGGCCGAGTTTGGCATGGACAGGACGTTCAACAGTCCCTCTGAATCATCATCGACATCTGCATATTTTCTTGCCGTCTTTCTCATTTCTCACAATTATATAACTTTGTCACACTTTAGTCAGTGTCACAGTAATCCTACTGGGAGACCTACGACGAAAGCTTCAATCGCGGTCTGATCATTTACTCCTTCATAGGAGTTTTTTGTGTCGATCCATCATACGAGGTAGTCCTGGAAAATTTCTCCGGGTCTCTGGGTGCAACGCAGCAGGTCTCCGACCGTGCAGGTCCTCATGTATGAACCCTCAAAATTTGCAAAGAATGCACTTTGCATATCATACCAGTTGTTTACCGAGTTCTCTGGTAACTCATTGAGCCATGATCAAGCCATCTTCCACAGCATAAGTGGGAGATACCGGACTGCCACCAAGCTATTTTCTCTTTTAGCGATGAAGCAGGGCTAGAAAAATCATGGGGACAAGTGTCTGGCAAAGCCACACCGTCGTAGGATTGAATGTGTTTTGTGATGCCAAAGTCAACTAGAAATTTTGTTCGGCGAATGCGCGTACCAAAACAATTGGGTACCACATACACGTCCTCCTCCCTGCATCGTCGTGATTCTATGTTAGATTCGATGAGATGGCAGGCATCATTGGGTGAGATTGATCTGCGCCTCTGATGCTTGTTGTGCTTGCAGGGCGGCGGAGTCAGATTCCTGCTTCTTCTCCCGATGTTTCCTTCTTCACCCATGCGGCTTCCATGGCTATAGTGATATCCTTCATGGTCGCTGCTAGGTGAGGACTATGGTTCCGGCAGGTTATTTCCGGCCGAGCGGTGACCTCCTTATGGATCTTCGTTGTGCTGGCTCCAAGGTGGATCATCGTGACATCGGCCGCCGTGCCGACTTGGCATGGGATGATCTCCATCATTTCCTCGTCTGTCACTATCATCATTGCGACGAGGTTCAGTCGGATGGCTAGTGTGTCTAGGAGGCAGCATCCTATGACGGTCATGTTGTTGCTAGTGCCGCGCTTCTTGATCATCCCTATGGCCATTATTTTGCCGGTTATGGGGTTGGTGAGGGGCCAGTGCTCTTATAGCATCCTGCGATGCATCCGGGAGAACTTTTGACCAGCCCCGCGCGGTCCTGCAATAATGACCATTTGAACCAGTTCTTGAGGTATCTTATTTCCTAGGGTTGGAATAGTAACGTTGATCTGGTTCCCTTCGAGGTCATACATATGCGTTTTGTCTTGCATCAATGCAGCACTCCTCAGATTTTGATGCTAGTTTTCCGCTGTGACCGATTTCTGCTGTGGTAGTCCTTTGTCGAGAAATGCTACGCACTGCTGGACCTGTTCTGGACACGGGTTGTTGTTGAGGATAGCTAGAGCAGCGGCAACATTTTCTACCGGTGTGTTGTAGACTTAGATCTTCCCTCTGACCTTTCCATCAAATAAATCTTTGTGGACATCCGGATTCCTGTTGGCAAGGACTGAGCCACCTCTTGTTTTGTTTCGTAGTTGCTTTAATTCCGACTTGTACTAGGCATAATTGATGTCTATCTGCTACTTAATCTCAACAATGCTTGCAGCCTCTTCGAGCAAGAACAAATGATGTTTCTCTAGGTCCTCATCCATTTTCTCCAATTCCTCCGGTGTAAGATCCGAAGCAGTTGGGATTGGTACCGTTAATGCGTCTCTTTAGATTTCGCATGGACCTTGGGTGACCACATGTCGATAAACCGGAGGATCGTTCGGTGTGGGATTAACTAGTTATCCATCTGGCCTCTCCACCTTGATTTCTTCGTCAATTTCTTCATCGCTAGCTTCCTCTACCGGTTCCACCGGTGTCGGGGTTTTCTTGTTCTTCTTCTTATTTGACCGCCCTACAGCCTTTATGCGTATGACGGTGGCAAAGACAACTTTTGGTCCGGTACCGGGGGATAAGTTCCATCGGTACTTTCAGCCACGGTTGGCTCGGACTTTTGGACCTCAAAAGAATCTCTGGTGTCCATGTCATATTGCGAGGTGTAGTCTTCATCCATGCTATCATACGGACTTGGAGACATCTCCTCTTCACCATGCGTTGCTTTGGAGGTGTATTCTTCACCATACGCCTCCATCTCCTTCTCGAGTTCTCGAAGTTCTGTTGTTGTCAGCGATTCCTGAGGGGAAGTGGGTAAGTCAGTATCTTCTTAGATCGCATCACGGACTGAGTCGTTTTCGGCTCCAGCATCGACATAGTCGGATCCAAATCTAACATAACCCACGAAGCAATGCTTCTTCTTCTTGATTGACTTGAGGTAATGGTACAGACAAGTGTTAGTGTCAGGGTCGTCGAACCTCTCAATCATATCAGAGATTCCCCGGAAGTCGACATAAGGGCGCTTCATCATCTGATTGATATAGTGCCTCAGTAGAGATTTTCCTACTCCAGCATCGGTAAAACCATATCTAGAGCAATAGTATTTTTTATCCGTACATCCGATCTCATCAAAGAGAACATACTCGGATTTTTCCTCCACCACTTCTTCCACTACAGGAGTGGGCTGGGCGGGTTTAGGGTTTTTCGGGACCTTGAACTATTCCTCCTCCATAGACATTGTAGATATGGATTGTTCTTCCGCCATGGTCATCATCGTAGTGGTGGGTTGGGCGGGTTCAACAAAACTGAGATGGGCATGATGGTGTAGGTCGCCACGGGATCCTTGGCCAGAATCCAAGTCTCGTCGAGAAGAACAAGAGGGACTTCACAGGTATAGAGAACACGAGTGATGGCGATTTTTTCATTGATTCCCGCATGCATAGATTCTGCCCAGAACGAAGGTCTGAAGGTCACCTGACCCACTGTGGGTGCCAACTATCGTTGTATTGATGACAAGAACGCCGTAGGGGGTTCTAAGGGCGTTGAGAAGATGTGGTGTGACTCGTACCATGTTACGAGAGAGGTGAACACAAGTTTCCCCAGGTTCAGATCCGACAGTGGTGATCCGATCCTACTCCTGCTAGCAACCCAGTAATATATCGGCAAGAGCCAGATGTTACGGTGGATTACAAGACAGGTTCTCCTATGCGAGTATGTTGAGGTTGTTCTATAACGGGTGCCCTAAAGGCTCCCGTAGTTATGGCTTATAAAGGCGCCAATACCTAGGATCTCAGGACAAACCTATCCGGCTATGTTACATAGTCGGTACTGCATATAACCACTTGGACTACAGGGAATACTACATGCCTAATTCGATAAGTCTTCTAGCCTTGTCGTAGCCAGAATTGACTCCGTCCTATTTCCCTGACTAGGTCGCCCGTGAAGCAAAGCTCTAACCCGTTAGTGGGCCACCCTGGTAAGCGAGTCTTTTGGGTTTACCCTTAAAGTATATACCCAACAGACCTCTCTCTCACTTAGTCATTCATTTTCCTTCTCATATGCCCTTTGGATGGCATCTTCCTCCCCTTGCTAGACTTGTCCATTGCCATGAGTATGGTGCTTAGGAGAAGACCTGCTCAAGATATTCTCCACCACTACCACTACCATGTCATAGTGATGCCAGAGTTCCCAAGGATCCACTACTTCCGCTGCCCAACATGGAGCAAGGGATGGAAGTCGTCGGCACACCGTATGTGTGACCGATTAAGGAGTGGCTACCCCTTTGTTGCGCTGATCGGCTGCACGTCCTTGAGGATGGTAGTGTACATCTACAACAACCACGTTTCTTTGCAGGAACATTATCCCGCTTACGGACTTCAAGGGTGAGTCCTTATGAAACCATTACAAGTATCGCCTACATTTAACCATGGAAGTTGCAACCATAGGATTTTTTTTTCTGTGCAACGCACCCCATTAAAAAAATGCACATCACCATGGACATGAAGAACAAAATGCTCCATGAAGAAATGATGAGAAACCTCAACCTCTTCAACAACCTAGGCATGATCCTCATGTACCTCCACTCTGCCAAGAGGATCAAGAACATCAACCACCTCGTGAGGCCTAAGGATCTCAATAGCTGAAAGAGGCCCAAAAACATCAACCTCAAAATGTTGCACAACAACCACAACAACAAGATGAAGATCCACCTCAACAACCGAGGCAACAAGCCAATCATCACCAATAATATCAAGTACGTCAAGGTAACCGAGACCCAGATGTTGATCCATATCATAGCTTGACGATGAGCACAACCACCACCAATGATGTTATCCTCCAAATGAAAACCTTCATCACCATCATATCCATGATGAAGAAACTTTTGGGAGGATCAAATTGCCTAAGTTTCAAGGCTCGAATGATCCCAAAGAGTACCTCTCATGGGAACTCAAAAGTTAAGAAGATATTCCACATGCACAACTATATTGAAGAGAAGATGGTGGCCATGGAAACTCTAGAGTTTGATGATTATGCAAACCTTTTGTGAGAACAACTCCAAAATTCCCACTAGAAAGAAGAAGACCTCCTATCAACACGTGTTGATAAATGAAAGAACATATGCACCCTCGCTTTGTCTCGACGCATTACACAAGAGACCTATTTAACAAGCTTCAAAAGCTTACTCAAGGGACAAAAACTGTGGAAAAGTACTTCAAAGAGATGGAACTCCACATAAATTATAGTCAATCTCTTTATAGCATCTAAAGCTTCATCCTTAGTAGAACGAAAAATATCTTTCTCAGCCACAACATCCAAAGGATATCTATAACAAAGAGCAATACCGTGGTAGAAACTATTAATAACCAAGCTAAGACTCATCTTAGGCTTAGTTTCCCTTTGTAAAGCAGAGATTCTAGACCAAGCTTATTTGAAACTCTCTCCACTTCCTTGCTTGAAAGTAAATATCCTTTCCATAGGTGACACAGGGATTGGACCAAAACCAGACATAGTAGCAACTAGAGAAGGAAATAAATTTTTTGTGTTTTTGATAAGAGAAATCAAACCAAACTAAACTAATTTTTTGTGGGGTTTTGATAAAAAAGAGGCAAGCAAAACCAAGCAAAAGAAACTAAGCAAACCAAAAACAAAGTAAAGAGAAAGGTTGAGAAGGACTCCCCTTGTGAATACGTACTTAGCCTCCGTGGCAATGGCGCCAGAAAGAGCTTGATGTTAGCGTTGTATCAACGTCAAGCGCTTCAACGGGAAACCGCAAGGGCAAGGTGTGATGCAGCACAGTAGCAAGTTTTCCCTCAGTAAGAAACCGAGGTTATCGAACCAGTAGGAGGAAGGAAATGACTCAAAGGTGTCGCAAACAACTTGTAGACCTGCAAAACAAAAACTGAAGACTTTGCCCCAACAAACAGTGAGGTTGTCAATCTCACTGGTTTGCTATAACAAATGATTATTGTATGGTGTGGAAGGTAATAGTGTCTTGCAGAAAGTAAACAGTAACAGTGGAAGATGTATCAATGGTAAATATTGTACCGGGGTCCATAGTTCACTAGAGGTGTTCTCCTTAGATAAACAAACATGGCATGAAGGGTAAACAAATTACTGAGCAAGGCATAACAATGCAATACTAGACATCAAGATCCTATGAGATTCGATTGGGAAATACAACAAGATACATAGACCGCCATCCAATTGCATTTATGACTAGTAGTCCACCTTTGGGTTATCATCCGAACCCCCTCCAGTATTAAGTTGCAAGAAATAGAGAACTACTTTAAACAAAGTGTGTAAAGTAAACAATCCATTTGTTCCATGAATAAGAGACCGTTGTTTTCTCCCTAGTGCAACAACACATCTACAACCTTAGACATTTATGTCACTTCCCTTAGATTAAATAGAGGCATGAACCCACGATCGAGCATAAATACCCCCTCTTGGAGTCACAAGCAACTACTTTCCAAGATAGCTACTAACAACGAGGAGCATCCAAGATCACAAACAACACAGACATGATAGAATCAATAAGACAAAACTATTAATCAATCTGACATAGTAATCTCAATATCCATTGGATCCCTGCAAACACAACATGCATGATTACAAATAGGTGAGATCTTGATCATGAACAGAGCTCACAAGATCTATACATGAAAGCACAAAGGAGGAGATACAACCATCTAGCTACTACATGGAATCGTAGTCCAATGTGGAACTACTCACGCTTTATACCGGAGGCTAGCATGATGAAGAAGAAGAAGGCCTCCATGATGATATCTCTTCCGGCAGGGTGCCGGGAAGAGCTTCAGATCCCCCTGATCTAGTGACGTTGGTGGCGGCGGCTACAGACGGTTTCATTGAATATTGATCGGGTACTTAGGGTTTAGGCATCTCGGGCTTCTTATAGGCGAAGAGGCGAGGTAGGAGGGCGTCCAGGGGGCCCACACCTTGCCTAGGTGCGGCCTAGGGTGGGCCTACGCCTGGGGGGTGCGGCCGCCCTGTGGCTCCCCCCGTCTCTCCTCTGGACTCCGTGTTCTCCTCAGTGAAATATTGACTTTGGATTTTGTCCCGTACAATTCCGAGAATATTTTCTTACTTGCTTTTCTAGAACCAACAATAGAAGAAAATAGGCAACCAACATTGTGGCATCTTGTTAATAGGTTAGTACCAAAAAACATATAAAAACACCTCAAAGTGTGGAGAAAGCAAAGCAAAGTAGATACTAAACAAGCATGGAACATCAAAAATTATAGATACGTTTCCGATGTATCACCATCCCATGGTCAAAACATTTCCAAGACATTGCTTTTCTGAAGTCCTTACTGAATAAAAAGCATCACCGCCATATAGCAGCCATCACAACCATCCATGACCAAGGACTCGGCTATTCGAATAGATTTACATTCTACAGAGGTCGTACACTATACCCACACCAACCGATTACCCGTCCCTGATCTACAACGATCGTGGGTCGAATAACCGGTCAACACCTTCCGGATGTCCTCTCCCATACAAGTGCCTACCATATGAGGTTGATCCCCTCAAGACCAGGACGCCCTATATAGTAACCAGCCAACCGGAGCGCGTTTTGCACCTCGACGGGTGTGCTCTTTCAGTGAGGAGCTCATAGTATCGCGTGGAGGCCCATAGACCCTTTGTTCCTTCTCCCGGTTGATGCTACGCATGGACCGTTTGCCGGAGAAGGACCACCCTCTAGGGATTGTTTGCCCCTGTAGTAGTGTGAGGCACCTTGTGACACCCCCGGGATCAGGGCTAAACAAATCGCAGACCTCCATCTGACATAAGCTTAACCTTGAGCCGGATATCCAGTGAAGAATCGGTAACACATCAGTGACCCTACGACACAAAATTTATTAGAGCAAGCTCATAACTGAGCAGAGAACCAAATTATTACAAGCAGAGGTCACTGACCACAAACATCAAACAACGGAATGCAAATTATGCTATTAATTATAGCAAACTTAACAAATCGCCTTAGAGGCCTGAAGCATAACGATGATGTCCCAACACATAGATTCCAGGCTGCCGGCCGGGAACCCCAAGCTATTCATCGGTGTCGATGTAGTACCAAATGATCTTCAGGGAACACTTACTCTGCCAAAAGTATTAACAAAGCAAGGGTGAGTACAGGGTGTACTCCGCAAGACTTCTGGCTGGTGGAGTTGTTTTGCATAAAGCCATCTTTGTTTATAAAACAAGATGGAGAAGAAGCTCGTCTAATCGGAGTATTTTAAAAGGGGATAAGAGAGCAACATCTCCAAACTATTGATCGCCATCTTTTGATATCAACCAAATCATCATCATCTACCAACTAGGATCACCCCCTCGTACCCATGAGGAAGCATCCTTAAGCACACGTTGATCTGCCAAGTTTTACGACTAGGTTATAGTTCTCTATGATCTTAGAATCTGGTCACCAAGCGTTCATAACCGTGAACACGGCTTTTCGAAGAGATTATTACCCTGCAGGGGTGTACAACTTTACCCACACGTACTAACCTTCTCTTAATGCCACATGATTAGCCCTCTTCCTTGGAAGGCCGGTAGAGGGTGGTTAGACACGACCTTTACCTTGATTTCTCCGAGACCAGGAGTCACACAATAAGTATGGTTCCGCTGCAACGTGTCAAATCCCGAAGACGGTACTTAAAGATGTGAGGCGAGGTTGGTTTACCAGGGGTGCTATCTACCCCAAGAAACACGGTCCACGCTTCCCTACCTGTTATGAATGCACCTCCTTCACCTCCTTATTTCAAAAACGTTTCCAATGCGTATGTCGAATGGAACTCCCGAAGTATGTGACTCATGGAATCTACTAGGCAAGTTAGTCACTCGTGAGGTTTTCTAGGCCCCGTATGGTTATACGCTCATCTTGGTTCCAAAGTCAAGAACTCGGGTCCTAATGGTGGCACGCATGGGACTAGAAAAACCACATCCCACTGTGGCCTCCCATACAAGCCTTAGCATGTTTAATCTCATATCATTGATCTCATCTCATCATGTTTTCATGTCATACTACATTCTCTGCATCTGATACATCATCTGGATGAACCAGACTCAACAGCTATGCATGGCTAAGCAGGACATAGATATATGCTCTAGCAATGCACACAAACCAAACCTAGTTATGCTAGGAGCAGTGGATCAGGTAATATAAGCTCAAAGGGAGTAATGCAATAGATAGGATACTTTATCTATCGATAAAAGACCACATTAGAATCGTATGCAACATGGCAGAATTGAAATGTTTTAGAAATCATAGGATTATATCATGGTGGGGCTATGCTTGCCTTTGCCCGTTGATAACCAATAAGCAGATATTCGGGAATCTTGTACTTGACTTGGTTACAGTTGGTCAAGTATTGTTCGTCGATCTCCGATCTTCGATCTTCAACGATGTTGACCTCGGTCTTCGATCTCGATCTCGATATCGTATTGTTACCGAAGAAGGACCAAACATCGGAAAGAGAGGGAAACAATCAACACATGTCATCAATGCAATGCTCAAGCAATTATGATGACATGACAAGTTGAATTTTATTGAATTGAAACCCTAGAACATGCTCGGCAATTTAATCGGGATTCCGAGGGGCACAAACCCTAACTCGGGGAAACTCTGGATTCATATGAGAGGGGTTGGTTTGTTCTTCTAATTATACTTGTCATATAAGTTGATTAATAATGCATTATTATAGCTTAAAGAGGTTGGTTTCATTTTTCTGAACATTTTGATATACTATACATATGTTCCTGACTTATAAATAATTACTTATTGAATTTACAAGTTTAAAATCAATTTCTGAAATTATTAAACCTTTTCTAAAATTATTAAACAACTTGTTAAACTTTTTACAACCAGACAGAAACTACCCACAGTGACTGACCGATGGGCCCTATGCTACATCGGCAGCCACGTGAGCAAAAGGGCCCACAACGGTTTTGACTGCGCTGATGACGTCATGCCGATGTCGGCATGACATCAGCACAACAATGAGCCGCAGATCAGCATCGAGGACGACGGATGGGAGCTCGAGGGGCAGCGTGGTTAGGCGGGTTCGACGCAGCTCATCGGGACGGACCATAAAGTGGCGGCTCCGCCCCTTTTTGGTCGCCGGAGCGAGAGGACTGGCGGTGACTGGCGGCATCATACGGTGGCGCACGATGCGAGCAAGCAACAGAGCGAAAGGGAAGGATTGGAGAGGTCCATGATGATCAAGAGCTCACCAGAAAGCGTGAGGTGAGAGAGGCGTGCCCGAGATGCTCTTATCTATCTCCACGCGACGGCGGATGGCGGATGGCGGCGGTATCAAGCACGGCAGCATCGACTTGCGGCTAAGACGACGAGGACGGGGGGCGAAGTGGTATGGTCCTGGCGCTGGGCCGCACGTGGTCTAAGTTAGGCTGCGGCGAGCTGCTACGCGTTGCGCACTGAGCGGAAGAGAGAGGAGAGCAAGATGGGCTCGGCCCAGTGAGCTAGTCTGGCTCTGTTTTTATTCTGAAAACAATTTTCTATTTCTGTTTCTATATTATGGTTTGTATTTTCAAATTTATTTCTGTTTTGAATCATTCAAAACTACCAGAGGGTGTTGTAATATATGAAAAAAATACTATGGAACCCTTTTATTCAATTTGGGCTCCAAACATTTTGTACTTTTCAAATTCAAAACCATTTTGAATTGATTTCAGGAGAGGGAAGCTAGGGTTTTATTTTATTTTTCTTCAATGCATTTTTAAGGAATGATGCTCATGTTGCACAAACAAACCCTAATATATTATTTAATAAAACTGGGGTGTTACAGCTCTATCCCCCTTACGAGAATCTCAACCCGAGATTCCAAAGGTAGGTAAAGAGGCAGAGAGAGAAAGAAACAGGGCCACTCTAAGGATAAGAGGGAAACACACTAAACAACACACAGAGTATCTCATGGTCAAATCATGGATGGAGTGTTCAGAAACAACTCTGAGATGACAAACATGAAACACGTCAAGGTAACAGAGGAAACAAAAGGAGAAGGTTTCAATTTGTTAGATAGATGGTCTTCATAAGGATTGAGACCATGGAACTTACAGAAGAGTTTAAGCTTCTGAAGAGGAAAGCTTCCAATAGAAAGAACATGACCACAAACTTCGATAGGGAACCTCTACTAAACGGCTTAAGTAGAGATTTCAGGATCAGAGATATGGATCAACAAAACCAAGCTGTTGAACTACTTAGGGTTACTCTTTCATTCAACAGAAGGCCAAGACAGAAAGGTGTTTTGGGGGAGGGGACTCATAAGAGTCACAAGGAACATGTAACAAGAGACGCCACTGATTACCAAAATCATAGCCACTCTTAGAACATGATTGAGAGAACGACGGAAACTCTTTACTTATCTAGGTTTATCCGGATCTTTGCCCAAGATCAGGATATCACTTTACACCACTAGATGAATATGAAAGAAGATTCCTGATGACATGAGAAGAAAGACACTTCATTCTCAGACTTCAATTAATTGGCACAACCAAAATGATTGCCAACATAAATGGGTTTGGGGGATCGACCGAGAGACATTTAGCCACACTACTTTAAATGTTCTCCTTGATGTTCGAGAAAACAAACATCAAGTAAAGGTCGTACTTCAGATAACGAGGAAACCATAAGCACAACTCCTATAATAAATTATAGAAGGAGCATCATGAAGAGTGGTTGTTATTGCTAAATCAAGAGAATATGACAAAAGGTTTTTCCGGCTAAGTTGTGTCAACCATTACATCAATCTTGCCAGATTTACAAAGAGACCTATGTCAAAACCTTGAGCAACACCAACCATCATTGCTGCTTGAGATTGACCTTTGGTTAAGTGAAATGATACTCCAGACTCAACATGTCCGAATAGAAAGCTTGCAACATTTACCGTGAAGGTAAAGTCACTAGATTTCTCAAGACACGTACTACAGTGTCAAGATCCATGTAAGACCCCACCTTTATAAAGGCAAAGGTCCCTGTGATTGCAATGCTAGTCCCTGGATCAATTGCTAGCATCCACAGTTTAAGATGAAGTACACAGAAACAAAGGTCATTATAACATCGTCATTCCAGAGATAACACATTCCTTTACAACTCCATAGCCATAGGCTAGTACAAGATTTTAACTTAACAATATAAATAAAAGTCTTCATCTTCATGTGCCACAGGCAAGCATGTTGAGTGTAGACTCATAACCTTAATCCTCATCAGAGTAACCTGCAACATCACAAGTTACAGCCACAGTGGGTCAATACATTGGAATAGTATTGGCAAGTGATACCTTAGTAGAATAATAGTATCTAGCTTCTACATGAATTTGGCTAAGTGTAGCTTAGGCTTGCTTTGCTCAAAATAGGTTTTACCTATCAGTTGAAAACACTAAGTTTTTGTTTGGCAAAAACTCCCAAGGAACCACCAATAGACATTGGTGAACCTTCACCCTTGTTCAACCACAAGTTTTTAACTTAGAAATTGCGATGAGGAGATTCTTGATAACTTCCATGTCTTGATGCTCAAACTGTCCATTGTCGGGGACACGACTAAGTACTTAGATTCTTCCTTCTGCAGAGGTGGTGCACTTTCCCCACAAGACTTGATTTTCATCAAGACAGGACCTTTCAGAAGCCTTCCCTCAGACCAAAATGGACGCACTCCAAACCTATCATCCCCTACCACCAACTGCCCATTTGGCTAAGTTATTGCAACCTATATGATCCAGGCAGAGCCCATAATGCCATGTGGCTGCACTAGAAGCTTCTTAACATGTGGCATCTAAAATCCCTTTGTTCCTAGGTGGCATTCCACAAGTGAGATATAGAGGGTAGACCATTGGACAATGGGCCCTGGTAACCACTCAACCAAAATCCATCCATTCAATTACCATTCCACCCAGGTGTTTCATTCACTTAGTTGTTTTATTAAGCAAAAACACATGTCCAAGACTTAGCAATATTTTCCATAGCATGTGTATATAAACCACCCTTGGTTGCTACTAGCTAGGCTAAGCATGGCAATAGCAAGTATCTTAACTTAGAGAAAATTCTAACAATTCTACAACTACTAGGATTTCCCAAGCTTACCATATAGATACTTAGCAAAATACTAATGCAAGCCTAAACAAAATATTTCTAATGCATAGTAAAAATATAGGGACAAAAATATGAAGCACCACTTGCCTTGGTAGTTGGGGGAGTAACAACAATACTCACAGTCACAATCACCACTAGCACCAAAATCTACATATAAAATGATAACACCAAATTCACATCTCAAATAATCAAACAAAAATATATGAATGCATGCAAATGCCATGTGATGATTTTTTTCCAAACCAACCAAGTCAACTAAACGGTACTGATCAATAAACTAAACATTTATTCATCAAATAAACTTTATTTGATCTTTAAAAAATTTCCAATTAATTTTTATACACAAAATAAGCCTACAAATGTCTCTGCATAAAATTCTATTTTAACAGAAACAAAATACAAAACTAAGCCCATAGATGTGTACGATTTACTTTTTTGATTCCAATGTTATCTTATTTGCCTTTTTTGGATAAGCAGAACAAAAGTTATGAATTTTACAAGTTTAAACATTCAAAAATCATTTTTGGAATTTTAAACAGACAGGCTAGGCCACGTGGACTATTTCTATTGGCTGATACCGCTTCGCACAGATCGATCGAAGAGGGCCGTTGTATTTATGTGACTGTGCACGGCCCAGATCTAATCGTACCGCTTCACCTAATGATCTAATCGAGGCCTTTGGATCTAGATCCAATGGATCAGATCTAATTGAGCAAGATCCAGCGGCGCGAATGGCCCTGGCGGCGGCGACGCCTCTGGAGGTGACACGCCAGCGAGGTCAGAGGTGCAGGGGAGGTGCGCTGGTGCTTACCGAGGTCACGAAGATGTGGATATGCTCAAGATGGTCACGGTTCGGGCGGGGCCACACAGACACGAACAGAATCGCTCGCCGGAATTCGTCTCGTCGTCGGGTGCTCTCGGTTGAAGACGAAGGCGACGACCTAGGCCACAAGGGAACAAGCGGAAAGAATTAACATGTGCGCAAGAACACAGTTGCGCGAACTAGAGATAGGGGGTGCTCGGAGCTCACCACAATAGCTCGCCGGAGCTCGTCGGAACAGCGGCGGTGAGAAGCTAAATACGGGTAGCTTGGCGGCGCTCTATTGGTGCTGGGTGGGGGAAAATGACGTGGAGAGGGAGAGGTTTAAATAGCCAGAGCAGGGGAGGAAATTACTCGGCGAATCAATGGCAATAAAGCGCGATTTCATTGGGTTTGAATGGGGAAGAAACTGCAGCGGCGAGCTGGTCGTCACGGAATTTGGGGACGAAGGGATGACGTGGCTGCGGGACCCAATTATCAGCGAGGGGGTGTGCATGGGCGGTGTGAGAAACAGAGAGGAGAGGGGGTCCCGGGTGGGCTGGCTAATGGGCTGGTTCTGCTGCTGGGCCTGATTGGTGGCGCGGGCCTTTTCTTTATTCCTTTCTCTTTTTCTTTTTCTAATTGATTTTCCAGGAATCCTTTTCAAATGATTTCAAATGAGTTTGAATTCAAACTCTCTCTAGATTTTTGTAAAGTGAAACATGCACATATTTGAGTATAAAACATTGTTGTTCACTAAATTACTTTAGCCCTTTGAAATTAAAATAAAACCATGCCTTAATTATTTATTTCTAAATAGGCATATGAATGGTTTTGAATTCATATTTTTGTTTTGACATTTTGATCAAGCTTTGGAAATAACATTCAAACCCATGTTCAAACTTTTTTCTGGTTTAAACAAGTATTCTCATATTAAAGATTAGAAATAAAGCCAATGTCTTTTTACATAAAATAATAGATAACTATTTTCTTTGGTTTTTGAAATCTTATTTGAAAATTATCCTAAATGCTTATCAATGCATGAATGATATGAAAACTTTATAAATCATGATTTTTGGGATGTTACAAATCTAACCCCCTTAAGGTGAATCTCGCCCTCGAGATTCGGATTGGCTAGCAAATAGGTGAGGGTGGTCTTTCTGAAGATCATCTTCTCTTTCCCATGTTGCTTCTTCCTCGGAATGATGGTTCCACTGAACTTTGCAGAATTTGATAGTCTATGTCCGAGTAACTCTTTATGCAGTCTCAAGAATCTTGATAGGTTTTTCCTCATAAGTGAGATCACTTTCCAATTGGACCTCCTCCAAAGGTATAGTATCCTTCAAAGAACACTCTTCCATCTCCGGATGGCGTTTCTTTAGCTGACTCACATGAAACACATTGTGAACGGCAGGCAATGATTCATGCAGTTCAATCTCATATTCTACTTCTCCTTTATGGCTCAGAATCTTGAATGGTCCAATATATCTTGGGGCCAATTTTCCTTTGACTCCAAACCTCTTCACTCCACGAAGTGGTGATACTCTAAGATAAGCTCTATCACCCACTTCATAGGTGACTTCCCTACGCTTGGGATCCGGCGTAGCTCTTTTGTCGGGACTTTGATATCTTCAATCTATCCTTTACCAACTTGACTTTCTCTTCAGCTTCATTGATTAATTCTGGCCTGAACAAGTTTCTATCTCCAACACCATTCCATAGCAACGGTGTAGTACACTTTCTCCCATAGAGAAATTCAAACATTTCCATCTCAATACTGGCTTGATAGCTGTTGTTGTAAGAGAATTCTGCGTAAGGCAGACTTTCATCCCAACTAGCTCCATAATCTAGGTCACACGCCCTCAACATATCCTCTAGAATCTGGTTGGTCCTTTCTATCTGTCCATCTGTCTGGGGATGAAAAGCAGTAATGAATCCCAATCTCGTTCCCAATGACTCATGCAGTTGCCTCCAAAAATGGGAAGTGAATTGAGTTCCCCTATCAGACATAATACTCTTAGGTACTCTATGCAGACACATAATTCTATTCATATAGATCTTGGCTAACTTAGCACTTGTATAGGTTGTCTTCACGGGTATGAAATGAGCCACTTTAGTTAGATGATCTACTACGACCCAAATAGAATCATATCCTGATCTAGTCCTTGGCAGTCCAGTGATGAAATCCATACCAATCTTGTCCCACTTCCAATCAGGAATAGGTAGTGGTTTTAACAATCCTGCTGGTTTCTGATGTTCCGCTTTCACTCTACTACATACATCACACAAAGCAATATGTTCGGCGATGTCCTTCTTGAGATTATTCCACCAAAATATTTCCTTCACATCCATGTTTATTTTGGTGTTACCCGAATGAATGGAATATGGTGAGTTGTATTCTTCCTATAAAATCAGTTTCCGAAGCTCCGGATCTTGGAATCCTTTGGCTTTTCCCTTACCAATATTTTCCTTAATCTCTTCAATTTCCTTGTCCATCTGTTGGGCTTCCTTGATCTTGTCCAACAAGGTGGGTTGAACATCCAATGACATGAGATGTCCCTCAGGCACTATCTCCAATCTGAGATCTTTGAATTGGGCACACAAATCATCTGGCAATTATCCCTTAGTAAGGCCATTCACATAAACCTTACGGCTTAGTGCATCCGCTACAACATTTGCTTTACCAGGGTGGTATTGCAAACTCAAGTCATAATCCTTGATGATTTCTAGCCATATTCGTTGTCTCATATTGATTTCTTTCTGAGTGAAGATATACTTCAAACTTTTGTGATCCGTGAACACTTCACATCGCTTTCCCAAAAGATAATGTCTCCATGTTTTGAGTGCATGGACAACAGAGGCTAACTCCAAATCATGAGTAGGATAATTCACTTCATGAGTTTTGAGTTGTCTCGAGGCATACACCACAACTTTCCATTCTTGCATCAGAACTGCACCCAATTCTTGGTGAGATGCATCACAATACACTTGGAAATCCTTCTCTAAATCCGGCAGACATAAGACTGGCGATGTCACTCTTCTCTTCTTCAACTCTTGGAAACTGAGTTCACATCCTTCAGTCCAATCAAACTTCTTGTCTTTCTTAAGTAACTCCGTCATTGGCTTAGCTACCTTTGAGAAATTCTCAATGAACCTTCTATAGTATCCTCCCAAGCCAAGAAAAGTACAAACTTCTTTCACTGACTTAGGAGATTCCCATTCTGTTACAGCTGACACTTTTGCGGGATCAACTGCTACACCATCTCCTGACACAATGTGTTCAAGAAATCCGACCTCATTCAACTAGAATTCACACTTGCTGAATTTGGCATACAGTTTATGCTCTCTAAGCTTCTCAAGTATCAATCGCAAATGTCCTTCATGCTCTTCATTGTTCTTGGAGTAGATCAAAATGTCATCAATGAAAACAACAACAAACTTGTCAAGAAACTCCATGAACACCTTGTTCATCATATTCATGAAGTAGGATGGTGCATTGGTCAAACCAAATGGCATCACGGTGTACTCATACAATCCATACCTAGTGGTGAAAGCAGTCTTAGGTATGTATTGGTCCCTTATCTTTAGCTGAAAGTAGCCTGATCGGAGATCAATCTTTGAGAATACCCGGGCTCCTTCTAACTGATCAAACAAATCATTGATTCTAGGCAAAGGATACTTGTTCTTGATAGTCACCTAATTGAGTGAACGATAATCTATGCATAACCTTTGACTTTTATCCTTCTTTTCAACAAACAAAACTGGTGCTCCCCAAGATGAAGAACTTGGTTGAATAAATCCTTTCTCCAACTGTTCTCCAAGCTGTTTCTTTAGTTCCTTCAACTCATCTACTGACATCTTGTAAGGTCTCTTTGCTATTGGTCCAGATCCTGGCAGCAAGTCAATCAGAAACTCCACATCTCTATCCGGTGGCATCCTAGCAATTCCTCCGGAAACACATCCGGATATTCTCTCACAATTAGCACAATGTCTATGATAACCCCCTTAAGAGAATTTAGATTACTCCCTTTTGATTCAAAGTTAGACTTGAATCTAATCCGTTTCCTATCTGGGGTTATGAGTGCAACAGTACGGTTGGCACAATCTAATACTACTTCATACTTTGGTCATCCAATCCATTCCAAAAATTACATCCAATCCTTGGGAATCCAGGATTATCAGACTAACTGGAAACTTATGCTTTCCAAATTCTATCACTAGATCACGACATCCAAGACTTACTATCATATCTCCATCGGGAGAACTTACTCTTATAGGACACCCAATATTTTCAGTTGGAAATCCATTTCTATCAACAAATGCTCTTGATATGAATGAATGTGATGCACTAGTATCAAAAAGAATAAGTGCTGGAATAGAATTGAGTTTGAACTTACCAACCATAGCATCAGATTCCTCATATATCTCTTCCACATTGATGTGGTTCACTTGTCCCTTCTGGAAAGGGTTGGGCTTGGTGGTTCCTTCAACCTTCTTCTCTGGGCACTCATTTTCATAGTGTCCCATCTTCTTACACTTGAAACACTCAACCTGACTGATATCTCTCTTTGCAGGCTGACTTCCACTGCCATTTCCACCTCCACTGTGGTGGCTCTTGTGCCCACTCTTATGGTTCTTATACTTGTCATTATCATGACTGTGGTGATGCTTGTTGTCATGATGGCGGTTGTGGTTGTGGTGGTTGTTGTACTTTCCATGTTTATGGGATCCAGAACTCCCACTATCATCATGATGGGAACGCTTGTGAGACGATCTCGAGCTGTGCTTATCAAAGCTGTGCTTCCTTTTCCTGCTCTCAACCTGTTTCATCTTGTTTTCCAAGATGGTAGCCTTGTCACAAAGTGATTGGTAGGTTGGGACATAGGCAACAGATAGCTGCAGATTCAGTTCATCATTCAGTCCTTCGAGGAATTTCTCCTTCCTCTTGGCATCATTATCAACTTCATCCGGTGCATAACACGCCAGATTGTTGAATTCCTCAATATACTTAGCCACGCTGCGGTGATGCTGTTTCAGGTTGTGGAACTCCTTCTTCTTCAAATTCATCACTCCAGATGAGATGTGAGCTATACGGAATCCATCCTCAAAGATAGCCCAAGTCACATCCTCAATGGGTGTGGTGATCTGAAAGTTGTCCCACCAGGTTGCCGCTGGCCCTTCCAGCAGATGTGCTGCAAATCTGACCTTCTCTTCGTCGGTGCAACCGACAGTCACTAAGTCCTTGTTCACTGAATGTAACATGTCATTGGCTACCATTGGATCAGTGGTTCCCAAGAACTTTGCAGGCCTCAGTCTTAGAAATCTGGTGAGCATGTCAAATCCTGGCGGATTATTCTGGTTGTTGTTGTTATTGTTATTGTTGTTGTTATTCTGATTCTGGTTCTGCATGAATGTGGTCATCATCTGCATCAGTTGTTCTTGTGGTGTTATCAACTGCTGCATCTCGGGAGTGACATTGTTGTTGTTGTTTTGGTTGGGGTTGGCACGTTGAGGAGGCATCTGTTGTTTTAATAAGGATAAGAATGAGATACCCATAGATGCTTAACATGCACAATACATCAGATACTCAATCACAATAACCAAGCATCAAAATAACATAGAGTTTGAACGACATAAACAACAAGTTTGGAAATGCAAACACACCATAGCAAGCCATCCACTTGTTGGATGGTCATTGCGACTCAATAATCAAAAGTACAGTAGATGAAAGATAATCGAGTAGTCTACACTACTCCTCTGCATCAATCTCCACGTCAACGAGGGTAAGACCTTCATTCTCCATGGTGGTCTTGTACTCTTCAACACTAGTAGTCAAGGCCTCAATCTTAGCCCTAAGAGCCCTCTTCTGTGAGCGAAGCCTCTCGATCACTCCCTGCTGATGCTCAAGCTCAAAGTCCTTGGCCTCTAGCTCTTCCTTCGTCTCCCGGATCTTCTTGTTCCTGTCTTGGACTCTTTTCTCCTGGCTATTGAACTTCTTCTCCTGGCTTTCAAACTTGGCCTCCATTTCCTTGACAATCTCGTCTTGCTCCGTGAAGAGCTTGTCCTTCTCACGAAGCTGAACCTGGAGCTCGTCATTGCTAAGAATGATGTTGGTCCTATCAGTATCTAGGTGTCTAATAAGACCCTCTAGCTCCTGAAGGTACAGACGAATCGGCTCCATCGTCTCTGTAGCAGCATCCTCGTACTCTATAGCCTCACCCTCCTCGTTGCGTCTCCCGAAGGGGTGAAAGTAAAGACCTCTAGGCTCGGTGGAGTGCCTCCCTACGAGGCGCCCAAGTAACTCCTGCATGACTACATCTAAGCCTTTCTCCTTGTCGTCATGCATCAGCTTGAAAGTGATGGTCTCCGTGGTTGGCTCTGTCTGGCGTCCCGGCTGGGTGACTCTAAAGCCCCATAGGTCCTTCCTCTCAAACTTGGTGAGTGGAAGCGTCATTATTCTAGGAAGTGGGAGGTTGAGCACACTAGTGAGCTCAATGAGACGAGTACCAAAACGAGTTCCCTTGAACTCCTCGTCCATGCTAATAACAACGTTAGGCATCTATTTTTATAAGATAGAGAAAGTTAGAATCAACACAAATAGAGAAAAAATCACAAGACAAAAGAACACAAGCACATCTTTTTGCAACAAACACACAAGTCATGGCATACACAAATCCATTACAAACATCAAAGGTTCAACATAACTTAGACAAAAAAATTTGGAAGTAAAAACGATAAGTGTGGTGGTCCAACTAAAGAAGTTCGATACAACTCTCACTCACTAGACAAAATATCTATAAGGGCATCTTTAGTAGCCATCTGTCTATCTTGTTCACAAGACTCCCATATTAAGTCTATGATGTCTCCCCTTAGTTGTTGGTTGGTAGTCTCTAATTCTTGGGTATGCTTCTTTTCTTCTCTAAGGTCATTTTGGGTGTTGAGCATTCTGCACTTGAGTCTATCACCAAGTTCCTTTATGGCATTCCAAGCTGCATTTCTTGCAGAGTCAAAGAATGTCGTGTGCATTTCAGAGTTGGTGACCATGCAGAATCCTGACTCCTTGTGGTTGTCTTCCTTGTTTTTGTACAAGTGAAGTTGCACCCACCAATACTCTTCTCCTCATCCATCACAGGAATCCCTTGTACACAGCTGCACCATGTATCCCCATGGTAACCATAAGGTTCTTGAGTGCCTTGGGAAATTCAGTGTCGCACTCCAAGGTCATGGTCATGAGTGGTCCCTTCCTCACGGCTTCATTGATGGAGTTCATCTACAAATTGAGATGAGAAAGAAGATTAGAAAAGTTTTACGAGAAGAAAAAGACAAGTGTGGAAATATTTCAAAGTGTTGAAATTTTTTCCTTAGTGGTTTCTAGTCCAATCCTACAGGCAACACAGTTCTCTGATACCATCTGTAAGACCCCACTTTATAAAGGTAAAGGTCCCTGTGATTGCAATGCTAGTCCCTGGATCAATTCCTAGCATCCACAGTTTAAGCTGAAGTACACAAAAACAAAGGTCATTATTACATCGTCATTCCAGATATAACATAGTCTTTTACAACTCCATAGCCATAGGCTAGTACAAGAGTTTAACTTAACAATATAAATAAAAGTCTTCATCTTCATGTGCCACAGGCAAGCATGTTGAGTGTAGACTCATAACCCTAATCCTCATCAGAGTAACCTGCAACATCACAAGTTACAGCCACAATGGGTCAATACATTGGAATAGTATTGGGAAGTGATACCTTAGTAGAATAATAGTATCTAGCATCTACATGAATTTCGCTAAGTGTAGCTTAGGCTTGTTTTGCTCAAAATAGGTTTTACCTATCAGTTGAAAACACTAAGTTTTTGTTTGGCAAAAACTCCCAAGGAACCACCATTAAACATTGGTGAACCTTCACCCTTGTTCAACCACAAGTTTTTAACTTAAAAATTGGGATGAGGAGATTCTTGATAGCTTCCATGTCTTGATGCTCAAATTGTCCATTGCCGGGGACACGGCTAAGTACTTAGATTCTTCCTTCTGCAGAGGTGGTGCACTTTCCCCACAAGACTTGATTTTCATCAAGACAGGACCTTTCAGAAGCCTTCCCTTAGACCAAAATGGACGCGCTCCAAACCTATCATCCCCTACCAGCAACTTTCCATTTGGCTAAGTTATTGCAACCTATATGATCCAGGAAGAGCCCATAATGTCATGTGGCTGCACTAGAAGCTTCTTAACATGTGGCATCTAAAATCCCTTTGTTCCTGGGTGGCATTCCACAAGTGAGATACATAGGGTAGACCGTTGGACAATGGGCCCTGGTAACCACTCAACCAAAATCCATCCATGCAATTACCATTCCACCCAGGTGTTTCATTCACTTAGTTGTTTTATTAAGCAAAAACACAAGTCAAAGACTTAGCAATATTTTCCATAGCTTGTGTATATAAACAACCCTTGGTTGCTACTAGTTAGGCTAAGCATGGCAATAGCAAGTATCTTAACTTAGATAAAAATCTAACAATTCTACAACTACTAGGATTTCCCAAGCATAGCATATAGATACTTAGCAAAATTATCATGCAAGCCCTATACAAAATATTTCTAATGCATAGTCAAAATATTGGGACAAAAGTATGAAGCACCACTTGCCTTGGTAGTTGGGGGAGAAACAACAATCCTCACAGTCAAAATGACCACTAGCACCAAAATCTACACACAAAATGATAGCACCAAATTCACATTTCAAATAATCAAACAAAAATATATGAATGCATGCAAATGCCATGTGATGATTTTTTTACAAACCAACAAAGTCAAGTAAAACAGTACTGATCAATAAACTAAACATTTATTCATAAAATAAACTTTATTTGATCTTTAAAACATTTTCCAATTAATTTTTATACACAAAATAATCCTACAAATGTCTCTGCATAAAATTATATTTCAACAGAAACAAAATACAAAACTAATCCCATAGATGTGTCGGATTTATTTTTGTGATCCCAATGGTATCTTATTTGTAAGTTATGGATAAGCAGAACGAAAGTTATGAATTTTACAAGTTTAAATATTCAAAAATCATTTCTGGAATTTTAAACAGACAGGCTAGGCCACATGGACTGTTTCTATTGGCTGATACCGCTTCGCACGGATCGATCGACGAGGGCCGTTGGATTTAAGTGACTATAACATCCCAAATTTTTTCCTATTTTGGAATGTTATAAATAAAATCAATAGCTTGATTGATTGTTTGACTTTGTTGAAAATTCTCAAAGAGAAGAAACTTTTTGAATAGAAAATCCTCTCAACCTTGAATTCAAAATCTTATATTCTTTTGTTATGACCTAAGTAGCCATATAAGAAAAAGGGCATGGATTGATTATGGATTGTAGAATTGGTGTGCAAGATTTCAAAATGAAAATCATGAAGCATTCATAAGCATTTCATTACATCCATGCAAAGTTCTCACAAACTGAATCCAAATCCTGGTATCTAAATCCTATAATTGATTCGCCCAAATGTTCCTAAAGGTAATTAAATTGACTTTATAAAACCCATTGTTGCTAAGGCATAAATTATTGATAATTATAGCCTAAAGATACCCAATTAATATTATAAAATTTCAGAAACAAACTTGAGCTCATTTGGAGCAATTATGAAAAAGTTATGGAATAAATACAAACAAATAAAGATATTAAAAAATGGAATATACAAGAATTTATAAACCCACTACTTGAAAACTAGTAAAAATATTACAAATATGATCCTACAATGATCTAGTCGATTTTAGAAAAATTTAGAAACAAGAATCATGTCAATTGGAGTTCGTATGCAAAAGATATGAGGGAAACAAATAAATATAAAATGGAAAAAGAAAAAAAAAGAAAAAAACCAAAAATGGGCCGGCCAACCAGCTGGCGGCCCAGCAAGCCACCGACCGAACCAGGCACATACACAGGATGGTTCCCATGAGTGCTTTAAAAACCGTGCAAATCAGTTTTTTCTCAAACCTATCTCTATTCAAACCCTTATAACTTCTTATCTACAACTCTGAATCGATTTCTGTTTGTTTCTACTTGTTCCCTACTCCAAGGCCTATCTCTACACCTTCCTAAATCTCCATATAAACTCGTGGAGCACAGCTGTACAAGTTTCTCTTCTCGAAATCCCAAATCTACACATGCCCGAATCTTATTTCGCTTTTTGACCCATATAGACTTCATTGTTTGCCTTCGGCCAAAAAACGAAAGTTGTAGAACTCGTATAAATCTTTCAATCCCGACAAACCTCACCTCTTTTCATCCACCACAGCCGGAGAATTTCGTACCGCAATATTTCAGATATGACGGCGTAAATCCAAGATGTACTCGCGCTCGTTTCTTCAAATCCAAATTCCTTTGGTGAGAAGGTAGGACTAATGATTCCCCAAAACTTTCATTTTCTAAGTTTTTCAATTTGACTACGGATTTGTCTCTCTAACCCAGATCTGTTTCTTGTCTATTCTGAGCCAAAATCCGGCCAGTCTCCACTCCTAACCACTGGATCTCATTCCAACGGCCAGGATTAGATCGATTCCTCGAAGGGGTACGAGCCAAGCGGATCTCGCCATGTGTCAACGCCGTCAAAGATCTAATCCCCAACAAGATGCTAAGTCAACTGTTCAATCGGAATATTCTCTAGAATATTCCGTTCGAATTTAAAATTGCACATTATAGATCTAACTTGTAAAATTCATTAGAAATTCATACCACTTCCAAAAATTATGTGTCAAATTGAAGATAATTTTACGTAGAATCATCTTATCAGAATAGATCCAACTTTTACTGTACGTGGTTACTGCAGTGATTTAATTAGTTTTAATGGTCTTTTAGGTTAATAAATTCATAGGAAATTATATGTAACTCCGAAAAATATGAACAATATATCAAATTGAAGCTACTCTAATGTAGATTAATAATATCTGATTGGATCCAGCCTTCGCGGAATTTTTACCCCGTAGCAATTTAATTAGTTTTAATGGCTTTATAAATCATTAAATTGATAGTAAATTATTTGCATATCACAAAAATATAAATAATATACCGATAGAAAGATGGTTCCATGTAGATCATCAATATGCAAATGATTCAGGAAAATACTGTAAGGTTGTACAACAATTAAATAAATAGATTAATGGATTATTTAGAGTATTAAAATCATAGTAATTCGAGTACTGCTCAGAAAATTACAAATAATATGTCCCTGGAATCACAATTCCGTGGAGATTATAGATATAATTTTAGTTTGGTTTTTAGGAAACAGAAACTATGAAAATGATTTAAAATCCATTATACACTCTTTAAATTATAAGAAAAGATTTATAACTCCAATTAGGGTAAATCCAATTCCTACTGGTTAGTATTAATGTCCTCTATACAGTATAACTCAGAACCAAATTTTACTTCACAATTAGGACAGAAGTTGCAACAAATGTATTAAAACCCCTTTATCAATATTTATTGATAAATACCCTATTGCTTTAATTGATCTCATACATGCATCATATGATATATTAATGCTCAGAGAACTAAATATAAGCATTGTAACATATTAAACCATCATGTATGTTTTTGATCATCCTTGTTGTGTTTGCTATGTTTGCAATTGTTTTGATTGGAACTACCTTGTCCTCGTATTAGATTGTTCGGAGAGTGCGATTGCTACGGATAAATACAATCAACACCCATATTATCAACATAAGGCAAGTTACACCACTTGTTCATAACTTTTGTCCCAGTTTTGATTCTATGCATGTGATCTTCAAAATTCTGTAGTATGCATGTGTAGGATGTTCTAGTAGAATTTTTTTCCTTAGTATTATTTTGCAAGTGCGATGATTTTGTAGTATGCCATGAGTATCTCTATACTTAGGATTTACCCTCCTAATAGGTTCCCCTATTTTGCTAATTATTGCTTGTTATGATATATATATGTAAAGTACCGTTGGGGGGTTCGAAAGACAATGAATTTTTCTAAGTATAAAGGCTCTCTTGAGCAAACTTTTCTTCTCAAATCCACTTAAAAATAAAACTAAGTTTTCTTCTAGGCGGAATGGTTGTCGGGACAACGAGTGAGATTTTGGTGGAGGATGGCCGCCCAGGAATCAAAGAAGTCTGCCATGTTTCAGAATTCAGAAGCTTCCAATGCAACCACAATACATATGGGTTGGATCCAGAAGGTAGAGGGGCTACTAAGGGAAAGCCTCTCCATGGTCTTGTCTGTAAAAGGACTTGATCGTGGATTGTGGGTAAAATGCACAAACTCTCGAGAGTATTGCAATCTGATCGATCAGCCGTGTTCACAGAAACAGAACAACATTGAGCATCTGAAGAATGGAGCCTCTGAAGGATCTTCCTCTCTCTTTTCTAAACAAAGTTTTGAAACCCCATGGCGTGAGTAATATCGCCAATGGATGGGATTTTGGGAACTTGGTGTGTAATATCCAAGTGTCACTTGGTGAGTAATATCCAAGTGTTTGGTTGTTTGGACACTTGGTGAGTAATATCCTCGTGTGCCATTCGACCCTATTTTATCTAAGCAAATGTTTACAAACTAGGGTAAAACTCTCTATCCCTTTTCTCTCCATACTTAGTGAAAATTAGCTTTATGCAAATGAACTCAAAAGCCTAAACTAGCCTTGCATGTAGAGTTAGTATTTCCTTCCTTGGTGTAATTTGCCAATACATTCAAAGTATTGAACCAACTTGTTGGCTGCACGTTTCATGTGCCGAATTTCGGAGATCGTTGAAAGGTGCGCTAGGATTGCGGGTCTTCACTCAACCTGCATGTGGCATTGATGGGACTCATGTTGTATATTTTTCGCTTTTGTTGTAATAATGTAAACTCTGGATTATTCGATTCATGTAATAAATACTTGTGTTTTACATGATATTTCATCGACTATGAGTGCTAGCTATTGATCCAGGGACTAGCATGTTAATCACAGGGACTTAGGATCTTTACTGATCCGAGGTCGCTAAAGTGACTGTGCACGTCCAAGATCTAATCATACCGCTTCACCTAAAGATCTAATCGAGGCCTTTGGATCTAGATCCAATGGATCAGATCTAATTGACCAAGATCTAGTGGCGCAAATGGCGCTGGCGGCGGCGACGCCTCTAGAGGTGACACACCAGCGAGGTCAGAGGTGCAGGGGAGGTGCGCTGGTGCTTACCGAGGTCGCGAAGATGTGGAGATGCTCAACATGGTCGTGGTTGGGGCGGGGCCGCACGGACACGAACAGAATCGCTCGTCGGAGTTCATCTCGTCGTCGGGTGCTCTCGGTTGAAGACGAAGGCGACGACCTAGGCCACAAGGGAACAAGCGGCAAGCATTAACATGTGCGCAAGAACCTGGCGAACACATTCGCGTGAACTAGAGATAGGGGGGGTGCTCGGAGCTCACCACAATAGCTCTCCGGAACTCGTCAGAATAGCGGCGGTGTGAAGCTAAATACGGGTAACCTGGCGGCGCTCTGGTGGTGCTGGGTGGGGGAAAATGACGCGGAGAGGGAGAGGTTTAAATAGCCAGAGCGGGGGAGGAAATTACTCGATGAATCAATGGCAATCAAGCGCGATTTCATCGGGTTTGAATGGGGAAGAAACTGCAGCGACGAGCTGGTCGTCGGAGGATTTGGGGACGAAGGGATGACGTGGCTGCGGGACCCAATTGTCAGCGAGGGGGTGTGCATGGGCGGGGTGAGAAACAGAGAGGAGAGGGGCTCCCGGGTGGACTGGCTAATGGAATGGTTCTGCTGCTGGGCCGGATTGGTGGCGCCGGCCTTTTCTTTATTCCTTTCTCTTTTTCTTTTTCTAATTGATTTTCCAGGAATCCTTTTCAAATGATTTCAAATGAGTTTGAATTCAGACTCTCTCTGGATTTTTGTAAAGTGAAACATGCACATATTTGAGTATAAAACATTGTTGTTCACTCAAAATTACTTTAGCCCTTTGAAATTAAAATAAAACCATGCCTTAATTATTTATTTCTAAATAGGAATATGAATGGTTTTGAATTCATATTTTTGTTTTGACATTTTGACCAAGCTTTGGAAATAACATTCAAAACCATGTTCAAACCTTTTTCTGGTTTAAACAAGTATTCTCATATTAAAGAGTAGAAATAAAGCCATTGTCTCTCTTCCATAAAATAATAGACAACAATTTGCTTCTGTTTTTGAAATCTTATTTGAAAATGATCCTAAATGCTTACGAATGCATGAATGAATGCAAACTTTATAAATCATGATTTTTGGGATGTTACACTCCAAAATATGAGTTAAATTGTTGGATCTATGTATTAGCACCTCGTCGAAAGACAACTGCATACATATGAAGTACTAACAATAAAACACACATGTATCCTTAAGGAACAGAGTTAACTCTACTCGAATCCACGACGACATCTTTCAACATTTGCACGTGAACAGGAGGAGGTTACTTCTAACATCTAGAACACAAACTTCGAGATGACTCGAGGATGGTTCTCAAAATTTCCAAAATTAATGCCAAATGTTCCATATGAATCTGGTCTAGCATAGAGAAGATAAGGGTGTCATTGATGGGCTCAGCAACAAACTTACCGGGACACTCCAAGAAGATGGACTCATATTTCGTATGATCAAGGCAAAAATACTGGTCAGATCAAAGGACATGATGATGTACTTAAGTGAAACATCACGAGTATAAACACCATCAACATAGTCCTTCAAACTGAGTTTGATTTGATGATAACCCAAATCAAATCAAAGGTGGGGAAAGATAACATATCCACAGAGGAAATACTATCTTTCTCCAGCATAAACACAATTAGACCTCCCTTTAAGAAGGAACAAAGTCGGATAGAACTTTTATCTTACAACTCTCCAAGTTGTTGTTTAAGCTGAACCAACTAGTTCAGGGGTATCCAGTATGGATCCTTGGAGAAAGAAGAAGTTCAGAGAACTTTCTTGCCCAATAACTTGACAAAACGGTCATGTGGCAACATGGCAACACTTCTAGTAGACAACTAGAATATCACGAACCACCGATATGTCACTTAGTTCCAGAGGAGACTTGCTTAGTAAGGCAAGAGGACATAGTCTCAGAGCTTTGGCACAAGCCTAACTCTTTGACCGAAGAGAGTGTACCAGAATAATGGACATGGTAGCACAATCAAACTTCGCTTGGTGATAGGATTAAACAATCACACTAAGAATGACACAAATGTCCTTGGAATTCAAAACAATAAATATTGCTAGAATCTCAGATGGCTACGTTATTACGCACACGCATCATTCACGAGCGCGAAAGCTCAAGGAAGGGTGGGTAAAAATGTGTAAGAGCATCACTTCATTAAGGCTTCATGAAACTCAACATGACCTCTTAGTATAAAAGAGTGTGATACTTTAAGATAGAACATGTAGAAGCTAATCAATGCCTCTTAATCTGTGGATTACAAAACTTTGACCTGGTCCTAGATATGACAAGGTATTGGAGTTTGTTTCTCCTAGACATTCTGAAATGGTTTGTCATGACGGACCACAAGAGTATCTTGCATCGGAATACACCTATGTGCATTTACTACTTGGCTACCAACTGGTAATCAAGGGTCAGAAACAACAAGGGAGAAATAACATACTTAGGTTAGAGTCCCGAGATGTGGATGCATAGATTATCAATCTTCCAAAAACCAATTCATAGAAACGGTAAGGTGTGGCAGAGTCACGATTTTAGATGTGAGACTCTCGAGGAGTACTCTTATCGTGCTATTTGGTTCCATTAAAGAACATCTGCCATAGCATGTGGTAGGGGAAGTCCTTTATTGTCACAACACAATCGCGACAAGAACCACAAACTTGAAGGCTAGAATGGTAATACCAGCCATCCTGAGTAATGTGTGAACATTAACAACATGGGTCAAAAGAAGGATCTTGGGTTAAAGATCATCTTCATGTACAAGATATACAACACTAGAGTCCAGCACAATCCGGGACCTCCGGTTCAAGTCCTAGGGTTAAAACCCAAAGAAAGAAGTAACTACTACTTGAGTGACAAAAATTACACTGCAAGATAGTAATCACGAGGTAGCTCCCAAAAGAAGAAATAACTTCTGAAGTACCCAAACAAATAAAAAAGGAGGCACACGAGGCGAAAGGAAACCTTGAAGCCTAGAACAGAACACTGTGGATCCAACATTGTAATATTGGGGGTCCAAAAGATAGAGAGATCATTATATAAAGGAATATCTTAGATGAACAAGAGCAAAGGGAAACAAGGAGTTCATAACACACACAACTCTAGAGAACTCCACACTAGATCATCTGGCTTAGAAACGACATGCCAAGAAGGCACCTAAGCTTTGTAAGACTAGGAGAGATATCAAAACTTTTAAAGTCAACACAAGATGAGATAACCCAGAGTTAGAGCGAAACTGGATAAGGAGAAAAAGAAGCATAGCAGAGTTTTCGCAAATACTTTTCATCTTTAAAATAGTTTTCTCAAACTCTAGACTCAACATTGACCAATAGCAAGGTTTTCCTACGGTCGGTACTACTCTGATACCAAGAACTGTGACACCCCCGGGATCAGGGCTAAACAAATCCCATACCTCCGTCTGACATAAGCTTAACCTTGAGCTCGAGGATATCCAATGAAGAATCGGTAACACATCAGTGACCCTACGACACAAAATTTATTATAGCAAGCTCATAACTGAGAAGAGAAAAAAATTATTACAAGCAGAGGTCACTGACCACAAACATCAAACAACGGAATGCAAATTATGCTATTAATTATAGCAAACTTAACAAATGGCCTAAGAGGCCTGAAGCATAACGATGACGTCCTAGCCCATAGATTCCGTGTCACGGCCGAACCCCAAGCTATTCGTCGGTGTCGATGTAGTACCAAACTGATCTTCAGGGAACACTTACTCTGCCAAAAGTATTAACAAAGCAAGGGTGAGTACAGGGTGTACTCCGCAAGACTTCTGGCTGGTGGAGTTGTATTGCATAAAGCCATCTTTGTTTATAAAACAAGAGGGATAAGAAGGTCGTCTAATCGGAGTATATTAAAAGGATATAAGAGAGCGACATCTCCAAAGTATTGATAATCATCTTTTGATATCCACAAAATCATCATCATCTACCAACTAAGATCATCCCCTCGTACCCATGAGGAAGCATCCTTAAACACACGTCGATCTGCCAGTTTTACGATTAGGTTATAGTTCTCTATGATCATAGAATCTGGTCACCAAGCGTTCATAACCGTGAACATGGCTTTTCGAAAAGATTATTACCCTGCAGGGGTGTACAACTTTAACCACACATACTAACCTTCTCTTAATGCCACATGATTAGCCCTCTTCCTTGGAAGGCCGACAGAGGGTGGTTAGACACGACATTTACCTTGCTTTCGCCGAGACCATAACTCACGCAATAAGTATGGTTCCGCCATAACGTGTTAAATACCTAAGCCGGTACTTAAATATGTGAGGCGAGGTTGGTTTACCAGGGGCGTTATCTACCCCAAGCAACCCGGTCCACGCTTCCCTACCTATTATGAATGCACCTCCTTCACCTTCTTCTTTCGAAAACGTTTTCAATGCGTATGCCAAATGGAACGGCCGAACTATATGACTCATGGAATCTACAAGGCAAGTTAGTCACTCGTGAGGTTTTCTAGGCCCCGCAAGTTTGTACGGTCGTCTTGGTTCCAAAGGTAAGAACTCGGGTCCTAGTGGTGGCGAGCATGGGACTAGAAAAACCACATCCCACTGTGGCCTCCGATACAAGCCTTAGCATGTTTAATCTCATAGCACTGATCTCATCTCATCATGTTCTCTTGTCATACTAGATTCCCTACATCTGATACATCATCTGGATGAAACAGACTCAACAACTATGCATGGCTAAGCAGGACACGGATATAAGCTCTAGCAGTGCATACAAGCCAAACCTAGTTATGCTACGAGTAGTGGATCAGGTAATATAAGCTCAAATGGAGTAATGCAATAGATAGGATACTTTATCTATCGATAAAATACCACAGTAGAATCGTATGCAACATGGAAGAATTCAAATGCTTTCGAAATCATAGGATTATATCATGGTGGGGCTATGCTTGCCTTTGCCCGTTGATAACCAATAAGCAGATCTTCGGGAATCTTGTACTTGACTTGGTTACAATTGGTCAAGTATTGTTTGTCGATCTTTGATCTTCAATGATGTTCACCTCGGTCTTCGATCTCGATCTTGGTATTGTATTCTACTGAAGAAGGACCAAACACCGGAAAGAGAGGGAAAGAATCAACACATGGCATTGATGCAATGCTCAAGCAATTATGATGACATGACCAGTTGAATTGTATTGAATTGAAACCCTAGAACATGCTCGGCAATTTAATCATGATTCCGAGGGGCACAAACCCTAACTCAGGGAAACTCCGGATTCATATGAGAGGGGTTGATTTGTTATTCTAATTATACTTGTCAGTGAAGTTGCTTAAGAATGCATGATTATAGCTTAAAGATGTAGGTTTCATTTTTCTGAACATTTTGATATATTATACATATTTTTCTGAGTTATAAATAATTACTTATTGAATTTACAAGATTAAAATCAATTTTTGGAATTATTAAACCTTTTCTAACATTATTAAACAACTTGTTAAACTTTTTACACCTAGACAGAAACTACCCACAGTGACTGACCGATGGGCCTTGTGCCACATCGGCAGCTACGTGAGCAAAAGGGCCCATAGCGGTTTTGACTGCACTGACCAGCATGCTGATGATGTCATGCTGATGTCGGCATGACATCAGCACGACGGTGAGCCGCAGATCAGCGTCGGGGACGACGAATGGGGGCTCTTGGGGCGGCGTGGTTAGGCGGGTTTGACGCAGCTCATCGGGGCGAACCATAAAGTTGTGGCTCCGCCCCTTTTTGGTCGCCGGAGCGAGAGGAGTCGCAGTGACTGGTGGAGGCATACGGTGGCGCACGACGCGACCAAGCAACAGAGAGAAAGGGAAGGATTGGAGAGGTCCATGATGACCAAGAGCTCACCAGAAAGCGAACGGAGGCGACGGTGAGGAGCGGGGTGGCCGGGGTCGACGGGCATGGCGGCGGAGGTCGTTGGAGACCGAGGTCTCGATTGAGGCGATTCGGACCATGCTGGCTTTCTCTAAGAGGCGAAATCGAACGAGGGGAGCAAGGGAATCACGACGGCACCGACAGCTGGTCGAGGAGAGGCCGGATACGGCGGCGCTAAGCGGCGGGCGGAGCTAGGCTTAGGATCTTCTGCGTGGGAGGGGAGAGAGAGAGGTCGCTGGGGAGAGAATAAGTGGATGAGGGCGAGAGAGGCGTGCCCGAGACGCTCTTATCTATCTCCATGCGACGGCGGACGGCGGGATGCGGGCGGCGGGGATCAACGGCACCGGCGTCGACAGGAAGCACCTTTCGGCGAGGGAGTTAGACTACAAGGACGGGGGCGAAGCGGTATGGGCCTGGCACTCGGCCGTGCGTGGGCCAAGCTAGGCTGTGGCGAACTGCTACGCGTTGCGCACTGAGCGGAAGAGAGAGGAGAGCAAGATGGGCTCGGCCCAGTTAGCTAGTCTGGCTCTTTTTTTATTCTGAAAACAATTTTCTATTTCTGTTTCTATATTCTGGTTTGTATTTTCAAATTCATTTTAGTTTTGAATCATTCAAAACTACCATAGGGTGTTGTAAAATATGAAAAAATACTATGGAACCCTTTTATTCAATTTGGGCTCCAAACATTTTGTACTTTTCAAATTCAAAACCATTTTGAATTTATTTGAGAAGGAGAGGGAAGCTCGGGTTTTAGGGTTTTATTTTATTTTTCTTCAATGCATTTTTAAGGAATGATGCTCATGATGCACAAACAAACCCTAATATATTATTTACTAAAATTGGGCTATTACACACCTATACCAGATTAGACAAACTTCCAGCCCAGCCCCGTCCAATTCCAGATTAATGTGGTTGCACGGGTTAATTGCTCAAGCATTAAGAACTGTACAGCCCAGCGTGTTTTCGTAAAAAAAATTCCTACATCTTTCGACCGACCATTTTGTAAACCAAAACCTTTCTCATTTTCCAATCCACTTGCAGGCCAAACCCCACCAAGATTTTCTCATAAAACATTTTTGTAAGTCTTTTTCCGGGGTCTTCCCATCCCATGGTTTTTGCGTTGGCTAAAACGGGGTTTCCGAAGGGGAATGAAGTGATACACCATATAACTTACTGGGGAAAGAATAGGTGTCATAAAAGGGGCTTGTACCTAATAGTAGCAAGGTGACAATAGTTTGGAGCAGCCAAACGTTCGCACAAAAAAATTACAATTAAATAAACTATGCAATGTAGGCAAACCATTGAAATAGCATGCATAAGTATGAAAATGGGATAGGGGTTTATGAGCAAGAAGGTGGCTTGCCTGTGACCAGAGAGAGGTCTCATGACTTCTTTAGAATACTGGAATACCGAAAATAATAGGGATAACAATAATAATGCTTCGAGGATTCCTTCTTCTCGATGGCACACAATCGCAACTATCCTCATTATCGATCATACATGCAAACAAACAGCACCACCATCAATAGAATGCATACAAGCATCAAACCAAACAGAAAAATAACAAGAAATAAATGATACAAATCAGTTGGGTTGGGATAATGGATTTGAGCAGATTGGATAGTGTCTTGGAGCATTTGAAAGGAACCTCTATTTAAGATTTATAGTCCAACATTAGCTATTTAAGGAGTTTTAGATCAAGGCCAATTTCTGTATGATATCAATGTGCAAACATGATAACCTCAGATAGGTATTGATAAAATGAATCCAACTAAACTGGTTTCACTATTTTATCAATTTCCAAAGATTTATAATGGATTTTATAGTGAACACTACTAGGAAAAGGCCTATCAGTGGCGCAACATTTTGGGACTTCTGTGGCGCATATGGGATGCGCCACCGTTATCTCGCCACTAAATTGTAGTTCTGTGGCGCATATTGAAATGTGCCACAGAAGTCTGAAAAACTTCTATGGTGCATATTGCCAATATGCGCCACTGATGTTTTTTTCAAAATTCAAAAAAAACCTAGCCAGATCTGGCCGGAGGTGGGGATCGCCGGAGGTGGGGGTCATTGGAGGAGGAAAGGAGGCTGATGGTGGCCGTAAGAGGAGGAGGAGGAGGAGGAGGTCGTCGTTGGAGGAGAGGAGGAGGCCGCCGGTGGAGGAGGGGCTCGACCGAGGAGGAGATGGAGGAGAGGAGGGGGCCGCCGGAGGAGGCGCTCATTGGGATGGTGGAGGAGGGAGGAGGGAGGTGGGAGGATGGAGGAGGGAGGTGGGAGGAGGAGGAGGAGCTCACCAGGGTGGAGGAGGAAGGAGGGAGGATCTCATCGGGGTGGAAGAGGGAGGAGGAGTAGGAGCTCACCGGGTGGAGGAGGAGGGAGGAGGAGCACATCGGGATGGAGGAGGAGGGAGGAGGGAGGAGGAGAAGTTGAGGAAGAAGGGGAGAAGGAGAGAAGAAGTGGAGGAGGAGAATGGTGGAGGAGTGGAAGAGGATAAGAGAGGGAGAAGGGGCGGCGGGATTCAAAATTTGAATCCTGCCCAAGACATCTATGGTGCATATGTGAGAAATGTGCCATAGAAGTTTCTCCCCCTTTTTTATTTTTTTGCAGGAAAAAACCTTCTTTCTGCCATAACTTTTTACTCTTTCTAATCTGGGGAAGCTATAAAACTTCAACGGCCTCCGGATGTTGAAATTGGGTAGGAAATTTTGAGACAATCACTTTGGTATATTAAACTTTTTTTGACGTCGTATGCAAAAGTTACGGCTGTTTTACTGTCCCATGAACTTTTTTTTGCAAAATACATCGAAATTCATGTTTTTTAATTTTCCCTACAACTATACCCCAAAATACAACTACATCTCAAAACAATTATTTTTTTGAATTTTTTATCATTTTCATTTATTTTTTACAAAAGTTTAAAGGCGCATATCTATATAAGCGCCACAGAAGATAGAACTTCTATGGTGCACATATAGATATGCGCCACAGAATGTTGGTCAACTGAATTTTCTGGTGGGGCCTACCCTCACTTTCTGTGGTGCATATGTCGATATGCGCCATAGAAAGTGAGGGAGCCCAACCCTGGTGGCGGGTACACCAAACTTCAGTGGCACATTATTTTCCTATATGCGCGACAAAAGTGTGAAGACTTCTGTGGCACGTTAAGTGAAATGCGCCACTGGAGTTTATCTATGGCAAATGGTCACACATATGCGCCACATAAGATTTGTCTATCTATAGCTGGTTTCCTAGTAGTGGAATAAAGCTCTAGTTGGAGGAAATAATTCACCATAAGAGTTCTAGAGCTCCAAAATTTATTTCCTTGGGTGATTAGATAGTTTTTGATGGACTGATTCACTGAGAGTTGGATTCACCTCAAAACAAATAACAGAATTCCCTTAGGAAAATCCCAAAGGTAGTACTAGATGGTTTTTGTCTTTTTCACCAGATTAAATGTATAGGGGATTTTAATGTGATTCAAACGGCACAAGTTAGGAACTTTGAATACCTTTTCGTATGAATTGGAATCACCCTTTTTGGGTTTACAAAACTACAGATATGAATTTATTGGTGAATTACCCATGCACAGAAAGGATTAATTCACCAAAACTCAAAGAGAGCTCAATAATTTTTGGGCTCCTGGGTTTTGATATGCATGGGTAAGTGGATGTTCATAGAGTTGGAATCAGGTCAAAATCATTTGTGGTTTTGCCTAGAGAATTTTATAAACGTAGATTTGGCAAGGTTTTGTTATTTTTATTAGGGGTAGACTAGGGAGCAAATGAACATGGGGCTAGGGTGAACTGCAAGGTATAACCAATACCTTTCAGTACCAATTGGATTTACTCCATTTGGATTTAACAAACCCCTTGGAAACCCTTTTTAGTGCTAAGGATAGATCTTGGGAGAATAAATCTTGGAACTTATCTATTTGGTATTTTGTCCAACTTTTAGTTTTGTATGTTGAGGGAAACATGTGGTTACAGTTATAAATTTTGTATCTAGCCAGAAGGTGGTGTTTTCATTTTTGTTTGGAATTAAACCAAACTGTCTATTTTCTAGATCTGGCAAAAAGAATAAAGTTAAAAGGGTTCTAGGCTAGATCTAGGAGGCTAATGGGCCGCCTAGGGGAAATCGGCCAACCCGGGCGTAGCCACGCACGTTCGGCGCATTTTGAAATGCTGACAACGGGGGCCCGCTGGTCAGCTGAAGGGAGCAAGCAAAGGGGTACGGAGGTTCCTGAGCCGTTCGATTAGAGTGGATCCGACAGCTCATGGCTATCTTCCATCTCGCGACACGGCGGCGGAGACCTAACCCTAGGCGAGAGCAGGGAGCAATGGCGACGCTTACCAAGGGCTAGAGCGGCGACGTGGAGGGGGTAGAACAAAGCGGTGCACCATGGAAAGCACAGAGAGGGGCGGCAAGGCAGGTTTTGATGCCGAATCCTGGCTCGCGCGAGAGGCACCCGGTCGCCGGCTTCGGTGTTCGTCGGGGAAGCTTCCAGATGCGTCCTGGGCCAAACCAAAACAAGGGAAAGGGTAAGGGACGGTAGGAGATCAAGGTAGGGGGACATGTAGAGGGAGGTAACGAGAGGGGGCAAAGCCTTGCTCGATTTGTGGACGAGGGCCGAAGCTCCTTCTCCTCCTTCTCTCGGGCAGTACAACACAGGGGAGAGGGAGAGGGTGGCCTTGGGAGGTGTGTGGAGTGGGAGGAAGCAAATGGGGGAGGGGAGGAGAGGTGCCTGGGCTCTTGACCTTATAAACTCGAGATGAGAGGTCTATGGTGGACATAGTCCATAGAAAGCTTTGGAGGGTGAGGTGGCCAGGGATTGGGCAAGAGGGGTGGTGTTGGGTGGTGTGTGGGCCAGTAGTTCAACCAGGGAGAGGGGGTACGGCTGCTGTTTGCTGGGTTGTGCAAGATATTTTCTCCAAAGGGGCATTTCTCTCTCTCACCCTCCTTGAACCACTAGGGACAAGGCAAGAGGGAGATGCTATAGTAGCTAGGGCTACAGTGCACGACCAGGAGGGAGGTGGTATGTTGTGCACTTGCTTGACCAAGCTTGGTGAGAGATTGGGTTGGTTTAACTCAAGTTTGAATTGTGTTTGCAAGAAATGGTCAAAATGATGCTTGTGAAGGAAGTTGAAATTTTTTCATATGGAAAGGTGATAAACGGGTTCTAGTGGATAGATATGATCAAGATACTTCCATAAGATTTAGTTGGGATTTTCCCGATGATTAATAGTCCACTTAAACCCATTTATTCAAATAGTGCACAGATGGTTTCTCGAAGCTTATGTGATATTTTCATATTGAGCGAGGTTGGTTTTTGATGTGATATGGTCCTAAATACCATATTACACATTTGAGGATTTTATTGGAATTTATTTAGATAGAAAAGTATTTTTAAGGAATTATTTATTGTTTTTGTCAAATAAGAAATGGTAAAAATAAATTATAAGGAATCTCAAAAATATTTATTTTTGAGTTTGAAAGATAGGGTATGAAGTAGAGAACTCAAATGTGCATTGAGTTGGCCAAGTGGTTTGGTTAAAAAAACAAACTTGCCATTATAGGAGAGATTTTTAGAATTTTGCCAGATAATGAAATTAAATAGTTGGAGGATCCGAATAATTATGGGAATTATTTGGGGAAATTAACATAACCAAGGTAGATGATGTAACTTGATTTATAAATCACTTTCCACTTGGGTTTTTAAGGATTTTGGGTGAAATTGGAAAGAAACAAGATTTTTGGGAATCTAGGGTTTTGTTATTTTCATGCCACCAAAACATGGTTGGATTAGTGAGCTCATAGTTCACCTTGATACAATGGGTAGATGGATGGATAGACAAGGTTCTATGATGATCATGGAATCAAGAGTTGAGCTTGGTTGAATTTGAGGTGGTTTAGGGGTGATGGCAAACTTTGTTGAAAATAAGGCTACCATAACAGAGGGGTCATGATGCCTCATAAACCATGGGGGTTTAGGAAGCACAAAGCTCCAATGGAAACAAGTGAGGTATGGATTCATAGACAAAGGTCAGTAGATCATAAACATGCAAAGTTGGTTAAGGGGAGGTAGCGTATAGATGTGAGCTTCTGCCAAAGTAGGCAAGATGATAAGATTTGTAGAAAAGGATATCATCTTGACTATAAAACCATCATGGACGAGTGGGAACCATAATGGCTTAGCCAAAGGAAAGGGTGGGATTTGGTAGTACTAATGATTTACTACAAGATGGTTCAAGTACATTCTCAAGAATGCATATAGGTTGGGGAAGGTAGAGCTCTAGGGATTGAATCTAGATAAGAATTTTAGACTTAGCCATTTTGGCAAATTTAGGGTTTTAGACTAGAGTGCAAGTGTAGATGATTTTGAGAGGATTCTATGTTACAAACTCATGATCAAAGGGGTGACGTTGAGGTGTTAACTAAGTATATATGCTCCCATGCTTAGATCGGGTCTCCACTATGTTGGAAACTATCAAAAGGGATTATACCTGATTGATCTGATTAGGAGATGAGATGATCACCTTAGTGGCTTAGGATAGATCCTGATTTGGATGTTTGGTTTGCCATTCATGATCACCAACATAGATTGGATCCTAAGGGACAAGCTGCTAGATTAGCTCACTCTAGTTCCTAAGCAAACAAGGCAATCAACAAATCAAGGAAATTTATCAGATAGCAGATCAAGGCAATTCATCTTATCAAACTTATACAACTACTACTAGGGTTACCATCAAGCCTAGCTTGAGGTAGGGATGGGTGCTTCTACCAAGACTAGAATGAAGAGGTTTTGAGTAAAGGTTTTGGAAAACCTAGAGATAAGACTAGTTGAATGTTCTATCTTGAAAACATAAGGAGGTTGTATATAGGTCTCCATAGTTTTGTTAATAGAACTAGCAAAACCTTTTGTTGTGTCAAAATCATCTTGGCTAAGGTTTTGAAATGCCAGAACATTTGAGAATATGAAAGATGAGCCAAGACATCTCTTTTGTGAAATTGTTTTTGGTCAGATAGTGTTGAGAGAAAAGTATTTCACCTAATGCATAAATAGTTGCATGAACACAAGCAAACAAGTAAGCAAGCATTGCAACAAGTAACAAGAAAAGTTTCTGTTCCCCCTAATTTTTTCCGTTTGTACAACAAATCAGGGTTGCTGAAATTGGGATGTTACATATAATAAATGAAGGTATCGACATCTTGCGGTCAAGATCTCTACCCGATCGATGTCCACATGCTATCGCTCGGCGCGTCCATAGTCTCCGTTGCTGCCTCTCGCAAGCTGAAGATTCATCCCGAAGGGAGGTGTTTGAGAGGAGATCCAAATATAAATATAAGGCTTGGCTCGATGGTGGGCTAGGAAAGTCAGCGACATAGACCAAACCAGTCAACGGGATGTGCTTGACCTTTATCCACTGTTCGATTGTGTAACATCCCAGTTTGTAGGAACAAACAAAGGGTTGATATAGTAATATTTGGATGTGCATGCACTCATCTAGAAAATTGGGGTAAATTTTTCACAAAATAAAATACTAGAGGGAGCAGGGTTTCATTCACTTTGATGAGTTAGGGTTTAGCTCATTCAGTTAAATTTTATGAATTCTAACATGACCTCTAGGAAATTTTGACTATTTTATGAAATTAGTTTAAATTGACATTTGAATTTTGAATTTACTTTTGAAATATATTCAAGTTATAAATATCTACGAGTTATCTTATTAAAGAAAATTAGAATAATTCAAATAGATATATTATTGATATCACATATAGATAATTCAAATAAAGGAATTCAAGTAAAACAATTATTTTAAGGAAAGATAAAAGAATACAAATCCTTATTCCTTGAAATATTTACAAAATGAAAAATTACAAACAAACAAAATGAATATAATTCCAGATATAAAGAAAAGGAATTCTTTTTTGAATATGCATAAATTACATTGTCTTTACAAATTAATAAAAGAAATTACAAAAAGAATAAAGGAAATACTAAACTATTTTCCTAAACTAACCTTCTTATTTCTTCCTATATTTTTTGTACCTACTAATAAAACAAAGAAAAAATGAAATAAATGGTTAGTGTTAGTAATTATGCTCTTAGAATGAATAGTCTAATTCACTATTAATACTTACTCACTATTTATATTAAGAAAGGGGCAAGTTTCACCAAATGTAGAATTTGTTCCTAGTATTATAAAAGCTTCAGATCAACATCGCTGGCCAAGAAGGGAAAAATTTCACAAGAAAGTGGTAGAAAATGAAAAGTACTTACTGGAGTTACTTGAGATGATCCACAACTGAAGGGAACAAGCACACAACCAGCACACACACACCTGCATGGTGTTGTGTTGTCATCCTAACAACAGTAGTATAAACAACAGACAAGGGAAGCATGGCCAGGACAAGGCACTTCATGCACGATAGTTCTCATAGCCATATTCATCTCTCTCAAGAACACCACTGGTTTTCACTAGTTTCACCACATATCCATCCCACCACCCTAAACTAAACCAGCTAATAGGTCAACATGGTGAATTGAGAAAGCTAAAGTAGCACCTGGAGGAGCAGGACAGGTGGACAACAAAGAGGAGTAGATCAAGTAGCATCCAGGGTAAAGATCCACAAGGAATTAGAAGTCACGACCAAATTTCAGCGATCACCAAAGGTTTCTATATCATCAGTCATGCATACTATCTGCTCATATCATTTTCCATGCATGATTTTGTGTATAATAGACAAATCCTCAGATCCATACTCAAATGGAGTATTAGATCATCACATGGTATTTTTAAGAGAAGAAGTAACTAGTATTAGCAACAAAACCAACAGTGCATCAGCCTTTGCATCACAGGTCAGGCCAAGAAATCAAGCAGCTAACATCTGAGATGTTTACCACTGTGCACACTCCTAGGGGAGGCATCACAATGGCAAAACTAGCAATAACAACCACCATATTTCATTACCACTAGAGAAGACAACCCAAGTTACTATAACACTAAATATCAAATCTCCTTGCTAGTTGAGTATCTAGGTATCATATCCAATTTCTGTCATATTGATAGTATAAGAAGTACATGCAAGATATACTTGCAAAAGCACATCAAGCTAATTATAATAATTTTCCTAGTCACTATTTCTTGGAATCATTTTATTAAATGTACACACATCCAATATAAGATTAATATCATCACTAAACTCTGGGTTCAGCTCATAAAATACATATTACACATGAATTCAGTAAGAACAAGTATGAGTGGGGTACATAGAAAGGGTAATAATAACCAAAGAGCACATCACTAAATCAAAGTTTCAGTTCAATTGAGACTAACACACATATAAACAACATCCACACAATCAAGTCACAAGCATGAATATCTGATAGTAGGAGCTCACTGTTACTTTGATAGTGACACTATATTCCTACTAGAATTTGGACCATAGGATAATAGTAGTCGGGAACATCACTGATAAGTAAATTCTCATATCAAATTCACTAGTTCTCTATTGGATAAAAAACTAAATTACACAAGAGGGGCCAGAGTGGGGGACCCTAATTAGGGTTTGACCTCTGATGAGTTAAAAATTCAAGCATATTTACCTTTTGAATAGAGTAGGGATCTTTGTATTTCACTGCGTCCACATGCACCTTTTGTCTTTATATCAATAGGATTCCAAATAACTAAGTCTATTATGAACATATCAATTAAAGTTGTCATATTATACTATAATATGATATTTTTAAGTGATAAAAGTCAATTTGTGGAATTACCTTCGCACTTGGGAAAATACCAAGAGAGGAGAGGCAATCAGTACTGGTAACAACCAGTAGTACGGGAAGGGCCCGCCTATACCGTCTGACCGTACCATGTGCCACCGTATTTGTGTAACACCCCAAAAATATAACACAAGGATCATCAAACTCTAATCACTAAAATTAGGGTTAACAAAACCTTTGGTTAATTTAAAATCATATGAATGCATGTGTGAATGAGATGATTTGATAAATGCATGAATGAACTTGTGTGATTAACCTAAATAGCAAGAAATGGTTTAAAGATGAAAATAACATCATATAAAACATTTCCATGCAGAAATAAAACAAGAGAAAATCAAAAACAAATAAAATAAAGCAAATGGTCATTTTTGGCAATCTTGCTCACTAGGTCACTTTGAGTGTTTCTAGTTCAAGATTTCAAACAGAAACTTTTCCAACTCTTTTCACCCCTTGCTAGAACAAGTAAAAGTAAATCAAATCCCACCTTTCAAACTTGCAGAAACATTTGGCAACCTCATTCAAATCACAATTCAAAATTGAATCTTTATCATATGTGAAGATCACCCATTTTCAAAACCCAACCAAACCAGTGCCCCTTGACTAATCCAACTAACCAGACACTCCCTAGTATGTGCGCAGCAAACCCACGAATTTTGAATCCAAAATTCAAATTTGAATCTCTTGCGGCCATTTTATCAAACACCTTGTAGATACAAATCAAACAAACATCAAACACTATAGTGTGCAGTAAAATTTGGCCTAACATGTTCCCTATCTAGCTCACACTACACCCTGAGTTGATCATCTAACTAGTTTAACCCCTCTAGCTCACTGTAAACCTGACCATGCCATCAATGGCAAGAAGGGCAAGCCTCACCTTGCCACCCCATTGTCGACAACAAGCTATGAGCAACAATAGGACTAGCCAGCATGTCTAGCAAGCACCCCACCGTCCACCGCCACTCTCTATCCCAGCCCCGAGCAATGCCAGCCCCTGGACCACACGACACACCCATGCCAAACCTCTCTGCGCGAGCCGAGAGCGCTAGTGCGCCATGCTCGACCAGCACCCACAGACCGTGCGCCACCCTTGCCGCTTGCAGCAATGATCACCAGCATCCCAACAACCCCGTAGACATGCCCGTTCGCCGCCACGCGGACCACGCGCGTTGTGCGACATTAAAATCACCGTCGGACCCGCCCAGAGCATCATCGTGTTCCGACCGATCAGCACCGCCCCACGCCGCAAGACCACTCCGTTGAGCTTTGCCAGGGAGCACCACACCGCCCCTACCGTCGCCCATGCCAGTAGCCCTTTGTGCCGTCGACCACGATGAGCTCAGCCTGCGCCCGTCGATCCTCTTCAGCCACTATAAATAGAGGCCTCCACCGCTCTTTTTCTTCACACCATTTCACTCCCCTCTCACCCAGAACCACCCCACCTCACTCCCGGAGCAAGGCGAGCAGCGCATCGCCGGAATATGGCCAGAGCCCGCCGCTGCTGGAGAAGAAGGGAGCCGCCCTAGGAGAAGCTGTCGGTACCAGGAGAACTACCATCGTCGACTTCGTCGTTTGCCCCCATCGCCGACCCTCGCCTGAGCCCCGGTGAGCCTCCCACGACCCCCACCTTCCGCGTTAGGGTTCTGTCTCACCGGCGCTGCCCGACGTGGACGATGAACCATAGCCATTCGATTAGAGTTAGATCGTGCGGTTCACATTGCCCCATACCGCTTCGCCCCTCCCCGTCTCACTGACGCATGGGACAGCCACTTAACCAACCCGCGTACGCGCTGTGTGTAGTGGGCCGGCCTAGTAAAACATCCTGCGCGACCCAACAATTCAAATTAAGCTATATTCATTTAATTTCAAACATAGTTCTGTATCTAGATTCAAAAATCAACCCAGCTGGATTCACTGAACCAAAATGCATGAAAACAATTTTGTTAGAAAGGTACTGCAATGCTTAATCCAAGCCTATTGGATTCCAACCATTTGGATTTCTAGATCAACCATGGTAAAAATAATAAGGCAGAAGCTTTTCTGCATTCAAACATTTTTCAAAATTCAACCATAAGAGATTTTGAGTTGATTCCAACTCTCAAAAATCACATTTTATCATACCTTTCAGAATATATAAAAACATATGGGTTTACTTGCAGAAATAATGTTCAAGTAATAAAAGAATGCTACATAGGCATTTCTAGTCACATTATTTATTTAAAATAAAAATGTTAAACCTTATTAAATTGTGACACCACTTTAAAGCACATTCTCATGTACTGAAATATGTGGTCATGACATGTGTCAACATGATCCCATGTTTGAGTTGGAGGATATTAAATCTTAAATAGTTTTTCAATGAGCAGAAATTACTTTTCTCAAATAAAATAAATAAGACAAGTGCTTTAATCCTTGTGATAATAGTGATGATGATAGATCATCTAGTGTGACTTTTTGTGTGATGTTTAAAAATAGTTAAGTATTGTTTGGTGATTGTGTACGTCGTATTTATTTATAGACGCTAGTACCGACCAAGGATACGAGGAGGAAGAAGGATACTACGAGGAAGAAGCCGAGGAGAACTTCAACCACTACTCTGCTCAAGGCAAGCCAATACTTGAAACCTTGTAAGCTAACCCTTGCACCTATGAAAGTTAGAGAACCTATGCATTTCATTAAGCATGCTTGGTTAGATACATTTGATAATGCCCAATCCTAGTTTTACATGAAAGCTTAAGTACTTTACTTCTTTATCAAAGATTTCTCTTAGAGTTTACATGGTGACTTGTAGATTCTAGAAGGATAAATAAAGATAGCATAAAGAGCATAAAATTTGTCCTAAGTTATATAATCTTGATGTCATCCTAAGGCATGAGATTGAACTTAGCAAATCCCCACTTATTTACCACCCCTCATTAGTATTTACCACCAATTGTAGATGCTAGTGCTAAGTATCAAACTTGATCAACTTTAGATGGGAATACTTGGTGAAAATGGTTATGAAAACCTTAAAATGATGAGTCATTCTACTGAAATGTTTTTGACAAGTGTTTCCGAACACCATATGGTTCTGGTGATGAAAAGGTCGAGGCATGAGCCTTAGCCCCCTTATAAAACTGACGGTTGTCTGGATGCGATACCATTCCAAATTTTACCTTACAACCACAATACCCGAAATTTGGGTAGGGCTTGACTGGAAATTTATATACCTTAGTATGGGTTCCCTCGTGGCCAAGGTCTGAGCTGAGGCTACCTTGTGAAGATTGTCCACCTATGCAGTACCCAAGATGACAGTTGGTCATGGTTGGGAGGCCAAACTCACAGGAGAGGTGCCTATACTAGGGCATGTAATTGAAAGGTTAGGATTGATTATCTGCATACTGAGTATGGTGAACTCAGGATTGTTCCTGATGGATGTATCGAATGTTGTGGTGAAAGTGTACAATCTCTGCAGAGTGTCAAACTATTCGAATAGCCGCGTCCGCAGTTATGGACAGTTGGAGTGGTCATACTGTTTCCACGTCAGATGTTTTCAAAATGACGTGTGAAATGAATTATGACCTTGACTTGACCACAACAGAGTTGTGATATGAAATTCAAATTCCCACTTAGGTGTTATAAAACTTCCAACTAGTTTTATTTCCTTCTGAACTAAGTAGAGGTAAATCTGGCTTTTTGCAAAACAACCTTAGAGCTTAGTGTCATACTAGAAAAACCCCCTTAACTTGTTAGTATTAGTTTGCGAGTACTTAAAGAGTACTCATGGCTTTGTCCCTGGCTATTCCAGTGGCTAGACTATGAAGAGGATTATCAGGATGACGGACCGCAGGAAGGTTACGACAAGTCGGATCATCTCCCATCGTCAGCATTGCCTGTGACCCTGAAGATGGAGCTTCGCCTACGCTATCGTTACTATTACGTTATTCTGCTGCTTGATTTGTATTAAGAACTGGATCATGAGATCCTTATTTGTGTAAGACCTTATGTATGGTTTGTAATGGATGATGTACTGTTATATCCAAATCTGTTATGTCTCGCAAAAATGGTAATCCTGGGATTGCGATGTATGGCATAACCGGCTTCTGGGTTTAAAAATACGGGTGTTGACAGTGTTGAAGTGTATAAGTGGATTGCACTAGCCCTTTCCATCAGTTCGGACTTTTGGTTGCGTTGGCTAGTGCATGAAGCTTAACATGGTATCAGAGCCTAAGGTCTTGAGTTCGAGTCCTGGCTTTCGCAATTTATTCTAAAATTGTTGTTAACCCCTCTGTGTCCACGTATAGGCCTCTTGAGTCATACGTGAGTTTCACGCGCCGTCGCTCTCTTCCGGTTGCATGTGTTGACTTCTCCCCGTGACACGTGAGAGGGGGTGTTGAAGTATATAAGTGGATTGCACTAGCCCTTTCCATCAGTTCGGACTTTTGGTTGCGTTGGCTAGTGCATGAAGCTTGACATGTTAGATGTATATATATGTATATTGTATTTCCACCATATGTTAGAGGGCTTCCTGCATATTTGCCCTGTACCTGTACTATATATTGTGGCCTTTGGCTCCCAGAGGAATACAACTTTGTCTATTCCTAACATGGTATCAGAGCCGGTTTTAGGGGTCTCGTGCCCACCGGTACTCTGCTTGTAACCACCGCCGCCGTCAGCTCGCCCTGGCCTCTGCCGGTTCCCGTTCTGGCCGCTTGCGTGCGGTTCCTGTTCTGCTCGTCAATTTTTTTGGCCCGATTGATCTTCTAGATCGGATCACGTGGAGGAATTCGATCTGCTGAGGAACTCACGCGTCCTGCTGCTCTCCTCACGCGCGGATCGACCCGGTCCAGCCAGCCCGTCTGACGCCCTGCTGGATCGATTCCGCCGCCCGAAGCATGGTTCTCTCCTCCGCGTGGGCTCGATTCCACTTGTTCCGCTCGCGGTCTGCCCGTCCTTCTTCGGATCCCGTTCGGCCTACTCCGCCCGCCTGGCTGGCTCCGCCCGCCCGCTCGGCTCCCCTCCGCCCGCCCACCCGGCTCCTCCCAGCTCTCCTCCGCTCGCCCGACTCCCGTCGTTGGCCTCCAACTGCTGGGCCTTCCACCGGCTTCATCTGCCCCGCTGGTCTCTGCTCAGCTAGATTTGTTCGAGAGGTAAAAAAAAGGTAAAAAAAATATGTCTTTTGCATCGGGCTATGTTGCGATTCCTCGCTGCCTGATGATCTTCGATGGCGCGAATTATCCTGATTTCGCTGCCTTTATGCGCGTTCACATGCGCGGTCTCCGTCTTTGGGGTGTTCTCTCCGGCGAGGTCTCCTGTCTGTCGTGCCCCCCTGCTCTTGTGGCTCCTCTTCCGCCGACGCCGATTGTTCTCGGCGATGATGCCTCTCAGGAGGCCAAGGATGTTGCTCAGAGTGCTGCTGATAGTGTTGTTGCTGCTTATGACCTGAAGCTCAAGCAGTACTCTTCTGATCTCGAGGCCTATCGCCATGCTCTGACTGCCTACACTCAGTGGGTCGATGAGGATGCCCGTGCTGCTGCTGTTCTTACCTCCAGTGTTCTGCCCCAGTAGGCTGCTGAGTTCATGAGTCTCCCTACTGTTGCCGCTTAGTGGTCACACGTTCGTCAGCGCTATCAGCCATCTGGGGATGCTCTTTACTTGTCTATGGTTCGCCAGGAGCATGCTCTTCAGCAGGGTGATTCTACTATTGATGAGTTCTATACTCAGAGTGCTGCTATCTGACGTCAGCTTCATTCTCTCCGTACTGCTGTTTGTGGCACATGCTCGTGCTGCCAGATTGTGCGCTTGGATTTGGAGTTTCATCGCATCTATGAGTTTCTGTCTCGGCTCTGCCAGGAGTTTGAGCCCCTGCGTGCTCAGCTGAATGCTCGTGGTCGTGTTCCGCTCTCTGAGGTGTTGTCTGAGCTTCGGGCTGAGGAGACACGTCTCCGTGGTGCTGGTCTTCTTGCGGTTCCATCTGTTCTTGCTACTCGTGGTCCTTCTATGCCGTCCTCTCCCTCGACTCAGCCGCGGTCCTCTGTGCCGCCACCGATACTACCTACTCCTTCAGGGTCAGCTTCAGCATTAGGGTCTGAGTCAGCATCAGCAGTCTCAGGGTCCGAGTCAGCACCAGCAGGCTCATGGTCAGGGTCGCCGTGGTTCGCTTCGTCACTGCTCTTACTGCAACAGGGATGGCCACACTTGGGCCACCTATTATACACGGGATCCCAGTTTACGTCAGTAGCACCAGGCTCGTGGGCAGTCGGCTCCTTCCGGGTCTTTAGTAGTTGCTCTCTCTGATCAGGACATTATCAGTAGTCTTCGCGGTCTGCTTGCTGCTATAGGCTCTTCCTCGACGGGCACTGCTGGTTCTGTAACTGATTCTTCCGGCCCTGCATGACCATCACCTTGTACACAGTCAGGTACGTCTCCGTGGTATCTGGATTCTGGAGCTTCCTTTCATATGACCTCTGAGTCTTCTTTTCTGTCCGCTCTTCGTTCTCTCCCTTCTCCTGTCCGTGTTTTCACGGCTGATGGTACCTCTCTTCCTGTTTCTAGTCGAGGCACCCTTTCTACTTCTTCCTTTTTTGTTCCTGATATTTCTCATGCCCCTCTTCTTAAGATGAATCTGTTCTCTACTAGACAGCTTACTGACTCTGGTTGTCGCGTCATTCTTGATGCTGATTCTTGTGTTGTCCAGGACCGTCGCACCATGCCCTGGTTGGAGATGGGCCTCGCAGCCGTCACTCTTCAGGACTTTGGGAGTTAGAATGGCTTCGTGTTCCTTCCGCTGCCACTTCATCTGCCAGTTCTTCTCCAGTCGTCGCCTCTGCTACCAGCTCCTTTCAACATTGGCATCATCGTCTTGGTCACCTTTGTGACTCTCTCCTGTCGTCCTTAGTTCATCATGGTCTTCTGGGGTCTGTCTCAGGAGATGGGTCTTTACATTGTCAGGGCTGTAGGTTGGCTAAACAGATTAACTTCCCTATACTACTAGCGCGTATGTATCTCAGCGACCTTTTGATTTAGTTCATTCCGATGTTTGGGGTCCGGCTCCTTTCGCTTCGAAAGGGGGCCATCACTACTATATTTTATTCATCGATGATTTTTCTCGGTACACTTGGTTGTATTTTATGCGCTCTTGCAGTGAAGTGCTCTCCATATATCAGTGTTTTGCGGCCATGGTTCGTACTCAGTATTCTACCCCCATTCGTGTATTTCGTGCTAATTCTGCTGGTGAGTATATCTCCCAGATGTTGCGAGGTGTTCTTGCTGAGCAGGGCACCCTTGCTCAGTTATCTTGTCCTGGCGCACATGCCTAGAATGGCGTTGCTGAGCGTAAGCATCGCCATCTTCTTGAGACCACTCGCGCTATGAGGATTGCTTCTTCTCTCCCGCCGCATTTCTGGGCTGAGGCCGTCGCTACGTCGGCTTACCTCATCAATATTCAGCCTTCTATTGCCTTGCAGGGTGGTATCCCTCTTGAGCGCCTATCTGGACAGTTTCCAGACTACTCCATGCTTCGCTTGTTTGGTTGTGTTTGCTATGTTCTCCTTGCTCCTCGCGAATGCACCAACCTGACCGCTTAGTCTGTTGAGTGTGTCTTCCTTGGATACAGTGATGAGCATAAGGGCTATCGCTATTGGGACCCTATTGGTCGTCGGATGCGTATCTCTCGTGATGTTACTTTTGATGAGACGCGTCCTTTCTATCCTCATCCCACCGCTGGTACTTACCCGGTGGAAGATATCTCTTTTCTTCTCTTTCCTGACACACCTCCTTCTACACCTATTGTGTCTTCTTCAGGATCTCCTCCCCCTGATATCCCTTCTTCGACAGCGTCCTCCTCTGCTCTGTCTAGTTCTCCTAGTTCTCCTCGTTCTCCGGAGTCTTCCTCTACTATTCCCTCTTCTTCATCGTCGTCTCCTGCGTCGTCTTCCTCTGATGATCTTCCCTCTATTCGTCCTGTTCGTCAGCGTCGTGCCCCCAACCGTTACTCTCCTAGTGAGTATGGTCTTTCTGTTGCCTCTAAGTCGACTTCTTATCGGGATGCTGAGCATCATCCTGAATGGCAGCTGGCCATGGCTGAGGAGATTGCTGCGCTTGAGCGCACTGGCACCTGGGATCTTGTTTCTCTCCCTCCCGGTGTTCGTCCTATCACGTGTAAGTGGGTCTATAAGATAAAGACTCACTCTATTGGATCTTTTGAGCGCTATAAAGCGCGTCTTGTGGCTCGTGGTTTTCAGCAGGAGCATGGTCGTGACTATGATGAGACCTTTGCTCCTGTGGCTCATATGACCACTCTTGCATTTCTTGTTGCTTCGTCACTGGTTTGTGTCCCAGCTTGATGTTTAGAACGCCTTTCTCAATGGTGAGTTGAGTGAGGAGGTTTATATGCAGCCTCCTCCTGGGTATTCTGTTCCCGAGGGGATGGTTTGTCGTCTTCGATGTTCTCTTTATGGCCTCAAACAGGCCCCTCGTGTCTCGTTTGAGCGCTCTGCTTCTGTAGTGACTGCTGCTGGTTTCTCCCCTAGTGCTCATGATCCAGCGCTGTTTGTTCACACTTCTCCTCGTGGACTCACTCTTCTTCTTCTCTATGTTGATGATATGATCATTACTGGTGATGATCCTGAGTATATCGCCTTTGTTAAGGCTCGTCTTCGTGATCAGATTCTTATGACTGATCTTGGTCCTCTTTGATACTTTCTTGGGATTGAGGTTTCCTCCACTTCTGATGGCTTTTACATCTCTCAGGAAAAGTATATTAAGGATCTTCTTGCCCGTGCTGCTCTTGGGGATGAGCGCACTATTGAGACCCCTATGGAGCTTAATGTTAAGCTTCAACTTACTGATGGTGATCCTCTTTCTGATCCGACGTGTTATCGTCATCTTGTTGGGAGTCTTGTCTATCTTGCTATCACTCGTCCTGACATCTCTTATCATGTTCATATTCTGAGTCAGTTTGTTTCTGCTCCTACCACTGTTCACTATAGTCATCTTCTCCGTGTTCTTCGTTATCTTCGTGGTACGATCACTCGTCGCCTTTTCTTTCCTTGTTCCAGCTCCCTCCAGCTCCAGTGCTAATCGGACGCTACGTGGGCGAGTGATCCTTCAGATCGTCGTTCACTTTCTTCTTAGTGTGTTTCTTGGTGGTTCACTCATTGCTCGGAAGACGAAGAAATAGACAGCGGTTTCCCGTTCGAGTGTTGAGGCTGAGTTGCGTGCTATGGCCTTGTTGACTGCTGAGGTGACCTGGTTACGGTGGTTACTTGCGGATTTTGGGGTCTCTATTACCACACCCAGTCTGGTTTTGTATGACAGTACAGGTGATATTAGTGTTGCATGTGATCCGGTCAAGCATGAGCTTACCAAGCATATTGGTGTTGATGCTTTCTATACACGTGCTCAGGTGCAGGCTCAGGTAGTTGCGCTTTAGTATGTGCCTTCAGATTTACAGTTGGCGAATTTCTTCACGAAGGCACAGACCAGAGCGCAACATGATTTCTTACTCTCCAAACTCAGTGTTGTGGATCCACCATGAGTTTGAGGGGGGTGTTAGATGTATATATCTATATATTGTATTTCCCCCATATGTTAGGGGGCTTATTGCATATTTGCCCAGTACCTGTACTATATATTGTGGCCTTTGGCTCCTAGAGGAATACAACTTTGTCTATTCCTGACAGACAGTTTGTCTCATCAAATACTTTCTCCTGGCAAAGACGGCAGGAGGATCCAACATTCACAGCCACTAGAAACCACGAAAAAACACATCTTATAGTGATCTGAAGGAGGAACTTGGCTAAGGAGAAATCCCTGCCGATCCACGAATCATTGGAGGACAGCGCATCGACCCCTTTATCATCAACCACTACATCTACATCACCACCATTAATCCTTCATCCATTAGATATTGTTGTAATTCTAGATTCAATTATGGTTTGCACTAGATCTATTTCATTACTTTCATCCATCCATTTGATTATGATGATGTTGTTGATTGCTTCCATGTGTGAATAGTTTCTTTCTTCTTGGGGAGATGGAGACACCCTAGTACCGTTATGAATTTGCAATAATGATGGTATATTCTTGTGTCCGTATGACTTGCCAGTCTATGACAGATTTATGATTTGTGTTTGATCTCTCTCTTTAGATGGTATGTAAAAGTAGACCACATACCATTTTCCCTCGGGACTAAAGGGAAGGAGAAATCCTTTGGACGTGCTTTGGGATCGTACCCGGAATAGCCCTGTGACAGATTAGCGTCGGATCGTGAACTATGCGGTCAATGCAAGAATAAAGAGGGACTACCTAAGCTAATTACGATATCCATGGGGAAACCCTTAATTGCGATGGTCTGTATGGGTGACTGCTCTCAGGAATCGCAGTGCTTATTTAGAGGTGACCTCACTCTTGGCTCAACAAAGTGGCTTCCTACGAGCCTTGTAGTGAACATCTTATTATGGAGCTCTCTCCACACATCTCATGATACAAGAAGTATGTTATCTTGAATTATTAATAATGAAAACACCATGCTAGAGGAGTATCCTACATCCCTAAGAATGTTTTAGCCCTATTGCATTCGACCATGCTTTTATATGAACTTGCCACTTGCTTTCTTTTAATCGTTTTAATTACATTTCTGCAGACAACCAGAAACCTTTCGAACACTCTTTACTTGATATCAAAGGAAACTTACAAGTATCCTTTGGTAGATAGTGATGAGGGGCATAAAGACCTCTACCAATAGCTCTCTATGGGTTTGATATATTTATTTCAAAACTAGATACAATTGATCTATGCACTTGCAGTCATCAACCTCAGGGAGAGATAGAGATACCATGAGATCAGAGAGAGAGAGTATAGGGGAGACTTACATGAGGGTCTCGCCCACTAATAAGCATAGTTGGCAGTGACAAGGGCACAACAGCGTGAGGAGCACCGGCGGCACTACAACCCGCTCTAAGCCATACCCACAACAGCCATCGAGGAAGAGGACAGTAGAGGACGACCACCACACCTCCAATCCATCAGGGAGGAATAGCAGGTTTGTTAGAGAATGGTGACATTGCAAATCCCAAAACCTAGCACCATCCAAGGAAGGGGTGACCAGGAGGAGGCGCAAAGCCCAGATCGACTTGGACAGAACTATGGAGGTCATTGGGACACACCGTTTAGGATATCCAACGCCAGCTGGGGTGGTTGGAGCATGCCAGAATCGCGTTGTGATGGTGGCGGAGCCATGGCATCACACGGGAGAAGCAATAGGAGTAGTCGAGGGGAGAACGAGAGGGAGTGTTGGGTTTGACCGGGTTAGGCTGACCGACCGGGTCAGGCCAAGTGGTTAAGCCCAACCACTCATGCCAGTTGGCACGAATGGGTCATATGAGCCGAGCTAGGCTAGCTCACGGGTCAATTCCAATTAAAGAATGATTTTTTTATCTTTAAGAAAAAATATTATAAATTCCGAATATACCCCTGAGAGTGTTTAGGCTTTAGAAAATAAAGAAAAATCCTAAAAGTACATATGATTCGTCTAAATGTTATAAAATATAAGTTATATAATAAAAATACTAACTTGTATATCGAAAGGGTAAAACATAAATTTAATATTTAAAGGCAATAATTCTTTATGCAATTTTTTAAATATAAGGATAGTACTTAAAAACAAATAAAATTCATTGTTAAGATCTTGAGTAAGTATATTATAGTAGAAAAAACTAAGAATATTATTTCAAAAGTTTTTAGGATTTTGAAAGTAATAAATATTCATTTATCTATCATATTAAAACAAATACTTGTTTGGCCATATGTTAATTCTTGAAAGTTATTTCCTAAGTAACAAATTGTCATATGTCTTTATTAATAATTGTAATTTTAATAAGGATCTTTTAAGATAATTATATGGGTAAAACATTTTGATAGAAGGGTTTTAAAATAAAATAAAGTATTGCATAACATTATTTATGAATAAGTCATTATTGCTTCTATAAACATTGTTCTTACCAAACAATGATGGTGTTTTGTACAAATAAGAGATCAGGGTCAAGTCGAAGCATCTGACTTCACTACCTTGTAGTCACAAGGCAAGTTCATCACGTGATCATGTCCTTTGATGTGTTTTTCCAAAATATTTGCAACTTGTTGTGTTATCACATATGTTCAGAAAGGAGTTAGAAAGGAATATTTTCACAATAATATGAAATGTTTGTTATCACCTAAGTGGTGATAATTTATTATATCTAGCAATAGAATCTAGGGTTCCATGTGTAGTGGAGTCTATCAGAAAGGGATTAATAACCCATGACATCAGCGATTCTAGAGCAATATAATACATGTTAACCCTGAGATCTAGAATGAGATGAAGAATCAACTGGATCTTCTTCCTTTCATATGTTAGCGGATGACCTTAATGTGATGCTATGATTCCTTGCATGGATCCAACATATGGGTGGGAACCCATAGAGCCCCACAATTTTGGTGTCTACATTATCTATGAGAGAGTGCCACAGGTAGACTCGGTCATTTTATGGAACATGCCAGGGGCACAACTGGCTCACAGAGTCTTCAGAGGCCTATCAGAGTTGTAGATAGCCTGAAAGGGGGCGTAATAGAGATGTGGCTGGCCTGAAGGATCGTGTTGGCATGTGGGGTCGCGAAGGAGAACAATGATCGACTTGGATCAATTACTAGGCCCCACAACACGGAATTGTTGACGGTAAAGTAAGCCCGATTGTGCAACAAGGATTTGATGTCTTATGGGTAAATTGTGACACCCCCGGGATCAGGGTTAGAAAAATACCAGACCTTCGTCTAACATAAACCTAATCTAGATCTCGAGGATATCCAGTGAGAGAATCTGTAACACAATAGTGACCCTACGACAAAGAAATTATTTGAGCAAACTCACAACTGAGCAAAGAACCAAAATATTACAAGGAGAGGTCACTAACAACAAACATCAATCAACGTCAGGAAAATTATGCTACTAAGTATAGAAAACTTAACAAATGGCCTAAGAGTCTTGAAGCATAATGATGACATCCCAGCCATAGATTCCAGGATGCCGTCCGGGAACCCCAAGCTACTCGTCGGTGTCGATGTCATACCAAACTGATCTTCAGGGGAACACCTACTATCATACAGAAGTATCAAAAAATCAAGGGTGAGTACAAGGTGTACTTAGCATCTTATGGTTAGTGGGGCTGTTTTACATAAAGCTATCTTTCTTTATGAAACATGAGGGAGAAGAAGCTCGACTAAGAAGAAAATTTTAAAATAGGATAAGAGAGCGACATATCCAAAGTATAGTGATAATCTTTTGATATCCGCCAAAGTAATACTCATCATCATCTACCAACTAGGATCACCCCCTTGTACCCATGAGGAAGCATCCTTAAGCACACGTTGACCTACCAAGTGTTACGATTAGGTTATAGTTCTCTATTATCTTAGAATCCAGTCACCAACCGTTCATAACTGTGAACACATCTTTTCGAAAATATTTAATCCTGCAGGGGTGTACAACTTTACCCACACTTACTAACCGAATCTTAAGGCCATATGATTAGTCCTCTTCCTTGGAAGGCCGACAAAGGGTCGTTAGACACGGCCTTTACCTTGCTTTCACCGAGACCATGAGTCACACGCTAAGGATGGTTCTAGCATAACATGTAAAATCCCGAAGCCGGTCCCTAGAGATGTGAGGCAAGGTTGGTTCACTAGGGGCTCCATCGACCACAAGAAAACCGGTTGATGCTTCCCTACCTGTTATGATGCACCTTCAGCCGCCAAATCTTTCGAAAGGTTTTCTATGCATATGTCGAATGGAACGCTCGAAATATGTGACCCATGGAATCTACTAGGAAAGTTAGTTACTCGTGGGGTTTTCCAGGCCCCGTGTGGCTATATGCTCGTCACAGTTTGAAAGGCAAGAACTCGGGTCCTAGTGGTGGATTGCATGGGACTACAAAAACCACATACCATCATGGCCTCCCATACAATCCTTAACATGTTTAACCTTTACCACTGATCTGACCTCATTAGTATATCTCGATCTCCCTTCATACTTGATTATCTACATTGATAGGTCATCTGGATGAATCAGCACTGGCAACTAAGCATGGTTAAGCAAGACACAGATAATAGCTCTAGGAGTGCACACATGCCAAACCTAGTTATGCTAGGCGTAGTGGATCATGTAATATAAGCTCAAAGGGAGTAGTGCAATAGATAGGATACTCTATCTTTTGATAAAAGACCACAGTAGAATCGTGTGCATCATGGAACGAATTGAAATCCTTTTGAAATCATAGGATTGTATAATGATGGGGCTATGCTTGCCTTTGGCTGTTGATAACCAATAAGCAGATCTTCGGTATCCTTCTACTTGACATAGTCATAGTTGGTCAAGTATTGATCTTTGATCTTCGATGGTGTTGATATCGGTCATCGTTCTTGATCTCGATATTGTATTCTACCAGAAAGAAGCAGAAACACCGGAAAGAAAGAGAAACAATCAATACATGGAATACATGCCATGCTCAAGCAAGGATGATGATATGACATGTTAAATAGTATTGAAATGTAACCCTTAAATATTCTTGGTTGTTTTAAACAGGGTCCAAGGGATGTAAACCCTAATTTGGAGATACTCGGATGCATATGAGAGGGGTTAATTTGTTCTTCTGACTAAACTTGTAAATAAAGTTGCTGAACAATTCATGATTATAGATTTAACAGATAGATCTTGTTTTTTCTGAACATTTTGATATATTTTACATATTTTTCTGACTTATAAATAATTAGTTATTGAATTTACAAAATTATATAAATTTCTGAAATTATTAACCAATTAAATGTGTTATTGCGTCAGCATGATTTCACGAGGGTTGGGGCTGTTTTTCACTAGGGTTGAGCCAGCCCCAGTCACTACTAAGCCTAGAAGACATGCAGGATGACACTGTGGCAAAGGTTGGGTGACACCGTCGTGGCACCACACAGACAACACATCGACGCCATGTCGTGGCCACGTAGGCTCGACGGTAGCGGCTCAAATGCGCGTGGTTACAACGGTATGGAGCATGAAGGACTACGCGAGCTAGTGCATTCCACAAGCGAGGCTGTGGGGGTCCAAATGATGGCGCTGCCGCTCCAAGAGGGTCAGCGGCAAGGCCAAGCGGCGGGCCCAACAGTTGCATGACGTGGAGGCGATTCAGCAAGAGAGAGGAGTATATGAGGGCACTGGTAGGTGTAGGAACTCACCATGAACACATCGAGGTTGAAATCGAAGCCGGAGATGGTCGGGAACGACGATGCTCAGTGGTGGAATGAGTCGGTGACGAGGGTCCGATTGGGGCGCCTGGGAGCACAGCGGCTCATGAAAGTAGGGGAAAAATACCTAGGTGACTGAGGCGAGCTTGTTGGTTCTTTCAGAGAGGCAAGGGGAGGCAAGTAGTGCGGGCCTCATGGTCGCCATGGCGCTAGGGCTTGGATCTCAGAGAGTTAGCAATGTAGAGAGTGAGGGAGAGTGTCGGGGGGATAACCCTCGGGTGGGGAAAGCCAAGCACAAGTAGGCCAGCTCCAGAAGGAGCAGGCCATCTGGTCCTCAAGAAGGACAACTCCAGCTGGTTGGCAAACACCGCCCGGATGGGCTCATAACCTTCTCGGCTGGCCCGTCTAGCCGGTAGCCAGAAGAACCGGACGGGTGGCCGCTTCCACCCAGATCACCTCGGATTCGATGGAGAGCATGGAAGGGCTAGCGCTCCTTGCGGGGTACGCCTCTGGCTCTCCCTCGTCATTGGGAAAGCTGGCATGCCGTCATGACCGACACTGCCTGACGAAGATAAAGCAAAGTGGTCGGCTGGACTGGCGAAAGCAATCCAGGTGACCGTTAAAGCAAGGGTGACGCCCCAAAGGAAGCCCGGGTGACCGCTAAAGAGAAGTATGACGCTAAAAGAAGGGCGGACTGGGTCCTGGCCCACCGGTCGGGCCCTGCAGCCGGCCCTGTCCTATAAGCCCATATCCAAACAGTAAACCCTAGGGGCTGATTTGTAATCTACCTTCCCAGACCAGTATATAAGGGAGGGCAGAGTTGGGGTTCTAGGTAGGCAAACATAGAAGGATAGAAGTGTTGGTAGCTAGTTCCCATATTCCTCTAGCTCTTGATAGTTGCTAAGGAAACAGCTCAAGGAGCATCTGTACAGGGAACTTGCTCCCTCATATAGTTCATCTTGCAGGAGTAGGGGTGTTACCTCACCGAGAGGGCCCCGAACCTGGGTACGTCGCTATGTTTGCAGTTTACCATGCCCAACCCGTTGCGTGAGGCACCGATTGCCCGAGTGTCCCTTCTTTGCCATCCCCGATGGCACTGTCGTGTTCCACACCAGCAGAGGTGGTGCCTACCATGGGGCACAGCGCTTCGGCTGGGATCATCTTCTGCACGGGACTTCCACTCGTCGCCGGTGAACGCGTGTAACATCCCAGATTTTGTATTAGGATGTTATTAGTGTCATGCATCATCCTTGCATCATTGCATCCTACAATTGAAAATTGAAATAAAAATCCTAAACACCTAGACCTAGAAAACCCTAATAGTGGTTGCCTTATGTAAGCATTATTGTAGAGGTCAAGTAATGACCCTTATAAAAACCTTGTATAACATTAAACTATGGTCCTATGTTGACCACCTTAATTTTACAAAAATTTAGAAACAATTTTCATCAAGTTTGGGCTAGGTAGGCAAAAGTTATTTACGTTTTATTAAAACAGAAAAAGGAAAATGATAAAAGGGAAAAAAATGGGCAACCTACCTAAGCGGGCATGGCGCAGCCCACCAATGTAGCCAGCCTACCCACGCCAGCCGCCGCAGCCCAGCATCGGCCCGCTTCTCCCCTCCACCACTGACGCGGGGGTCCCACCCCGTCGTCTTCCTCCTGGAGACCGCGGCGGACACAACTCTGGCTGCGTCGGGACACCCCCGAATCCCAACGGATTTCAACCGCCCCCTTCCCCAAGTCTTGGACTATATAAAGCCGATCCCCCCCCTCGTCGTTTTCCCCTCGATTTTCTCAAACCCTAGCCCCGTTTTCGCAGTTTCCGAGCTCGCCGGAACAGCCGCCGTCGGAGCTCGAGGTTGGCGAAACTCCAGGGCACCACGAGCCTTGCTACACCTTCCACCCTTCTCGCCTCGACCTACCCTAACCGCCTGTCTGTTTCGTTTCTTCCGAAATGCAGGAGATCGCCGGCGATTGCTCGCCGGAGCCGTCGGGTCCGAGAAAAGGAACCGCCAATGCTGGGAGAAGGAGGAGGAGAGGGACCGCGTTGAGGCCATTGGGAGGTTCGCCATCGACGTGCGCATCGGGGACCCTCTTCGTTGCCTCCGCTAGGACCGCCAGTGCCTCTGACCACCTCGACTCCGCCGCCGCCGCCGTCGTCTCCAACGCCGCCACCACCACAGGTCAGTGGAGCCGTCTAGGGCGTCCGATTGAAATCCTGCGGGCCAGATTAGAAGGGGGGGCGAAGGGGTATCGGCCAACCACGCAGTGCCGCGTGGCAAGCGCGTCGCCGCCGCGCCGCGTCGCCCGCCTGGCCAGATGGCCCAACCCGAAGCCGCCACTTGGCGCGATCTGAGCTAGGGTTTAGGCTAGGTTGTTTTGACTTTGCAGATTAAGTTTAATATTGCGAAAATCATAGAAAAATAACTACTTGGCCAATTTTAGCTTATGATATACCATTGGATTCCTAATTTTGAGTAGAATCCAAATCTGCAATAACATCCCAGGTTCACAGTAAGTTTTTAGGTGTAGATTTTAATCATTAGATTAGAGAGTTTAATCTATAGAAAAATAATTAAAATTCTATTTTATTTTATTATTGTTGCAATAACTTTGTATCCACAATACCTACTGATCCAAATCATTAAGCTTTGCTTAGGATCAATAGATCTAACTTGGGCTAATTAGATGGTTTGAGCTCCTTTAAACCTAGGAATTGTTTTTAGTGATTCAATTAGATCTAAATCTTTGGGAAATCAATTCTAGTGACACCCTTACACTATCACAACCCAAATGTGCTACCTTGGTCAATTTAGAAGAACCAACCTTGCATAAAATACCATGTTGCATGCATGCATGCTTTTCTTTGTGATATGCTTTGAGCAAGTTGTGATCAGATCCATGTTTGTGATTCGTTAGATTGCTCGGAGTGCGCTAAGGAGTGCTATTGTGTAGAGTGCTTCTCGGATCAAGGCAAGTTACACCACTTGTTCATAACTTTTGTCCCAGTTTTGATTCTATGCATGTGATCTTCAAACTTCTGTAGTATGCATGTGTAGGATGATCTAGTAGAATTTTCCTTAGTATTATTTTGCTAGTACGATGATTTTTTAGTATGCCATGAGTAGCTCTATACTTAGGATTTTTCCATCCTAATAGGTTACCCCTGTTTTTGCTAAGTATTGCTTGCTATGCTATAAATACAAAGTACCGTTGGGGGGTTCGAAAGACAAAGAATTTTTCTAAGTATAAAGGCTCTCTAGAGCAAACTTTCTTCTCAAATCCACTTCAAAATAAAACTAAGTTTTCTTCTGGGCGGAATGGTTGTCGGGTCAACGAGTGAGATTTTGGTGGAGGACGGCCGCCCAGGAATCAAAGAAGTCTGCCATGTTTCAGAATTGAAGCTTCAAAGGCAACCACAATACATTATGGGCTCTGTCTTGGCCTAGTACTTAGTGGGAAACCTCACCTAGGTACCAACATTTGGAGGTTCTTGGCATGGTTGGATCCAGAAGGTAGAGGGGATACTAAGGGAAAGCCTCGCCATGGTCTTGTCTGTAAAAGGACTTGATCGTGGATTGTGGGCAAAGTGCACAAACTCTCGAGAGTATTGCAATCTGATCGATCAGCCGTGTTCACGGTAACAGAACAACAATGAGCGTCTGAAGGATGGAGCCTCTGAAGGATCTTCCTCTCTCTTTTCTAAAAACAAAGTTTTGAAACCCCATGGCGTGCGTAATATCGCTTATGGGTGGGAATTTGGGGAACTTGGTGTATAATATCCAAGTGACGCTTGGTGCGTAATATCCAAGTGTTTGGTTGTTTGGACACTTGCTGCGTAATATCCTCGTGTGCCACTCGACCTTATTTTATCTAAGAAAATGTTTACAAAGTAGGACAATCCTCTCTTCTTCTCTCTACTTAAGAAAACTAGCTTTAAGCAAATGAACTCTACAGCCTATACCAGCCTTGCATGTAGAGATAGTCTTTTCTCTCCTTGGTGTAATTTGCCAATACATTCAAATTATTGACCCAACTTGTTGGCTGCACGTCTTATGTGAAGAATCCGAAGATTGAAAGGTGCGTAGGGATCGGGGGTCTACACTCGATAAGCCTGGGGCATTGATGGACTCATGCTGCTTTTATGTTTCCGCTGTTATTTGAGCTAGCATAATGCTAAGCAATTTTTGTAATAAATTCATACTCTGGATTCTCCGTGTAATAAAGACTTTGTGTTTTACATGATATTTCATCGACTGTGAGTGCTAGCTATTGATCCAGGGACTAGCATGTTAATCACAGGGACTTAGGATCCTTGCCGATCCGAGGTCACTACAGATGGTATCAGAGCACATCGTTGCCTGTAGGACGTGACCCTAGGATTGGAACCACCTCTAACTTTTGTGCCTTACCTGTTTTTCTACTAAGTTATTTCCCGCACTTCTAGTATCTGCCTTCCTCTACTTGTTTAAGTATCTAACCTTCATTCTTCTAACTCAAAGATAACAAGCTTCCTCTACGACACCGTCGCGGACATCGAGCCCCTTCGCTTTGGTGGATGCCTCATGGATCTACTCACACGTTTGGACCTTCCTCTCCCAACCATCCAAGGGAGCACAATGAAGAAACTCCACAAGGACGGTTGTTGGGGAGTCAAGGTCATCCAGCCAAGAAAAGAGCGAGGCAAAAACCCGGAGGAAGACATAGCAATCCACATTGTTAGCGATTCCAAGGAGAAGGCCCTTAGCATTAGCTTGTAGCAACTCATTGGTCGCCTATGTGGACGACATCATGAAGCTCTCCAAGGACACTGTGGCGGCCTCTTTGGAAGGGATGAGGAAGGAATTCCCATGGAGTTAACCTTTGAGGAAAGAACTTCTACCAAGCGCCGAAGAACACAATATCAAGACTTGGAGTGCCACATCCATGAGCTTGAAAAGGGTACCTTCCTCGAGATGTTGAAGAACGACGAGCTATGCGCCCTCATCAAGGAGAAGGAAGAAATGATCAAGCAGCAGGAGGAGGCAATGAAGCTCCAAGAGATAAAATTCCAGGACCAAGAGAAGAAGTTTGCTAACCAAGAGAAGAGGGTGATAAATAAAAACAAGAGAATTAGGGTGCTCAAACAACAGATTGATGGAGATGAAGTGCAAACTGAAGGCCTTTGCAAGATAATCAATGATGTGCGTGCTTCCAAGAGGGACTTGGCAAAGAAACTTGAAGCCGCAAAGAAGTCAAGTTTAGTGGAGGAGCTTCAGGAGCAGCTAGAAGCCACTACCAAAAATCTACAGGATGCGATAGAGAACCTCCAAGAGAAGCTTGAAGCCAGCACAAAGGAGATGGAGTTGTACAAGACAACTCTAGAGCAGGAAGGCTACTCGTTCGAGGACGAGGAAGAGGAAGGCGTGGAAGATGTGTAATACTTGGACCACCTTTAATTCTATAGTAGAACGTTATTCGCAAATGTAATAAATACCAAGACAAGTCTGGTTTAGTTAAGTTGTTTTCTGTGTTAAGCTGTGTTATTATGTCTTGTGTGCCTTGTGTGCTTTGTGTGTTTTCATAAGGGTAGGAGTTTACTACTTAGTCTTCTGTCTATTTCTTAACTATTCTCTTAAACCCCACAGATGCCGCCAAGACGTGCGAACTCCGAAATCCCGCCAGAAATAGCACAACTTTTGGCCACTCAGAACCAGCTGATCCAACTGCTCACTCAGAACATGCAAAACAACAACAACAACCCGCCGCCACCACCACCTCCACCACCTCCTCAACAGGATCGCTTGACTCGGTTTTTAAGGCTGAACCCACCTACCTTCACTAGCAGCACTGAACCAATCATCGCTGATGACTGGCTGCGTACGATCAACAAGGAGCTAGATATCTGGCAAGCCGTTATTGCGAAGTGCGTTATGCCACACACCAGCTTGAAGGACCTGCTGCAGACTGGTGGGATAATTACCAAGTCACCCACCCGGATATTGATGCTATCACTTGGGAACAGTTTGAATTAGCTTTTCGCACTCATGATGTGGCTGCTGGTGTCATGGCTCTGAAAAGGCGCGAGTTTTGCGACCTACACCAGCTGCACCGTTCTGTCACCAAGTATGGGGAGCTTTTCAATAAGCTAGCCCGTTATGCACCCGATGATGTTTCCACTGATGCCAAGAGACAGGAGGAGTTCTTAAGAGGGCTCAATGATGAGATATCCATTCAGCTTGTGGCTCAGAAATTTGACAACTTTCAGGAACTCCTGGACAGAGCCATTGTGGTTGAATCAAAGAGGAAGAGCATAGAAAACCGCAAGAGGAAATCTAACACTCACAAACACTCATTCTGCACTGAAGCAATAATTCCTCACCACCACCTTATAACAATAATGGCCACAACTATAACGGTCATAACCATGGTGGCCACAAACACAATGGGCATAAGAACCGCAATGGGAATGGCCGCAATGGAAAGGATCTCAGTGAGGTGACATGCTTTAAGTGCAACAAGACAGGGCACTATGCAACCTCTTGCCCCGAGAGGAAGAATGGCAATGGCAATGGGAATGGAAATGGACACAACCATGGCAATGGAAACGGGAAGAAGCCAAATCCGTTTGTCAAAGCCACGGTGAATCATGTTTCTATGGAGGATGCTTGTGATGCACCAGACTCTGTGATTGGTAAGTTCAAACTCAATTCTATTCCCGAAGTTGTTCTTTTTGATACCGGTGCATCGCATTCATTCATATCAAGGGTATTTGTGGATAGAGGCAAGATACCAACAGAGACTATAAACTTTCCTCTAAGGGTAAGTTCTCCTAGGGGAGAAATAGTGGCAAACTCCGGTTGCCGGGAATTAGAACTAAGGATTGGGACACACATTTTGCCCACCAGCCTAGTGGTTCTAGAATCACAAGGATTATACATAATCTTGGGCATGGATTGGATGACCGAATATGAAGGAGTCATAGATTGTGCCAAGAGAACGGTCATGCTCACAACACCGGAAGGGAAGAGGATTCGTATCAAGTCGAATTTCGCACTTAAAGAAGTCATGGTGAACTCTCTTAAGGGGTTAGCTTGGAGGAGGTACCTATTTTAATGGAATACCCAGATGTCTTCCCGGAGGAACTACCAGGAATGCCACCCGACCGTGATATCGAGTTCCTCATTGACTTGATGCCAGGCACGGGGCCGATAGCTAAGAGACCATACAAGACGGATGTGGACGAGTTAAAGGAACTCAAGAAACAGCTTAGGTAACAATTGGACAAGGGGTTCATTCAACCCAGCGCGTCATCTTGGGGAGCACCCGTCCTATTTGTGGAAAAGAAGGATAAGACCAAGAGGCTGGTTGTGGACTACCGCTCGTTGAACGAAGTGACGATTAAGAATAAGTATCCTCTGCCCAACATTAATGACCTGTTTGACCAGTTAAAAGGAGCCAACGTGTTCTCAAAGATCGATCTACGATCAGGCTATTTTCAGCTGAAGATTCGAGAACAGGATGTGCCCAAAACAGCATTCACCACAAGATACAGATTGTATGAGTACACTGTGATGTCTTTTGGTCTAACCAATGCCCCAGCATACTTCATGACCATGATGAACAAGGTGTTCATGGAATATTTGGACAAGTTTATCGTGGTATTCATAGATGATATACTCATATACTCTAAGGATGAGAAGGAACATGAGAAACATCTGCGCCTTATTATGGAGAAACTAAGAGAACACAAGTTGTACGCCAAATTCAGCAAGTGCGAGTTCTGGTTAAAGGAAGTGGGGTTCCTTGGTCATGTTGTGTCGGCAAAAGGAGTTGCCGTAGATCCTAGTAAGGTAGCTTCCGTGACGGAATGGGAGTCACCCAAGAATGTGGGAGATATTAGGAGTTTCTTGGGCCTTGCAGGATATTACCGGAGGTTCATTGAAAACTTCTCCAAGATAGCAAAACCCATGACGGAACTATTAAAGAAGGAAAAGAAATTCCTATGGACCGAAGCATGTGAAGCAAGTTTTCAAGAGTTGAAGAAACGCCTTGTAACGGCAATTCAGGTTCCGCCGATATCCAGAAGGATTTTCAAGTCTATTGTGACGCTTCTTGACAAGGACTTGGAAGTGTGTTGATGCAGGATGGGAAAGTGGTATCCTATGCCTCCCGGCAACTTAAGAACCACGAACACAACTACCCCACACATGATTTGGAACTTGCATCTGTGGTTCATGCACTCAAGGTATGGAGACACTACCTCATGGGCAAACATTGTGATGTGTTCACAGATCACAAGAGTTTGAAGTACATCTTCACCCAAAAGGAGTTGAATATGAGACAAAGAAGATGGCTTGAGTTAATTAAGGATTATGACTTGGATTTACAATACCACCCCGGAAAGGCAAACGTGGTGGCTGATGCCTTAAGTCGTAAGGTGTATGTGAATGGACTTACCGCAGGGGAACTTCCAGAGGATTTATGCAAACAATTCAGGGATCTCAGGCTAGAGATAGTTCCGAAAGGGCACGTAGCGACTATGGAAATAGTGTCCACCTTCCTAGAGAGAATCAAGGAAGCACAGAAGGGAGATAAAGAGTTGGAAGAAATAAGAATCAGGATAAGTGAAGGAAAGACTAAAGAATTTCGACTGGATGAACAAGGAACCCTCTGGCATGGGAAGCGTTTGTGCGTTCCCAACGACCCCGATATCAGGAAGATGATTTTACAAGAAGCTCATGATTCTCCATACTCAATTCATCCAGGTAACACGAAGATGTACATGGATGTGAAGGATAGATTCTGGTGGAATAACCTAAAGAGAGATATTGCAGAGTATATTTCTCTGTGTGATGTGTGCAACAGAGTTAAAGCCGAGCATCAGAAACCGGCAGGGTTACTTCAACCACTACCCATACCCGACTAGAATTGGGACAAGGTAGGCATGGATTTCATCACGGGATTGCCCCGGACTCGTTCTGGATTCGATTCTATCTGGGTAGTGGTGGACCACTTTACCAAGGTGGCTCACTTCATCCCCGTAAAGACCACATATACAAGTGCTAAGCTTGCTAAGATATACATGTCAAGAATTGTAAGTCTGCATGGTGTTCCCAAGGGAATTGTGTCAGATAGAGGCACCCAGTTTACTTCGAAGTTTTGGCGTCAACTACATGAGTCTCTTGGAACCCGACTAGAATTCAGTACTGCCTTGCACCCTCAGACAGATGGCCAAACAGAAAGGGTGAATCAAATTTTCGAGGATATGTTGAGGGCTTGCGCGCTGGACTATGGGTCTAGCTGGGACGATAACCTGCCGTATGCTGAGTTCTCATATAACAATAGTTACCAGACGAGTATCAAAATGGCCCCATTTGAAGTTCTATATGGCAGGCAGTGTAGGACTCCATTGCTATGGAATGGAGTTGGTGAACGCAGTCTTTTTGGACCTGACTTGATAAAGGATGCCTAAGAAAAGGTACGACAGATTCAGGATAGGCTAAAGGCAGCCCAATCCCGACAGAAGAGTTACGCTGACTCCAAACACAGAGATGTGGCCTATGAAATAGGGGACCGTGCGTATCTCCGAGTTTCACCCCTACGCGGAGTTAAGAGGTTCGGGATCAAGGGCAAGTTAGCCCCACGATTCATAGGACCATATAAGGTTCTGGACCATAGGGGAGAAGTTGCTTATCAGTTGGAGTTACCGGAAGGACTGACTGTTCATGATGTGTTTCATGTGTCGCAACTAAAGAAGTGTCACCCGGAGATGGCCGAAACCCCGCTAAGAGACACCGTTCCCCTAGATGAGGTTCAATTGGAGAATGACCTTACCTATGAGAAAAAACCCATCAAAATATCGAAACAATTTGAAAGGATTACCCGCACCAAGACTATAAGATTCTGCAAGGTACAATGGAACCACCACTCCGAGGAAGAAGCTACGTGGGAGCGTGAGGAAGACTTGAAGGCAGAACACCCACACCTATTTGCTAGGCAACCCGAATCTCGAGGACGAGATTCTTCTTAAGGGGGGTAGGTTTGTAACATCCCAGATTTTGTATTAGGATGTTATTAGTGTCATGCATCATCCTTGCATCATTGCATCCTACAATTGAAAATTGAAATAAAAATCCTAAACACCTAAACCTAGAAAACCCTAATAGTGGTTGCCTTATGTAAGCATTATTGTAGAGGTCAAGTAATGACCCTTCTAAAAACCCTGTAAAACATTAAACTATGGTCCTATGTTCACCACCTTAATTTTACAAAAATTTAGAAACAATTTTCATCAAGTTTGGGCTTGGTAGGCAAAAGTTATTTAAGTTTTATTAAAACAGAAAAAGGAAAATGATAAAAGGGAAAAAAATGGGCAACCTATCTAAGCTGGGCATGGCGCAGCCACGGCCTTGCCATGTGACGGCCCGACCTACCAGCGCAAGACCCGCCCGCTTCTCCCCTCCACCACTGACGCGGGGGTCCCACCCCGTCGTCTTCCTCCTGGAGACCGCGGCGTCGGGACACCCCCGAATCCCAACGGATTTCAACCGCCCCCTTCCCCAAGTCTTGGACTATATAAAGCCGATCCCCCCTCGTCGTTTTCCCCTCGATTTTCTCAAACCCTAGCCCCGTTTTCGCAGTTTCCGAGCTCGCCGGAACAGCCGCCGTCGGAGCTCGAGGTTGGCGACTCTCCAGGGCACCTCGAGCCTTGCTACACCTTCCACCCTTCTCTCCTCGACCTACCCTAACCGCCCGTCTGTTTCGTTTCTTCCGAAACGCAGGAGATCGCCGGCGATTGCTCGTCGGAGCCGTCGGGTCCGAGAAAAGGAACCGCCAACGCTGGGAGAAGGAGGAGGAGAGGGACCGCGCTGAGGCCATTGGGAGGTTCACCATCGACGTGCGCATCGGGGACCCTCTTCGTCGCCTTCGCTAGGACCGCCAGTACCTTCGACCACCGTTAACTCCGCCGCTGCCACCGTTGTCTCCATCGCAGCCACCACCACAGGTCAGTGGAGCCGTGTAGGCCGTCCGATTGAAATCCTGCGGGCCAGATTAGAAGGGGGCGAAGGGGTATCGGCCAACCACGCACCGCCGCGTGGCAAGCAGCCTAACACTTGGCGCGATCTGAGCTAGGGTTTAGGCTAGGTTGTTTTGATTTTTGCAGATTAAGTTTAATATTGCGAAAATCATAAAAAAATAACTACTTGGCCAATTTTAGCTTATGATATACCGTTGGATTCCTAATTTTGAGTAGAATCCAAATCTGCAATAACATCCTAGGTTCACAGTAAGTTTTTAGTTGTAGATTTTAATCATTAGATTAGAGAGTTTAATCTATAGAAAAATAATTAAAATTCTATTTTATTTGATTCTTGTTGAAATAACTTTGTATACACAATAACTACTGATCCAAATCATTAAGCTTTGCTTAGGATCATTAGATCTAACTTGGGATAATTAGATGGTTTGAGCTCCTTTAAACCTAGGAATTGTTTTTAGTGATTCAATTAGATCTAAATCTTTGGGAAATCAATTCTAGTGATACCCTTACACTATCACAACCCAAACTTGCTACCTTGGTCAATTTATAAGAACCAACCTTGCATAAAATACCATGTTGCTTGCATGCATGATTTTCTTTGTGATATGCTTTGAGCAAGTTGTGATCAGATCCATGTTTGTGATTCGTTAGATTGCTCGGAGTGCGCTAAGGAGTGCTATTGTGTAGAGTGCTACTCGGATCAAGGCAAGTTACACCACTTGTTCATAACTTTTGTCCCAGTTTTGATTCTATGCATGTGATCTTCAAAATTCTGTAGTATGCATGTGTAGGATGATCTAGTAGAATTTTCCTTAGTATTATTTTGCTAGTGCGATGATTTTGTAGTATGCCATGAGTAGCTCTATACTTAGGATTTTTCCATCCTAATAGGTTACCCCTGTTTTTGCTAAGTATTGCTTGCTATGCTATAAATACAAAGTACCGTTGGGGGGTTCGAAAGACAAAGATTTTTTCTAAGTATAAAGGCTCTCTAGAGCAAACTTTCTTCTCAAATACACTTCAAAATAAAACTAAGTTTTCTTCTGGGCGGAATGGTTGTCGGGTCAACGAGTGAGATTTTGGTGGAGGACGGCCGCCCAGGAATCAAAGAAGTCTGCCATGTTTCAGAATTCAGAAGCTTCCAGTGCAACCACAATATATTATGGGCTCTGTCTTGGCCTAGTACTTAGTGGGAAACCTCACCTGGGTACCAACATTTGGAGGTTCTTGGCACGGTTGGATCCAGAAGGTAGAGGGGCTACTAAGGGAAAGCCTTGCCATGGTCTTGTCTGTAAAAGGACTTGATCGTGGATTGTGGGTAAAGTGCACAAACTCTTGAGAGTATTGCAATCTGATCGATCGGTGTTCACTATGAGAACAACAATGAGCATCTGAAGGATGGAGCCTCTGAAGGATCTTCCTCTCTCTTTTCTAAAAACAAAGTTTTGAAACCCCATGGCGTGCTTAATATCGCTTATGGGTGGGAATTTGGGGAACTTGGTGTGTCATATCCATGTGACGCTTGGTGCGTAATATCCAAGTGTTTGGTTGTTTGGACACTTTATGCGTAATATCCTCGTGTGCCACTCGACCTTATTTTATCTAAGCAAATGTTTACAAAGTAGGACAATCCTCTCTTCTTCTCTCTACTTAAGAAAACTAGCTTTGAGCAAATGAACTCTACAGCCTATACCAGCCTTGCATGTAGAGATAGTCTTTTCTCTCCTTGGTGTAATTTGCCAATACATTCAAAGTATTGACCCAACTTGTTGTGTGCACGTCTTATGTGCAGAATCCGAAGATTGAAAGGTGCGTAGGGATCGCGGGTCTACACTCGACAAGCCTGGGGCGTTGATGGACTCATGCTGCTTTTATGTTTCCGCTGTTATTTGAGCTAGCATAATGCTAAGGAATTTTTGTAATAAATTCATACTCTGGATTCTCTGTGTAATAAAGACTTTGTGTTTTACATGGTATTTCATCGAATGTGAGTGCTAGCTATTGATCCAGGGACTAGCATGTTAATCACAGGGACTTAGGATCCTTGCCGATCCGCGGTCACTACAACGCGTGGCCTCCGGCCTCGTTCTCACGCTCGACGCTTTCGACTACGTCATCGAAAACGCCACGTGCTTCGCTGGGAACACCTTCCCCGCCAACGGCTCCATCCTGTATTTTGGAGACGTCCGCGTCTACGTCGCCACTGTCGCTGAGGTTTTCCCCAGCGTGGTCACCCCTGTCCTCGACGTGCCCCTCGCACACGGCCCAGCCGCGGTGAGTGGTTGCGTCGAAGTCATGGTGGTAAACGCCCACGAAAACGATCATCCACCTCAGGAGCGTCGGGCGGGAGGAGAGAACTCCGCGCCCGAGAAAGAGAAAGACACGCTCATCACCTCCATCCAGCACTTGTGCGCTCCGGTCATCGTCGAGGCAGACCCAGTAGTTGCCGCGACCGCGCTCGAAGCTACACTCCAGAAGCTCCTGGAGGAGGCCACCAAGGTCGCGGCTAACCAACGTCGGCTAAATGCCACCGTGCATGAGTACAACGCGGCCCACAGCTTCGCCACGAAGATCCAGCACAAGGGGCGCGACCTAGCATCAGAGCTGTACCACGCTGGTGATTCACATGCAGGTGTGGCGCAGCCCGTCTATAGCACCCCCGCCAAGAACATGAGGGCAGCCGAGGCGGCAGCGGCGGAGCTGAAGCACCTCGAGGGCGAGGAGCTTCGTCGCCAGCAGGAGCGCCTCCAGCTCCTCGTCGCCACCGCTAACAAGCAGCAGGCCAAAGGCACCCCCAGCCAGATGGGAAATTCCCGCAACATCGTCGTTCGAAAAGGCGTGGACCAGACGGCGCATGGGGGAAGCAAACATCAACATGCATCCTCCCCAGGAGGAGTCGGGCGAACTAGCCGCCCGCGTGGCAAATCCGACAATCGTGGCTGCCACAACCGAGACGCTGCCGCTTGCAGCGTAAGCCGTGCTCCGGCAGCAGGAACCTCCCAAGGGAAGAAGACGAACGCCCTAGATGAAGTAACAGACGCGAAAAAGGACCCGCCTACATCACGCCTGAAGGGCCGGCTCGGCTCCCGAGAACCGGCTGACACGCGTGAGTGCAACGATCTCCTGGTGCAATCATGCACGCTGGAAGAGGAAAGCCCGGCTGGCCCAAAGTGTTTCGGCCCACGCATCCGAAACGAACCGTTTCCGAAGGGTTTTTCGCTTCCAAGGGATACGCTAAAGTACAAAGGCACGGTCAAGCCTGAGGATTGGTTGGTGGATTACACCACCGCAGTGAGAATTTCCAACGGAAACATCCGCCTGGCCGTCCGTTACGTCCCCTCATGATCGTCAATTTGGCAAGAACATGGCTCAATAGCCTCCCCGACAATAGCATTAACGTCTAGCTGGACTTCAAAGAAGCGTTCATTCCAAACTTCACCAGAACATACAAGAAGCCAGGTCGACCTCACGAGCTCGCCCTCTGCTTTCATGGAAAGGATGAGTCCGACCGCGCCTACCTCACCCGGTGGACTAGCATGCACAACTCGTGTGAATGGGTGCGCGACCGCGCCAGATTTCTTTACCAACAGCTGCCGAGACGACACCATGTTGAAGCATAAGTTCACCCGGGAAGACCCGCAAACCATGGGCCAGGTCATGGCTATCGCGGACAAGTACGCCACCGCCGACGCGGCCATGAAGAAGCCCATCGTGGTGGATGACCAAGGCCAAATCATCACGGACGAATAGGCGGAGCGCCTCCAGCCGGGCGACCATCATCCCAGGTGGCACGACCATGACAACCGACACGGAAAGAGGAAAGACGACCAACCGGACAGCCGGTACGGCACCAAGCAAATAGCCGCCGTGCACCGGTGGCAGAGACTGGATGACAGGCCTCCTCGACCCAAGTACACCATGCAGTCCATGCTCGATGTGCCGTGCAATTTCCACAGCGGCAGCAAGCCCGCGAACCACACAACACGCCAGTGCAGCTGGACAAAGAAGATGGCCGAAGCCGGTGGGCTCCCACCACCACCTCCACTGCCAGCCGGAGGCCCACCGGACAACAGGGAGCGGCGCAACCACCATGACGACGACGAGGACGGTTACCCGCGACAAGTGGGCAACTACCACATATTCCTCACGGAGCCGAAAACAAAACAAGCCAAGTGGAGGCGCCAGGCGGAGGTGAATGCAATCGTCCCCCCGTCCCCCAGTACATGCACTGGTCGGATCAGGCGATCACCTGGAGCAAGGAAGATCAGCCGGCTGTGCTACCAAGCCCTGGCAGCTACGTGCTGATCCTAGACCCCATCATCATCTCCAAGAAGCACTCGTGCCGCTTCTCCCAGGTGCTGATCGATGGCGGCAGAAGCATCAACCTCCTCTACCGGAGTAGCCTCGAGCGGCTCGGCATCACCAAATCCCAGCTGCAACCCTCAAGCACTTCGTTCCACGGAGCAGTACAGGCGCGAGCCAGCGCGCCGGCCAGCCCACTAGCCCAGCAGGCCCGGCCAGGCCCAGCCCAAGACTGGCCCAACCACGCACCCTTTTCTTTTATTTTCTTCCTTTCTTTCCTTTCTTCGTTTTTTCCCTGGCGGGTGGGTCCCGCCTATCATCACCTCCCCGTCAAGTTCATTTTGAGTACGAGCGGCTGCCATAGGTTTTGCGACCGGAAGCACCGAATCTGAATGCCCTTGCGTGTTTCCCCTCCTCTTAAAATCCTTACCTTTTTCCATGCCGAAAATCCCCCTCAAACCCTAAAATGAGGCTTGGAGGTTGCCTTCTCTGTTCGCCAGAGTTCACCGCCTTGGAGCTCGCAGCCAATGTCGGACCTGACGCCACTGACCGCCCCACACTCCCTTCTTCCCTCGGTGTTGTTCCCCTCTCTAAACCGCTTAACCTCACCGTGTTTGCCCCTCCGTAGAGCTACACGTCGCTGGGAATTGCTTGCCAGAACCCACAGTGACCATCGCCTCCATCTGCCTATCACGGCCACGAGAGGAAGAGAACGGTGCCGCAAGGACCACCGCTGTGACCGTCATCTTCGTCCGCGTCTCGTGGACACCCTCGCCGCCTATGGGGCCATCAAAGACAGTCGCCACCTTTGCCGCCAGGATCGCCGCCGCCCTAGCCATTCTCGTCGGTGAGCCTCGCCCCGCTCTCCGGGGGCCACACGATCTTCTTAAGATCCGACGGTCCCCGTTTGTTCCTAGACCGAAGGGGTACCAACCAACCACGATGCGCCACGTCGTCGGCCGCGTCAGTGCTGACTGGGCAGTCGTTGTTGACCGTCCGAGTAAATAAAAAAGAAAAGGTTTAATTTTGCAGAAATATGCTAAAATTTGTAAAATCAATAGCAATTATTTTCCTGGCACAAAAATTGCAAATAAGGTACCAGTGGATTCGTAATTTTACGTAGAACACACTTACTCGATTGTTTCAGACTTTTGCAGTACTTAATTATATGGTTTAATGGCCTTTTTAGAGTACTAAAATCATAAGAAATTAAATACCATTCAGAAAATTGCAAATGAGATGTCCTTGGAATCATCATAACAAGTAGTTTTTGTTTTTGATTTAAAATGACAGGTTTACTGTACAGAATAATTCTAATGTATTAAAATGCCTTCTGCAGTATTTTAATTTTTGAAAAGATCTGTAAGTCCTTTTGGCGTGATTCTTGTTGTCCCTAACTCTATTTTAGATTGCCTACACAGTAATGATTTTTCCTAGATTTTACAAACTAGTCAACAGTAGTGGCTTAATAAATGGTTTAGAGCTCCATTATTTGGTCATTGAAATTGCATAATTGTTTTTCATTGCTTTAAAACTGTTTTCCGTGTAAACATACAGTAGGTGTACTGAACAGAGCATGTAATATGCTACTGAAGCTTTGTTCAACTTGTCATGCATGCATTTTGCATTATTATGGTTGTGTATGAATGTTTATGTGTTGCAATTGTGTATCGTGTAGATTGTGATGAGTGCAATACTTGCTTCTATGAGGACCGTACTCTCGACTCCTACCATCAAGGAAAGTAGTTGGTATTTTGATCATGAATTTTTCCTACTATTTTCCCTTATGCACGTGTAGTGTATTTTCGTAGCTACATGTGTAGGTATTACTATGCTATGCAATAACCTATGTATTATGGTAAGGAAATCCTTTGTAGTTGAGCTCCCGTATGGTAGATGTGCTTAGCATTGCTATAGATATGAGGAAGGGGTCATGCTTTGGTAAAGTAAAGATTTTGTTCTACTAAAACTACATAATGTAAATGAACTACCTGGGCATAGTGGCTGGATTAGTCATCGGAGTGTGAATAACGGTGTGGAATGCCGCCCAGCGCACTGAGAAGGATTAGTTGTCTCTACTTCAGTAGCTTACCTGTGCAACCATGTGCCAGTAAGAATGGGTGGCTGGTTGGAATCAGTAGGTCGTGGTGACCCAAACCCAGCGTAGCCAGAGATGAAGTGAATGGTAGGTTGCGACCGGTGCGTAGTGGGGTTTGGGATCTACTTCCCGAACAGTCTCTTCTTGGGCTTCTCCCTACCATTACACAATATGAGTGTGGTGGTACGAGCTGGGCTGTCCAAGTCACATGATTAAAGTGTACAAACCACTGCAGGGTGTATAAACTAACAAATGAGTTGCTTGATATTGATGCTATGCCATATTCTCGCTCATCCTTATTTCTTGATTTCTAAAACTTGATGGGTGAACTTAAAGGGTTGTTGTGAATCAAATTGGTTTAATAAAGTAGGACAAACTGTTTGGAAAATGCAAGCTAGCCACAGCTCCACTAGCCAAATAAGAATGTAGTTTTTAGGTGTATTGTCTCCCTATTTAGCGCCACTTGCCATACATTCCATGTATTGACCTTTCGGGGCTGCTACGTTTTATATTGCAGGATATTCTGACTCTGAGTGATCATCTAGGTCACGGTACTTCACTCTGCACTTGTTCGCTAGTGGGCAATTTGGAGATTGAAGGAGTTATTTATTTATGTTTGATACTTGAATAAGTTTGAGCTAGCCTTCGATCTAAGCATTATTGTAATAAATGAATACTCTAGATCTTTTGTTATTTATGATACACGGATATTTTACTTTGTTATTCATCTAAGTTTTATGTAAGCCAATGAACCGATCCAGGGATTGGAATGTTACATAGAAGCTACAGTCTTTTCAGTACTGTAGTGTTACGAATGGTTTCAAAGCCCGTGTGTCGAATGTAGGATCATGACCTAGGTTTGGAATAGGAAGCCATTATATTTATAAAGTTATATTAACTCTGTGTTTCATCCTTATGCCTTTCACTCTCGTAAATCTTTATTATTTGCTATTCTCACACTTTCCTCTGTTAACTTATAGATGGGAGAAGTCACCAGGACTGAGTATGCTGGGATCAACTCACCAAGGCCCTTCGCAAGAAAGTTGGGAGAGCTCTCACACTCATTGGGCATGCCGCTGCCCATGTTCAAAGGAAGGAGGTTATATACCTATGGTTATGGAGAGGACACTTGGGAGATCACCACTATTATCTTCAGAGATCTCGCCATGCCAAACCCTGGGCATCTGGTCTACACCAAGCGGTATTGCAACTGAGATCTTGGAGTAAACTTTGCTATGCATGAAGCTTTGTCACGCCAGTGCCACCTTCATCGACACCTGATGCTAGAAGACTCCCCTTTCCATGATTATGGAAGGCGTGATGAGAATGGGAACGTTGTGGTTACCCTAGGCAACAGGAAAAACATGCTGTCCCGTCGGAGGCGCATAGAGGATATGGAGATGGAGAATGGAGTTCTATCCCAAAAGGTGATGCATATAAACGAAATAGCTGATTATGCCAGCAATGGTCTAGTGGTTCAAGGATAGGAAATTGATACCTTGCACACCGCTGTGAATGTCATGGAGCAAGCGCTTATTGGTAGGGATGAGACCATAGCACAACTGAATGGATCCGTCCAGGAGAAGGACCAGGCCATAGAGCAGCTGCATGGGACTGTCAAAGAGAGGAACCAAGTGGTGATGGAAAGGGATCAAACCATCGTTGATATGGAAGCTAAAATTGCCGCTGTCCAAGCACAGTTGAACCCCCCACCGAATGATGACAACAACAGAGATGATGGATATGGAGATGATGGCAATGTCGATGATGATGATGGAGGGAACAGTGACGATGATGAAGATGATGATGGAGGCAACAACGGTGGAGGAGATGAAGCATTTGTTGTTGCAGCAGAGGATGAGGAAGAAGAAGAGGATCCTGGGGAGGTGGATTTCAAGGTCTCAAGCAAGGATTTAGGGGAGGTGTACACGCCAGCGCCATGGATGGTTCGTGGACTGAAGCGCCAACACATGAATTCGAGGACCTACTGCAACCTCTTCATGAAGTAGTTAGATATGGCCACCAACTAGTCTTCGTTAGGATATTTCATTAGTATTGAGCTGATCAATGTAAAACTTTGTTGCTTTTATTTTAAAGTGTTTAGTATGCTCTATTGTTTACTCTAAAGTTAAAGGAATATTTGTGCGAATTTATAAATGAGTTATGGCAAACTTTTGGTTAAAATTCGTGGTTTTCCTGCTGTAGTTTTCTGCTGAACCTCCTGTACTGTACGATTTTTCATATTTTTTTGGTAACCGTGAAAAATCGCAAAAAATAGGGTTTGGTGCGAAACTTTCTGTACTATATGTACAAAAATCAGCTAAATTTTCTAATGAGCTTAATTCAGGCATAAAAATTCGTGAACAGTGATGGACGGTTCTGGCAGATTCTCTGTTTTATGCTTTGATGGCCTGTTTTTGTTTGTAACTGTTGCAAATGCCTCTAAACTGTTTTGTAGTTGTATGTTGCTAGGATAAACCCCTGGATCAGTGCATGCTTGTGTGATTTCTAATGTTATGCTTGTGTGTGGTTTCTTGTGCTTGCTTTGTTGTTGTATGATCATAATGCATGGGTAGAGTTTTATTTTCGTAGATGCTCTTTCTAAACTTACCTGTGCTGAACCGCAGATGCTGCCTCGCCATCAACCCACTGAGACGGAGCAGCTGATAGTAGCCCAGGCACAGCTAGCACAGGTGATGACTCAATTCATGGCTGCCCAGAATAACAAGAAAAACAATAACAACAACAACAACAACAACGGGAACAACCAGCCCTAGGGTGATGCACTTGCAAGGTTTCTGAGGCTAAGGCTAGAAAAGTTCTCCAATGCACCTGAACCAATGGTTGATCTTGACTGGCTGCGCTCGGTGAACAAGGATCCGGTGACTGTCGGTTGCACTGATGCTGAAAAGGTGAGGTTTGCTGCTCACCTACTAGAGGGACCAGCTACTTTGTGGTGGGACACTTCCCAGATTACCCACCCGCTAGACACAGTTACCTAGTCCATGTTTGAGGAAGGTTTCAAGAACAATGATGTATCCTCAGGGGTTTTGAGTCTAAAGAGGAAGGGGTTCCGCAACTTGCGCCAAACCAACCGCACTATGGCAGAATACATAGAGGAATTCAATAATCTGTCACGATATGCTCCAGAGGATGTGTACACTGACTCCAAGAGGAGAGAGAGGTTTCTGGATGGTGTCCGTGATGAGATCTCGCTGCAGTTGCCAGTGGTTTATTTCCCAATGTTTTAGGAGCTGATGGATAAGGCTAGAATCATGGAAGCGAAGCAGCAACAAGTGGAAAGGCGTAAGCGGAAGCATAGCAGTAACACTTTTGGATCACACCACCATGCTCGCACCTCCTATGATGGACACTCTGGACACTCTAGGCATGGAGGTGATGGCCGTGGCCACCGCGGAGGTAATGGACATCGCCATGATAGTCATAGGAGCAGCAGCCACCACCGTGGAGGGAACGACCACCACCACAATGGTCACAAGAACTACAATAGCAACTTTGGGAGGAACAGTGGACACAACTATGTGAGCAAGAAGGACCCCAGCAATGTGGAGTGTTACAAGTGCAAGAAGATGGGCCACTATGCGAGCACCTGCCCGGAGAAGATTCCAGGAGTTGGACCCAAGATTGGTCCCAACCAGGAGGCTAATGTGACCCATGTGGATGTGGAAGAGATCCGTGATGAGTCAGACCTCATGATTGGTAAGTTTCCAGTTGATTCCCATATTTCACTTTTTTATTTGATACTGGAGCATCGCCTTCATTCATATCAAGGGCATTTGTGGATATACATAAGTTACCCACTGAGGCATTAAAAGGGAAAATTAAAGTCAGTACACTGGGAGGACAAATGTTAGCTAGTGTGGGTTGTCGTGATCTGAACCTGGGAACTGGAGCACACAGTTTTCCAGCACACCTAGTTGTTTTGGAGTCATAGGGACTAGATTTAATACTAGGTATGGATTGGTTGTCCGCGCATGATGGCTAAGTGGATTATGCATGGAAAGAAATTTCACTTAGAACTCCACAGGGCACAAGGATTAAGTTTAAATCATCAGCGCATCTTAGAAGTGCCGACGTAAATTCTCTTAAGGGGTTTAGCATGGACATAGTACCTGTAGTGAGAGAGTACCCCGGCGTGTTTCCATAGGAGTTACCAGGGATGCCACCGGACTGTGATGTGGAGTTTCTCATTGACTTAATGCCAGGGACTAGACCAATAGTCAAAAGGCCATACAAGAGGGACGTGGATGAGCTGAAGGAGTTGAGGAAGAAATTGAGAGAGCAATTGGACAAGGGATTTATTCAGCCCAGTTTGTCATCATGGGGTGCGCCTGTTCTGTTTGTGGAAAAGATGGAAAGTATCAAGAGGTTGGTAGTGGACTATCATTCACTAAATAAAGTGACAATCAAGAATAAATACCCTCTACCCAATATAAATGACTTGTTTGATCAGTTGGAAGGGGAAAATGTGGTTTCCAAGATTGATCAGAGATCAGGATATTTTCAACTAAAGATCCGGGAGCAGGACATACCAAAAGTTGCTTTCACTACTAGGTATGGTTTATATGAGTATACGGTTATGTCTTTTGGAGTAACGAATGCTCCGACATATTTTATGACCATGATGAACAAGGTATTCATGGAGTACATGGAAAAGTTTGTGGTAGTGTTCATAGACGACATATTGATATATTCCAGAAATGATGAGGAGCATGAGAAGCATTTGCGGTTGATTATGGAAAAGCTGAGGGAGCACAAGCTATATGCCAAATTTATCAAATGCGAATTCTGGTTGAACACTGTTGGATTTCTAGGACATGTAGTGTCGGGAGAAGGAGTCATAGTTGATCCAAGCAAGGTATCGTCGGTTACAGAATGGGAGGTGCCCAAGAATGTGGGTGATATTCGGAGCTTCTTGGGACTTGCTAGATACTACAGAAGGTTCATAGAGAATTTCTCTAAGATTGCAAAGCCAATGACTGAGCTGCTGAAGAAGGAGAAGAAATTTGAATGGACCGAGGAATGCGAAGCTAGTTTCCAGGAACTAAAGCGTCGCCTAGTGACCGTGACTATCTTGTGTTTGCCTAATCTACAAAAGGATTTCCAAGTATACTGTGACGCATCTCGACAAGGGTTGGGTAGTGTGTTGATGCAAGATGGAAGAGTGGTGTCGTGTGCCTCGCGCCAACTCAAGCACCATGAGAGGAACTACCCCACACATGATTTGGAATTAGCGTCAGTGGTGCATGCACTCAATGTATGGAGACACTATTTGGTGGGAAAGCACAGCGGTGTATTCACGGATCACAAAACCTTGAAGTACATATTCCCCCAAAAGGAGCTGAACATGAGGCAGATGATATGGTTGGAACTCATTAAGAATTATGACATGAGTCTGCAATATCACCCAGGAAAGGCAAATGTAGTGGCACATGCACTAAGCCGCAAGGTTTATGCCAATGGACTAAGTGTGGGAAATTTGCCGAAGGATTTGTGGGAGAAATTTAAGGAACTTAGATTGGAGGTAGTATCTGAGGGATATTTAGCAGCAATGGAGATCAAGCCAACACTTCAAGAAAAGATTGGTGAAGCTCAGAAGGAGGATAGTGAGCTGAAGAGGATAAAGGAAAACATACCCAAGGGCAAAGTGGAGGCATTTCATGAGGATGAGCAAGGAACCTTGTTGTATGGGGATCGTCTGTGTGTGCCCAACAATCCGGATATATAGAAATGTATTCTCCAGGAAGCCCATGACTCGCCATATTCGATACATCCAGGACATACAAAGATGTATATGGAATTGAAGGTAAGATTTTGGTGGAACAATATGAAGGGGGATATCGCCAAGCATATTGCCTTATGTTATGTGTGTAGTAGAGTGAATGCTGAACATTAGAAGCCAGCAGGTTTGCTACAGCAATTGTCGGCACCAGATTAGAAGTGGGATAAAGTGGGAATGGATTTTACCACAGGACTGCCCAGGACCAGGTATGGTTATGATTCTATTTGGGTAGTGGTGGATCATTTGACCAAGGTAGCTCACTTTATACATGTGAAGACCACTTATACCAGTGCCAAGTTAGCCAGGATCTACATGAACAGGATTGTGTGTTTGCACGGTGTGCCCAAGAGCATTGTGTTGGATAGAGGTACCCAATTCACCTCTCACTTTTGGCGCCAGCTGCATGAGTCGTTGGAAACCAGGTTGGAGTTTAGCATAACCTTCCACCCTCAGACAGATGGACAGACAGAGTGGGTGAATCAGATTTTGGAGGATATGTTGAAAACTTGCGCTCTGGCTTATGGCTCTAGCTGGGATGAGAATTTTCCCTATGCTGAGTTTTCCTACAACAACAACTAGCAGTCCAACACCAAGACATCACCGTTTGATGTGTTGTATGGTAAGAGGTGCAAAACACCATTGCTATGGGATGGTGTAGGTGTACGTCAACTGTTTGGGCCTGATTTGATCAAGGATGCCGAGGAGAAGGTCAGTTTGATTCGGGACAGGCTGAAGGTAGCACAATCAAGATAGAAGAGCTATGTTGACGCAAAGCACAAGGAAGTGGTGTATGAGTTCGGAGATCGAGCATACCTCAGAGTTTCTCCACTGCGTGGAATTAAGAGGTTTGGAATCAAGGATAAGCTGACACCTCGATTTATAGGACCATACCGGGTCTTAGCACGCAGGGGAGAGGTTGCATAACCGTTCGAGTTTCTAGACGCTTTGTCCTTTGTTCATGACGTGTTCCATGTGTCCCAACTAAAGAAGTGCCAACTGGAGATTGTGGATATACCGTTGAGAGACACTTTGTCACTAGAGGAGGTTCAGATGGAGAGTGACTTGACATATGAGGAGAAGTCGGTCAAGATACTGGTGATAGCAGAGAGATTTACCCGTACCAAGACGATCAGGTTTTGCAAGGTGCAATGGAGCCACCACACGGTAGAAGAAGCCACTTGGGAGCGAGAGCACGGCCTCCGAGAGGACCATCCACACCTATTTGCTAGCCACGTCGAATCTCGAGGACGAGATTCATCTTAAGGGGGCTAGTCTTGTCACATCCCAATTTTTAGAATTGGTACTACATATCAGACATGTCTTTGCATCATGGTCATCTTTTCAAAAAATCTGTTTTAAGGTTTTTTACCAAAACCCCACTTGCAGTGCTTGTTGTCACGTACACATTATTAGCTTGGTTTTACCTTGCATCGGCTAAAAAGGTGCTACACACACTTTTGGAAAGCATAGATGTATAGTGAATTTCATTGTGAAACTGTAGGTTTTTGTTTCACTCGATTCGGTGCAACGAATCAAAAGTTATGGCCATTTTGGTTAGTACTGAACTTTTGACAGTTTTCAGAAAATTGATTCAGTTAGTTTCAGATAAGAAAACACACAGGTTTTAATTAAAAAGAAAACAAAAAAGGAGCCGCGCGAGCCAGCGCGTCGGCCAGCCCGCTAGCCCAATAGCCCACCTGAAGCCCAGCTCCAGTGCATCGTGCCATCCGCAAGCCGGCCTAGTATGGCCCAGTCGCGCCCCCTTTTCTTTTCCTCCTTTCTTTCCTTTTTCGTTTTTTTCCTGATGGGTGGGTCCCACCTGTCATCACCTACCCGTCGAGTTTGTTTAGAGTACGAGCGGCTGCCGCAGGTTTAGCGACCAGAAGCACCGAATCCGAACGCCCTGGCCCGTTTTCCCCTCCTCTTAAAATCCCTACCTATTTCCGTGCCGAACCCCCCCCCCCCTCAAACCCGAGAACGACGCTTGGAGGTTTCCGTCTCTGCTCGCTAGAGTTCGCCGTCTTGGAGCTCGGAGCCAAGGTCGGACACGACACCATCGACCGCCCCGCGCTCCCTTCTTCCCTCTGTGGTGTTCCCCTCTCTAAACCGCTTAACCTCATCGTGTTTTCCCCCTCCGCGGAGCCGCACGTCGCTAGGAATTGCTCGCCGGAGCCCCGCAGCGACAACCGCCTCCATCCGCCTATCGCCACCACGAGAGGAAGAGAACGGCGCCGCAAGGACCACTGCTGTGACTGTCATCTTCGTCCACGTCTCCTGGACACCCTCGCCGCCGCCAGGACCACGAAAGACCGTCGCCACGATCGCTGCTAGGATCGCCGCCTCGCCCTCGCCATTCACGCCGGTGAGCCTCGTCTCACTCGCCCTGGGCCACACGATCTTCTTAAGACCCGAAAGTCCCCGTCTGTTCCCGGACCGAAGGGGTACCGACCAACCGTGACACGCCATGTCGCTGGCCGCGTCAGCGCTGACCGGGCAGTCGTGGTTAACCGTCCGAGTAAATAAATAAGAAAAGGTTTAATTTTGCAGAAATATGCTAAAATTTGTAAAATCAATAGCAATTATTTTACTAGCCCAAAAATTGCAAATACGGTACCGTTGGATTCATAATTTTACGTAGAACACTATTACGCAATCGTTTAAGACTTTTGCTCTAAGGTTTTGCAGTAATTAATTAAATGGTTTAATCACCTTTTTAGAGTATCAAAATCATAAGAAAATAAATACAAATCAGAAAATTGCAAATGAGATGTCCCTGGAATCAGCAGAACAAGTAGTTTCTGTTTATGATTTAAAATGATAGATTTACGATAAAGAATAATTCTAATGTATTAAAATGCCTTATATAGTATTTTAATTATTGAAAAAGATCTGTACGTCCTTTTGGCCTGATTCTTGTTGGCCCTGGCTCTATTTTAGATTGCCTACACAGTAGTGATTTTCCCTAGATTTTACAAACTGGTCAACAACAGTGGCTTAATAAATGGTTTAGAGCTCCATTATTTGGTTATTGAAATTGCATATTTTGTTTTTAATGCTTTAAAAAGGTTTTCCATGAAACATATAGTAGGTTTACAGAATAGAGCATGTAATATGCTACTGAAGCTTTGTTCAACTTGTCATGCATGTATTTTGCATTATTATTGTTGTGTATGAATGTTTATGTGTTGCAATTGTGTATCGTGTAGATTGTGACGAGTGCAACGCTTACTTCTATGAGGACTGTACTCTCGACTCCTACCGTCAAGGCAAGTAGTTGCTATTTTGATCATGAATTTGTCCTACTATTTTCTCTTGTGCATGTATAGTGTATTTTCGTAGCTACATGTATAGGTATTACTATGCTATACTATAACCTACGTATTGTGGTAAGGAAATCCTTTGTAGTTGAACTACCGTACGGTAGATGTGCCTAGCATTGCTGTAGATACGAGGAAGGGGTCGTGCTTTGGTAAAGTAAATGTTTTGTTCTACTATAACAACATAATGTCAATGAACTACCTGGCGGAGTGGACGGATTAGTCATCGGAGTGTGAATAACGGTGGGGAATGCAACCCAGGGCATTGAGAAGGATTAGTTGTCTTTACTCCAGTAGCTTACATGTGCAACCATGTGCCAGTAAGAATGGGTGGCTAGTTGGACTCAGTAGGTCGTGGTGACACGAACCCAGCGTAGCTAGAGATATAGTGAATGGTAGGTTGGGACCGGTGCGCAGTCGGGTTTGGGGAACTACTTCCCAAACGGTCTGTTCTTGGGCTTCTCCCTATCATTACACAATATGAGTTTGGTGGTACGTGTTGGGCTGTACAAGTCATATGGGTAAAGTGTATAAACCCCTGCAGGGTGTATAAACTAAGTGCTTAGATGTGTCCCCGGTTATGGACAAATGAGTTGCTTGATAATGATGCTATGACATATTCTCGATCATCCTTATTTTTTGATTTCTAAAACTTGATGGGTAAACTTAAAAGGGTTGCTGTGAATCAAATTGGTTTAATAAAGTAGGACAAAGTGTTTGGAAAATGCAAGCTAGCCACAGCTCCACCAGCCAAATAAGCATATAATTTTTAGGTCTATTGTGTCCCTATTTAGCGCTACTTGCCATACATTCCATGTATTGACCCTTCGGGGCTGCTACGTTTTATGTTGCAGGATATTCCGACTCTGAGTGATCAGCTAGGTCGCGGTACTTCACTCTGCACGTGTTCGCTTGCGGGCAATTTGGAGATTGAAGGAGTTATTTATTTATGTTTGATACTTTAATAAGTTTGAGCTAGCCTTAGAGCTAAGCATTATTGTAATAAATGAATACTCTGGATCTTTCGTTATTGATGATACACAGATATTTTACTTTGTTATTCATCTAAATTCTATGTAAGCCAATAAACCGATCCTAGGATTGGCATGTTGCATAAAAGGTACAGTCTTTTCAGTATTGTAGTGTTACAAAAAACAATCGAGTATCTCATGGTCAGCTCATGAAGGAGCGTTTAGAAAAAACTCTAAGATGACAACATAAAACATGTCAAGGTAGTAGATGAGACAAAAGGAAATGGTTTCAAATTGTTAGATAGCTGGTCCTCATAAGTATTGACACGATGTACCTCATAGAAGAGTTTAAACTTATGAGAAGGAAAGCTTCCAACAGAAAGAACATGACTAGAGACTTCGAAGGAAACCTGTCCTAAACGTCTTAAGTAGAGATTTCAGGTTGCAAAGATATGGATCAACAAAACCAAGTTCTTAAACTACTTTTGAAACACAAGGGTCACTCTTTCATTGAACAGAAGGCCAAGAAAGATAGTTTTTTGTGGGGAGGAATCATAAGATTCACAAGGAACATGTAGAAAGAGTAATTCCTGATTGTCAAAATCATAGTCACTCTTAAAACATGATCAAGAAACAAAGGAAAATCTTTATTCATCCAGGTCCATGAAATTATTTGCCAAAGACTATATATAACTTTACACCACCAGACAAATAGGTAACAAGGTTCCTGATGACATAAGAAAAAGAAACTTCCTTCTCATACTTCGATTACTTGGCACAACAAAACGCTTGCCAACATAAAAGGGGCTGGAGGATCGACCGAGTGAAATTTAGCAAACTACTTTAAATTTTTTCCTTGATGTTCGAGTGTAACATTCCAAATTTCATGAATTATAAAATCATGCATTGCATTCATTTTGTCATAACATATTTGTCTTGCACAAATTTTTTCAAACTAAAACTCCAAATAGAACCATTTTTATGCCTTCATTTATATATCATATTAGGCATGGTTTTATTTTTAATTTCAAAGGACCAAAGTAAATTTGAATGGACAAGTGTGTTTTACATCCTTTTGGATGCTTGGATCACAATACAAAAATTTGGAAGTGATTTGAATTCAAAAAGATTTGAAAAAGGTTTGAAAACCATTCCTGAAAAATCAAACAGAAAAATAAAAGGTTAAAGGACAAAAAAACAGGCGCTGCACTTTGAGCCTAGCACCAGATCTAGCTCAAAAGCCCACCCGGGCCATTCCCCCTCCCCTCTCTCTCACCCACGCTCACCCTACCCCGTGCTCACTACCACTGGGCCCAAGCCAGCTCAGCTCTTCTTCCCCCAAACCTCGCGCACAGACGTCGTCGCCGCCCGTTTCTTCCCTATTCATTGCCGCGGTTGATTCGGGCTTAATTGCTATTGATTCATAGTGTAATTCACTTGACCTCACCGGATACTTAAACCTCTCTACACCATGATCATTTCCCCTCACTCACCACCCCCTAATCTCCGCCAGGCTGCTCGCAATTGGACTCGCATTGCCGCTGCCCAATGCACTCCGGCGAGGTATTCCGGTGAGCACCGTCTACCCCGTGCCCTCTGGTTCTTACTGTCATGCTCCTTGTTCCCTAGTTCACACTCACTGGTGCGCCATGTCCTTATGAATGTTATGATTCCTTTGGCTTGCGCTAGGGTGAACCAGGACGTCGTCTTCGTCGCCATTCGCAACAACCCAACGCTGTCCGCAACTCTGACGAGCTCCCACGACCGCAGCAGCTCGCCCCCGTGCAAGCCAAAATCACCTCGAGCATCCTCGCACCCGTGCGACGCTGGTAAGATACTGTGCCGCCCCTAGCCCTCTTTGGAATCGCCGGAGCGCCACCGCCAGTAGCGCCGCCGCCACCAGTAGCCATTCACGCCGCTCTTTTATGGTCGCATGCATTAGAGCCGTTGGATCTAGATCTGACGCCGTAGATAGAATCACTTAACGAACCGGTATTGCCAGATCTCAGCCAAAGGATCTGACTTAAATCCTACGGCCCATGTTGATCGATCCGCGCGAAGCGGTACAGGCCAATCAGATGTGCCCACGTGTGTGGAATTTGGATTTAAAATCTGTTTTTGAATCTATTAGAATTGCAAACTTGTAAAATTCATATCTTTTGTTCTGTTTGTCCAAAAATGCAAATAATATACCATTGGATTCAGAAAATTGAGCTCTACATTATTGTGGGCTTGAATTTGTATTTTCCTTCTGGAAAAATGGGTTTATTTGCAGAACCAATTATATGCTTATTTTGACTATATAAAATGTTTATAAAATTATTTTGAGGCAAATTTGATTTTGTTTACACTTTAGATGATCTACTTTATGTTTAGTACTGTTTGATTTGACTTTTTTCATATAGAAAAGTCATTTCATTGCATTTGCATGCATTCATATTATTTTTGCTTGAATATTTGAATGTGAATTTGGTGTTATCATGTTATGTGTTTATTTTTGTGATAGTGGTGATTGTGAGTGTGAGGATTGTTGCTACTCCCCCAACTACCAAGGGAAGTGGTGCTTCATATATTTGTCCTATTATTTTGACTATGCACTAGTGATATTTTGAATAGGGCTTGCATGGAATTTTTCTAAGTATATATGTTATGTTATGCCTTGGGAAATCCTAGTAGTTGTAGTCTTAGTAGATTTTTCTCTAAGTTAAGATACTTGTTATGTTATCATGCTTAGCCTACCTAGTAGCAAACAAGGGTTGATTATTCATTCTATGGAAATTTTGCTAAGTCTTTGACTAGTGTTTTGTTTAATAAAACAACTAAGTGAATAAATCACCTAGGTGGATTGGTATGATGTTTTGTGTTGAGTGGTTACACAAGGCCCATTTCTATGGTTTACCTGTAGGGGTTCGTACCATGGAAAACAAAAAAATTCTACCGCATGCAAACAAACAAGCAAAGATCTATCTACTAGATTGTAGCAACGAGTCGATAGAGGAACTCACCCTCGAAGATAAAAAAGTGTTTAACGAGAGCAGATTCTCGTGGGTGATGTAGTCGTACTCTTGCCGATCTCAAGATCGCGTACACGATCCTTCCGGCGCTGCGTTCCGGCAGCGCTTCCGCAGTTGGTCACATGTTTGGTACTCGATGAAGACCTTCCTCTCCCTTGTTCCAGCAGGCAGCGGAGGTTGTAGCTCTCTCCTCGCGATTCCGGCAGCACGATGGCCTGGTACCGGAAGTAGAGGGGAGATCTCGTAGGGCTTCGCCTTAAGCCGGAGCGAGTATGGTGGACCATGAGAGAGTCCTTGGCGATCTAGGGTTTAGAGGCACCAAGGGGCGGAGCTTGGCCGGCGGCCTAGGGCTTGGGGAAGCCTCAAGTCGGCGTCTAGGAGAAACCCTAGGGCGGCAGCGACTTGCAGGAGGCCGGCGGCTAGGGTTAGGGTTTGGGTGGTGTTGGATGTAGGGAAGAGGGGCAGCCCTGCCCCTCCTTTTATAGGTGGGAGGGAGCGGCCAAGAGTGAGGGAGTCCTCCCCCAAGTCGGCCTCATTGGCCGGCGGGTGGAGGGAGGAGGACTTCCTCCCCAAGTAGGTTTCCTACTTTCCCTCCACCAAGCAAACTTGTCATTTGACTTTTCAAATTGGCGTTTGACTTTCCAAACTAGGATTTGATTTCTCCCTTTATTTTGCCCAGCCATGATACCTAGTACATGATGCAACCATTCCACATTGTAATGACACATTCATGTACCCTTCCCCTCTGGAGTGTCGGACCTTCCGAAACCTCCTAGAACATTCCCGATGAAAACACCGGAGTCATTCCCCAACTCTGAAACAGGACTTTCCTTATATGAATCTTATTCTCCGGACCATTCCGGATCTCCTCATGATATCCCGGATCCCATCCGAGACTCCGAATCAACATTCAGTCTCTTACTCATCACTCCATAACTACTCAATAACATCGAATCCTTAAGTGTGTCTCCCTATGGTTCGTGAATTATGCGGACATGATCGAGACACTTCTCCGAACAATAACCAATAGAGGAATCTGGAAATTCATATGGCTCCCACATATTTCTACGATTACTTTGCGATCGAATGCACCACTTACATACGATACCAATTTCCCTTTGTCTCACGATAGTTTACTTATCCGAGGTTTTGATCGTCGGTATCTCTGCATACCTAGTTCAACCTCGTTACTAATAAGTACTCTTTTCTCGTTCCCGTGGTATGTGATCCCTTGTGAGCCAGTCACATGCTTGCAAGCTAATTGGATGACATTCCATCGAGAGGGACCAAAGTATATCTATCCGTCATATGGATGGACAAATCCCACTCTTGATCCATGTGTCTCAACCCATACTTTCCGAACACTCAATGCCACCTTTATAGCCACCCAGTTACAGTGTGGTGTTTTATGTCATCAAAGCATCCTTCCAGTGATGGTGATAAGCATGATCTCATGGTCGAAGGAATTAGGTTACTATGTATCAGAAAGCTTATAGCAATTGAACTATTAAAATGACTTGATCTTTATGCTACGCTTAACTATAGGAGTATGTCCACCATACCATTCTCCTAATGATATGATCTTGTTATTAACAACATATCAAATGTTCATGATCAAGAAACCATGATCATCTATTAATCAACAAGCTAGTATTAAGAAGAGGCTTTACTAGGGACTCTAATTTAGTTTACAAATCACACAAGTATTAATGTTTCTTGTTAATACTATTATAGCATGAATGTAAACATTTATCATAAACACAAAGATATAATAATAACTACATTTATTATTGCCTCTAGGGCATATCTCCAACATTACCTTGTGTATCACACTTGTGGAAAGCCACCCAGGAATAAAGGGATTTGAGATGGTTAGTGTTGAGAAGCTTCTAGTGCAACCACATGGCATATGGGCTCTGCCTTGATCATATAGGTTACAATAACTTAGCCAGATGGACAGTTGGTGGTAGGTTGATAGGATGGAATGCGTCCATGGTGGTCTAAGGGAAGGCTTCTGAAAGGTCTCGTCTCGATGCATGTCGAGTCTTGTGGGGAAAGTGCACCATCTCTCGAGAGGGTAAAACCTAAATACTTAGCCATGTCCCCGGTAACAGACAATTTGAGCATCGAAGACATTGAAGCTATCAAGAATCTCCTCACCCAATTTCTAAGTTAAAAACTTGTGGTTGAACAAGGGTTAAGGTCCACCAATGTCTATTGGTGGTTCCTAGGGAGTTTTTGACAAAACAAAACTTAGTGTTTTCAATTGATAAGAAAACCCTATTTTGAGAAAAGCAAGCCTAAGCTACACTTAGACAAATTCATATAGATGATAGATACTACTATTCTACTATGGTATCACTTGCCAATGCAATTCCAAATGTATTGACCCACTATGGTTGTAACTTATTCTACTATTTTGATGGAGATTAGGGTTATGAGTCTAGACTCAACATGCTTGCTTGTGGCACATGAAGATGAAGACTTTACTTTATTTACTTCAGTTGAACTCCATGTATTAGCCATGTGCTAATGACTTGTAAAAGACTATGTTTGTCTCTGGAATGACGATGTAATAAAGACATGTGTATATGTGTACTTCATATTAAACTATGGATGCGAGCATTTGATCCGGGGACTAGCATTGCAATCACAGGGCCTTTACCTTTAAAAGGGTGAGGTCTTACAGATGGTATCAGAGCATTGTGTTGCCTGTAGGATTATGACCCTAAGTTGGATTAGACTAAGGAAAATGCAACACTTTGCAAATTCCACACTTGTCTTTTTCTTCTTGTAAACCTCTTCTAATCTTCTTTCTCATCTTTATTTGTAGATTGCCACCATCAATGAAGCCATCATCAAGGGACCACTCATGACCATGACTTTAGAATGTGAGACGGAGTTTCCCAAAGCACTCAAAAACCTTATGGTTAGCTTGGGGATACATGGTGAGGCCGTGTACAAAGTATTTCCAATGATGGATGAAGTAGAAGAATATTGGTGGGTGCAACTTCACTTGTACAAAAACAAGGGAGACAACCACAAAGAGTCGGATTCTACATGGGCACCAACTCAGAAATGTATACGACATTCTTTGACTCTGCAAGAAATGCAGCTTGGAATGCTATCAAGGAGCTTGGTGAAAGACTCAAGTGTAGAATGCTCAACACCCAAAATGACCTGAAGGAGGAGAAGAAGTATACCCAAGATTTAGAGACCGCCATAAAACATCTAAGGGAAGATATCATAGACTTAGCATACGAGTGAGAATTGTGACGAACTCCGCTAGTTGGACCACCACACTTGTTGTTTTCTCGCAAAAAATTGTCTAAGTTATGTTTGAACCTTAGTGTTTGTAATGGATTTTTGTACGCCATGACTTGTATGTTTTTAGAGAGAATTCCTTATTTGCCACTACTTCTCAATATGATTCCTTATTTAACACTGAATTTTTTTCACTTCCTTATTTGACCACTTGTGTAATTTTTTGCCTTATATCACATTTTAGTGCATTTTAAGAGCTAACGTGGTTAGTTGGAGACTTAGAAAGATACTTTTGCCCCTGGTGCATAATGTGACAAAATTACAAGAAATGGTGTTATACGTGGGATGGAATCGATTATATAATTCAAAGCATATTGTTTAGCGTGTCGACTTGTGAGTACCGACAATAAAGGGAGACAATACTTGTTCAATCAGACTAAATTCAGACTAAGACTAATAATTTGAAATATTAATTAGAAAAATAAACATTGGGCGGAACCACAATGTAGTTTGATGCCATATTCCTGCACTCAGTCACGAGCGTGTTTGGTTTGATCTCGACGCTCTCCGGTCAGCTCGTCTATATTCGTTACGCGTATTACTGTGTGCGTGTATTACGGTGCATGTCCTAGGACAGGAAGGCAAGTCGAGCAGGATGGTGGACGTTCGAATTCGAGTTACGCGTCCTTATCCATTAAGCTGCTGCCTGCCGAAAATAAACTGCAACAAATGCCAATCTTTGGTTTAGATGACATTATGCACTACTCGCCCTAGGTAGCACAAAGAAATAAAAAAAGCTATTGCCCTGATGCCGCATTGCTTCCATGTGAACAGTGAACACATACACGTACTTGCTACGATCGTGATTCATGATGAACAAGCTAGTTAGGTGGAGTACGCACCCGGCCGATTCTGGGCATGAATGAGCGGCGCATGGATGGGTGCATAGCAGTGGCGTAGGCAAGACCCATCAAGTCCAACAGTCGTACCATCATACCGAGTGATAATCATCCTAGGGGTAGTTTGGTCCTTAAAAAAATAAACTAACGGAAGAGTCTAATGGAACCGACGGTAGTGTCATATAAGGCAAAATAAATACACAAGTGGTCATATAAGGAAGTAAAAAAAATTAGTGTCAAATAAGGAACTATATTGGGAAATAGTGTCAAATAAGAAATTATCTCATGTTTTTATTGTTGAAAATGTGCTTTCGTGCTTTTGTTATCTTGTGAATTCTCTCTACTTGTATTGTTTCTAATTTTTCTCTATCTTATGCAATAGATGCCTAGCATTGTTATCAGCACTGCCGAGGAGTTCAAGGGAACTTGTTTCGGTTCTCGTCTTGTGGAGCTCATTAGTGTTCTCAACCTCCCACTTCCTAGTATTAAGGCACTTCAGCTCACCTAGTTCGAGAGGCAGGATCTTTAGGGCTTTAGAGTCTTGTAGCCTGGACTCCAGACGGAGCCACCCACGAAGGAGATTACTTTCAAGATGATGCATGATGACAAGGAGAAGGGACTTGAGGTAGTCATGCAGGAGATACTTGGACGCCTTGTTGGATGACACTCCACCGAGCTCAGGGGCCTCTACTTCCACCCGTTCGAGAGACATGACGAGCAGGGTGAGGCTGTAGTGTATGATGACGCTACTAGAGAGATGATTGAGCCTGTACGTCTATACATCTAGGATCTAGAGAGTCTCGTTAGACACCTTGACACAGATAGGACCAACGTCATGCTTAGCAATTACGAGATTTAGGTTCAGTTGAGAGAGAAGGACAAGCTCTTTGCGGAGCAGGATGAGATCGTCAAGGAGATGGAGGCCAGATTTGAGAGCCATGACAAGAAGTTCAAGAATCAGGAAAACAGAGTTCAGGACAGAAACAAGAAGATCAAGGACATGAGGGCCGAGATAGAGGACAAGGACTTCGAGCTAGAGACTCAGCAGGGAGTGATAGAGAGGCTGCGCTCGCAGAAGAGAGCCCTCCGGGCGAAGGTTGAGGCTTTGACCACCAGCATGGAGGAGTACAAGACAGCCATGGAGACAGCCGGACTTACTCTTGTGGATGTGGAGGTCTACATGGAGGAGTAGAGTTGATTATTCGGCTATCTATTTATCTATCATCCTTTGATTTATCGATTCTCAATGATCATCCAACATGTGGATGGCTTGCTAGTGTGTTTACTTTTCCAAAACTTGTTGTTTATGTTGTTCAAACTCTATGTTTATCTTGTGTTTGTTTAATTGTGATTGTTTCTATGTGATGTATTGTGCATTGGCATCTATGGGCTATGTATCATTAATTATCCTTATTGAAACCATAGATGCCTCCCCGTCGTGCCAATCCCAACCAAAACAACAAAAATAACATTAATCCCGAGATGCAGCAGTTGATGACAGCTCAAACTCAACTAATGCAGATGATGACCCAGTTCATGGACAATCAAAATCAGAACCAGAACAATAAAAACTAAAACAACAACAATAACAATCCCAACAACCTACCAGCCTTTGACATGATTACAAGGTTTTTGAGGTTGAGGCCAGCCAAGTTCTCGGGAACCACTGATCCCACCATAGCCAATGACTGGCTATGCTCTGTGAATAAGGACTTGGTCACTGTTGGCTGCACTGATGAAGAAAAGGTCAGATTCGTAGCACATCTTCTTGAAGGGCCAGCAACAACATGGTGTGATAACTTCCAGATCACCACTCCTATAGAGGATGTGACTTGGGAAATATCTGAAGATGGTTTTCGCACCGCCCATATCTCATCAGGGGTGATGAACTTGAAGAAGAAGGAGTTCCACAATCTAAAACAGCGTCACCGCATTGCGGTTGAATACATTGAGGATTTCAACAATCTGGCACACTATGCGCCGGGTGAGGTGGATATTGATGCAAAGAGGAAGGGAAAAATTCCTCGAGGGACTGAATGATGAGATGAACCTGCAGCTATCTGTTGCCTATGTCCCAACATATAAATCCCTGTGTGACAAGGCCACCATCTTGGAAAGCAAGATGAAGCAGGTTGAGAACAGGAAGAGGAAGCATCACTTTGACAAGCACAACTCGGGATCGTCTCACAAGCGTTCCCACGGTGATGATAGTGGAGGATCTGGTTCCCACAAGCATGGGAAGTTTAATAGCCACCACAAAGTAACCGTCACCATGACAACAAGCACCACCGCAGCAATGGCAATGATAGATATAAGAATCACAAGAGTGGACACAAGAGCCACCATAGTGGAAATGGCAATGGGAGTCAGCCTGCAAAAAGAGACATCAGTCAAGTTGAGTGCTTCAAATGCAAGAAAATTGAGCTCTATGCAAATGAATGCCCGGAAAAGAAAGTGGAAGGAGCCAACAAGCCCAACCCTTTTCAGAAGGGACAAGTGAACCAAATCAATGTGGAAGAAATCTATGAAGATTCTGATGTTGTGGCTGGTAAGTTCAAGCTTAATTCTTTTCTATCACTTGTTCTTTTTTATACCGGCGCATCAGATTCATTCATATCAAGATCATTTGATGATAAAAATGGACTTCCAACTGAAACTATTGGGTGTCCTATTAAAGTAAGCTCTCCCGATGGAGAGATGATAGTGAATTTTGGATGTCATGATCTAGTGATAGAATTTGGAAAGTATAAGTTTCCAGTTAGTCTGATAATCCTAGATTCCCAAGGATTGGATGTCATTTTGGGCATGGATTGGATGACTAAGTATGAAGGAGTATTAGATTGTTCCAACCGTACCGTTACACTCACAACCCTAGATAAGAAACGGATTAGGTTCAAGTCTAACTTTGAATCTAGAGGGAGTAAGCTAAATTCTCTTAAGGGGGTTAGCATAGATGGTGTACCAGTTGGGAAGGAATATCCGGATGTGTTTCCGGAAGAATTGCTAGGAATGCCACTAGATAGATATGTTAGTTGATTACCGTTCTGATTGACTTACTACCAGGATCTGGACCAATAGCAAAGATACCCTACAAGATGTTAGTTGATGAGTTGAAAGAACTCATGAAACAACTTGGAGAATAGTTGTAGAAAGGATTTATTCAACCAAGTTCTTCATCTTGGGGTGCACCAGTTCTGTTTGTTGAGAAGAAGGATAGAAGTCAAAGGTTATGCATAGATTACCGTTCACTCAATGAGGTGACTATAAAGAACAAGTACACTTTGCCTAGAATCAATGATTTATTTGATCACCTAGAAGGAGCCCGTGTGTTCTCAAAGATTGATCTCCGATCAGGTTACTTTCAACGTAAGATTGGAGAGCAAGACATACCTAAGGATGCTTTTACCACTAGGTATGGGCTATATGAGTATACCGTGATGCTATTTGGATTGACAAATGCACCAGCCTATTACATGAACATGATGAACAAAGTGTTCAAGGAGTTTCTTGAAAAGTTTGTTGTCGTATTCATCCATGGCATATTGATCTATTCCAAGAGCATAGAAGAACACGAAGAGCATTTGCGTTTGATACTTGAGAAGCTCAGGGAGCACAAGTTGTATGCCAAGTCTAGTATGTGTGAATCCTGGTTGAATGAAGTTGGATTTCTTGGACATATTGTGTCGGGAGATGGTATAGCTGTAGATCCCGCAAAGGTGTCAGCTGTAACTGAGTGGGAATCTCCAAAGTCAGTGAAAGAAGTTTGCAGTTTCCTAGGCTTGGCAGGATACTATATAAGGTTCATTGAGAATTTCTCAAAAGTATCTAAGCCAATGAAGGAGTTACTTAAGAAAGATAATAAGTTTGATTAGAATGAAGGATGTGAAATCAGTTTCCAAGAATTGAGGAAGAGACTAGTATCAGCACCAGTCTTATGTCTGCCAGATTTGGAGAAGGATTTCCAAGTTTATTGTGATGCATCTCACCAAGGATTGGGTGGAGTTTTGATGCAAGATGGGAAAGTTGTGGCTTATGCCTCGAGACAATTCAAAACTCATGAAGTGAATTATCCTACTTATGATTTCTAGTTAGCCTCTGTTGTCCATACACTCAAAACATGGAGACATTACCTTTTGGGAAAACATTATGAAGTGTTCACAGATCAAAAGAGTTTGAAATATATCTTCACTCAGAAGGAAATCAATATGAGACAAAGAAGATGGGTAGAGCTCATCAAGTACTATGACTTGAGTTTGCAATACCATCCCGGTAAAGCAAATGTTGTAGCAGATGCTTTAAGCAATAAGGTTTATGTGAATGACCTTACTAAAGGAGAATTGCCAGATGATCTATGTGCTCAATTAAAATATCTCAGATTGGAGTTGGTACCTGGAGGATATCTCATGTCATTGGATGCACTACTAGGAAAAGGGCCGTTCGTGCGCACCTGAAAAGCCCAACCGTGGCTCACTAGTGGAGCGCCACTAGGCGTACGCTGCGGCTAAAAAGTGCCCGTAACGCACTACCCTGGTGCGCTACGGTTATATGAGGATAGGCGTAGAGCACTACGAGGTGCACCACGGGTAGGGTTACAGGTGCGCCATGGATGTGTTTTTAAAAAAACAAAAAAATGCAAACAACACCCTCATTTTGAATTGCAAAAGCAGCCAGGTCCAGAAATCCCCGTCGTCGCGTCGCCTTGCAGGAGCAGTGGCCGTGGCCACGACCTACCACCACAAGGATGTGCGGGAGACCGTGGTCGTGCTAGTCCTCATCGGCGTCGAGGCAGTAGTAGGAGATGTGGTCGGAGGAGACGGCCGGGGGTGCGTCGGAGGTGCAGTCGGAGGTGGACGGAGGTATGGTCGGAAGAGGTGGTGGCAGCGGCTAGAGGACGTGTAGTCGGAGGTGGCAATGACGACTGCTGAAGGAGCTGGTTACCCATGGTCGTCCTTGTCGGAGGAGGTCGTAGTGAGGAGAAGGAGAAGAGGGAGGAAGATAAGAGGAAGAGAAGAAGAGAGGAAGGAAGGAAGAGAAGACGAAGAGAAGAAGAGAGGGAGGAAGGAAGAGAAGATGAAGGAAGATAATAAGAAGAGAGGGAGGAAGAGAAGAGGTAGAGAAGAATAGAGGGAGGAAGGAAGAGAAGAGGAAGGAAGAGAGGGAGAGAGGGAGGTAGGTGGGCGGGGTGGTGATTCGAATTTCGAATCCCGCCCAACTTACCCATGGCGCACTAGGTGGTGGTGCGCTACGGGTAAGTGCCTCAATTTTTTCTGTAGCAAAAAATCTTGTTTTTGCCATAACCTTTTACTCTTTTCGAATTTTTAGATTCTAAAAAATCGCTAAACGACGTAAAGGCATTGCAAGCAGATCTGGAATCTCGTTCTGGTCATTTTGGTATATTATACGTTACAGCCGTTTTATGATGGCATGACTTTTTTTGCTGAAAAAGTCGAAATTCATGTTTGTTAATTTTCCTAGAAACTAGACCACATTATCTACCTAAATATGAAAGGATTTTATTTATTGAAGGGTTTTTCATTTTATTTTATTTTTTGCAAAGCCTAAAAAGGCGATCCACGGGGCGGAGTTGGTGCAGGCCACTTAGCTATAGGGCACTAGGGCAAGGTGTCCTACGGGTAAGTTTACACATCCATGGCGCACATGTCATAGTGCGCCACAGATCTTGCCAAACCATAGCGCACATACCCCGTGTGCGCTATGGGTATGTGGCATGCAGCTGGCAGGCCCCCTGGCCCACATATATGTGGTGCACATACCCCATGTGCGCCACGGTTGTTCTAGTTACTAGTAGGGTACTGCCCACAGGTGAGCCACGCCTATTTTACCCGTGGGGCACTTCAACCATGTGAGCCACAAATGTGCGGATTACCTATAGCCCCTTTTCCTAGTAGTGATTTTCAACCAACATTGTTGGACAAGATCAAAGAATCTCAAAAGTTGGACAAATAGATAGAAGAGATTAAAGGTAAAATTAGTAAAGGGAAGGATAAAGGATTCCATGAAGATGAACAAGGTACTTTATGACATGGAAAACGTATTTGCATTCCACAAGATCCAGAACTTCGGAAGTTAATTCTATAGGAAGCACACAATTCACCATATTCTATTCATCCGGGTAACACCAAAATGTACATGGATGTGAAGAAACGATTTTGGTGGAACAATCTCAAGAAAGATATTGCAGAACATATTGCATTGTGTGATGTGTGTAGTCGAGTAAAAGCGGAACATCAGAAACCGGCAGGGTTATTGCAACCACTACCTATTCCTGATTGGAAGTGGGATAAGATTGGTATGGATTATATCACCAGATTACAAAGGACTAGATCCGGATATGATTCTATTTGGGTGGTTGTGGATCACCTAACCAAAGTGGCTCATTTCATACCCGTGAAGGCAACCTATACAAGTTCTAAGTTAGCCAAGATTTATATGAACAGGATTGTATGTCTGCATGGAGTACCTAAGAGTATTGTGTCTGATAGAGGAACTCAGTTCACTTCACATTTTTGGGGACAACTGCATGAGTCATTGGGAACAAGGTTGGAGTTCAGCACAGCGTTTCACCCCAGACTGATGGATAGACAGAAAGGACCAATCAGATTTCTGAGGATATGTTGAGGGCATGTGCCCTAGATTATGGTGCAAGTTGGGATGAAACTCTTCCTTATGCAGAATTCTCTTACAATAACAGCTATCAAGCAAGCCATGAGATAAAACCGTTTGAATTTCTTTATGGAAGGAAGCGTACTACGCCATTGCTATGGAGTGGTGTAGGATAAAGAAATTTGTTCGGACCAGAACTGATTAAGGAAGCTGCAGAGAAAGTTAAATTGGTAAAGGAAAGATTGAACATAGCCCAGTCCCGAAAAAAGAGCTATGCAGATCCAAAGCATAGAGAAGTCACCTATGAAGTAGGTGATAGAGCTTATCTTAGAGTCTCACCACTTAGTGGTATGAAGAGATTTGGAGTCAAAGGAAAATTGGCACCAAGATATGTTGGACCATTCAAGATTTTGAGTCGCAAAGGAGAAGTGGCTTATGCGATTGAATTGCCTGAATCACTGTCAGCAGTTCACAATGTGTTTCATGTGAGTCAATTGAAGAAGTGTCATCCGGAGATGGAAGAGAGTTCTTTGAAGGATACTATACCTTTCGAAGAGGTTTAGTTGGAGAGTGATCTCACCTACGAGGAGAAACCTATCAAAATCCTCGAGACTACGGAAAGAGTTACTTGTACCAAGACTATCAAATTCTGCAAAGTTCAGTGGAACCATTATTCCGAAGAAGAAGCAACTTGGGAAAGAGAAGATGACCTTTGGAAAGATCACCCTCACCTATTTGCTAGCCAATTCGAATCTCGAGGGCGAGATTCATCTTAAGGGGGTTAGATTTGTAACATCCCAAATTTCATGAATTATAAAAGCATGCATTGCATTCATGTTGTCATAACATATTTGTCTTGCACAAATTTTTTTCAAACCAATACTCCAAATAGACATGGTTTTATTTTGGATGCATGGTTTTATTTTTAATTTCATTTTTATGCCTTCATTTATATATCATATGAGGCATGGTTTTATTTTTAATTTCAAAGTACCAAAGTAAATTTGAATGTACAAGTGTGTTTAACATCCTTTTGGATGCTTGGATCACATTACAAAAATTTGGAAGTGATTTGAATTAAAATAGATTTGAAAAAGGTTTGAAAACCATTCCTGGAAAATCAAACAGAAAAAGAAAAGGTTAAAGGAAAAAAATAAAACAGGCGCTGCACTTTGAGCCCAGCATTAGATCCAGCCCAAAAGCCCACCCGGGCCATTCCCCCTCCCCTCTCTCTCACCCGCGCTCACTGCCACTGGGCCCAGGCCAGCTCAGCTCTTCTTCCCCCAAACCTCGCGCGTAGACGCCGTCGCCGCCCGTTTCTTCCCAATTCACCCTCATGGTTGATTCGGGCTTAACTTCAATTGATTCATAGCATAATTCCCTCGCCCTCACCGGCTACTTAAACCTCTCTGCACCGCGACCATTTACCCTCACTCACCACCCCCTAATCACCGCCAGGCTGCTCGCAATTGGACTCGCATTGCCGCTGCCCGACGCACTCCCGTGAGGTATTCTGGTGAGCACCGTCCACCCCGTGCCCTATGGTTCTTACTGTAGTGTTCCTATTCTTCTTGCGCTTCTTCTCATACCCTCAATTTATCTTCTCGTGACCCAGAACGTTGTCTCTGTCAACCACCGCGAGCACCCGAGGCACCCTTCTTCTCCAGCGAGCAATTCTGGTAAGAAATCCAGCGCCCTTGTTCCCTAGTTTACACTCATTGGTGTGCCATGTCCTTGTGCATGTTCTGATGCCTTTGGCTTGCTCTAGGGTGAACCAGTACGTCGTCTTCATCGCCATTTGCAACAATCCGATGTTGTCCGCAACTTCAACGAGCTCCCACGGCCGCAGCAGCTCGCCCCCGTCCAAGCCGAAGCCACCTCAAGCATCCTCCCACCCGTGCGGAGCTGGTAAGATACTGCGCCGCCCTAGCCCTCTCTGGAATCTCCGTAGCACCACCGCCAATAGCGACGCCACCGCCAGTAGCCGTTCGCGTCGCTCGCTTATGGTCACATGCGCTAGAGCCGTTGGATCTGGATCTGACGCCGTAGACAGAATCACTTAACAAACCGGTATCGCTAGATCTGAGCCACAGGATCTGACTTAAATCCTACTAACCACGTTGATCGATCCACGTGAAGCGGTACGGGCCAATCAGATGCGCCCACGTGTCCGGAATTTGGATTTAAAATCTGTTTTTGAATCTATTAGAATTGCAAACTTGTAAAATTCATATATTTTGTTCTATTTGTCCCAAAATGCAAATAATATACCATTGGATTCATAAAATTGAGATCTAAATTACTGTGTGCTTGAATTTGTATTTTGCATCTGGAAAAATAGGTTTATTTGCAGAACCAATTATATGCTTATTTTGACTATATAAAATGTTTATAAAATTATTTTGAGGCAAATCTGAGTTTGTTTAGACTTTAGATGATCTACTTTGTGCTCAGTACTGTTTGATTTGACTTGTTTAGTATAGAAAAGTCATTTCATTGCATTTGCATGCATTCATATTATTTTTCCTTGAATATTTGAATGTGAAATTGGTGTTATCGTTTTATGTGTATATTTTGGTGATAGTGGTGATTGTGAGTGTGAGGATTGTTTCTACTCCCCCAACTACCAAGGCAAGTGGTGCTTCATATATTTGTCCTATTATTTTGACTATGCACTAGTGATATTTTGAATAGGGCTTGCATGGAATTTTTCTAAGTATATATGCTATGCTATGCCTTGGGAAATCCTAGTAGTTGTGGTCTTAGTAGATTTTGCTCTAAGTTAATATACTTGTTATGTTATCACGATTATCCTAGCTAATAGCAAACAAGGGTGGCTTATTCATGCTATGGAAATTTTGCTAAGTCTTTGACACTTGTGGAATGAATCACCTAGGTGGATTGGTATGATGGTTTGTGCTGAGTGGTTACACAAGGCCCATGTCTATGGTTTACCTTGTGTATCACACTTGTGGAAAGCCACCCATGAACAAAGGGATTTGAGATGTTTAGTGTTGAGAAGCTTCTAGTGCAACCACATGGCATATGGGCTCTGCCTTGATCATATAGGTTGCAATAACTTAGCCAGATGGACAGTTGGTGGTAGGGTGATAGGATGGAACGCGTCCATGGTGGTATACGGGAAGGATTCTAAAAGGTCTCGTCTCGATGCATGTCGAGTCTTGTGGGGAAAGTGCACCACCTCTCGAGAGGGTAAAACCTAACTACTTAGCCGTGTCCCTGGCAACGAACAATTTGAGCATCGAAGACATTGAAGCTATCAAGAATCTCCTCATCCCAATTTCTAAGTTAAAAAATTGTGGTTGAACAAGGGTTAAGGTTCATCAATGTCTATTGGTGGTTCCTTGGGAGTTTTTGAAAAAACAAAACTTAGTGTTTTCAACTGATAATAAAACCTATTCTGAGCAAAGCAAGCCTAAGGTACACTTAGCCAAATTCATATAGATGATAGATACTACTATTCTACTATGGTATCACTTTCCAATACAATTCCAGATGTATTGACCCACTTTGGATGTAACTTATGATGTTGCAGGTTACTCTGATGGAGATTAGGGTTATGAGTCTACACTCAACATGCTTGCCCGTGGCACATGAATATGAAGATTTTACTTTATTTACTTCAGTTGAACTCAATGTATTAGCCATGTGCTAATGAGTTGTAAAATACTATGTTTGTCTATGGAATGACGATTTAATAAAGACCTTTGTATCTGTGTAGTACTTCATCTTAAACTATGGATGCTAGCATTTGATCCAGGGACTAGCATTGCAATCACAGGGGCCTTTACCTTTAAAAGAGTAAGGTCTTACATCGATAAAGCGGACATCAAGTAAAAGGTCGAATTTCGGATGAAAAGGTAACCATAAGAACAACTCCTATAATAAGTTATAGAAGAAGTCTCATGAGGAGTGGTTCTTATTGCTGATTCAAGATAATGTGGTAATAGGCTTTTAAGACTAATTGTGTCAACCATTACATCAAACTTGCCGAAATTACAAAGAGACCTATGTTAAAACCTTGAAGAACACCAACCATCATATATGTTTGAGATTCATATTTAGTTAGGTGAGATGATACTTCAGACTCAGCATGTCCAAATACAAAGTTTGGGACATTTACAAATAGGTAAATTCACTAGATTCACAAGATATGGACTATAGTGTCAAGGTCCAAAAGATGAGCTAGATTGCTAGATCCATGTATTAACAACTCATTGAAACACAACTGCGCCTACATGAAGTACTTGAAAATAAGATACACATGTGTCCTTGAGGGGACAAAGATAACTCTACTCGAGTCCACGGCGACATATTTCAACAATTGCACATGAACCAGAGAAGGTTACTTCTGACATCTAGAACACATTCTTCGATATAACACGAAGATGGTTTTCAAAAGTTTTCCAACATTAATGCCAATTGTTCCATATGAATCTAGTATAACATGGAGAAGATAAGGATATTGTCGATGGCCTCAATGACAATCTTATCGAGACATTCCAAGAAAATGGACTCATATGTCATATGAACAAGTCAAACTATTTGCCAGACCAAAGGCATGAAGATGTACCCAAGTGAAACTTCACAAATAAATACACCATTAGGATAGTCCTTAGAACTGAATTTGATTTGACGATAGCCCAAAGCAAATCAAAGGTAGGGATGATAACATACCCACAAAGGAGATACTATCTTTTTTTAGCACAGACAAAACTAGATATTCCTTTAAGATGAACTAAAATAGATAATTTTTTTGTCTTAGAACTCTCCAAGTTGTTGTTTAAGATCAACCAACTAGTTCAGGTGTATCCAGTATGGATCCTTTGGGAAAATCGCGGTTCATAAAACTTGCTTGCTCAAGAACTTGACAACACGGTCATGTGGAAACATGGCGATACTTTTATTAGATATCTAGAATATCACGAACCACCAATATGTCACTTGGTTCCAGAGGAAACTTTTTTGGTAGGGCAAGAAGACGTAGTCTCGGAGCTTCGACACGAGCCTAACTCTTTGACTAAAGAGAGTGCACTAGAATAACGGACTTGGTATCACGACCATTCTTCTCTTAGCGACAGGGTTAACCATCACTCTAATAATGACAAGAATGTCCTTGGATTTCAAAACAATAATAATTGCTAAGAATATCGAATGGCCACATCATTATGTACATGCATCACGATCATGAAACAACTCAGAGCAAGGGTGGGTTAAAGATCTGTAAAAGCATCACTTCATTAAAAGGGTTATGAAACTTAGCCCAACCTCTTAGTATAAAACGGTGTGATACTTTAAGGTAGAACATATAGAAGGTTGTCAATGCCTCTTGATCTGTGGACTACACCACTTCGACCTGATCTTAGAAATGACAAGGTACTTGAGTTTGTTTCTCCTGACATCGCGAAATTGTATTTCTTGATGGACCACAAGTGTATCTTGCATCGGAAGACACCAATGCACATTACAATTTGGCTACCAACTGGTAGGCAGAGATTGGAAAAGAACAAGGGAAAGAGAACATACTCAGCATAGAATCCCGAGATGTAGATGCATTAGAGGTCCCAACCATTAATAAGGTAGAGATACCTGTGTTTACAATGCTAGTCCCTAGATCAATAGCTAGCATCCACAGTTAAGATGTAATATCAAGAAACAAAGGTCATAATACAACTCTATAACCAGGAATAAAATAATTCATTACATCTTACATAGTTCATTTGTCTATGTCAATACAATGCAGCAGAAATAACTATAGCATGGAGTCCTTCATCTTAAGTGCCACAGGCAAACATGTTGGTTGTAGACTTGTAATCCTAATCAACATACTTCACTAACATCAAACAAAACTGTAACATAATAAGTTACAGCCACAAGGGTCAACACATTTGAATTGTATTGGCAAGTGATACTATGGTAATATAGTGGAGTCTATCATCTATATGCATTTGTCTAGGTGTAGCTTAGGCTTGCTTTGCTCAAAATATATTTTCCTTATCATTTGAAAACACTAGGTTTTTGCTTGTCAAAACACCTAAGGAACCACCAATAGAAATTGGTGAACCTTCACCCTTGTTCAACCACAAGTTTTTAACTTAGAAATGGGGATGAGGAGATTCTTGATAGCTTTCCATGTCTTGATGCTCAAATTGTCCATTACCAGGGACATGGCTAAGTACTTAGATTTTACACTCTGCATAGGTGGTGCACTTTCCCCACAAGACTTGGTTTCACCAAGACAAGATCTTTCAGAAGCCTTCCCTTAGACCAGAATGGACACGCTCTAGCCTATCAATCCCCTACCACCAACTGTCCATTTGTCTAAGTTATTGCAACTTATATGATCCAGGTAGAGCCCATAATGCCAAGTGGCTGCACTTGAAGCTTCTCAACATTTGACATCTCAAATCTCTTTGTTCCTGGGTGGCATTCCACAAGTGAGATACATAAGGTAAACCATAGAAATGGGCCTTAAGTAACCACTCAACCAAAAAACCACCAAGCAAGTCCCTTTCCACCCAGGTGATTCATTCACTTAGTTGTTTTATTAAACAAACACAAGTCCTTGACTTAGGAAATATTCCATAGCATGAATATAATCCACCCTTGTTCTATACTAGCTAATCTAAGCATGATAGTAGTAGGAATCTTAACTTAGGAAAATTCTAATAAGGTTTCATCTACTAGGATTTCCCATGGCATAGTTTATACTTAGCAAAAATTCCATGCAAGTCCTACTTAGAAATGTCACTAATGCATAGTGAAAATAATGGGACAAAAGTATGAAGCACCACTTGCCTTTTTGGTAGAGAATATAAGTTCACTCCTTGATCTTGCAATAGTCACACTCTTCAAATTCCACTACAATTCAATCAAGCAAGCAATATTCAATCTACCATTCAATCAAATATCACATAAAATAATAAAAACAAGGCAATGCATGCAAACATGCCAAAGATTGTTTTATTTGTAAAAGTGGTTTCTAATAGGTTATAAACATTTGTAAACACCTACTGGTCATTTACAAAAGTGGTAAAACCATTTGATGTTATGTTAGTGAAAAATGGCCTCTTTAAATCATTTTTGTTTTGCTAGAAAGGATTTAAATCCAAGGAATATTTATAGTATTTACCAAATATATTTTTAACACAAATGTTAGTGTTTTGTGGTTAAGGGTTTAATATTAAAATGATTTGCAAAAGCTTTTACCTATAAACCATTTTTATACCAAAACAATATTTTATGTTGTTGAAAATGCCTTTAGCAAAGTAATAATTTTTATAGGGTTCACCAAATATATTTTTAAATCATAAAACTTTGTGTTTAGGGTCGGATAGTTTAAATCTAATCATTTTTCAAAGGTTTTACTCAAAAGTATTTTTAACACATAAGCAATATTTTTGTTTAACTAGAAATGCTTTAATTCAAAGATTTATTCTTTTTCTTCACAAAATTTGTTTTTGAATCCACAAGTTGGTTTCTATGGTTAGTAGGTTCAAAAAAATCCAATTTCCAAATATTTTACCTTAAAAATATTTCTAGAATAATTTTTATATCCAATTTATGCCTACACAAGTTTCTGCAAAAACAACCAATTTAGCAGAAGCAATTTACTAAACAAAGTACATGGTTAGAAAGTATTTGTTTTGCTGATTCCATTGATATAAAATTTTCAAAATTTGGACGTGTAGATTTAAAGTTATGCAATTTACAAATTCATACAACCAATAGAAATGTTTCTGGTTTTAATTCAAAACTCTGGCCATGCCTCCTGTTCTGATTGGTTGGTACCGGTTCGCACGGATCGGCCTACACGGTGCGTTGGATCTAAATAGATCATGTGGCACAGGAGCAAGCGTACCCCTTTGGGTTATGAATCTATCGCATGCATCCGATTAGAATCCAATGGCCTAAAATGACTAACCTAAATCGGGCGGCGCTAGCAGCTTGCGGCGGCGCGGCCAAATGGTGAGGTTGCCGACGATACAGGAAGCGAAAGAGGAAGAGGAAAGGCTCACCGATGTCATCGTGGCATGCTGATGCTCAATGATGCCGCGGTTATCGAAGGGGCACTCAGGTTCGTCCTGAATCGCTCGCCGGAGTTACGTTCGGGCTCGGCTACGGTCAGACATTGTTGGAGGCGAGGCTACGGATCATGCCATGGCAAGCAAACGATGTCGTTAGATGCGTAGGAGAACGTTGAGTGCTCTAGTGTAAACGAGGGGGAGAGGCGCGGTCATAATTACCGGAGGGAGGTCGACGGAGCGGAGGCAGATGGCGGAGATGCTCAGGCGTGGTCGTTGCCGAGCATATGGCAAGGGCAAGCTAGTAGGGACTGGGAGGCAAGGGGCGGCGAGGAGCAGCCGAAATCGCCTGCGAAGCTCGTCAAAGCAGAGGATGCTCGAGCGCAAAATCGGCGCAGCCTAGTGGCGGAGGGAGAGTAGGGTCTGAGGGGAAAGAGAGAGGACGTCAAGGTGCTTTAATGGGAATGGTCGCATGGAGTAATCGTCGCGGCATTGATGCGAATTGGATCGAGCTTTAAACGGCAAAAGCGGCGTAGGCGTGGTCACATGGGGGGGTGAGAAGGCAATGAGTGGGGTCATTTCGTCGTGAGAGAAAGAAGGGCGGGGGTCCAGTGATTGAAGCGGGTTTGTTCTGCGGTGAAAAACGTTTCGCGTTAGAGATAGGGAGAGTGGGCTAGTTGGGAAAGTGGGCTGGGCTTGCTGGCTGGGCTGGCTTCTTTCATTTTTTTGTTCTGTTTTACTTTTATTTTTCCTGTTTTGATTTTGTTTAAACCATTCAAACAACCATTTGAATTCAAAACCTTGCCAAACTTTCTATAAGTTTTTAATCTGTCTAAACATATATTTTTAAATACCATTTTACTAATAATTCTCTTATTTTATGGTTTGTATTTTAATTAAAATGGGCACTTTCCTTTATTAAATAAGGTTTCACTATAATTTCAAATCCTGATTTAAATTCCAATTTTTTAGAAAACCTTTTCAGTAGGTTTATTTATTCAAAAGGGTGTTGAATAATTCATTTTGAGTTATTTGAAATATTTTCATATGATCTATTAATCATTTAAATTGGGTAAATGTCTTTATTCCAATAGAAATAGAATTTGGTTAAGGCCATTTTATTTTATTTGAATACTATTTATCCATTTATTTCATTTGGACTTGGATTATATTTATTCCATTTTCTCATGGATTAGGCCAAGATTTAATTTGGTTTTTAAATACTCCTTATTTATTTATTTATTTCTTCCTTTGTCATATAAAATCCATATCTTTTTATTTACAGATCCAAACTTGGTGATTCCAATTTTGTAAAATTTTATTTGATATTTGTTTATCCTTTTATATCTCTTTAGGATTAATTTGATCACCATTTGGTATGGATTTTAGATAGGAGCATTATTTAGCTTTGGAAATTAATTCCTTTCAACTTATTAAATTCATAAGTTTTTATCCATGTTTCCAAATTAAATAGAATCAATTTATATAGTTTTATAATAATTTTTTTATCAATCTTTATCATTTATAAAATTTTGTTGATAAATTTTTATATGTATCAAATCCTTAGTCTTTGAGATAACTTGGAAATGTTTTTCTTCCATTAGGGTTTTAGGGATTTGGTTTATTTTCCAAGTGTTTAAATTTCAAGATGCATTTATGAAGAATGCATTTCACTTGATTTGAATTTAGTTGGATTCAAACTTTATTCAAAGTTTGTTCAAGATGGGCTTTTAAGTTTCCATTTGGAAATAAAAAGTTTCTTTCACCCTAAATTTCAACAATTATTTATTTTGTTTATTTATTTTTCACATTTCAAAATTTGGAAAATTTTGGGATGTGATAGGCTACCACCCTTAAAAGAAATCTCGTCCCGAGATTTGGGGAGGGATAGTGTTACAAGTTGGCTCAAAGCAACTAGGGTACTACCACCCTTAAAAAGTTTTCCAATAGATTATATCTTGGCTTGCTTGGGATCTTGATGAAGCTTCTCTGGGCAAACACTGCATAGTGTCCTTTGTTTCCACACTTTAAACATTTGACATGGATGAGATCTCTCATAGGCTTGTTTGTCTTGTACTTCATCTTTTCTGGACAATTGCTTGCATAATGTCCTTGGCCAGCACAATTGTAACATGTGACAAGGTTGAGTTCTTCACGTATCTTCTGTGGACAAGTTGATACATAATGGCCTAGCTCTTTGAAGTTGTTGCACTAGACTTGGCTAATTTCCTTATACTTCTTCTTCTTTTCTAGACATTTATTGGCATAGTGTCCCATCTCGTTGCAATGGCAACATTGCACTTGGCTTTTGTCCTTCTTCTTCTTGGGTTTCTCCAAAGCTAGGAGTTCTTCTAGTTCATGCTCTTCATATCTCACCTCAAAGGTGGGAAAGTCTCCTTGTTTCCTAAATCATTTCCTTGGATAATACATATGTTTCTTCTTCTGTCCATCAAGGTGGGTCATATTGCATGGAGGTGCAAGCTGAGATTTTCCTTTGTCTTCATCCTTCTTGGTGGAAGTTGTTTCTTCATGGGGGTTTACAAACTTTTGATGCACTCCACCTTGTTTCCTTTGTTGAACTATGGAATAAATGGGGCATTGGATAGGGACATGATTATTTCCTTCACATAAGAAACAAGTAGCTTGAGATGTGGGGCATTGATTAGTTGGATGTTTCTCTTCACAATTGGGGCATTGATCTTTATGCTCTTTGGAAGTGTGATCCATGTCTCCACAAATATTGCAAGCTTGAGTTCCTTCTATAATATCATCCTTGACATCATTGTTGTCACAAACTCCATGGGAAAGGTTGTCTTTCATGTTGATCATTTGAGTGGTCATCCCTTGCAACAATTGGGATTGGATTCCCAAAAAATTTTGCATGGTTGGGTCTAACTCATTGTTGTTGGCTAAAAACTGAGTTGTCATCTGATTCAACTGGGTTTGATTTGCTCGTAGTTGTTCTCTCATGTGCATCTCTTGGTTGTTGTCGTTGTCACCATTCTTGATGCTGGAGTTTCTTGGAGAAGTCATCTGTTTGGGTTGGATTGGGATTAGAATAGATAAAAGATTTCTATAGGAAGAAGTCTATCACACACAACAATTCACACAAGCAATGTGCAAGCAATCACAACCAAACATTCCACTCAAACAACAAGTTTCAAATACATTTTTAGGCAACAAAATATTTTTGCTACACCACATAAGTTAGTGGGTTTCATTTAAACTAAACATGGTGGTCCAACTATATGGTTCACTTGAGATCATTCCATCCTTCTTAGTTGACTCCTCATGAACAAGATCATTGTATCTTTGGAGAAATTCTTGTATCTTGGTCACAAAACTTCAAAGGTGATGATGGTTCCTTCTAAGTTGTGTTTCCTTAGTCTTCAAGTCTTAAGTGACATTTATTGTCTAACTTGTAATCCTTGGTGACGTCCAAGTTGAAGTCCTTGATGAAACTAAAGTTGAAGTCTTTGATCATGTTGAGGTTTTGTCCATCAAGTTGAAATAGAAGATATGTAGAATCAAAACCAAAATGGTTGAGGAAAGAGTTTTACAAGATTGTTTGTAAATAAGTTTTGGAACAAATACAACTCCTATTTTTCTAAGGGGTTTTGTCCAATCCTAGGGTTACAATCCTACAGGCAACACAGTGCCCTGATACCATCTGTAGAGGTCCCAACCTTTAATAAGGTATAGATCCCTGTGTTTAAAATGCTAGTCCCTGGATCAATAGCTAGCATCCACAGTTAAGATGTAATATCAAGAAACAAAGGTCAAAATACAACTCTATAACCAGGAATAAAATAATTCATTACATCTTACATAGTTCATTTGGCTATCTCAATACAATGCAGCAGAAATAACTATAGCATGGAGTCCTTCATCTTCAAAGTGCCACGGGAAAACATGTTGGTTGTAGACTTGTAATCCTAATCAACATACTTCACTAACATCAAACAAACCTGCAACATAATAAGTTACAGCCACAAGGGTCAATACATTTGAATTGTATTGCCAAGTGATACTATGGTAGTATAGTGGAGTCTATCATCTATATGCATTTGGGTAGGTGGAGCTTAGGCTTGCTTTGCTCAAAATAGATTTTCCTTATCATTAGAAAACACTAGGTTTTTGCTTGTCAAAACACCCAAGGAACCACCAATAGAAATTGGTGAACCTTCACCCTTGTTCAACCACAAGTTTTTAACTTAGAAATTTGGATGAGGAGATTCTTGATAGCTTCCATGTCTTGATGCTCAAATTGTACATTAGCAGGGACATGGCTAAGTACTTAGATTTTACACTCTACAGAGGTGGTGCACTTTCCCCACAAGACTTGGTTTCACGAAGACAAGATCTTTCAGAAGCCTTCCCTTAGACTAGAATGGATGCACTCCAACCTATCAATCCCCTACCACCAACTGTCCATTTGGCTAAGTTATTGCAAACTTATATGGTTCAGGCAGAGCCCATAATGCCAAGTGGCTGCACTTGAAGCTTCTCAACATTTTACGTCTCAAATCTCTTTGTTCCTGGGTGGCATTCCACAAGTGAGATACACAAGGTAAACCATAGAAATGGGCCTTGAGTAACCACTCAACCAAAAACCACCAAGCAAGTGCCTTTCCACCCAGGTGATTCATTCACTTAGTTGTTTTATTAAACAAACACAAGTCCTTGACTTAGAAATATTCCATAGCATGAATATAATCCACCCTTGTTTTCTACTAGCTAAGCTAAGCATGATAGTAGTAGGAATCTTAACTTAGGAAAATTCTACTAAGGTTTCATCTACTTTATAATTAGCAAAAATTCCATGCAAGTCCTACTTAGAAATGTCACTAATGCATAGTGAAAATAATGGGACAAAAGTATGAAGCACCACTTTCCTTTTTGGTAGAGAATATAAGCTCACTCCTTGATCTTGCAATAGTCACACTCTTCAAATTCCACTACAATTCAATAAGCAAGCAATATTCAATCTACCATTCAAGCAAACATCGCATAAAATAATAAAAACAAGGCAATGCATGCAAACATGCCAAAGATTGTTTTATTTGGAAAAGTGGTTTCTAATAGGTTATAAACATTTGAAAACAAATATTGGTCATTTACAAAAGTGGTAAAACCATTTGATATTAAGTTAGTGAAAAATGGCCTCTTTAAATCATTTTTGTTTTGCTAGAAAGGATTTAAATCCAAGGAATATTTATAGTGTTTACCAAATATATTTTTAACATAAATTTTAGTGTTTTGTTGTCAAGTGTTTAATATTAAAATCATTTTCAAAAGGTTTTACCTATAAAACATTTTTATACGAAAACAATATTTTATGTTGTTGGAAATGCCTTTAGCAAAGTAATAATTTTTATAGGGTTCACCAAATATATTTTTAAATCATAAAACTTCGTGTTTAGGGTCAGAGAGTTTAAATCTAATCATTTTTCAAAGGTTTTACTCAAAATTATTTTTAACACATAAGCAATATTTTTGTTTAACTATAAATGATTTAATTCAAAGATTTATTCTTTTGCTTCACAAAATATGTTTTTGAATCCACAAGTTGGTTTCTATGGTCAGTAGGTTCAAAATAATCCAATTTCCAAAGATTTTACCCTAAAAATATTTCTAGAATAATTTTTATATCCAATTTATGCCTACACAAGTTTCTGCAAAAACAACTAATTTAACAGAAGCAATTTACTAAAAACAGTACATGGTTAGAAAGTATTTGTTTTGCTGATTCCATTGATATAAAGTTTGCAAAATTTGGACGTGTAGATTTAATGTTATGCAATTTACAAATTCATACAACTAATAGAAATGTTTCTGGTTTTAATTCAAAACTCTGGCCACGCGTCCTATTCTGATTGGTTGGTACCGGATCGCACGGATCGGCCTACGCGGTGCGTTGGATCTAAACAGATCGTGCGACACAGGATCAAGCGTACCCATTCGGGTTATGAATCTATCGCATGCATCCGATTAGAATCCAACGGCCTAAAATGACTAACCTAAACCGGGCGGCGGCTGGCGGTGCGGTCGGATGGTGAGGTTGCCGATGATGCAGGAAGAAAAAGATGAAGGGGAAAGGCTCACCGAGGTCGTCGTGGCGTGTTGATGCTCAATGATGCCGCGATTGTCGAAGGGGCGCTCGGGTTCGTCCTGAATCGCTCGCCGGAGTTGCATTCGGGCTCGGGCACGGTCAGAAGTTGTTGAAGGCGATGCTACGGATCATGCCACGGCAAGCAAACGTTGTCGTTAGATGTGCAGGAGAACATTGAGTGCTCTAGTGTAAACGAGGGGAGAGGTGCGGTCAGAATTACCAGAGGGAGGTCGACGGAGCGGAGGAAGACAGCAGCGAGGCTCAGACGTGGTCGTTGCCGAGCTTATGGGGCACGCGTGGGCAAGTGTAGGGTACTAGAAAACGCGCACAGTGATGGCGAGCAAGCTAGTGGGGACTGGGAGGCAAGGAGAGGCGAGGAGCGGCCGGAATCGCTTGTGAAGCTCGTCGGAGCAGAGGATGCTCGAGCACAACATCGGCGCAGCCTGGTGGCGGGGGGAGAGTGGGGTCTGAGGGGAAAGAGAGAGGATGTCGAGGCGCTTTAACGGGCATGGTCGAAGGGAGTAATCGTCGCGGCATTGATGCGAATTGAATCGAGCCTTAAACGACAGAAATGGCCGGCGAGGGCGTGGTCACCGCAGGGGGGGTGAGGAAGACGACTGACGAGTGGGGTCATTTCGTCAGCGTGAGAGAGAAAGAAGGAGTGGGGTACAGCGGTCAGTGGCGAAGCGAGTTTGTTCTGTGGTGAAAAACGTTTCGAGTTTGTTCTGTGGTGAAAAATGTTTCAGTAGGTTTATTTTTTCAAAAGGGTGTTGAATAATTCATTTTGATTTATTTGAAATATTTTCATATGATCTATTAATCATTTAAATTGGGTAAATGTCTTTATTCCAATAGAAATATAATTTGGTTAAGGCCATTTTATTTTATTTGAATATTATTTATCCATTTATTTCATTTGGACTTGGATTATATTTATTCCATTTGCTCATGGATTAGGCCAAGATTTAATTTGGTTTTTAAATACTCCTTATTTATTTATTTCTTCCTTTGTCATATAAAATCCATATATTTTTATTTACAGATCCAAACTTGGTGATTCCAATTTTGTAAAATTTTATTTGATATTTGTTTATCCTTTGATATCTCTTGAGGATTAATTTGATCACCATTTGGTATGGATTTTAGACAGGAGCATTATTTAGCTTTGGAAATTAATTCCTTTCAACTTATTAAATTCACAAGTTTTTATCCATGTTTCCAAATTAAATAGAATCAATTTCTATAGTTTTATAATACTTTTATTTATCAATCTTGATCATTTATAAATTTTTGTTGATAAATTTTTATATGGATCAAATCCTTCTTTGAGATAACTTGGAAATGTTTTTCTTCCATTAGGGTTTTAGGGATTTGGTTTATTTTCCAAGTGTTTAAATCAAGATGCATTTATGAAGAACGCATTTCACTTGATTTGAATTTAGTTGGATTCAAACTTTATTCAAAGTTTGTTCAAGATGGGTTTTAAGTTTCCATTTGGAAATAAAAAGTTTCTTTTCACCCTAAATTTCAACAATTATTTATTTTGTTTATTTATTTTTCACATTTCAAAATTTGGAAAATTTTGGGATGTGACATGCATAGATTAAAAATCTTCCAAAAACCAATGCATGAGAGGTAGGTGCGGAAGAGTCACGAGTATATATACGAGACTCATGAGGCGTACTTTTGGCGTGATATTTTTGGTTGCATTAAAGAACATCTGCCATAACTAAGTGGTAGGGGAAGTCCGTAGTTGTCCTGATTCAATCGCGAAAATAACCACATGCTTGAAGTCTAGAGTTGTAATACCATCCATCCTGAGGTAATGTGTGAACATTAGCAATAGTGGTCAAATGATTGGATCTTGGGTTAAAAGTCATCTTCACGTACAAGATTCGCAACACTAGAATCCAGCACAATTTGGCAGCTTCGATTCAAGTATAAGGGTTAAAACCCAAGAAAGAAGTAACTACTACTTGGGTGACATAGTGTACACTTCAAGGTAGTAGTCACAAGGTAGTTTCCAAAATAAGATAAGACTTCTGAAGTACTTGAACAAATAAAAAGGAGGCAAACAAGGAGAAAATGAACCTCAAAGCCTAGAATAGAACACTATGGATCCTATGATATAATATTATGGTCCAACAAGATAGAGAGATCATGGTAGAAAGGAATCTCTCTGCTAAAAAGGAGCAAAGGGGAACAAGGAATTCACAACATAGAACTCTGAAGAGCTCAACACCAGGTCAATAGGTTGGGAAACAACATGCCTAGAAGCCACCTAAGATTTGAAAGACTAGAAGAGATATCAAAACTTTTCAAAATCAACACAAGATAAGATGACCTAGAGTTAGAGTGATACCAGATAAGGAGTAAAAGGGGCATACTAAAGTTTTCACAAATACTTTACATTTTTTAAATAGTTTTCAAAAGCACTAGACTCAACATCGACCAATAGCAAGATTTTCCACGGTCGGTACTGCTCTGATAGAAAAACCCGTGATAGCCCCGGCATTAGGGTTAGACAAATCCCAGACCTCTGTCTGACATAAGCCTAACCCAGAGCTCGAGAATATCCAGTGAAAGAATCGGTAGCACAATAGTGAACCTACGACACAAAAATTATTAAAGCAAGCTCATATGTGAGCAAAGAAACAAAATATTACAAGAAGAGGTCACTAACCACAAACATCAATCAACGGAAGGCAAATTATGCGATTAAGTACAGAAAACTTAACAAATTTCCTGAGAGGCCTGAATCATAGTGATGACATCCCAGCCCATAAATTCCAAGCTGCCGGCTGGGAACCCCAAGCTACTTGTTGGTGTTGATTTCGTATCAAACTGATCTTCAGGGGAACACCTACTCTGCTACAAAAGTATCAAAAAATCAAGGGTGATTACAGGGTGTACTCAACAATACTTATGATTGGTTGGGCTATTTTTCATAAAGATATCTTTGTTTATAAAATACGAGGGAGAAGAAGATCGTCTAATCAGAATATTTTAAAAGGGGATAAGAGAGCGACATATCCAAAGTATACTAATCATATTTTTATATCTTCCAAAGTAATCCTCATCATCATCTACCAACAAGGATCACCCCCTCGTACCCATGAGGAAGCATATTTAAGCACACGTTGACCTGCCAAGTTTTACGATTAGGTTATATTTCTCTATGATCTTCGAATCTAGTCACCAACCGTTCATAACTATGAACACGGCTTTTCAAAAAGATTTAACCTTGCAGGGGTGTATAACTTTACCCACACTTACTAACCGACTCTTAATGCCACATGATTAGTCCTCTTGCTTGGAAGGACGACAAAGGGTGGTTACACATAAAATTTACCTTGCTTTCTCCAAGACCATGAGTCGCACCCTAAAGATGGTTCTGACGTAACAGGTCAAATCTTGAAGCCGATCCCTAGATATGTGAGGCGAGGTTGGTTCACCAGGGGCACCATTGACCCGGAGCAAACTGATCCATGCTTCCCTACCTGTTATGATGCAGCTTCACCAGCCAAATCTTTCAAAATGTGTTCTATGCATATGTCGAATGTAACACTCAAACTATGTGACTCATGGAATCTACTAGGCAAGTTAGTTACTCATGAGGTTTTCTAGGACCTATGTGGCTAGACGCTCGTCTCGGTTCTAAAGGCAAGAACTCAGGTCCTAGTGGTGGCGAGCATGAGACTACAAAAGCACATCCCAACATGGCCTCCCATACAAGCCATATCATGTTTAACGTTTACCACTAATCTCACCTCATAAGTATATCTCAATATCATGTCATACTATATTATCTATATTGATACCTCATCTAGATGAACCAGCGCTGAAATCTAAGCATGGCTAAGCAAGACATTGATAATAGCTCTAGCACAAATGCCAAACCTAGTTATGCTAGGAGAAGAGGATCGGGTAGTATAATCTCAAATGGAGTAGTGCAATAGATAGGATACTCTATCTATAATAAAAGACCACATTAGAATCGTATGCATCATGGAAGGAGTTTAGATGATGTCAAAATCATAGGATTATATAATGGTGGGGCTATTTTGCCTTTGCCCATTTATAACCAATAAACATATCTTCTGTAGTCTTCTACTTGACTTATTCACATTTGGTCAAGTATTGATCTTTGATCTTTGATGGTGTTGATATCGGTCTTTGATCTCGATCTCAATATCATATTCTACCAGGAAGAAGTAGAAACACCGGTAAGAAAGAGAAACAATCAACACATGGCATCGATGCAATGATTAAGCAAGGATGATGATGTGAAAAGTTATATAGTATTGAAATGTAACCCTAATATATGCTTGTTCATTTTAAACAGGGTTCAAGGAATGTAAACCCTAATTCAGAGAAACCCCAGATGCATATGAGAGCGGTTAATTTGTTCTTGTAATTAAAACTTGTAGTTAATGTTGATGAACAATGCATGATTATTGCTTTTGTAAGATCCGTGGAAACCAGGGTGCCATGTCCCAGTTCTAAGCGGGCCCTACGCCCGGGGAATCCCCGTCCACAAGAGATGATGCGCCTCTTGAAGAGACTCGTCCACATGGACCTCGCGAGGGTTCTGCCTAGCGAGGAGATAGGGCCTCCATGGAAAGTCTGCCACGACTTTGCACATCGCCTTTAACCGTTGGATACCATGGAGCACCCCGGGGCAGGGTGCTAATTTTGCTTGGCGGAGTTCAACTCGTGGTCCCGACAGGAAGGGATGCATCCCTGCAATGCTAGCTGCCTCAATAAAAGAAGACTCGGTCAACCACCCCTTTTGCAGGCAAAGGACGATCGACATCGTGGCGGGAGATGCCTTTGTTGCCTTTCTGGTGACATAAGTTATAAAGCAGAGAACGCCGGATGGAGACAAGGTTCTCCTGCAAAGGATGCTTTACAAGAGGACAGAGCGCAACAAGGTGAGCTAGACCAAGTCCATGTAAAGTAGTCTCCTACACCAGGTCCCCCAAGGGCCGCATTGTGGATGCCCTTCCCGTACAAAGGCTATGGAAGAGGCCCGACGCCGTCCTATATAAAGGCTCCTCCTCCTACCTTAGAAGGGATCGATCTTTGATACGTCGGAAACGTATCTATAATTTTTGATGTTCCATGCTTGTTTAGTATCTACTTTGCTTTGCTTTGTCCACACTTTGAGGTGTTTTTATATGTTTCCTGGTACTAACCTATTAACAAGATGCCATAGTGCTAGTTTCCTATTTTCTTCTGTTTTTGGTTCTAGAAAAGCTAGTAAGGAAATATTCTCGGAATTGGACGAGACAAAAGCCAAAGTCAATATTTCACCGAGGAGAACACGGAGTCCAGAGGAGAGACGGATGGGAGCCACAGGGCGACCGCGCCCCTAGCCACGGGTCCACCCTACGCCGCGCCTCTTCGCCTATAAGAAGCCCCCGATGCCTAAACCCTAAGGACCCTATCAATATTTCATGAAACTGTCTGTACTTGCCACCATCGTCCCTAGATCGGGGGGATCTGAAGCTCTTCCCGGCACCCTGGCGAAGGGGAGATCATCCTAGAGGCCTTATTCTTCATCATGCTAGCCTCCGGTATGAAGCGTGAGTAGTTCCACCTTGGACTACGGGCCCATGTATGAGCTATATGGTTGTATCTCGTCCTTTGTGCTTTCATGTCTAGATCTTGTGAGCTCCGTTCATGATCAAGATCTCATCTATTTGTAATTATGCATGTTATATTTGCAGGGATCCGATGGATATTGATATTACTATGTCAGATTGATTAATGGTTTTGTCTTATTGATTCTATCATGTCTGTGTTGTTTGTGATCTTGCATGCTCTCCGTTGTTAGTAGCTATCTTGGCCAAGTAGTTGCTATTGACTCCAAGAGGGGTATTTATGCTTGATAGTGGGTTCATGCCTCTATTTAATCCAAGGGAAGTGACAGAAATATCTAAGGTTGTAGATGTGTTGTTCCCACTAGGGAGAAAACAATGGTCTCTTGTTCATGGAACAAGTGGATTGTCTACCTTACACACTTTGCTTAAAGCAGTTGTCTGTTGCTTGCAACTTAATACTGGAGGGGGTTCGGATGATATCCCAAAGGTGGACTTCTAGTCATAGATGCAGTTGGATGGCGGTCTATGTATCTTGTTGTATTTCCCAATCGAATCTCATAGGATCTTGATGTCTAGTATTGCATTGTAATGCCTTGCTCAGTCCTGTCAATTGCGCTGACGTAATTTGTTTACCTTGCATGCCATGTTTATTTATCTAAGGAGAACACATATAGTGAACCATGGACCCCGGTCAAATCTTTACCATTGATACATCTTCCATTGTTATTGTTTACTTTCTGCAAACCACTATCACCTTCCACACCATACAGTTAATCCTTTGTTACAGCAACCGGTGAGATTGACAACCTCACTATTCGTTGGGGCAAAGTCTTGAGTTTGTGTTGTGAAGGTTTCCAAGTTGCTAGCAACACCTTTGAGACGTTTCCTTCCTCCTACTGGTTCGATAAGCTTGGTTTCTTAATGAGGGAAAACTTGTTGATGTGCTGCTTCACACCTTGCTCTTGGGGTTTCCCGATGAAGCGCTCTTACATCAACGAAGTGACATCATCAAGCTTTTCTGGCACCGTTGCCGGGGAGGCTAAGGACGTCTTAACAAGTCGAGTCCTTCACAACCTTTCTCTTTACTTTGTTTTTGTTTTTCTTAGTTTTGTTTGCTTGGTTTTGTTTGCTTTCTCCTATCAAAAAAACAAAAAAATTATTTTCTGCTCTAGTTGTTGGTCTGTTATTGCTTGCTTTGTCATGCTTTCTATCAATGGATGGTTTATTTGAAACTAGTTCTTATTGGCAAGGTGGGTTCACGGAAAAATAAAAGTTTTATTATAAGGAACACCGTTTGTCACAAAAATGGAAACACTTAAGGGAAAAATTGATAAATTGAATACTATTGCTAGAGAGGTGTGCTCTACTTATAATGTTACTTATTTTTTTGATAATTTTTGTTGCTGTAGGAGGTATAAACACCTAACTTTTAAATATGAGTATAATGATAATGTTACCATATCTTATTATGTTAAAGGAAATTATGACTTGTACGATGTGGAACAAATTGAAGAATTTATTGCTTTCAAGGGTGCATTTCAACTTGCCAGTTTGCTTGAAAATACTGATGATGCACCTAATGAATATGAGGTTTATGAGATACTTAATTTTTCTTTGATAGTTACAAGGAATAAAATGGCTATATTCTTGAATATTTTAAGAGGTGCTTTCCACAAACGGAAGAGACTAATGCTTTGCAGGAGCTTATGGAAGAAGAAATTTCTGAAATGGGAAGCTCATTAGATGAAAATGAGGAGGAAAGTGATGAACAAAAGGAGGAAGAATGGATTAGCTACCCATGCCTACCTTCTAATGAGAGTAACTCTTGTAGGGTTCACAGCATAGAAAACAAAAAATTCCTATGATGGGAACTATGTACCAAGATCTATCTACTAGTTACAAACAACAGGCGGATGTATATCCGTAGAGAACATACCCTTGAAGACCGACAAAGCTTAACGAGTTCGACTCGTGGTTGATGTAGACGATCTCTTGCTGATCTCAAGATCGAGAGGAAGTCCTAGCGCCGCAAATCAGCAGCGCATCCGTGCTCGCACACACGTATGAGGCACCGAGCAACCTCAGCCTCCTCGCTCCAGCGATGCAGCGGAAGCACAACTCTTTCTTGCCGAATAGCCACCGGGAACATGTATCTCGCTAGTCTGAGACCATGGGGGATAAATTCTAGAGGGGGAGAGAGATCCTTCACGAGGAGGTGTGAGTGAGAAGTGAGAGGAGGGGCTCCTTATATAGGGGAGGGGGGCAGCCCAAGGGGGCATGGCCGCCGGCCATGGAGGGTGCCCCCACCTCTCCCTCATTCATGTGGGTGGACACTCCACTCAGAAATTGGCCCTTCAATTTTCTCCACTCAAATTCCCATTAAATTTCCACCAAATTTAATGCAAACTCTCATTAAATAAAACTCTTTTATTTATTAAGAATTTTGTCAATTACTTTAATGAAAAACATTCACATATAACCCCTTGCTAGAATTCTATTTCACATGCATAACCACTTTATGCAATTTCACCCGAAAACCTATTTCGGTATCTAGTGAAATAAATTCCTCCGCTTGTTATTCTTTTCGGCATGAAACTTTTCCTCCAATTGGATGTCGGTGTCTCTTAAGTGTGTCACCCTATGGTTCGTGAATAATGTGGACATGATCGAGACCCCTCTCAGATCAATAATCAAAAGCGGGATTTGGAGACCCATACTGACTCCCACACATTCAATGATGACTTTCTTGTGATCGTCAGAACCTTTTACGCTAGTATCTTAATCCATTTGTTTCGTGATATATTACATGTCCGAGATTCGATCATCGGTATCTCCATACCTAGTTTGATCTCGTTACTAACATGAACTCTTTTCTTGTTCCCGTGATATAACATTCTAGTGATCAAATCACTTGCTTGCAAGCTATCCAATGTGATATCACCGAGACGGCCCAGAGTATATCTATCCGTCATCGGGATGAACAAATTCCACTCTTGATCCATGGGCCTCAACATAACACTTTATTAGTTCTGAACCCATCTTTATAATCACCCTGTTATGGTGTGACGTTTGATGTTATCAAGAAACTCTTCCGGTGTTAGTGATTGACATGATCCCATGGTCTAAGGATTAGGATCACTTTGTAAGTAGTTATAGCAATATAATCTCAATGAATTTGATTGTAATGCTATACTTCGGATAAATGTTCATCACACCATTACACTAATGTTGTGATCCCATTATTAACAACATCCAATGTCCATGATCAGGAAACTTTGATCATCTTGTTAATCAACGAGCTAGTTTATGAGAGAGGCATAACTAGGAAGTTTCTGTTTGTTTATTAAACACACATGTATTAATGTTTCCGTATTAATACAATTATAGCATGCAAAATAAACATCTACTTGGAATACACATAATAAACACTTTATTATTGCCTCTCAGGGAATATTCCCTTCAACTCTTTATCCCTTACATTATTTGATTGTCCACCATGCTTACCAAAGGAGGATGACTGTTATGTTCCTATCGGTCCTTTTGAAATATCCGTTATGGGTAAAACTTGTGATAATAGTTATGCTCCTGTTATCTATGATAATCCTATATTTGTGACTAACTTCGAAATGCATGGTACTAAAGAGTTTTGTTAGAAAATGTTTATGGTAAAGCTCTAGATGATGGTCCTATATTGAATGATCAGTCACCTTGTTATAAAATTGTTAAAAGTGGGTTTGAAGGTTTTAATCCCACTATTTTTGAGCTTGATAGAAATTATGTGTTTGTAGATCATGAAAATCATGCCTTATGTGATTGTTATATTGTTGAGTTTATTCATGATGCTACTGAAAATTATTACTAGAGAGGAAAATATGGTTGTAGCAGTTTTTATGGTACTGAAACACCTATCTATGTGCTTAAAGTTTTGAAGTTACTCTTGTTTTATCTTCCTATGCTTGTCACATTGTTCTTTGTTAATATTTTTCTGCACAATATTCTGATGCATAGGAAGTGGTTTAAACATAAATGTGTTTTGAATTTTTGTTCTTGATGGTCTCTTTTACTTCAATTCATATTTCTTATGAGAGCATCTTCTCAAACTATCATGCCTAACTTAAAGGCGTTAAAGAAAAGTACTTATTTGGAGATAACCCAAAAGTTTTCTTGAGTCTTGGAAGTTATTACTTCAGTAATGACCTCTCCTTATCCTTTTTCTTTTTTTTGGGGCCAAGAATGACCTCTAATGAGAGGGAAGTAAGATTTGGGGAGTTGCTGTCCCGAAACAGATTTTTGTGCTCCACCATAAACATACATGAGGAGTCTCAGTCAGTCAAATTTAGCTGAAAATTTATGAATAAATCCCCCAGTATGTTAGATAACTTCCGTTAGATCAACACGTTTTTATTAGAGAAACATAAGGTCTACAAAAATATCGGTTTCTACCTGTTGGTGTGTTTTTACAGATTTCTGCCACTATTTGCACTTGCTTCTTATTGATTCATTTTTGGGTTTTTTTGGGAAATTGAGATTTTTGAGGGAATTGCTACCATAGCTTGTGTTTTTAGTGAAAGTTTTGCTGTTCTAAAGCTAAACCCATGGGTCTATTATCTTTTGAATACACTAATGTTGCTAATGATGATTGTGTGAAGTTTTGTATGAAGGAAAAATTTTAGGTGTAGAGAGAGAATGATGTAATGAGATGAAGAATGTACAAAAGCTCAAGCTTGGGGATGCCACCCCGGTGTCACCCCAAGAAATATCCAATATGTACAAGCATCAAAGCTTGGGGATGCCCAAGGCATCCCCTCCTTCATCAATAAAAAGCTCAGGTCTTTCTAGACACTTCATTTTTATTGTTTCATGCACTGTTGTGTTGTTATTGGAGCGTCTTAGTTTTCGTTTGGGTTGCTTAGTTTGTTTAGTTTGCTTGAATAAAGTAGTTTGGACCCCCGTTCTCGCTGTGTTATTTCAAATAAGTTGATTGGTGTTGAAAAGGAGTAGAAAGTTCTTGCTTGAAATAGTGCAAGAGGAGCTTGCTTTGACTGTGACTTATACTTTAGCATGTCATGCTAGGTGTTGTTTTAACCTTATGCTTAGTGATTATTTCTATAGCATGACTTGTTCCAAACAATTGGGATTTCTTAGTGTGCCTTGAAAGAATCATGCGTTGTTTTATCATGCAAAAGCATAGTATTGTGGTATTCTCCTTTCATTCTTTGTCTGGGTTGACTTGGCACATGCTCACACCATGTTATGACTATGAAAAATTCACCATAGACTCTATGATCATTTAGTCCTTGACTTGTAATACCACTCTATGCTTTGATTAGTAATGTTTTGTCGCTCTGCATGATTATGGACATTATTCCTCTCTTAGTTGGTTGCATCCAGTCTTTTGCTAGCCTCCACTTGTATGAGTAAGCTCTACTCATGCTTCCAATTTGCAAGAAACCAAGTTATTCCAAAGTGTCCACTATAAATTCCTATGCATGGTATGTTACACCATTCCAAGTATATTCTTATTTTCATTTATCTTGCAATTAAAAAGTATTTTGTTATTTGAAAACTTAGTGATGAAAGCTCTCACAAACTTGACGGCACACTTTATTTTTCTTGCCCCTAATAAACTTGAAACATTGTGTCATCTATGTTATATATTCTTGCACTTATACGTTGGAATTAGCAGAACCGTGCTATCATGGGGAACGCTTTCAACATTGCACTTGTACTTTGTACACAGTTGATATCGTGCTCTTTTGTCTATGGATGCCGTTAGTGTGAAATAAAAGGGGAGCTTGTAAGTCCATGGAGTTATGTATTTTGTGTTGGAGAAACGCCTGGGCCGCTAGCCTAACCCATGCCTAATCATGGTGGAAACTTGCAGCATCACCATAATGAGCAATCTGTGAAGCATCCTCAATAAAAACCTATGCAAATAGCAAATAAAAAGATCTCTAAGATGCTCATTGTATGCTTGCCTTGTCATTTTGGTTATGGGATAGCTCCTGTACCATGTGCTAGGGGTACCCCGTTGGCGGTTCTCTATGATACGCATGTACTTGCTATGACAAGAACTTACAGGTGACTAAAGTTGAGTACCATGAGGAGCGGCCCTCGTATTCAAGGGACATGAGATTGACAACTTATACTTTCTCAAGCATATACACCATAGTTTGTTCACTTTAACCTTAATCACTTCAATATGCTTATGATAGGGGCAATGAGGGCTGAAAGCTAACAAGTACCATAATTTTTGGAAGCTCTTTTTGAAACTTGAAATCTCTGCTTCCCTTATGAACGGACTTTCTTCCACCATTATATTGAGTCTCCACCTTCTACCTTTAGGCACCAGTTAAGAGAGCATAGTTGCCATTCTTAGTTCTATGTGCATTGTCCCAAAATATATTGATTGATGCATACTGTTGATATTACTTGTTCTTGTGCTATTTGTATCTAGTCACTCTTATGAACTATGAAGGTCTCCTATGCATCTATTAGCTACTCTATGAGGGACAAGCTGAATGCCACTATGCCATGTTTTCTGTATGTGAAACAAACAAATGTTTTTTAATGCATGTTATTCATGATCTTTGTTTGTACCCTTTCATGTGGCATGCATAGTTACTTTGTCTTACTTTTAGAACTCCATCTTTCATGCTCATGTTTAGTGTTCTTTGATCCCATCTTTCAACGCTTGCAAGTGGTTTGATCTTGGTTTTGATGGTTGTCGTGGGAATGACCACGGTAGATGTTGCAATCGGCAGCGAGTAGTAGAACATGGGGCAAGGGCGGCCAGCCATCTGCGGTGCGAGATGAGGGCTGAGACACAAGGGTTTACCCTGGTTCGGCCCCCCGGAGGGTAAAGACCTACTCCTACTAGATTGTATTATGGTGAGAGTACAATGGGGCGAGCTTGATGGCTAGGCGGCGAGTCACTTGGGTGTATGATGGAACGTATCCTCTATGCGTCCCCCAGGGAGGTTTATATAGACTCACCTCGCTAGGGTTTACAGATCACAACCGAATTAGTTAAGGATTCAGAGATTCCGTGACCTAGTCCGACTGGGCCTAGCTACGCTTCTAGGCCTTCAGCTTCTAGTCGCCTGAGTCCACGCCAAGTCTTGATCCAGTCGCCATCCTGCAGGCCCACTCACTGATGGCTTGGGCCAGTAGGAAACGTCCTGTTGGGTATACCCCGGTAGGCATATCCCCATCAGTAGTCCCCGAGGCCGTTGTTGATTTGTCGCAGGTGTTTGCTGGCAGTCGGAGTATGCGGGTCCAATGCGGACGCCTAGTCGAATCGGCGGGGGACTCCTGAACAAAGGAAAAGAACTAGTCATTTCGGTTGCAATAACGGCGACCAATTGTGTCACAGCTCGGCGAACGGGTCGGCGAATACTTAGTCGCTGTTATAGCGAGCAGGTCGGCGAGTACTTTGTCGCTGTTATAGCGAGCAGGTTGGCGAGTACTTTGTAACTGTTATAGCGATCGGGTCGGCGAATACTTTGTCGCTGTTATAGTCGCTAGGAGTAGCGAATCGAGTAGATGAAGTTGGACCATCAACGGTGGTCAAACTAGCCGTTGGGTAACCCAACGGTAACTTCGGCATAATCACCGCGTAATAACGGCTCCCGGAAATGGCGGGTAACAACCACTATATAACAGGAACGAGGGGCGACCAGGAAAACGCTTCCTCCACTTCCTCCGATCTGGCACATCTGTTTTGCCATTTCGCGCCGCAAACAGAACAATCCAGAGATCCTCGACCTCCAAGAATTCCCAACCGATGGCCCCTCCACCGAGCCATGAGGAAGATCCAAATGCACTAAGGCGCTACTAGCATCCTTCGAGGAGGCTGGGGTCCTCCGCGCCGGCAGATGGCGCATCCCCGTGGCCGGAGAAGTGACTCCGCATCCGTGCGAGGGGGAGTTCATCTGCTTCACCAGCCACCTGGAGCGGGGGCTAGGCTTCCCAACTTCCCTCTTCTTCCGGCGTTTCTACGCCTACTATGGAATCCAACCATCAGATCTGGGTCCGCATAGCATCGAGCAGCTCGCCATCTTCGTGGCGTTCTACGAGTGCTATCTGGGCTACAGGCCCTACTTTCCACTGTGGCAAGACCTGTTCCACGGGAGAATCAGCCGCAAAGAGACAGTCGGCCCAATGCTAGCCGCGGGCGGCCTGACATTCCAGCTGAAGTCAAAGGCGTCGTTCTTCGATCTGATGCTGCCTGCCAAGGCGGCGAACGAATGGAAAAAGTTCTGGCTCTACGTCACTGAGTCGACTCCAGGCGACGAAGTGGCGCTTCCAAGGTACTCCGCCGACCGGCCCGAACCGCGTCGGCTCCAGGTCGTCAAACTCCCGCTGGATCAGCAGATGGTTGTTGATGAAATGCTGCAAACTATCCACGGCCTGAAGAAGAAAGGCCTCCAGACCATCAACCTCTACAACTGCTGGCTCGGGCGGCGGCTTGTGCCCCTGGCCAGCCGCGACCACTACATGTACGAGTATACGGGTAAGGACGATCCGATGAAGTCCTGCCTTGTTGAATGGAGACTCAATGACTACACCCTAGCCCTGAAGAAGATCACCCAGGAGGTGTATCTCGATGCGAAGGCCGGGGTCGCCCCTTATACTACAAGGCGCCCAGCCCCAATGGTATGCTATCATTCCGTCAACACTCGCAGTCGCAGCTGGTGCATTCGCGGTCGTGCTAACATTGTTTGTTCTTCTTGTAGTTATTCCAAGTGGTGGAAGGGTGGCTTACACCCGTAGATGACGAGAACTCGATATTGTCCGTCCAGGACGGAAGCGAGTCATCGCCCGCCAAGGGTAACGCCGAGAGCGACGGGGGTGATGACGACGACAACGAGGAAGACGAGCCCGTGGAGGTCGTTGCCCCCACGGTCCGTAAAATTCGCGGGCAACACCAACGCGAGCTCGAAGCACGCAAGAGCCTCGAGCCCCACGAGGATGACGACGATGAGCTTCCCGAGCACACCCCACATCGCGAGGCCACGCCGTCAAAAAAGAAGAAGAAAGCTCCGCCAAAGAAGAAGGCGAAACTAGCGAAGCCGATATCTCCGCCCTGATCTGCAACCAGCTCCGACGCTGCCAGGTCGGCTAGGGACGCAGCGGCACACGGGACCGCGGCACCAGACGCTGCCGCCCCTAGGGACGAGGCGCCGCTGGCATCGTTACCACCTCCATTCGCCCCAGTCGTTAGTTTGGGGGCAGCTCCAGCCGCAGGGGCCTCGCCTCCAAGGGAGGGTCCCGTAGCAATTACCGCGGAGGATCCTGCCGCGGCTTCATCTTCAAAAAAGCCGTCAGTGTCTTGGGCACATGATTTACTCGAGACGGGCCTCACTCGCAGGTTGGGGCCTGAACTGGAGAAGCCGGCTAGCATCCGCACCGGTCTACGGTTCATACCAGTCGCCAAGTGAGTGTTGTTCGTCTGCTTGTTTTTTGTTTTAGTCGGACAGTCTTATTCATAAAACTGTTTCACGAGACTGGTGTTAAAAAGATCGGCCATCCTTCTGTGGCCAAAGTTCCGCCAGTCGCCACCGAGGTGTTGGCAGATTCCTCGCGAAAGAGGAAGACCGACGAAGTCACTGCTCCCGCCGAAGGTGTCAAGAGGATGAAAGGCGACGACATCGTCACCGTCTTCGATGTCCCGGCGGTTGCTCCGAGTGATCCTCCGACTGCAGCGGAAGTGGCCTCGAATACCAAGGAGGGCGTTGACTCACCCGATGTGGCCGAGACGACTCCGAGTGGCGCAGCGGCATCTGCAGCGACCTTCCCTCGCTTCATGGCAAAGGCCGCCGCAGCGAGTGCCTAGGCGCTGATGAGCCGGATGCCTGGGGTCGCCGAGGTGGAGGTTGAGCAGCATCGCGGCCATACTCTGGTCGTGCTTGCGTCTGTGGATGCGCTGGAGCTTCACGGCATGATAGGCGCTGCCATCCAGGTATGTCCAGTCCCCGAGGATCGGGCCACTGAATTTCAGTGGTCGGGTTCTTAACGTTTTTATATCATCCAGTGCCCAAGTGCCTAGTCGCTAAATCTCAGCGGGTGGGTACTAAGGATTTTCATTGTCCAGTCCCCAAGTGTCTATTCGCTGAATTTCAGCGGGTGGGCACTTAGGAATTTCATTGTCTAGTCCCCGAGTGCCTGGTCGCTGAATTTCAGCGGGTGGGCACATATGAATTTCGTTTTTGCTGACGCTGCAGTTTGTGCGCAGGGCCTGCAGCGTGAATTGGCCGACCAGCTTGCTACGAAGTCTTGCTTGGAGAAGGAGCTCATTGCCGCCCAGGAGACGAACAAGGAGCTTCAAGCGGTTACAGCCGAGGTGAAGGAGGCCCACCGAGGCCTTGTCCCGGTGAGTGACTTGACAGCGGCTCTGTCCGCTTTGGGCGCGGCCGAACAACGAGTCGCTGACCTGGAGCGTGAGCTTAAGGAGGCGAGGTCAGAAGCGAGCTCAGCGGAAGGGCGAGCGAAAACTGCTGTTACGGTTGCCGCTGAAGAGCGGAAAGTGTCTGACGCGCTCGTTGCTGGGCTACAGAACGACTACTCTTCTCTTCAAAGCTTCATCACGGTTCTCTGCCGACCGCTAATTGGTAAACCTTCCTTCTTCTTCCCTCTACCTGTAATAACTGTGTTGTGATGCCGTTGGTTTGCTCGCTGCTCGCTTCTGTTCCCCAGGTCGGATTACTGATAACGTGGAAGAAGCGCAGTCGTATGACACCCAGCAGTGCGTGACCACCCTGGTTGACTCGGCCGCGTTGTCAGCAACTTGCCTCCGAGCATATCTTCAGGAGATATCGCCCACGGAGGTGATCCCCAGTGACCTTGTCGAGGTATGGCGCTGCCTAGAAAAGGCTCCATCGGTCATCGAGTTCATGAGGCGGTGGGCCTTCCGGCGTGGGGCAGCGACGGCGCTCAGCCTTGGGCTTTCCCACTTCTCGGAGGATTTCGACCTCGACGATGTCACGAGCGGCTACCCCTCGTCAATGGGCTCGGTGGAGATTGCCGAGGTGCTGAAGCTGACGGACCGGGCCGCGGTGTACTCCAATCGCGTTTGGGCGATGGGCGACCTCATCCCCTACCAGGAGATGATTGTCGCTCTGAATGATCCTGAACTGAAGCATTGGGACTTCAAGGTCGAGCAACCGTTCCGTGCAGTGATGGCGGGCGAGCTGACGATGTACCCGTCGAACCCATACGTGCCCTTCATCCGCAACCACAGGGACGGCGGCGAGTCTGCATCAAAACCTGCGGAGTAAAAGTGTTGTGCCCTTGGGCATTAGTACGGAATAACTATGAAACTTGCTTGTACGTGGAACAACTTTGTGCTGCTATAAAGGAAACTCATGTTATTTTGTTATTCGTTTGTGATTTTGGATGTTGATTGAGCGAGTCCCCGAGCGCATCCGCCCTTTTTATGGGGTTTACCTCGTTGTTATATGTTTGTGAATTTTTAATGGGTTAAGGTCAATTCGCCATAGATCGGAGAGCCAGTCGCATGGCGACTCCCAGGGGTGCTCTGTACTTGACCGTTTTCCCGGGCGCGAACGAGGTCGGATTGTCGAGTCCCCGAGCGTGGTACTTGGTGATTCTAGTCGCAGGCCCAGAGTAGGTGAGGACTAAGCGCGTTTATAGTAAGCGCGTCACTCCTGCCTGACCCGAAGGATCAGTCGCATGGCGAGTCCTGGGCACACTCTCATACTAGGTGTTTTTCCCTAGTCGCTCGTATTTGGCTAGGTGTCAGTCCCCGAGCGTGGTACTTGACCGTTCGAGTCGCTGTGCCAAGGATGTGGAGGACTTGGTCGCTGTGAAGAGAGAATGCAGTTGTCTTGGCTCGGTGAGCCATTCGAGCTAGGAGACTCCAATGGGGCTCTGGGTTGGCGTTTTTGTGGACGTTACGAGGCCTAGAGTTTCCCAGTGCCCTCGTGCCGCACTACTTGGCCATGCCGGTCGCTTTACCAGAGGTTAACTTCTGCGGATAGCATAACGCTGTTATTACGAGTGCGAGTGGCACAAGACACGGAGAGTAGACACAATAGTCTGTAACCAATCTGTTTTATTTCATAGCGGGTGGGGAGTACATGTATGGACTTCTGGGAGTAGAACTTCCGTAGGAGGTTTACATTCCACGGCCGCTTGACGTCGAGTTTTCCATCTCCTCGGACATCGGTGAGGTAGTAGGCGTCGTTGCCCAGTACTCGCCCAATGGAGAATGGTCCCTCCCAAGGGGGGGAGATCTTGTGCATGCCTTTCTTGTCCTGGATTAGACGTAGTACCAGGTCACCTTCCTGGAAAGTGCGAGCCCTTACCCGCCGGCTATGGTAGCGGCGGAGCCCTTGCTGGTAAATGGCAGTGTGGGAGCGAGCTAGGTCGCGTGCCTCGTCGAGCTGGTCGACTCCGTCTTGGCATGTGAGTTCGTTTGCAGCCTCCGTGTATTTGATCACACTTGGTGAATCGTGCTCGAGGTCGGTGGGCATGACTGCCTCGGCACCGTACACCATGAAGAAGGGGGTGAATCCTGTCGACCTGTTGACGGAGGTGCGGATGCCCCAAATGACGGAGGGTAGCTCCTCGACCCATCACCCGGCGGTGCGCTCCAGTGGGACTTGGAGCCGTGGCTTCAGGCCATGGAGGATGCTCTGATTGGCGCGTTCCGCCTGGCCATTGGACTCCGGGTGCGCGACTGAGGCGAGGTCGAGTCGAATGTGGTGTTCCTCGCAGAACTCGGCCATGGCTCCTTTGGCGAAGTTGGTGCCATTGTCCGTGATGATGCTGGTGGGGAAGCCGTAGCTATAGATGAGCTCGCGTAGGAACTTGGTGGCGGTCTTCCCGTCGCACTTGCAGTTTGGGTTGGCCTCCACCCATTTTGTGAATTTGTCGACTGCGACTAGGAGGTGGGTGAAGCCAGAGGGGGCCTTCTTGAAGGGGCCTACCATGTCCATGCCCCATACGGCGAATGGCCAGGTGATGGGGATTGTCTTGAGCGCCGAGCTCGGCACGTGGGTCTGGTTGGCGTATTTCTGGCATCCGACGCACCGCTGGACGATGTCGACAGCGTCTGCGTGTGCGGTGAGCCAGTAGAAGCCGTGTCGCATAGCCTTTGCGACCAGAGAGCGGGCGCCGGCGTGGTGGCCGCAATCGCCGGAGTGAAAGTCTTGGCGGATTTTGCGTTCTTCAGCGGGTTGAACACAGCGTTGGAACACTCCGGTCACGCTGTGCTTCTAGAGCTCGCCGTTGATGATGACAAAGAATTTGCAGCGGCGTGCTATCATCCGGGTGTCCGTTTCATCCACGGGCAGGGTGCCTCCCTCCAAGTAGGCGACGTATGGCGCGGTCCAGTCGTTTGGCTCGGCGATTAGTGCGACCAGGGTTGCTTCTTGTTGCAGCGGGATTCCGATGTCGATCTCCCTTGGGGGAGAGACGGAAGGATTGGTGATGGTGTTGAGGAAGACGCCGGCGGGTGGTGCGAGTCAAGCCGAGCCGATGCGAGAGAGTGCGTCGGCCTCCTCGTTCTTCCGCATGTCAATCCACTCAACGGAGTAGCCTGCAAAGTGTCCACCCAGCTTGTCCACTGCTTGGCGGTATGCCTCCATGGTGGGGGAGACGGCGTCGCAGGTGCCGGCGACGAGGTCGGAGTCTCCATAGAAGCGCAGACGATTGACGTTCATCTCCTTGGCAGCTCGCATGCCGTGGAGTAGCGCCTCATACTCGGCCATGTTGTTGGTGCAGGGGGTGAAGTCGAGGTAGAGGACGTAGCAGAGCTTGTCGCCCTTCGGAGACGTTAGCACGATCCCTGCCCCTGCGCCATCCCCGTTCTTGCAGCCGTCGAAGTGTAGGTTCCAATAGTGGAGGTATGGCAGCTTCTCTGGCTGATGGGCCTCCTCCCAATCGGCGATGAAGTCTGCGAGAGCCTGTGACTTGATCGCCTTGCGCGGCTCGTACTTGATGTTGTGGACGCCGATCTCGACAACCCACTTGGCGACTCGCCCAGTTGCTTCACGGTTGCGGATGATGTCCTGCAACGGTGCTGAGGAGACGACTGTTATCGGGTTCTCCTGGAAGTAGTGCGGCAGTCGCCGCTGTGCTCTGAAGACCGCGTATACCAACTTTTGGTATTGCGGGTAGCGCTGGCGCGACCCGCTGAGGACCTCGCTGATGTAGTACACAGGTCGTTGCACTGGGCGCTCCTTTCCTTCCTCTGGCTGTTCGACGACCATGACGGCGCTAACGACGTGTTCAGAGGCCGCTACATAGACCAGCATGGGTTCCTTGTCGACGGGGGCAGCGAGTAGCGGTGCTGTGAGTAGCACCTCTTTGAGGGCGTGGAGCGCGTCGTCTGCCTCCTTGTCCCACTGGAAGGTGGGGTTCTTGCGCATTAGGCGGTAGAGGGGCATCGCCTTTTCGCCTAACCGGGGGATGAAGCGACTAAGAGCCGCGACTCGCCCGGCCAGCTTCTGGACGTCGCGCAGGCACTCGGGTCTACCGAGTTGGGCGATCGTGTTGATCTTGGCAGGGTTTGCCTCGACCCCGTGCTTGGAGATGACGTATCCAAGTAGCTGTCCAGTTGGTACACCGAAGGTGCACTTTCCTGGGTTTAGCTTTATCTTGTACTTTCGCAGGTTGGCGAATGTTTCTGCCAGGTCGGCGAGTAGATCGCTCTGGCGAGCGGATTTCACCACCACGTCATCGATGTAGACGTGGATATTGCAGCCAATCTGGCTCGCAAGGCACTCCTGCATGCACCTCTGGAAGGTCGCCCCGGCGTTTTTGAGGCCGAAGGTCATGGCAGTGTAGCAGAAGGCTCTGAATGGCGTGATGAACGCCGTCTTCTCTTCGTCATCGATGGCCATTTTGATCTGGTTGTATGCAAAGTAGGTGTCGAGGAAGCATAGCGCCAACGAGCCCGCGGTGGAATCGATGATTTGGTCGATCCGCGGGTTTGCCAGCCACTTGGAGTACTTGATTGGCCGGATGAACCCTGCAGCGAGTAGATGCTGCACCTCCTCAGCGATGGCTCGGCGGCGCTCTTCATTGAAGGGCCGCAACGACTGCTTAACAGGTCGCACTTTGGGGTCGGCGTTGAGTTTGTGCTCAGTGAGTTCCCTCGGGACACCAGGCATGTCAGATGGCTTCCATGCGAATATGTCCCTGTTCTCACGGAGGAACTCGATGAGCGCGCCTTCCTATGCTGGGCTCATGCCCGTCCCGATCGTCACCGTCTGGCTGGAGTCGCATGGGACCAGCTCGACGGTGCGGGTATGCGTCGTTGCCTCGAAGGCGGTGGAGTTGACGCCCTCCGAGTTGGGCTTCTTGAGTATGGTGGGGTCGTCGCTGTTGACCCAGCTTGCGTACTTGGCGAGCTCCTCGGCGTGGTTGGCCTCTGCCGCGATGACGACGTCGGCGAGTTTGGCCCCTTTGGCCTTGCACTCTGCGGCCATGTCGGGGTCGCCGTGGATGGTGATGACACCGCACGGCCCGGGTAGATTCATCGCGTTGTACACATAGTGGGGTGCTGCCATGAATTTGGCGAACGCCTGGCTCCCCAGGACGTAGTGGTAGGGGCTATCGAAGGGCACCAGCTCGAATACGATCCACTCGGTGCGGAAGTTTGCTGGTGTGCCGAAGGTGACTGGCAGCGTCACCTTGCCGATCGGGTATGCCTTCCGACCGGGGACGATGCCGTGGAAAGTGGTGTAGATCGTCTTGATCATCGACTGCGGGAGCCGCAGTCGCCTAAAGGTGTCTAGGTACAGGATGTTGATGTAGCTTCCGCCGTCCATCAACGTTTTGGGGAGCCAGTAGTCTCCCACCTTGGGCTTGACCACTAGGGCGACTCGGCCCGGATACTCGATCCGTGCCGAGTGGTCCTCGCGGCTCCAGGTGATTGGTTGTTCAGACCAGTTGAGGAACTGGGGGATATCTATCTGGGCCACCGTGTTGACGGCAATGGTGCGAGCGATGACCTTCTTCTCGCGCTTCATGTTGAAGCCTGTGAAGGTGTGCAGCGAGCCAGCGACACTGCCAAATTTTGCGCCATTTGGCGGGTTGTTGTCGGGGTCTTCCCGCGCGCGCCGTGCCTTCTCGATCTCCTTGAGAGAGTGGCATTCGAAGGTCGTGTGCGTGGCGGGCTTTCCTTCCCTGTTGTGAAACACACAAGGTTGGTTAAGAAGGGCTGCGGGATCGAACCTCGGCTTTGCCTTGTAGTTGCCACCGTCGTGGCGCTATCCCCCGTCGCGGAGGAAGCTCTTGGGCTCAAGCTGCGCGTATCCAGCGTTGGCGATGAAGTCGACTCGCCCGTGACTGCGGCGCTTGCCGGTGAGGCGAGTGTTGCTGTAACGTAATTCGTGTCGCCTCCTGTTGTCGTGGCCTCTCGTGCAGCGATGTCCTCCCGACTCGTCGTCAGCCTCTTGGTTTGGGTCTTCCTCCGCGTACTTCTTTGCAATCTCCAGGAGGTCCGGTATGTTGTCGAGTGTGCGGTACACTCGTTTGATCTTGGCGACCAGGGGCTTGTAGCGGCACGAGGTCTTGAAGCAGTGGATCGCGGTGTCCGGGTGGATCCCAGCTGCGTTATACCACAGATCTTGCCACCGTTGGACCCAGCTGCGGGTCGACTCGCGGGGTCCCTGGACGCATCTCTCCAGGTCCTCGATGGTGATGGCGCGGGTGTATGAAACCTCGAAGTGCCTGACGAAGGCATCGCGCATCTCCTCCCAGGAGTCAATGCTATCCGCGGGGAGGGTGTTAATCCACTGCCTGCACGCCCCCTCCATCATCAGGGGGAGGTAGCGGGCGGCGAGTAGATCGGTGTGGCCGGCGATCCCCATCGCCATGAGGTAGGTATCCAGCCACACGGAGGGATCGTATGAGGGGTCGTACTTTTCTATTTCCTTCGGTGCTTTGAAGTTCACCGGGTATCTCTCGCCTCGGATCATCGGTCCAATGCACGGGGGCCCCACTCGGCTCAGCGATCCCCTTGGTTCGCCGTCGCGGCGGTTGGTGAGGGTGTGCCGCAGGTCGTCAGGCCGACGTGCGCGCCAGCTCTGGTTGTTGATGATGTGGGTGCGGGCGTCGACGGGTTGTCCGTTGGCAGCGACGAAGTTGTTCACCGGCCGAGGGTCATTGGTGGAGAGTGCCGCGTTCGCGGGTCGGTGTTGGAGCTGTATGGGTTCGGGTGGCGGGCAGTTGAGAGTGTTCGCCGCCATGGGGCGGCCGCTCGAGGCTGCTCTGCTGCCCGATGAACGCGAGTACATTCGACCCTGTGAATCGACAGCTGCGTTTTGTTGCTCGACCGCTTTGGCAAGCAGAGCCCTGGCGTACTGGATCTGCAGGGCGCCTTCCCCAGTGGCTTCAATGTTGTCGACTGCTGCTCGGCCCGCGACGAGGTTGTCCATTGGGGTGGAGAACAGCGGGAGGCCGTTTGCGTCTCGCTCTCATGAGGAGACCATGATCCTTGGCTGGTCCCTGGGGGTGCGCGGTTGGGTGGTGGTGGCGCACCATTGGCCGTTGCCCCTGGTGGGGGCCGAGTGCTTCCTCCTGGCGGCATGTTCCCGCAGATCGTGCGCTCTGCCGCGCGGGCCGGGTCGTTCTCGTCGTCAAAATTTAGGGCGCGCCCCTGGACGGTAGGGTTCAGGCGCGACCTGATTCGGAGTTGGTGGTAGCGTGATAGCTCCTGCGTTGTCACCTGCTCGAGGCGAAATTTTTCGCGCTCAGCTTGTTCCTTGCGGACTGCCTCCGCCAGCTTCAGGCGGAGTTCCTCGAACTCCGTTGCCGTCGCGTTTGGTGGGATCGGCGTGGAGAATGGGTCTTCCGGCATGTCGGCGCCAGTTGCCATGTAGGTCACGGAGTGGCGACCGGTTCCATCGCGGAGGTCAGTGGAGTTTTCCGGCCCGGAGTCAAAGTCAAAGATCCCGAGGATAGAGGGATCCTCGAAGTCGCCGACGTTGGAGACCTGGGTGATGGAGCCCGCGGGTGACGCAGCAACAATGGATCCGGCGAGTGACGCTGGGATCGCCGAATCGGCGTCGTCGTTGAGGGTCGCGTCGTCCGCGACCATGGTGGTTTCGGCCATGTTGTTGTGGGCCGAGTCGTACTCGGAGGCGAGGCGGTGAATCGTGCGGACCTGGCTCTCCAAGAGCTGGTCGCGTGGAGGCAACTCGCGGATGCCACTCCTCCACGGTGGTGGTCAAAGCATCGACCTTCGCCCGGAGGGCTCTCTTCTACGAACGCAACCTCTCTATCACTCCCTACTGTATCTCTAGCTCAAGATCCTTGACCTCTATCTCGGCCTTCATCTCATTGATCCTCTTGTTCCTATCCTGCACTCTCTTCTCTTGGTTCATGAACCTCTTGTCTTGCTTCTCGAACCTAGCCTCTATCTCCTTGATGATCTCATCCTGCTCCACGAAGGCCTTGTCCTTCTCCCTCAACTGAACCTATAGCTCGTCATTGCTAAGCATGACATTGGTCCTATCAGTGTCGAGGTGTCTAACAAGGCTCTCTAGGTCCTGAAGATACAGTCGCACTGGCTCAATAGTCTCTCTAGTGGTGTCTTCATACACTACAGCCTCTCCCTCCTTATCACATCTCCAAAATGGGTGGAAGTAGAGGCCCCTGAGCTCGGTGGAGTAACATCCACAAAGGCTTCCAAGTAGCTCCTGCATGGCGACGTCGAGTCCCTTCTCCTTGTCATCATGCATCAACTTGAAGGAAATCTCTTCGGTGGGTGGCTCCGACTGGCGTCCTGGCTGCAAGACTAAATCCCCATAGATCCTTCCTCTCGAACTTCATAAGATGAAGTCCCTTAATTCTAGGGAGGGGAGATTTAGCACACTAGTAAGCTCCATAATACGATAACCAAAACGAGTTCCCTTGAACTCCTCGACGGTGCTGATAACAAAGTTAGGCATCTATTGCATAGCATAGAGAAAAATTAGTAACAAACAAGTAAAGAGAAAACATAAAGTAGTGAAACAAAACCCAAAAAATCATACATTCAACAATAGAACACACAAGTCATGGCATACAATAATCTATCACACACACTATGGTTCAAACGTAACTTATACAAAAAAAAATCATACCACATAGGTTGGTATGATCAAAATTATTAACGCGGAAAGACGACAAGTGTGGTGGTCCAACTATTGGAATACGTCATAATTCTCACTCATATGCTAAGTCTATGATATCTTCCCTTAGTCGTTTTATGGAGGTATCTAAGTGTTGTGTATACTTCTTCTCCTCTCTAAGGTAATTTTGATTGTTGAGCATTCTACACTTGAGTCTTTCACCAAGCTCTTTGATAGCATTCCAAGCTGCATTCCTTGCAGAGTCAAAGAGTTACATATGCATTTCTAAGTTGGTGACCATGCAGAACCCCGACTCCTTGTGGTTGTCTTCCTTGTTTTTGTACAAGTGAAGTTGTACCCACCCTTCATCCATCATGGGGAATCCTTTTTACACGGCTTCACCATGTATTCCCAAGCAAACCATAAGGTTCTTGAGTGCCTTGGGAAACTTCGTCTCACACTCTAAGGTCATGGTCATGAGTGGTCCCTTCTTGACGGATTTTTTTTATGGCGGCCATCTACAAATATAGATGAGAAAGAAGATTAGGAGAGTATTACGAGAAGAAAAAGACAAGTATGGAATTTGCAAAGAGTTGCATTTTTCCTAGTGGTTTCCTTAGTCTAATCCATCTTAGGGTCATAATCCTACAGGGAACACAATGATCTGATACCATCTGTTAGACCCCACCATTTAAGGTAAAGGCCCCTGTGATTGCAATGCTAGTCCCTGGATCGAAATGCTAGCATCCACAGTTTAAGATGAAGTACACAGATACAAAGGTCATTATTACATCGTCATTCCAGAGATAACATAGCCTTTACAACTCATTAGCCCAAGGCTAATACATAGAGTTCATAACATAAGTAAATAAATAGAAGTCTTCATCTTCATGTGCCACAGGCAAACATGTTGAGTCTAGACTCATAACCCTAGTCTCCATTAGAGTAACCTGCATCATTATAAGATACAGCCACAAAGGGTCAATATATTTGGAATTTTATAGGCAAGACCATTATAGTATAGAAACACTATATGAATTTGGCTAAGTGTAGTTCAGACTGTCTTTGCTCAAAATAAGGTTTTCTTATTAGTTGAAAAACACTAAGTTTTTGTTTGAAAAAAACACCCAAGGAACCACCAATAGACATTGGTGAACCTTTACCCTTGTTCAACAACAAGTTTTAACTTAGAGAAATTTGGATGAGAAGATTCTTGATCACTTCAATGTCTTTGATGCTCAAATTGTCCGTTGCCGGGGACATGGCTAAGTACTTAGGTTTTACCCTCTCGAGAGGTGGTGCACTTTCCCCACAAGACTCGACATACATCGATACGAGACTTTTCAGAAGCATTCCCTTAGATCACCATGGACGCGTTCCATCCTATCAACCCTACCACCAACTGTCCATATGGCAAAGTTCATGCAACCTACCTGGTCAAGGCAGAGCCCATATGCCATGTGGTTGCACTAGAAGCTTCTCAACACTAAATATCTCAAATCCCTTTGTTCCTGGGTGGCCATCCACAAGTGTAATACACAAGGTAAACCATAAACATGGGCCTTGTGTAACCACTCAACACAAACCAATCTTTGCATTCCACCCAGGTGATTCATTCACATGTTGTTTTATTAATCAAAAACATTGTCATAGACTTTGCATAATATCATAGCATGAAGTAAACTTTCTAAGATCTAATTAAACCAAAATTTACTCTAAAACAACACTACTAGAGAAAATGCTATAGGAGACATGCTTATAGGAGGCACATTTAGACCATATGCGCCTCCTATAAAATAGACGAGGTACACTCCTTCTCCACGCGCCTCTAGTATAAAAATAGGCGAGGCGCATATGATAAGAATGCGCCTCCTATAATCCCTGTACGGACGAAATCAAGCAGCCCCAGATTATGCGAGACGCATTCTAATCATATGCGCCTCCTATATATCAGATATGTGAGGCGCATATGGGCAAAATGCGCCTCGCATAAGTTGCTTGGAACCAGATGAAAATCGGTGGTCGAATATGCGAGGCGCATATATTCATATAAGCTGTCACATCCCAAGATTTTCCAAATCTTGTAATGTGAAAAATAAAACAAACAAAATAAATTTTTGTTGAAAATCAGGGTGAAAAGAAACTTTTGTTTCTAAATGGAAACTTAAAACCCCATCTTGAACAAAATTTGATAAAAAGGTTGAATTCAACAAAATCCAAATCAAGGGAAATGCATTCCTCAATGAATGTATCTGGAAATTTAAACACTTGGAAATAAGGCCAAACCCTTAACCCTAATGGAATAAAAATCATTTCCAAAGTTATCTCCAAGTCTATGGATTTGATCCATATAAAAATTGATCAACAAATATTCACAAAGGATCAAGAAAGACAAATAGAAATATTATAAAACCAAAGAATTTGGTTTCATTAAATTAGAACCATAAATAAAATCTTATGAATTTAAATAAGATAAGGAAATAATTCCCAAAGTGAATAAAGCATCTATCAATAAACCCATACCAATTGGTGAGCAAATGATCCTAAAGGGATTTAAAAGGATAAAGAAATATCAAACAAGATTTCACAAATTGGAATCACCAAGTTTGGATCTCTAAATAAAAAGATAAGGATTTTATAAGATGAAGAAAGAAATATTTAATAAAGAATATTTAAAGACGAAATCAAATCTTGGCCAAATCCATAAGCAAATGGAATGAATTATAATCCAAATCCAAATAAAATATTGGAGAAAGAATTTCCAAACTAAAATAAAATGGCTTAGACCAAATCCTATTGGAATAAAGACAAACCCAAATTTTAAATGATTAATAAATCTTATTAAAAACTTTTCCAAATAATTCAAGATGAATTATTTGACACCCTTTTAAGTAAACAAAACCTACTGAAAAGATTTGGAAGGTTTAAAAGAATTTAAATGGTGTTTGAAACATTATTAAAACCTATTTGATATAATACAAGGACCTACTTGAATAATTAAAAAGACCCAAAAAGGAATTAAATAAATTCCAAAAAATTAACATCAGATTGTGCTACCAACTAGTATTTAAACCTACCCAAAATTTGGCAAGATTTTGAATTCAAATGAATGCTTGAATTGACCAAACAAAACCAAAACAGAATAAAAGAAAAGGAAAAAGAAAACAATCAGTATAAAAAATGAATGAAAACGGACATGACCAAGCCAGCTAGCCCAACAAGGCCCAGTTAGCCCACTGCTCCTCTCCCGCAGAAAAAACGCTTCACACTCAGAAACTCACCCGCAGAGGCACTGACAGATGGACCCCCACCTCCCCTCTCTCTCACTCACTGACGCCACGATCCCACGCCCACGTCACCTTCTTCCTCCCCGCGATGAACTCGCCCTGCCGTTGTTGCCGTTAATTCCTCGCTTGAAATCGCTTTAATGCCACGTTAATCCCTCGCCGTGACCATGCTGTATTAATCGCCAGCATCTCCTCTTCCTTTCCTCTCTGTCGCCTCACCCTAGCACGCCCCCAGGCCGCAGAATTTCGCCCTACACTGCCACTGCTCCGACAACTTTCCCGGCCGATTCCGGCGAAGCCAGACCGCCCCTTGCCTCCTCGACCAAGCTCACACACTCCCCACCTCATGGCGCACCTCCCAGTGTCGCCCGTTCATCCGCGCGTGCTGTAAGTCGTCGACAACGACATCACTGAGCAAGCGCCGCCGTCTGCTACCTCTTCGGCGAACTACTGACGCCAACCCCGAGCGCCCCTCGTGTTCTGGTGAGTACTCCTGCAACTCTCGAGACCGTGCGCACCTCTCTGACATACTGCCTTGCCTTCGTACGCCCTAGGATCTCTTCCCCGACAACGTCAACACGTGCCCGAGCCGGTGAGCAACTTCGGCGATGAATTGTCATCACCCCCGTGCGCCCCTTCACCAACCAAGGGCAGGTTGAGCATCCCCGTGCCACGGTAATCACAGTGAGCCACCTCTCCTCCTTCCTTGCTCCCTCTAGCGCCAGCTCCGCCGCTAGCCGAGCATCGCCGCCACGCGCTGCCGCTGAGCGTCGCCAGAGTTTGGTCAGGCCGTCTCCAGCCGTTAGATGCAGATCGTAGGGATGCGATAGAATCACTTAACGCTAAAGGGGTACGCAACTAGTGCCGTGCGATGTAACTTGATCCAACGCTTCACGTTGCTGATCCACGCGAAACGGTATCAGCGAGTAAGAATATGACACGTGGCTCTGTTCGTTTGAATTAAAACAGAATAGTTCTATTAGATGTGCCAATTTGAAAAATCCATAACTTTCAAACCACACGTCCAAATTTTGCAAACTTTATATCAATGGATTAAGAAAAACAAGCCCTAGCCAACCATGCCCTTTGTTTAGTAAAAAGATTCTGGTAAAATGTTTGTTTTTGCAGAAACTTATGTATGCTTGTTTAGGTTATAAAATTTATTCCAAAATGATTTTGAGGATAAAATCTTTGGCAAATGGTGTGTTTTGAACCTACTGACCATAGGAATCACTTTGTGGATTCAAAAACGTATTTGGAGAAACAAAAGAATGAATCTTTGATTTAAACCATTTCTAGTTAAATAAAAATATGGTTTGATTATTAAAAATGGTTTTGGAAGAAAATCTTTGAGAAATGTTTTGAAAATAAACTCTCTGACCCTAAACACAATGTTATATGGTTTGAAAACATATTTTGTGAAACATATAGAATTTTGCCTTATTAAAAGCATTTCTTCACCACATAAAATAATGATTTGGTTTATAAATGGTTTATGAATTATAACCTTTTGCAAATGGTTTTGCCACTTTATAAAATGACCACTAGGTGTTTTCAAATGTTTATGACCCATTAGGAACCACTTTCACAAATAAAACAACCTCTTGCATGCTTGCATGCATTGTTTTGTTTCTATCATTTTATGTGTTGTTTTGCTTGATTGGTAGTTTGAAATATTGTTTGCTTGATTGAATTGTAGTGACTTGAAGATTGTGATTGTTGCAAAGATCAAGGAGTGAACCTATACTCTCTACCAAAAATGCAAGTGATGCTCCATACTTTGTCCCCTTATTTTCACTATGCATTAGTGATATTTCTAAGTAGGACTTGCATGGAATTTTTGCTAAGTATAAACTATGCTATGGGAAATCCTAGTAGATGAAACCTTAGTAGAAATTTCCTAAGTTAAAATTCCTACTACTATTATGCTTAGCTTAGCTAGTAGAAAACAAGGGTGGAATATATATTCATACTATGGAAAATTTCTAAGTCTGAGGACTTGAGTTTTGTTTAATAAAACAACTAAGTAAATGAATCACCTGGGTGGAATGGAAAGAATGGTTTGTGTTTAGTGGTCATGCAAGTCCAGTATGCTGGGGGAAACTTGGGCTTCACCAAGTCCAGCATGCTGGGGAAAACTTGGTGTCTCACTTGTGGATGGCCACCCAGGAACAAAGAGATTTGAGATGTCAAATGTTGAGAAGCTTCAAGTGCAGCCACTTGGCATTATGGGCTCTGCCTGGATCATATAGGTTGCAATAACTTAGCCAAATGGAAAGTTGGTGGTAGGGGAATGATAGGTTGGAACGCGTCCATTTTGGTCTAAGGGAAGGCTTCTGAAAGATCTTGTCTTGGTGAAACCAAGTCTTGTGGGGAAAGTGCACCACCTCTGCAGAGTGTAAAATCTAAGTACTTAGCCATGTCCCTGGTAAAGGACAATTTGAGCATCAAGACATGGAAGCTATCAAAAATCTCATCATCCAAATTTCTAAGTTGAAAACTTGTGGTTGAACAAGGGTTTAAGGTTCACCAATTTCTATTCGTGGTTCCTTGGGTGATTTTGTCAAAGCAAAAACTTAGTGTTTTCAAATGATAAGGAAAATCTATTTTGAGCAAAGCAAGCCTAAGCTCCAGTTAGCCAAATGCATATAGATGATAGACTCCACTATACTACCATAGTATCACTTGCCAATACAATTCAAATGTATTGACCCTTGTGGCTGTAATTTGTTATGTTGTAGGTTTTGATTGATATTAGTGAAGTTTAATGATTAGGATTACAAGTCTACAACCAACATGTCTGCCTGTGGCACTTTGAAGATGAAGGACCCCATGCTATTGTTATATTCTGCTGCATTGTAATGAGATAGCCAACTGAGCTATGTAAGTTGTAATAAATTATTTTATTCCTGGTTATAAAGTTGTATTATGACCTTTGTTTCTTGATATTACATCTTAACTGTGGATGCTAGCTATTGATCCAGGGACTAGCATTGTAAACAAAGGGATCTCTGCCTTATTAAAGGTTGGGAACCTTACAGATGGTATCAGAGCATTGTGTTGCCTGTAGGATTTGTAAACCTTGGAATGGACAAAACCCCTTAGAAAAATAGGAGTTGTATTTGTTCCACAACTTATTTACAAAAAATCTTGTAAACTATTTCCTCAAACCATTTTGGTTTTGATTCTACATCTCTTCTATTTCAAACTTGATGGACAAAGCCTACCCCATGGCCAAAGACTTCACCATGTGCAAAGGACATCATCAACTCTAATGACTTCAACATCTTCAACATTTTCACCAAGGACTTCAACTTGGATATCACTAAGGATACAAGTGAGACAAGAAATCTTGCTCAAGACTTGAAGACTAAGGAAACACAACTTAGAAGGAACCATCATCACCTTGAAGATTTGAAACCAAGATGCAAGAAATTCTCTGAGGATACAAAGATCTTATTCATAAAGAATCAACTAAGAAGGATGGAAAGATTTCAAGTGAACCATATAGATGGACCACCATATTTAGTTTAAGTCAAACCCACCAACTTATGTGGTGTAACAAAAATATTTTTGGTTGCCTAAAAATATGCTTGAAACTTGTTGTTTGAGTGGAATGTTTGTTTGTGATTGCTTGCACATTGCTTGTGTGAATTGTGATGTGTGTGATTAGAATTATTTCCTTAGAAATATTTTGCCTATTCTAATCCCAATCCAACCCAAACAGATGACTTCTCCAAGAGACTCCAACATCAAGGATGGTGACAACAACAACAACCAAGAGGTCAACATGAGAGACCAACTGCTTGCAAGACAAACCCAGTTGAACCAAGTAACAACTCAGTTTTTAGCCAACAACAAGGAGATAGACCCAACCATGCAAAAATTTTGGAAACTCAATCCCAAATGTTGCAAGGATTGGCTACTCAAATGGTCAACATGGGAGAAAACTCTTCCCAAGGAGCTAATGACAACAAGGATGGCAAAGATGTTATTCTAGAAGGAACCCAAGCTTGCAATATTTGTGGAGACAAGGATCACACTTCCAAGGAGCATGGAGATCAATGCCCCAATTGTGAAGAGAAACATCCAATTGACCAATGCCCCACATCTCAAGCTACTTGTTACCTATGTGAAGGAAACAATCATGTCCCTATCCAATGCCCCATCTATTCCATAGTTGAACAAAGGAAACAAGGTGGAGTGCAACAACTGATTGCAGACTATCATGAGAGAGCCAAGTCTACCAAGAAAGATGAAGACAAAGGAAAATCTCCACTTGTACCTCCATGCAATATGACCCAATTTAAAGGACCAAAGAAGAGACATATGAATTATCCAAGGAGTAATAGAAGGTCAAAGAAACCAGTAAACATTCCTACTTATGAGATAACATATGAAGAACGTGAACTAGAAGAACTCCTAGCTTTGGAGAAACCCAATAAAAAGAAGGAGAAAAGCCATGTGCAATGTGGTCATTGCAAAGAAATGGGACACTATGCCAGTGAATGTCCAGAGAAGCATAAGTATAAGGAGATTAGCCAAGTGTGGTGCAACAACTGCAAAGAGCTAGGCAATTATGTAGCAACCTGTCCATAGAAGATACGTCATGAACTCAATCTTATCACATGTTACAACTGTGGTAACCAAGGATATTATGCAAGCAATTGTCCAGAAAAGATGAAGCACGAGATAAACAAGCCTATGAAGGATCTCAGCCTTGTCACATGTTTCAAGTGTGGAAACAAAGGACACTATGCAGATGTTTGCCCAGAGAAGATTCCCCAAGATTCCAAGCAAGCCAAAATGTAATTTAGTTGGAAAATTTTTAAGGGTGGTAGTACCCTAGATGCTTTGAGCCAATTTGTAACCCTAGCCTCCCCAAATGTCGGGACGAGATTTATTTTAAGGGTGGTAGCCTGTCACATCCCAAGATTTTCCAAATGTTGTAATGTGAAAAATAAAATAAACAAAATAATTTTTTGTTGAAAATAAGGGTGAAAAGAAACTTTTGTTTCTAAATGGAAACTTAAAACTCCATCTTGAACAAACTTTGATAAAAAGGTTGAATTCAACAAAATCCAAATCAAGGGAAATGCATTCCTCAATGAATGTATCTGGAAATTTAAACACTTGGAAATAAGGCCAAACCCTTAACCCTAATGGAATAAAAATCATTTCCAAAGTTATCTCCAAGTCTATGGATTTGATCCATATAAAAATTGATCAACAAATATTCACAAAGGATCAAGAAAGACAAACAGAAATATTATAAAACCACAGAATTTGGTTTCATTAAATTGGAACCATAAATAAAATCTTATGAATTTAAATAAGATAAGGAATTAAATTCCCAAAGTTAATAAAGAATCTATCAATAAAACCATACCAATTGGTGAGCAAATGATCCTAAAGGGATTTAAAAGGATAAAGAAATATCAAACAAGATTTCACAAATTGGAATCACCAAGTTTGGATCTCTAAATAAAAAGATAAAGATTTTATAAGATGAAGAAAGAAATATTTAATAAAGAATATTTAAAGACCAAATCAAATCTTGGCCAAATCCATAAGAAAATGGAATGAATTATAATCCAAATCCAAATAAAATATTGGATAAAGAATTTCCAAACTAAAATAAAATGGCTTAAACCAAATCCTATTGGAATAAAGACAAACCGAAATTTTAAATGATTAATAAATCTTATTAAAAACTTTTCCAAATAATTCAAGATGAATTATTTGACACCCTTTTAAGTAAGCAAAACCTACTGAAAAGATTTGGAAGGTTTAAAAGAATTTAAATGGTATTTGAAACATTATTAAAACCTATTTGATATAATACAAGGACCTACTTGAATAATTAAAAAGACCCAAAAAGGAATTAAATAAATTCCAAAAAATTAACATCAGATTGTGTACCAACCAGTATTTAAACCTACCCAAAATTTGGCAAGATTTTGAATTCTAATGAATGCTTGAATTGACCAAACAAAACCAAAATAGAATAAAAGAAAAGGAAAAAGAAAAACAATCAGTATAAAAAAATGAATGAAAACGGACTCGACCCAGCCAGCTAGCCCAACAAGGCCCAGTTAGCCCACTGCTCCTCTCCCGCAGAAAAACGCTTCACACTCAGAAACTCACCCGCAGAGGCACTGACAGATGGACCCCCACCTCCCCTCTCTCTCACTCACTGACGCCACGACCCCACGCCCACGTCACCTTCTTCCTCCCCGTGATGAAGTCGCCTTGCCGTTGCTGCCGTTAATTCCTCGCTTGAATTCGCTTTAATGCCGCGTTAATCCCTCGCCGTGACCATGCTGTATTAATCGCCAGCATCTCCACTTCCTTTCCCCTCCGTCGCCTCACCCTAGCACGCCCCCAGGCCGCAGAATTTCGCCCTACACTGCCACTGCTCCGATAACTTTCCCGGCGATTCCGGCAAAGTCAGACCGCCCCTTGCCTCCTCGACCAAGATCACACACTTCCCACCTCATGGCGCACCTCCCAGTGTCGCCCATTCATCCGCGCGTGCTGTAAGTCGTCGACAACGACATCACTAAGCAAGCGCCGTCGTCTGCTACCTCTTCGGCGAACTACTGACGCCAACCCCGAGCGCCCCTCGTGTTCTGGTGAGTACTCCTGCAACTCTCGAGACCGTGCGCACCTCTCTGACATACTGCCTTGCCTTCGTACACCCTAGGAGCTCGTCCTCGACAACGTCAACACGTGCCCGAGCCGGTGAGCAACTTCGGCGAGGAATTGTCATCACCCCCGTGCGCCCCTTCACCAACCAAGGGCAGGTTGAGCATCCCCGTGCCACGGCGATCACAGTGAGCCACCTCTCCTCCTTCCTTGCTCCCTCTAGCGCCAGCTCCGCCGCTAGCCGAGCGTCGCCGCCGCGCGCTGCCGCTGAGCGGCGCCAGAGTTTGGTCAGGCCGTCTCCAGCCTTTAGATGCAGATTGTAGGGATGCGATAGAATCACTTAACGCTGAAGGGGTACGCAACCAATGACGTGCGATGTAACTTTATCCAACGCCTCATGTTGCTGATCCACGTGAAACGGTATCAGCGAGTAAGAATATGACACGTGGCTCTGTTCGTTTGAATTAAAACAGAATAGTTCTATTAGATGTGCCAATTTGAAAAATCCATAACTTTCAAACCACACGTCCAAATTTTGCAAACTTTATATCAATGGATTCATAAAAACAAGCCCTAGCTAACCATGCCCTTTGTTTAGTAAAAAGCTTCTGGTAAAATGTTTGTTTTTGCATAAACTTATGTATGCTTGTTTAGGTTATAAATTTTATTCCAAAATGATTTTGAGGATAAAATCTTTGGAAAATGGTGTGTTTTGAACCTACTGACCATAGGAATCACTTTGTGGATTCAAAAATGTATTTGGAGAAACAAAAGAATGAAGCTTTGATTTAAACCATTTCTAGTCAAATAAAAATATGGTTTGATTATTAAATATGGTTTTGGAAGAAAACCTTTGAGAAATGTTTTGGAAATAAACTCTCTGACCCTAAACACAATGTTATATGGTTTGAAAACATATTTTGTGAAACATATAGAATTTTGCCTTATTAAAAGCATTTCTTCACGACATAAAATAATGATTTGGTTTAAAAATGGTTTATGAATTATAACCTTTTGCAAATGGTTTTGCCACTTTATAAAATGACCACTAGGTGTTTTAAAATGTTTATGACCCATTAGGAACCACTTTCAGAAATAAAACAACCTCTTGCATGCTTGCATGCATTGTTTTGTTTCTATCATTTTATGTGTTATTTTGCTTGATTGGTAGTTTGAAATATTGTTTGCTTGATTGAATTGTAGTGACTTGAAGATTGTGATTGTTGCAAAGATCAAGGAGTGAACCTATACTCTCTACCAAAAAGGCAAGTGATGCTCCATACTTTGTCCCATTATTTTCACTATGCATTAGTGATATTTCTAAGTAGGACTTGCATGGAATTTTTGCTAAGTATAAACTATGCTATGGGAAATCCTAGTAGATGAAACCTTAGTAAAAATTTCCTAAGTTAAAATTCCTACTACTATTATGCTTAGCTTAGCTAGTAGAAAACAAGGGTGGAATATATATTCATACTATGGAAAATTTCTAAGTCTGAGGACTTGAGTTTGGTTTAATAAAACAACTAAGTAAATGAATCACCTGGGTGGAATGGAAAGAATGGTTTGTGTTTAGTGGTCATGCAAGTCTAGTATGCTGGTGGAAACTTGGTGTCTCACTTGTGGATGGCCACCCAGGAACAAAGAGATTTGAGATGTCAAATGTTGAGAAGCTTCAAGTGCAGCCACTTAGCATTATGGGCTCTGCTTGGATCATATAGGTTGCAATAACTTAGCCAAATGGACAGTTGGTGGTAGGGAATGATAGGTTGGAACGCGTCCATTTTGGTCTAAGGGAAGGCTTCTGAAAGATCTTGTCTTGGTGAAACCAAGTCTTGTGGGGAAAGTGCACCACCTCTGCAGAGTCTAAAATCTAAGTACTTAGCCATGTCCCTGGTAAAGGACAATTTGAGCATCAAGAAATGGAAGCTATCAAGAATCTCATCATGCAAATTTCTAAGTTAAAAACATGTGGTTGAACAAGGGTTTAAGGTTCACCAATTTCTATTGGTGGTTCCTTGGGTGATTTTGTCAAAGCAAAAACTTAGTGTTTTCAAATGATAAGGAAAATCTATTTTGAGCAAAGCAAGCCTAAGCTCCACTTAGCCAAATGCATATAGCTGATAGACTCCACTATACTACCATAGTATCACTTGCCAATACAATTCAAATGTATTGACCCTTTTGGCTGTAATTTGTTATGTTGCAGGTTTTGATTGATATTAGTGAAGTTTAATGATTAGGATTACAAGTCTACAACCAACATGTCTTCCTGTGGCACTTTGAAGATGAAGGACCCCATGCTATTGTTATATTATGCTGTATTGTAATGAGGTAGCCAAATGAGCTATGTAAGATGTAATAAATTTTTTTATTCCTAGTTATAAATTTGTATTATGACCTTTGTTTCTTGATATTACATCTTAACTGTGGATGCTAGCTATTGATCCAGGGACTAGCATTGTAAACACAGGGATCTCTACCTTATTAAAGGTTGGGAACCTTACATAAGCCTCCTATAGTTGACAATATGCGAGGCACGTATTATCACATGCGCCTCCTATGCGCTGCCAGCCCCACCCCATCTCCTACCATAGCCGCACGACCCCACCCCTCCCACGCTCGCTAATCCCCGCCGCCATCAGGCTCCCTCGCCTTCCCTCGCTCGTTGTCCACCCTCGCCGCATCAGGAGGCGGAAGCTGTACCCGGCGGCGATCCGTCCAGCGGATCGGGAGGCGGAAGCCTGACCCCGAAGGTGAGACTCCGTCCCTCTCCTTCTCGCTCTGATTGGTTTCACCGCAGCTGCTCGTCGAAACCGATGCATCTGCACCACTTGATGGCCGCTGAAGAAATTGTCTGCTCCGCCCCTCTCCTTCATGGGTTGTTATCAAGATGGCTGGTGAAGAAATTGTCTTCCGCCAGGACACTTTCCCGTTACCAGCCTTTTTCTCTGGTGGTGTTACGGCCAGATGGGTCGAGCCCGTCTGAATCCTGAATGCTCCAGGCTGGACACACTCATCGACCTGTCTGCTTACTTCTGCTGATCTATGCGTGCCACTAAACCATGTGAAGGTCAGCTTTCCTGCACACCCCTTTTTCTTCACCTTTTATGCTCGTAATGCCAGCTCCAATGGTTTCACATATGATCCTAGTGCTTTTCATAGACGCCTCAAAGCTACCATCTAACTAGCTAGCTATGTAGTTAGCTTGGCACTAGTTGATACATGTAGTTACCTTGGCACTAGTTGATACATGTAGTTATCTTGGCACTAGCTGATATATGCAGTTAGCTTGGCACACTGCTGGTACTGGCTGGACATAACTATAGAACCCATGAAAATGCAGGAAACTAAATCGCTCCTGGGGTATCTGTTCGAATGTTTGGTCATTCAACCATCCTTATCTTCGTGCTCGAAATCCGACCAGATATGCTTCTACACGTATTCGCGTAGCTACGACAGCAATGGGATGCTGTTCAACAGCGACCTCGCATCAATCACTATAAGTACTTACAGGGAACACCCCGACCATTTTTCATGTACTGGTTTTGCAGTAATTGTGGGTCTGCAAACAAACAGCCCGTCCACTTTTCCCCACAGCGAAATGCTGCCTTCTTCAGAGAAGGGACATTGTTCTTGCAGTTACTGTTCTTCGGTTGGTGCCTGTCCTTATTGTTCAATCACACACTTCCTTGGATTTTTCAGATTGGAACAAAAGAGTGAATGGCTTGCTCAAGTCATGTGAATAGAAATATATGGGGAATCACAAAATAGTAACTGGAGTCAACAACATCTTAGAGTACATCCAAGCAGACCAAAATCCATTATTTCTACCCACGTACATAATGTATCAGGCACTGTAGTACCACTCCTGGTTTGATGTTTCCCTTTTTGTAGTAGTCTACTGTTTACAACTATACATGGTTTGATTACCACAACATTATAAATGTTTGTTACACGATGTTGCAATTAAATATATTATCTTAGGTAATTAAATTAACTTTTTATAGGACTTGATTAAACCTGATTTTTCAATTATGTCTTAGTTATAGGACTTGATCACCAAGCTCACTAGACTTTGAAATGCCTAATATATAAAAATTGTAGGACAATGTTTATTTAACTTGTTAAGTAGTTTTTCTATAGCATCCTTCACAAGGAAGATCCAAGTTTTGAATTTCCTTCAGGCTCTTATCTTCATTGTTCGTGTCTACCTACCTTCAAGGTTTATGGTTTACTAAAGGTTAATTTTGCTTTTCTATGAAATAGAAAACCTCTCTTCGTTGCTAAATAATGTTTTACATTTTTTGTAGAAGATTGTGATCAATCATGATAAGATTATGGAGCAGGAGCAGCAGCTGCACCAACTGACCCTCGCTAGGATCCCGATGATGGCGCTGGAGCAAAGGTTCTTAGTGTGTTGGATCTTGAAGAATTTTTGTCTTAGAAGAATTTGTATTGCATATCTTGCTGTGAACTTGTACTCGGAGGTGTGAAATTGTGGCACAAACACTTGGTGTTGTGTGAAAACTTGGCACTTGTTGATTTTAGTTTATGTATGAACTCGTATGTCGCGATTGATGTGCAATGTACTTGTATTCATGTTGGTTCTATTTTGCTTTGGCCAATTACAAGCTTCTGGAAAAATTCTGTGCTATTTATACTGTATTCTGGACTGTATTGTATATTTGAATATTCGTATACTATTATTTATAGTGATCCGTAAAACTTGAATTTTGAAAATATTATAGGAGGCGCATATAAGACACTATAGGAGGCGCATATATAATAAATATACGAGACGCATTGTGAAACATATGTGAGGCGCATATCCTATATATATAGGAGGCGCATATCGATATGTGCCTCACATATGTGAAGTATAGGAGGTGCATATCGATATGCGCCTCGCATAAAAAATAGGCGAGGCTCAAAGCTATAGGCGCATACGATATGCGTCTCGCATATGCTTTTATGTGCGCCTCGCACAAGGTTTTCTCTAGTAGTGCAATTTTCTAAACATTTATATAGCCAAATTAAGCCTACAAATATTTCCTTAAAAAATCCTAATTTTAAAGAAGCAAATGACTAATTCAAGGCCATATTTGTGAAGAGCTCATTTTTCTGAACCCATTTATATATTATTTATAATTTTTGGACAAACAGATCAAAAGTTATGAATTTTACAAGTTAATTCATCTAATAGATTCAAATCTGGATTTTAAAACAAAAAACCAAACACGCGGCGTGTTCCTATTGGCCAGTACTGTTTCATGTGGATCACGCACTTGGGATGTTAGATCTAAGTTAGATCACGCGGCTCAGATCTTCCCATACCCTTTCGTCTAAACATCTAATCATTGCTCCTAGATTTAGATCTTACGGATCTGGTTGCTCTGGCCATTGATGGGCGGCGCGAATGGCAAGCTGCGGCGGCGACGGCTCTGCCGGTGACACGTTGGCGAGTCTAGGGGGACAGGGGATTGGTGGCGAGGCTTACCAAAGTCGCGTGGACGCGATGAAGCTCGACGTGTACTTCGTTTTGTATAGGCGCGCACATACACGGGCGTAGGAGCTCGTCGGAGATGTTGCTGGCGTCGGGTGTTCACGGATGGGGCCAAGGGCGACGACCTAGGTCGCAATCAGGCAAACAAATGGCATTAGGAGGTGCACAAGTTCATGGCAAACACGATGGTTTGAATCAGAGGGCAAGGGGCGCTCGGAAATTACCTAGATTGTTCGCCGAAGTCGAGCGGCGCCTCGGGTGCTCGCAGTCGTCAATGGGGACAACGACCTGGAGTGAATTAAGGCAAACCAGAGGCATCGAAAGAAGCGCATGGACAAGAGGGACACGCTCGTTTGAATGAGAGACAGAGGGGAGCATGGAGCTTACCGGAATGTGTCGCCGGAGCTGCTTGGTGCTGCGGCGGTGCAGGGCGAAATTTGCAGAGTCTGGTGGCGCTTGGTGTTGGCTAGGTGAGGGGAAATGGCCACAGAGGGGTGGGGGTTAAGTACCTGGAGCTTGGGAGAGAATCACGCGAGCATCAACACAATTTAATTGAAATCAATCCGCGGCAGTGAAGGAGGCAAGAAACGGTAGAGGGTCTGGTCATGGGCGGGGTTTGGGGACGACGATGCTGAGGTGCCGAAGGGCCCAGTGGCAGTGGGAGAGGAGGTGCGCGTGCGAGTGAGAGAGAGAGTGGGGGAGCGGGAACCCGGGTGGGCTTGCTTGGCAGTGAGTGAGGTTCGACCAGATAGGCAGCGTTTGGTTTTCTTTTTTTCTTTCTCCCTTTTTCTTTTCTGATTTGATTTTCCAAATGGCATTTGAATGGCTTATTCAAATCCAATTGAATTCAAACCTTCACTAAATTTTTGTATGGTGAGCCTAGCATTCAAATGTGTTACAAACACATGAAATCACTCAAAAACCATTTTGAGTTCATAAAATAAAATAGAAACCATGCCCCATACATATATATAAAACGGTATAAAAATGGTTCTATTAGGGTTTATACTTTGGAAATTTTTATGCAAGATCAAAATGTTATGTATGAATGCAATGACATGACTATGCATTTTATGAAATTTGGGATGTTATAGTAGTGAATCAAGCAACAAGACCCTTTCCCTCATAAACTAATAATATCACTTCATAACGGAAATATTGAAAATATAACAAAAATAGGTGTGTGAGATTCCTTGGGCTGCTTAGAACAACTCAGGATAACAATCATTAACTTATAGTATAAAAATAGAGTTTAAAAATGGTCTATAGTATGAAATAGACAGATTAGTGTGTGTGAAGTTAGAGAACTTATGGTTGGACCTCCAACCACAAAAGGTGGCATTGTTTTAATCATTGGTGAATTATTATAGTACCTTAGGAAAACAAGCAATAGATCAAGTGTGTGTCTTAAATAGATTACCAACATCATTTAAGAGAAACAAGATATGGACCTCTATGCTTTTTAGTAGCCAGATCACTCAAATATGTTGATCATCGGGCTAGTAAATAAAAAAGAAGAGAAAGAAAGAAATGAGTCATTTGCTGCCAAAACAATAGTTGGATGAAGCCAAAAAATAACAAAAATATTCTTTGTAATGCCTACAACTATTGTATTTCCATCTTCTGAGAGTATCATTGTACATATAACCAGGCAACTAAGAAAATCTAGTAGAAAAACAAGTAAATGATACATGGTGCACCTTGCAAGGTAAATGAAGTACTTAAACAATGCATGGATGGTATGAAGTGGCAGATCAAATTAAGTGTGGAACCCCGGATTTGCGCTCCGAGAATACCCGTTATGCATACAATTCACCTTCCGATGGTCAGTGAGCTGTGAGCATAACTGACCAGTATCGTTAAAACATCCAGAAAGTAACGATTACAAAACTTACAAAGTGGTCGTTATGGTGATTACAACACATATAGCGGAAGTCTTCAAGCGCAGAGCCCATGTCATGCCTTAACCTACATGCATCTGACTAGGAAGACGACCTAGCTCGCATAGACGTCGTCATACTCCAATGTTCCTCTTGCTTCTGAAAGCCTAGCCAAGTATATAGCCATGGACAATGTCGGTGAGTACTTTGAATGTACTCGTAAACCACCTTAAGATAAAAATAATAAATGATATGCAGTATGGCTGTGGTAGGACATCAGAGGTTCTTTTGTAAATTAGTTTCTCTTGTAGATATAGCATATCTCTATATCTTTGTTGAAAATCTTTTGTAAAGCCATTTTGTAAACCTTCTTGAGAAGTTTTAGGAAACACCAGGATTTGGTCACCCATTGGTTTTTCCTTCCGGTCATCTCATGACCAAACTCCTTCCTCCTTTCCTCGACCATCTCATGGTCAAAAAATTTCCAAGCCATTGCTTTTCCGAAGTCCTTTTTGAAAACAAAACCATCACCGCCATACAGCAGCCATGACAACCGTCCATGACCAAGGACTTGGCTATTCAAATAGATTTACACTCTGCAGAGTTGTACACTATACCCACACCATCCAGTTACCAGTCCCTAATCTACACCGATCGTGGGTCGGATAACCGGTCAAGACCTTCCGGATGCCCTCTCCGATACAAGTGCCTACCATATGAGGTTAATCCCCTCAAAACAGGGATGCCCTATATAGTCACAAGCCAACTAGAGCGCGTTTTGCTCCTCGTAGGGTGTGCGCTTTCAATGAGGGGTTCATAGTATCGTTTGGCCGCCATTGGAAGGTATTTACCTTCTCTAGACCGATGTTTCACAAGGACCTTTACAGGTGAAGGCCCAGCCTCCGGGGATTTGTTCTCCCCCATAGTAGTATGAGGCACCTCTACCGGGTTAGACAAACTTCCAGCCCAGCCCCGTCCCATTCCAGGGTAATGTGGTTGCACGGGTTAATTGCTCAAGCATTAGGAACTGTACAGCCCGACGCGTTTTCATAAAAAAATTCTCCATCTTTCGTCTAACCATTTTGTAAAACAAAACCTTTCTCATTTTCAACATAACTTGGTAGGTCAAGCCTCACCAAGGTTTTCTCATAAAACATTTTTGTAAGCCTTTTTCCGGGGTTCTTCCCATCCCATAGTTTTTGTTTCGGCTAAAGCGGGGTTTCCAAAGGGGCATGGTGTTATACACCATCTATCATACTAAGGGCAGTTAGGTATCATAAAAGTATGTTGTACCTAATGGTACTAAAGGGTAATGGTTTAGGGGAGCCAAACATTTTCCCACATAACATAACTTAGTAAAACAATGCAATTTGCATAAATGGGTAGATAAAACATGCAAAGGTAAAAATAATAGGACAAGGCGTATGAGAAAGAAGGTGGCTTGCCTGTGACCAGAGAGACGTCCCGTGACTTCTTTAGAATACCAGAATACCAAATACAATAATAATAAGAATATCTCGATGCTTCCTTCTTCGCCGTGTCACATAATCGCAACTATCGCCGTTATCGAGCAGACATGCAAACAAATAACACCACAATGAATACAATGCTTACAAGCATCAATTCATATAGCAAGAAATTGACAAAACAAGTTATAGGTCAGTATGGATTGAAGATTTGGAAAAAGGATGCAAAGAAATGGTTTGCTTGCATTGATGGATTTTCTATTTAGGGTTTATAATCCAAAACTAACTAGATAGGGGGTTTTAGAGCAAGGCCAAGTTCTGTATGCTAACATTGGGTAACGATGATATCATCAGATATATATTTATAAAATGAAACCAACAAAAGTGGTTTCACTATTTTATCAATTACCATTGATTTATAATGATTTTTATAGTGGATAAAACCCTAGTTTTAGGAAATAATTCACCAGACAAATTCTAGCGCTCCAAAAATTATTTTCTTGGGTGATTAGGTATTATATGATGGTCTGATTCAAGAGGAGTTGGAATAAACTTAAAATATTTACCAGAATGCCCTCAAGAAATTCCCAAAGTCAGTTCTGGATGATATTTGTCTTTTTAACCAGATTAAAATTATAATATATTTTGATGTTATTACAAGGACACATGTTAGGAATTTTAATTAAATTTCTGTATAAATTGTAATCACCCCTTTTGGATAAACATAACTATTGTGGTGAATTTACTAGTGTTTAAACAATACACATAACAGTTTAGTTCACCAAAATTCGAGAGGGGTTCATAAAATTACTACTGGGTTCTGAAATATGTTGATAGATAGGTGTGCAGGGAGTTGGAATTAGGTCAAAACCTCATTTGGTTTAACCTAGGGAAAATCCTAAAGGCAGAATTGGTATGATTTTGTTATTTTTTATGTGGGCAAACCAGGAAGCCATTTTAGGTGGGACCAATGGGACAGGCAAGGTATGGCCAATACCTTTCGGTACCAATTGGGTTTGCTCCATTTGAAATACCAAACTCTCTGGAAAATTTTATTAGTGAAAAGTATACATCTAGGAAATTGATCTATCAAATTTATTCTAAACATCAAAAAGGGTAACAAAAGGCTCTGCATGTTAGGGAGAACATTAGTTTATCCAACAGAAAAAGGGGCAGGAGCAGATTGGGCCAGATCTAAGGTTCATGGGTCGTGCTACGGATAAATGGCCCACCCGGCCACCACCACGCACGGCGGGAGCCGGTTTGAATCCTCGGGCATGGGCTCGACTGTCAGTGGCCTAGGAGGGGCAAAGGGGTATGGAGGCCTCCTGGCCGTCTGATTAGGAGGGCCATCGACTGCTATCGCCCCTTCTTCCCCCTCACGACTAGGCGCCATGGCAGTAAACCTAGGAGCGGTGCCGGCGGCACAGGGGCTCACGAGGGGAGGTTGTCCGGCAACAGAGGGGAGACGAGGGAACGCGGTGGCGAACAGCGACTGCAACGAGGGGCACAACCGGGGTTTTTGGTGACCAGAGATGTCCCCCGCGACCGCGCCTACGCGATGCTCTCGGGGGCTCACCGGAGCTTTTTCCCTGGGGTCCTACCGTGCATGCATGTTAAAAGGGGAGGCCGGGTTAGATAGAGAGGGCAGAGGGGATCTTAAAACAATAACATGCAGAAAGAAAGAGAGTGAGGAGGGGCACCTATCTCGAGTTCTTAGAGAAGGCCAAAAGGCCTTTCTCTTCTTCTCCCGAGCATGGCAGGTCTAGGGAGAGGTTGGGGAGCTATGGGGTGGTAAGTGGGATGGAGAGGAGTGGAAATGAGGGGCAGAGGCATGCTGGAAGGGCCTCTGGCTTATTTATATCGAGGCGGAGGGGTCCATGGTGAGCCAAGCTTATGTGAGCCATGGGGAGGAGGGGTTCTCGTGGATAGGGCTTTAGGGGAAGTGGAGGTGTGAGGTGGGGCCTGATACACGACCAAAGAGTGGAGGGAGGGGTGGTGGCGGTTGTTGTGATGATATTTTGTAGTATATACCTCTCTCGCTCCTATACAGACATAAGGGAGAAAAGAAGGGGAGGTGCTATAGTAGCTAGGGATACAGTTCACGACCAGGAGGTGAGGGATGGTTCTATGGGGAAGTAACTAACCAGCGTTGGTGAGGGTTGGAGGGGTTTTGAGTCAAGGTTTGATTTATTTTTCAAACATGATCAAATGGTAGATTGTGAAGAAAGTTGAAAAAGTTGCATTTGGTAAGGTGATAAAAAGGTACTGGTGTGTATACAGGGTCATTGCATAACAGTAGGAATTATTTGGGATTTTTCTAATGATTAAAGGTGCACTTAAACTCAAATATTCAAATACTCCAGAAGTAGTTTCTAGAAGCTTATTTGATACTTTTACATTGGACAGGGTTTGTTTATGATGTGAGATGGTCCTAAATACCATATTACACATTGGAGAATTTTACTGGAATTTATTAAGGTGGAAAATTATTTTTAAGGAATTATTTCTTGTTTCTGCCATTTAAGAAAAAGGGCAAAAAGAAATAATAAAGAATGTCAAAAATATTTATTTTTGAGATGGAAAGGTGGGGTGATATGTATAGAACTAAATTATGCAGTGGGAAGGCAAAGTGGTTTGGAGAAAAACAAACTTGGCTTTGTAGACAGAGTTTGGAGGATTTTGCCTAATATAGAAATTAAATAGTTTTAGGCTTCAAATAATTATGGGAATTATTTGGCAAAAGATTATATCCAAAGTATATGATGTAAAATCGATTCATACATCATTGTCACCTTGGTTTTTTAAGTATTTTTTGGTGAAAAAAGGATGGATACTAGATTTGGGAGAATCTAGGGTTTTGATAATTTTATACCACCAAAACATGGCTGGATCAGGGAGCTCAGAGCTCACCTTGATACAAGGGGTAGATGGATGGATAGGCAAGGTTACATAAATGATAATGTAAGCAATATTTGATCTTGTTTGTATTTGAGGTGGATTAGGGGTGATGGCAAACTTTGTTGAAATTAAGGCTGCCATAACAGAGTTATCATGATGCCTCGTAAACCATGGGGGTTTAAGAAGCACAAAGCTCAAATAGAAGCAAGTGAAGTATGGATTCATAGACCATGGTTAGTATATAATAACCATGCAAATATTTGGTCAAGGGGAAGTAGCATATAGATGTGATCTTCTGCCAAAGTAGGCAAGATGATAGGATTTGCAGGAAATATTATTATCTTTACTACAAAACCATCATGGATGAGTGGGCACCTGAATGGCTTAGCCAAGGACAAGAGTGGTCTTTGGTAGTACTGATGATGTAGTACAATATGGTTCAAGTACATCCTCAACAATGCACATAGGTTGGAAAAGTCAGAGCTCCAAAGATTGGATCTTGATAAGAAATCCAGACTTAGCCATTTTGGCAGATTTAGGGTTTTAGACTAGAGTACAAGTGTAGATGATTCTGAGAGAGCTAGGTTCCAAACTCATGATAAAGGGGAGGAGGTTGAAGGTTTAACTAAGTAGATAGGATTCATGCTTAGATTGGTTCTTCACTGAGTAGTAAACTATAAGAAGGGTTATCCCTGAGTTGGTCTGATTAGGAGATGAGATGGCCACTTTTGTGGCTTAGGATAGATCCAGATTTGGATGCTTGGTTTGAGATTGATGATCACAAACATATATGGGGTCCTAGGGGATGAGATACTAGATTAGCTCACTCTATTTCATAAGCAAACAAGGAAATCATCAGATCAAGGCAATACATCATACAACAGGTCAAGGCAATTCATCAGACACCAGATCAAGGCAATTCGTCTATTCAAACTTATCAACTACTACTGAGACTACCATCAATCCTAGCTTGAGATAAGGATGGGTATTTTGAAGAGGTTGTGTTTTGAAGTGATATAAGGACTTCTTGGTACTCCTACCAAGACTATAATGAATAGGTTTTGAATAAAGGTTTTGGAAAACCTAGGGTAAGAGTAGTTGAGGGTTCTGTCTTGAAAACATAAGGGGATTATATTTTAGTTCTCCATAATTTTGTTAGAGGGAGACTAACAAAGTATGGTTGTTTTATCAAAATCATCTTGGCTCAAGTTTGAAAAGCCAGAGCATTTGAGAATATGAAAGATGAGCCAAGACATCTTTTTTGAAAAATAGCATTTGTCAAATAAGGTTGAGATGAGAAGTATATCACCTAATACACAATCAGTTGCATGAACACAAGGAAACAAGGAAGAAAACATTGCAACACTTAGCAAGAAATTTTTTTGTTCCCCCTAATTTTTGCCTTCTAGACAACAAATCTGGGTTGCTAAAATTGGGATGTTACATTAAGCATAATGTGACATTGTGTTGATAGAAGTAGTTTGTGCACCATATAGAGTAGGTAACTAGATAATGAAGCAATCATATGCTATGTGCATCATATAAACTGCCAGATTATTTGAAAACGGATATCCAACATATACAATCTCAAGTAAAGGTGTACAAGATCTATTATCCACATTATAACCATAGGAACCATGGAAGAATATGGCATTGCTGCAGTCAAAGGTCAATTAAAAATGAAAAGGAGTCATAACCAACTGAACCATCTAGTGGCTAATATTAAACTAGCAATATGATATAATCATGTATAGGTGAAACCCAACAGACATGAGTCAGAACATGTGCACAATGGCTCATGTATCTTAGTAATCAAACATTGTATTTCTCATAGAAAATGACATCATTTAAGTTAAGCAAACGATGAAATTGCTTTAATATTGAGAAAACTAAAGAAACATATTGGCAATAGAATTTATATGTGCATCATGTAGAGTAGCTAGTGAGGTAATGAATTAATCAATCAAACACCAGATGCACGATAGAATTTCAGATCATATTAAGATGATTATAGTGCATAAATATGGTAACTAGGTATCATACAAAGATTACTTATGCTTTTTATATCCAGGGAGAACATTGTTGTTTGTCTTAATAAAAAAGTACACTCTATACATACTATTATATTTTACTAGGCTATTCATTTCGAGAGTATCATCAGTTGTATGACGCAGTCTTGCTGACAATATATATTACATGATACTAGCTATGACACTCTCACTATGAGTAGTCTCGCTAGAACTCACTTAGTTTCAAAATATAAGATGTTATATATTTTTTGAAACGAATGATTCTAGACCCCCTTTAGTGTTGGTAAAATAACTTGGACTAGTATTGTATGCATTTTTACTAGTTTAAGTAGGCCTCACCAAGACCAAGTAAATTAGACTTGTCTCATACATATAACACTAGACTATGTTACTACCTCCACAGTTCATATAATCTCTTAAATAAAAAGAATAATATTATATTAGAATATAAATTAGACTAAGAGTGGATATTATTCAATCACCACCACCTATTCATGGTCTAGTTAACTTATATATAGATAGATACATGATCATTAGTGAAATATAGCAAAAAGATATCACCACTATGTTTGAGTCGGCAAATTGAATTATAAATCAAGGGAATTATGTTTGCTCTTTGTGCAGTACTATTAAAGGTAATCTTTTTGTAATCATTGGCCAACTGATGTGCTGCCAACACTTGACACTGTGACTACCTTGAGAGTACACACAAAATCTTAAATATAGCATAAAAATATTATAATAGACTATAAATTAGCATAAAAGTTGATATACTTAAATTACCACCACCTAATTATAGTCTAGTTAACGCATAGATAGATAGATAGATATGATGATGAGTCAAATATAGAAAATAATAGATCATCACCATGACCGAGTGAGAAAATTGAATTATAATTGAGATATTTACATTTGGTCTTTGTTACATAGCAGAAAAATATAGCATAAAAGTATATATACATAAATCACCACCACCTAATCATGGTCCAGTTATGGTATGTATAGATAGATAGTTGAACATAAGTCAAATAGAAAAACAATAAATCATCACCATGATCGAGTGAGCACATTGAATTATAAATAGAGGGATTTACTTTTGTTTTTTGTCCAGTCTTGCTTATGGTGAATATTGTTCTAATCATTAGCCAACTCATGTGGTGCCTCATAAAAACAAGCATATACCACTAACACTACAAGAAAAATGTCCTTTTACAACGGAAGATTTCGTGGTTGAAGGTCCATTTTTCGTGTTTGAAAATCCTTCTATGACGGATGCCCTTCGTGGTAGAAGCCCCATCTCAAATGAATCTACCATAGTTTTTTTCAACCGTGGCGGATCGCACCCTTCAGCCATGAAAATTTGTTCTGTCGTAGATCTATTCGCCTTCCCTGTTGAATGCTAACATCATGCAAACTACCATGTGGCAAACGCCGTTAATGGATAGTTAGCACAATTAACTGACAATGGAACCATGGTAGAAGCCAGGCCCAGCCAAGGCTTGATAATTATTAAGTGGGCTGACCCATTAAGAGAAAACAATAGTATCATGGCCCATTACTATTTCATCCTGCACTATTACAAATGGACCCACTAGTGCTGGCCCATAAACTTTCGGGCCCATTACTATTTCGATCTACACTATTTGAAATGGGCACATCTATAAGGCCCGTAAAATATTGGGCCCGTTACTATTCTGCCATGTATTGTTTGAAATGGGACCATTTGTAAGGTGTAACCTTTTTGGCATGTTACTGTATAGTTCTGTACGATTTGAAATGGGCCCATTTATGTAAGCCGTTGTGGCCCATACACATTCGGGCACATTATTGTTCAGTCCCATAAACGTCTGTCAACACCCGGATTTTTAATCCCAGATGCCTGTTATGCCATACATCGCAATCCCAGGATTACCATTTTTGCGAGATATAACAGATTGGATATCATAGTACATTATCCATTACAAACCATACATAAGGTCTTACAAGAAATAAAGTATGACATGATCTAGTCTTAATACAATCATAGAAGCGGAATAACATAATAATAACGGTAGCATGGGCGAGACTCCATCTTGATGGTCAGAGGAAATGCTGATGATGTGAGATGATCCTAGTTGTCGTAACATTCCTTCGGTCCATCCTCCTTATAGTCCTCTTCATAGTCTGGCCACGGGAATAGCCACGGACAAAGCCATGAGTACTCTTTAAGTACTCGCAAACTAATACTAACAAGTGACGTGGTTTTGAGTAGGAAATACTAAGATCTATGTTGTTTTGCAAAAAGCCAGATTTATCTTACCTGAGTTCAGAAGCAAAGAAAGCTAGTTGAAAGTTTTATAACACCTAAGTGGGAACTTGAGTTTTCATATCACAACCCTGTTGTGGTCAAGTCAAAGTCATGATTCATTTCACAAGTCATTTTTAAAACATCTAACGACGAAACTGTATGGCCACTCCAACTGTCCATAACCGCGGACGCGGCTATTCGAATAGTTTGACACTCTGCACATGTGGTACACTTTCACCACAATATTCGATACATCCGTCAAGAACAATCCTGAATTCACCATACACATTATGCGGATAATCAATCCTAACCTTTCAATTACACGCCCTAGTATAGGCACCTCTCCTGTGAGTTTGGCCTCCCAACCATGACCAACTGTCATCTTGGGAACTGCACAGGTGAACAATCTTCACAAGGTTGCCTCAGCTCAAACCTTGGACGCAAGGGAACCCATACTAAGGTATATAAACTTCCGGTAAAGCCCTACCCAACTTTGGGTATTGTGCTTGTACGATTAAATTGGAATGGTATCGCATCCAGACAACCATCAATTTTATAATGGGCTAAGGCTCATGCCTCAACATTTTCATCATCAAAATCATCTGGTGTTCAAGAACACATGTCAAAACATTTGAGTAGAATGACTCATCATTCTAAGGTTTTCATAATAATTTCACCAAGTATTCCCATCTAAAGTAATCAAGTTTTATGCTTAGCACTAGCAACTAAAAGTCAGGATAAAACTAATGAGGGGTGATAATCAAGTGTGACTTATCTAAGTTCAATCTCATGCATCAGGATGACATCAAGATTTATATAACTTAGGCCCAGTTTTATGCTCTTTATGCTACTTTTAATAATATTTCTAAAATCTACAATTCACTAAGTAAACACTAATAGAAAGCTTTGATAAACAAATAAAATACTAAGCTTGCAAGTAAAACTGGGATTTGGTATCATCAAGTGGTATAATCAAGGCATGCCTAATGCATTGCATAGATTATATAGTTTTCACAGTTGCAAGGGTTAGCTTGCATAGGTAACATGCAAGTGGTAGCTTGCTTAGATAGCTTGCCTTATGCAGTGCAGTGGTTAATGTTATCCTGTCTTTCTTCCTCGTAGTATCCTCCTTCCTCTTTGTATCCTTGGTCAGTACTAGTGTCTATAAATAAATATGAGGTACACAATCACCAAACAATACTTAACTAATTCTATTTATCACACCAAGGTTTTCACTAGATGATCTAGTATCATCACAAACATCACAAAGATTAAGGCAATAGTTTTATTTCTTTTATTTTAGAAAAGTAATTTCTACTCATTGAAAAACTACTTAATATTTCATATTCTCCAACTAAAACATGGGATCATGTTGACACATGTCATCACCACATATTTCAGTACTTGGGAATGTGATTTAAAGTGGTATCAAAATTTAATAAGGTTTAACCTTTTTATTTTAATTAATTCAAGTGACTAAAAATGCCTATGGGGCATTATTTTATTACTTATCCATTATTTTTGCAAGTAAACATAGATATTTTTATATATTCACAAAGGTCTTGTCAAATGTGATTTTTGAGAGTTGGAATCAACTCAAAAGCTTTTATGGTTGAATTTTGAAAAATGTTTGAATGCAGAAAAGCTTCTACCTTGTCATTTTTACTATAGGTGATTTAAAAATCCAAATGATTTGAATCCAACGGGCTTGTATTAAGAATTTCAGTACCTTTTTAGAAAAATTACTTTCATGCAATTTGGTTTAGTGAATCTCCTTGAAATGATTTTTGAATCAACAGGCAGTACTAGGTTTTGAACTAAATTGGAAAATTGAAATTCAACCCGTCTTGGTTGCGCGGGAGTGTAACTGGGCCGGCCCACTACGCAGAGCGCATGCGTGGGTGGGTTTAAGTGACTGTCCCCACCAGTCAGTGAGACAGGGGTGCGAAGTGGTACGGGGCAATCTGAACCATGCGATGAACATCTAATCTAACGGCTGGGGCTTGTCGTCTCCGTCGGGCAGCGCCGGCGAGACTGAACCCTAAGGCGGCCAGTGGGGGTTTGTGGGGGCTCACCGGGGCTCCGACGATGGTCGGAGATGGGGGTGAACGACGAAGTTGACGACGAATATCCTCCTGGTACCGGTGGCTCCTCCTGGACGGCCCCAATAGACGACTCTTCTTCTCCTCCTCCATGGAAGACTCCGGCGAAATTCCGGCGACCTGCTCCTCGCCTTTCTTCGGGGATGAGTGGGGGTGATCAGTGAGAGGTGGGGAGTGCGATGGTGTGCTGAAATCAAACGGGGAAGGCCTCTATTTATAGTGCCAAGAGGGGACCGAAGGGTGCGGGTGGAGCTCGTCGTGGTCGTCTGCATAGCGAGCTAGCGGCATGGCTAGGGGTAGGGGACGGTGCACTGTCTCCTGGCGAAGAACAACAGCTTGGTGGCCAGGCGTGGGGTGGTGCAATTTGGTCGGAACGCTGCGATGCTCTAGGCTGGTCCGATGGAGGTTTTAATGGCGCACAGGCTGTCCTGGTCATGCGGCGATGAACTTGCATGTCCTGGCGGTTCCTGGGGCGGTGGTGATCACGCACGCAAGCGGTGAGGACGGGGCGCGGTCTGTGCTCACGTGTCGCGCGCGGCACTCTGGCGCGCTCTCGGCATGCTTGTAGAGAAGCTAGGCGCGCTCGGTCAGAGTGGTCCAGGGGCTGCCACAGCTTGGGCACTGGAAAGGGGGTGGCGGTGGACGGTGGCTTGTGTCCCAGACAAGGTTGGCAAGGCTAGAGCTGCTCCTAGCTTGCTATCGACAATGGGGTGGCCATTTGGGCTTGGGCATGGTCACCATTGACGATAATGCCAAGCTTACAGTGAGCTAGGGCTTGATAAATTAACTAGATGATCTACTAAGAGTGTGTTGTGAGCTAGGAAGGGAACAAGTTAGGTACAAACACTGCTCACGATAGTGTTTGATGTTTTGTTTGATTTGTGTTGATAAGGTGTTTGATGAAATGGCCGAAAGATATTTGAATTTGAATTTTTTGATGAAAATTGGTGGGTGTACTAGTCACATACTAGGTATTCTCTAGTTGCTTGGAATGGTCAAGGTGAACTGGTTTGGTGGGGTTTTGAGAAATGGTGATCTTCACATATGATATAGATTCAATTTTGAATTGTAATTTGAATCAAGTTGCCAAATGTTTCTGTGAGTTTGCAAGGTGGGCTTGGGTTAACTTTTACTTGGTCTAGCAAGAGTTGAAAAGAAATGGAATTGTTTCTGTTTGAAATCATGGACTAGAAACACTCAAAGTGGTCTAGTGAGCAAGATTGGCAAAAATAACCATTAGTTCATTTTGTTTGTTTTTGAATTTCTCTTGATTTGTTTCTGCTTGGAAATGTTTTAGATGATGTTGTTTTCATCTTTAAATCATTCATTGCTATTCACAAAAATCACACAAGTCCATTCACACATTCATACAATCATCAGATACACACATGCATTCATATGCTTTTAATTAACAAAAGTTTTTGTTAACCCTAATTTTTGTGATTGGAATTGATAACCTTGATTAATATTTTTGGGATGTTACAACATCCCACGCATATTCTGGCCTATTACTGTTTTAGCCTGGTAGGTTTCTCGGTCTGTTACTATTTTGCCCCTGGTGGAATTCGGCCTATTACTATATTGGCCTGCTACGACCCTAGCCTTTTTCTGGACTGGCATGCTACTGTTCTGGCCCTCTACTCTTTTTGGCCCTTTACTATTTTTAGCCATTTAAGTTTTTAGCCCTTTTACTATTCTATTCCATTACTGTCTCGGGCTGTGACTATTTCTGGTATGGTACTGCCTACCACTATGTGTGGAAGGCGTCAACTAAATGCCTATGTAGCCTATGCGATTAATCTAGATATTATAAATGCAAACTACTTAAATTATTATATATTATAAACTCAAGGTAAAGAAAAATAGGCATTTCAGTTGAAAATCGAGTTGATAGCAGTCCTCAATTTGCTTTCTCCTTCAATCACCTGAATCTCCCTTTTGACTGACATTTACATTGGAAAACAACATTGAGACATGATCTTGTAGCCCCTTTTTGGTGGCGATAGCAATAATTGTATTCTAAAACTATGTAACAACAATTTAATAGATCAAACAAGGAAAACTACTCATTTAACTGATATGACAGGAGCGATGAACTGGAGTTTACTACTGGGTAATGGTTCAAATATATTGATCATCACGTCAAACAAACAGGACAATCAAACATTAAGAAAGTGTGTCTACCTTGAAATGAGAAATATAATAATGTGTGTGGTTTATAATTTCAGAAAATATAAACTAGCAAGTTCATATCAACAAATATATATATAAGAATAAACCAGACAATGGCATGCAGTTACTGTCATAGCTAAGAATGAACGAGACCAAAATTATAATGGCATCATGCGAGAACTTGTAGAGCAGGAATGCAAACCACAAATGAATAATACAGTAGAGGATAGTTATGTTGTTACTTAGGACAAACCAGAACCAGATACAAAATATAATGGCGTCGCTTGTGAACCTGTAGAACTGGATAGGAAAGCATTAGACAAGTGTGCCTACAATGAAATGAGCAAGCAAACAAAGTGTTTCTTAGAATTTCAGCAAATATAAACTAGCCAGGTTATTTCAACAAATATATATGGAAGTAGTTGTATATCCTGAAAATCAAGAGACGTTGATTTACTCATAATTTACGATGATCTACACAATGGCATGCAGTTACTATCGTACCTAAGAACGAACCAAATAGAAATTATAATGACATCATACTAGAACTTGTAGAGCGGGAATGTAAACCATGAATGAACTACATAGTAGAGGATAGTTATGTCGTTGCTTAGGATGAACCGGCACCAAATTAGAAATATAATGGCGCCTTTTGTGAACCCGTGTAAGAGGACAAGAAAGCATTAGATAAGTGCGCATAAAATGAAAATATCAAGAAATCAAAGTGTTTCTTAGAGTTTCAACAAATATAAACTAACCAGTTCGATTCAACAAATATATATGGAAGCAGTTGTTTATCCTGGAATGCAAGAGATGGTGGGTGACCCAAAATTTGCGGTGAGCTACAAAATGGGCATGCAATTACTTTCATAGATAGGAACCGAATAGAAATTATAATGGCATCATAAGAGAGAGAAAATGCAAACCAGAAATAAACTATATATAGAGGATAGGTGTGTTGCTGCTTAGGACAAACCATTATATATGATATATAATGGTATTGCTTGTGAACCTGTAGAATAGGACAAGTAAGCATTACACAATTGTGCCTAAAAATAAATTGAGCAATCAAACAGAGTGTTTCCTAGAATTTCAGCAAATATAAACTAGCTAGGTCATTTCAAAAAATATATATGGAAACAATAGTATATTCTGAAATGCAAGAGACGCTGGGTGACTCAGAATTTGCGGTGAGCTACACAATGGGCATGCAATTACTTTTGTAGGTAAGAATGAATGAGAAAAAAACTATAATGGCATCATGCGAGAACTTGCAGAGCAGGAATGCAAACCACGAATGAACTACACATTAGAGGATAGTTATGTCATTGCTTCGGATGAACCAACACCAGATTAGAAATATAATGGCATCTCTTGCAAACCTATAGAAGAGGACAAGAAAGCACTAGACAGGTGTTCCTAAAATTAAATGAGAAATCAATCAAAGTGGTTCTTAGAATTTCAGCAAATATAAACTTGCCTGGTAATTTCAACAAATATATATGGAAGCAGTCGTTTATCCTAGAATGCAAAAGATGTTGGGTGACCCAGAATTTGTGGTGACCTACACAATGGGAATACTGTTACTGTCGTAGCTAGGAACCACATAGAAATTATAAAGGCATCATAAGAGAACTTGTAGAGCAAGAATGCAAACTACAAATGAACTATATATATATTAGAGGATAGCTATATCGCTGCTTAGGAGGAACCATTAGATATGAAATATAATGGCATTGCTTGTGAACCTATAGAACAAGACAGGCAAGCATTACACAAGTGTGCCTATAAATGATTTGAGCAATCGAACAAAGTGTTCCTAAAATTTTAGCAAATATAAACTAGCTAGGTCATTTGAAGAAATATATATGGAAGCAGTAGTCTATCCAGGAATGCAAATGACGTTGGGTGACTCGGAATTTGCAATTAGCTACACAATGGGCATGCAGTTACTTTTGTAGCTAAGAATGAACTTGATAAAAAATTATAATGACATCATGCGAGAACTTGTAGAGCGGGAACGCAACAAGAATGAACTACATAGTAGAGGATAGTTAAGTCGTTGCTTAGGATGAACCAGCACTAGATTAGGAATATAATGTAATCTCTTGGGAACCTGTTGGAGAGGACAAGCAAGCATTAGACAAGTGTGCATACAATGAAATGAGTAATCAATCAAAGTGTTTCTTAGAACATTAGCAAATATAAACTCGTCAGGTCATTTCAACAAATATATATGGAGGAATGCGTTTATCCTGTAATGCAAGAGACGTTGGGTGTCCCAAAATTTGCGGTGAGTTACACAATGGGCACGCAGTTACTATCGTATCTAGGAACCGAATAGAAATTATAAAGGCATCATAAGTGAACTTGTAGAGAAAAATTGCAAAGTAAAAATAAACTATACATACAGTAGAGGATAGATATGTCTCTTCTTAGGATGAACCATGAGATATGAAATATGAAATATAATAGCATTGCTTGTGAACTTGTAGAATAGGACAAAAAAGCATTAGACAAGTGTGCCTACCATTGAATTGAGCAATTGGACAGAGTGTTTCCTAGAATTTTAGCAAATATAAACTAGCCATGCCATTTCAAGAAATATATATTGAAGCGGTAGTATATCCTGGAATGGAAGAGACGTTGGGTGACTCAGAATTTGCACTGAGCTACACAATGGACATGTAGTTACATTCGTAGCTAAGAATGAATGAGAAAAAAATTATAATGGCATCATCCAAGAAATTGCAGAGCAGGAAAACAAACCACGAATGAACTACACTGTAGACGATAGTTATGTCATTGCTTAGGATGAACCAGCACTAGATAAGAAAACAATGATGTCGCTATGCAAACCAACATGTTCAGTGTTCCTTTTGATGTCTACGGAAAGAAAAAACAAATAGTCAGCGTTGCATCTTTTAAAGATCCAGATAGCAACAACAAATTATAATCAAACTAGTACGATGAGTTTAAACAGGTACTACAGGATAGCAAAATGATGCAAGTGAGGAAATAATAGCAGAAACTTAGCTCAGTACAAACTAGATAGATTCAGTAACTGTGCAACAGGGAATCCACATTAATATTTTTTTACTAACTTCACGTTTTGCAAAAGAACGCAAGGGAGTAGCTAAGAACATGTGCATGAAAAAATAACAAACATGTGCATTACTTGAAATTTGTAGAGCAGCCAATGAAAACAAACATGTCCAATGACCTTGTATGTAGCACAAATAACAAGCATGCCCAATGACTTGTATGTACTAGCACGATTACAAAAATGAAGTTCACGGCCATAGGCTTTCACCTACTATATTGATGTGAAAACAAAAAGGGTTGGATATTAGTTTACCTCGGTCGGAGAGGCGTCTAAGCATCGTCGGCACCGTGCGGGTGACGTGAAGGTCACCGAGAGGGCTGTTGTTCCGGCTAAGTAGATCTTGGGCGGTCGAGGAAGAAGATCTTGGGCGGTTGGGAAAGCAGGTCTTGGGCGGTAGATGATTACTTGAGGTGGTGGACAAGAGCTTCATTCAGGCAGATAGGGTGTCGTGAATGGCAATGCCCGTGCAGCTGGTCTAGAGTGGTGGACATGGAACTCATTGAACTAGATCCCATCCGGTGGACATCGGTGAGGTGGCTCCGGTACGGTTGGGTAGCATTCGGCGTTGGGGAAGAAGAGATTGGGCGGTCGATCACGCCATCAGCATGGTGAACGAGACCGCAGCTCGCTATCGTGGCACAGAAGTCCATTCAACTAGATAGGGTAGGGTGGGTGTCAGTGAAGCGGCTCCGCGTGGTGCATGAGACCGCAACTCAAGCAGCTCAGTCCACCGTGGAATTTCCGCTAGCCGGTGCGCGCGGTGGTGGTGGAGGGGACAGAGGATCTTGGGATATTTGGGAGGGACAGAAGGAAAAACTACGCGAATAGGGACCATAGAGGTGAACATGAAACAAATTACGATCGTTCCCCCAAGCTATTGACTTTAGCATACCCATTTGTCGTCTCAAAGGATAGAATGGGAATTTTATAGTCAAAAGTTTTTGAAATAGAGGAGCAAAAAATGCTTCAAGGTCGATGTGTGATATTGCCGCTCGATTGAGATTTTGAATTTGGCTAGCGCCTATCTTCTAATTCTAAAATAATAGAAAAATGATACTCCCCGTGGGAGATTTTGGTTAAAAGTTTTTGAACCGGAGGGCGGGATGGTAGGTGGGTGATTTTGTCACTTGATTGAAAATTTGAATTTGGCTACCGTCCATCTAATAATAATATAAGAAGATTTTTCCTCAAAATGTTTGAAAGGGAGGGGCGTGAAATGCATCTAAATCGGTGGGGAATTTGCCGCTTTGTTACGATTTTGAATTTGTTGCTTTGAAAGGTAGTTTTTTGCGAATCAATGGAAAGACGTAGTTGTATACTAGTACTAGTATGCTAGCTGGTCAGAAAACAAAAGCCGATAATAACTTCAGTAGATCATCCATTACATTAATTACGTACAAGTGCACAATATTGGATATTCTACCTCCGATTAAATAGGGTTGCATGCCTGGTAAATTTTGCCACTCGACTGAGATTTTGATTTTGGCTAGTGTGCAAATAATATTAGGAGAGAATAAATGGTACTCCCTCTATTTAGGAATAGAAAAAATTTCCACATCAACTTATCATCAATAAAAACCATATTCACATAGAAAAAGTAATGTTGACTTCCCATTACAATTATTATTTGTTTGGGATGTAGGTTTCGACCCTGGATTAAGATTTTGAATTTGGCTATAGTCCTACTAAAAAAAATTATGAGCGAACCTCAGCACCCAACCCAGAAACTTCACAATACCCATTGCTCAAAGTACCCTTTTATTCCCGAATAGAGAGGTAGAAAATCGGATACCATGATATCTAATTGAAATATATTACCGCGGGGTAGGGGGATTTGCCGCCTGACTATGATTTTTAATGTGACTAAGACAAAAAAATGTATAAGGTCTTTTTTAGGGTCATACTCCATCTGTTCATGAATCCATTCAGACACAGAAGAAAATGTTGAGCTCAAATTAGAAAATGTAGTTCCATTTATCACATGATGCTTATGAATATGGTGTGCAATAGGTAAGGATTTTCAAAATATGATCAATGATCCAAGATAGTGGCACTTGTAACATAAGGTACTACAAGTATCATACGAGTACATATTTAGTGCATCTCCACATAACCAGTTTGATCACATCCACACATATATTACACAATAGTCCAACCTTTTAGCATATAAAGCACCAATATTAAGCAGGCTAGCAATTCGTGGATCACACATTAAAGAATCATACTACTTCCATATTGATGCATTCTGTTCACCAATTAGTACCTCTGCTCCACAATTGATACAAGGATTTTTAGCAAGCTAAAACAGTATGCTAAAAAGGGTTATATTTGGAAATAGAGCTAGTACAATATAAGGTGCCATACAAATTATAGACATGTCGCAATAAGGAAATGACCCAAGTTCATAACAAGTGCAGAATAATGCAGCAAGAAAGTACTTTCAGCATCAGGATCCATTTCACGACAAAAGGGCTGACCTGACACTACAAGAAATGCTTCCTTCTGCAACGACTGGACATGTCGGTCGTCGTAGAAGGCGCGTATTCCGCGACGAAAATCTTGGCTCGACCGTGGCTGATGCAAAACTTTTTTTCCCGGTTTCGCGCCCCTCTACTACGACAAAACCGCTAAAAATGTGGACAAAGATCAACGAGTGCGTGGGAGAAGTAAAATTTCCGCTACCTTGCGAGATGTTGACTCGACGAAGTATTTTTTATGTGTGGGTCCCAGATGTTAGTGACTCTAGCAGACCAAACTTTTCGGTCGCGCTCCCTGATTTGTACTCGATAACATTGTTCGATGCCTCTTACGTTTAGTCAGACTGCTGGGTCCCGCATGTCTGCCTCACCTTAGTGGAAACGTGTGTATGATGGAAATTCTCATTCCCTGATCCAATCTTGATAGCGTCGCTCGATGAATCTGCCATTTAATCAGGCTACTGGGTCCCACATGTCATCCTCACACTATAAGAAACATGTGCATGATGGATTATTTTCCTTGGCTCTTGCCTTCCTAATATGAACTCAATAACATTGCTCGATCGATCTTCCATTAATCATGATGCTGGGTACCACATGCCAGCCTCTCATTAGAAGAATCATGTGTACGATGGAATTTTTTCTTTCGCTCCTGCTACCCTATTTCAAACATGATTGCCCTGCCGTTTAATCACGCATCTGGGCCCACCTGTCATCCTATAATTAGAAGAAACGTGTGTATGATGGATTTTTTGCCCTCGGTCGAGCTACCCTATTCCAAACTTAATAGCGCTGACATATGCATAATCATGCAGCTCGGCCCCATGTGTCATACTCTCATTGGAAGAAACATGTGTATTATAGAATTTTTTCCCTCGGTCGCGCCTCCATGTTAACTTTATAGCGTTGCTCGCTGCATCTGCCATTTATTCAGGTTTGTGGTATCATATGTTAGCATCTCAGTAGAAGAATCATGTGTATATGATTGAATTTTTTCCTTCTCTAGCGCTACCCTGTTCCTAACTAGATAGCATTTCTCGATAAATCTGTCATTTGGTCATGTTGCTGGGTCCCATATGTCAGCATCTCATTAGAAGAAATGTGTGCATGTAGGACTTTTTTCTCGCTCGAGCCTCCGTGTTTCGAACTTTACAATGTTGCTCGATGCATCAGCCATTTCTACTGGATGGTGGGTCCCACATTTCTACCTCATATTAGAAGAATAGTGTTTATATGATGGAATTTTTTGTTCTCTAGCGCTACCCTATTCTGATCTAGATAGCGTTGCTCGACGAATCAGCCGTTTGGTCAGGCTCCTGGGTCCCACATATCAACATATTATTAGAAGAACGTGTGCATGTTTTACTTTTTCTCGCTCGCGCCTACCTTATTCGAAGTTGGAAACGTTTCTCGATGCAGCACCTATATAAGGTCTCTCTGGTGGGTCCCAAATGTCAGCCTATCTGTAAATGAAACGTGTTATGATGGACTTTTTTCGGCCGCCTCCGCTGTTATGAATTTGGTCCATAGCTGGGTCCTAGATGTCAGCAACCTCTGTGCAGGAAACTTGTCTACGCTAGGTCCCAGATGTCAGCCTCTATTTGAAAGAAACTTATGTATGTTGGACTTTTTTTCAGGTTGAGTCCGCCGTTATGACCTTGGCAACATTGCTGGATTTTTTAGGGGAAACATGTCTATGATGTAGCAGTAGTTTACGTGGGCCCCATATATCATCCTTATAGAGTACACAAAATATTAATCTATACCCCGATGCTAGGAACCACATGTCAACCTTCTATGTACAGGAAACGTGTATATGCTGGGTCCCACATGTCAGCCTTCTCTGTGTAGAAAACGTGTTTATGCTGGGTCCCACATGTCAGCCACTACTTGAATTAAACGTGTGTTTATATGTTGAACTACTTTTTCGGGTCGAGTCCGCCGTCCTAATCTTAGCAACATTGCTAGATGCAGCAGCAGTTTATTTGGGTCCCAAATGTCGGCCTGAGAGTACAAAAAGGAACACTATATTAACACAAATTGCCTAGGATTCGAACTCGAGACCTCACCACATGTCCACTGTGTGCCTTACCACTATGACAAGAACAACTAATAGTATAGAATCGGTAAGCTTTACTATTATAAAATCGTTAAGACTTTTTTGGCCATTTTTGTCTCCCATCAAATAATAAGGCGATGCTCCTGGTAGCTAAACTAAAAACTATATGCGCTGTAAAAAAATGTAGGTGCTGTAAAAACTAGGTAGAATTTTTTTAAAAAATACTGAGAGCAGTGGGGCAATGCCTAAAAGGACGAATTAAAAAGAGTTTGGCTATTCTACATGGGCTGCTCTACATGGGCTATACTCCATAGCCTATTCTCCATGGGCTCGTTTCTCAAATTTCCCTGAGTTGTGTTCAGCAGTCCCCTTACCCCTAAAAAGCTGAATTAAAATGTTCTAGGCTAAAGAGGGGCCGAATGAGATAGATTTATTCTCCTGGTATATAAAATTGCATTTTGAGATGCCTCGGCCGGATAGGAAAAAAAGACCTCAGAGAGGGAGGGAGGCAAAGAAATCTATAATTCTTTTTGGTAGATATTTATATAAACTCCATAGTACAAAATTAGATAGAAAAATTATTGACAGATTTGTAGTTCACATTCAGCAGCACTTGACCAATTCAACAACATTTCAAAGTGAGCGATTCAACAATATAGAAACTGAAATACAATAGCAGTACAGAGAGAACCAGTTCTTGTTTCAGCTCTTAAAACCTGGTCACCCGATCAGTTTGCGCTTTTCTCCAAACACACTCGACCATTGGAGCATGGAAAAATGACGATCAAGTCTTCTTTGAGTACCTTCTTATCACATCAAATGCTTGTGTGACCCCGGTATGCAACCCAAAATTCCCAAGTCTCATCTAGATTGTGACAAGGCCATGTTTCAAAACAAAATCAAGACTATTTACTGCCCTTAATTTAAACAAGTAACAGTATATCAGTATTAGTTCTACGAAATAATTTAGTAATAGCAAGGATAGAACAATTGAGAGATTCAGTAGCTTTCCTGCTTGAAATTCAATAGCAGTATAGAGAGGATCTGTTCTTGTTCTAGCTCAAAAAACCTTGGCGCATGATCAATTTGCCATGTTCATTGAACAAACTCGATCATTGGAGCAAGCAAAACTGATGATCAAGTCTGCTTCAGTGTGAATACATCCTCCTCACGACAATGCATGTGTGAATCCTATATTGTAACATCCCAAAAATACTAAACTTGGATCATCAAACTCTAATCATCAAAAGTAGGGTTAACAAAAACTTTTATAAATAAAAATATGAAAGCATGTATGTGTGTATGCCTCCCATTTTGAATTCTTTTGAATTTCCTTGTTTATGTGTTTCTTTGCTTGTAAAAGGATTCTTAGGTGAAATAAACATCATCTAAAAAATTCCCAAACTTTTCCCAAAGACAAATAAATCAAAACAAACAAAATGAGTGAATGGTCATTTTGACCAATTTAACTCCCATGCCTACTTTGGCTGTCTCAAACTTTCAGAACTTAACAGAAACTTTTTTGGATCTTTACACCCCTTGATAGTACTCATAAAGAAGTATCAAGGCCCACCTTGTGATAATCCAAGAAACTTTCAAATGCATAGTTTAAATGACAATTCAAAATTGAATCTTTATCATATGGGAAGATCCCACTTTTTGAAAAACTACTCAAACAAGCTCAACTTTCAAAACCCAAGCATCTGCAGACTCACCAGCACCAACCTAGCACACCCACCAAAAATCTTTTCAAAATTTAAAACTTGAATTCTTGCGGACATTTCATCAAACACCTTGCTGATTCAAATCAAATAAAATCCAAACACTATTTGGAGCAATGATTTGAGCCTAACTTGTTCCCTATCTGGTTGCAACTAGGCTTTAGTAGATCATCTAACTCATTTGTAAATGTCTAGCACCACTGTAAGATTGGCAATGCCATCAATGGTGAACAGCCGAAGCCACCCATGCCACCCTAGTGTAGACAGCAATCTAGGAGAAGAAACAAGCCTAGCCAACATGTCTGGGAGCAAGCCAACACCCCACCGCCACTCCACATCGTGCCCAGCTCGCCAGCAACCATGCCGAGCATGCGCCAGAGCGCCATCCTCGACCGAAGCCCACAGACCGCGTGCCGCCCTCGCCGCGTGCATACGAGATCACCACCGACCCAGGAGACCGCCAGACATCCCCGTTCGCCGCCCCATGCCCCGTAGCCACCGCTCGCCGTCGAAGACGCCGCCTTGGCCGCGCAGAGCATCACACATTCCAGACCATTTGCCACCGCCCCTACATGCGCATTAAAGCCGTAGAGCATCGTCAGGAGACCACCAAGCGATCGCCACCGTCGGCCATGCCTCTAGCAGCCCGTAGCCATGTCGCCACCGTTGCCAGCCCATCCCGTTCGGTCTCATTGTCGCGACTATAAATAGAGCCCACCCCAGCCGAATTGCGAACACCATCTCACTCCCCTCTCATCACTGATCGTTCCACCCTGTTCCCGAAGCAAGGCGAGCAGCGCTTCGCCGGAATTTCACCGGAGCCCGCCGCTGCTGGAGAAGAAGGGAGCCAGCGATTGGAGCCACCCCAGGAGAAGCCGCCAGTACCAGAAGTTTCACCGTCGTCGACTTCATCGTTCGCCCGCCTCGCCGACCCTCGCTTGAGCCCCGGTGAGCCCCCGACGATCCCCACCTGCCGCGTTAGGGTTCAGTATCGCCGGTGTTGCTCGACGTGGACGATGACCCTTAGCCGTTGGATTAGAACTAGATCGAACGCACCATATTGCCCCATACCGCTTTGCACCCCCTCGTCTCATTGACGCGTGGGGACAGCAACTTAACCAGCCCGTGAAAGCGCTGTGCTTAGGAGGCTGGCCCAGTATCGTTTCCCGCGCAGCCCAGTTGTTTGAATTTGGATTTTTCCATTTTCATTCAAACACACTTCGGCACCTAGTTTCAAAAATCAACCCAGCTCGATTCAGTGAACCAAATTGAATGAAACCAATTTTGTTAGAAATGTCTAGAAGTGCTGAATCCAAGCCCGTTGGATTTAAATCATTTGGATCTGTAGATCACCCTTGGTAAAAATAACAAGGCAGAAGCTTTTCTACATTCAAACATTTTTCAAATTTAAACCATAAAAGCTTTTGAGTTGATTCCAACTCTCAAAAATCACATTTAACCATACCTTTCAGAATATATAAAAATATATAGGTTTACTTACAGAAATAATGACCAAGTAATAAAAGAATGCCACATAAGCATTTCTAGTCACTTTATTTAATTAAAAATAAAAGGTTAAACCTTATTAAATTGTGACACCACTTTAAATCACATTCCCATGGACTAAAATATGTCGTGATGACATGTGTCCACATGATCCCATGTTTGGTTTGGAGAATATTCAAGCTTAAGTAATTTTTCAATGAGTAGAAATTACTTTTCTAAAAATAAAAGGAATTAAACCAAGATTGGGTCTTGTAATGTTAGTGATGATGCTAGATCATCTATAGGACCCTTGTGTGTGATGATTGCAAGTATTTAAGTATTGTTTGGTGATTGTGTACCTCGTATTTATTCATAGACGCTAGTACCGACCAAGGATACGAGGAAGAAGGAGGATACTACAAAGAAGAAGCCGAGGAGAACTTCAACCACTGCTCTACACAAGGCAAGCCAATACTTGTAAGCTATTAATTTAGCAAGCTTATACTGATACTGATGCAAGCCTATTACTACTAGTTGAATGTGCAAGCTAACACTTGCAAGATACTATACTTATGCAAGCCTTACTAATCAAGTTGACCTACGCAAGCCAATACTTGCTTGTCACCATGCCAACTATATGCCTTAAGCATAGATGATCCTACACACTTGATAAACCAATCCTAGTTTTTACTTACAAGCTTTATACTTTATTTTCTTTATCAAAGCTATTACTTAGAGTTTACTTAAGTAACTTGTAGATACTAGAAGGATATTTTTGAAGGTTGCATTAAGAGCATAAAATTTGGCCTAAGCTAGATAATCTTGATGTCATCCTAAGGCATGAGATTGAACTTAGTTAAACTCCACTAGTTTACCACCCCTCATTAGTACTTACCCCCACTTGTAGATGCTAGTGCTAAGCATAAAACTTGATCAAATTTAGATGGGAATACTTGGTGGAAAAATGGTTATGAAAACCTTGGAATGATGGATCATTCTATTGAAATGTTTTGGACATGTGTTTCCGAACACCAGATGATTTATGGTGATGAAAATGTTGAGGCATGAGCCTTAACCCTTTATAAAACTGATGGTTGTCTGGATGCGATACCATTCCAATTTTACCGTACAACCACAATACCCGAGAATTGGGTAGGGCTTGACTGGAAACTCATATACCTTAGTACTAGTTCCCTCACGGCCAAGGTCTGAGCTGAGGCTACCTTGTGAGGATTGTCCACCTGTGCAGTACCCAAGATGATAGTTGTTCATGGTTGGGAGGCCGAACTCACAGGAGAGGTGCTTATACTAGGGAGTGTAATTGAAAGGTTAGGATTGATTATCCGCATACTGAGTATGGTGAATTCAGGATTTGTTCCTGACGGATGTATCGAATGTTGTGGTGAAAGTGTACAATCTCTGCAGAGTGTCAAACTATTCGAATAGCCGCTTCCGCGGTTATGGACAGTTGGAGTGGCCATACTGTTTCCCCATCAGATGTTTTCAAAATGACTTGTGAAATGATTTGAGACTTTGACGTAACCACAACAGAGTTGTGGCATGAGATACAAGTTCCCACTTAGGTGTTATAAAACCTTAACTAGCATTCGTTGTTTCCAAACTTAGTAGAGGTAAATATGGATTTTTGCAAAATAACCCTAGAGCTTAGTGTCCCACTACAAAAACCCCTTTTACCTGTTAGTATTAGTTTGCGAGTACTCATGGCTTTGTCCCTGGCTATTTCCATGGCCAGACTATGAAGAGGAGTACCTGGAAGATGGACCCCAGGAAGGTTACGACAACTAGGATCATCTTCCATCGTCAGCATTGCCTGTGACCCCGGAGATGGAGCTTCGCCTATGCTACCGTTATTATTACGTATTCCGCTGCTTGTGTTGTATTAAGACTCGATCATGAGATCCTTATTTGTGTAAGACCTTATGTATGGTTTTAATGGATGATGTAATGTGATATCCAATTCTGTTATGTCTCGCAAAAATGGTAATCCTGGGATTGCGATGTATGGCATAACAGGCATCTGGGATTAAAATCCTGGTGTTGACATATATGCACCCTAAAATGCCCAACACGCATCTAGATAATTGTGACAATGCTAAGTTTCAAAAGAAAAGCAAGACAATCTGCTGCACTTGATCTAAACAAGTACTCTAATTGTATCACAATTAGTTGTCAAAATATTGTACTAGTAGTAACAACAGAACATTTGACAGATTCAGTAGTACAGAATAAGACCAAAAAAATATAGACAGATTGCCAGTTCATATTCAGCAGCACTTGGCAGATTCAGCAGCATCACAAGCTAACTGATTAGTAGTACATAGACAATAACCATAAGAATTGATATATTCAGCAAGGCTTGATTCAAAAGAAAAGCGGGACCATATTCTCCAATCGATAGGTCGATCTGAACAAGTACCAGTACATGGTTATTACTGCAAAATAGATTAGCAGAGGAAGAACTCCATATAAAATACTCATAACTACCTTAAACGAGGAACTACTATTCTTGCTACCATTTGAAAGATTCAGCAGTACATAATAAGAAATAAAAATATCGAATTATTCCAAGTTTCTAATATGCCGGACTTAACATGTTCATTAGCATTTCAAAGTGGCCAATTCAGCAATAAAGACACTAAAATTCAATAGCATTATAGAGATAATCAATTCTTGATTCAGTTTGCCCTTTTCTCCGAACACACTCCATCATTGGAGCATGCAAAACTAATGATCAAGAATTTTTTCTGTGCATACCTTGTTCTTACATCAATGCCTATGTGACCAACATATATGCAACCCAAAATGCTCAAGCCTCATCTAGATTTTGACAAGGCCATATTTCAAAAGAAAAGCAAGACCGGCCATCTCCTCCCCTTGATCTAAACATGTACCGGTACATCAGTACTAGTACTACAAAATATTTTAGTAATAAAACTGACAGTTGACAGATTCACTAGCATTTGAAATATTCGACGGTACGGAATAAAACAGAAAAATATCAACAGATTCCCATTATATAATCAGTGGCACTTGATAGATTCAACAACATTCTGAAGTGACCAATTTAGCAGTATAGATAATGACCAAAATAATTTACTGATTTAACACTACAGACATTAAAATTCGATAGATGTAGCAAGGCCACAATTCAAATGGAAAGAGAGACCATATTTTGTCCATGTTGTTCGAAAATAAGAGCAAGACCATCTACTGAGCTTGATCTAAACAAGTACTTGTACATCACTATTAGTTCTAAAAAATACTTTAGTAATAGCAACCGAACATTTGATAGATTCGCTGGCATTTGAAAGATTCAGCAGTACAAAATAAGAAAGAAAATATCGACAGATCCCCAGTTCATATTCAGGGGCACTTGACAGACTGATCAACATTTCAAAGTGACCAATTCAGTTTGTCCTTTTCTCGGAACACTCGATTGGAGCAAGAAAAACTAACGATCAAGTATGCTTTTGTGTGCATACCTCCTTCTCACATCAATGTCTGTGTGTGTGACCTCCATAGGCAACTAAAAATGCCCAAGCCTTGTCTAGATTATGAGTTTATGACAAGGCCAAGTTACAGAATAAAATCAAGACCATCTGCACTTGATCTAAATAAATACCAGTACATTAGTATTGGTTCTATAATACTTTAGTAATAGCAACGACAGAACAAAGGCAAAGCAGTACCCTCTCCTGCCCTTGATCTAAACAAGTCTTAGTATATACTACAAAATACTCCGAAATACAAGACCTAGTACTATACTAGTACTAATTTGTAGCCAAAATAATTCAATAGGTCCGATACCAACTGAACTATCCTATTACATAGTATTACGAGTACTTACGGTAGCTAGGTTCCAATCCCGAGCATTGGCGAAGCTCGGCATGAACCATAATGAAGTCTCTAGAGATTTCCATACAATGTTGGTTGAGAAACCAATAGCTGCTTTTTCAGTATTTAGACTGAAGCAGCATATTCAGGAAATAGCGTATATCCAAGTCCCATTGCATGGTGGGGGGTGTAGACCCAATTGCTTCTTGTCAGATATCCTGGGGCAACATCTGCACCGCCTACTGCAATGTTAATCGGATAGTTCAATCCAAGGAAAAGGGAATTTGCTCCCAGGTTAGCGATCGGTATCCATGGCTTAGGTGGAAACAAGTAAGCATTGTCCTCTGAGTACACCTTCCATCCAAACCCAGTAGCATAGGTGCCAAAAGTGCGACCACAGCGATCAACACTATGATCAGCAACAGGAGTGCCATGGCCATAATAAGTACCACCATAGAACTCCTCATCATTTATGCCCTCAATATGGGTAAGAAGGCGAGATTCGTCTACAGATATTGCTAAGAACTATAAACTAGGTTCTTACTCCTCATCATCTATGTCATCAAGGTTGCCCTCCCCAAGATACGTGCAAGGTGGTGCCGGGAGCAGAATAGGACCTTGAAAAATAAATGGCGCCAAGTAAGCCAAAACTAGTTTACATCCATAAAGACTGAAACTAGTGATTACAACAGGTGTGGATCAAACTTACTAAAATACAGATGATTCCAGACATAAACACTGCCACTATCAGTGGATGCAGACACCACACCCTTGTGGATAACTACATCGCTGTATTTTAAAAAGTACTAGAACTGGTTCTCAAGAACTGTCCATGTATTGTAACACCGCGGTTCTGAAAAGACCATGGCTTCTATGTGACATGCCAATCCCTGGATCGGTTCATTGGCCCACAATAGAATAAGATGAATAACATAGCAAAATATCCGTGTAACATAAATAACGAAGATCCAGAGTACCATTATTACAATAAAAGCTTAGCTCAAGGCTAGCTCAAATTATTCAGGTAGCAACATAAATAAAGCAAATCCTCCATTCTTCAAATTGCCCACAAGTGAACAAGTGCCGAGTGGAGTACCGTGGCCTATATCGATTACTCAGAATCGGAATATCCTGCAACATGAAACGTAGCAGCCCCGAAGGGTCAATACATGGAATGTATGGCAAGTAGAGCTAGTAAAGGAGACAATAGTGCTAACATCTACATGCATATTTGGCAAGTGGAGCTGTGGCTAGCTTGCATTTGCAAATACCTTTTTGTCCTACTTTCATAAACAGTTTTTGATTTTCTTTGAAAAGATCCCAATTAAGTTAACCCAACAACATTAAAGCAATTATGAAATTAGAATGAGCGAGAAACATGTCATGGAATCAATATCAAGCAACTCAGTTGTCCATAACCGGGGACGCGGCTAATCGATTAGATTATACACCCTGCAGGGGTTAGTACACGTTTCCCATGTGACTTGGCCAGCCCAGCTCGTACCATCACTCTCATTTTGGGTGATGATAGGGAGAAGTCCAAGAAGAGACTGTTCGGGAAGTAGCTCCCCAATCCCGACACGCATCGGTCCAACCTACCAAAATTCTACATCTCTGGATACGCGGGTTCGAGTTACCACAACCTACTAAGGCCAACCAACCGCCCATTCTATTATTGGCACATGGTTGTACACGTAAGCTACAGAATAAAGAAGCCAATTATTTTCTCTTGATACCTGGGTGCCTTTCCGCAATGAAACCACCAAAAATTATCAATCCCATCACACCCAGGAGATTCATTGATTAAGTTGTTTTAGTTTTCGCAAACCAGCACATTTAGAAACAATTTTTAGCGACGTAGCCCAGCCCTCGTTTATCATTGCATGGCTAAGCACATCTACCAACGGTGGTTCATCTACAAGGAAATCCCTACCACATAATAGGACATAGCATAGCGATAGTATCATCCTACACATGCATCTACAAAATACACGACAATGCATTGAAAATAATAGGACAATATAATGAACAAAGTAGCATCTACTTGCCTTGGTTGTAGCGGTCGGAAGAACAATCCACACACGAGCAAGCGTTGCACTCGCCATAATCTACACGATACAATTGCAATCATAAACAAACCATCCACAAACATATGCAACAAAGATGATGCATGAATGCATGCATGACAAGTGGATTGATGCTACAGCAGCACCACATAATCCTATTCAGTAAAGCTACTGATTGCATGCATGGAAAAATAATTTTAGCGCAAGGAAAACTATTATGCAATTTATAATGATCAAAACTAGTGCTAGAACTCAAATAATTCACTACTGAAAACATACTGTTTGTAAAAACTTGGGAAAATTCTACTGTATAGGCATTGCTATTTAGGAATAGTACCAATTGGAATTACACAAAAAGGAATTATAAAACTACCCGAGTAATTAAAATACTGCAGAAAGCCACTAAATATTATCTGCAAAAGTTTTTACTGTAAGCCTATATTTTTAATTCACTTTGAGATTCCCCTTGTTCTACTAAATCCAGGGACATATTATATGCAAATTTTGGAGTTACAGATCTTTTTCTACGAATTAATTACTCCAAAAAGGTCATTAACTCTTTTAATTTATCTGGACAAAATCTTGCGGCAAAAGTGTAAAACAATGGTACAGCAAGATTCTACACGACTTACTGAATCTACACATATTTTATTTGCAATTTTTGGCCCAGTAGATTAATTTCTATGCAATTTACAATTTTAAACAAGTTTCTGCCAATTAAATCTATTTAAGAAATCGCCCAGTCAAATATTGACTTTGACCGGCTGAGGTGGCGCTGACGTGGCGGTGGACTGGCTGTTGACCAGTCAACCGCCCAGGCTGACTAGTCCACGCCCAATCTGGGCCGTTGGATCGAAGATCGACGGCAGGGGGAGGTGGCGGCGACGGCGAGCTCACGTGAGCGACGGTGGCGGCGGCGAGGTCCTCCGGCGGCGGCGGGCGGTCGGCGCGACGTGGGGTCAGCGGGGTCGGGTGTCGGTGCGGAGAGGAAGCGGCGGGCGCGCGCGGTCGCCGGCGGCGGCCTCGGGCTCGGGCGGCGCGGGTCAAGGGCGGCGGCTCGGGAGAAGAAGGCGGCGGGTCGCGGTGGTGGCGAGGTCTGGTCGCGGGCGAGGCGAGGGCGGCGCGCTCACCTGAGCTAATGGCGGCGGCAGCGGGCTCGAACTCCGACGAGAAATCGCCGAAGATTTAGGGCGTCTCGGTTGCAATTAGATGGGGTGTTTGGAAGAGGGGCTCGAGGAGATCGTTATAGGCAAGAAAAATCGTTGAAATCGGTTCAGAAACGACACGGAAATTCCGCGAGAATCGTGCTAGTAGTTGGAGCTCGAGACGAACTCGGCTGACAGGCGGGCCCCGCGTGGAGGTGACTGGAGGCAGCCGACGGGCGGCTCCGCTCGTCAGCTGGCGGCGGCAGCTACTACGCGCCAAGGCTGGCTTTGGCTGCTGCTGGGCTGCATGCCGCAGCCTGTGAGGTCAAGGCCCTTTTTTTTGTTCTTTTTATTTTTCTAATTTCTGTTTAGTAATACCTCCGTAACTTTCTCATACGAACTCCGAATTGGGTAAAACTTGTTCCTAAATTTTTCTAAAATCTAGGAGATCAATCTAGGGTCAAGTGGTATTTGATTCCACTAGTCTACAAGGGTGGAAAGCACAAGTCCTAGTAAACCCTCCCGTAGGAGCATTGTAGTAAAATAAAATAGGGTTTTGAAAATAGCGTTTTGCCGAATCATTTCAATCGAAGGTTTTGCATGGAAGAACATGATGCAATGATATGAATGATATGCAGAACCAAATATAAAATTTGGGATGTGACAAGACTAACCCCCTTAAGATGAATCTCGTCCCCGAGATTCAGCGTGGCTAGCAAATAGGTGCGGGTAGTCCTCTCGGATGTCATCCTCACGCTCCCAAGTGGCTTCCTATTTGGTGTGGTGGCTACACTACACCTTGCAAAACCTGATTGTCTTGGTACGGGTAATCCTCTTCGCTGTCTCCAGAATCTTGACCGGCTTCTCCTCATAGGTCAAGTCATTCTCAAGCTGAACCTCCTCTAGTGGCATAGTGTCTCTCAATGGTGTATCCACCATATCCGGATGGCACTTCTTCAGCTGGGATACGTGGAACACATTATGAATAGCGGACAGAGCCTCTAGCAACTCCAACTGATAAGCAACTTCTCCTTTGCGTGCTAAGACCCTATATGGTCCAATAAACCGAAGTTCCAGCTTACCCTTAATTCCAAATCTCTTGATTCCACGAAGTGGCGACACTCTGAGGCATGCTCTATCACCTATCTCATACACCACTTCCTTGCGCTTGGCGTCAGCGTAGCTCTTCTGCCTTGATTGTGCTACCTTCAGCCTGTCCCTAATCAAGGCGACCTTCTCCTCAGCGTCCTTGATAAAATCAGGTCCATACAACTGACGTTCTCCTACCCCATCCCATAGCAATCGTGTTCGGCACCGTTTCCCATACAGTACATCAAACGGTGACGTCTTGATGCTGGTTTGATAGCTGTTGTTGTAGGAAAACTCAGCATACGGCAAATTCTCATCCCAGTTAGGACCATGAGCCAAAGCACAAGCTCTCAGCATGTCTTCCAGAATTTGATTCACACTCTCAGTCTGTCCATCAGTCTGTGGGGTGAAACGCTGTGCTAAACTCCAATATAGTCCCAAGCGACTCGTGCAGCTGACGCCAGAAGTGTGAGGTAAATTGGGTGCCTCTATCTGATACGATGCTCTTGGGAACTCCATGTAGGCACACAAATTTGTCCATGTAGATCTTGGCCAACTTTGCACTCGTGTAGGTCGTCTTCACCGGTATAAAGTGGGCTACCTTGGTCAAATGGTCGACCACTACCCAAATGGGGTCATATCCTGACCTGGTCCTGGGCAATCCTGTGATAAAATCCATTCCCACTCTATCCCACTTCCAATCTGGCACGGGCAATGGCTGTAGCAGTCCTGCTGGCTTCTGGTGTTCCGCCTTCACTCGGCTACACACATCATATAGGGCAATATGCTTGGCGATGTCTCCCTTCATGTTGTTCCACCAAAATCTGCTCTTCAAATCCATATACATCTTTGTGTTGCCTGGATGTATGGAGTATGGCGAGTTATGAGCCTCCTGCAGAATCAACTCCCTTATCTCCGGGTCACCGGGCACACAAAAACGATCTCCATACCACAAGGTACCATGCTCATCCTCACGAATATCCTTTTCCCGATTTTCCTTCATCTTTTCCTTTATCTCTTCTATTTCCTTGTCTCCTACCTGAGCCTTCCTGATCCTGTCCTGTAGCGTCGGTTGGACTTCCATTGTTGCCAAGTATCCTTCAGACACTACTTCCAGTCTAAGGTCCTTGAACTGCTTGCATAGATCCTCCGGCAATTCCCCAATTGTCAGTCCATTGGCGTAAACCTTCCGGCTCAGAGCGTCTGCTACTACGTTGGCCTTTCCTGGGTGGTATTGCAGATTCATATCATAGTCCTTGATAAGTTTTAACCATCTTCTTTGCCTCATATTCAGTTCCTTCTGTGTAAATATGTACTTCAGGCTCTTGTGGTCGGTGTACACATCAAGTAGTGCCTCCATACCTTGAGCGCATGAACAACTGACGCTAACTCCAGGTCGTGTGTGGGGTAATTCCGCTCATGGTGTTTAAGTTGTCGCGAGGCATATGACACGACTCTCCCATATTGCATCAGCACACTGCCAAGTCCTTGTCGAGAAGCATCACAGTACACTTGGGAATCCTTCCGAAGGTCTGGTAAACACAGAACAGGCGTGGTCACTAGTCGACGCTTCAGTTCCTGAAAGCTGGCTTCACATGCATCCGTCCATTCAAACTTCCTCTCCTTCTTCAGAAGTTCTGTCATTGGCTTAGCAATCTTGGAGAAGTTTTCAATGAACCTCCTGTAATATCCAGCAAGTCCCAAAAAGCTTCGTATCTCTCCCGCATTCTTGGGTGCCTCCCACTCAGTTACTGCAGTCACTTTGCTTGGATCAACAGCGACTCCTTCTCCTGACACCACGTGTCCAAGAAATCCAACAGTGTTAAGCCAGAATTCACACTTGCTGAATTTGGCATACAACTTGTGTTCCCTCAGCTTCTCCATAATCAGTCGCAGATGTTTCTAATGCTCAGCATCATCCTTGGAATATATCAGTATGTCATCAATAAACACCACCACAAACTTGTCCAAGTACTCCATGAATACCTTGTTCATCATGGTCATAAAATATGCCGGGGCATTCGTTAGTCCAAAAGACATAACTGTATACTCATATAAGCCATACCTAGTGGTGAAAGCGGTTTTTGATTTGTCCTCCTCCCGGATCTTCAATTGGAAGTAGCCCGATCGCAGATCAATCTTGCTAAACACCTTTGCTCCTTCCAGTTCATCAAACAAATCATTTATGTTCGGTAGAGGGTATTTGTTCTTGATGGTCACCTCATTCAGCGAGCGATAGTCCACCACTAATCTCTTGCTGCTGTCTTTCTTCTCCACAAACAGAACAGGTGCACCACATGACGATGAACTAGGCTGAATGAATCCCTTGTCCAACTGCTCTTTCAGCTGCTTCTTCAATTCCTTCAGCTCGTCCACATCCATCTTATATGGTCTCTTTGCTATAAGTCCTGTTCCCGGCATCAGGTCGATGAGAAACTCCACTTCCCTGTTAGGTGGCATTCCTGGCAGCTCTTCCGGAAACACATCGGAGTAATCGCTAATCACAGGCACAGTATCCATGCTAACCCCCTTAAGAGAATTCAGCTTACACCTTCCTGGTCGCACTGCCGACTTGAACCTAATTCTCTTACCATCCGGGGTTTTGAGTGAAACAGCTCGCTGTGCACAATCTATGTGTCCCCCATGCATAGACATCTAATCCATACCCAGAATAACATCTAACCCTTGTGATTCCAACACTACCAGATGTGCAATGAAGTTGTGTGTTCCAATCCTCACAGTTAAGCCGCGGCATCCCGCGCTAGCTCTCATATCTCCTCCAGGTGAGCTTACTCTAATAGACTCTTTCATAGACTCAGTAGGTAGCTTATACTTATCGACAAATGCCCTTGATATGAATGAATGCGATGCACCAGTATCGAAAAGTATAAGTGCAGGGTGAGTGTTGATTGGGAACTTACCAATCACAAGGTCAGGCTCATCTGGGATCTCCTCCACATTCATGTGGTTCACCGTGGCCTTCTGGTTGTTGGTTGGCTTCAGTCCCTTCCTCTCCGGACAGTTGACAGCATAATGTCCCTTCTGACCACACTTGAAGCATGTCACCTCACTCAGATCCTTCTTCACAAAGCTGCGATCACGGTTGCGGTCATGTCCACCGTGTCCTCCAGAGTGGTGAGAGTGTCCTCCGTTGTGGCTATGGTGGCTGCTCTTGTGGTTGTCATGGCGATGTCCATCGCCTCCATGGTGGTGGCGGTCATGGCTCCCATGGTCACTCCCTCCATGCTTGAAGTATCCATCATATGAAGTGCGAGACTTGTGATGTGAACCAGAGTGGTGATTGTTGCTCTTCCTCTTGCGGCTTTCCACCTGCTTGTGCTTCCCTTCCAAGATCCTGGCCTTGTCCATAAGCTCCTGGAAAGTGGGGAAATAAACCACCAGTAGCTGCACTGAAAGCTCATCACCGAGGCCATCCAGGAATCTCTCCCTCCTTTTTGCATTAGTGTCAACATCCTCAGGTACATAACTGGACAGGCTGTTGAACTCCTCAATGTACTCAGCCACGATGCGGTTGGTTTGGCGCAAGTTGCGGAACTCCTTCCTCTTCAGGCTCAGAACTCCTGAAGACACGTGGTTGGTCCTAAAACCTTCCTCAAACATTGCCCAAGTCACAGTTTCCAGCGGGTGGGTGATCTGAAAAGTGTCCCACCAAGAAGCGGCTAGTCCCTCCAGTAGGTGAGCGGCAAACCTCACCTTCTCAGCATCAGTGCATCCAACAGTTACCAGATCCTTGTTGACTGAACGTAACCAGTCGAGAGAAACCATTGGTTCCGTTGCAGTAGAGAACTTAGCTGGCCTTAACCTCAGAAACCTGGTGAGAGCATCTCCCTGAGGCTGGTTGTTCCCATTGTTGTTGTTGTTGTTGTTCTGAGCTTCCATGAACTGGGTCATAACTTGGGTCAGCTGTGCCTGAGCTGCCATGAGCTGCTCCAACTCAGTGGGTTGACGGCGGGGAGGCATCTGCGGTTCAGCACAGGTAAGCTTAGAAAGAATCAACTATGATAATAGGTTTCTACCCATGCATTATGATCAAACAACAACAAACAATAGCAGAAAATCTCAAGCAAGCAACACATCAACAAACAAGTGATCCAACAACATCCCAGGGGTTATCCTAGCAGTATATACCTGCTGAAATAGTTTTACAAGAGTTGGCAATGGTTATCTAAACAGTTGATCAACAAAGCATTAAAACAGCAACCTGCCAGAACAGTCCAGCAGTGTTCACGAATTTTTCTACCTGACTTAAACTCGTCAGGAAATTATGCTGATTTTTTCACATACAGTACAGAGAGTTTCGCACCAGCCCTATTTTTTCAGATTTTTCCCAGATACCAGTAAAATATGAAAAGTCATACAGTACTGCTGTATCAGCAGAAAACTGCAGCGAAAATAACACAGATAGTAACCAATATTGCCATAACTCTTTCATAAAATTCGCACAAATAATTTCTGGGATATTGGAGTACACAAATAAGCAACTAAACACTCTTAAACTAACAGTAATTAAGTTTTACATCGATCAAAACTAATCCTAACGAATTTACCTAACGAGTACTAATTGGTGGACTTCCATCTACTTATTGAAGAGGTTGCGGTAGGTCCTTGCACTCATGCGTGGGCGCTTCTGTCCACGGTTCAACCATGGCGGAGGAGTGTACACCTCTCCTGAGTCATCACTTGAAATCTCAAACTCCACCTCTTCTGGATCCTCCTCTTCTTCTTCACTCTCTGCAATGCCAGCTTCATCTCCTCCACCATCATCGTCTCCATCATCATCATCCTCGTCCTCATCATCATCATCGTTCCCACTGTCATCATCATCAACATTGTTGCCACCATCTCCATTGTCATCATCAGAGGGTGGATTCAACTGTGCTTGGAGAGCGGCAATCTGGGCTGCCATAGCTTCAATAGTTTGATCCCTTTCCTGGACGGTCCCTTGGAGCTGTTGTATGTTCTGGGTGTTTTCCTGCATAGTTCCATGAAGATGAGCTATGGTTGCATCTCTGCCTATCAGGGCATTCTCCAGCACTCCCACAGCTTCATGCAAGGTGTCAATCTCCTGTCCTTGGACCACCATACCATTGCTGGCAAAATCTGCAATCTCCTTTATCATCATCACTTTCTCATCTAGAGCTCCATTCTCCCTTTCCATGTCCTCTATATGCCTCCGACGGGGCGGCATGTTGTTCCTGTCACCCGGGGTAACCATAATGTGCCCATCTTCATCACGCCTCCCATAGTCATGGTAGGGTGAGTCTGCTGGTAGTAGGTGTCGGACATGATGGCACTGGCGAGACAGGGCTTCATGCATGGCCAAGTTGATTCCAAGCCCCTAGTTGCAGTATGTCTTGGTGTAGATCAGATGCACAGGGTTTGGCAAGGCGGCATCTCTGAATATGAAGGTGGTGATCTCCCATGCATCCTCACCATATCCATAGGTGTACAACCTTCTTCCCTTGAACATGGGCAGTGGCAATCCCAATGACTACGAGAGCTGTGCTAACTATCTTCCAAAGGGCCTTGGTGACTCCATGGTTGCATACTCAATCCTGACTTCTCCCATCTATCAATTAAAAGAGGAAAGTGTGAGAATAGCATATGGTAAGAATTTTACGAGAGTGAAAGGCATAGGATGAAAGACGGAGTTAATATAAGCTTTAGTAATCCTATGGCTTCCTAATCCAACCTAGGTCACGATCCTACAGTCGACACACGGGCTCTGATACCATCTTGTAACACCGCGGTTCTGAAAAGACCGTGGCTTCTATGTGACATGCCAATCCCTGGATCGGTTCATTGGCCCACAATAGAATAAGATGAATAACATAGAAAAATATCCGTGTAACATAAATAACGAAGATCTAGAGTACCATTATTACAATAAAAGCTTAGCTCAAGGCTAGCTCAAATTATTCAGGTAGCAACATAAATAAAGCAAATCCTCCATTCTTCAAATTGCCCACAAGTGAACAAGTGCCGAGTGGAGTACCGTGGCCTATATCGATTACTCAGAATCGGAATATCCTGCAACATGAAACATAGCAGCCCCGAAGGGTCAATACATGGAATGTATGGCAAGTAGAGCTAGTAAAGGAGACAATAGTGCTAACATCTACATGCATATTTGGCAAGTGGAGCTGTGGCTAGCTTGCATTTGCAAATACCTTTTTGTCCTACTTTCATAAACAGTTTTTGATTTTCTTTCAGAAGATCCCAATTAAGTTAACCCAACAACATTAAAGCAATTATGAAATTAAAATGAGCGAGAAACATGTCATGGAATCAATATCAAGCAACTCAGTTGTCCATAACCGGGGACGCGGCTAATCGATTAGATTATACACCCTGCAGGGGTTAGTACACTTTTCCCATGTGACTTGGCCAGCCCAGCTCGTACCATCACTCTCATTTTGGGTGATGATAGGGAGAAGTCCAAGAAGAGACTGTTTGGGAAGTAGCTCCCCAATCCCGACGCGCACCAGTCCAACCTACCAAAATTCTACATCTCTGGATACGCGGGTTCGAGTTACCACAACCTACTAACTCCAACCAACCGCCCATTCCATTATTGGCACATGGTTGTACACGTAAGCTACAGAATAAAGAAGCCAATCATTTTCTCTTGATACCTGGGTGCCTTTCCTCAATGAAACCACCAAAAATTATCAATCCCATCACACCCAGGAGATTCATTGATTAAGTTGTTTTAGTTTTCGCAAACCAGCACATTTAGAAACAACTTTCAGCAATGTAACCCAGCCCTCGTTCATCATATCATGGCTAAGCACATCTACCAAAGGTGGTTCATCTACAAGAAAAGCCCTACCACATAATAGGACATAGCATAGCGATAGTATCATCCTACACATGCATCTACAAAATACACGACAATGCATTGAAAATAGTAGGACAATATCATGAACAAAGTAGCATCTACTTGCCTTGGTTGTAGCGGTCGAAAGAACAATCCACACACGAGCAAGTGTTGCACTCGTCACAATCTACACGATACAATTGCAATCATAGACAAACCATCCACAAACATATGCAACAAAGATGATGCATGAATGCATGCATGACAAGTGGATTGATGCTACAGCAGCACCACATAATCCTATTCAGTAAAGCTACTGATTGCATGCATGGAAAAAGAATTTTAGCGCAAGGAAAACTATTATGCAATTTATAATGATCAAAACTAGAGCTAAAACTCAAATAATTCACTACTGAAAACATACTGTTTGTAAAAACTTGGGAAAATTCTACTGTATAGGCATTGCTATTTAGGAACAGTACCAATTGGAATTACTAAAAAGGAATTATAAAACACCCTGAGTAATTAAAATACTGTAGAAAGCCACTAAATAGTTTCTGCAAAAGTTTTTACTGTAAGCCTATCTTTTTAGTTCACTTTGAGATTCCCCTTGTTCTACTGAATCTAGGGACATATTATATGCAAATTTTGGAGTTACAGATCTTTTTCTACGAATTAATTACTCCAAAAAGGACATTAACTCTTTTAATTAATCTGGACAAAATCTTGCTGCAAAAGTGTAAAACAATGGTACAGAAAGATTCTATACGACTTACTGAATCTACACATATTTTATTTGCAATTTTTAGCCCAGTAGATTAATTTTTACGCAATTTACAAGTTTAAACAAGTTTCTGCCAATTAAATCTATTTAAGAAATCGCCTAGTCAAATCTTGACTTTAACCGGCTGAGGTGGCGCTGACGTGGCGGTGGACTGGCTGTTGACCAGTCAACCGCCCAGGCTGACTAGTCCACACCCAATCTGGGCCGTTGGATCGAAGATCGACGGCAGGGGGAGGTGGCGGCGACGGCGAGCTCACCTGAGCGACGGCGGCGAGGTCCTCCGGTGGCGGCGGGCGGGCGGCGCTGCGTCGGGTCGGCGGGGTCGGGTGTCGGCGCGGAGAGGAGGCGAACGCGTGCGGTGGCGGTGGCCTCGGGCTCGGTCGTCGGTGGCGCGGCCTGCTGAGGAAGAAAGCGGCGGGTCAGGCGGGTGGTGGCGAGCAGGTCGTGGGCAGGCGAGGCGGAGAGGCGAGGGCGGGCGCAGGCGGCGAGGCGAGGGCGCCACCTGAACTAATGGCGGCGAAGTCTAACTCGAGAAATCGGAGAGATTTAGGGCGTCTCGGTTGCAATTAGATGGGGGGTTTGGAAGAGGGGCTCGAGGAAATCGTTATAGGCAAGAAAAATCGTTGAAATCGGTTCGGACACGACACGGAAATCGGCTAGCGCGGCTGGGGCGACTAGGCCGGCGCGGCCCAGCAGGCTGCGTCCCTTTTTTTTGTTCTTTTTATTTTTCTAATTTCTGTTTAGTAATACCTCCGTAACTTTCTCATACGAACTCCGAATTGGGTGAAACTTGTTCCTAAATTTTTCTAAAATCTAGGAGATCAATCTAGGGTCAAGTGGTATTTTATTCCACTAGTCTACAACGGTGGAAAGCACAAGTCCTAGTAAACCCTCCCGTAGGAGCATTGTAGTAAAATAAAATAGGGTTTTGGAAATAGCGTTTTGCCGAATCATTTCAATCGAAGGTTTTGCATGGAAGATCATGATGCAATGATATGAATGATATGCAGAACCAAATCTAAAATTTGGGATGTGACATGTATACTCATCGCCATCAAGGGTATCAATTGAGTAGTCGAAGATAGCGACAAGAGAGAAATTTAAATAATCCACAACAGTTGTGAGAGCTCGGCAAATAGCAATCTTATGGAGGATAATGGTGCGATCATTATGCATGAATATAAACGGATCGTTGGTGGGTACAAACTCATGGAGTGGTGGGAGAGGAATGTGTTAATCAGTATACACATTGACAAGATCCCACATAAACTCGCACCCAGTAGTGGCGATCCAATCTCCATTAGCACCTACCCACTGTTTACCCATACAATTCGAGAACAGAGCATCGGAGGAGAACCTGTCCAGCGGCGTCAGCTTGCATGTCATGCCATTGCCCTCGAATTACTCATTGCATTCCCATGGTTTCTTAGTACACATGGGAGGCCAAATGACTGAGTAGTATGTAAAGTTGCACTATATTTTGGCGAGTCAATAAGATGTTTGGACGAATCGGCGAGGCTTGCGGCGGTGATGACGTCGCATCTCATTATGAGTTCTTGAAGCGGGCCTTTGGTAAAAACCTCCTAGAACATCTCAGAATCATCATTGTCCTTTCTCGGTCAATTCATCGCAAGGGAGCTGCTGGAAGTTGGGATGATGGCTTGATTAGGTTTTCTGGAAAAGAGGGAAGATCTATGGTGGCAGGCCGGAAAGGAAGAGAACAAACACTCTCATACTGTACGGTGGACAGGATCGGAAAGCGGCATGGTGGAGGAGCGAAACGGTGGTGATTGGCATAGAGGTAGGGGAATGGGGAACTAGGGATAGAGAGTAGTATAGGGGAGGTTGAATAAAATGATTAAAATGGACGCATGTTCCTCTTCTCCAGTTCCCTTTAGATTAGTACAAATGCATGGTAGCTGCAGAACTAAATATTGTGCATTTTTTGGTCAAATTTTTAGGTCCTTGATGTAAAATATACTCCCACCGCTCGTGTAAAATTTTAATCTAGAAGTGTTAAAATTTAAATGAATTTAAGCTAAGTTGTCAATTAGTATGAACATTCTTTGATTTTAAGACGAAAGACCAAGGTAATGGTCATATCTACATCACACTTTATGTGGATGATCCATAGGGCTCGACTACCAAGCAACTCGACTCGTTAAGGCTCGGCACATTAAGACCCTCACTCTTTAAGGCTCGGATAATTCAAATCATTAAGGATACAAGCAAAAATTAAAGCCTAGATCATTTCATATTCATTGACAACTAGTAAAATTCTAACCTGAAAATATGTGGTAAAATAAAAACGAAATTAAGCTTAGTTGTCAACGCGTATTATCATTATTGGATTCCAATCCGGATGACCAAGGTCATGACCATATCTACAGCATACTTTATGTGGATGATCCCATGTCCAAGAATTTGCATGCTGATAAATCTGGCCATATTTTAAAAAATCAAAGAGGAAGTAGTATGAATAATATGGCTCGATCAGCTATTCTCTCGAGAAAGACCATGTGGATGATCCCTTGCTTAATTATTTTAGGATCCATTGTGCTAAGTGTATGGACCTCAAAGTAATTTTCCTATTTTTTAGGTCCTTGATGTAAAATATACTCCCACCGCCCGTGTAAAATTTTAACCTAAAAGTAAGTGGTAAAATCTTAATGCATTTAAGCTTAGTTAGCACTAAGTATGAACATTCTTTGATTTCAAGCCAAACAACTAAGGTCATGGCCATATCTACATCATATTCTATGTTGATGATCCCATGTCCAAGAATTTTCATGTTGACAAATTAGTACATATTTTGAAAAAAATCGAAGATGAAGTAGTATTTAGAAGAGTATGGCTCGATTAGCTGGTCCCTCGAGTAGCCGAACCCAACTGTTTTTCTTGCTTAATTATTTTAGGGTACTTGGTGCAAAATGTATGGACATCGATGTAATTTTCCCTCTTTTTAGGTCATTGGCATAAAACGTAGTCCCACCACCCTTGTAAAATTCTAACATGAAAGTACGTGGTAAGATCTAAACGAATTTAAGCTTAGTTGTCAACGAGTATGAACATTCTTGTATTTCAAGCCGAACTACCAAGGTCAGGGCCATATCTACATCGTACTTTATGTTGATGATCCCATATCCAAGAATTTGCATGCTGACAAATCTGGCCATATTTTAAAAACAATCGAAGAGGAAGTGGTATGAAGAGTGTAGCTCAATTAGCTCCTCCCTCGAGGAGCTGAACCCAATTGTTTTCCTTGACTAATTATTCTAGGGTCCTTTGTGCTAAATGTATGGACCTCGATGTAATTTTCCTATTTTAGGTCTTTGATGTAAAATGTACTCCTACCGCCCGTGTAAAATCTTAACCTAAAAGTAAGTCTCAACATCTAAACGAATTTAAGCTTAGGTGTCAATGAGTATGAATATTCTTGGATTTCAAGCTGAGCGACCAAGGTCGTGGCCATATCTACAACATAGTTTATGATGATGATCACATATCCAATAACATGCATGCCGAGAATTTTTTCCATATTTTGAAAAGAATCGAAGAGGAAGTAGTATGAAGAGTATGACTCGGTCAGCTGCTCTCTCGAGGAGTCGAATCCGGCTGTTTTCCTTTTCTTAATTATTTTAGGGTCCTTTGTGGTAAATGTATGGAGCTCGGTATAATTTTATCTTTTTTAAGTTCCTTGATGTAAAATATACTCCCACCACCCATGTAAAAATTTAACCTAAAAGTAAGTTGTTGTAAAACCTCATCATGGTAAACAATATTGCCTCTAGGAGTTTGCCCTATTGAAAATAAATGAGAGCGATAAGGGACCGAGAGGCGAGAGCATAGAGGAGGTAGCCCGAGAGCAGCGAAGAGGACAATTTAAAGGCGGTGCGATGTCAGAGCAAAGCTGATGGGTTCCTGTCACGCGGTATGGTGGTTAGTACAGTAGTACTAGTATTGTTCTTGGCCTTTACTATATATGTACACAAAACAAATTGTGTTTTATCCCTCCTTCACTACCTCATCACCATCCACACGACCCAGCCAGCTGATCTCTTCCTCGTCCACAACGTGGCGCTGCGTACGTGCATCGACCAGCCTCGCGCTGGCGGCTCCATGTCTATGTCTAGCATGTTCGTCAGCTGCGTTGGTGCGAACCATTTTGGGCCTTGTCTAGAGTAGTAGAGTATCAATTCAAAATTCCCCAGCTTCCAAATTTTCACTTTCTTCCCAAACATCCGGGGAAGGATATTCAAAAGATCGCAATTCGCAGTACTAGTACTAGTACTCTAGTAGTACACTACTTAAAGTGACGGACAAGGGGTATGTTGATACTACCGTACGTCCCATCACATTAGATTTGGATGTACACCATTATGATATTTTCATTTTTATTTTTGCGGGGGACGCCACTATGATCTTGCCAGCCATCCTACTCCCACCTACTCAACCTCCATTTGTTCCATTTCACACCCAAGGAAGAGGAAGCAACAAGCATGCCCGCAGCCAGTTGGTTCGAAAGTGAGGAGCCCTCTTTTTTCGCGAAGCAGAAGTAACACTCCCTCCTTCCCACATAATTTAAGAAGATTTGTCAATATTATGTAAAATTTGAAATACGAGTAAGTGGTAGATTGCACTTAAAGTTATACAACTATCTTTTGACGGTAGCCACCAGGTAAACAATGTACCAAAAACCTATGAGGTTTTGAAAATATTCAATTTCTTGCTAAGAATTTGCATGTTGACAATCATGAGTCTTCACAACTTTTGAAAAAATAAATCTGCTGATGATCCCATATCCAAGAATTTGCATGGTGACAAAATCAGGCCATATTTTGAAGACAGCCGAGGGAGGAAGTAGCACGAATAGCATGTCTCGATCAGCTGCTCTCTCGAGAATGAGCAGAATGTTTTCCTTCCTTATTTATTTGAGTGTCCTATGTGCTAAATATATGGACCATGATATAATTTTCCTTCTTTTTAGGACCTTGAAGAAAACTTTACACCTACCCCCGTGTAAAATTCTAACCTAAAAGTAAGTGGTAAAATCTAGACGAGTTTAAGCTTAGTTGTTAATATGTATGAACATTATTGGATTTCAAGCCGAATGACCAAGGTCATGGTCATATCTACATCGCACTTTTTGTTGATGATCCCATATCCACCGACAAATGTAGCCATGTTTTGAAAACAACCGAGAGATGAAGTAGCATGAAGAGCATGGCTCGATCAGCTGGTCTCTCTAGAATGATATGAACCTAACTGTTTTCCTTGCTTAATTATTTTAGGGCCCTTTGTGTTAGATACATTGACCTCAATGTACTTCCCCCCTTTTTAGGTCCTTGATTAAAATGTACTCCCACGACCGGTGTAAAATTCTAAACTAAAAGTAAGTGGTAAAATGTAAACGAATTTAAGCTTAGTTGTCGATGCGTATGAACATTCTTGGATTTCAAGCCGAACGACAAAGGTCATGGCCATTTCTAAATCGCACTTTTTGTTGATGATCCCATATCCTAGATTTGCATGGCGTCAAATCTAGCCATATCTTGAAAACAATCAAAGAGGAAGTGGCATGAAGGGTATGGTTCCATGAGCTTCTCTCTCGAGAAGGAGCGAAACCCGTCTGTTTTCCTTGCTTAATTACTCTAGGGCCCTCTATGCTAAGTGTATGGACCTTGATGTAATTTTGGTTGTTTTTAGGTCTTTGAAGAAAAATGTACTCCCACCACGCATGTAAATTTTAACCTAAAAGTAAGTGGTAATATCTAAACAAATTTAAGCTTAGTTATCAACTAGTATGGACATTCTTGGATTCAAGCCAAACGACCAACGTCATGGCCATATCTACATCTTACTTTATGATGATGATCCCATGTCCAAGAATTTGCATGCTGAGAAATCTAGCCATATTTTGAAAACAATCGAATAGGAAGTATCATGAAGAGCTAGTATGCCTTGATCAGTTGCTCTCTCGAGAAGGAGCCAAACCTGATTGTTTTCCTTGCTTAGATGTTTTAGGGTCCTTTGTGCTCAATGTATGGACCTCAATGTAATTTTACTTATTTTAGGTCCTTGATGTAAAATGTACTCCCGCTGCACGGGTAGAATTTTAACCTAAAAGTAAGTGGTAAAATCTAAACAAATTTAAGCTTAGTTGTCAACTACTCTCTCATAAAGAAGGATCTGAACCCGGCTATTTTCCTTGATTTATTATTATAGGGAACTTTGTGCTAAATGTATGGACATCGATGTAATTTTCCCTTTTTTAGGTCCTCGATGTAAAATGCACTCCCACCGCACGTGTAAAATTGAAACCTAAAAGTAAGTGGTAAGATCTAAACGAATTTAAGCTTAGTTGTCACTAAGTATGAACATTCTTGCATTTTAATCTGTATGACCAAGGTCATGGCCATATCTACATCATACTCTATGTTGATGATCCCATATCCAAAGATTTGCATGCCGACAAATGTGGCCATGTTTTGAACAAAGAGATGAAGTAGCATGAAGAGCATGGATCAATCGGCTGGTCTCTCGAGAATGAGCCGAACCCGACAGTTTTCCTTGCATAATTATTCTAGGGTCCTTTGTGCTAAATGTATGGACCTCGATGTAATTTTTCTATTTTTAAGACCTTGATGTAAAATTAGTCCCACCGCACATGTAAAATTTAACCTAAAAGTAAGTGGTACGATCTAAACGAATTTAAGCTTAGTTTTTAATGAGTATGAACATTCTTGGATTTCAAGCTGAACTACCAAGGTAATGGCCATATCTATATCATACTTTATGCTGATGATCCCATATCCAAGAATTTGCATGCCGGCAAATCTGGCTATATTTTGAAAACAATCGAAGAGTAGGCATCGATCGGCTGCTCTCTAGAGAAGGATCCGAACCTAATTGTTTTCCTTGCTTAATTATTTTAGGGCCCTTTGTGTTAAATATATGGACCTCGATGTAATTTTCCATTTTTTAGGTCCTTGATGTAAAATGTACTTCCACCGCATAAGTAAACTTTAACCTAAAAGTAATTGGACAAATGTAAACGAGTTTAAACTTAGTTGTCAATGAGTATGCAAATTCTTCTATTTGAAGCCGAACGACCAAGGTCATGGCCATATCTACATCATATACATTATATTGATGATACCATATACAAGAATTTGCATGCCTCGATGTAATTTTAGAGTCCTTTCTACTAGATGTATGGACCTCGATGTAATTTTTCTACTTTTTAGGTCCTTGGTGTAAAAGGTACTCCTACCACCGATTTAATATTCTTAACGAATTTAAGCTTTGTTGTCAATGAGTATGCACATTCTTGGATTTGAAGCCGAACGGCCAAGGTCATGGCCATATCTACATCATATACATTATATTGATGATCACATATCCAAGAATTTGCATGCCTTGATGTAATTTTAGGGTCCTTTGTGCTAGATGTATGGACCTTGATGTAATCTCCATTTTATGTCCTTGGTGTAAAAAGTACTCCTACCACCAGTTTAAAATTCTAACCTAAAAGTAAGTGGTGGTAAAATCGTGTCATGGTAACCAATATTGCCACTTGGAGTTACCCCCTATTGAAAAAAACTAGGAGGGAGAAGGGACCGAGAGCATAGAGGAGGCAGCACGAGAGCAGCAAAGATGAGGATTTGAAGGCAGTGTGATGTCAGAGAAAAGCTGCATTGAGTTCCTGACACGAGGTACACGTACAGTGAGTAGTACTAGTAAATTTCAGGGGGGGAAGGATAGTCAAAAAATCGCCATGCGCAGTACTAGTACTACTTCAAGTGGTGGACAAGGGGAGTCCCATCGCTCTGGATGCACACCATTATGATATTTTATTTTTATTTTGCAAGGGACATGTCACATCCCAAAATTTTGCAAATTTTGAAATGTGAAAAATAAACAAACAAAAGAATTAAATAATGAAATTTAGGGGGAAAATAAACTTTTTGATTCTAAATGGAAACATCAAAACCTTAATTGAACAAAATTTGAATGAAAAAGCAACAAACAATTTTTCAAATAGATCAAATGCATTCATGCATGGAATGTATCTTGATATTGAGCACTTGGTGTCAACATCCAAATTTTTAATCCCAGATGCCTGTTATTCCATACATCGCAATCCCAGGATTACCATTTTTGCGAGACATAACAGAATTGGATACCATAGTACATCATCCATTACAAACGATACATAAGTTCTTACACAAATAGGGATCTCATGATCCAGTTCTTAGTACAACATCAAGCAGCGGAATACGTAATAATAACGGTAGCGTAGGCGAAGCTCCATCTTCGGGGTCACACGCAAAGCTGACGATGGGAGATGATCCTAGTTGTTGTAACCTTCCTGGGTCCATCTTCCAGGTACTCCTCTTCATAGTCTGGCCATGGGAATAGCCAGGGACAAAGCCCTGAGTACTCTTTAAGTACTCGCAAACTAGTACTAACAGGTAAGGGGTTTTTGGATAATAGGACACTAGGCTCTAAGGTTGTTTTGCAAAAGCCAGGTTTATCTCTACTAAGTTCCAAAGCTAGTCACAATTTTATAACTCCTAAGTGGGATCTTGTAAGTCATGTCACAACTCTGTTGTGATCAAGTCAAAGTCTCAATTCATTTCACAAGTCATTTTGAAAAGTCTGACGGGGAACAAGATATGACTCTAACTGTCTATAATCATGACGCGCAGCTATTCGAATAGTTTGACACTGTGCAGAGATTGTACACTTTCACCACAACATTCGATACATCCATCAGGAACAAATCCTGAATTCACCATACTTAGTATGCGGATAATCAATCCTAACCTTTCGATTACACGCCCTAGTATAAGCACCTCTCCTGTGAGTTTGGCCTCCCAACCATGACCAACTGTCATCTTGGGTACTGCACAGGTGGACAATCTTCACCAGGTAGCCTCACCTCAGACCTTGGCCGTGAGGGAACTAATACTAAGGAATATAAGTTTCCAGTCAACCCTACCCAATATTCGGGTATTGTGGTTGTACGATAAAATTGGAATGGTATCGCATCCAGACAACCATCAGTTTTATAAAGGGCTAAGGCTCATGTCTCAACATTTTCATCACCAAAATCATCAGGTGTTTTTGGAAACACATGTCCAAAACATTTCAATAGAACGATCCATCATTCTAAGGTGTTCATAACCATTTTTCCATCAAGTATTCCCATCTAAAAGTTGATCATGTTTTATGCTTAGCACTAGCATCTACAGGTGGGAGTAGTACTAATGAGGGGTGGTAACTAGTGGAGTTTCAACTAAGGACAACCTTATGTCTCAGGCTGTTATCAAGGTTTCTAACATAGGACAAATTTTATGCTCTTTATGCAACGTTTAGCATCTTTCCAAATCTACCGGTCACTTGAGTAAGCTTTGATAAAGAAATAAAGTAAGAAGCTTGCGAGTAAAACTAGGATTGGTTTATCAAGTGGGTATGATCACATATGCTTAAGGCATATAGTAGTCATAGAACAAGTATGGGTTTGTTGCATCAGTAGGGTATCTTACAAGGGTTAGCTTGCATAGGTATAGTATCAGCTTGCATCAATATTAGTATAAGCTTGCTAAATTGCAAGTGTTAGCTTGCAAGGTTAATAGCTTGCCTTGAGCAGAGCAGTGATTGAAGTTCTCCTCGGCTTCTTCTTCATAGTATCCTCCTTCCTCCTCGTATCCTTGGTCGGTACTAGCGTCTATGAATAAATACGAGGTACACAATCACCAAAGAATACTTAACTACTTGCAATCATCACACACAAGGGTCCTATAGATGATCTAGCATCATCTCTAACATTACAAAGTTAAGGCTTGATTTAATTCCTTTTATTTTTAGAAAAGTAATTTCTACTCATTGAAAAACTACTTAAGATTTAATATTCTCCAAACCAAGTATGGGATCATGTTGACACATGTCATCACCACATATTGTAGTCCATGGGAATGTGATTTAAAGTGGTGTCACAATTTAATAAGGTTTTACCCTTTTATTTTAATTAATTAAAATGGCTAGAAATGCTTATGTAGCATTCTTTTATTACTTGAACATTATTTCTGCAAGTAAACCTATATATTTTTATATATTCTGAAAAGTATGGTTAAATGTGATTTTTGAGAGTTAGAATCAACTCAAAATCTATTATGGTTTAAATTTGAAAAATGTTTGAATGCAGAAAAGCTTCTGCCTTGTTATTTTTACCATGGGCGATCTATAGATCCAAATGACTTGAATCCAACGGGATTGGATTCAGCATTCACAGACCTTTCCAACAAAATTGGTTTCATTCAATTTGGTGCACTGAATCGATCTGCGTTGATTTTTGAAGTTAGGTACAGAAGTGTGTTTGAATTGAAATAGAAAAAGGTTTAATTTGAATAACTGGGCTGCGCGGGAAAAATTACTGGGCCGGCCTGCTAAGCACAGTGCTCCCGCGGGCTGCTTAAGTGGGTGTCCCCACTCGTCAGTGACACGGGGCTAGGCGAAGTAGTATGGGGCGACGTGGATCGTTTGATCTAGTTCTAATCTAACGACTGGGAGTCATCGTCGACGCGAGACAACTCCGGCGAGAACGAAACCTAGCGCGGCCAATGAGGGTCTCTAGGGGCTCACCAGGGTACTGGCGAGGGTCGGCGAGGTGGGCGAACGACGAAGTCGACGACGGAAAACTCAGGGGTGGTCGCGGGTGCTCCTGGGGTGGCTCCAATCACTGGCTCCCTTCTTCTCCGGCAGCGGCAGGCTCCATTGAAATTCCGGCGAGGTGGTGCTCGCCTTGTTTTGAGAATGGTGTGGCACGATCAGTGAGGAGAGGGGAGTGAGATGGTGTGAAGAAATCATGCGGGGGTGGCCTCTATTTATAGTCGAGCGAGGGGACCGTCGGGGCGCACGGTGAGCTCGTCTGGGGCGATGTTACAGGTGGCTAACAACATGGGCAAGGGTAGGGGACGGTGTGGTGTCTCCTAGCTATGCTCAACGACATGGTCTCGAGGCATGGGGCGGTGTGGTTTGGTCTGGAACGGGCGGTGCTCTGCGTGGCAGAGGCGGTGTCTTCGACAGCGGGCGATGGCTGTGCGGCACGGGGCGGTAAACGGGGATGTCTGGCGGTCTCCTGGGTCGGTGGGGATTGTGTGTGCACACGGTGAGGGCGGCGCGCGGTCTGTGGGTGATGGTCGAGGGTGGCGCTCTGGCACATGCTCAGCATGGTCTGGGCGCGGCTTGTGCGCGTGGTCCATGGCTTGGCAACGCTCGCGGCTGGGACAGGTAGTGGCGGTGGACAGTGGGCTGCTTCCCAGACATGCTGGCTAGGCTTGCTGCTGCTCCTAGCTTGCTGTCGACTATGGGGTGGCAAGAGGGTGCTCGTCTATTCACCATTGATGGCAATGGCAAGCTCACAGGGGTGCTAGTGCTGGGCTAATCTTTCTAGATGATCTACTGAGCTGTGTGTGAGCTAACTAGGGAACAAGTTAGGCAAGAATCACTGCTCACAATAGTGTTTGATGTTTGTTTGATTTGTGTCTGCAACCTGTTTGATGAAATGGCCGCATGAACTCAAGTTTTGAATTTTGAAAAGATTTTTTGTGGGTTTGCTAGATTGGTGCTGGTGAGTCTGCAGATGCTTGGGTTTTGAAAGTTGAGCTTGTTTGAGTGGTTTTTGAAAAAGTGGGATCTTCCCATATGAAGAAGATTCAATTTTGAATTGTCATTTAAACTATGCATTTTAAAGTTTCTGGATGATCACAAAGTGGGCCTTGATACCTTGTTATGAGTACATTCAAGGGGTGCAAAGATCCAGAAAAGTTTCTATTAGGTTCTGAAAGTTTGAGACAGCCAAAGTAGGCATGGGAGTTAAATTGGCCAAAATGACCATTCATTTCATATATGTGTTTTGATTTACTTGTCTTTAGGAAAAGTGTGGGAAATGTTTTAGATGATGTTTATTTCACCTGAGAAACATTTCACAAGCAATGGCTCACACAAACAAGGTGGTTTAAAAGAATTTCAAAATCCATGCATACACATATGCATGCATTCATGATTTCATTTAGAAAAGTTTTTTTTAACCCTAAGTTTGATGATTAGAAATTGATGATCCAAGCTTAGTATTTTTGCGATGTTACAAACCTTCCCCCTTAAACAAAATCTTGTCCCGAGATTTGAAAAAGGACGAGAAGATTACCTAGGATTTAAAGAGATCGGGAAACTCCGTCCTGATGTGATCTTCGCGCTCCCAAGTAGCTTCCTCTTCTGTGTGGTTGCTCCACTGAATCTTGAGAAACTTGATGCTTCGGGTTCGGGTAGTTCGAAAAGCTTCTTCCAAAATACGGATGGGTACTTCAGGATAGGTCAGGTGATCATTGATCTCTATGGTCCGGTGATCGATATTCTTGAACACTTCGGTCTTCTCGGGGACTTCGAGACAGTTGCGAAGTAACGAGATATGGAACACATTGTGCACAGCTAACATCTCTTTAGGTAGTTCCAATTGATACGATACTTCTCCTCGACGGTTCAGAATTTTGAAAGGTCCGATATATCTGGGGGCTAACTTTCCTTTGAGTTGGAAACGCTGCATTCCCTTCAATGGTGACACTTTCAAATAAACAAAATCTCCTATATTAAAGGCGAGGTCTCGACGTCTCTTGTCGGCATAAATCTTTTGTTAGGATTGGGCAGTCTTAAGGTGCTCACGAATCCTATGAACCTTCTCCTCTGCTTCTCGTAGGATGTCAGGTCCGAAAATCTGACTATCTCCTACTTCCGACCAGTTCAAAGGGGTGCGACACTTTCTTCCGTACATGAATTCAAATGGGGCCATTTGCAAGCTGGCTTGGTAACTATTGTTGTATGAAAATTCTGCAAACGGCAGACAGTCTTCCCACTTGGATACATATTCTAGCACACATGCTCTAAGCATATCTTCGAGTATTTGATTTACTCGCTCCGTTTGTCCATCGGTCTAGGGGTGATACGCGGTACTGAAATCTAGGCGGGTTCCTAAACCTTCTTGGACTTTCTTCCAGAATCTCGAGGTAAACTGAGTTCCTCGATCCGATACTATGTTCTTGGGGACTCCGTGCAAACTAACGATTCTAGCGATGTAAAACTTCGCTAGCTTCGAACTCTGATATGTGGTCTTGATGGGCAAGAAATGGGCGACTTTGGACAACTTGTCCACTATGACCCAAATAGAGTCATTTCCCCTACTAGAAGTAGGTAGTCCAGTGATAAAGTCCATTCCGACAGAATCCCATTTCCATTCCGGAATCTGCAAAGGTTGCAACAATCCAGCGGGTCTTTGATGTCCTGCCTTGACTCGCTGACATATATCACAATTGGCGATATAGCTTCCGATTTCTCTCTTCATCTTATGCCACCAAAATTGCTCTTTCAAATCTTGATACATCTTAGTTCCTCCTAGATGGATAGAATAAAGAGTATCATGAGCCTCCTTCAAGATAACTTCTTTCAACTCCGAATTTGTTGGTACACAAAGGCGTCCTTTGTACCACAGAACTCCTTGTTCATCCTCGGTGAATCCGGGTACCTTGCCTGTACCGATACGACGCTTGATTCCGTCGATACTGGCATTTCCCTTCTGCGCCTCTTTTATCTGACTGATCAAAGTGGTCTGAAGTTCTATGCTAGCCAAAAATCCTTCGCTCACTAATTCCATTCGAAAATCTTCCATCTCCTTGTGCAAACTTGGTTGCTCCTTCAAAATCATGGAGTTCAAGCGGCACGGCAATCTGCTAAGGGCATCGGCTACCACGTTGGCTTTACCAGCGTGATAGTGAATGTCCAGGTCGTAATCCTTGATTAGCTCAATCCATCTTCTCTGCCTCATATTCAACTCCTTCTGAGTGAATATATACTTTAGGCTCTTGTGATCCGAATAAATCTCACAACGGTTTCCCATTAGGTAATGTCTCCATGTCTTCAGGGCTAGGACTACTGCTGCGAGTTCGAGGTCATGGGTTGGGTAGTTTTTCTCATGTTGTTTCAATTGTCGAGATAGATAAGATATAACTTTGACTTCTTGCATTAGCACACATCCGAGACCAATCTTGGATGCGTCACAGTACACATCGAAGGGCTTCATGATATCCGGCATGATCAAGATTGGGGCTGAAATCAATCTCCTCTTGATTTCTTGAAAACTCGCTTCACACTTGTCTGTCCATTCAATCTTCTTGTCCTTCTTCAGCAATTGGGTCATGGGTCGGGAGGTACTCGAGAATCCTTCTACGAATTTGCGGTAATATCCCGCCAATCCGAGAAAAGCACGAACTTGGGTTTGAGTGGTTGGGGCTTGCCAATCTTCTACATCTTTCACTTTGGCAGGGTCAACGGCAATTCCTCCGGCTGATACAATGTGACCGAGGAATCCTACCACCTGTAACCAGAATTCACATTTGCTAAACTTCGCAACAGCTGATGCTCTCTAAGGGTTTCAAGAATGGTCCTTAGGTGTAGCTCATGTTCTTCTTTTGATTTGGAATAAATCAGAATGTCATCAATGAAAACAACGACAAGCTTATCCAGGAAGTCCATAAAAACCTTATCCATGAGGTTCATGAAATAAGCGGGGGCATTGGTTAATCCAAAAGACATGACTGAATACTCATACAATCCATATCTGGTGGTAAAGGCAGTCTTTGGAATATCCTCTGCACGAATCTTGAGTTGATGATAGCCAGTTCTAAGATCAATCTTAGAAAACACCTGGGCACCGGTCAACTGATCAAACAAATCTTCTATCTTGGGCAAGGGGTACATGTTCTTGATGGTGACATCATTCAACTTCCGATAATCCGTACACAAACGGTTACCTCCATCTTTCTGTCCACAAATAAGACAGGTGATCTCCATGGTGACGCACTTGGTTGAATCAATCCAATTTCTAGCATGGAATCCAGTTGCTTCTTCAGTTCTTCTAGTTCTGACGGGTTCATACTATAGGGTCTCTTGGCTATGGGTCCTGTTCCGGGGATTAGTTCGATGATAAACTCGATATCCCGATCTGGGGGCATACCGGGCAAAACATCTGGAAATACATCAGGGTATTCATAGACTATCCGGACTTGGTCAATGGTAGGTTGGGCTAGACTCTTGTTACACTTGAATTGGCGAGGTAAGGTTTCATATATATGCTCGACTGATATTCCGGTGTTACTGGTCATGGTGATGGCTTTCTTGGCACAGTCAATCAATCCCTTATGTTTGGACATCCAATCCATTCCTAGTACTACTTCCAAACCTTTAGTTCCGAGTACTATTAGATTAGCATAAAAATCTATGCCATGGATTCGGATAGGGACGGCTTTGCAAATTTGCCTAGCCTTGGTGGTTGATCCGGGGATTTGCACAATCATAACATGCTTCAGTTTGGTTGGTTGAATTTTCCTAGTGCAGGAAAATTCTTCGGTGACAAATGAATGCGAGGCACCAGAATCAAACAACACTCTTGCAAGTACTGAATTAACAGAAAACATACCCAGCACGACGTCTCGTGCTTCCTGAGCTTCTTCAGCATGCATGAGAAAAAGACGGCCATTGCGGTTGAGTGAATTCCCTGGGGCAAATCTTCTCCCTGGCTGAACACGACGCTGCTGCTGAGCTGGGGCATTGGCATTAGGGGCTGTAGCATTCTTCTTGTTGGGGCACTCGTTGGAATAGTGGCCTTTATTTCCACAGTCATAACAGGTCACTTGCGACTTGTCCTTGGCTGCGACAGGCACAGCATTGCTTCCAGTCCTCGGGGCAGTGTTGGTGTTGGCGGTAGCATTGTTGGTGTTGAACTTGGGTGGGGCACGGGTGAAATTGCTAGAGTTGCCGGGGTTGTTGTGATTTCCTCCGGGTCTAGGGTTTCCACGGTTGGGGTAGGTCGGACGGGTCATAGGGGGTCTGTTGGTTCTTGGGGAAAATCCTGGAGATGGGTTGGGGCGATACTTTGGGGTCTGATGGGTTCCTGGTTGATGCATCATGCGACGCTTGCGGTTTTCATTGGCTTGGTTGATCTTTCCTTCCATCTGGATGGCAGATTCGACAAGGGCTTCAATATCAGCGAAGGGGATATTGACTAACACCGTCACATCTCGTCATGCATACCATTCAGGAATCTTTCTTTCTTCATGGCTTTGGTGTCTATCTCGTCCGAGGCATACCTAGCTAATGACAAAAATTTGTCACGGTATTCCACTACAGTCATCCTTCCTTGCTTCAGCTCTCTGAACTCGTCTCTCATTCTCTTGATCAAACCTGGTGGCACATGGGTTCTGCTAAACTTGACCTTGAATTCCTCCCAGGTCATCATCTGGCCTCCTGTCATTGCACGAACACTGTTCCACCATGCCCTGGCATCTCCGGCTAGATAATGGGTGGCGAACAGGACTTTCTCGTTGGCTTCCACTCCGGCGACTTCTAGGTTGTTTTCCATGGTTTGCAGCCAATCATCGGCATCTAGGGGTTCTTCTGACTTGGTGAAAACAGGTGGGTTGGTATTCTGGAAATTCTTGAGCTTAGATCCATGGTTGTCCTGATTTCCATGGCCTTGGTGGTTATGGGGTAGTTGGGCTATCTGTTGCAGGGTGGCTAGGTTGGCTTGACGTTCCGCTCTTTCAGCTTCGCGGTCAGAAGTCAACATTTGCAGAATCTGCAACATCGGGTCCGGGGCTGAACCACTTCCTCCACGTGGCATCTGAAGATTGATATAGATCATGAGAAAAGAGGGAAATTTCTAAGGTTTTGTGTTTTTGAAAAGTTTTAAATGTTTGACTCAGATTTTTTCTGGCAACTTGATTTTTCATTCATTCATTCATAGCACACAGTACAACACACACCACAACAAAGAAAAACAGATGGTTTTAAGAACCATTCTGGAGACTACGATACAGTGGGACCGACTACTACTCACTACGCTAGTGCTCAGTGCTACTACTCCTCGGAATATGTGGCTTCATCATCTTCATCATCATCGATGAAGGCGAAATCATCTTCATCGGTGAAGAAGTCCATGGCCTGATCCTCCAGAAAATCATCGTCATCGCTGAGATAGGAGTAAGGGTCTCCACGAAGATCCTCTCCGGCATTCTCCCTTTCCTCCAACTGCATGTCTCTCTCGTGGATGGTCTCCTCCAGAGATGAGATGCGGTGGCGAAGACGGGAAATAATGCGCTCCTTCTTGTCGATCTGATGGCGGCGAGACTTGCGATCCTTTGCTAGCATGGCTATGGTCTGATCCTTCGTCTTGATGATGGCAGACTTGTGGTTGCAATAGTCACGGCAGTTGGCCAACTCCTGCTAACGATCATACATCATGAAGCTAAGGTGGTCCAATTGAGTCTTCAGCTCGGGGTGGTATGGGGCTTCCAGTGGTTGTCCATTTGCATCACGCCTTGGGGAAAACTCAAAGCGAGTACCGTTGATCTGATTGATGCTCTGCCCACATAGACGGGAAAGAGCTTCCTGCATTGCTCTGCCAAGTCCATCGAGCCAGTTGTTTTCCCTCAATGTAAACTGAATTCCCTCCGCAGTGGGAGGTTCATTCTTTCCTCGGAGACTTGCAACAATTAGCCACTGCAGATCTTCTCCTCCTTGATCATTGAGCTGAGCTCCAAAGAACTCGGGGTGCAGACGCTCCAGAAGTTCTGAAAGCTGATCCAGATCCCTCTCAAAGATAAGGTCTCCTCCATTCCCAAGTTGGTAAAACTTGATGTACTTCACGTCCATCTAAAAGAATATAGGATGAGTGAGTTAGTAGAGTGATCAAGTGTGTCAAATTTTATGTATTTTGCAAGAGTTTTTGAGGAACATGAATTTTCATGAAAGAATCAAGTGATAAGAATGGGAATAAGTTTTTGTAAATATTTGCTTCCTTTGGTTTTGAAACTAAGTTTTTGATTCCAAGCGTCCAGTCTAACTAGGGTCTCCTATGGTCAGGATGGCTCTGATACCAACTTGTCAACACCCAGATTTTTAATCCCAGATGCATGTTATGCCATACATCGCAATCCTAGGATTACCATTTTTGCGAGACATAACAGAATTGGATACCATAGTACATCATCCATTACAAACGATACATAAGTTCTTACACAAATAGGGATCTCACGATCCAGTTCTTAGTACAACATCAAGCAGCAGAATATGTAATAATAACGGTAGCGTAGGCGAAGCTCCATCTTCGGGGTCACAGGCAATGCTGACGATGGGAGATGATCCTAGTTGTTGTAACCTTCCTGGGGTCCATCTTCCAAGTACTCCTCTTCATAGTCTGGCCATGGGAATAGCCAGGGACAAAGCCATGAGTACTCTTTAAGTACTCGCAAACTAGTACTAACAGGTAAGGGGTTTTTGGATAATAGGACACTAGGCTCTAAGGTTGTTTTGCAAAAGCCAGGTTTATCTCTACTAAGTTCCAAAGCTAGTCACAATTTTATAACTCCTAAGTGGGATCTTGTAACTCATGTCACAACTCTGTTGTGGTCAAGTCAAATTCTCGATTCATTTCCCAAGTCATTTTGAAAAGTCTGAAGGGGGAACAGTATGGCCACTCCAACTGTCCATAACCGCAGACGCGGCTATTCGAATAGTTTGACACTCTGTAGAGATTGTACACTTTGACCACAACATTCGATACATCCGTCAGGAACAAATCCTGAATTCACCATACTCAGTATGCGGATAATCAATCCTAACCTTTCGATTACACGCCCTAGTATAAGCACCTCTCCTGTGAGTTTGGCCTCCCAACCATGACCAACTATCATCTTGGGTACTGCACAGGTGGACAATCTTCACAAGGTAGCCTCAGCTCAGACCTTGGCCGTGAGGGAACTAATACTAAGGAATATAAGTTTCCAATATTCGGGTATTGTGCTTGTACGATAAAATTGGAATGGTATCGCATCCAGACAACCATCGGTTTTATAAAGGGATAAGGCTCATGCCTCAACATTTTCATCACCAAAATCATCAGGTGTTTTTGGAAACACATGTCCAAAACATTTCAATAGAATGATCCATCATTCTAAGGTGTTCATAACCATTTTCCATCAAGTACTCCCATCTAAAAGTTGATCAAGTTTTATGCTTAGCACTAGCATCTACATGTGGGAGTAGTACTAATGAGGGGTGGTAACTAGTGGAGTTTCAACTAAGGATAACCTTATGTCTCAGGCTAATATCAAGGTTTCTAACTTAGGCCAAATTTTATGCTCTTTATGCAACCATTAGCGTCTTTCCAAATCTACCGATCACTTGAGTAAGCTTTGATAAAGAAATAAAGTAAGAAGCTTGCGAGTAAAACTAGGATTGGTTTATCAAGTGGGAATGATCACATATGCTTAAGGCATGTAGTAGTCATAGAACAAGTATGGGTTTGTTGCATCACTAGGGTATCTTGTAAGGGTTAGCTTGCATAGGTATAGTATCAGCTTGCATCAATATCAGTATAAGCTTGCTAAATTTCAAGGGTTAGCTTGCAAGGTTAATAGCTTTCCTTGAGCAGAGCAGTGATTGAATTTCTCCTCGGCTTCTTCTTCGTAGTATCCTCCTTCCTCCTCGTATCCTTGGTCGGTACTAGCGTCTATGAATAAATATGAGGTACACAATCACCAAAAAATACTTAACTACTTGCAATCATCACACACAAGGGTCCTATTGATGATCTAGCATCATCTTTAACATTACAAGGTTAAGGCTTGATTTAATTCCTTTTATTGTTAGAAAAGTAATTTCTACTCATTGAAAAACTACTTAAGATTTAATATTCTCCAAACCAAGTATGGGATCATGTTGACACATGTCATCACCATATATTGTAGTCCATGGGAATGTGATTTAAAGTTGTGTCACAATTTAATAAGGTTTTACCCTTTTATTTTAAATAATTAAAGTGGCTAGAAATGCTTATGTAGCATTCTTTTATTACTTGAACATTATTTGTGCAAGTAAACCTATATATTTTTATATATTCTGAAAGGTATGGTTAAATGTGTTTTTTGAGAGTTGGAATCAACTCAAAAGATATTATGGTTTAAATTTGAAAAATGTTTGAATGCAGAAAATCTTCTTCCTTGTTATTTTTACCATGGGTGATCTATAGATCCAAATGACTTGAATCCAACGGGCTTGGATTCATCATTCACAGCCCTTTCCAACAAAATTGGTTTCATTCAATTTGGTGCACTGAATCGATCTGTGTTGATTTTTGAAGTTGGGTACAGAAGTGTGTTTGAATTGAAATAGAAAAAGGTTTAATTTGAATAACTGGGCTGCGCGGGAAAAGTTACTGGGCCGGCCTGCTAAGCGCAGTGCTCCCGCGGGATGCTTAAGTGGGTGTCCCCACTCGTCAATGACACGGGGCTGGGCGAAGCGGTATGGGGCGACGTGGATCGTTCGATCTAGTTCTAATCTAACGACTGGGAGTCATCATCGACGTGAGACAACTCCGGCGAGAACGAAACCAAGCGCGGCCAGTGAGGGTCGCTGGGGGCTCACCGGGGTACTGGCGAGGATCGGCGAGGCGGGCGAACGATGAAGTCTACAACGGCGAACTCAGGGGTGGTCGCGGCAGCTCCTGGGGTGGCTCCAATCGCTGGCTCCCTTCTTCTCTGGCAGCGGTAGTCTCCAGTGAAATTCCGGCAAGGTGGTGCTCGCCTTGCTCTGAGAATGGTGTGGCACGATCAGTGAGGAGAGGGGAGTGAGATGGTGTGAAGAAATCGTGTGGGGGCGGCCTCTATTTATAGTCGAGCGAGGGGACCGCCGGGGCGCACGGTGAGCTCATCTGGGGCGATGTTACAGGCGGCTAACGGCATGGGCAAGGGTAGGGGACGGTGCGGTGTCTCCTGGCGATGCTCAACGACATGGTCTCGAGGCATGGGGCGGTGTGGTTTGTTCTGGAACTGGCGGTGCTCTGCACAGCAGAGGCGGCGTCTTTGACGGCAGGTGGTGGCTGTGCATCACGGGGCGGCAAACAGGGATGTCTGGCGGTCTCCTGGGTCGGTGGGGATTGTGTGTGCATGCGGTGAGGGCGGCGTGCGCTCTGTGGGTGATGGTCGAGGGTGGCGCTCTGGCGCATGCTCGGCATGGTCTGGGCGCGGCTTGTGCGCGTGGTCCATGGCTTGGCAACGCTCGCGGCTGGGACAGGTAGTGGCGGTGGACGGTGGGCTGCCTCCCAGACATGCTGGCTAGGCTTGCTGCTGCCCCTAGCTTGCTGTCGACTATGGGGTGGCAAGAGGGTGCTCGGCTATTCACCATTGATGGCACTGGGAAGCTCACAGGGGTGCTAGTGCTGGGCTAATCTTTCTAGATGATCTACTGAGCTGTGTGTGAGCTAACTAGGGAACAAGTTAGGCAAGAATCACTGCTCACAATAGTGTTTGATGTTTGTTTGATTTGTGTCTACAACCTGTTTGATGAAATGGCCGCATGAACTCAAGTTTTGAATTTTGAAAAGATTTTTGGTGGGTTTGCTAGATTGGTGCTGGTGAGTCTGCAGATGCTTGGGTTTTGAAAGTTGAGCTTGTTTGAGTGGTTTTTGAAAAAGTGGGATCTTCCCATATGAAGAAGATTCGATTTTGAATTGTCATTTAAACTATGCATTTGAAAGTTTCTGGATGATCACAAAGTGGGCCTTGATACCTTGTTATGAGTACATTCAAGGGGTGCAAAGATCCAGAAAAGTTTCTGTTAGGTTCTGAAAGTTTGAGACAGCCAAAGTAGGCATGGGAGTTAAATTGGCCAAAATGACCATTCATTTCATATATGTGTTTTGATTTACTTGTCTTTAGGAAAAGTGTGGGAAATGTTTTAGATGATGGTTATTTCACCTAAGAAACATTTCACAAGCAATGGATCACACAAACAAGGTGGTTTAAAAGAATTTCAAAATCCATGCATACACATATGCATGCATTCATGATTTCATTTAGAAAAGTTTTTTTAACCCTAAGTTTGATGATTAGAAATTGATGATCCAAGGTTAGTATTTTTGGGATGTTACAGTTGGAAAAGTTAAACCAAAAACCTAAACCCTAATAAGAGAAATCTTCATCAAGATCACTCTAAGACTATGCCTTTGTTCCTTATAAAAATTAGAAACAAACGTTCCTAAATGACCAATAACGGTAAAAAAATATTACAAAACCATGGGAATTGATTTCACTCTATTTGGAGCCATGGATAAAAACTTATGATTTTTGTAAGGTAAAAGAAAGTATTCCAAGGCTAATAAATCTCATAGCTAAAATCAATACCAAATTTTGAGAAAAGTAATTCTAAAGGATATAAAAAGATAAATAATTATTAAATAAAATTAGACAACTTGGAATCACCATTTTTTGAGCTATAAATAAAAATAAATGAATTTTATAAGACAAATAAATAAATAAATCAGAATTGTTGCAAAGACAATTTAAACCATGGCTAAATACATAAGTAAATGGAATAAAAGTAATTTAAATAAATTAAAAGGATAAAAGTTTATTTAAATAAAGTTATATGGGCTTATGAACCATATACAAATTTTATTTAAATAAATTCCTTTGTGAGCCATTCAATTTAAATGATTAATAAAATATTTTTGGAATCCTCAAATTGGACAAAATAACCAACTAGGTTTTTGTATAAAACCTACTGAAAATATTTGGAGAAATTTTGAGGTCAAATAAATGTTTGGAATAAAAACAGAAAACAGAAAAAGAAAAGGAAAATATTTGAAGAAAAAAGGGAAACCCAGTCCAACTCAACATCTCTAGCCTAACCCAACCCACCAGCCACCCGGGCCACTCCCTCTCCCCTCTGCTTTCTTTTATCAACCGCACAGAACCCACACCCCTCGCTGACGAGCCGACCCCACCCGCCAGGTCAATGTCGTCGTCAACTTCGCGCGTTCAACACGCCCCTCCTTCTTTGCCGTTACCCCGGAATCAACTCTAGTAAATTGCTTTGATTCTCTTAGTAATCCTCTACCCCGACCACCCCTTCTTAACCCCCTCTCCCTCCTCTCCTTTTACCGTCAAACCCCGTCGCTAGAAAGCCACCAGGCTGCCCAATCTTAAGCTCGCACCGCCGCATACGCCGACGAACTACGATAGCAATTCCGGTGAGCCACGTACGCCCCTTGCCCTCTAGATCATATTGTCGTGCTCGCCTTTGTCTTGTGCTTCTTCTGGTACTCACCGTTCACTTGCTCGTGGCCTGTAGGCTTGCCTTCATCAACATCTGCAAGCTCGCGATGGTGGCCACAACTCCTACAAGGAATCGCCACCGAACCCGTGCGCCCCTCCCTCCCTCATGATCGCCACTGAAAACACACCATCCTCGCGACCTCGTTAATGCCCAGAACCCTCCCCCTTACCCCCTAGCATCACCGGACCGCCATCACCAGACGTGCCGCCGCCGTACTCGCCACTCGCGCCGCCAGTTCCTGGCCAGAGAGCTCAGGTCCGCTAGATCTAGATCGTAGGGTTAGGATAGATTCGTTTGTCAAAGGCGTATCGTTAGATCTGAGCAGCATGATCTCGTTTACATCCAATGGTACACGTGTGAACCGGTACCAGCCAATCAGAAGCTGCCGCGTGTTTGTGATTTTGATTTAAAATCCAGATTTTACCTATTAGATGTTTAAATTTGCAAAATTCATAACTTTTGTTCTACAAATCATAAAAATACAAATTAGGTGTCTATGGATTCATAAAAATGTGAAATTTGCATCTATGTCCTTACTTTGGTCATTTCCTTCTGGAAAATTAGAGTTTTAGGCAAAGACTTGTCAAGGGCTATTTTGAGTATAAAAATTGTTCTAAAAATTATTTTTGAGTAAATCCTTTTGGAACCCTCTGACCATAAACACTAACATTTGAAATTAAAAATATATTTTGTTGACACTAGAGATTATTCCTTTGAATAAAAGCTTTTCTAGCAAAAGAAATTATTTTAATTAACCAAATTACACTATCTTGATTCCAATTGGAATTCCACCTTTTTAGAAGGACCAATAGATGTTTTTAGTGTTAAAAACCTTGCTAAAACAATTTCTAAAATAAAATGACCTTTTGCATGCTTGCATGCATTTCTTTGTTTTTCTTGTTTTTGTTTTGTTAATTTGTGTTGTAGTTTTGAGTGTGTGCTTTTGCTTGATTGTATTGTATTAAACCTTGAGGAGTATGAATTTGCAGATCAAGGAGAGTACCGAAATATTCTACTATAAAATAAAGTGATACTTTGGTCATAAAAAGTTCTATCTTTTCAATATTGCATTAGTGATATTTTTGTAGTATGCATGATAGGGCTATTTTGTATATTTCTATGCTATGCTAAACCTATAGTATCTACCTTGGTAGTATTTCCCAAAGATAGGAGACATGGTATGTTTAGAATGCTTAGTCTAGCTATATTGAATTGTGGGTGTAAATCATGATATGATGTCTTATGAAAATACAAATATTTTTTTGGTCTATTGAAAACAACTGATGTTAATGAAACACCTGGGTGGAATGGGACTTGTATGGATGGATTTTTGTTTACCCTTGTCAGGGGGATAACCCCTGGTAGGGTCATAAAGGGTAAAACATTGCCTAGCTTGGCGTCGACTGAGTAAAGGATATCTCAGGCAGGGTAATGACGACCAGGTAAGAAGGTCATGTGCGACGGACATAAGAATTATGTAGGCCCGTATAAGACAAGTTTGTTTGCCTTGCAGGAAGGAACGCGCTGAGTCTCTCGAGGGAAGACCGAGTCAGAAAGGACACGTGGCAGCTTTCCGAGTAAGATTCAGGAGGGACTATGGTAAAGCATGGTCAAAAGAGAGGGGCGACCCCGGGTGACACAAAAGGAGCCGGGTGACACCCAAAGCAAGGGCTGACATACAAAGTCACGGTATGACGCCAAAAGAACTAGAGGCTACGTTCGAGAAGAACCATTAGCTGTATAGCTTTGTGGACTGGGTCAAGGGGCTCAGGGCTAGCCCATGACCCGGCCCGCTCAGTAAGGACCAGGATCCAAACAGTAACTCTAGAACCCAAAGGGATGTAACCTAGCTGCCATCGCCTATATAAGGAGGGGCATAGCTAGGGTTTAAGGAGGTTGGACAAAGTAGGAAACTAGTGCCCTGAGGCTACGCTCAAACATCTCTAGGAGCACTTGTAAACTTCTTGGATCAATAGAAATCCTAATTGTGGAGAGTTCATCTTGTTCTTCGTGTGCGGCTAGACCGTGCACTCCCTCCCCGGTTACCTCAAGCGTCCATTCGGCCCCCAACTTAAGCCTACCCATGGCATCTGTCGTGAAACCACCACGATAGTTGGCGCCCACCGTGGGGAAGAAGCAGGCGCTTGATGGAGTATTCATCCGGACGGACAACATCATCGCCAAGAGGGGCGAACGCGTCTATTCCGGCCTCATACAGAGGTTTGGAGCACTCAACTTCGTAAGCGACAACGCAGGCTACTTTGGGACCAAGCCGTTCCCAAGGGGCGATCGATTCATCTAGTTCGGAAAGCACCATGTCTACGTCATGGTGCACGTGGAGGGCGCATACCTGGACCGTGTCATCCTAGTGCCTGATCCATCTGCGGTTCCTACCGCAGGAAAACTTCATCAACTCGTCTCCCTTGAGGTAATGATGACAGCTCCGAATCCCCCAGCACCTCCCGTAGTCCCTGTGGTGAATGAGGATGCTGAGGGAGGAAATCCAGAGGAAACGCCAAGGGCAGCAAGAACTGCAAAGGCGTCGCTAGAAAAGCCAGAGAACATAGCTAGGATTAACAGAGCCAGAGAATTGCAAGAAGCAATAGAGAAATTAATAGAGCCAGTAGCTGATCTGGTGCACGTGCGGGCCCAGTTAGAGGAGGCCAGAAGAAAAGTCTTGCAGAAGGCAAAGGAATTAGCGCAGTTACAGCAAGATGTGGATATCACAATTTGAGAGCTCAACTCGGCAAATCGAGTCAAGGGCGCTAAGACCCGGCTTGATGCAACAAGGCTGAGAGGCAGAAACCTCAATGAAGAATTGGCGGACGCAACATCCAAGATAACATAAGAAAACAGCAATGAAACAGCCATCTGGTCGACATATAACACCACAGCAGCAAATTTGAGAGCCGCAGAGGCAGCAATGGTAGATTTACCCCATATGACGGGTGAAGCAAAGAGAAAACAATAGGAACAAGTCAATGAGTTGGTGAGAGCAGCAGGAATATTGAACCAAGCGTACTACTAGGGAAATCCGGGTATAGCTGGAAGGTCACAGGTGGTTCACTCGGCAACCCCAATCCCGGCGAGATCAGTAGGCCATACAACCTCCTCGCTAGGAGTGGTGCCGAGACAGGGAAAAGAAAAGAGTGTGGATTCAGGAAGGAACAAGCAGATGGTAGCTTATGACCCGGTAGTGGTTCAAGGAAACTCGGCCCGCATGCAGGGAACAAGAAGAAATGTCGTTCAGGGAAATGAAAACCAGGAAAATGCTGGCCGAGATAGGCAAGCAGCATAGAGAAATGACAACGGAGGACAGAACTTTTCACGTCAACCTCGGCGCACGACTCACTCGGTAGGAGGAGGAAACCTAGCTTCGAATCCTCCGCCAGCCCAACCCGAAAAGACACAGCAAAGTGCGGGAAAAGCAGTGCAGAAACCTGCAGACCCGAACACAAACAGATATAGTGATGGTTACTCGCCGATGGTAAATGACGGGTATGAAATTCCAGATCATGTGTACCAAGAAATGGGAGCCAGACTCGGAGGCAGAAATCTTCAGACGAATGATGCAAGGCTAAAGCTCGACCGAATAAAGATGGCATAACTGATTGAATCGCAAGGTCCACAGGGTCCACCATGTTTTGGCCCAAGGATCATGAAAGAGCCGCAAGTGGCAAACTTTAAGCTGGCCAGAGGAACAAAGACCTATGATGGAAGCACAAAGCCAGAAGACTGGCTCATAGACTATGGAACTACAATAAAAATCGCACAGGGAAATCTAAGATGGGAACTGCGATATGTACCTCAAATGCTAGAGGGACCAGCAAGGGTGTGGCTGAATAACTTGCAACCTGGAAGCATCAATAGCTGGATTGATTTTCAGGAAGGTTTCGTAAGCAATTTCACACGAACGTACAAGAGGCCAAATCACCCACAACACCTAGATATGTGCAAGCAAAGGCCGAATGAAACAGATAGGGAATTCCTCACAAGGTGGTACACGAGGCACAACTCCTGTGAAGGGGTAATTGAGTCTCAGGCCATTGCGTGGTTTTCACAAGGATGCAGGCACGGATGTGTACTTTGGCAAAGGTTATAGAGAGATATGCCGTCAAGCTTGGCAGAAAAAATAAGAATCACCGACTAGTACGCGTTAGGAGATCCGACTCAGCCTCTGCTCATGTCGGCAGATGGGTTGACATAGTGGATTCGCCGACTCAGCAGTTACCACCACCTCCCCCACCACCGCTCACAGGAGGAAATACTCAAGCTGTTGGCGCTGAGCATAGATATGAGAACAGGCAGCCAAGATATCATAACCAAGAAAGAAGGGAGGTCGTGCATCAGGTACATAACCCAAGAGGTGATGACTCTCATGTTGGCCATGGCACCAGAAATGAGTACAGAGAGCATCACTAGAGCTATGTCGTATTTGTCATAGAGCTGAATGACAAGAAGAGTCAACAGAGACAAATGATGGAAGTGAATGCCACAATGCCGGCAATTCCAAAGTACATGCATTGGTCTAAACAGGAGATAACTTGGAGCATAAAGGATCACCCCAAGATCATGCCAACACCAGGAGGTTATGCTCTTGTCTTGGATCCAATGTTCATGGGCCCGGATATCAATGAGAAGTTCTCCAAGATACTGATAGACGATGGTAGTAGAATCAACATCATGTACAAGGATAACATGCTCAAGTTAGGCATCACTATGAACATGTTGGATCCAACTAAGACAACTTTCCATATTATTGTGTCGGGACTGTCCTGTGAGCCAATTGGCAAGATCTGGGTTGACGTCTTATTCGGAAACATAAAAAATTGTGGCACTGAAGCTATAGAGTTCGAGGTGGTTGACCTGGTCAGCTCATACCATGCCTTACTTGGCTGGCCGGCTATGGCAAAGTTTATGGCTAATCCTCACATTGCTTACTTAAAGATGAAGCTGCCAGGTCCATGGGGAGTTATCACAGTTGAGGGAGATTACAAGAGATCTATTACATGCGCCTCAGCCGGATCTTTGTTGGCTGAGTCACTAGTCATAGCACAGGAAAAGCATCAAATGATGGAAGTTGCAGCACTGGCCAAGGCAGCACAAATGTGACGACACTCACTAATCCACATAGCAGTGTATCTTTCCAAACTACCAAGGAACAAAGAAGATACAGGTTGATGAGACTTTCCCAGAGCGCACAGTTACCATTGGTGTTGGGCTAACTGACAAATAGGAAAGCGAGATCACCAGCTTCCTCCGTCACATCGGGATATCTTTGCATGGTCCACACAAGACCTGCAAGGAGTTCCGAGGGAGATGGTTGAGCACTCTCTTCATGTAAGGCTAGATGCCAAGCCAGTGAAGCCGCTTCGCCGAAGATAGGAGGAAAGTGATGGCCACTGAGATAGCCAGGCTCTTGGCTGTCGGGTTTATCATGGAAGTACTGCACCAACATGGGTTGTCAAATTCAGTCTTGGTCGAGAAGAAAAAGGATGACCCGAACGTGGCAGTGGTGTGGCGCATGTGTATTGATTACACAAACCTCAATAAGGAATGTCCAAAAGATCCATTCCCCCTGCCACAGATCGATCAAGTCATTGACTCTATTGTCGGGTGTGAGTTTTTGTCATTTGTAGATGCGTACTCTGGTTTCCACCAGATACCAATGAATCCGGATGATCAAATAAAGACAGCTTTTATCACCCCGTATGGGGCTTATTGCTATCGTACTATGCTATTCTGATTGAGAAACGCAGGTGCAACACACCAAAGGTGCATGCAAAAATGCTTCCAAGACCAACTGGAAAAAAATGTTCAAGTATACGTCGATGACGTGGTGATAAGAGCCAAGCAAAGTCATACTCTAATTGAGGGCTTGCATCAAACATTCGCAAACTTAAGAAGGTTCCGGATGAAACTTAACCCGGAAAAATGCACATTTGTTGTCCCGGCTGGAAAATTACTCGGATTTCTCGTGTCCAGCCGAGGAATTGAGGCTAACCCGACAAAGATCAGGGCCATCGAAACAATGGAATTGCCGAAAACCCTCAACGATGTCCAGAATTTTACAGGGTGCCTGACCTCGTTGAGTAGGTTTGTGAGTCGGCTAGGCGAAAAGCCTTACCATTATATCAACTGATGAAACAATCAGACAGATTCACATGGACACAGCAAGCTGATAGCGCTTTCCATGTTGGCAACAACACCAATATTAGCGTCACCATTATCCAAAGAGCCAATGCTGCTCTATGTCACGGCAACCAATAGAGTTGTTTGTAACACCCTTAGAATCGGTCCTATGTAAGTTTCAGCGATTACCACCAAACCCACATAGAAACGATTCAAAGGTGCCCACCAGGCACTTTCGTGTGGGTGGAAAACGAAGTAATACCATTACACAATAGTCCACGATGGAACCCACAGAACAGATTTATACAACAATGACTCGAAGAGTCAAGAATACAGATACACAATACAAAGATCCAAATCAACTTGAAAATGATAAAGCGTCCGACTACGGACAAGATACAAATGGGGCTAAGAGCCCTGAAGAATAACCAATGGCGTCCATAACCCTGCCCAGGCCAAGCCGAAAGGGTAACCTTGCTAACAACGTCGATCTCAAAACCTGCTTAAACAAAAGGGGTGCCAACAAAGGGCAAAGGAAAAAGAGAGCGGTCATTACTGAGGCCAGTACACGGCGAGACTAGAATTCGGCGGTCCTCGCCTACATAGGTATGGTGGACTGAAGCGGCAGCGCAGCATGCACTAAACAACCTATAGAGACTCGATATAACTGTTGGCTATCAGAGAGGGATAAGAAAGACCTATTCGGAACCAACCTGATACTACCACCAAACATACCCATCCTGGTATAACCCCCTCGAGACCAAACGAGGAAGTCAACCGAGGAACTCACACAGTTGACAGTTCTATTCATTTTGTTATAGTTGCAGCAATTACTAGTCAAAAATAGCATGAGTCATCCTGATATAATAAGCAGTGGGCAGTTTTAGTTAACCATTCCATTGTAGTTTTAGTACTTACTAGTCAGATACATATAGCATGAGGCATCCCAAAACCCAGCAGTTGTTGGTACTTTTATTTAGCCTTTCTGTTGTAGTTGCAATACTTACTAGTCAGATACAATGTTAACAGGTGATAGCCCAAACCAGAAGTTGCTGGCACTTTTATTTAGCCATTCCATTATAGTGAAGGTGATTACTAGTCATCATAAAGTCAAATTTATAGCACTACTTTAGTTATAGTTGTCTATGATCGAATACTGTGCTCCAAGTCGTCCATAATCGCGAACACGACTTTCAGAAAGTTTTACCCTGCAGGGGGGCACAAATAGCAACACACGCACGATCAACCTCGGGAAAAATCAAATTAAAACCCAACGAGGCATCATGACAGAGCAATTGCAAGATTCATATAATATTTCAGGGGGGCACCCCACTAAGCTACCCGCGACGAAGTTTGCCGGCTCCGAGACGGACCCAGAGGTTTATGTCGACGGCTATAAACGACTGGGAAGCCGAAAGTGTGACTAGAATTGTCGATACCGCATAAACGTATCACAATTCCTAAACAGTATAGGCGCTCCACGCGCAATCGTAAATAAAGAAGTAAAGCATGGCATAAGTATAGGATAGTAATAAATCCCCAAACTAGTTTGTGGCCCCATGAAATAATATATCACTCAAGCTCTGGCTAGGGGGATTCATGGTCCCACATGTGGATAGTGCGAATATTCAAAGAACAGGTATCAAGTATTCGGGGTCGTACGGGACACAAGTGGACAGTTAAAAACCAAATAACATCTATTGCCCACATGTGCCTCTGCATTATTTACCTACTTCAATTTTAGTTATTAAACGGTAATTAAAGTTATAATCATCTCCAACATTAAATGTAAGGCATTACTCCAACAACTGTGGAACATCGACGGCGCGACGCAACACCTGCGCAAGCAACTATGACTCGCAAGGCTGACTATCTACCAAATAACAGGTAATAGGATGTGTCCATGGCAATTAATGGCTTCAAGGGATATCACGGGTACGAAAACTAGAGCATCGCATCACAGATAGCAATAGATCAACAGGAGTAAATAAAGACTATAAAAGTAAGATAGATAGAAAGGGGGAGAATGCTCGCTAGATAACATTGCTGGTGGTTCATCCGAAGATCGGGTCGACACTCGCATCAACTCATCGGTCTAATCCGTGAAGAAGCAATGCACTAAAAGAAACACCGGATGCACTATTTAATACTACGGCAGAAGATCAGGCATGATGCATGTATGATGTATGACATGGCAAAGGATGCGATGCAATTAGGCAATATAAGCGGAACCGGAGTCCCGACAATTTGACATGTTGTTATAGTTGTTAGATACCCCGCAATTTAGATGTTGGCGTAACAAGGCAAAAATATATAATCGGTTCGCTACACAAATTTAAATGGGGCCAATATAAGGCTAGAATCACCCGCTTATGATCTCCATATTTAATTTAGGTGAATCGGCATAGGGCCCCCAAACCACACAATATGCATGTGAGTATGAACAATTTATGCAACAAGTACATTTCATTTATAAAAAATAAGGGTCTCGAAAAACAGGGGTCACACATCGGGTAGCGGCGATCTTGGCGTCCAGGTAGAAGACCTAGTCGTTCTGGATCGGTCTTGACGTCCGTGAAGGAGACCTCCTGGGTTTGATGCCTTCGAGTGGCTTCATGTACAACCTTCGACATCCTCGGCATCAAGCCGGTCATGTCGGCGAGGAGATCTTGACGAGACAATGATCTGTTGGCTTGAGCTCCTGTGGGCATGCACGCATACTCAGAGACAAAAACAGATGATGGCCCTTGTCATACAGTTCTTAGACCCTTCGACAAACAGGGACACGCACGGGAGCACGGGCTTGTTGCGCCCTAGGTGACGACTGCTATCGGCCGGAGCGCTGCAGACGGAGGCAAAGATGCTCGGGCGTCGGCTGCACAGCAGCTGTGCTGCAAGGCACGGCGAGGCGAAGGCGCGGGGCATGGCCGCAGCGTGGGAAGACGATGCAGAGGTGGGACGGCGGCTCGCGACGCTAGACGAGGTGGTACGCAGGTGGAGCGTCACTGGAGGTCGAGCGCGGTGCGGAGGTCAAGGCAGAGAGGCGTGTCGACGGGGTCCACGCGGCGGCAGTTCCGCGGGGAAGACGGAGCGGCTCCGACGGCTCGGCAAAGAGGGAGCGGTGCCAAGGCAGAGAGGCAGCAGCGCCACACGGGATCCCGGCCGCGTCGATCTTGAAGGCGGAGCAGGGCGAGGATGGCGGCGGTGACCAGAGCAAGGTGACGAGGTGCCTAGGACACCGACAGAGAGGAGCTCGCGGGCGCGCGGCTGCCAGCAGAGGGAGAGAGGGAGGTGCGGTGGATTGGAGGCTGACGGGGGCCGGGCGCGGAGCTCCCTGGCGTGAGGAGAACCAAGCGGCGGCGGCGGCCAGAGGTTCGTGGGGGAGGGGTTGCGAGCAGGAAGGCGAGGGGGAATCGGGAGCGTGGCCGTGGGGCATCGTGATGGGAAAGAGAGGTGGGTCGGGCTCGCAAACATGGGGTGTGTGGCGTGCTGTGTGTCGAGTGTGTGGTCGGGTTGGGTACAGGGGATGTGGTGGGGTGGAGTGCGGCAGGTGGTGTTGGGTTGGGTGTGGTGAGCCAGAGTGTTGGCGGCGGGAGTGAGGAGAGAGGGGTTGGGGTGTAGCTAGGGTTTGGGTGATCTAGGGTTTTGGGGTAGTAGGCTGGCTAGCCGGGCTTTTGGGCCTGGCGGGCTGCCTCCCCTTGGATTAAAAAACTAGGTTTTTTATTATTTAATTATTTAAAACAAAATACTTTACAATTAGATTTTAGACAAGTCAAATATTTGGATCGACCGGGTTTTTTTGTTTTGAAATAAAAGGGAAGGGATTAATGTAGAAAATAAAATAATGCTTTTACCAAAATAGTTTTAGACAAATAGATGCATGCTGATGTCATGATTATGCACAAAGTATCATTTAGCACATGATTTTCTAGTAGTGGATTAACCGGGGTGCTACATTGTCAGTGCAGTGATAGTGTAGAACGCGAAGAAGAGGGCAAATCAGTCCAAAGGCCAGTTTATTACTTGAGCAAACTGCTCTCTATATCAAAGGAAAATTACCCCCTTTACCAAAAAATGACATATGGGCTGTAAATGGCACCAAAGAAACTGAAGCACTATTTCCAAGAACACCCAATCCGAGTAATATGCGAGGCACCTATTTCAGATATATTGGGCAACAAAGATGTCAGTGGCCGAGTGGCGAAATGGACCATAGAGCTAGCACCATACACTCTGCAATATGACAGACGAGATGCAATTAAATCACAAACTATAGCGGATTTCTTCGTGGATTGGATGGAAATGCAATATGAGCCACCATTGCCGGATCCGAATTATTGGAAGATGCACTTTGATGGATCTAAGACAAAGATGGGTCTAGGCGCCGGGATAGTTCTTACATCACCAAAGAAGGATCAGCTCAAGTATGTGGTGTGGATCCACTTCGCTGCATCCAATAACGTAGCCGAGTATGAAGCACTTGTCCATGGAATAAAAGTGGCCAAGGAAATTGGCATCAAAAGGATCATGTGTTTTGGTGACTCAGACTTGGTTATCCATCAAGTGTCTGGGCATTGGGATTGTAACATCCCAAAAATACTAAACTTGGATCATCAAACTTGGGGTTAACAAAAACGTTTCTAAAATAAAATGAGAAAGCATTCATGTGTGTATGCATCCCATTTTGAATCCTTTTTAATTGCCTTGTTTATTTGTTTCTTTGCTTGTAAAAGGATTCTTAGGTGAAATAAACATCATCTATACAATCCCCACACTTTTCCCAAAGACAAATAAATCAAAACAAACAAAATAAGGGACTGGTCATTTTGGCCAATTTAACTCCCATGCCTACTTTGGCTGTCTCTAACTTTCAGAGCTTAATAGAAACTTCTTTGGATATTTGCACCCCTTGATAGTACTCATAACAAAGTATCAAGGCCCACTTTGTGATCATCCAGAAACATTCAAATGCATAGTTTAAAGGACAGTTTAAAATTGAATCTATATCATATGGGAAGATCCCACTTTTTCAAAAACCACTCAAACAAGCTCAACTTTCAAAACCCAAGCATCTACAGACTCACCAGCACCTACCTAGCACACCCACCAAAAATCTTTTCAAAATTCAAAACTTGAATTCAAGTGGCCATTTCAGCAAACACCTTGCAGATGCAAATCAAAAAAAATCCAAACACTATTTGGAGCAGTGATTTGAGCCTAACTTGTTACCTCTCTAGCTCACAACAACCTCAGTAGATCATCTAGCAAACTTAACTAAGCACTAGCCCCACTGTAAGCTTGGCAATGTCATCAATGGTGAACAGCTGAGCCTCACCATGTCACCCCAGTGTGGACAACAAGCTAGGAGTAGCACTAGCCTCGCCAACCTTGTCTGGGAGCAAGCTATCACACCACCGCCACTCCATGTCCAGCGCTCGAACCATGCCAGCCCCTATACCACAGGCCCACAGACCATGCGCCGCCCTCTCCACGTGCATACGTGATCACCACCATCCCAGGAGACCGCCAGACATCCCCGTTCGCCGCCCCATGCCTCTCAGCCACCACTCGCCGTCGAAGACGCCGCCTCTGCCGCGCAGAGCATCGCGTGTTCTCGACCGTTTGCCACCGCCCCTACACGCGCCTTAAAGCCATAGAGCATCGCCAGGAGACCACCGAACGATCGCCACCGCCGGCCATGCCTCTAGTAGCCCGTAGCCATGTCGCCACCGTCGCCTGCCCATTCTGTTCGGTCTCGTCGTCGTGACTATAAATAGAGGCCTCCCCCGCTCAAACTCTTCACACCATCTCACTCCCCTCTCCTCACTGATCGTTCCACCCAGTTGCCGGAGCAAGGCGAGCAGCGCATCGCAGGAATTTCACCGGAGCCCGCCGCCTCTGGATAAGAAGGGGGCCAGCGATTGGAGCCGCCCCAGGAGAAGCTATCGGTACCAGGAGGTTCGCCGTCGTCGACTTCGTCGTTCGCCCGCATAGCCGACCCTCGCCTGAGCCCCGGTGATCCCCCGATGACCCCCACCTCCCGCGTTAGGGTTCTGTCTCGCCGGCGCTGCCTGACGTGGACGATGAACCAGGGCCGTTAGATTAGAACAAGATCCCACGGCTCACATTGCCCCGTACCGCTTCGCACCCCCTGTCTCACTGACGCGTGGGGACAGCAACTTAACCAGCCCGCGTAAGCGCTATGCTTCGCAGGCCGGCCCAATATCGTTTCCCTCGCAGCCCACTCATCTGAATTTGGATTAATCCATTTTCATTCAAATACAGTTCTGTACCTAGTTTGAAAAATCAACCCAGCTCGATTTAGTAAACCAAATTGAATGAAACCATTTTGTTAGAAATATATTGAAATTCTTAATCTAATCCCATTGGATTCAAATCATTTGAATCTATAGATCAACCTTGGTAAAAATAACAAGGCAAAACCTTTTCTTCATTCAAACATTTTTCAAATTTAAACCATAAAACATTTTGAGTTGATTCCAACTCTCAAAAATCACATTTGATCATGCCTTTCAGAATATATAAAAACATTTGTGTTTACTTACAGAAATAATGTTCAAGTAATAAAAGAATGTCACATAGGCATTTCTAGTCACTTTATTTAAGTAAAATAAAAGGTTAAACCTTATTAAATTGTGACACCACTTTAAATCACATTCCCATGGACTAAAATATGTGGTGATGACATGTGTCAATATGATCCCATGTTTGGTTTGGAGAATATTAAATCTTAAGTAGTTTTTCAATGAGTAGAAATTACTTTTCTAAAAATAAAAGAAATTAAACCAAGCTTTAATCTTGTAATGTTAGTAATGATGCTAGATCATCTATAGGACCCTTTCGTGTGATGATTGAAAGTAGTTAAGTATTTTTTGGTGATTGTGTACCTCGTATGTATTCATAGACGCTAGTACCGACCAAGGATACGAGGAAGAAGGAGGATACTACGAAGAAGAAGCCGAGGAGAACTTCAACCACTGCTCTGCACAAGGCAAGCTAACACTTGCAACTTAGCAAGCTAACACTTGCAAATTAGCAAGCTAAAACTTTACCAAGCCTTACTAATCAAGTTAACCTATGCAAGCCTAATACTACTAGTTGAATGTGCAAGATAACACTTGCAATTATGAAAGTTAGATAACCTATGCAATGCCCTAAATATGCTTGGTTAGACACATATGATGATACCCATTCCTAGTTTTACTTTTAAGCTTTATACTTTATTTCTTTATCAAAGCTAGTACTTAGAGCTTACTAAAGTGAATTGTAGATACTAGAAAGATACTTGAAGGTTGCATAAAGAGCATAAAATTTGGCCTAAGCTAGATAATATTCATGTCATTCTAAGGCATGAGATTGAGCTTACTTAAACTCCACTAGTCTACCACCCCTCATTAGTACTCACCCCCACTTGTAGATGCTAGTGCTAAGCATAAAGCTTGATCAACTTAGTTGGGAATACTTGGTGGAAAATGGTTATGAAAACCTTGGAATGATGGATCATTCTATTGAAATGTTTTGGACATGTGTTTCCGAACACTAGAGGATTTATGGTGATGAAAATGTTGAGGCATGAGCCTTAGCCCTTTATAAAACTGATGGTTGTCTGGATGCGATACCATTCCAATTTTATTGTACAACCACAATACCCGAGAATTGGTAGGTCTTGACTGGAAACTTATATACCTTAGTATTAGTTCCCTCACGGCCAAGGTCTGAGCTGAGGCTACCTTATGAAGATTGTCCACCTGTGTAGTACCCAAGAAGACAGTTGGTCATGGTTGGGAGGCCAAACTCACACAGAGGTGCTTATACTAGGGCGTGTAATTGAAAGGTTAGGATTGATTATCACATAGTGAGTATGGTGAATTCAGGATTTGTTCCTGACGGATGTATCGAATGTTGTGGTGAAAGTGTAAAATCTCTGCAGACTGTCAAACTATTCGAATAGCTACGTCCGCGGTTATGGACAGTTGGAGTGGCCATACTGTTCCCCCGTCAGCTGTTTTCAAAATGACTTGTGAAATGAGTTGAGACTTTTACTTGACCACAATAGAGTTGTGATATGAAATACAAGTTCCCACTTAGGTGTTATAAAATTTCAGCTAGCTTTTCTTATTTCGGAACTTAGTAGATGTAAATCTGGCTTTTTGCAAAACAACCCTAGAGCTTAGTGTCCTACTACAAAAAACCCCCCTTCACTTGTTAGTATTAGTTTGCGAGTACTTAAAGAGTACTCATGGCTTTGTCCCTGGCTCTTCCCATGGACAGACTATGAAGAGGATTACCTGGAGGATGGACCCCAGGAAGGTTACGACAACTAGGATCATCTCCCATCGTCAGCATTTCCTGTGACCCCGAAGATGGAGCTTCGCCTACGCTACCGTTATTATTTACATATTTCCGCTGCTTGAATTGTATTAAGAACTGGATCATGGATCCTTATTCGTGTAAGCCCTTATGTATGGTTTGTAATGGATGATGTACTGTGGTATCCAATTCTTTTATGTCTCGCAAAAATGGTAATCCTGGGATTGTGATGTATGGCATAACATGCATCTGGGATGAAAAATCCGGGTGTGGACAAGTTGGTATCAGAGCCATCCTGACCATAGGAGACCCTAGTTAGACTGGACGTTTGGAATCAAAAACTTAGTTTCAAAAGCAAAGAAAGCAAATATTTACAAAAACTTATTCCCACTCTTATCACTTTGATTATTTCATAAAAATTCATGTTCCTCAAAAACTCTTGCAAAATACATAAAAATTGACACACTTGATCACTCTACTAACTTACTCATCTTATATTCTTTTAGATGGACATGAAGTACAGCAAGTTTTACCAGTTGGGAAATGGAGGAGACCTTATCTTTCAGAGGGATTTGGACCGGCTTTTGGAACTTTTGGAATGTAAGCACCCCGAGTTCTTCGGAGCTCAGCTCAATGATCAAGGAGGAGAAGATCTGTAGTGGCTAATTGTTGCAAGTCTCCGAGGAAACATTGAACCTCCCACTGAAGAGGGAATTCAGTTTACCTTAAGAGAGAACAACTGGCTCGATGGACTTGCCAGGGCCATGCAGGAAGATCTTGCCCGTCTGTATGGGCAGAGTATCAACCAGATCAAGGGTACCCGCTTTGATTTTTGCCCAAGGTGTGATGCTAATGGACAACCACTGGAAGCCCCGTACCACCAAGAGGTGAAGACCCAATTGGACCACCTTAGCTTCATGATGTACGATCGTCAGCAGGAGTTGGATAATTGCCGTGACTACTCCAACCACAAGTCCGCCATTATCGAGATGAAGGATCAGACCATCGCCATGCTAGAAAAGGATCGCAAGTCTCGCCGCTATCAGCTTTGACAAGAAGGAGCGCATCATTGCCCGTCTTCGCCACCGTATCTCTTCTTTGGAGCAGACCATCCACGAGAGAGACATGCAGTTGGAAGAAAGGGAGAATGCCGGAGAGGATCTTCGTGGAGACCCCTACTCCTATCTCAGCGATGATGATGATTTTCTGGAAGATCAGGCTATGGATTTCTTCACTGATTAGGACGATTTCTCCTTCATTAATGACGACGATGAGGATGATGAGGATGACGACTACACCCACTCCAAGGAGTAGTAGCACTTGAGCACTAGCGTAGTGAGTAGTATTCGGTCCCACTGTATCGTAGTTTCCAGAATGGTTCCTAAAATCATCTGTTTACCTTGTTGTGGTGTGTGTTTGTATCGTGTGCTATGAATGAATGAATGAAAAGCAAGTTGCTAGAAAAATCGGAGTCAAACTTTAAAAACTTTTCAAAATCCCAAAACCTTAGAATTTTCCCTCTTTTCTCATGATCTATCTCAATCTTCAGATGCCACGTGGAGGAAGTAGTTCATCCCCGGACCCGATGTTGCAGATCCTGCAAATGTTGGTTTCTGACCGCGAAGCTGAAAGAGCGGAGCGTCAAGCCAACTTAGCCACCCTTCAACAGATAGCTCAGCTAGCCCACAACAATCAAGGCCACGGAAATCAGGACAACCATGGATCTAAGTTCAAGAATTTCCAGAACACCAGCCCACCTGTTTTCACTAAGTCAGAACAGCCCTTAGACGCCGATGATTGGCTGCAAACCATGGAAAATAACCTAGAAGTCGCCGGATTGGAAGCCAACGAGAAAGTTCTGTTCGCCACCCATTATGTATCCGGAGATGCCAGAGCATGGTGGAACAGTGTTCGTGCCATGACCGGAGGACAGATGATGACCTGGGAGGAATTCAAGGTCAAGTTTAGCAGAACCCATGTGCCACCAGGTTTGATCAAGAGAATGAGAGACGAGTTCAGAGAACTGAAGCAAGGAAGGATGACCGTAGTGGAATACCGTGACAAATTCTTGTCATTAGCTAGGTATGCCCCGGATGAGATCGACAGCGAAGCCAAGAAGAAACAAATATTCCTGAATGGTCTGGACGATGAGATGCAGACTGTGATAGTCAATATCCCCTTTGCTGATATTGAAGCCCTTGTCAACTCTGCCATCCAGATGGAAGTAAAGATCAACCAAGCCAATGAGAACCGCAAGCGTCGCATGATGCATCAACCAGGAACCCATCAGACCCCAAAGTATCGCCCTAACCCATCTCCAGGATTTGCCCCGAGAACCAACAGACCCCCGATGAACCGTCCGACCTATCCTAACCGTGGAAACCCTAGGCCCGGAGGAAATCACAACAACCCCGGCAACTCTAGCAATTTCAACCGTGCCCCACCTAAGTTCAACAACAACAATGCTACCGCCAACACCAACACTGCCCCGAGGACTGGAAGCAATGTTGTGCCTGTTGCAGCAAAGGACAAGTCGCAAGTGACTTGTTATGACTGTGGAAATAAGGGTCACTACTCCAACGAGTGCCCCAACAAGAAGAATGCCGCAGCCCCCAATGCAAATGCCCCAGCTCAGCAGCAGCGTCGTGTTCAGCCAGGAAGAAGGTTTGCCCCAGGGAATTCACTCAAACGCAACGGCCGTCTTTTTCTCATGCATGCTGAAGAAGCTCAGGAAGCGCCAGACATCGTGCTGGGTATGTTTTCTGTTAATTCAGTACTTGCAAGAGTGTTGTTTGATTCTGGTGCATCGCATTCATTTGTCACCGAAGAATTTTCCTGCACTAGTAAGATTCAAACAACCAAACTGAAGCGTGTTATGATCGTCCAAGTTCCCGGTTCAACCACCAAGGCTAGGCAAATTTGCAAAGTCATCCCTATCTGAATCCATGGCATAGATTTTTATGCTAACCTGATAGTACTCGGAACTAAAGGTTTGGAAGTAGTACTAGGAATGGATTGGATGTGCAAACATAAAGGATTGATTGACTATGCCAAGAAAGCCATCACCATGACCAGTACAGCCGGAATATCAGTCGAGTATATATCTGAAACCTTACCTCGTCAATTCAAGTGCAACAAGAGTATAGCCCAACCTACCATTGACCAAGTACGGATAGTGTGTGAATACCCCAATGTATTTCCAGATGTTTTGCCCGGTATGCCCCCAGATCGGGATATCGAGTTTATCATCGAACTAATCCCCGGAACAGGACCCATAGCCCAGAGACCATATAGTATGAACCCGTCGGAACTAGAAGAACTGAAGAAGCAACTGGATGCCATGCTGGAAATTGGATTGATTCAACCAAGTGCATCACCATGGAGATCACCTGTTTTGTTTGTGGACAAGAAAGATGGAGGTAACCGTTTGTGCATGGATTATCTTAAGTTGAATGATGTCACCATCAAGAACAAGTACCCATTGCCCAAGATAGAAGATTTGTTTGATCAGTTGACCGGTGCCAAAGTATTTTCTAAGATTGATCTTAGAACAGGCTATCATCAACTCAAAATTCGTGTAGAGGATATTCCAAAGACTGCCTTTACCACCAGATATGGATTATACGAGTATACCGTTATGTCTTTTGGATTAACCAATGCCCCAGCTTATTTCATGAATCTCATGAATAATATTTTTATGGACTTCCTGGATAAGTTTGTCGTTGTTTTCATCGATGACATTCTGATTTATTCCAAATCGGAAGAAGAACATGAGCTACACCTAAGGACCATTCTTGGAATCCTTAGAGAGCATCAGATGTATGCCAAGTTTAGCAAATGTGAATTCTGGTTACAGGAGGTAGGATTCCTCGGTCACATTGTATCAGCCAGAGGAATTGCCGTTGACCCTGCAAAAGTGAAAGATATCGAAGATTGGCAAGCCCAACCACTCAAACCCAAGTTCGTGCATTTCTCGGATTGGCAGGATATTACCGCAAGTTCGTAGAAGGATTCTCGGTATCGCCAGACCCATGACCCAATTGCTAAAGAAGGACAAGAAGTTTGAATGGACCGACAAATGTGAAGAGAGTTTTCAAGAACTCAAGAGAATATTGATTTCAGCCCCAATCTTAATCATGCCGGATATCACAAAGCCCTTCGACGTGTATTGTGATGCATCCAAGATCGGTCTCGGATGTGTGTTAATGTAAGAAGGAAAAGTTATATCTTATCTATCCCGACAACTGAAACGACATGAGCAAAATTACCCAACCCATGACCTCGAACTCGCAGCCGTACTTCTAGCCTTGAAGACATGGAGGCATTACCTGATGGGAAATCGTTGTGAGATTTATTCGGATCACAAGAGCTTGAAGTATATATTCACTCAGAAGGAGGTGAATATGAGGCAGAGAAGATGGATTGAGTTAATCAAGGATTACGATCTGGACATTCACTATCACCCTGGTAAAGCCAAAGTAGTAGCAGATTGCTGTGCCGCTTGAACTCCATGATTTTGAAGGAGCAACCAACCTTGCACAAGGAGATGGAATATTTTCGAATAGAATTAGTAAGTGAAGGATTTTTGCCTAGCATAGAACTTCAACCCACTTTGATCAGCCAGATCAAAGGGGCGCAGAAAGGAAATGCTAGTATTAACGGAATCAAGCGTCGTATCGGTACAGGCAAAGTACCTGGATTCACCGAAGACGAAGAAGGAGTTATGTGGTACAAAGGACACCTTTGTGTACCAGCAGACTTTGAGTCGAAAGAAGTTATTCTAAAGGAAGATCATGATACTCTTTATTCTATCCACCCCGGAGGAACTAAGATGTATCAAGATTTGAAAGAGCAATTTTGGTGGCATAAGATGAAGAGAGAAATCGGAAGCTATATCGCCAAGTGTGATATATGTCAGCGAGTCAAGGCAGGACATCAAAGACCCGCTGGATTGTTGAAACGCTTGCAGATTCCGGAATGGAAATGGGATTCCGTTGGAATGGACTTTAATCTCATTACTTCACAAGTGTCTCGAAGTCCCGGAGAAAACGGAAGTGTTCAAGAATATCGATCACCGGACTATAGAGATCAACGATGACCAGACCTATCCCGAAGTACCCATCCGTATTTTGGAAGAATCTTTCCGAACCACCAGAACCCGAAGCATCAAGTTTCTCAAAATTCAGTGGAGCAACCACACATAATAGGAAGCTACCTGGGAGCGCGAAGATCACATGAGGGCGGAGTTTCCCGATCTCTTCAAATCCTAGGTAATCTTTTCGTCCTTTTTCAAATCTCGCGACGAGATTTTGTTTAAGGGGGGAAGGTTTGTAACATCCCAAAAATACTAAACTTGGATCATCAAACTCTAATCATCAAATTTAGGGTTAACAAAAACTTTTCTAAAATAAAATGAGAAAGCATTCATGTGTGTATGCATCCCATTTTGAATCCTTTTGAATTTCCTTGTTTATGTGTTTCTTTGCTTGTAAAAGGATTCTTAGGTGAAATAAACATCATCTAAACAATCCCCACACTTTTCCCAAAGAAAAATAAATCAAAACAAACAAAATAAGGGAATGGTCATTTTGGCCAATTTAACTCCCATGCCTACTTTGGCTGTCTATAACTTTCAGAACTTAACAGAAACTTGTTTGGATCTTTGCACCCCTTGATAGTGCTCATAACAAAGTATCAAGGCCCACTTTGTGATCATCTAGAAACATTCAAATGCATAGTTTAAAGGACAGTTTAAAATTGAATCTATATCATATGGGAAGATCCCACTTTTTCAAAAACCACTCAAACAAGCTCAACTTTCAAAACCCAAGCATCTACAGACTCACCAGCACCTACCTAGCACACCCACCAAAAATCTTTTCAAAATTCAAAACTTGAATTCATGCGGTCATTTCATCAAACACCTGGACCACACGCACAGACCGTGCCCAGCTCGCCAGCGAGCATGCGCCAGAGCGCCACCCTCGACACACGCCCACAGACCGCGCGCCGCCCTCGTCGCGTGCATACGTGATCACCACCATCCCAGGAGATCGCCAGACATCCCCGTTCGCCGCCCCATGCCTCACAGCCACCACTCGCCGTCGAAGACGCCGCCTCTGCCGCGCAGAGCATCGCGTGTTCCCGATCGTTTGCCACCGCCCCTACACGTGCATTAAAGCCATAGAGCATCGCCAGGAAACCACCGAACGATCGCCACCGCCGGCCATGCCTCTAGCAGCCCGTAGCCATGTCGCCATCGTCGCCTGCCCATTCCGTTCGATCTCGTCGTCGAGACTATAAATAGAGGCCTCCCCGCTCAAACTCTTCACACCATCTCACTCACCTCTCCTCACTGATCGTTCCACCCTGTTCCCGGAGCAAGGCAAGCAGCGCATCGCCGGAATTTCACCGGAGCCCGCCGCCTCTAGAGAAGAAGGGGGCTAGCGATTGGAGCCGCCCTAGGAGAAGCTGCCAGTACCAGGAGGGGGCCAGCGATTCGTCGTTCGCCCGCATCGCCGACCCTCGCCTGAGCCCCGGTGAGCCCCCGACGACCCCCACCTGCCGCGTTAGGGTTCTGTCTTGCCGGCGCTGCCCGACATGGACGATGAACCAGGGCCGTTAGATTAGAACAAGATCCCACGGCTCACATTGCCCCGTACCGCTTCGCACCCCCCTGTCTCACTCACGCGTGGGGACAACAACTTAACCAGCCCGCGTAAGCGCCGAGATGTCGTTTCTGCGCAGCCCAAGATAGATTTCGTTTGAATTTGGATTTTTCCATTTTCATTCAAACACAGTTCTGTACCTAGTTTCAAAAATCAACCCAGCTCGATTTAGTAAACCAAATTGAATGAAACCAATTTTGTTAGAAATATCTTGAAATGCTTAATTTAAGCCCATTGGATTCAAATCATTTGAATCTATAGATCAACCTTGGTAAAAATAACAAGTTAGAACCTTTTCTGCATTCAAACATTTTTCAAATTTAAACCATAAAAGCTTTTGAGTTGATTCCAACTCTCAAAAATCACAGTTGATCATACCTTTCAGAATATATAAAAACATTTGGGTTTACTTACAGAAATAATGTTCAAGTAATAAAAGAATGCCACATAGGCATTTCTAGTCACTTTATTTAAGTAAAATAAAAGGTTAAACCTTATTAAATTGTGACACCACTTTAAATCACATTCCCATGGACTAAAATATGTGGTGATGACATGTGTCAACATGATCCCATGTTTGGTTTGGAGAATATTAAATCTTAAGTAGTTCTTCAATGAGTAGAAATTACTTTTATAAAAATAAAAGAAATTAAACCAAGCTTTAATCTTGTAATGTTTGTAATGTTAGTGATGATTGAAAGTAGTTAAGTATTGTTTGGTGATTGTGTACCTCGTATGTATTCATAGACGCTAGTACCGACCAAGGATACGAGGAAGAAGGAGGATACTACGAAGAAGAAGCCGAGGAGAACTTCAACCACTGCTCTGCACAAGGCAAGCTAACACTTGCAACTTAGGAAGCTAACACTTGCAACTTAGGAATCTAACACTTGCAAGATACTCTGCTTTAGCAAGCCTTACTAATCAAGTTGACCTATGCAAGCCTAATACTACTAGTTGAATGTGCACACTAACACTTGCAATTATGAAAGTTAGATAACCTATGCAATGCCCTGAGCATGCTTGGTTAGACACATATGATGATACCCATTCCTAGTTTTACTTGCAAGCTTTATACTTTATTTCTTTATCAAAGCTAGTACTTAGAGCTTACTTAAGTGAATTGTAGATACTAGAAAGATACTTGAAGGTTGCATAAAGAGCATAAAATTTGGCCTAAGCTAGATAATCTTTATGTCATTCTAAGGCATGAGATTGAACTTAGTTAAACTCCACTAGTTTACCACCCCTCATTAGTACTCACCCCCACTTGTAGATGCTAGTGCTAAGCATAAAACTTGATCAACTTAGTTGGGAATACTTGGTGGAAAAATGGTTATGAAAACCTTGGAATGATGGATCATTCTATTGAAATGTTTTGGACATGTGTTTCTAAACACCTGATGATTTTGGTGATGAAAATGTTGAGGCATGAGCCTTAGCCCTTTATAAAACTGATGGTTGTCTTGATGCGATACCATTCCAATTTTATCGTACAACCACAATACCCGAGAATTGGGTAGGGATTGACTGGAAACTTATATACCTTAGTATTAGTTCCCTCATGGCCAAGGTCTTAGCTGAGGCTACCTTGTGAAGATTGTCCACCTGTGCAGTATCCAAGATGACAGTTGGTCATGGTTGGGAGGCTAAACTCACAGGAGAGGTGCTTATACTAGGGCGTGTAATTGAAAGGTTAGGATTGATTATCCATATCTTGGTATGGTGAATTCAGGATTTGTTCCTGACGGATGTATCGAATGTTGTGGTGAAAGTTTACAATCTCTGCAGACTATCAAACTATTCGAATAGCCGCGTCCGCGGTTATGGACAGTTGGAGTGGCCATACTGTTCCCCTTCAGCTGTTTTCAAAATGACTTGTGAAATGAGTTGAGACTTTGACTTGACCATAACAGAGTTGTGATATGAAATACAAGTTCCCACTTAGGTGTTATAAAATTTCAGCTAGCTTTTCTTATTTCTGAACTTAGAAGATGCAAATCAGGCTTTTTGCAAAATAACCCTAGAGCTTAGTGTCCTACTGCAACCCCCCCCCCCCCTTCACTTGTTAGTATTAGTTTGTGAGTACTTAAAGAGTACTCATGGCTTTGTCCCTGGCTATTCCCATGGCCAGACTATGAAGGGGAGTACTTGGAGGAGGGACCCCAGGAAGGTTACGACAACTAGGATCTTCTCCCATCGTCAGCATTTCCTGTGACCCCGAAGATGGAGCTTCGCCTACGCTACCGTTATTATTTATGTATTTCCGCTGCTTGAATTGTATTAAGAACTGGATCATGAGATCCTTATTCGTGTAAGACCTTATGTATGGTTTGTAATGGATGATGTACTGTGGTATCCAATTCTGTTATGTCTCGCAAAAATGGTAATCCTGGGATTGCGATGTATGGCATAATAGGAATCTGGGATTAAAAATCCGGGTGTTTACAGGGATGCATTGGATGCAAATATGGCACTGTATCGTTTTCATGTGCAACAGATTTCGGGATATTTTGATGGGTGTGAATTTCATCACATACCCAGAGCAGAGAATGATGCAGCGGATGTATTATCCAAGTTAGGCTCATATCTACAAGCAATTCCACCCGGAGTAGCATTATAACATCTCAGAAAACCATCGATCAAGCTGTCACCAGAGTTCGAGTCAATTAGGCTCATCCCGGCAAGCTAGGAGTCAGACGATGTGCCAACGGACATTGATACAGGGGCAAGTTCGAGTAACTCGGGAACTGTTCTGCTCAACCCAGGGGATGCCGAATCATACTCGGGGACTCCTCAAGTTATGTCGGCAGAACATTTGTCGGCTGAGCCAATGGAGATTGATGGAGAAATAGACCCGGCACCAGCGATACCAGCCTGAGCGCAACCAATATTCAACTACTTGAGAGATGGAACATTGCCGGATGATGAGATATTAGCAAGACAAACAGAGAGAAGAGCAAAAGCATACATAGTAATTAACAAGGAGTTATACAAAAGAAGCGTGCCGAGTGTACTGCAGCGTTGCATAAGTCCAGAGAAAGGCCAAGAAATACTCTTGGATATTCACCAAGGAGAGTGTGGGCACCATGCATCGTCAAGAGCATTGGTATCCAAGGCATTCCGACATGGATTCTACTGGCCAAGTGCACTGGATGAGGCAGAGGAGCTAGTAAGAAAATGCAACGGTTTCCAACGTTATGTGTCAACGTCACACTTGCCAGCATCTGAGTTAAAAACTATACCAATCACTTGGCCATTCACAGTATGGTGCCTGGATATGGTAGGACCATTCAAACCCGTTAGGGGCAGCATGACTCACATAATAGTAATGGTTGACAAGTTCACCAAATGGATAGAAGTGAAGACCATCAAAAAATTTGATGGAAAAACAGCTGTCACATTCCTTAAATATATAATCCTGAGATATGGTCACCCGCATAGTGTGATCACATATAATGGCACAAAATTTGCCGAAGGATCCTTCGCTCGTTTCTGTGGAAAAACCCGAATAAGACTTGACATAGAGTCAGTCGCTCATCCAGAATCAAATGGACAAGTTGAACGAGCTAACAGCTTAGTTCTATTTGGGATAAAACCCCGCCTAATGGAACCACTCTAGAGATCACCTGGTTCTTGGATCAAGGAATTTCCCTCAGTACTGTGGAGTTAAGGACAACTCCGAATCGATCAACAAGCTATACGCCGTTCTTCTTTGTGTACGGGGCAGAAGCAGTTTTTCCTACCAACATAGAGTATGACTCGCCCAGAGTAAGACAATACCCGGAAGCCGAGGTAAAAGAGGCCCGAGAAGATGTAGTTTACTTACTCGAAGAAGCATGATAATTGACATTGTCCAGATCCGCCATATACCAACAAAGTCTCCGATGCTATCATAGCCAGAAGGTCTAGCCTCGTGTTTTCTGAGAAGGGGATATGGTGCTCAGGCTAGTTCAACACACAACTGGTATGCATAAACTATCACCCCATGGGAAGAACCATTCATTGCAAGCAAAGCATTACACAATGATTCATATTACCTAATAGATGCTCACGAAGCACAAAAGAACAAGGCGGATAGATCAGGTGATGAGACCAAAAGGCCGTGGAATGTGGCACTGCTACATCCTTTCTACACTTATGAGAAGCATTGTATGTATCTCTCAAACTGTCATATGTCGGATACTTATGTCGGCTATGTGCTGATAATAAAATGGTATGACTCGAAAAACCGACTCGGGGACCACCCCTTATGTTTATTCTTGAAAATTATATGTCGGATGGCGTTGACACTTAAGACTTATATCGGAACAAGTAGTGTTTACTCGGATAGAATCAACTCTTCGACTATGTTGTTGTCCGAAAACACGGCTTCATGGAAAGCAAGAGGAAAATATCAACGACAAGTAAACATGAACACCGGATAAGTAAAGGGAGAAACACGGCTTCTAAGTATACCTTTAACTAACCCATTGCAGTATATATTGGTTTGTATGTCGAATGACCCTAGGTCAAGTCGCCTAGTTTCATATCCACTAACTGAATCCTTAGAACTTTGAGACTCTAATGTCGAACGCCAAAAAAGGTAGACAAGAGCCAAATTCAAGGAAAAGGGAAACGACAAATGAAACTCGGGGACTTGCCCTTGGATGATTGGCATTCAGAGCAAAATATAAGTTTAAGCCTTGACAAAAGGCATATACCCTAACTAAGTGAACTGTATATTACATCTGCACCCGGCATACAGGGGATCTCATCAAAGATAAAGTGTTTTCGACATAAACAGCTTAAGAAGCAGCTGGACTCGGAGGAGCTTTATTGGGGCTGGAGCTGGGAGCATCGTCCGGAGCATCGGGCGAGTGAGGAGTATCAGCCGAGTCTTTAGGACCGTCTGACTCGGTGGCCTCGCTGTCAGCTCCATCATCATCGATAGTCTCAGCAAGCGGCTCACCAAGGTCGAGGAAGCTGGGCCCATCGCACCAAGCGTGCACCAGAGCGTACTCAACCATGGCATAGGCTCACTCCTGATGCTTCTTGATGATCTCAGGATGTGGATCCACTTTCCTTCAGCCCTCATGCGCTCGAGAACATCAAGGTTGATGTCCTCATACCATGAGAGCACAAAGGAAAGGGCCTTGTCCGCTGCATCTCGACCGGCCGACTCACGCCATTGATCCAGCCTGTCCTCAGTAAGAAGCAGCTTGGCGGCCAAGGCCTCAATAAGTGCGGGAACATCCTCATCCGGCCAGACCATACTGAACGCATGGATTGCTGACTTAAGCAAATCGACACTACATGACTTTAGAGTGGTTGGACGCTCTGACAGCGCCACCAGGTGCTCATCGATGGTGATCTCGCCATCAGCCGGAGCTCAAGATTCGGCTCGAATTTTCTTCATTGCCCTCAGCGCGAACATCTCAGCTTCAGGAAAGTTCTCTGCAAACACGAAAGAACATTAACAAAAAAATGAGAAAGAGGCAAAGAGAAAGAGTAGAAGTACAGCAAAAAGAGTAAGAAATCACTATCGAGAAATCAATTGATCGCGCGAAGCTTGCTCTGCCATATCTTGGCCTTGGCTTGAAGAGCTTCCAGGTCCTGGTGTGCCGACTGAACGACCAACTCGGCCTCTTTGAGTAGCTGGTTGGTTTTTTCGTCACTAGCAGCGTGTTGGCCATCCTTCTCGGCAAGTTCTTCGCGCAGGCCCTTCAGCTCGGACTGGTGCTTTTGCTCCATATCCGCCATCTACTGCTTTTAGCCGCATCACCTCCTCTCCCTCCTTCTAGAGTTTGACTTGGTGCCTCTCTGCTTATTCGGAGCATGTGACTCGTCAGTAAGAGCAAATTATCTTGTTTTAGCCAAGATAGAAATGGAAAAAGGATAAACATCGATGCGGAGCGGTCACAAAGTTTTCTAAGAACTTACTTTCAGCATCACTGATCTGTGAGTGCAGCGCATCAATGGTAGATTGGGTAGAAGCCGTGGAAAAACAACGAGAAAAATTCAGCAAAATGAAACAAAGAAGATCCACCGAATGAAAACAAGCTGGGTAAGAAAAAAGTACCTTGTCCCTAAGCCTCAGCATTTAGATCTTGGTGAGCGAGCTCGAGCTTGTGAAAATCGTAGAGGAGAGCCTGATGCACCTTCGTGCGCTCGTTATGCGTGAGCTGCACGATGAAGATCTAGTCAGAAGATATAATAAAATGGTTGATCTTGCAGCCGAGTAAGTGCATTATTCGGTAGTAACCTCGGGGCTAGGGATCGAAAGTCCGGTCAAAAATCCAACATGCACACTTGGCAGGAAAAAATAAAGGTTGGGTTCTAACTCAGAGCTTACAGCCGAATAAGTTCCTTATTCGGCAGTAACCTTGGGGACTAGGGATCATGTATAATAGAAACATACTCAGTACACAAAAGAGTCAGAAAGTTGGATACCTCATTCACTTTATATGCCTTAGCAATCAAGGCAATGGCCTGTTGAGTCATCTCCGAGACAGCTTTGGGGCCCAACTTCATTTCCTGGCCAGAGGTGGAGCTCACATCTTGCTCGCCAGCTGCGTTCCAGGCAATGGCGTAGCGCTTCATGGAACCAAAGGTCGTGCCCGCTTAGCATCCGAGTTAGGACTTGCCCTTTATTTAGGGTAGTTCCCACCCCGGCACGGTTAGAAGTAGCGCTGGTATGCAAGGCACCAGCTCTGGAAGCGCTGCCAGATCCAGCAACTGCAGACTCGCCCAACTGACCCGACGGAGCGGGTGCCGTTGTTGATGGTGTGGGCCGAATCTGTGGGGCAGTGCCTGGAGCGTGGACCAAAGTCAACTGCTTGGTCGCTGATGGCTTGCTAGATGTAGAATGAGCATGGCATTGAGAAGTAGACCGATTCTGATCTTTATCCAAAAAGGGAGGAGGAGCAGGTCTAGAACTGGTTGGGGAAGATACATGAGCCGACTGAGGAGGATCAACAACTTTTTGAGGGGCAACAACTAGGTCAGCAGGCAAACTGGTAATGGGAGAACTAACGACAGGGGTTTTCTCGGTACCGATGTTGCTGGCGCCAGGGTCAAGGGGTTGTTCTGGTAAAGCAACAAGAGAGCTAGGCCGGGTCTCCTCTGTCGAGCGCACCGCCAGATCAGCCTCACTCTGAGATGCATGAGTATCAGTAGTGGGGGTACTGTCCCGGACGGGGCTCTGCACAGTGGTGTCGGCATGAGGAGGAGAAACAAGAGTTAATGGCGAAGAAGCCATGCTAGGTGCAGCTTGGCTAGTAGACATGGCCGCGCTGAAATTAAAGCAGAAGCCTATAAGAGGACAAGCAGAGAACTGGAAAATAAAATGAAAGGTAACGGGCAGATAAAGGGACGCGACGACCGACCCGGTGCCAGCGGTCTTGTGGGTCTGGGATGATGTGGCAGCAGGATGTGCTACAGAATCAAGCCGACGCTTCTTTGAGGGTTGAGTGTTGGAAGAGGCCCCATGTCACTTACTCGACTTGGCGGCAGGGATCTTGCCGAATCCGCCCACAGCGAGAGGGAGAACCTCATGTACCTGGCCAGCTGCATAAGTAAATGACGAGCTCATTCTAATAAGTCAGAGAGTGAAGGTCAAAAGACATGTACCCCCAAAACATCACAGCCCAAATCATCATCGTCAGACCAATATCGCAAAGGATTTTGAGTAGAGGTCTTACCCGGAGCAGAGGCTGCAGCGGCGTGCGAGATTGGCTTGAAGCACTCCAGATCAAATTCAACTTCATTAGTGTTAGAGCGATCGTCGAAATAACCCCCAGGAGGGACGGTACTATCATCAACCTGGTGAACGAGATTCTGCGGAAGACAAACAGAATAAAATCAATAAATAAACAGAATGACAAGTAAATGCATGGAAAGCTATGTCGGCAGCGATTTAGCGACTCAGATACATAACCAGGGGACATGCCTATCCTAGCTGAAAGGGGGTAGCTCCAGGCCCAGTTTTCCACTAAGGTCAGCTTGAAGATCGAGCTGACTCAGTCGGCCACTGATTCGTTGGTGAGCTCCAAAGTGGAGTGGCGGGAAGGATCTCGCGGGCCGCTCATGAAGCACATCTTGTGGCTTCTGGCCTGGATGGGGCTGACTCGGCATGCGATAAAAGCGCACATGAGATCCTCCTCAGATAAGTGGAAGTTCTCATCCGGCGAGAGAAGCCTCTCTAGGATCCCATGGGCCTCATTCTCCACGGCATTCTTGTCGCGCGGGTCAAGCTTCCAAAACTCCTTGCTAGGAACCTCTTCCTTGAAGGGGGAATCCGGATGTAGTCGTTCGACCCTCTGTTCTTGACATAGAAAAAGGTTCTATGCCACTTCTTTCCAGAGTCTAGGCCAATGACCGAGGAAAGATCGAGTCTTTCCTGGACGTCATACTAGCGGCACCGCACCAAGTTGGCCTGTTCTTGACGCGGGAAATGTCGGGATCGGGCACGACTTGTATCCTAAGTTAAAATACTTGGCCCAGAAAAGAACGGTAGGACAAATACCGAGATGGGCCTTGCATGCATAGATGAAGCAAGAAAGGGAGCGAATGGCGTTGGCAGGCAAATGGTGAGTTTGTAGATGGAAGGTGGAAAGGAAAGAAACAAAGAAATTGCTAACGGGAAGAGCGAAACCACGCTCGAAATGTGAGAGGAAAACTACTCTCTCATTAGCCTCAGGCTTAGGGATAATCTTACCTAAAGGGAGGCAACAATCAACTTCAAGCGGGATGCGCCTGGTGGAGCGCAGCCACTCGAGTTCCTCTGCCGAAACTTCTGAGCCCTCCCAGCCACCGCGCTCGCCAGCGGCGACCTCGTGCTCCTCTGCCTCCTCGCCGGCATCACGGGCGTCCATGATGTCGCTTGGTTCAGACTCTTCTGTTGTTGGAATAGGCCTGGAGGCACATGGACCCGTCATAGAATTGAAAGGGGAGGAAGAGAATCGCAGGAAAGAAGCAGTAGAGGAGAAGAACCGTAAGGAGGCAGTTAGGATTTGGGAGGCGCGAGGAAGAAGAAGAGGGAAAAGGGGAAACTAAACAGGCAAAGGTAGTTAAGTTCCCCTCACCCCTACATAAGGAGAGTAAAAACCGTCGGCGTGGGATCCATATGCGTCGTGTGGCAACAGTGTGGCCGTGTATCCGTTTGAGGGAGCGCATCAGCGAGCACCACGTGTAGGCGATACACGGAAAATCCTGGCCGACGTCAGGATGCGTGGGACACGAGGTGCTGAGCGATGGGAAAACCATAGTGATGGGGAGCTACTACACCGCCGTCACTATGCGGTCAGGATTTGGGACAAAATTTGAGGCAAGCCATCATGATTACAAGCTGTCAGTGACTAAGGCAAGCCAAAAATGACTCGGCATCATAGAAAATGACTCGGCACAAGTCAAAAATGACCTAGAAAGTCAAAGATGAGACTCAAAAGAGGCAAGATAGACTTGGAAATGATCGATATTACGCCAAACAGTGCGCCCTAAGCAGTAAATGCTAAGAGAAAGAGAAGTTCCAAGCACATTAAAGGAACCTAGAGACGCCTAACAACAAAAACTTCTAGGCCTCACCAGCTTCGGGGAGTAATGTCGGGGGGATAACCCCTGGTAGGGTCATAAAGGGTAAAACATTGCCTAGCTTGGCTTGAGCCGAGTAAAGGATATCTAAGGTCGGGTAATGACGACCGGGTAAGAAGGTCATGTGCGGCCGACATAAGAATTATGTCGGCCCGTATAAGACAACTTTGTTTTCCTTGCAGGAAGCAACGAGCCAAGTCTCACGAGGGAAGGCCGAGTCAGAAAGGACGTGTGGCAGCTTTCCGAGTAAGATTCATGAGGGACCATGGTAAAGCATGGTCAAAAGAGAGGGGCGACGCCGGGTGACACAAAAGGAGCCGGGTGACGCCCAAAGAAAGGGTTGATGTACAAAGTCACGCTATGACGCCAAAAGAACTGGAGGCTATGTACGGGAAGACCGTTAGCTGTATAGTTTTGTGGACTGGGTCAAGGGGCTTAGTGCTAGCCCATGACCCAGCCCGCTCAGTAAGGACCAAGATCCAAAGAGTAACCCTAGGGCCCAAAGGGATGTAACCTAGCTTCCAACGCCTATATAAGGAGGGGCATAGCTAGGGTTTAAGGAGGTTGGACCAAGTAGTAAACTAGTGCCTTGAGGCTATGCTCAAACAGCTATAGGAGCACTTGTAAACTTCTTGGATCAATAGGAATCCTAAGTGTGGAGAGTTCATCTTGTTCTTCGTGCGTGGCTAGACCGTGCACTCCCTCCCCGGTTACCTCAAGCGTCCATTCGGACCAACTTAAGCCTACCCATGGCATCTTCCGTGACACCACCACGACAACCCTGGTGTATCTCACTTGTGGATGGCCACCCAGGAACAAAGAGATTGGAGACATTCTTGCCGTGAAAGCTTCTAGTGCAGCCACATGGCGTATGGGCTCTGCCTTGACCAACTAAGTTGCAAGAACTCAGCCAGATGGACAGAAGGTGGTAGTGATGATAGGATGGAACGCGTCCATGGTGGTCTGAGGGATTTCTTCTGAAAAGTCTCGTCTCGATGCATGTCGAGTCTTGTGGGAAAAGTGCACCACCTCTCGAGAGGGTAAAACTAGGTACTTCGCCATGTCCCTGGTTATGGACAATTTTGAGCAATCAAGACAGTGAAGCAGTTCAAGAATCTCATCATTCTAATTTCTTTAAGTTAAAAACTTGTTGGGTGAACAAGGGAAGCACCTGTTGTGTATCCAGTGTGCCATGTTTGATGAAATGTTTTTGAAAAGAGAAAAACTATTTTTTAAAGGATAGGGAAAACTTATTTTATGCAAAGGCCAGCCAAAACCCCACTTAGCCATATATTCATGTAGATGTTAGATTCTCCATATCTAAATGATATCACTTACCAATGCAATTCAAATGTATTGACCCTTGTGGCTGTGACTTATTATATTGCAGGTTTGTTTGCTGTTAGTGAAGTTTGATGAGTAGGGATTTGTAACATCCCAAAAATACTAAACTTGGATCATCAAACTCTAATCATCAAAATTAGGGTTAACAAAAACTTTTCTAAATAAAATTATGAATGCATGCATATGTGTATGCATTGATTTTGAATTATTTTAAAAACCACCTTGTTTGTTTGTTTGTTTCATTGCTTGTAAAATGTTTCTTAGGTTAAATGAACATCATCTAAAACATTCCCCACACTTTTACTAAAGACAAGTAAATCAAAACACATATATTAAATGAATGGTCATTTTGACCAATTTAACTCCCATGCCTACTTTGGCTGTCTCAAACTTTCAGAACCTAACAAAAACTTTTCTGGATCTTTGCACCCCTTGAATGTACTCATAACAAAGTATCAAGACCCACTTTGTGATCATCCAGAAACCTTCAAATGCATAGTTTAAATGACAATTCAAAATTGAATCTTTATCATATGGGAAGATCCCACTTTTTAAAAAACCACTCAAACAAGCTCAAATTTCAAAACCCAAGCATCTGCAGACTCACCAGCACCAATCTAGCAAACCCACCAAAAATCTGTTCAAAATTCAAAACTTGATTTCATGCGGCCATTTAATCAAACAGGTTGCAGACACAAATCAAACAAATATCAAACACTATTGTGAGTAGTGATTCTTGCCTAACTTGTTCCCTAGTTAGCTCACAACCAGCTCAGTAGATCATCTAGGAAGATTAGCCAAGCACTAGCACTACTGTGAGCTTGCCATTTCCATCAATGGTGAACAGCCGAGCACCCCCTTGCCACCCCATAGTCGACAGCAAGCTAGGAGCAGCAGCAATCCTAGCCAGCATGTCTGGGAGGCAGCCCACCGTCCACCGCCACTCACTGTCCCAGCCGCAAGCGTTGCCAAGCCCTGGACCACACGCACAAGCCGCGCCCAGACTGCCAGAGACCATGCCGAGCGTGCGCCAGAGCACCACCCTCGACCAGCATCCACAGACCGCGCGCCGCCCTCACCACGTGCACACACGATCTCCACCGACCCAGCGTCCACAGCCACCGCCCGCCGTTGAAGACGTCGCCTCTGCCGCATAGAGCATCGCCCGTTCCAGACAAGCCGCACCGCCCCACGCCTCAAAACCATGTCGTTGAGCATCGCCAGGAGACATAGCACCGTCCCCTACCCTTGCCCATGCCATTAGCCGCCTGTAACATCGCCCCCGACGAGCTCACCGTGCGCCCCGACGGTCCCCTCGCTCGACTATAAATAGAGGCCACCCCCGCTCGATTTCTTCACACCATCTCACTACCCACTCCTCACTGATCGTGCTACACCGTTCTTAGAGCAAGGCAAGCACCACCCCGCCGGAATTTCACCGAACCACGCCGCATCTCGAGAAGAAGGGAGCCATCGATTTCGTCCACCCCAAGAGCTGCCGCGACCACCCCTGAGTTCGCCGTCGTCGACTTCGTCATCCGGCCGCCTCGCCGACCCTCGCCCATACCCCGGTGAGCCCCTAGAACCCCTGACTGGCCGCACTAGGTTTCGTTCTTGCCGGCGTTGTCTCGCGTCGACGATGACTCTCAGCCGTTGGATTAGAACTAGATCGAACGATCCACGTTGCCCCATACCGTGTCACTGACGAGTGGGGACACCCACCTAAGCAGCCCGCGGGAGCACTCCGCTTAGCAGGCCGGCCCGTTTACTTTTCCCGCGCAGCCGAGTTATTCAAATTAAACTTTTTCCATTTCAATTCAAACACACTTCTGTGCACAACTTCAAAAATCAACCCAGATCGATTAGGTGCACCAAATTGAATGAAACCAATTTTGTTAGAAAGGTCTGTGAATGCTGAATCCAAGCCCGTTGATATTCAAGTCATTTGGACCTATAGATCACTCATGGTAAAAATAACAAGGAAGAAGCTTTTATGCATTCAAACATTTTTCAAATTTAAACCATAATAGCTTTTGAGTTGATTCCAACTCTCAAAAATCACATTTAACCATACCTTTCAGAATATATAAAAATATATAGGTTTTCTTCCAGAAATAATATTCAAGCAATAAAAGAATGCCCCATAGGCATTACTAGACACTTTAATTAATTAAAATAAAAGGGTAAAACCTTATTAAATTGTGACACTACTTTAAATCACATTCCCATGGACTACAATATGTGGTGATGACATGTGTCAACATGATCCCATGTTTGGTTTGGAGAATATTAAATCTTAAGTAGTTTTTCCATGAGTAGAAATTACTTTTCTAATAATAAAAGGAATTAAATCAAGCCTTAACCTTGTAATGTTAGAGATGAAGCTAGATCATCTATAGGACCCTTGTGTGTGATGATTGCAAGTAGTTAAGTATTGTTTGGTGATTGTGTACCTCATATTTATTCATTGACGCTAGTACCGACCAAGCATACGAGGAGGAAGGAGGATACTACGAAGAAGAAGCAGAGGAGAACTTCAACCACTACTCTGCACAAGGCAAGCTAACACTTGCAAGATACTTTACCTATGCAAGCTGATGCTATACCTATGCAAGCTTATATTGACACTGATGCAAGCCTAATACTACTAGTAAATGTGCAAGCTAACACGTGCAAGATACCCTACTGATGCAACAAACCCCTACTTGTTACCATGCCTACTATATGCCTTAAGCATATGTGATCAAACCCAATTGATAAACCAATCCTAGTTTTAATTGCAAGCTTCTTACTTTATTTCTTTATCAAAGCTGACTTAGAGTTTACTTAAGTAATTTATAGATACTATAAAGATAGTTGAAGGTTGCATAAAGAGCATAAAATTTGGCCTAAGATAGAAACCTTGATATCAGCCTAAGATATAAGGTTGGACTTAGTTGAACTCCACTAGTTTACCACCCCTCATCAGTACTACCCCCACATGTAGATGCTAGTGCTAAGCATAAAACTTGATCAACTTTAGATGGGAATACTTGGTGGAAAAATGGTTATGAAAACCTTGGAATGATGGATCATTCTATTGAAATGTTTTGGACATGTGTTTCTAAACACCTGATGATTTTGGTGATGAAAATGTTGAGGCATGAGCCTTAGCCCTTTATAAAACTGATGGTTGTCTAGATGCGATACCATTCCAATTTTACCGTACAACCACAATACTCGAATATTGGGTAGGGCTTGACTGGAAACTTATATCCCTTAGTATTTAGTTCCCTCACGGCTACCTTGTGAAGATTGTCCACCGGTGCAGTACCAAGATGATAGTTGGTCATGGTTGGGAGGCCAAACTCACAGGAGAGGTGGTTATACTAGGGCGTGTAATTGAAAGGTTAGGATTGATTATCCGCATACTGAGTATGGTGAATTCAGGATTTGTTCCTGACGGATGTATCGAATGTTGTGGTGAAAGTGTACAATCTCTGCAGAGTGTCAAACTATTCGAATAGCCGCGTCCGCGGTTATGGACAGTTGGAGTGGCCATACTGTTCCCCCGTCAGACTTTTCAAAATGACTGGTGAAATGAATTGAGACTTTGACTTGACCACAACAGAGTTGTGATATGAAATAAAAGTTCCCACATAGGAATTATAAAATTGTGACTAACTTTGGAACTTAGTAGAGATAAATCTGGCTTTTGCAAAACAACCCTAGAGCCTAGTGTCCTATTATCCAAAAACCCCTTTACCTGATAGTATTAGTTTGCGAGTACTTAAAGAGTACTCATGGCTTTGTCCCTGGCTATTCCCATGGCCAGACTATGAAGAGGAGTACCTGGAGGATGGACCCCAGGAAGGTTACAACAACTAGGATCATCTCCCATCGTCAGCATTGCCTGTGACCCCGAAGATGGAGCTTCGCCTACGCTACCGTTATTATTACGTATTCCGCTGCTTGAAGTTGTATTAAGAACTGGATCATGAGATCCCTATTCGTGTAAGAACTTATGTATCGTTTGTAATGGATGATGTACTATGGTATCCAATTCTGTTATGTCTCGCATAAATGGTAATCCTGGGATTGCGATGTATGGCATAACAGGCATCTAGGATTGAAAAATCTGGGTGTTGACAAGTTGGTATCAGAGCCATCCTGACCATAGGAGACCCTAGTTAGACTGAACATTTGAACCAAAAACTTAGTTTCAAAACCAAAGAAAACAAATATTTACAAAAACTTATTCTCATTCTTATCTCTTTAATTCTTTCCTAAAAATTCATGTTCCTCAAAAACTCTTGCAAAATACATAAAATTTTAACACACTTGATCACCCTGCTAATCTACTCATCCTCTATTTTTATAGATGGACGTGAAGTACAACAAGTTTTACCAACTTGGGAATGGAGGAGACCTTATCTTTGAGAGGGATCTGGATCAGCTTTCGGAACTTCTGGAGCGTCCGCACCCCGAGTTCTTCGGAGCACAATCAGATCAAGGGTACTCGCTTTGAGTTTTGCCCAAGGCGTGATGCGAATGGACAACCCCTGGAAGCCCCATACCACCCCGAGCTGAAGACTCAATTGGACCACCTTAGCTTCATGATGTATGATCGTTAGCAGGAGTTGGACAACTGTCGTGACTACTGCAACCACAAGTCTGCCATCATCAAGACAAAGGACCAGACCATCGCCATGCTAGCAAGGGATCGCAAGTCTCGCCGCCGTCAACTCGACAAGAAGGAGCGCATTATTGCCCGTCTTTGCCACCGCATCTCATCTTTGGAGGAGACCATCCACGAGAGAGACATGCAGTTGGAGGAAAGGGAGAATGCCGGAGAGGATCTTCGTGGAGACCCTTACTCCTATCTCAGCGATGATGATGATTTTCTGGAGGATCAGGCCATGGACTTCTTCACTGATGAGGATGATTTCGCCTTCATCGATGATGATGAAGATGATGAAGCCACAGACTCCAAGGAGTAGTAGCACTTGAGCACTAGCGTAGTGAGTAGTATTCGGTCCCACTGTATCGTAGCTCTCGGAATGATTCTTAAAACCATCTGTTTTTCTTTGTTGTGGTGTGTGTTGTACTGTGTGCTATGAATGAATGAATGAAAAAGCAAGTTTCTAGAAAAATCTGAGTCAAACCTTTTAAACTTTTCAAAGTCCCCAAAACCTTAGAAATTTCCCTCTTTTCTCATGATCTATCTAAATGTTCAGATGCCACGTGGAGGAAGTGGTTCAGCCCTAGACCCGATGTTGCAGATCCTGCAACTGTTGAATTCTGACCGCGAAGCTGAAAGAGCGGAACGTCAAGCCAACCTAGCCACTCTGCAACAGATAGCCCAGCTAGCCCACAACAACCAAGGCCACGGAAATCAGGACAACCATGGATCTAAGCTCAAGAATTTCCAGAACACCAACCCACCTGTTTTCACTAAGTCAGAAGAACCCCTAGACGCCAGTGATTGGCTGCAAACCATGGAAAATAACCTAGAAGTCGCCGGAGTGGAAGCCAACGAGAAAGTCCTGTTCGCCACCCATTATCTAGCCGGAGATGCCTGGGCATGGTGGAACAGTGTTCGCACAATGACCGGAGGCCAGATGATGACCTGGGAGGAATTCAAGGTCAAGTTCAGCAGAACCCATGTACCACCAGGTTTGATCAAGAGAATGAGAGACGAGTTCAGAGAGCTGAAGCAAGGAAGGATGACTGTAGTAGAATACCGTGACAAAATTTTGTCATTAGCTAGGTATGCCCCGGACGAGATAGACACCAAAGCCAAGAAGAAAGAAAGGTTCCTGAATGGTCTGCATGACGAGATACAGACGATGTTAGTCAATATCCCCTTTGCAGATATTGTAGCCCTTGTCGACTCTGATATCCAGATGGATGGAAAGATCAACCAAGCCAATGAGAACCGCAAGCGTCGTATGATGCATCAGCCAGGAACCCATCAGACCCCAAAGTACCGCCCCAACGCATCTCCAGGATTTGCCCCAAGAACAAACAGACCCCCGATGAACCGTCCGACCTATCCCAACCGTGGAAACCCTAGACCCGGAGGAAATCACAACAAACCCGGCAACTCTAGCAATTTCAACCGTGCCCCACCCAAGTTCAACACCAGCAATGTTACCGCCAACACCAACACTGCCCCGAGGACTGGAAGCAATGTTGTGCCTCTCGCAGCCAAGGACAAGTCGCAAGTGACCTGTTATGACTGTGGAAATAAAGGCCACTATTCTAACGAGTGCCCCAACAAGAAGAATGCTACAGCCCCCAATGCCAATGCCCCAGCTCAGCAGCAGCGTCTTTTTCAGCCTGGAAGAAGATTTGCCCCAGGGAATTCACTCAACCGGAATGGCCGTCTTTTTCTCATGCATGCTAAAGAAGCTCAGGAAGCGCCAGACGTCGTGCTGGGTATGTTTTCTGTTAATTCAGTTCTTGCAAGAGTGTTGTTTAATTCTGGTGCATCGCATTCATTTGTCACCGAAGAATTTGCATGCACTAGTAAAATTCAACCAACCAAATTGAAGCATGTGATGATTGTGCAAATTCCCAGATCAACCACCAAGGCTAGGCAAATTTGCAAAGCCGTCCCTATCCGAATCCATGGCATAGATTTTTATGCTAATCTGATAGTACTTGGAACTAAAGGTTTGGAAGTAGTACTAGGAATGGATTGGATGTCCAAACATAAAGGATTGATTGACTGTGCCAAGAAAGCCATCACCTTGACCAGTACAGCCGGAATATCAGTCGAGCATATATCTGAAACCTTACCTCGTCAATTTAAATGCAACAAGAGTATAGCCCAACCTACCATTGACCAAGTCCGGATAGTCTGTGAATACCCCGATGAATTTCTAGATGTTTTGCCCGGTATGCCCCCAGATAGGGATATCGAGTTTATCATTGAACTAATCCCCGGAACCGGACCCATAGCCTAGAGACCCTATAGTATGAACCCGTCAGAGCTCGCAGAACTAAAGAAGCAACTGGATTCCATGTTGGAAATTGGATTGATTCAACCAAGTTCGTCACCTTGGAGATCACCTGTCTTGTTTGTGGACAAGAAGGATGGAGGTAACCGTTTGTATACGGATCGGAAATTGAATGATGTCACCATCAAGAACAAGTACCCCTTGACCAAGATAGAATATTTGTTTGATCAGTTGACCGGTGCCAAAGTGTTGTCTAAGATTGATCTTAGAACTGGCTATCATCAACTCAAAATTCGTGCAGAGGATATTCCAAAGACTGCCTTTACCACCAGATATGGATTGTATGAGTATACAGTCATGTCTTTCGGATTAACCAATGCCCCCGCTTATTTCATGAACCTCATGAATAAGATTTTTATGGACTTCCTGGATAAGTTTGTCGTTGTTTTCATTGATGACATTCTGATTTATTCCAAATCAGAAGAAGAACATGAGCTACACCTAAGGACCATTCTTGGAACCCTTAGAGAGCATCAGTTGTATTCCAAGTTTAGCAAATGTGAATTCTGGTTACAGGAGGTAGGATTCCTTGGTCACATTGTATCAGCCGGAGGAATTGCCGTTGACCCTGCCAAAGTGAAAGATGTATAAGATTGGCAAGCCCCAGCCACTCAAACCCAAGTTCGTGCTTTTCTCGGATTGGCGGGATATTACCGCAAATTCGTAGAAGGATTCTCTAGTATCGCCAGACCCATGACACAATTGCTGAAGAAGGACAAGAAATTTGAATGGACCGACAAATGTGAAGCGAGTTTTCAAGAACTCAAAAGGAGATTGATTTCAGCCCCAATCTTGATCATGCCGGATATCACGAAGCCCTTCGATGTGTATTGTGACGCATCCAAGATTGGTCTCGGATGTGTCCTAATGCAAGAAGGCAAAGTTATATCTTATCTATCTCGACAATTGAAGCAACATGAGCAAAACTACCCAACCCATGACCTCGAACTCGCAGCAGTAGTTCTAGCCCTGAAGACATGGAGACATTACCTGATGGGAAACCGTTGTGAAATTTATTCGGATCACAAGAGCCTAAAGTATATATTCACTCAAAAGGAGCTGAATATGAGGCATAGAAGATGGATTGAGCTAATCAAGGATTATGACCTGGACATTCACTATCACCCTGGTAAAGCCAACGTGGTAGCCGATGCCCTTAGCAGATTGCCATGCCGCTTGAACTCCATGATTTTGAAGGAGCAACCAAGTTTGCACAAGGAGATGGAAGATTTTCGAATGGAATTAGTAAGTGAAGGATTTTTGGCTAGCATAGAACTCCATCCCACTTTGATCAGTCAGATTAAGGAGGCGTAGAAGGAAAATGCTAGTATTGATGGAATCAAGCGTCGTATCGGTATAGGCAAAGTACCCAGATTCACCGAGGACGAAGAAGGAGGGTTGTGGTACAAAGGACGCCTTTGTGTACCAGAATATTCTGAATTGAAAGAAGTTATTTTGAAGGAGGCTCATGATACTCTTTATTCTATGCATCCCGGAGGAACTAAGATGTATCAAGATTTAAAAGAGCAATTTTGGTGGCATAAGATGAAGAGAGAAATCGGAAGCTATATCGCCAAGTGTGACATTTGTCAGCGAGTCAAGGCCGGACATCAAAGACCCGCTGGATTGTTGCAACCTTTGCAAATTCCGGAATGGAAATGGGATTCCGTTGGAATGGACTTTATCACTGGACTACCTACTTCTAGTAGGGGAAATGAATCTATCTAGGTCATAGTGGACAGATTGTCCAAAGTCTCCCATTTCTTGCCCGTCAAGACCACCTATCAGAGTTCGAAGCTAGCGGAGTTGTACATCGCTAGAATCGTTAGTTTGCACGGAGTCCTCAAGAACATAGTATCGGATCGAGGAACTCAGTTTACCTCGATATTCTAGAAGAAAGTCCAAGAAGGTTTAGGACCCCGCCTAGATTTTAGTACCGCGTATCACCCTCAGACCGATGGACAAACGGAGCGAGTGGGAAGACTGTCTGCCGTTCGCAGAATTTTCTTACAACAATAGTTATCAAGCCAGCTTGCAAATGGCCCCATTTGAATTCATGTACGGAAGAAAGTGTCGCACCCCTTTGAACTGGTCGGAAGTAGGAGAGAGTCAGATTTTCGGACCCGACATCCTACGAGAAGCAGAAGAGAAGGTTCACAAGATTCGTGAGCACCTCAAGACCGCCCAATCCCGACAGAAGAGTTATGCCGACAAGAGACGTAGAGACCTCGCCTTCAATATAGGAGATTTTGTTTATCTGAAAGTGTCGCCATTGAAGGGAATGCAACGTTTCCAACTCAAAGGAAAGCTAGCCCCCAGATATATTGGACCTTTCAAGATTCTAAACCGTCGAGGAGAAGTATCGTATCAACTGGAGCTACCTGAAGAGATGTCAGCCGTGCACAATGTGTTCCATATATCGTTACTTCGCAAGTGTCTCGAAGTCCTCGTGAAGACCGAAGTGTTCAAAAATATCGATCATCGGACCATAGAGATCAACGATGACCTGACCTATCCCGAAGTACCCATCCGCATTTTGGAAGAAGCTTTTCGAACTACCCGAACCCGAAGCATCAAGTTTCTCAAGATTCAGTGGAGCAACCACACAGAATAGGAAGCTACCTGGGAGCGCGAAGATCACATCAGGACGGAGTTTCCCGATCTCTTCAAATCCTAGGTAATCTTTTCGTCCTTTTTCAAATCTCGGGACAAGATTTTGTTTAAGGGGGGAAGGTTTGTAACATCCCAAAAATACTAAAATTGTATCATCAAACTCTAATCATCAAAATTAGGGTTAACGAAAACTTTTCTAATAAAATTATGAATGCATGCATATGTGTATGCATTGATTTTGACTTCTTTTAAAAACCAGCTTGTTTGTTTGTTTCATTGCTTGTAAAATGTTTCTTAGGTGAAATGAACATCATCTAAAATATTCCCCACACTTTTCCTAAAGACAAGTAAATCAAAACACATATATTAAATGAATGGTCATTTTGACCAATTTAACTCCCATGCCTACTTTGGCTGTCTCAAACTTTCAGAACCTAACAGAAACTTTTCTGGATCTTTGCATCCCTTGAATGTACTCATAACAATGTATCAAGGACCACTTTGTGATCAACCAGAAACCTTCAAATGCATAGTTTAAATGACAATTCAAAATTGAATCTTTATCATAAGGGAAGATCCTACTTTTTCAAAAACCACTCAAAAAAGCTCAACTTTCAAAACCCAAGCATCTGCAGACTCACCAGCACCAATCTAGCAAAGCCACCAAAAATCTTTTCAAAATTCAAAACTTGATTTCATGCGGCCATTTCATCAAAAAGGTTGCAGACACAAATCAAACAAACATCAAACACTATTGTGAGCAGTGATTCTTGCCTAACTTGTTCCCTAGTTAGCTCACAACCAGCTCAGTAGATCATCTAGGAAGATTAGCCAAGCACTAGCACCACTGTGACCTTGCCATTGCCATCAATGGTGAACAGCCGAGCACCCCCTTGCCACCCCATAGTCGACATCAAGCTAGGAGCAGCAGCAAGCCTAGCCAGCATGTCTGGGAGGCAGCCCACCGTCCATCGCCACTCACTGTCCCGGCCGCAAGCATTGCCAAGCCCTGGACCACGCGCACAAGCCGCGCCCAGACCGCCAGAGACCATGCCGAGCATGCGCTAGAGCACCACCCTCGACCAGCACCCACAGACCGCGCTCCGCCCTCACCGCGTGTACACACGATCTCCACCGACCCAGGAGACCGCCAGACATCCCCGTTTGCCACCCCGTGCCACACAGCCACCGCCCGCCGTCGAAGATGCCGCCTCTGCCACGTAGAGCATCGCTCGTTCCAGACCAAGCCGCACCGCCCCACGCCTCAAAACCATGTCGTTGAGCATCACCAGGAGGCACATCACCGTCCCCTACCCTTGCCCATGCCATTAGCCGCCTGTAACATCGCCCTCGACGAGCTCACCGTGCGCCCTGATGGTCCCCTCGCTCGACTATAAATAGAGGCCACCCCCGCTCGATTTCTTCACACCATCTCACTCCCCTCTCCTCACTGATCGTGCCACATCGTTCTCAAAGCAAGGCAAGCACCACCCCGCTGGAATTTCACCGGAGCCCGCCGCCTCTAGAGAAGAAGGGAGCCATCGATTTCGTCCACCCCAGGAGCTGCCGCGACCAACCCTGAGTTCGCCGTCGTCGACTTTGTCGTTTGCCCGCCTCGCCGACCCTCGCCCGTACCCCGGTGAGCCCCCAGCACCCCTCACTGGCCGCACTAGGTTTCGTTCTCGCCGGCGTTGTCTCGCGTCGACGATGACTCTTAGCCATTGGATTAGAACTAGATCGAACGATCCACGTTGCCCCATACCGCTTCGCCCAGCCCCGTGTCACTGACAAGTGGGGACACCCACTTAAGCAGCCCGCGGGAGCACTGCGCTTAGCAGGCTGGCCCGTTTACTTTTCCCGCGCAGCCCAGTTATTCAAATTAAACTTTTTCCATTTCAATTCAAACACACTTCTGTACCCAACTTCAAATATCAACCCAGATCGATTCAGTGCACCAAATTTAATGAAACCAATTTTGTTAGAAAGGTTTGTGAATGCTGAATCCAAGCCCATTGGAATCAACTCATTTGGACCTATAGATCACTCATGGTAAAAATAACAAGGCAGAAGATTTTCTGCATTCAAACATTTTTCAAATTTAAACCATAATAGCTTCTGAGTTGATTCCAACTCTCAAAAATCACATTTAACCATACCTTTCAGAATATAGAAAAATATATAGGTTTACTTGCAGAAATAATATTCAAGCAATAAAAGAATGCCCCATAGGCATTACTAGCCACTTTAATTAATTAAAATAAAAGGGTAAAACCTTATTAAATTGTGACACCACTTTAAATCACATTCCCATGGACTACAATATGTGGTGATGACATGTGTCAACATGATCCCATGTTTGGTTTGGAGAATATTAAATCTTAAGTAGTTTTTCAATGAGTAGAAATTACATTTCTAAAAATAAAAGGAATTAAATCATAGATGTGTGTGAGGATTTCAAGTAGTTAAGTATTGTTTGGTGATTGTGTACCTCATATTTATTCATAGACGCTAGTACCGACCAAGGATACGAGGAGGAAGGAGGATACTATGAAGAAGAAGCCGAGGAGAACTTCAACCACTGCTATGCACAAGGCAAGCTAACACTTGCAAGATACTTTACCTATGCAAGCTGATGTTATACCTATGCAATCTTATATTGACACTGATGCAAGCCTAATACTACTAGTAAATGTGCAATCTAACACGTGCAAGATACCCTACTGATGCAACAAACCCCTACTTGTTACCATGCCTACTATATGCCTTAAGCATATGTGATCACACCCAATTGATAAACCAATCCTAGTTTTAATTGCAAGCTTCTTACTTTATTTCTTTATCAAAGCTGACTTAGAGTTTACTTAAGTAATTTATAGATACTAGAAAGATAGTTGAAGGTTGCATAAAGAGCATAAAATTTGGCCTAAGTCAGAAACCTTGATATCAGCCTAAGATATAAGGTTGGACTTAGTTGAACTCCACTAGTTTACCACCCCTCATCAGTACTACCCCCACCTGTAGATGCTAGTGCTAAGCATAAAACTTGATCAACTTTAGATGGGAATACTTGGTGCAAAAATGGTTATGAAAACCTTGGAATGATGGATCATTCTATTGAAATGTTTTGGACATGTGTTTCTAAACACATGATGATTTTGGTGATGAAAATGTTGAGGCATGAGCCTTAGCCCTTTATAAAACTGATGGTTGTCTGGATGCGATACCATTCCAATTTTATCGTACAACCACAATACCCGAATATTGGGTAGGGCTTGACTGGAAACTTATATCCCTTAGTATTAGTTCCCTCACGGCTACCTTGTGAAGATTGTCCACCTGTGCAGTACCCAAGATGACAGTTGGTCATGGTTGGGAGGCCAAACTCACAGGAGAGGTGCTTATACTAGGGCGTGTAATTGAAAGGTTAGGATTGATTATCCGCATACTGAGTATGGTGAATTCAGGATTTGTTCCTGATGGATGTATCGAATGTTGTGGTGAAAGTGTACAATCTCTGCAGAGTGTCAAACTATTCGAATAGCCGCGTCCGCGGTTATGGAAAGTTGGAGTGGCCATACTGTTCCCCCGTCAGACTTTTCAAAATGACCGGTGAAATGAATTGAGACTTTGACTTGACCACAACATAGTTGTGATATGAAATAAAAGTTCCCACATAGGAATTATAAAATTGTGACTAACTTTGGAACTTAGTAGAGATAAATCTGGCTTTTGCAAAACAACCCTAGAGCCTAGTGTCCTATTATCCAAAAAACCCTTTACCTGTTAGTATTAGTTTGCGAATACTTAAAGAGTACTCATGGCTTTGTCCCTGGCTATTCCCATGGCCAGACTATGAAGAGGAGTACCTGGAGGATGGACCCCAGGAAGGTTACAACAACTAGGATCATCTCCCATCGTCAGCATTGCCTGTGACCCCAAAGATGGAGCTTCGCCTACGCTACCGTTATTATTACGTATTCCGCTGCTTGAAGTTGTATTAAGAACTGGATCATGAGATCCGTATTCTTGTAAGAACTTATGTATCGTTTGTAATGGATGATGTACTATGGTATCCAATTCTGTTATGTCTCGCAAAAATTGTAATCCTGGGATTGCGCTGTATGGCATAACAGGCATCTAAGATTGAAAAATCCGGGTGTTGACATGATTACAAGTCTACAACCAACATGTTTGCATGTGGCTCTTGAAGATGAACGACTCCATGCTTATTATATATATATATCTGCTACTCTGTAATAAGATAGCCATTTGAGCTATGTAAGTTGTAATGAACTATTTTATTCCTTATTATGAGTTTTAATATGACATTTGTTTCTTGATATTACATCTTAAACTGTGGGTGTTAACTATTCGATCCAAGGACTAGCACTGTAAACACGGGGACTTGTACCTTATTGGTTTCAGGTCTCTATAGGACACCGCTATGATCTGGCCAGTCTTCCTACTGCCAACTAATCCACCTCCATTCATTCCATCCTAGGGAGAGGAAGCACCAGGCAGACCCGCAGCAAGCTGGTTCGAAACTGAGGAGTGCTTTTTTTTCTTGTGAAGAAAGTAGTAGTACTCCCTCCATCCTATAGATTTTAAGCCAATTTTCCAATATTATGTAAAATTTGAAATACGAGTAAGTGGTAGATTGCTCTTAAAGTTCTACATTTATCTTTTAACGGTAGCCACCAACGATATTTTTGAAAGATTCGATTTCTTCCTAAGCATTTGCATGTTGACAATCACTAGTCTTCACAACTTTTGAAAAAATAAATGTGCTTGGCAATATGTCCTATATTGTGTGAACACTCTTAGGCTTCAAGCCGAACAACATGGGTGAATATATGGCCATATATGTACATAATACTTTATGGAAATGTTCCGATGTTTGGTACATGGGTGCAGATTGGCATGGTGAACCATAATGCTGCCAATAATGGGAGTTTCCAACTAGCAGGAAAAAACATTTTTGTATTTTCATAGTAAAAACAATGTGTTTTCCTTTAAATTAAAGTAAGTACGAAGAACATGGCTCAAAATACAACAAGCCCATTTCCGAGATAATGTTTGGACCATGTTTCACTTACTTTTACATCAAGTTTAACAAGTTCTTAAGCTTCCTAGTAAAGTTCGCCAATTTAAACGAATTTAAGCTCTGTTCACAATGTTAGGTGAAATTTTAACCTAAAATTATGTGGTAGATTGATCTCAAAGTTCTACAAATAAAATATATTTTTATGTTAGTACCCACCAAGCATTCAATATATCGAAAATCATGGAGGTTATTTTTGAAATATTTCACATCTTGCTAATAAGTTGCATGTAAAAATTTCTGTCCTTGTTTGGAAAGCAATCAAACATCATACTTTGTGTTGATGATCCCATATCCCGGAATTTGCATGCCTAAAAATGTGGCTATGTTTTGAAAACAACCGAGAAAGATGAAGTAGCATGCAAAGCATGGCTCGATCGGCTGGTCTCTCGAGAATGATCCAAACCCGACTGTTTTCCTTGATAAATTATTTTAGGGCACTTTGTGGTAGATATATGGACCTCAATGTAATTCCCCCATTTTTAGGTCCTTGATTAAAATGTAGTCCCATGGCCCATGTAAAATTATAACCTAAAAGTAAGTGGTAAAATCTAAACAAATTTAAGATTAATTATTGATGAGTATGAACATTCTTGGATTTCAAGCCGAACGACCAAGTTCGTGGCCATATCTACATCACACTTTGTGTTGATGATCCCATATCCAAGATTTTGCATGGCGTCAAATCTGGCCATATCTTAAAAACAATCAAAGGGGAAGTGGCATGAAGAGTATGGTTCGATGATCTGCTCTCTCGAGAAGGAGCCGAACCCGATTGTTTTCCTTGTTTAATTACTCTAGCGCCCTCTGTGCTAAGTGTATGGACCTTTATGTAATTTTGGTTCTTTTTAGGTCTTTGAAGAAAAATGTACTCCCAGCGTCCGTGTAAAATTTAACCTTAAAGTAAGTGGTAAGATCTAAACGAATTTAAGATTAGTTGTCAACAACTATGGACATTCTTGGATATCAAGTCGAACGACCAAGGTCATGCTAAGCTCTTCGTGCATCTTATTGTCGTGAACTTTCATCATGAACGCGCCAATGATGGAAGCATCCTCTGCCTCCGGGATAGTGTGTGTGATCTATGAGAATCACATCACGAAGCCTTGTAGCCGCTCACCACTCCCTTGGACCACTGTGTGGACCTGAAGGAGCGTTCCCGGGCGCTTGAAGGCTCCCTGCAACGCACTCACAAAGTGCGTACATAGTTCGGCCTAGGAGCGGATGGAATCCTTGGGTTTTTTGAAAGAGGCAAACAAAGTACGTACATAGTTCATGTCAATTTCCCTGCTGTAATTTGTTTACCCTTCATGCCATGTTGTTTATCTAAGGAGAGCACCTCTAGTGAACTATGGACCCCGGTCCAATCTTTACCATTGATACATCCTCCACTATTACTTGTTTACTTGCTGCAAACCATTACCTTCCACACCATATGTTTAATCCTTTGTTACAGCAAACCGGTGACCTTGACAACCTCATTGATTCATTGGGGCAAAGTCTTGAGTTTGTGTTGTACAGGTCTCCATGTTATCAGCAACACCTTTGAGACGTTTCCTTCCTCCTTCAGGTTCGATAGCCTCGGTATCTACCGAGGGAAACTTTCTGCTGTGCTCATCACAACTTTCTCTTGGGGTTCCAACAAAGTGTCCCACACCAACACGGGGTGCACGCATCAAGATTTCTGGCACCGTTGCCGGGAGGCTAAGGACGTCTTCACTAGGGGAGTGCTTCACTTCCTTTCTCTTTTACTTGTTTTTAGTTTGCTTTGCTTCTTTTGCTTGGCTTTGTTTGCCTCTTTCAAAAAACCCAAAAAAATTAGTCTAGTTTGGTATGCTTGGTTTATTCAAAAAAAACAAAAAAAATTACTTCCTGCTCTAGCTCACCATGTTGTTCCCCAAGTTTGCTCTGAAAAATCTTGCAATAGGTAGTGCTTCCATAATTGGGAAAGATAATATTGAAGAATTCTTTAACTATGTTAGAAAGCATGAGGATATTGAGGATAAATCTATAGATGAACTTGCTCCTAATTATGAGATTGCTGCAGCTTCTTTAGTTCATATGTTGGAGTCTAGGTTTGTTAGCCTTAACCCCTTCATACAATTCTTATTCCTAAAACTAAAAGAAGAGAAGAATATTGAAAAAAAGGGAATTCATCCTTGAAACTTTATCAAAAGAATTCCACGATGTTGCTAGGGAGGCCAAAAAGGTTTTTGAACGTTTCAATATGCTAGGTTCAAGTGTATGTGTTTTGGGTATTTCTGATAAAACTAAGCCTAGAGAGGAATTCAATGTACCCATACCCTATAAGCTTGTTGGAATGCATGAAGCCTTTGAAAATAACTTTGATTGGACTGCCCCTGAAAATCTTTTTGAAGAAGGTATTAGACCAAAGAGAGATGAGAAAGGATCCTCCAAAACCCATTTGGATGAGATATCTTTCATAGTTGAAGATTTTGCAAGTATGAATGTTAATGCTTCTTCATTTGAAAATACTTGATTCTTCTTGCTTCTTGTGCCTAACTTAAAGGCGTTAAAAAAAGTACTTGTTGGGAGATAACCCAAGAGTTTCCTTGAGTCTTGGAAGTTATTACTACTGTAATGATCTCACCTTATCCTTTTTGTTTGCTTTTTGTGCCAAGAATCACCTCTAATGAGAGGGAACTAAGATTTGGGGAGTTGTTGTCCCGAAACAGATTTCTGTCTTCCACCAAAAACATTCATGAGGAGGCTCTATAACTCGCATTGAGATCAATATTTACGAATAAATCCCCAAGTATGTTGGCTAACTTTAGTTAGTTCAACACTTTTTGATTTGATCAATAGAAGATGTTCGAAAAAATTCGTTTCTACCTGCTGGTCTGTTTTGTCAGATTTCTACCATTATTTGAATTTGCTTCTTATTGATTCCTTTTTGAGCTCTCTTCAGGTAAATTGAGTTTCTTTGAAGGAGTTAATTCAGTATATTGTGTTTTTAGTGAAAATCCTTGCTGTTCGAAGCTTTGCCCGCGGTCTAATATCTTTTGAATAAGCTAATGTTGCTAATGAAGATTGTGTGAAGTTTTGTATGACGGAAAATTTTCAGGTGTAGAGAAAGAATGATGCAATGAGATGAATAATGGACAAAGCTCAAGATTGGGGATGCCACCATGGTGTCACCCCAAGAAATATCCAAGAGGTACAAGCGTTAAAGCTTGGGGATGCCCAAGGCATCCCCTTCTTTATCAATAAAAAGCTCAGGTCCATCTAGACCGTTCACTTTTATTGTTTCATGCACAGTTGTGTTTTTCTTGGAGCGTCTTAGTTTTCGTTTGTTTTGCTTAGTTTGTTTAGTTTGCTTTATTAGTTTGGACCCCCGTTCTCGCTGTGTTGTTTTGCAAATAAGTTTTCTTGGTGTTTGGAAAGGAGTAGTAAGTTCTTGCTTGAAGTGCAAGAGGAGATTGCATTGACTGTGACTTAGAATTTAGAATGACATGCTAGGTGTTGTTTTGCCATTATAATTAGTGATTATTGTTGTAGCATGTCTTGTTCCAAACAATTGGGATTGCTTAGTGTGCCTTGAAGAAATTATGCGTTGTTTTAGCATGCAAAAGCATAGTATTGTGGTATTCTCCTTTGATGTTTTGCTTGGGTTGACTTGGCACATGCTTACACCATGTTATGACTATGACAAGTCACCATTAGCCTCTATGATCATTTAGTCCTTGACTTGTAGTACCACTCTTTGCTTTGATTAGTTTGCTTTGTTGCATTGCATAATTATGGCCATTATTGCTCTCTTAGTTGGTTGCTCCCAGTCTTTTAATAGCCACCACTTATATGAGTAAGATTATACTCATCCTTCCAACTCCCAAGAAACCAAGTTATTCCAAAGTGTCCACTATAAACTCCTATGCATGGTGTGTTACACCATTCCAAGTATATTCTTATTTTCAACTATCTTCCAATTAAAAACTATTTTGTTATGTGAAAACTTAGTGAATTAAGCCCTCACAAACTTAATGGCACATTTTATTCTTTGCCCCTAATAAACTTGAACCATTGAGGCAACTTTGTTGTATATGATTGCACTTATAAGTTGGGATTAGCAGAACCGTGCTGTCACGGGGAATGTTTTCAACATTGCACTTGTACTTTTTGTACTCCGTTGATATCATGATCTTTTGTCTATGGATGTTACCGGTGTGAAATGAAGTGGGAACTTGTAAGTCCATGGAGTTTGTATTCTGTGTTAGAGAAACGCCTGGGCCGCTAGCCTAAGCCATGCCTAATCATGGTGGAAACTTGCAGCATCACCATAGTGACATCTATGAAGCATTCTTCTTATAAAAAAAGAGAGACACATTGAGAAAAGAGGAAAGAGAGAAAAAAGCACCATATTCCCATGGTACATAAGAAGAATTGCATATGCTCATTGTTTGCTTACCTTGTCATTTTGGTTATGGGAAAGCTCCTGTTCCATGTGCAAGGGGTACCCCATTGGCGATTCTCAATGATATGCAAATACTTACAGTGACAAGAACTTGCCTGGGCCCTAAGTTGAGTATCCATGTGGTGTAGCCCGCATAGTCAAGGGACTTGAGATTGCGAACTTATACTTTGTCAAGCATATACTCCAGCTTTGCCACTTTAACCTTAACCACTTCAAGATGCTTATGATAGGGGCAATGAGGGCTGAAAGCTAACTAGTACCATAATTTTTGGAAGCTCTTTTTAAAACTTGAAATCCCTGCTTCCTTTACAAAAAGTCCTTTCTTCCACCATTATTTGAGTCTCCACCTTATACCTTTAGGCACCATAAGAGAGCATAGTTGTCATTCTGTATGCAGTGTTCCAAAGCTTATTAATTGATGCATATTGTGTTATTACTTACTCTTGTGCTACTTGTTTCTAGTCACCCTTGTGAACTTTGCAGGTGTCCTATGCATTTATATTGCTACTCTATGAGGGACAAGCTGATTGCCACTATGCTATGTTTTCTACATGTGAAACAAACAAACGTTTTTCATTGCATATTATTCATGATCTTTGTTTGTAGCTTGCCATGTTGCATGAACAGTTACTATGTACTACTGTTAGAACTCCATCTTTCATGCACATGTTTAGAGTTCTTTGATCCCAGCTTTGAATATTTGCAAATTGTTGGATCTTTATTGTGAGGGTGTATGTCACCTAAAAAATTATTCTTTTATCACTTACCTACTCGAGGACGAGCAGGAGTTAAGCTTGGGGATGCTGATACGTTGGAAACGTATCTATAATTTTTGATGCTCCATGCTTGTTTAGTATATACTTTGCTTTACTTGTCTACACTTTGAGGTGCTTTTTACATGTTTTCTGGTACTAACCTATTAACAAGTTGCAACACTGCCAGATGCTTGTTTTCTGCTGTTTTTGGTTTCAAAAAAGTTAGTAAAGAAATATTCTCAGAATTGTACGGGACAAACGCCAAAGTCAATAACTTTCCGTGGGGAACAAGAAGTCCAGAGGAGAGCCGAGGGGCTGGCCAGGGGTGCCAGACCCACCCCAGGTGCGGGGTCAGGTGGACCCACGCCTAGTTAGGGTTTGGTGACCCTGGTCGCCTCCTGTACTCACCCCTTCGCCTATAAGAAGCCCCCGATGCAGAAACTCTCGGTACACGATCAGAACTCCACGAAACCGTCTATAGCCACCGCCACCATCGTCTCTAGACCAGGGGGGTCTGAAGCTCTTCCCGGTACCCTGCCGGAGGGGAGATCATCCCGGAGGCCTTCTCTCCGGTATGATTTGTGAGTAGTTCCACCTTGGACTAGGGGTCCATGTAGTAGCTAGATGGTTGTATCTCCTCCTTTGTGCTTTCATGTATAGATCTTGTGAGCTCCGTTCATGATCAAGATCTAATATATTTGTAATCATGCATGTTTTGTTTGCGGGGATCCGATGGATATTGAGATTATTATGTTGGTTTGATTAATGGTTTTATCTTTATGATTCTATCATGTCAGTGTTTTTTGTGATCTTGCATGCTCTCGTTGCTAGTGGTTATCTTGGCCAAGTAGTTGCTAGTGACTCCAAGAGGGAGTATTTATGCTCGATAGTGGGTTCATGCCTCTAGTTTCCAAGGGAAGTGACAGAAATATCTTCGGTTGTAGATGTGTTGTTGCTACTAGGGAGAAAACAACGGTCTCTTGTTCATTGAACATGTGGATTGTTTACCTTACACACTTTGCTTAAAGCAGTTGTCTGTTGCTTGCAACTTAATACTGGAGGGGGTTCAGATGATAACCTGAAGGTGTACTTCTAGTCATAGATGTAGTTGGATTACGGTCTATGTATAATGTTGTATTGCCCAATCAACTTCATAGGATCTTTCTAGCTAGTAATTGCATAGGAACTTCATAGGTCATCTTCATGTTCAAGATTCACAACAGAATTCAGCACAATCAGGGATCTTGGGTTCAAGTCCAAGGGTTAAAACCCAAACAAAGGAGTAACTACTAATTGAGTGACATAGCGTACAATGAAAGATATTAATCACAAGGTAGCTTCGAAAATAAGAAACGACTTCTGAAGTACCCGAACAAATAAAAAGGAGGCACATGAGGCGAAAGGAAACCTCGAAGCCAAGAACAAAAACACTATGGCACCAACAATTTAATATCGTGGATCAAAAAATAGAGAGATCATGATAGAAAGGAATCTATAATTTGAACAGGTGCAAAGGGAACAAGGAATTCACAACACACACAACACTAGAGAACTCAACACTAGGTTAACTGGCTGAGAAACGACATGCCAAGAAGGCACCTAACCTTTGAAAGACTGGAAGAGATATCAAAACTTTTCCAAAATCAACACCAGATAAGATAATCCAGAGTTAGAGTGAAACTGGATAAGAAGAAAAAGAAGCATACTAGAGTTCTCGCAAATAATTTTCATCTTTTAAAATAGTTTTCACAAGTACTAGACTCAACATCGACCAATAGCAAGGTTTTCCTACGGTCGGTACTGCTCTGATACCAAAAACTGTGACACCCTCGGGATCAAGGCTAAACAAATCCCAGACCTCCGTCTGACATAAGCTTAACCTTGAGCTCGAGAATATCCAGTGAAGAATCGGTAACACAACAGTGACCCTACGACATAAAATTTATTACAGCAAGCTCATAACTGAGCAGAGAAATAGAATATTACAAGCAGAGGTCACTTGACCCCAAACATCAAACAACGGAAGGGAAATTATGCTATTAAGTATTGCAAACTTAACAAATGGCCGAAGAGTCCTGAAGCATAATGATGACGTCCCAGCCCATAGATTCCAGGCTGCCAGCCGGGAACCCCAACCTACTCGTCGATGTCGATGTAGTACCGAACTGATCTTCAGGGAACACTTACTCTACCAAAAGTATTAACAGAGCAAGGGTGAGTACAGGGTGTACTCTGCAAGACTTATGGCTAGTGGAGTTGTTTTGCATAAAGCCATCTTTGTTTATAAAACAAGAGAGAGAGAGAGAGAGAGAGAGAGAGAGAGAGAGAGAGAAGAAGCTCGTCTAATCAGAGTATTTTAAAAGAGGATAAGAGAGCGACATCTCTAAAATATTGATCAACATCTTTTGATATCCACCAAGTCATCATCATCTTCTAAACTAGGATCACCCCCTCGTACCCATGAAGAAGCATCCTTAAGCACACGTTGAATTGCCAAGTTTTACGATTAGGTTAAAGTTTTCTATGATCTTGAGTATGGTCGCCAAGTCGTTCATAACCACGAACACGGATTTTCGAAAAGATTATTACCCTGCAGGGGTGTACAACTTTACCCACATGTAATAACCTTCTCTTAATGCCACTAGTAATAGCCCTCTTCCTTGGAAGGCCGGCAGAGGGTGTTTCGACACGACCTTTACCTTGCTTGCGCCGAGACCATGAGTCACGCAATAAGTATGGTTCCACCGTAAAGGGTCAAATCCCAAAGCCGGTACTTAAAGATGTGAGGCGAGGTTGGTTTACCAGGGGCGCCATCAACCCCAAGCAACCCGGTCCATGCTTCCCTACCTGTATGAATGCACCTCCTTCACCCCCTCTTTCAAAAATGTTTTCAATGCGTATGTCGAATAGAATGCCTGAACTATGTGACTCATGGAATCTACTAGGCAAGTTAGTTGCTCGTGAGGTTGTCCAGGCCCCGTGTGGTTGTACGCTTGTCTCGGTTCCAAAGGAAAGAACTCGGGTCCTAGTGGTGGCGAGCATGGGACTAGAAAAACCACATCCCACCGTGGCCTCCCATACAAGCCTTATCATGTTTAACTCATATCACCCCTGATCTCTTCTTATCATGTTCCCCTGCCATACTAGATTCTCTGCATCTGATGCATCCTCTGGATGGACCAGAACTGACAGCTATGCATGGCTAATCAGACACAGATATAAGCTCTAACAGTGCACACAAGTGTCGTGGGAATGGTCACGGCAGATGCTGCAATCGGCAGCGAGTAGTAGAACGAGGGGCAAGGGCGGCCAGCCATCTGCGGTGCGAGATGAGGGCGGAGACACAAGGATTTACCCAGGTTCGTCCCCCGGAGGGTAAAGACCTACTCCTGCTAGATTGTATTATGAAGGTGGTACAATGGGCGAGCTCGGCGGCTAGGCGGCGAGTCGCTTGGGTGTATGATGGAACGTATCTCTACACGCCCTACAGGGAGGTTTATATAGGCTCACCTCCCCTAGGGTTTACATATCTCAACCGATTTAGTTAAGGCTTCGGTACTCGTTTAACCTAATCCGACTGGGCCTATCTACTCGCCTGGGCCTTCAGCTTCCAGTTGCTTGGATCCACACCGGGCCTCGATCCAGTCGCCGTCTTGTAGGCCCACTCGACAGTTCTTGGGCCAGTCGGAAACGTCCTGCTGGGTATACCCCGGTAGGCATATCCCCATCAGTAGTCCCCGATACCATCATCGATTGGGCGTAGGTGGCTGCTGGCAGTCGGAGTATACGGCTTCAGAGTAGACATCCAGTCGAATCGTCGGCGGGCTCCTGTATAAAGGAGAAAACTAGTCATTCTGATCGCAGCTCTTGGCGAGTCGAGTCGGCGAAATACTCAGTCACTGTCGTAGTGATCGGGTCGGCGAGCCGAGTGGCTGAAGTTGGACCGTTAAACGTGGTCAAACTAGCCATTGGGGTAATCCAACGGTAACTTTTGGCGTAATCACCGCGTAGTAACGGCTCCCTGATTTGGCGGGTAACAACTGCTATATAAGGGGAATGGCTGGCGATCGGAGAACCATCTCCTTATCATTTCCTCCGACTGAGCACACTTTCGCCTTCCTCCGCATCGCAATCCAACCGACCCGAAACCTTCCGACCTCCACGAACCCTTCCGCCAATGGCCCCCTCCACCGAGCCTTGGGGCAGATCTAAGTGCACGAGAGCACAATTGGCGTCCTTCGAGGAGGCCGATCCCGCGACCGGCAGTGGCGCATCCTCGCCGCCGGAGAGGTGACCTGAACCAGCTGCTGGCGAATTCATCTGCTTCACCAGCCACCTGGAACGGGGGCTGGGATTCCCTACATCCCTGTTCTTCCGGCGCTTCTGCGCCTATTACGTGATCCAGCCGTCGGACCTGGGTCCGCACAACATCAAGCAGCTCGCCATCTTTGTGGCGTTCTACGAGTGCTACCTGGGCTGCCGGCCCTACTTCCCTCTGTGGCAAGATCTGTTCCACGGACAGATCAGTCGCAAGGAAGCGGGCGACCCAATGCTCGCCGCGGGCGGCCTGACGTTCCATCTTAAATCGAAGGCCTCCTTCTTAGATCTGATGCTACCCGCCAAGGCGGCGAGCCAATGGAAGAATTCGTGGTTCTACATTACCGAGGCGACTCCGGAGGGCGAGGTGGCGATCCCACGGTACTCTGCCGACCGACCTGAGCCGCGCCGACTTCAAGTTGGCAAGCTTCCCACCGACCAGCGGATGGTCGTGGACGAAATGCTTCAAACCATCCACGGTCTGAAGAAGAAGGGCCTCCAGACGATCAACTTATACAACTGCTGGCTCGGGCGGCGGCTCGTCCCTCTGGCGCAGCGGGACCACTATATGTACCAATATACGGGCCGAGAAGACTCGACGAAGTCCTTCTCCGCCGAGTGGAAGCTTGAGGACTACACCTCAGCGCTGAAGAAGATCACCCAGGCATTGTACCTGGATGCAAAGGCTGGAGTCGCCCCCTACACCGTGAAGCATCCAGACCCAACGGTAAGTCTCTTTGCATCATTCGCAGTCGCAGTTTGTGCAGTCACGATTATTCTAATCCCATCTTGTGTTCATTGCAGCTATTCCAAGTGGTGGAAGGATGGCTCCCGCCTTCAGACGACGAGAACTCGAGCTCGTCCGTCCAAGACATGGGCGAGCCGCCTCCCGCCAAGGGCGACACCGAGAGCGACGACAATGACAAGTCCGAGGAGGAGGTCGCCCCGCTGGTCCGCAAGACTCGTGGGCAGCGTCAGCGTGAGCTTGAGGCGAGCAGAAGCCTCGAGCGCCATGATGATGAGGAAGAACTTCCAGAGACCACCTCGCGTCGCCAGGCTAATCCGTCGAAGAAGAAGAAGAATAAGAAGGAGGAGAAGGAGGCGAAAGCTCCTCCAAAGAAGAAGACGAAGCCGACGAGGCCGGCCTCGCCACCGCACTCGGCGAGCAGCTCCGACGCCCCCAGCCCGACCAAGGACGAGGCTCCGCCGACGGCAACCGCGCTGGACACGGCCACTATCGAAGTGCCACTGGCCTCGATGCCTCCGCCATTCGCCCCAGTCTCTGGGCTAGGGGCCGCTCCGGCCGCGACGGCTTCACCTCGCAAGGAAGCTCCTGCTGAAGACGTCTCAGAAGCTCCCATTGCAGCCTCGACGACGAAGAAGCCGTCCGTGTCTTGGGCACGCGACGTCCTGGAGATGGGCCTCAGCCACCGACTGGGCCCTGAACTAGAGAAGCCAGCCGGCATCCGCACGGGGCTATGCTTCATTCCAGTCGCCAAGTGAGTTCGCTCACCTACCCTTGTCTTTCATAGCAGCTTGAATTATCTTGCTCATACGATCGACTTATAGGACCGGAGCTAAGGTGCCCCCCGTCATCAGCGAAGAGGATCCCTCCCGGAAGAGGAAGGCGGACGAAGTCGTCGTCCCTAGCGATGGCGCCAAGAAGGCCAAGGGTGACGATGTCGTCACGATCTCCGATGACATGGCAGTCGCGCCGAATGAACCCGCAATGGAGGCGGCCGTACCCACGAAGGAGGGTGCTCCCTCGCCTGGGGTGGCCGAGCCGGCCTCCTTTGGTGCCGGTGCCTCCATCGCCACGTTCCCACGCTTCATGGCCAAATCGGCTACAGCGAGTGGGACCTCGCCCTCGAGCCGTGCACCTGGGATCGCCGACGCGGAGGTCGAGCAGCGTCGTGGGCACACGCCAGCTCTCCTCGCATCCGTGGATGCAATACAACTTCACGGCATGCTTGGCGCAGCCATCCAGGTATGTCCAGTCCCCGAGGATCAGGCCGGTGAGTTGCAGCGGTCTGATTCTTTTAGTGTCTTGTGTTTTATTTTCCGCATCCAGTCCCCGAGTGCGCACTCGCTGAATTTCAGCGGGTGAGCACTTAGGATTTCTTGATTGCCAGTCCCCGAGTGCGGACTCGCTGAATTTTAGCGGGTGGGCACTTAGGATTTCTTGATTGCCAGTCCCCGAGTGCGCACTCGCTGAATTTCAGCGGGTAGGCACTTAGGATTTCTTGATTTCCAGTCCCCGAGTGCGCACCAGCTGAATTTCAGCGGGTGGGCACTTAGGATGTTGCTTTGGTTAACTGTTTGAATTGTGTGCAGGGTCTGCAACGCGAGTCAGCTGACTGATTGGCAGCTAAACACCGCGCGGAGAAGGAACTGGCCGCCGTCCAAGAGGCGAATAAGGGGCTTCAGGCAGTTGCCGCGAAGGCGGAGGAGGCTCGTCAGGGACTTGTCCCAGCGGGTGAGTTGGCAGTGGCTCAATCTGCATTGAGCTCGGCTGAGAAGCGGATCGCCGATCTCGAGCACGAGCTGAGGGAGGCGAAGGAGGAAGCGAGCTCGGCGGATGTGCGAGCCAAGGCCGCCATTACGGCCGCCGCAGAGGATCGTAAAGTGTTCGACGCCCTTGTTGCTGGGCTTCAGGACGACTATACTTCACTTCAACGCTTCATCACGGATCTCTCCCGCCCCTTGATTGGTAAGTGTATCTGCTCCCGCCAATAGCATTTGCCTTTTTGTGATGTCCGACGTACTCACTGTTATCTTCTATTCGCAGGTCGCATCCTTGATAGCACGGAAGAGGCGAGCTCGTTCGACGCACGGCAATGTGTGGCCACGCTCGTCGACTCGGCGACGTTGTCGGTGACATGCATCCGAGCCTACCTCCAGGAGATATCGCCCACGGAAGTAATTCCTAGCAACCTTGTCGAGGTGTGGAAGTACTTGGAGAAGGCGCCCTCGGTCGTTGAGTTCATGCCGCGATCGGCGTTCTGGCGCGGAGCCGCGACGGCGCTTAGCCTTGGGCTTGCTCACTTCCCGGAGGACTTCGACCTCAACGACGTGACGAGTGGCTACCCGTCGTCGACTGGCGCGGTGGAGCTCTCCGACGTGCTCAAGTTGACGGACCGCGCCGCGATGTACTCCGAGCGTGTCTAGGCAATGGGAGACCTCCTTCCGTACCAGGAGACGGTCGTCGCACCCAACGACCCCGAGCCACAGCACCGGGACTTCAAGGTCGAGCAGCCCTTCCGCACGGCGATGGCGGGTGAGCTGACGACGTACCCGTCAAACCCATACACGCCGTTCATCCGCAATCGCAAGGGTGCTGGCAAGTCATCGTCGAAGCCTGGAGAGTAGAATAGTTTGCCCTGGGGCGTTAGTAGCAGATCTGCCGTTTGGGCATATTTTGTATTCTAAGATGATTGCAACATGCTATGAATGTGACATCGTATTTGTTTTGTGACTTGTCATGTGTATTCCGATTGAGGTTTGAACGAGTCCCCGAGCGCGTCCTCCCTTTTGTGGGGTTTACCTCGTGTGTGATGTGTTTGTGGTTTTGACGTTTTGTTATTGTGGTCGACACGCCCGGACTCGAAGAGCCAGTCGCAAGGCGACTCCCTTGAGCGCTCTGTACTTCACGTTTTCCCTTGCGCGAACGAGGTCGGGTGGCCGAGTCCCCGAGCGTGGTACTTGGTTGTTCTAGGTGCGACTCGAGGGTGGGTGAGGACTTGGCGCGTTAGTTTGAGCGCATCACTCCTGCCTAGCCCGTTGGGTCAGTCGCGTGGCGAGTCCTGGGCATGCTCTCATACTTGGCGTTTTCCCGAGCCGCTCGCGATGAACTGGTCGTCAGTCCCCGAGCGTGGTGCTTGGCCGTTCGAGTCGCTATGTCGAGGATGCGGAGGATCATGGTCGCTGTAAGAAGCGAAGGCAGTTGTCTTGGCTCGTAGAGCCAGTCGGGATGGGCGACTCCAATGGGGCTCCGGGTAGGCGTTTTTCGTGGACGATGCAAGACCTGAGGTGACTCAGTGCTCTTGCACCGCACTACTTAGCCGTGCCGATCGCTGTACCAAAGGTTGACTTCTGTGGTTAGCTTGACGCTGTTATTACGAGTGCGAGTGGCACAAGACACTGAGAGTAGGCCCAATTTGCGTAACCAATTCTTTTTATTTCATAGCGACTAGAGAGTACATATGTGGGGTTCTAGGAGTAGAACTTCCGTAGGAGGTTTACATTCCATGGTCGCTTGACGTCGAGTTCGCCGTCCCCGCGGATGTCGATAAGGTAGTAGGCGTCGTTGCCGAGTACTCGCCCGATGGCGAATGGTCCCTCCCACGGAGGGGAAAGCTTGTGCATGCCCTTCTTGTCTTGGATGAGGCGCAACACCAGGTCGCCTTCTTGGAAGGTGTGAGTTTTCACCCGCCGGCTGTGGTAGCGGCGGAGTCCCTGCTGGTAGATGGCAGTGCGTGACCGAGCGAGGTCACGTGCCTCGTTGAGTAGATCGACTCCATCCTGGCGAGCGAGTTCGTTTGCAGCCTCCGTGTAGTGGACGACCCGCGGCGAGTCGTGCTCGAGGTCGGTGGGCATGACTGCCTCGACGTCGTACACCATGAAGAAGGGGGTGAATCCTGTCGACCTATTGACCGAGGTGCGGATCCCCAGATGACGGAGGGTAGCTCCTCGACCCAGCACCCGGCGGTGCGCTCGAGTGGTACTTGGAGTCGCGGCTTCAGGCCGTGGAGGATGCTTTGATTGGCCCGTTCCGCCTGGCCGTTGGATTCCGGGTGGGCGACTGACGCGAGGTCGAGCCGGATGTGGTGTTCTTCGCAGAATTCGGCCATGGCTCCTTTGGCGAAGTTGGTGCCGTTGTCCGTGATGATGCTGTTTGGGAACCCGTAGGAATATATGAGCTCACGTAGGAATTTAGTGGCGGTCTTCCCGTCGCATTTCCGGACTGGCTTGGCCTCCACCCACTTTGTGAATTAGTCGACCGCGACCAGGAGGTGGGTGTAGATGGAGGGAGCCTTTTTGAAGGGGCCTACCATGTCCATGCCCCACACGGCAAATGGCCAGGTGATGGGGATTGTTTTGAGCGCTGAGCTCGGCACATGCGTCTGGTTGGCGTACTTCTGGCACCCGGCGCACCGCTGGACAATGTCGACGGCATCGGCGTGTGCGGTGGGCCAGTAAAAGCCATGCCGCATAGCCTTGGCGACCAGAGAGCGGGCGCCGGCGTGGTGGCCGCAGTCGCCGGAGTGGATGTCGTGGAGGATCTTGCGTCCTTCGGCGGGTTGGACGCAGCGTTGGAACACGCCGGTGACGCTACGCTTGTGGAGCTCCCCGTCGATGATGGTGTAGGACTTGCATCGGCGTGCGATCATCCGAGCGTCCGTCTCGTCTGCCGGCAAGGTGCCGGCCTCCAGGTAGGCGACGTAGGGCTTGGTCCAGTCGTCTGGCTCGGTGATGAGTGCGACCAGGGCTGCCTCCGGTTGTAACGGGACTCCGATGTCGATCTCCCTCGGGGGAGAGACAGATGGCTTGGTGATTGTGTCGAGGAAGACACCGGCAGGTGGTGCGAGTCGAGCTGACCCAATGCGAGAGAGTGCATCGGCCTCCTCGTTCTTCCGTCTGTCGATCCATTCGACGGAGTAGCCTGCGAAGTGTCCGCCCAGCTTGTCTACTGCTTGGCGGTACACCGCCATGGTGGGGGAGACGGCGTCGCAGGTGCCAGCGACTTGCCCAGCGACGAGGTCGGAGTCGCCGTAGAAGCGTAGGCGGTTGACGTTCCTCTCCCTGGCAGCTCGCATGCCATGGAGTAAGGCCTCATACTCGGCCATGTTGTTGGTGCAGGGGGTGATGTCGAGGCAGAGGACGTAGAGGAGCTTGTCGCCCTTCGGTGAAGTTAGCACGATCCCTGCTCCTGCACCGTCCATGTTCTTGGAGCCGTCGAAGTGCAGGCTCCAGTAATGGAGGTATGGCAGCTTTTCTGGCTGCTGGGCCTCTTCCCAGTCGGCGATGAAGTCCGCTAGGGCCTGCGACTTGATCGCCTTCCGTGGCTCGTATTTGATGTTGTGGACGCCGATCTCGACGCCCACTTGGCGACCCGCCCGGTCGCCTCGCGGTTGCGGATGATGTCCTGCAACGGTGCTGAGGAGACGACCGTGATCGGGTGCTCCTGGAAGTAGTGCGGCAGGCGCCGCTGTGCTCTGAAGACCGCGTATACCAGTTTCTTGTACTGCGGGTATCGCTGGCGCGACTCGGTGAGGACCTCGCTGATGTAGTACACCGGTCGCTGTACTAGGCGCTCCTTTCCTTCCTCCAGCCGTTCGACGACCATGACGGCGCTGACGACGCGCTCGGAGGCCGCGACGTAGACCAGCATGGGTTCTTTGTCGGCGGGGGCGGCGAGTAGCGGTGCGGCGAGTAGCACCTTCTTGAGGTCGCGGAGCGCGTCGTCCGCCTCCTTGTCCCACTGGAAGGTGGGGTTCTTGCGCATCTGGCGTTATAGGGCATCGAATTTTCGCCATGGTGGGGGATGAAGCGACTGAGAGCCGCTACTCGCCCGGCCAGCTTCTGGATGTCGCGCAGGCACTCGGGTTTGCCGAGTCGGGCGATTGTGTTGATCTTAGTGGGGTTCGCCTCGATCCCTCGCTTGGAGACGACGTACCCCAGCAGTTGTCCTGCTGGTACACCGAAGGTGCATTTGCCTGGGTTAAGCTTTATCTTGTATTTTCGCAAGTTGGCAAACGTTTCCGCCAGGTCGGCGAGTAGATCGCCCTGGCGAGCAGACTTTACGACCACGTCGTCGATATAGACGTGGATGTTGCGGCCAATTTGGCTCGCGAGGCACTCTTGCATGCACCGCTGGTAGGTCGCCCCGGCGTTCTTGAGGCCGAAGGTCATGGCGGTGTAGCAGAAGGCTCCGAATGGCGTGATGAACGCCGTCTTCTCCTCGTCCTCCACAGCCATTTTGATCTGGTTGTACCCAGAGTAGGCGTCGAGGAAACATAGCGACTCCGAGCCCGCGGTGGAGTCGATTATTTGGTCGATCCGCGGGAGGACGAACTGCTCCTTTGGGCAGGCGCTGTTCAAGTTTGTGTAGTCGATACACATCCTCCAGGTCCCATTCTTATTCTCGACCAGGACTGGGTTTGCCAGCCACTTGGAGTACTTGATTGGACGGATGAAGCCTGCAGTGAGTAGACGTTGCACCTCCTCGGCGATGGCTCGGCGGAGCTTTTCATTGAAGGGCCGCAGCGACTGTTTGACGGGTCGCACTTTGGGGTTGGCGTTTAGCTTGTGCTCAGCGAGCTCCCTAGGGACACCAGGCATGTCAGAGGGCTTCCATGCGAAGATGTCCCTGTTCTCACGGAGGAACTCGATGAGCGCGCCTTCCTAGGCTGGGCTCATGCCCGTCCCGATCGTCACCGTCTGGCTGGAGTCGCCTGGGACCAGCTCGACGGTGCGAGTGTGCGTCGTGGCCTCGAAGGCTGAGGTGTTTGCGCCCTCCGAATTGGGCTTCTTGAGTATGGTGGGGTCGTCATTGTTCACCCCGCTCGCGTACTTGGCGAGCTCGTCGGCGTGGTTGGTTTCTGCCGCGATGACGGCGTCGGCGAGTTCTGCTCCTTTGGCCTCGCACTCGGCGGCCATGTCCGGGTCGCCGTTGATGGTGATGACGCCGCACGGCCCAGGGAGCTTCATCGCGTTGTACGCGTAGTGTGGCGCTGCCATGAACTTGGCGAACGCCTGGCGCCCCAGGACGCAGTGGTAGGGGCTATCGAAGGGCACCAGCTCGAAGACGATCCGCTCGGTGCGGAAGTTTGCTGGTGTGCCGAAGGTGACTGGCAGCGTGACCTTGCCGATCGGGTACGCCTTCCGACCGGGGACGATGCCGTGGAACGTGGTGTGGGTTGTCTCGATCATCGACTGCAGGAGCCGCAGCCGCCTGAAGGTGTCCAGGTACAGGATGTTGATGGAGCTTCCGCCATCCATCAATGTCTTGGGGAGCCAGTAGTCGCCCACCTTTGGCTTGACCACCAGGGCGACTCGTCCTGGGTACTCGATGCGCGGCGAGTGGTCCTGGCGGCTCCAGGTGATGGGCTGCTCCGACCAGTTGAGGAACTGGGGAACGTCCACCTGGGCCACCGCGTTGACGGCAACGGCGCGGGTGATGACCTTCTTCTCGCGCTTCGTGTTGAAGCCTGTGAAGGTATGGAGCGAGCCCGCCATGTTGCCGAACTTTCCGCCATTTGGCGGGTTGTTGTCGTGGTCTCCCTTGCTCTCCGTGCCTTCTCAATTTCCCTGAGGGTGTGGCAGTCGGCAGTCGTGTGTGTTGTGGGTTTGCCTTCCCTGCTATGAAACGCAGAAGGTTGGTTAAGGAGGGCCGCAGGGTCGAACCTTGGCTTGGCCTTGTAGTTGCCGCCGTCGCGGCGTTGTCCTCCGTCGTGGCAGAAGCTTTTGGGCTCGCGTTGTGCGTGCCCGGTGTTGGCGACGAAGTCGACTCGCCCGTCACTGCGGCGCTTGCCGGTGAGGCGAGTGTTGCTGTAGCGTAGGTCGGACTGTCGTCCGCTGTCGTTGCCGCTCGTGCGGCATTGACCTCCCGACTCGTCGTCGGTTTCCTGGTTTGGATCTTCCTCCGCGTACCGTTTGGCGATCTCGAGGAGGTCCGGTATGTTGTCGAGTGTGCGAGAGTGTTGCTTGAGCTTGGCGACCAGAGGCTCGTAGCGGCACGAGGTCTTGAAGCAATGGATCGTGGTGTCCGGGTGGATGCCGACCGCGTTGTACCAGAGTTCTTGCCACCGTTGGACCCAGTTGCGGGTCGACTCACAGGGTCCCTGGACGCATCGCTCCAGGTCCACGATGGTGGTGGCGCGGGTGTAGGAGAACTCGAAGTGCCTGACGAAGGTGTCGCGCATCTCCTCCCAGGAGTCGATACTATCCTAGGGGAGGGTGTTGATCCACTGCCTGCACGTCCCCTCCATCATCAGGGGGAGGTAACGGGCAGCTAGCAGGTCGGTGTGGCATGCGATCCCCATTGCCATGAGGTATGTATCGAGCTAGACGGCGGGGTCGTACGAGGGGTCGTACTTTTCTATCTCCTTCGGTGCCTTGAAGTTCGGTGGGTACTTCTCGCCTCGGATCATCGGTCTGAAGCACTTGGGGCCGAGTCGACTGAGCGACCCCATTGGCTCGCCGTCGCGGCGATTGGTTAGGGTGTGTCGCAGGTCGTCAGGCTGGCATGCGTGCCAGCTTCGGTTGTTGATGATGTGGGTGCGGGTGTCGATGGGTTGACCGTTGGCGGCGACGAAGTTGGTCGCTGGCCTGGGGTCGTTGGTGGAGAGTGCCGCGTTCGCGGGTCGATGTTGGAGCTGCAGTGGCTCTGGTGGCGGGCAGTTGAGGGTGTTTGCCGCCATTGGGCGGCCGCTCGAGGCCGCTCTGCTTCCCGAAGAACGCGAGTACACTCGTCCCTGCGAGTCGGCACCTGCGTTTTGCTGCTCGACGGCCTTTGCGAGCAGGGCCCTAACGTACTGGATCTGTAGGGCGCCGTCGCCGGTGGCCGTGATGTTGTCGGCTGCTGCTCGGCCCGCCACGAGGTTGCCATCGGGGTGGAGAACAGTGGGAGGCCGTTCACGTCTCGCTCCCGTGAGGAGACTACTATCCGCGGCTGATCCCTGGGGGATGTGTGGTTGGGTGGAGGTGGGGCGCCCATCACGGTCGATCCTGGCGGGGGCCGGGCGCTTCCTCCTGGTGGCGCGTTTTCGCAGATCACGCGCTCGGCCACACGGGTCGGGTCGTTTTCGTCGTCGAAGTTCAGGGCGCGCCCCTGGACGGTAGGGTTCAAGCGCGACCTGATTCGCTACTGGTGGTAGCGTGATAGCTCCTGCGCCGTCACCTGCTCGAGGCGAAATTTTTCGCGCTCGGCTTGCTCCTTGCGCACTGCCTCCTCCAGCTTCAGGCAGAGTTCCTCGACCTCCGTTGCCGTGGCGTTAGGAGGGATCAGGGTGGAGAAGGGGTCCTCCGGCGGTTCGGTGCCGGTCGCCATGTAGGTCGCGGCATGGCGACCGGTCCCGTCGCGGAGGTCGCCGGAATTTTCCGACCCGGAGTCGAAGTAGAAGATCCCAAGGATGGAGGGGTCCTCGAAGTCTCCCATGTTGGAGACCTGGGTGATGGAGCCCGCGGGTGAAGCCACGGTGATGGATCCGGCGAATGACGTTGGGGTTGCCGAATCGGCGTCGTCGTTGAGGGCCGCGTCTTCTGCGGCCGCTGAGTTTTCGGCCACGTTGCTGTGGGCCAAGTTGTACTCGGAGGGGAGGCGATGGATAGTGCGGATCTATCTCTCGGAGAGCCGATCGCGTGGCAGCGACTCGTGGATGCGAGCCGAGTCCTCCGAGACGATGACGTCGGTGAGGCCGACGAAGAGGCTGATCGTGCCGACCGGCAGGATCACGCTGTGCGTGACGGGTCGCGCCGCCGGGACATAGCTGCTCGGCAAGATTTGGAGCATCTCGCCGATCGCTATCATGCGGCCGGTGGCGATCGTCTCATTGATGGGCAGATTGGATCTCGCCACAAAACACCGGCCAGACCGGCCAGGCCCCACGGTGGGCACCACTGTCGTGGGAATGGTCAAGGCAGATGCTTCAATCGGCAGCGAGTAGTAGAACAAGGGGCAAGGGCGGCCAGCCATCTGCGGTGCGAGATGAGGGCGGAGACACAAGGATTTACCCAGGTTCGGCCCCCCGGAGGGTAAAGAACTACTCCTGCTAGATTGTATTATGAAGGTGGTACAATGGGCGAGCTCGGCGGCGAGGCGACGAGTCGCTTGGGTGTATGATGGAACGTATCTCTACACGCCCTACAGGGAGGTTTATATAGGCAAACCTCCTCTAGGGTTTACATATCTCAACCAATTCAGTTAAGGCTTCGGTACTCGTTTAACCTAATCCGACTGGGCCTATCTACTCGCCTGGGCCTTCAGCTTCCAGTCGCATGGATCCACACCGGGCCTCGATCCAGTCGCCGTCTTGCAGGCCCACTCACCAGTTCTTGGGCCAGTCGAAAACGTCCTGCTGGGTATACCCCGGTAGGCATATCCCCATCAACAAGCGAAACCTAGTTATGCTAGGAGTAGTGGATCAGGTAATATAAGCTCAAAGGGAGTAATGCAACAGATAGGACTCTCTATCTATCGATAAAAGATCACAGTAGAATCGTATGCATCATGGCAGAAATTGAAATTCTTTCGAAATCATAGGATTATATTGGATATGCTTGCCTTTGCCAGTTGATAGCAGATAAATAGATCTTCGGAAGCCTTGTACTTGACTTGGTTATAGTTGGTCAAGTATTGTTCTTTGATCTTCGACGGTGCTAATCTCGATCTTCAGTCTCGATCTTGATATCGTATTCTACCGGAGAGAACCAAACACCAGAAATAGAGGGAAACAATCAACACATGGCATCGATGCAATGCTCAAGCATGGATGATGATATGACAAGTTAAATTGTATTGAAATGAAACCCTAAAACATGCTCGGCAGTTTAATCGGGGTTCCGAGGGGTGCAAACCCTAACTTGGGAGAACTCCGGAATTACCTGTGAGGGTTACTACGTTCTTCTAATTAAACTTGTCATTTAAGTTGCTTAACAATGCATGATTATATCTTAAAGAGGTAGTTCTCATTTTTTCTGAAAATTTTGATATATTATTTGTATTTTGTTGACTTATAAATAATTAGATATTGAATTTATAAGTTTATATCAAATTCTGGAATTATTAAACAAGTTAATTGATTTATTGCGTCATTATGACATCAGCTGAGGGGTTAATATTTTTACACCGAGGCTTTACCCAGCCGCAGTGACTGATAGAGGGGCCCCAGGGCCACCTCAGCTAGCCACGTTGGCTGAGCTGGTGGGGTGCTAACGCAAGCAGCACGTCGGTGCCATGCAAGCGCCATGCAAGCTCGCCGGAGACACATCGGCTGACGGCGAGGGACGGCTCTAGGGTGCGATCTGGGAAGCGCGGTTGGTACGGCTCGAAGCGGAGTGACACGGGGAGTCTAGCTACGGTGGCGCCACCAGTTTTTGGTCACTGGAGCAAGGTCCACAAAGTTGACTAGCGGCAGCAGCGGGAGATGCACGGCGGCGGAGTGATACAGAGCGAGCGGGGGCGAGATAAAGGGTCCAGGAGGACCGCATGCTCACCCTGGGGCGAATGGTGGGGTCAGCGAGGAGAGGGGTCGGAAGCGACGACATGGACGGCGGAGCCGGTCGTCGGGCTTGAGGAAGACGGGTCCAATTCCGGCATTGCAGACCATCCCCACAAGAGTGCTTCGCAGAGGAGGTCGAGGACGAGGTGGCAGAGCCGATGGCACCCTCAATCGAGTGCGGGGAGGTCGGGAGCCACGGGGCACCGGCAACATCTACAAGCTAGGGTTCGGCTTCGCGCGAGAGAGGAGAGAGGGAGGTCTCTGGGGAGGGAGAGAATGGATGAGGGCGAAGGGGACGTGGACGCGATGCTCTTATCCAGGTCCACGCGGCAGCGAACGGCAGGATTCATGCGACGAGGATCAACGGCAGTGCCGACGACATGGTACTGCTTCTTCTTCATCGAGGAAGATGACGAACAGAGGGCAAAGGGTTATGGGCTGCGCTGGGCTGCACTTGGGACTTAGCTGGGCCTCCGCGGGATGCACGCTGAGCGACAGGGAGAGAGGAGAGGGAGTTGGGCCGGCCTGGGCTGCAGCCTGGGAAGCTCTGGCTGCTGTTTTTATTTGCACAATTGTTTTTATTTTTTTTGATTCTATTTCCTCTTTTGGAAATTCATTTTCAAAATCTGTTTTTAGATAGATTTAAAATACCAAAGAGGTTTTGTAAAATATACAAACTATTGTGGGGCCCTTTTATTCAGATTGGGTTCCACACTTTTTGATAGATTTCAAATTCAATACATTTTAGATTGATTTCAAATAGAGGGACAAAACTAGGGTATAGGGTTTGATTTATTTTCTTCAATGCACAATTTAAATGATGATGCTCATGAATGCACAAACAAAACCCTAATATATAATTAGCTAAAAGTGGGGTGTTACACTAGACAGACCTGAGCTTTTTATTGATGAAGAAGGGGATGCCTTGGGCATCCCCAAGCTTTGACGCTTGTACCTCTTGGATATTTCTTCATTAGCTAACACCATGGTCGCATCTCCAAGATTGAGCTTTTGTCCATTCTTCATCTCATTGCATCATTCTCTCTCTACGCCTAATTTTTTTTCTTCACACAATCTTCATTAGCAACATTAGTTTATTCAAAAGATATTAGGCCTCTGGCAAAGCTTTGAAACAGAAAGGCTTTTCACTAAAACACAAGCTACTGTAGTAACTCCTTCAAAAATCTCAATTCACCTAAAGATAACTGAAAAAGAAATCAATAAGAAGCAAATGCAGATAATGGAAGAAATCTGTCAAAACAGACTAGCATGTAGAAATCGTTTTTTTCGAACATCTTCTATTGCTCAAATAAAAAATTGTTGAACTAACGTAAGTTAGCTAACATGCTGGGGTATTTATTTGTAAATTTTGAGCTCAATCCGAGTTACAGAGACTCCTCATAAATATTTTTGGTGGAGGACAGAAATCTGTTTCGGGACAGCAACTCCCCAAATCTTACTTCCCTCAAGGAAACTCTTGGGTTATCTCCCAACAAGTACTTTTCTTTAACGCCTTTAAGTTAGGCACAAGAAGCAAGAAGAATCAAGTACTTTCAAATGAAGAAGCATTAACATCAAACCTTGCTTTCAAAGTAGGAGAAAAAAGCAATGTCTCTCTCCTCATAGGGAAGTGTTCAATAACTTTCTTGAATGGAAAATGATATTTAATGGTGCCTTCTTTCATATCAATAATGGCACCAACTGTTCTAAGAAAAGGTCTCCCCAAAGTAATAGGACAAGAAGCATTGTATTCAACATCCAAATCATAGAAATCAACAGGGACATAAGCATTGTTAACCATAATGAGAACATCATTAATACTCCCCATAAGTTTCTTCTTAGCATTGTCATTGAGTGGGACATCCAAATAAGAATCTTCCAATGGTGGCAAATATAGCATTTCATAAATCTTCCTAGGCATAATAGAGACACTATAACCAATATCACATGAAGCTTTGAGATCAAAGTCATTCACTTGTATATTAATAATGGGTTCCCAACTATCTTCTACTTTCCTAGGAATAGAAGCTTTGTGTTTTAGCTTCTCTTCCTTACTCTTAACAAGAGCATCTGTAATGTGTTTGGTGAAAGCAACATGCATATCACTAGCATAAGGACTTCTAGCAAGCTTTTGTAGGAACAGAATCGCTTCAGAAATATTGCAACCATCAATATCAAAGTCAAACTTAGCATCACTAGTAGTAGGCTCAATAGTCTTAGGTATAGTAGGAGGAGGAATAGGGACTACTTGTGGTTTAGTGGTGATGGTGCACACACTATTGTTTCTATCAATTTCAGCTTCCCTTTCCCACCTAGCATGAAGTTGAGCTAACAGCCTAACATTTTCATCAATAGTAACTTGTATGGCATGAGCAGTAGCAAAGGTATATTCCATAGTTTCAGGTTTAGCAGCCATTTTATTAACCAAGGAATTTTGAGCTTCAGACAAAGAGGATATATTTTTCTTAGCAGTTAAAGGCTTTTCCTCTAGTCTTATTGAAAGTGGTTTGTTTACTAATAAAGTCCTTGAGCACGACTTCAAGTTCAGAGGGGGCACTTCTAGCATTGTTGTAGGAGTTTCCATAGGAATTGCCAATATTAGGAGGATAAGCCCTATAATTGTTGTCACCACCAAAATAATTCCTATAGGAATTTTTGTTGAAATTGTTGTTTCTAATGAAGTTCACATCAAATTGCTCTTCTTGAGCAACCAAAGAGGCTAAGGGAACACTATTAGGATCTAGAGGAGCTTTCCCATTAACAAGCATAGCCATAATAACATCAATCTTTTCACTCAAAGAGGAAGTTTCCTCAATAGAATTTACCTTCTTACCATGTGGATCTCTCTCAACATGCCATTCAGAGTAGTTAACCATCATATTATCAAGGAGCCTTGTTGCAGCACCCAAAGTGAGGCCCATGAAGGTACCTCCAGCAGCTGAATCCAACAGATTTCTTGAGGAGAAGTTCAAACCTGCATAAAAAGTCTGGATAATCATCCAAGTAGTGAGTCCATGAGTAGGGAAATTATTAACCAAAGATTTCATTCTTTCCCAAGATGGAGCAACATGTTCACTATCAAGTTGTTTAAATTTCATAATGTCACTTCTCGTAGATATAATCTTAGCAGGAGGTTAGTACTTTCCAATAAAAGCATCTTTGCACTTAGTCCAAGAATCAATACTATTTTTAGGCAAGGATATCAACCATTCTTTAGCTTTTCCTCTCAAGGAGAAAGGAAAAAGCTTGAGGTTAATAATATCTCCATCTACATCCTTATACTTTTGCATCTCACAAAGTTCAACAAAGCTATTGAGATGGGCAGCATGATCATCAGAACCAGCACCAGAAAATTGCTCTCTCATCACAAGAATCTACAAAGTAGGCTTAATTTCATAAAAGGTAGCATCAGGAGCAGGTGGAGCAATAGGTGTGCTAAGGAAATCATTGTTGTTGGTGCTAGTGAAGTCACACAACTTGATGTTCTCATCAGAGTTCATTTTGGCAAAGGTGGGTAAGCCAAAAACAGCAGCAGCAGCTAGAGCAGGAACTAATTTTTTGTGTTTTTGAATAAAGAAAGCAAACCAAACTAGACTAGATTTTTTGGGTTTTTTTAGAAATAGGCAAACAAAACCAAGCAAAAGAAACAAAGCAAACTAAAAACAATGTAAAGAGAAAGGAAGTGAAGGACTCCCCTAGTGAAGATGTCCTTAGCCTCCCCGGCAACGGCGCCAGAAAATAGCTTGATGGCGCCCAACACTTGTCGTGGGACGCTTCGTTGGAAATCCCAAGATCAAGGTATGAAGCAGCACAACAGAAAGTTTCCCTCAGTAAGAAACCGAGTTTATCGAACCAGTAGGAGGAAGGAAACGTTACACAGGTGTTGCAAGCAACGCAGAGACCTACACAACACAAACTCAAGACTTTGCCCCAACGAATCAGTGAGGTTGTCAAGCTCACCGGTTTGATGTAACAAAGGATTAAACATATGGTGTGGAAGGTAATGGTCTGTTGCAAGTAAACAAGTAACCGTGTAAGATGTATCAATGGTAAAGATTGGACCGGGGTCGATAGTTCACTAGAGGTGCTGTCCTTAGATAAACAACATGGCATGAAGGGTAAACAAATTACAACAGTGTAATTGAAAGGAACTGAGCAAGGCATAACAATGCAATTACTAGTCAGAAAGATCCTATGAGATTCGATTGGGCAATACAACAAGATACATAGACCGCCATCCAACTGCATCTATGACTAGAAGTCCACCTTCAGGTTATCATCCGACCCCCCTTCAGTATTAAGTTGCAAGCAACAGACAACTGCTTGAAGCAAAGTGTGTAAGGTAAACAGTCCACATGTTCCATGAACAAGAGACCGTTGTTTTCTCCCTAGTAGCAACAGCACATCTACAACCGAAGAGATTATTGTCACTTCGCTTGAAAACTAGAGGCATGAACCCACTATCGAGCATAAATACTCCCACTTAGTGTCACTAGCAACTACTTGGCCAAGATAGCTACTAACAACGGAGAGCATGCAAGATCACAAACAACACAGACATGATAGAATCATAAAGACAAAACCATTAATCAAACCAACATAATAATCTCAATATCGATCGGATCCCCGCAAACACAACATGCATGATTACAAATAGATTAGATCTTGATCATGAATGGAGTTCACAAGATCTATACATGAAAGCACAAAGGAAGAGATACAACCATCTAGCTACTACATGGACCCATAGTCCAAGTTGGAACTACTCACGCATCATACCGGAGAGAAGGCCTCCAGGATGATCTCCCCTCCGGTAGAGTGCCGGGAAGAACTTTAGATCCCCCCCTGATCTAGGGATGATGGTGGCGGCGGCTACAAACGGTTTCGTGGAGATTTGATCGAGTACTTAGGGTTTCTGCATCGGGGGCTTCTTATAGGCGAAGGGGGTGAGGAGGCGGCCAGAGGGGCCACACCCCTCCCAGGCACGGGGTAGTGCCCACCCGCGCCTAGGGGGGTCTGGCTGCCCTGGCTTGTGTCTCCGTCTCGTCTTCTGGATTATTGTTCCCCACGGAAAGTAATTGACATTGACGTTTGTCCCGTCCAATTCCGAGAATATTTATTTACTAAGTTTTCTGAAACCAAAATAGCAGAAAACAAGCAACTAGCACTGTGGCAACTTGTTAATAGGTTTGTACCAGAAAACATGTAAAAAGCATCTCAAAGTGTATACAAGCAAAGCAAAGTAGATACTAAACAAGCATGGATCATCAAAAATTATAGATACGTTTCCGACGTATCAAGTTCCTTTCCTGCAATGTATGCAGCTCCTTCCCAGAACAGGGAGTAACATGTCATAGTTTTTACACTCTTGGGAGGTGCGTTGCTTTACCCATGAGAGACCTTTTCCTTGTTGCACAATCGAGTATACTTTCCCATCCATAATTCCTTGATGCAAGTCCTAGTCTAAGATCCAAGCCGATCACTGCCCTTCTCCACGACCCCTTATGCCCACCCTTTTGCTTGCTGAGGACAATGACAGCGCCGATTTACATTCCTGAAGAGAGAAATCCATCATAGACATATTATATCGGGGAATTGTCATTTCCCATCCTTGCGCGTGCCTAGATGTACGATCACGACTCCGATGAAGTTGTCTGTCAGCATATGAAACGGAGAAGATCCATCTGACTTCCCTAGAGCCCATATATATCTCATGATTAACGCGTATTATACGGCGCAAGAATCACTAACGACATTTTTTATTAATTCCTCGGTGATACTTTTCCATGCAAATGGAACCTCCACCAATCCACAAACCATACTGTGGTTCCATTTTCCTTCCATATTAGTTTAACACCACTCAGGTTGATAACCATTAAGCCATATTATTAAGAAAATAGTATTTTCTTCCATCATTTTTGAAATGCAGGTGATGACAACAACAATTTGCAAATACTTGATAGAAAATAATCAAAGGACATGAGCAAGTGTTAACTTGCCTTTGTGATCACAAGATTATGTAATCATGGTCTTCGAGATGATATAAGATCCAAGATCTAAAACTAACAACATTGCTCCAGTAAGGACTAATGTTTAAAGAAGCAATATGTTATTATGCATACGTAATGATATGCATTTTGTAAAACTCCCTAAGTGAACCCTAATACTGTAAGTGAATTGAATTTAAGTGATTTATTTAAGATTTGCTTTATCTTCAAGTTTTACTTCACAAGCAATTGTATTTATAAGGAATTTAAGTTTTAATACACAAAATATAAAAGTAGGGTATAAAGTATTCTAAGATTGAGGTTAATTGCCATCTAGTGACTATGATCAAAATCTAGGTTTTAGGTTGTAAAGAGTTGAAGGAACTATTATAGAATTGTTGAGAATAACCTTCAAAGAAAAGGTTTCTTTGATAAGGTTTAAACAATCTTTATGGTTAATAGAATGTGATCAATGTTTTTTGCATTTGCTCGATTAGTTTGGACTTGAGATGATTTACTCATTAATTGAAACAGACCAAAGTTAACTATAAAACATATGTAAATAGTCTTTATACATGATGTTTATAAGCTTTGAGACTAAAGTTAACTTAAAAAAAACAGATAAACTCATAGTGTAATATGTTTTAATTATTACCAAGTTTTTAGGTTTATGATAGGTATGATTAAGGTGTGAGATTCATTCATTTTATATTCAAGTGAATGGTTAGTTTGAATTTTTTTGTTATTATGAAGATAATATGCAACTTATTAATGGAAGCATAAGTAGATGGTCTTATTAATTTGTTAGGGTTTAAAGTCATTTAAAGTATCTTTAAGGGACAGAGATCATTCACCCTCAATATTAGTGAATGATGCATAATATTAGCTTCAAGGTTGTTGGTTTAAATTAGACTTAAGGTTTTAAAAGTGTTTTATAAAATTCATAATATACACTTAAATTTTATTATGAATCCTAATTATGGTGTTGGACTTTAGTACTTAGATTTGAAGGATTTAATATTTATGAAGAAATGTAATCATTTCTTACTTAGAAAATACTTTTAAAGATTTAACAAAACAATTATTTCATTTTAATAAAATAGATAAATGAAGATTTATTACCTAGGAACCTTAAAATATTCTAGAATAACATACTTAGTATTTTGCTAGTAAATTATACTTATTTAAGATCTTAAAAATGAATATTATTTATTTTTAAGTATTATCTTTATTTTTATAAAATTCATCAAAGATTAAATGTCTTTAAATATTTGCTTCAAATTTGATTTGTAAATTTTTTTAAGTTTTAATATTAGATGTCTTTAAAATTTTCAAAATAGTAGATTTATTTTTATATTCAAAAATGATTTTTATTGATATTTTAGGACTTATTCCTTATTTGGTAAAACTTCATTTAGGATTCTAGTAGTTTTAATATTTAGTAGTGTTTTATATTACTCAAACAAGTGAAATTATATTTTTCTAAGTTAAAGATTATTTTATGATCATTTTGATACATTATATATAATTTTAGGATTTTTCGATATTTCTTTAGAGCTAAAGTATTTCTAGGTATTTTGATAATTTCTTTATTTGGTTTTATCCAATTTCCCTTTTTTATACACTAGGCCCAGTTTCTAGGCTAGGCCATCCAATATTCAGCCCATTTGGCCTACTCGGCCTAGTACACCCAATCAGGTTGGGTCCAACCTGAACAGGCCAACCCATCCAGTTCCCCTCCTATCCCCGACTTTCCTCTCCTTATCTCTCTCGATGCCTCTCTGGCGATGGCATGGCAACGCTGCCGTTGCCCACCTGTCCCAGTTGGCTCCAGCCACCTCCGCTGTCGCCGTCTATCGCAGATGAAGCGCCCTCTCTGTGGTGACTTCCTACCCAATCAGATCCACTCTATGAGCTTTCTTTTGTTTGTCCTTACTACCTTTATGGCGCTAGGGTTATTGTGTTTGTGGCTTTGCTGCTCGTCGGTGATGACCTCAGTCTTCTTTTGATGTTGATCTAGTGCGGAGCGGTGCTAGTGGTTGTTCGCTACTGCTGGTTGCAACTCGATGCAGGGTTAGCACCTTGTTCTCCCTGTGTCGTTGTACCACAGCCGCCGCACGGGTTCTCGTTGTCTCTGCTTTCTCTCCGGCGGGTTATGTCTCACCACAGGTAGGAACCTCCCCTCTTCTTCTCTGCTTCTACTCCTCTCTGACCTTCCTTTAGTAATTATCCCTAACTAGGGTCCTTCTTATCAGTTCTATCAATAGTCCGTTAGGTTTAATTTTTGATATTACTGAGCTTGTTTGACTCAATATACTGCAATCTCACATTGTTATATGATGAAATTGATCCTTTGATATGGGTTTATCTTAGCCTGGTATTGCTCTATGTCTGTCTTAATAGAAATTGTTCTAATAAATTTGATCCTATAGTTATATTTGAATTCACACCATTTGTTTGAATTCAACATAATATGTACTTGGTACCTAGTGATAGGTTAATAATCTGATCATAATCTATTGAAGATTATCATCGGTGGGTTGTTCTTTGAAATTCACTATAAGTGTCAACCATGTTTGTGAATGCTGCTAAGATATTGCACTTGGACAATAGCTGTGACTAAACTTACAACTTGTCTAAATTATAACTGAATTAACTTGAAAATAAAATTTCCAATTATCTAGTTGGAGAATTGATCTATGCCATCTGCAGATATGCTTTACAGGCATGGCTTTCTTGTACTCTGATTAATACCAATATGGCAATGAGTATCTTTAATATGATTCCTAGTGATTACTAGGAAAATGATTTATTCTTTTAGATATCCCTAAAGAGAATGCTTGTATATGCTTTGTACATTACCAACCATGATAGTGATTTGTATGGAAATGATTCCTGATCTCTCCCACTGGAAAAATGATTTATTTAACCTCATGTGCTTACTAGCAGCAGACTAGCTTCTCTTGTAATGGGTGGTAGCTCATGTGCTAAAGACAGTGAATCCTGCACCATCATTTATATGAATGAGGAACTTGCAGATTCCTATTAGTGATTCCTAAACATAAAATTTAGGAATATGATTAACTATTGGATAAACAATCATTGAGTGTTTTACATATCCTTGATTCCTAATGTTTGGATTAGGAAGATGATATAATTATATCCTAATGTAGGGATTGTTTATCTTTGTAAACATAGCTTTTATGGTGGAATCTACGACTGTGGTGCCTTCCTAAGGAAGTGTACATAGTGATGACCATGGAACAACAAGATCTGTTGTTGAGCATCTTTAGACCTGATATTACCTCTTGTCAATGATGCCAAGGATGAGACTTATCTACTTAGCTTGTGGCTCATTTAATCTGTTGTAAACTTTTTGGATAAGCTTGAACTTGTGCTTCTTGGAATTTAGTGGCTTCTACTAATTTCTAGTTCCACCAACGTGCCTCTCTAGAGTGTGCACAGTGGTCATACTAGAGTAGCATGATTTACTGCTATAGATTATTTGAGAATACCCCAGGCCTATGATGCAGAGGCTGAGACATATCTTTGTAAAATAAGAACATATACAACTCTTTGTGTCAAGAAACAAAAGCTTTGTGATGATACTAGCAAACCACTTGTATGCAGATTGAGAGCACTCACCAACCACAAAATATATCCTTAATAAGTCTGATAAGAACATATGCTAAGGATTTTATTTAATGATGAACCTATGGTTGTTGAGTAAACAAATATGCTTGTACTGGATGCTAGTGATGATCTTGTGGTGATTTTGATGTTTCTTGAGATCATCTTCTTTAATTTGCTCTTGTAACCTCTCGCTCCTAGCTACAGCTCCTCTTGGCTACTGCCTGGCTTTCTCCTTCTGGCTCCTGTCTTGATTCTCTTCTTCTTATCATTAAGTAAGTATATAGTTGTGTAATGCTTGGTATCTATTAAGGATGCTTTGGTGGCAATCTGAGAAGAACTAGTGGTGTTCTTGATATACTAGAAGCAGTGTTCTTGATACACTTTTACTACCGAGAGAGAAGTGTGGTTTTGGTTGGAATAGTTTGAATTTGTGCTAAGGAACTGGTGGTGTGTGGAGAAATACTGATAAGCTTATAGCTAATCGGCTATGGCTGTGCTCTCCCATTTGTATTCCCTGTGATGCTTCTGGTGTTGACAACACAACACCATGCAGATGTGTGAGCTTCTTGTGTGCTTGACCCACCCTAATGGATCAGATCAAGTGAATCATTCCTGGATGTTTATCTCTTTACTATTTCTAATTTGGTGAAATTTGGTGAAATACATGTTTGAATAACTTCCCCCCTAAAAACAAAGAATTCTACAAAGGTCATGTCGAAATCTATCGCAATTGCGCCAAGGTTTCCATCAGAACAAGAGAGATCTCGATCCCTCTATAGCTCTTTTAGTGTTGCACGAAAATTCCCCGGATTTTCTTATGCATGAATGCAAAGCACACACATGTGTCGTCTCTATTTTTAGGTGCTAATCCTGGGATGTTACAGTCTCTCCCCCTTAAAATCAACTTCGTCCCTGAATTTCCTTCTCTCTTATGTTTCAGAAGGTATAACTAACCTCTTCAGACCATGATGGTTCTTCAAATACATGTTAAAGATAATTGGTGTATCTTTATTCAAACTTTTCCTGGAATCCTCTTTTGATTTGAAATTGGATAACTGACAATCTTTTTTATACAGGGCTTCTTTTGAATTTTAACACTCTTGCCCTATCAGGTCCTTTCTAAGTGTCTTCGGATTAGGCATCTATCCCAGAAATGTTTGAGTTCTAGAAAGTCTTTACTTGGATAAGATTCTAGTTTATACTTTGGCCAATTATAGCCTTGGATCTAATATTAACCTATTGATGGTATGCTTAGTCCTTATAGCTCGCTAAGAATGTTTTAGACTCATTTACTCAAACTTAATCATAGTTTACTATTCCTTACTACAGGTTTGTTTTGGTACTCTATATCCAAAATTGAAGAGTATTTTGACTTTTGGTTACCTTCAGTTTGGGTTCCAGAGGTTAAACTACCTTATGTTTATGGGGCTTTAAATCTTATTATGAGTCAGTATGGTTCTTAACAAATTCTTTATTATTTCTCCAAATTTCCTTTATTTCTAAGCTGAAGACCTTCCTCTTACAATCTTGAGGTATAAATCTCAGTTCCTACCTTGCCATACTTCTGAATGCCCCCATTAACCTTATGAAAATAAGGTTTAACTGAATCATAGTTTAGGATTTCTACTTAACTTTACCACTAAATCACACTTTTTGACTCCTCAATATACCACCATATGGTTTCCATAGTGAGGGTATAATCTTGTATTCATATTCCACTGGCAACTTATATGGTTTCACGGAGAAAATCAATGGTGTATACACACATTTGTGGATATCCTTGATGAACTTTGTAAACCATTACTCAAATTTTAATTTTGTTTATCTCTCTTAAAAGTATGTATCTTACCTAAAAGATCTTTAAACAACCGACCTAAAGGGTATTCCATATTGTTGGCCTTACTTTTAACTTTCAGGACATTCTTCTATTTGCAAACCTGACTTCACGAAGAATCACGGAAGACAATTTCTTTAATTTAATACTTCTTTATATCTTACTTAACATAGGCCAAGTTTTATGCTCTTTAAGTCATACAAAGATGACCTATTTAGCTAAACCAATAGGATTCCAGCTTCGGATCATCCTAAGGCGTACGGATTATGGATTACCTTAGAGGTTTTTAAATTGCTACTAGTATTCTCTCTGTGATTTCAGAGCTTGAGTACCATTATTATTCCAATTCCTCTTCTTTGCAACCTTTCATGATACTTCCATGACCTAGTTATTACTACATCATATCTTTAGTGATATCACCTACTTTGGGTGAACTTAAGTTCATCACTTTAGGTTGCCCCGTACCTTTTCTATATTATTCTTCCTCCTTATGACCACCTGATAATGATTTGAATTTAATCTATCCTTCAAAATAGCTTATATCTGATTTCACTCTTCATGCAAGTATTCATCTTGGCACTTAGAACTTGTCACTCCCTTACACGAATTCCCTTTTCTATCTAGATATATAACATCAAGTAGTAACTGGATGTTGCAACATGCATTTGCACACCAATTTGATGGCTATGAAATATAGCCATCCACACTCACATTTAAACTGGATATTATTCATATATTTGATGAAATATCTCTCTAAATCCCGCCACTAATGCCTAATGATAAAAGGGGTATGCAACCCTTTCTTTCTATTTTCCCTACGCAGATAATGACGTTTGATGATGGGAATCACTACATTGATGTCAAAAATACGAGATTTCCAACAACTCAAAGAATGTAGAGCCGTGAAGTGGAGGCAGTGCCTTTAACGACCAACTATATAGCGGGAATTTTATTCCAGCCATATAGTTCCGGCCGTACAGTTGGCACCGACATCACCAGGTCAAACAGAACAACTTTCGTGAAGGTACCCCTATATAAAGAGGCTTCGGACGACGAGAAAAAACCTCTTCTTTTCGACCTCAACTCTCCCTGCCACCAGAAACCACCACGTCGGAGGAATAGATCTAGATCTAATCTCCAAAACCTTCTCCACCACCATAGCCATATTCCACCACTTGTAATAGTAGATCTCATCTCCAATTGGCAACATTGTAAGACTATTTGCTATCAATCTCATGATTTCCATTACAATAGTTTTGGTTGTTGATTTCATCTTTATGTGTGAGTAATTCTCCTTGGGATAAGGGATTTGGCCTAGCCATGTAGCTTTTGTGCATGTTATTTATCATATATGGGATCATGTATTAGTTTGTATGACATGATGATTATTGTACCCTCTCTTGCCTCAATCTAAGGACTTGTCAGGTACCGAAGACCCTAAGGATTGATCTAGGTATAGGGAGTGTGAGTGATGACTGATCTGCAGGTTGGGAACCCTAGTGACAGTAGGTGTAATACGGTTGTATGTGAGGGATTTACTTGGGATTAACGGTGACATCACTATGCGTATCATTAGTTATCTTTCTTCTATCAATGAGACTAGTAGGTTATTGCTATAAGCGGTTGCGGAGGCAATAGCAATTATGGATGCACTTCCCACATATAATTATCTTTCTCTAACAATTACATGCATACTTTAGTATTATCTTTTATTCCCATCAGATGTTTTGCACAACTACTGGTGAAACCGAAAGCCCCGGGCTCTCTCCCTCTCCATCATCAACAACAACAAAAGTTCGCAAACTCTTGGTCTGGTGAAAAAATAAAAGGAATTATAAAACTCCCGAAGGTCCATTTAAGTAACCTTACTATGCTTTCTGCTCCCCGAGGATTAGATAAACCTAGGTCTACTAGGGAAAAAGAACTATACTACATCCGTAATCCGGATCGAAGGTATCAACCCTTTTTCTGGCGCTGTTTTTGGGGAAGTAATAGCTACCCTGGTAAGGTTAGTAGGAACCTTGCTAGTTTTAATTCTTTTTTAAAATTTTGATAGTTTGCTTTTAGTCTTTATTTGAAAAACCAAACAATTTAGTTAGTCTTCTTTATTCTTGTTTTTACTATCATTATTATTTATTTAAGAAAATCCAAAAACATAGGAAATAGGGCTGAAAAGAAGCTTGGGGAGTTTGCAACTCCTAACAATGATTATTGGCGTACTCCTATTACACAGCCAACAACTACTGTTGAAGATTATGAAATTATGCCCCATTATTTAAGTTTGGTTCAACAGAATCAATTTGGAGGCTCTGTTGTTGAGGATGCATGTACGCACTTAAATACTTTCACTAAAATATGTGATATTATGCACATTAAAGATGTTGACCCCGATGCCTTCAAGTTGCGCTTATTTCCTTTATCTCTTAGAGGAAGAGCAAAAGAATGGTAGATATCTTTGCCTAGAAATACTATTGCATCATGGGTGGAATATACTTCTTTATTTATGACTAAATTCTTTCCACCTGCAAAGACTATGCAACTAAGATCTAATATTACTAGTTTTAGACAGGAAGAGCGTGAGCCACTAGTGCTTGCATGGGAGAGAATGAAAGAAACATGAGAAACTATCCCAGCCATGGGATGGAAGTTTGGTTAATTCTCCATTTATTTTATAATGCTCTTCACCATGTATCTAAGTCTATGCTTGATACTGCAGCTGGAGGAACATTTGTGGGTAAACAAATTACTAAAGCAAAGTAGCTGCTAGACAATATGAAAGACAACCATGCCCAATGGCATGTGGAAAGATCAAATACAAAGAAGGTGAAATCCGTCACACCTCAAGAAAATGAAGAACTCAATGCTAAGTTGGATGAGCTCATATTATCCGTCAAGGGTAAGGAAACTTAGGTAAGAGCTATCCGAGAATCAAATATTGAAGAAATAGACTTCATAGGTCGTAATGATTATAACCCTGCTTGGAAGAAGAATTATAATGCAAATTTCCAGAAACACTACTCTAGTCATGAAGGTAATTCTAATAATAATATGGCATCAAGTAATAGTAGTCTCCAAGAAACTCGTAAGTCTTTTCTAGACTCACAAAATGAGCAAAATAATATCCTAGTTAAAATAACGGAGAACCATGATGCTATGCTTGGTAAATTATCTAACCGATATATAAGTTTGAGGAATGATTTGCAGGCCCTCCAAGAAAGAACAAGGATTATTGAGGCACAACTACGTAAGATAACCGAGAGTCAAACTCTCATTCTAGCTAAATTTGCAGGTAAAGCGGAGCCCAATCCACTTGAAAACCTTAAGATGATAAGAATCTAAAGGGAGGAGCCTAAAGAACTTGACTACAACAATGCTCCTTCACCAAATTACACAGTTGAATATCTTGTGAAAAGGATCAATATCAAGATTCTGGTAAGTGAAGGAAATGAGGAAGCCATTTATTAACACTTTGTTAATCAGGTAGCAATAAAGGTACGTGAGCTTGAGGAAGAATATAAGAAAATTGCTGAAAAATCACCTGTTAATCTTGATGATATATTTGAGCCTACTATTAAGATTAAAATTCGTACTAATGAAATAGTTGCACTTTGTGATGTAGGTGCAAGTGTTTCAACAATTCCAAAGAGTCTTTTTAATAAACTAAATCTTGGATCATTTGATATCACCGAGCTAAAATTACATCTAGAAGATTCTACCTACAAAAAAGTAGTAGGAATTAAAGAGAATACTTTAGTATACATTAAAGGCTGTCCTTGTCTCATTGATTTTGTTATTGTTGACATGCCTAAAGATGCTACTGCTCCTATCATATTAGGACTTCCATTCTTAAGAACTATTAAGGCTTTGATTAATCTGCATGAAGGGAACGTGAAGCTTCAATTGCCTTCGTGGGATCCTTTTGTTATTCATTTTCCCAGGAAGAAGAAAGCCAAGTATGATGATAAGGAGGCCATCACTTTACATGCCAACTATTTTGGGGTGGGTGTTCCACTCATCTGGCCTAAGTGACCAACACCAAGGTCAAGCTATTGACTATAAAAGAGAGCTTCATGGGAGGCAACCCATGTGAAATAAAAGTTTGAGTAAAGTTTTTAAGTTTTAGTTTTATGTTTAATAAAGAGTTCTAGAAAATTCCAGTTGAGAAGGAGAGATTCAGCTGTACTAAAATTCATGTTTTACACATGCTAATGTTGGTCGACAATTTAGTCTGTCATTTTTCTGTCAAAACATGGTGTTTCACTATGTTCCAGTCTAAAAGTAATTCTCGAAGAAGTAGAATTTTGTTTACGACTATAGTACCTTTAACGACCAACTATACGGCGGGAATTAAAATTCCAGCTATATGTTTTCGGCCATATAGTTCTTTGAGCCATCGACAAATTTTCTTCTCCGGATACAAAAGGTTTAACGACCACCTATACGGTGGGACCATTTTGGTCCGGTCATATAGTTGTGCCCATATAGATACAACCACCAGGAAAGAAACCCTAGAAACTCTAATTTTTGCCGTCATACCAACTATACGGCAAGAACAAAATGTTCCGGCCATATAGTTGCGACCTATAGTTATGTCCGACCACTTAAACCCACGGAAAGGTACCCAGAACACCAAAACATCAATCCTATTTCTCTATTCTACCTCCAAACTCTCTCAAAACCTCAAGGGATCTTCATCTCTACTTAATTTCATTCGATTTCCTCGCACACAAGTGATCTATGGTATGTTTGTCCTCCGATCCTCCAAACTTTTTGCAAATTCATCTCTGATCTATTACCGTTATCAATCTAGGGTGAGACTTATTTAGTACCAATTGCCATGTTTCTCTTGCCTAGATTATTGTTTTGAGGATATTCTTTAGTGTGCTATGATGAGGAATATGTTATTCTTATTATTGTTGGATAAAAAAAATTATATTTGTCTTTCTTATTTATTTTTAGAAGATGAACACAATGAGCAAAACGTGTGCTCGTGCTGCTGCGAGTTATTCTCAGGCTGCCACTACCACTGCAGCTCGGGACCGCATGGGGATACGGTTCAGGAATGAGCTCCAACGTGATCGCTTCAACAAGATCAAGAAACGAGAAGTGAAGGCAACCAAGCGGGATTATCCCATTATATTGAACCAACTCGGTATTTCTAATGACTTTAATTTACTTTGCAATAGGGTTGGCCTGCAAAACTTTGTATTCCATGATGTGCCTACTTATCATGGGTTAACTCTAGAATTTTTAAGTTCTTTGACAAGCACCATTAAAACTTGGCATGGAGAGGACACGATTTCTTTCCGACTTATGAACAACAACTATACATTAACACTTGATGATTGGTGCAATTGTCTTATTTTACCAAACAATGATGTTAATGTTTTACGCGCATCTTTTGCCGACATGCATCCTTCCCTAGATCATTATTATAATGGAATGAGTTTCACTTCTAGAGTCAATAAGGGGAAGAATATTCAGCATCTTGCTATTCGATATTTGTTCTATGTTATTTCTAACACCTTGAAGGCACAAAATTAGTTTACAAGATTCAATGAGGAGAAAACCTTAGTCCTCGTAAAAGCTTCTTTCAATAACATCGACTTGTCAATCAACGTGGGCGCAATTCTTGTGCGCTATCTGGAGCACCAGTCCTCCCAAAGCCAAGGACCAATTACAGGTGGAGGGGTCATCACCGTGCTTGCCATTGCCCTAGGAATCTACCTAGGTGAGTTTCAACCAGTGCTAGGTGAGCGACGTGTTGGTTTTTCTACTTTAAAATCTTGTGGAATGCTCACTAGGAGAGGTGGTGTTTATTACTTGCATATTCCAGGAGCTAGGCATCTCTACCCCACTCCTTTGCCTAATGGTATCTTCTCTATCGAGAAGGGACATTTGCTATATGATGTGCAGGTTGAACAACATCTACCCGAGGAGGAGATTCCGGATGAGGAACAATAAGAGGAGCAAGAAGTTCCTTATCAAGAGGAGCCGCCACTGAACCGGTTCACTACATACCAAGACTTCCAAGAACTTGGAGGGACTATGGAGGGGATGCATAATCTCGCCCTGAACCTCCGAGAAACCATAAGTAACCTATCAACTCAATTTGCGGAGTGGAGTTACAGATTTTTCCCGCCACCTCAATGATTTGAAGGGCTTGCAAAAGCTTAAGCTTGGGGAAGTTTTCTATTTATTTTTATTTGGCGTTCATTTTCTTTATTTTATTTCGAGGTTATGCTTTTTATTTGAGTTTATAAGCACTCTTGTTGGTTTCCCCAACACTTTATCTTTAGTTATTTTATTTTGTTTCCGATATTTTCAAGCCGAGCTTTGCCGCCAATTTTCTATTCTTTAATTCCCTCTCTCAAAAACAACAAATAGATTTCTCCAATTTTCTTTATTTCCCTCTTTGTTTTCTTTTCTCCTCGAGGTTCTCGTTTATTTGCAGGAGATTGATTGACTTCGAGTTTCCAAGAAACAAATTAAAAGGGAAGAGAAAAGTGGAACCAAAGATGAGAGGTATGCCTTATGAGTCCCCACTTTTGAAGTTTGAGAAACCCATGCTAGTTAGTAGTAAATATTAAGATATTATATTCATCAAGTCTCTATATTGTAACAACATTTTGTTTGCATCGGTATTTAGTTGAGTACGTTTTGTTCCAGCTCTTGTAGTTAACCAAGTCTTGCCTAAAAAATTTCTAAACAATTGGAATAAGAAAAAGTCTCATAATTGAAAGCTTGGGTGTTGTAGTGTTTAGTCTTGAAAGCTTATTCCTAGAGACACTCAACACCATAGAAAATACTGATTGACTTGATAGCTCTGTTTGGAAAGATTTGTTCAATTGAATTAATGTTTAGCGGTATTTGTGAGCATGCCAAAGTTTTACTTGTGAATCATAAAAATGATATAGATTTATGCATGTCAAACTTCATGTGATGCCAATAACTCCGCTAGCCTACGAACGATCTTCATGGAGGAAACTCCTAGATTTAGGCTATGAGTTGATTAAACATATGTAGCAGCAATGCTATAATGGGTAAGATTCTTGACACTCCCGGGTAGATGTGTTCATGATGGAATAACTCCTCTGGATGATATGACTAATCATTATGCAAAAGGAACAAAAACCTTAGTGATGCCACGAGTGTCCATCATAGCCCAATAAACAAATTAAATTTTTGGCATGCTCTCAATTACTTAAAATCTAAAATTCTTGAAGGACAATTAATAGAAAGGTAGTGCTTGAAAAGTCCTAATTTATTGATGTGGGAGAATTGAGATACTTTAGTGTATATGTTTTTCAGGACAAATTCTCACACTCAATTTTACATGATTATACTTTATTGTTCAAAGGCAAGCTTATGAGTTGATTACATGACATGGAATAAAGTTTACTAATTTGAGTCATCCATACTTTCACTAATTTTGTTGCGCTATAAGGATTCATGAAACCTGTATGATATGCTTAACATTACTCTATCTATGCTGGAGTTTTTCAGATTAATAAAGTGGAGGAAACATGAGACTACCAATCATGAGTAAGATCATCATATCATTATTTCAGTTTTAATGTTGAGTTCCTTTTTGGTTTTGGTTTTCTTGATCGAGGACGATCAAGTTTAAGCTTGGGGAGGTTGATGGCTATGAAATATATCCATCCACACTCACAATTAAACTGGATATTATTCATATATTTGATGAAATATCTCTCTAAATCCTGCCACTAATGCCTAATGATCAAAGGGGTATGCAATCCTTTCTTTCTATTTTTCCCTGCGCATATAATGACATTTGATGGGAATTACTACATTAAAGTCAAAGATACAAGATTTCGAACAACTCAAAGAAACCTGGAGCCGTGAAGTGGAGGCAGTGCCTTTAATGACCAACTATATGGCGGGAATTTTATTTCGGCCGTATAGTTGGCACCGACATCGCAAGGTTAAACAGAACAACTTTCATGAAGGGACCCCTATATAAAGAGGCTTCGGGCGACGAGAAAAACCCTCTTCTTTTCGACCTAAACTCTCCCTACCACCAGAAGCCACCACGCCGGAGGAATAGATCTAGATCTAATCTCCAAACCCTTCTCCACCACCATAGCCATATTCCACCACATGTAATAGTAGATCTCATCTCCAATTGTAGACATTGCAATACTATTTGCTATCAATATCATGATTTCCATTACAATGATTTTGTAATACCCGGATCAATCTTTATGTGTGAGTAATTCTCCTTGGGATAAGGGATTTGGCCTAGCCATGTAGCTTTTGTGCATGTTATTTATCATAGATGGGATCATGTATTTGTTTGTATGACGATGATTATTCTATCCTCTCTTGCCTCAATCTAACGACTTGTCAGGTACCCAAGACCCCAAGGGTTGATCCGGGTATAGGGAGTGTGAGTGATGACTGATCTGCAGGTTGGGAACCCTAGTGACAAAAGGGGTAGTACGGTTGTATGTGAGGGATTTACTTGGGATTAATGGTGACATCACTATGCATATCATTAGTTCTCTTTCTTATATGGATGAGACTAGTAGGTTATTGCTATAAGCGGTTGCAGAGGCAATTGCAATTATGGATGCACTGTCCACATATAATTATCTTGCTCTAACATTTACATGCATACTTTATTATTATTTTTATTCCCATCAGATGTTTTGCACAACTACTGGTGAAACCGAAATCCCCAGGCCCTCTATATCTCCATCGTCAACAACAACAAAATATCGCAAACTCTTGGTCCGGTCAAAACACAAAAGGAATTCTAAAACTCCCGAAGTTCCATTTAAGTAACATTACTACGCTTTTTCCTTCCCGAGGATTCGATAAACCTAGGTCTACTAGGAAAAAGGACTATACTACATCCGTAATCCGGATCGAAGGTATCACAAGTCAAAGTTCATATATAGATCTAGTCAATCAAGAAGATTCAGGAAAAACCAATAAATCCAAATGTGGTACATATAGCACACATTATTCTAAGCCCATAATTTAGTAGTTGAGTGTAACATCTCTACCATTCAGGCTTATTTGTGTAGTATGTCACCTCCTAGTATAGGTTTTCATCGTGATACTTAGCACTTAGGTGATAAACTATTCTTTGTCTCAACATTTATCCAAATTTCTCAATTGCAACTGGATAATTTTGAGTAAAGTGGTCTTAATTTGGGGTTTTACTGACTTCTTGACTTTCTTTTGGGACTACTAATGACTACTAACCATCCTGTTTACGATAAACCAGCCTCACATTATCTCTCTAGACGATTAACAAAATTCTAGTTATTACATTAAACCTGAGATTATCGGAGGTTTACAATGACTATGACTTCTATCATAATCCTCCACTATGCTTCTCATACTTTATTTCAAGATTATTTACTAAGTGCTTGTCATAATTACACTTTTATCATAGTTTTAGATCTAATTTCACCATGTTGACTCTTCTTATTACTTTACAATTATGGACTATTAATAAAATTCCACTTCATCACATAGAATTCTCAAGTGAATCCCACATGATTTACTTCCCAACACTTGTATAAGCTCTAATGGTCTTCATTATGTTGTCTACCTAACATAGATTCTATTGATAGACATCACCTTTTATACGGCTTCAATTGATATCCTAAACTTTATCCAACTCTACTGCGACTAATTAGCTTTCCTAAGGTATCTTGGTGAGTTATATATCCTTCGAAAGACACTAAATAGCACTTTACTAAGTGAAGATAGATAACTACTACTAAGAAACATACCTAAATACATGCTTCTTAAGTGTGACAACATTATCCTCAAGTGGATACCCATCACAAGTCATAAGAACATTTGGTTTAGATAAGATGCCTCCTATAGTCACTATCCAACCTACAGATCTCCTAAAAGGGTTTTAATCCTAAGGTCAAAACGTTTGCTCTGATACCAGCTGCGGTGACCCAACATACCACTGCATGATGTAGTATACTATAGTCGTTAACATAACACCCATGAAACACCATTCCACCAGCATTACATCCCTCAGAGTGGTACAATAGAAAGATAGAAGGTCCAAGACATGACTATAGGTTACAACTCAACTCTTTACAAAAGATCTAGAGAACAATCTAGGTTATAGAAAGAGAAAACAACTTCTTAATTACACAAAAGAATCAGAAATAACAAGTCAAAACTATCATACTAATAGACTAGTATATAACTATTATGCTTTCAAATGCCGCTATTGCAATGCTCTACAGAATTAGGTTCTATGGCTAGAGATTATACTCCTATCAAATCAGAAACTTCGCCTTCACTTTAGTTGCTGTATATCTTGACTCCACTGACTTTATTGAAGATCTTGAGATTTCGATGTCGATTCCTAGAGCATAAGTTAATGTTGACATCTTCGTTACTGGCTTAAGAATCTAGCAAGGGTTAAGAAGATATGGTTGAGTACGAGCGTACTCAGCAAGTTCACTAAAAAGGAGTTTATGATGCACTATCTACAGCCACATACCGTAGGTCGTAGGCTATACAGGTTTTCATAAACATTTCTTCAAAGGTTGGTTTTATTCTAAAAAGCTATGTCCATCAGCCTTCACAGGTTTACCAGAACTTTCATGGAGTTCCTTTCCTGCAGTGTTCGCAGCTCATGCTGCGGTGACCCAACATACCACTGCATGACGTAGTACACTATAGTCGTTGACATAACACCAATGAAACACCATTCCACCAGTATTACATCCCCCAGAGTGGTACACCAGAAACATAGCAGGTCCAAGACATGACTATAGGTTACAACTCGACTCTTTAGAAAAGATCCAGAGAACACTCTAGATTATAGAGAGAGAAAGCAACTCCTTATAGAAAAGAACCAGAAATAACAACTCAAAACTATCAAACTAATAGACTAGTATATAACTATTAGGCTTTCAAATGCCGCTATTGCATTGCTCTATAGAAGTAGGTTATATGGCTAGATATTATACTCCTATCTAATCAACAACTTTGTCTTCACTTTAGTTGTTGTATATGTTGACTTTCTTGACTTCATTGAAGAGCTTGAGATTTTGGTGTCAATTCCTTTGAGCATAAGTTGGTACTGACTTTGTCTTTATTGTATTCAGAATCTAGCAAGGGTTAAGAAGATACGGTTTAGTACGAGCGTACTAAGAAAGTTCACTAAAAGGAGTGTTTGATGCACTATCTAAAGCCATAGACCGTAGGTCGTAGGCTATGTAGGTTTTCATAAACATTTCTTCAAAGGTTGCTTTTAATCTGAAAAGCTATGTTTGTCTGCCTTCACAGGTTTACCAGAACTTTCATGGAGTTCCTTTCCTGCCTCGTTCATAGCTCCTTCCCGGAACAAGGAGTAACATGTTACAGGTTTTACACTCTACAAAGATGCGTTACTTTACCCATGAGAGATCTTAGCTTTGTTGCACATCCGAGTTGCATGCTCGTTCACACTTCCTTGGTATGAGGCCTAGACTAAGATACAAGACAATCACTTCCCATATCCATGACCCCACATGGAACACGACTCTTCAGGCAAGCCACATCTATGTTAAGCACCCTTTTGGGCAAGCTACAACTCTGATAGGCCCCTGAAGACTCTAGTGAGCATACAATGTCCCTGGTCGGCTCATTGATATGAGGATGTAACATCCCAAAAATCATGTTTTCAAGGATTGCATATCATCCATGCATGCATATCATTTAGGGACCAAATATCAAACTCATTTCAAGTAAATAGAAGCACCAAGTGCTATTATTTTATGTAGACAAAGCATTGATCCAATGCTACTCTCCAATGAGAAATTATTTGTTTTAACCAAGCTTTGCTTGCTCTCTTGTTGTTTTGGTTGAATGTTAGTGCCTGGACCAAAATTTACAAAACAAAAATGGTTTTAAAACCATTTTCAAAACTTATTCAAACCAAGTGCTATAGCACTGTTTATTTTGTTTAATCAAAGGGACCAAGCTAGTACAGAGAGACCACATGGTTTTATGCCCAAAAATATGAGTGTTACACTCTACAAAAATCCAGAAAAGATTTGAATTCAAATTTCATTGGAATTTATTTGAAAATGAATCCATAAAATCAAAACAGAAATAGAAAAGGAATAAAGAAAAGAAAAAGGGCCAGCTTTGCCAATCTGGCCCAACACTAGATCCAGCCCAACAACCAGCCCACCCGGGGTTTCCCTCTCCCTCTGTTTCTCACCCACGCGAGCACCCCCCTCTCGCTGACGCCCCGGACCCACCTCCACGTCACCCCTTCGTCCCCAAATCACGCCCACGACCAGCTCCGCCGCGGACGTTTCTTCCGGACAATCTCGCGCTTGATTACGCGTTACTGTAGGCATAAGTCCCTCTCTGGCCCCGGCTACTTAAACCCCTCCTCACTCCGCTCCATTCCCCTAACTCACCAACCACAGAGCGCCGCTAGGCTGTCCACAATCGAGCTCGCGCCGCCGCTGTCCCGAACCACTCTGGCGAGCCATCACGGTGAGTTCCGAGCACGCCTTGCTCTCTGGTTCACACGAGATGCTCCGCAATCATCTTGCGCTTCTTCTGACACCTTTGGTTTGACTTGTACTGCCCCAGGTCGTCGACTCCATCAAACACCGCAAACTCCCAACGCCGTCTCCAACTCCGACAAGGAATTTCGGTGAGGTTCGACCGCCCCATGCCTTCCCCTTGACCCTATATTGTTCGCCTGACGATGTGCACACACTGATGCCTTCCGTTTGTGTTAGGGCGGATCGGAACGTCGCCAACGTCGTCGTCCACCTAAGCCCGACGCTGTCCCCGACTCTGGGGAGCTCCCACGGCCATAGCAGCTTGCCCCTGTCCACGCCAACAACATCTGGAGCTTCCTCGCAACCTTGCAACGCCGGTAAGCATCACCACTGCCCCCAGCCCTCGCTAGAATCGCCGCACCATCGCCGGCAGAGCCGTCGCCGCCGCTGTGCCCATGAGCGCCGCCGATTTAGAGTCAGAGAAATTTGATCCACTGGATCCAGATCCAATGGTTTAGATTAGATGCCAGGCGAAGAGGTACGGGTAGATCTGAGCCGCTGGTTTTAAGTAGATCTGATGATGCACGAGCGCGATCCTGCGCGAAGCGGTACCATCCAATCAGAGCGCGCCGCGTGGCCAGTTCTTAGATTTATAATCAGATTTTATATCTATTAGATGTTTAAACTTATTTAATTCATAACTTTTGTTTCCCACGTCCAAATTTGACAGATTTTATATCATTGGAATCAGGAGAGAAAATCCTTTCCATTTATGCAATGTTTTTAATGTTTTGCCTCTGTTAAAATGGTTGTTTTTGCAGAAACATTTGTAGGCATAAAATGGGTATATTAATTATTTGGAAAATGTTTTGTTATTCAAATAAAGATTATTTGGCTTGTTTTGTACTTGTTTATGATTCAGTACTGTGCACTTGTATTATTTGGTGTAGAAAATCATCACATGGCATTTTGCATGCATTCATATATTTTTGCTTGTATATAATTTGTATGTGCTTTTGGTGCTATTATTTTATGTGTAGATTTTGGTGCAAATAGTGATTGTGATTGTGAGGATTGTTGCTACTCCCCAAGCTAACAAGGCAAGTGGTGCTTCATGATTTTATTCCTATGTTTTTCAACTATGCACTAGAAATATTTTGCTAGACTTGCATGAATATTTTGATCTATATGCTATGCTTGGGAAATCCTAGTAGTTGTAGAATTGCTAGAAATTTCTAAGTTAATATTCTTATCAATGCCATGCTTAGCCTAGCTAGTAGCAACCAAGGGTGGTTATATATTCATGCTATGAGAAAATATTTCTAAGTCTTTGGACTTGTGTTTTGTTTAATAAAACAACTAAGTGAATGAAACACCTGGGTGCAATGGAAAGAATGGTTTGTGTTGAGTGGTTACACAAGGCCCGTTTCTATGGTTTACCTTGTGTATCTCACTTGTGGAAAGCCACCCAGGAACAAAGGGATTTGAGATGCCATATGTTAATAAGCTTCTAGTGCAGCCACTTGGCAATATGGGCTCTGCCTCGATCACATAGGTTGCAATAACTTAGCCATTTGGACAGTTGGTGGTAGTGGGATGATAGGTTGGAACGCGTCCATTTGGTCTAAGGGAAGGCTTCTGAAAGGTCCTGTCTTGGTGAAAATCAAGTCTTGTGGGGAAAGTGCACAACCTCTGCAGATGGAAGAATCTAAGTACTTAGCCATGTTCCTGGTAAAGGACAATTTGAGCATCAAGACATGGAGGCTATCAAGAATCTCCTCATCCCAATTTCTAAGTAAAAACTTGTTGAACAAGGGTGAAGGTTCCCCATTTTCTATTGGTGGTTCCTTGGGAAAGTTTTTGTCAAAGAAAAACTTAGTGTTTTCAACTAATAGGTAAAACCTATTTTGAGAAAAGCAAGCCTAAGCTACACTTAGCCAAAACATATAGTATCTAGTTGCCAATATTATTCTAAGGTATCACTTGCTAATACTATTCCAATGTATTGACCCACTGTGGCTGTAACTTGTGATGTTGCAGGTTATGAGTCTACACTCAACATGCTTGCCTGTGGCACATGAAGATGAAGACTTATTTATCTTATTACATATTTAAATTCTTGTACTAGGCATGTGGCCATGGAGTTTGTAAAAGACTATGTTTGTCTCTGGAATGACTTGTAATAATGACCTTTGTTTCTGTGTACTTCATCTTAAACTGTGGATGCTAGCATTGATCCAGGGACTAGCATTGCAATCACAAGGATCTTTTCCTTTATAAAGGAGGGATCTTACAGATGGTATCGAGCAATTGTGTTGCCTGTAGGATTATGACCCTAGGATTGGAAACCACTAAGGAAAATTTTCAACGACTTCCACACTTGTCTTTTATTCTTGTAAACTTTTCTAATCTTCTTTCTCATCTCTATTTGTAGATGAACTCCATCAACTAAGCCGTGAGGAAGGGACCACTCATGACTATGACTTTAGAATGTGAGACAGAATTCCCCAAGGCTCTCAAGGACCTCATGGTTGCCATGGGAATACATGGTTGCAGCTGTGTACAAAGGTTTTCCTGTGATGGATGAAGGAGTTGAATACTGGTGGGTGCAACTTCACTTGTATAAAAAACAAGGAAGACAACCACAAGGACTTAGGATTCTGCATGGTCACCAACTCAGTGATGCACACCACATTCTTTGATTCAGCAAGGGATGCAGCTTGGAAGGCCATCAAGGAACTTGGTGATAGAATCAAGTGTAGAATGCTCAACACCCAGAATGACCTGAAGGAAGAAAAAGAAACATACCCAAGAGTTAGAGGCTACCAACCAAAGTTTAAGGGAGGACATCATAGACTTAGCAATGGAGTCATGTGATCTAGATAGAAAGATTGCCTATAGGGATGCCCTGTTAGCCAACTTAGCAAGTGAGATGGGATTGTAACGTACTTCGTTAGTTGGACCACCACTTCCATTTATTTCCAAATGTTGTTTAAAATAAGTTGAACCTTTGATGTTTGTAATGGTTTTATGTATGCCATGACTTGTGTGTTTTGATTTCCAAAGTTATGCATGTGATGTTTTGTCTTGTGATTCATCTCTATGTATGTTGATTCTAACTTTTTCTATCTTATAAAATAGATGCCTAATGTTATTATCAGCACAGCTGAAGAGTTCAAGGGAACTCGATTTGGCACTCGTCTTATTGAGCTCACTAGTTTGCTCAATCTCCCACTTCCTTCGATCATGATGCTTCCCCTCACCAAGTTCGAGAGGAAGGACCTTTGGGGCTTCAAGGTTATTTAGCCAGGACGCCAGACTGAGCCAGCCACGGAGGCCATCACCTTCAAGCTCATGCATGATGACAAGGAGAGAGGCCTAGAGGTAGTCATGCAGGATTTGCTTGGACGTTTGCTAGGGAGACACTCTCGGGAGATTAGAGGTACTCATTTCCACGCCTTCGGTAGACGTGATGAGGATGGTGAGGCCATTGACTTCGAGGATACTGCTAGAGAGACGGAAGAGACGATTCATCTATAGCTCCAGGACTTAGAGGTTCTTCTTAGGCACCTAGATACTGACAGGACCAATGTCATGCTCAGCAATGATGAACTCTATGTGCAACTTCATGAGAAGCACAAGCTCTTCGTGGAGCAAGATGAGATAGTCAAGGAGATGGAGGCCAAGTTTGAGAGTCAGGATAGAAAGTTCAAGAGTCAAGAGAAGAGAGTCCAAGATAGGAACAAGAGGATTCGAGACATGACTGCAGAACTAGAGGCCAAGGATTTCGAGCTCGAGCATCAACAAGGTGTGATTGAGAGGCTTCGTGCACAAAAGAGGGCTCTCAAAGCCAAAGTAGAGGCCTTGACCACCAATGTCGAGGAATACAAGACCGCGATGGAGAATGCAGGTCTTACACTTGTTGATGAGGAGGTTGATGCAGAGGAGTAGTGATGACTACTCATTTACCATTTGTTTACCATGCTTTTGATTATTGAGTCGCAATGACCATCCAACATGTGGATGGCTTGCTATTGGTGTGTTTACTTTTTCAAAAACATGTTGTCTATGTTGTTGAACTTTTACTACTATGATGCATGTTTGTTGGTGATTGTTATGTGATGTATTGTGCATGTTAGCATCTATGGGTATCTCATTCTTATCCTTATTGAAAACCACAAATGCCTCCCCGACGTGCCAATCCCAACCCCAATAACAACAACATCACCCTTGAGATGCAGCAGATGATGACAGCTCAGACGCAGTTGATGCAAATGATGACCACGTTCATCCAGAATCAGAACAACAACAATAATAATAATAATAATAATAATAACAACAATCAGAACAACCCACTGGGTTTTGACATGCTTACCAGGATCTTAAGACTGAGGCCAGCAAAGTTCTCAGGAACTACTGATCCTATGGTGGCCAATGATTCGCTACGCTCTGTGAACAAGGACATGGTAACTGTTGGCTGTACGGATGAAGAGAAGGTCAGATTTGCAGCACACTTGTTGGAGGGACCAGCAGCCACTTGGTGGGATAACTTCCAGATCACCACTCCCATTGCGGATGTGACATGGGCTATCTTTGAAGATGGTTTACGTACTGTTCACATCTCATTCGGAGTGATGAGTTTGAAGAAGAAAGAGTTTCATAATCTGAAGCAACGCCACCACAGCGTGGCAGAGTATATTGAGGAGTTCAACAATCTGGCGTGTTATGCACCAGATGAAGTTGACACTGATGCTAAAAGGAAAGAAAAGTTCCTTGAAGGATTGAACGATGAACTGAACCTCCATCTATCTGTGGCTTATGTTCCCACTTATCAGTCTCTTTGTGACAAGGCTGCTATTTTGGAGAGCAAGATGAAACAAGTTGAAAGCAGGAAGAGAAAGCACTCTGACAAGCACAACTCGGGATCGTCTCACAAGCATTCCCATTATGATGATAGTGGGAGTTCTGGATCCCACAAGCATGGGAAGTACAACAAGCACCACAACCACAACCGTTATCATGACAACAAGCACCACCGTAGTCATGACAATGATAAGTACAAGAATCACAAGGGTGGATATAAGAGCCACCACAATGGAAGTGCAAGTGGCAGTGGAAGCCAGCCTGTCAAGAAGGATCTTAGTTAGGTTGAATGTTTCAAGTGCAAGAAGATGGGCATTTTGGAGATTGTACCTGAAGGACATCTCATGTGTTTGGATGTTCAACCCACTTTGTTGGACAAGATCAAAGAAGCCCAAAAGACAGATAAGGAAATTGAAGAGATTAAGGAAAAGATTGGCAAGGGAAAAGCCAAAGGATTCCATGAAGATGAACAGGGAACTTTATGGCATGGAAAACGTATCTGTGTTCCACAAGATCCGGAGCTTCGGAAACTGATTTTACAAGAAGCCCACAACTCACCGTATTCCATTCATCCGGGTAACACCAAAATGTACATGGATATGAAGGAAAGATTTTGGTGGAATAATCTCAAGAAGGACATCGCCGAACATATTGCTTTGTGTGATGTATGTAGTATAGTGAAAGCGGAACATCAGAAACCAGCAGGATTGTTACAACCACTACCTATTCCTGATTGGAAGTGGGACAATTTTGGCATGGATTTCATTACCGGATTGCCAAGGACCCGGTCAGGATATGATTCTATTTGGGTAGTATTGGATCGCCTAACTAAAGTGGCTCATTTCATACCCGTGAAGACAACCTACACAAGTGCTAAGTTAGCCAAAATCTATATGAGTAGAATTGTATGTCTACATGGAGTACCCAAGAGTATTGTGTCTGATAGGGGAACACAATTCACTTCTCATTTCTGGAGGCAACTACATGAGTCATTGGGAACGAGGTTGGAATTCAGCACTGCTTTTCAGCCTCAAACTAATGGACAAACAGAAAGGACCAATCAGATTCTTGAAGATATGTTGAGAGCATGTGCTATAGACTATGGAGCCAGTTGGGATGAAAGTCTGCCTTATGCAGAATTCTCTTACAATTACAGCTATCAAGCCAGTATTGAGATGGCACCATTTGAGTTTCTCTATGGGAGAAAGTGTACCACCCCATTGCTATGGAATGGTGTGGGAGAAAGAAGTTTTTTCGGACCATAACTAATCAAAGAGGCTGAAGAGAAAGTCAAGCTAGTTAAAGAAAGATTGAAGATAGCACAGTCCCGACAGAAGAGCTACGCAGATCCTAAGCGTACAGAAGTCACCTATGAAGTAGGTGATAGAGCTTATCTTAGAGTGTCACCACTTCATGGAGTGAAGAGATTTCGAGTCAAAGGAAAATTGGCCCCAAGGTATGTTGTACCGTTCAAGATTCTGAGTCGTAAAGGAGAAGTAGCTTATGAGATTGAATTGCCAGAATCATTGTCTGCCGTTCACAATGTGTTTCATGTGAGTCAGCTTAAGAAATGCCATCCAGAAATGGAGGAGACTTCTTTGAAGGATACCATACCTTTGGAGGAGGTTCAATTGGAAAGTGATCTCACTTAAGAAGAGAAACCTATCAAGATTCTTGAGACTGCAAAAAGAGTTACTCGGACTAAGACTATCAAATTCTGCAAGGTTCAATGGAACCATCATTCCGAAGAAGAAGCAACATGGGAAAGAGAAGATGATCTTCGGAAAGACCACCCTCACCTATTTGCTAGCCAATCCGAATCTCGAGGGCGAGATTCACCTTAAGGGGGTTAGATTTGTAACATCCCTAAAATCATGTTTTCAAGGATTGCATATCATCCATGCATGCATATCATTTAGGGACCAAATATCAAACTCATTTCAAGTAAACAGAAGCACTAAGTGCTATTATTTTATGTAGACAAAGCATTGATCCAATGCTACTCTCCAATGAGAGATTATTAGTTTTAACCAAGCTTTGCTTGCTCTCTTGTTGTTTTGGTTGAATGTTAGTGCCTGGACCAAAATTTACAAAACAGAAATGGTTTTAAAACCATTTTCAAAAATTATTCAAACCAAGTGCTATAGCACTGTTTATTTTGTTTAATCAAAGGGACCAAGGTAGTACAGAGAGACCACATGGTTTTATGCCCAAAAATATGAGTGTTACACTCTACAAAAATCCAGAAAAGATTTGAATTCAAATTGCATTGGAATTTATTTGAAAATGAATCCAGAAAATCAAAATAGAAATAGAAAAGGAATAAAGAAAAGAAAAAGGGCCAGCGTTGCCAATCTGGCCCAACCCTGGATCCTGCCCAACAACCAGCCCACCTGGGGTTTCCCTCTCCCCTTGTTTCTCACCCACGCGAGCACCCCCCTATCGCTGACGCCCTGGACCTACCTCCACGTTACCCCTTCGTCCCCAAATCACGCCCGCGACCAGCTCCGCCGCGGCCGTTTCTTCCCGACGATCTCACGCTTGATTACGCGTTACTGTAGGCATAACTCCCTCTCTCGCCCCGGCTACTTAAACCCCTCCTCACTCCACTCCATTCCCCTCACTCACCAACCACAGAGCGCCGCTAGGCTGTCCACAATGGTGCTCGCGTCGCCGTTGTCCCGAACCACTCCGGTGAGCCATCACGGTGAGTTCTGAGCACGCCTTGCTCTCTGGTTCACACGAGATGCTCTGCAATCATCTTGCGCTTCTTCTGACACCTTTGGTTCGACTTGTACTGCCCCAGGTCGTCGACTCCGTCGAACACCGCAAACTCCCGACGCCGTGTCCAACTCCGACAAGGAATTTCGGTGAGGTTCGACCACCCCGTGCCTTCCCCTTGACCCTATCTTGTTCGCTTGAATGATGTGCACATGCTGATGCCTTCCGTTTGTGTTAGGGAGGATCAGAACGTCGCCAATGTTGTCGTCCACCTAAGCCCGACGCTGTCCCCGACTCCGGCGAGCTCCCACGGCCACAGCAGCTTGCCCCTGTCCACGCCAAAAACATCTGGAGCTTCCTCGCAACCTTGCGATGTCGGTAAGCATCACCACTGCCCCCAGCCCTCTCTAGAATCACCGCACCATCGCCGGCAGATCCGTCGCCGCCGCTGTTCCCATGAGCGCCGCCCATTTAGAGTCAGAGAGATTTGATCCACTGGATCTAGATCCAGTGGTTTAGATTAGAAGCCAGGCGAAGAGTTACGGGCAGATCTGAGACGTTGGTTTTAAGTAGATCTGACGATGCGCGAGTGCGATCCTGCGCGAAGCGGTACCATCCAATCAGAGCGCGCCGCGTGGCCAGTTCTTAGATTTAAAATCAGATTTTATATCTATTGGATGTTTAAACTTGTTTAATTCATAACTTTTGTTTCCCACGTCCAAATTTGACAAATTTTATATCATTGGAATAAGGAGATAAAATCCTTTCCATTTATGCAATGTGTTTAATGTTTTGCCTCTGTTAAAATGGTTGTTTTTGCAGAAACATTTGTAGGCATAAAATGGGTATATTAATTATTTGGAAAATGTTTTGTTATTCAAATAAAGATAATTTGGCTTGTTTTGTACTTGTTTATGATTCAGTACTGTGCACTTGTCTTAGTGTGTGTAGAAAATCATCACATGGCATTTTGCATGCATTCTTATATTTTTGCTTGTATATAATTTGTATGTGCTTTTGGTGCTATTATTTTATGTGTAGATTTTGGTGCAAATAGTGATTGTGATTGTGAGGATTGTTGCTACTCCCCAAGCTAACAAGGCAAGTGGTGCTTCATGATTTTATTCCTATGTTTTTCAACTATGCACTAGAAATATTTTGCTAGACTTGCATGAATATTTTGATTTATATGCTATGCTTGGGAAATCCTAGTAGTTGTAGAATTGCTAGAAATTTCTAAGTTAATATTCTTATCAATGCCATGCTTAGCCTAGCTAGTAGCAACCAAGGGTGGTTATATATTCATGCTATGAGAAAATATTTCTAAGTCTTTGGACTTGTGTTTTGTTTAATAAAACAACTAAGTGAATGAAACACCTGGGTGCAATGGAAAGAATGGTTTGTGTTGAGTGGTTACACAAGGCCCGTTTCTATGGTTTACCTTGTGTATCTCACTTGTGGAAAGCCACCCAGGAACAAAGGGATTTGAGATGCCATATGTTAATAAGCTTCTAGTGCAGCCACTTGGCAATATGGGCTCTGCCTCGATCACATAGGTTGCAATAACTTAGCCATTTGGACAGTTGGTGGTAGTGGGATGATAGGTTGGAACGCGTCCATTTGGTCTAAGGGAAGGCTTCTGAAAGGTCCTGTCTTGGTGAAAATCAAGTCTTGTGGGGAAAGTGCACAACCTCTGCAGATGGAAGAATCTAAGTACTTAGCCATGTCCCTGGTAAAGGACAATTTGAGCATCAAGACATGGAGGCTATCAAGAATCTCCTCATCCCAATTTCTAAGTAAAAACTTGTTGAACAAGGGTGAAGGTTCCCCATTTTCTATTGGTGGTTCCTTGGGAAAGTTTTTGTCAAAGAAAAACTTAGTGTTTTCAACTAATAGGTAAAACCTATTTTGAGAAAAGCAAGCCTAAGCTACACTTAGCCAAAACATATAGTATCTAGTTGCCAATATTATTCTAAGGTATCACTTGCTAATACTATTCCAATGTATTGACCCACTGTGGCTGTAACTTGTGATGTTGCAGGTTATGAGTCTACACTCAACATGCTTGCCTGTGGCACATGAAGATGAAGACTTATTTATCTTATTACATATTTAAATTCTTGTACTAGGCATGTGGCCATGGAGTTTGTAAAAGACTATGTTTGTCTCTGGAATGACTTGTAATAATGACCTTTGTTTCTGTGTACTTCATCTTAAACTGTGGATGCTAGCATTGATCCAGGGACTAGCATTGCAATCACAAGGATCTTTTCCTTTATAAAGGAGGGATCTTACAGATGGTATCAGAGCACTGTGTTGCCTGTAGGATTATGACCCTAGGATTGGAAACCACTAAGGAAAATTTTCAACGACTTCCACACTTGTCTTTTATTCTTGTAAACTTTTCTAATCTTCTTTCTCATCTCTATTTGTAGATGAACTCCATCAACTAAGCCGTGAGGAAGGGACCACTCATGACTATGACTTTAGAATGTGAGACAGAATTCCCCAAGGCTCTCAAGGACCTCATGGTTGCCATGGGAATACATGGTTGCAGCTGTGTACAAAGGTTTTCCTGTGATGGATGAAGGAGTTGAATACTGGTGGGTGCAACTTCACTTGTATAAAAAACAAGGAAGACAACCACAAGGACTTAGGATTCTGCATGGTCACCAACTCAGTGATGCACACCACATTCTTTGATTCAGCAAGGGATGCAGCTTGGAAGGCCATCAAGGAACTTGGTGATAGAATCAAGTGTAGAATGCTCAACACCCAGAATGACCTGAAGGAAGAAAAGAAACATACCCAAGAGTTAGAGGCTACCAACCAAAGTTTAAGGGAGGACATCATAGACTTAGCAATGGAGTCATGTGATCTAGATAGAAAGATTGCCTATAGGGATGCCCTGTTAGCCAACTTAGCAAGTGAGATGGGATTGTAACGTACTTCGTTAGTTGGACCACCACTTCCATTTATTTGGTGTAGAAAATCATCACATGGCATTTTGCATGCATTCATATATTTTTGCTTGTATATAATTTGTATGTGATTTTGGTGCTATTATTTTATGTGTAGATTTTGGTGCAAATAGTGATTGTGATTGTGAGGATTGTTGCTACTCCCCAAGCTAACAAGGCAAGTGGTGCTTAATGATTTTATTCCTATGTTTTCAACTTTGCACTAGAAGTATTTTGCTAGACTTGCATGAATATTTTGATCTATATGCTATGCTTGGGAAATCCTAGTAGTTGTAGAATTGCTAGAAATTTCTATGTTAAGATTCTTATCAATGCCATGCTTACCCTAGATAGTAGCAACCAAGGGTGGTTATATATTCATGCTATGAGAAAATATTTCTAAGTCTTTGGACTTGTGTTTTGTTTAATAAAAAAACTAAGTGAATGAAACACCTGGGTGCAATGGAAAGAATGGTTTGTGTTGAGTGGTTACACAAGGCCCATTTATATGGTTTACCTTGTGTATCTCACTTGTGGAAAGCCACCCAGGAACAAAGGGATTTGAGATGGCATATGTTAAGAAGCTTCTAGTGCAGCCACTTGGCAATATGGGCTCTGCCTGGATCACATAGGTTGCAATATCTTAGCCATTTGGACAGTTGGTGGTAGTGGGATGATAGGTTGGAACGCGTCCATTTGGTCTAAGGGAAGGCTTCTGAAAGGTCCGGTCTTGGTGAAAATCAAGTCTTGTGGGGAAAGTGCACAACCTCTTCAGATGGAAGAATCTAAGTACTTAGCCATGTCCTTGGTAATGGACAATTCGAGCATCAAGACATGGACGCTATCAAGAATCTCCTCATCCCAATTTCTAAGTAAAAACTTGTGGTTGAACAAGGGTGAAGGTTCCCCATTTTCTATTGGTGGTTCCTTGGGAAAGTTTTTGTCAAAGAAAAACTTAGTGTTTTCAACTAATAGGTAAAACCTATTTTGAGCAAAGCAAGCCTAAGCTACACTTAGCCAAAAGCATATAGTATCTAGTTGCCAATATTATTCTAAGGTATCACTTGCCAATACTATTCCAATGTATTAACCCACTGTGGCTGTAACTTGTGATGTTGCAGGTTATTCTGATGGTGATTAGGGGTTATGAGTCTACACTTAACATGCTTGCCTGTGGCACATGAAAATGAAGAATTATTTATCTTATTACATATTTAAACTCTTGTACTAGGGCTGTGGCCATGGAGTTTGTAAAATACTATGTTTGTCTCTCGAATGACTTGTAATAATGACCTTTGTTTCTGTGTACTTCATCTTATAATGTGGATGCTATCATTGATCCAGGGACTAGCATTGCAATCACAGGGATCTTTTCCTTTATAAAGGAGGGATCTTACAGAGGAACTACCTACGACCGTCCTTCACATATAGTCTAGACACCAAGATCGTGGGGACTAAGGGGTTCCACCCATGATGAGCGTCCTAATGTACACCATGCCACGAGATGGTCATCCATTCATGTGAAAGGAAAAAAGATCCAGCTGACTTCTATGTCCCTTTCCAAATCTCATGGTTAACGTGTAATATACGATGCAAGAATCATTGGCGACATTGGTCGTTAAGTCCTAGATAATATGTTCCCTTACCACCAGAACATTCATAGTAGGTTATTACCTCTTGGAAAATAACCCATAATCATATTATTTTGAAAATAGTGTTTTATGAACTTTTTGAAATGCATGTGATGACAACACTGGATTTGCAAAATATATAATAGAAAATAACCAAAGGACATGATCAAGTGTGAACTTGCCTTTTGTGATTGCAAGATTATGCACTCACATTGTAACATCCCAAAAATCATGAATTGTAAAAGCATGCATTGCATTCATATTGTCATAACATATTTGTCTTGCACAAAAATTTTCAAACCAAATCTACATAAAACCATTATTATGCCCTTATTTATATATCATATGAGGCATGGTTTTATTTTTATTTTCAAAGGACCAAAGTGATTTGAATTCAAACAGATTTGAAAAAGGTTTGAAAACCATTCCTAAAAAATCAAACAGAAAAAGAAAGGGTTAAAGGAAAAAAATAATACAGGCACTGCACTTTGAGTCCAGCACCAGAACAGGCCCAAAAGCCCACCCGAGCCATTCCCCCTCTCCCTCTCTCTCACCCGCGCTCACCCTACCTGCGCTCACTGCCACTTGGTTCTGGCCAGCTCGGCTCTTTCTTCCCCAAACCCCGCGCGCGACCACGTCGTCGCCGGCCGTTCCTCCCCAATTACTTCCACGATCAATCCCATTGATTCACCGTGTGAATGCCGGCCCCGCTCTAGCTACTTAAGATCCACCCCGCCGCGAGCATTTCCCCTCACTCGCCACCCCCAATCGCCGCCAGGATGCTCGCATTCAAACTCTCACTGCCGCTGCCCGAGTGTCTCCGCCGAACGATTCCGGTAAGCACCGTCCACCCTGTGCCTTCTGGTGCTTGCTATCGTGCTTCCCTTGATCTTGTGCTTCTTCACATACCCTCTGTTTGTCTGCTTGTGACCCAGAACATCGTCTCCGTCGAGCACCGCGAACACCCGACACCGTCCTCTACTCCGGCGAGCAATCACGATATAAATCGAACGCCCCTTGTCCCCTGGTTCAAACTCACTGGTGTGCCTTGTCCTTGTGCACACGCTGGTGCCTTTTGTTTGCACTACGGTGACCTAGGTCATCGCCTCCATCGCCGTTTGCATCAACCCGACATTGTCCGCAAGTCCGATGAGCTTCCACGGCCACATCAGCTCGCCCCCGTCGAAGCCAAAGCCACCTCGAGCATCCTCACATCCTTGCGACGCTGGTAAGCATCACCACCGCCCTTAGACCCCTCTGGAATCGCCGGAGCATCACCGCCAGTCGCGCTGCCGCTAGTAGCCATTCACGCCGCTCGCTTATGGTCGCATGTGTTAGAGTCGTTAGATCTAGATCTGGAGGTCAGGATTAGTTCACTTACTCAAACAGGTACGGGCCGATCTGGACCGCACGCTGTAACTTAAATCCTGCGGCTCATGCGCTTGATCCGTGCAAAGCGGTATAGGCTTATCAGACACAACCACATGTTTGTGTTCTGTTTAAATAAGATCCAGAAAAGGTTTTTAAATGTTTAAAGTTGTAAAATTCATATCTTTTTTCTGTTTATCCAAAAAATGCAAATAATATGTCAATGGATTCAGAAAATTGAGCTCTACCTTACTATGGGCTTGAATTTGTATTTTGCTTCTGGAAAAATGGGTTTATTTAAATAAACAATTATAGTCTAATTTTGGCTATATAAATTATTTAGAAAATGATTTTAAAGAAAATTTGAGTTTGTTTAGACTTTAGATAGATCACTTTGTGTTCAGTACTGTTTGGTTTGACTTGTTTAGTATAGAAAAATCATATCATTGCATTTGCATGCATCCTTATTATTTTTGCTTGAATATTTGAATGTGAATTTGGTGTTATCATTTCATGTGTAGATTTTGGTGATAGTGGTGATTGTGAGTGTGAGGATTGTTGCTACTCCCCAAACTACCAAGGCAAGTGGTCCTTCATGTATTTTGTCCTATTATTTTTACTATGCACTAGTGATATTTTGAATAGGGCTTGCATAGAATTTTTCTAAGTATATATGCTATGCTAAGCCATGGGTAATCCTAGTAGTTGTAGTCTTGGTAGAAGTTTCTCTAAGTTAATAAACTTGTTATGTTATCATGCTTATCCTAGATAGTAGCAAACAAGGGTGGATTATTCATTTTATGAAATATTTCTAAGTCATTGACTTATGTTTTTGCTTAATATAACAACTAAGTGAAAGAATCACCTGGGTGGAATGGTATGATGGTTTTTGTTGAGTGGTTACACAAGCCCATGTCTATGGTTTACCTTCTGTATCACACTTGTGGATACCCACCCAGGAACAAAGGGATTTGAGATACTTAGTGTTGAGAAGCTTCTAGTGCAACCACATGCCATATGGGCTCTCCCTTGATCATATAGGTTGCAATAACTTAGCCAGATGGACCGTTGGTGGTAGGGTGATAGGATGGAACGTGTCCATGGTGGTATAAGGGAAGGCTTCTGAAAGATCTCGTCTCGATGCATGTCGAGTCTTGTGCGGAAAGTGCACCACCTCTCGAGAGGGTAAAACATAAGTACTTAGCCGTGTCCCCGGCAACGGACAATTTGAGCATCAAAGACATTGACGCTATCAAGGATCTCCTCATCCCAATTTCTAAGTTAAATCTTGTGGTTGAACAAGGATAAAGGTTCACCAGTGTCTATTGGTGGTTCCTTGGGAGTTTTGACAAAAAAGAACTTAGTGTTTTCAACTGATAGGAAAAACCTATTTTGAGCAAAGCAAGCCTAAGCTACACTTAGACAAATTAATATATATGTTAGATACTACTATTCTACTATGGCATCACTTTCCAATACAATTCCAAATGTATTGACCCACTGTGGCTGTACCTTATGATGTTGCAGGTTACTCTGATGGAGATTAGGGTTGTGAGTCTACACTCAACATGCTTGCCTATGGCACATGAAGATGAAGACTTATAGTTATTTACTTTATGCTATGAACTCTTGTACTAGCCTTTGGCTATTGAGTGGTAAAAGACTATGTTATCTCTGGAATGACGATGTAATAACGACCTTTGTATCTGTGTACTTCATCTTAAACTATGGATGCTAGCATTTGAACCAGGGACTAGCATTGCAATCACAGGGACCTTTACCTTATAAAGGTGATGTCTTACAGATGGAATCAGAGCACTGTGTTGCTTGTAGGATTATGACCCTAAGTTGGATTAGACTAAGGAAAACACTAAGGAAAATGCAACTCTTTGCAAAATTTCACACTAGTCTTTTCTTCTCGTAAACCTCTTCTAATCTTGTTTCTCATCTCAATTTGTAGATGGCCACCATCAACGAAGGCGTCAAGAAGGGACCACTCATGACCATGACCTTAGAATATGAGACGGAGTTTCCCAAAGCACTCGTTAGCTTGAGGATACATGGTGAGGCCGTATACAAGGGATTTCTAGTGATGGATGAAGGAGAAGAATATTGGTGAGTGCAACTTCACTTGTACAAAAACAAGGGAGACAACCACAAAGAGTTGGGATTCTACATGGGCACCAACTCAGAAATGTATACGACATTCTTTGACTCTGCAAGAAATGCAGCTTGGAATGCTATCAAGGAGCTTGGTGAAAGACTCAAGTGTAGAATGCTCAACACCCAAAGTGACCTTAAGGAGGAGAAGAAGTATACCCAAGACTTAGAGACCGCCATAAAACGTCTAAGGGAAGATATCATAGACTTAGCATATGAGTAAGAATTGTGATGAACTCCGCTAGTTGTACCACCACACTTGTTGTTTCTCGCAAAAATTCTCTAAGTTATCTGTGAACCTTAGTGTTTGTAATGGTTTTTTGTATGCCATGACTTGTAAGTTTTATTGTTGAATGTATGCTTGACTCTTGTTTCACTATATTGAGTTTTTCTCTCACTTGTATTATTTCTAATTTTTTCTCTATCTTATGCTATAGATGCCTAGCATTGTTATCAGCACTGCCGAGGAGTTCAAGGGAACTCGATTCGGTTCTCGTCTTGTGGAGCTCACTAGTGTGATCAACCTCCCACTTCCTAGTATTAAGGCACTTTAGCTCACCAAGTTTGAGAGGAAGGATCTTTGGGGCTTTAGATTCTCCCAGCTGGGACGCTAGACGGAGCCACTCACGGAGGAGATCACCTTCAAGATGATGCATGATGACAAGGAGAAGGGACTAGACGTAGTCATGCAGGAGTTACTTGGACGCCTGGTTGGACGATACTCCATGAAGCTCAGGGGTATCTACTTTCACCCGACCGGGAGACGTGACGAGCAGGGTGTGGCTGTAGTGTATGATGATGCTACTAGAGAGACGGTTGAGCCTGTACGTCTCTACCTCCAGGACCTCGACACAGATAGGACCAACGTCATGCTTATAAATGACGAGATTCAGGTTCAGTTGAGGGAGAAGGAAAAGCTCTTCATGTTGGGGAGGTGACCCCGGATAGGGTCAAGACAGGGGAAGGACGAAAGGACTCTCCCGTGTCATGAGCCGAGTTACTGTTTATATCAGCCGAGTCATGTAAGAGTCGGCCGAGATAAGCAAGGCCATGCCAGCTAGAGAAGGAGTAACACCTTATCTGGCCGACATACGAATTAAGTTGGTCGAGCGAGTCTGAATAACTTGAATGCAGGTGAAGGCCGAGCCGAGTTATGCGAGACAAGGCCGAGTAACACGAAGCTTGCAAGAGAAGGAGGTGCCTATAGTCAAACCCTAGTCACGGGCTAGGAGGAATCTGAACAGAGCCAAGCATAAAGGACAAGGAGCAGAGAGGTAGAAGGGCAGAAGAAGGTCACGAAGGTGACAGTCAGGGAGCCTGAGGCGCGCATGTGGGGCTCCCTGAAACATTGTCGTCGATAGAAGGGGGTCATGGAAAGGGGGTCGCCGAGTTACCATATTGGGACAAGCATATTCCTCGAATATGCTTGCCATGTCAGCCCTAGGAGGAACCAAGGCACCCCTTTATAAGGGGAGACGCGGGCTCCTGAGATGGGATCGATTCATTCTACGTCGTAAGGCTCGTGTAGTAGCTGTCTTCTTCCTCCAAACAGCTCAAGGAGCACTTGTAGTCCTTAAGAGGAGAAATAAAGATCTACATGTTAGTCGTTTGAGTGTAGAAATCACTACATCTTCCCTCCCCGGATCCCTCTAGCATCCATTGCCCCCACACTTTAGCCTACCCATGGCATCTGTCGTGCCACCACCACGACAGTTGGCGCCCACCATGGGGCCAGCAACGGGTCTAGCTGGAGTCAAGATCCGGACGGGAAACTTCATCCACACCGGCGAGCGCGTTGTCTCTGGCTTAGTCCAGAGATTCGATCTCTGGGACTATGTCAGCGATAACACATGCATCTTCAGGAGGAAAGCGCCTCCGCGCAACGGCGTCTTCATCAACTTGGGAGCGCACAAGGTCTACGTCGGCGTCGACACCTCCTGCGTTTATCCTCACCAAGTTATTGATGCAGGAGAGCCTCCCCTCAGTGCCGCTAACGGTCCGCGTGGAGCACGCCCCGTCGGCAGCGTCGAGGTGATGGTCGCAGCCGCAGTACAGGCCACAGGAGCAGGCGCCAGATCAAGCAAGGACCCGGCAACAGGAGGACAGGTGACCACAAAGCAAGCAGCTCCATAGCCCACCGAGGTAGATCCATCGGCAGCCAAGTCAGCCGAGGTGCAGGAGACAACCCCAAAGGCAGCAAGGGTAAGATGGCCACCTCTGGAAAGACCAGAGAATATTCTCCAGGCAACTATAGGTAATCTAAGTACGCCTGTGGTGCCGATACTTGATCCGGATAATGCTCAGGCAGAGTTAGAAGAGACTAGGCAGAAAGTACTGGTAGAGGCAAAAAAGGTGTCGGCCTTGTAGGAGTCCTTGAACAGGACCCTGTGAGAGTATGCTAAGGCAAATAAACTAGATGTTGCCCCCCAGCGGGTGGATGAACTAAGATTGAGAGAAAAAAACCTCATGAATGATATTAACAAAGAGCATGAGACTCATAAGGCAGATTTAGTTGATCTAGGCTTGCCGAGGTATAGCACCCCAGCAAAGAACCTAAGGGCGGCAAATGTCGCTGCATTGGAGTTAGAAGGATTACCCGGCGAAGCCCGGCAGAAACAGCAAGAAAGAGTGAATGAGCTGGTACGCATTGCGAACCAGCATAATGAAGAAATGCTTAGGACTGACCCGGCAAGACCGGGAGCCTCGCGTATGGTTCATTCGGCTGGAGCAGCGCCCGCACTATCAGTGGCAGTAGCATCTTCACCCGGAAACAACGCACGAAAAGATAGAGCAGTAACCTCAGGAAAAAGAAATAAGCAAATTGTTCCGTATGATCCGGCAGTAGCCGGAAAGGTCAATGAAAACCGAGGCAATGGGAGCCGAGGTAACAGTGGCGAAAGAAACCCCGGCCGTGCCAACAAAGGCAACGGAAGCCGAGGTAATGGAGACCTCGGAAGAGGAAATCATGAGAATAATACCCTGACAGAGGGAAGGAGAGACCCACCGCCCGATCCTCAGCCGAGGTATGAGCCTCGACAAGAGAGAGAAGTGAGACCAGCTCACCATAATGAGGCAAACGAGAGATACAATGATGGTTAGTCAGATATGGAGTATGCAGGGCATGGTGGAAATAACCATTAAGGAATGCAGGAGAGAATCGTTTACAGAAACTTGCCATCAAATGATGCAAGATTAAAACTAGACAGATTGTATCGGTCCGAGTTGTTAGAGGAGCAGGGTCTGCCTGGTCCGGCGTGTTTTGGACCTCGGATCATGGGCGAGCCACCAGTGCCAAACTTTCAACTAGCAAGGGGCACGAAAACATACAATGGGAGCACAAAACCACAGGATTGGTTGATTGACTATGCCACTGCAGTGAAAATAGCTAGTGGAAACTTGCGATGGGTGGTGAGGTATGTCCCGCAAATGCTGGAAGGACCAGCCAGAGTATGGCTGAAGAATCTGCCAGCAGGCAGTATCAACTGTTGGCTAGATTTTGAAGAGATGTTTGTCAGCAACTTCACCAGTACCTATAAAAGGCCAAACGGGCCACAGCAGCTCGCTATGTGCAAGCAGAGGCCGAATGAAATAGATAGAGAATTCTTGACTCGATGGTGTAACCTTAGAAACTCATGTGAAGGGGTCATAGAATCTCAAGCGATAGCTTGGTTTGCTCAAGGCTGCCGATACGCCAGTGTATTGTGGGGAACCCGGCGGGCATGCAAGCGTCTTCTCATCAAGCGCATCAGCAGCAGTAGCCGCAATTAACTGGAGAAAATGCACATCGGTTAATGTTACCCCCACCTCCTCCGAGGTATGATAACTCGGACCGGAGAGATGCAGTGCATCAAGTGATAAATCGAGGTCAGGATGGAAGGACAAACCCCGAAAATAATAGACGTAATGATTACATGGAGCATCATCAATCATATTGCGTGTTCACAACAGAACAACAAGATAGGCAAAGTGTACAACACCAGCATATGTAAGTGAATGCAATTATGCCGGTAGTACCAAGATCTGTGCCTTGGTCAGATCAGGAAATAACCTAGAGCATAAAGGATCACCCAAAAATAATGCCGAATCCAGGGTTGTATGCACTCGTACTAGATCCGACATTTGTCGGGCCCAGCATTAATGTGAAATTCTCAAAAGTACTCATTGACAATGGGAGCAGTATCAATATCATGTACAAAGATACGATGCATAAACTAGGAATAGCGCAAAATATGCTGCAATCCACAAGAACCACATTCCATGGAATAGTGCCGGGACTTTCATGCGAACCCATTGGGAAAGTCCGAGTAGATGTATTATTCGTCACAAGGGAGAATTGAATAGCGGAAAATTTGGAGTTTGAAGTGGTGGACCTAGAAAGTTGCTATCATGCTTTACTCGGACGGCCTGCGTTGGCCAAATTCATGAGCAGCTTCCACATTACGTACTTGAAAATGAAGTTACCCGGACCACAAGGGGTGATAACAGTAGCCGGAGATTACAGGAAATCGATGGAATGTGCTTCGGCCGGATCAAACCTGGCCGAGTCATTGGTGATTGCAAGAGAAAAAAGAAGGATTCAGGAGGTAGCGGCTCTCGCTCAGTCGGCACAGCTGAATAGGCCGGCATTAGCCAACCCACATGGAAGTGTTTCTTTCCAGGAGACTAAAGAGACAAAAAAGGTCTAGATAGATGAGCAGTTCCTAGAGCGCAGCATCACGATTGGTGCCGGCCTAGATGCCAAATAGGAAGGCGAGCTCACCAACTTCCTCCGTGAGAATCGGGATATCTTTGCATGGTCAACTCAAGACCTGCAAGGTGTGCCGAGGGAGTTGGCTGAGCACTCTTTGCATGTAAGGCCGAGAGCAAGGCCGGTGAAGCAACCTCTCCGCCGCTTCGCCGAAGACAGGAGAAAAATAATAGGGGACGGGATAGCTTGGCTCCTTGAGGCCGGGTTCATCATGGAAGTGCTTCATCCGGATTGGCTATCAAATCCGGTGTTAGTAGAAAAGAAAAAGGATGACCCAAATGTAGACGTCGTATGGCGAATGTGTATCGATTACACGAACCTAAACAACGCATGTCCCAAAGATCCTTTTCCTTTACCTAGGATAGACCAAGTCATTGATTCGACCCCTGGTTGTGAGCTATTGTCATTTGTAGACGCGTATTCTAGTTTCCACCAGATACCGTTAAATCCATCTGATCAAATAAAGACTGCGTTTATTACCCCGTACGGGGCTTATTGCTATCGCACCATGCCATTCGGCCTGCGTAATGCAGGAGCAACATACCAGAGATCCATGCAAAAGTGTCTACATGACCATATAGGAAAAAGTGTACAAGTATATGTAGACGATGTGGTTATAAAAACCAAAGAGAGCAAAACGCTCCTGGATGATTTTCGGCAGACGTTCGCGAACCTGAGAAGGTTCCGAATGAAGCTTAACCTGGAAAAATGTACCATCGGTGTGCCGGCTGGGAAATTACTCGGTTTTCTCGTATCCAGCCGAGGTATAGAGGCAAATCCAACTAAAATCCGAGCAGTTGAAAAAATGGAATTGCCGAGGTGTCTAAATGATATACAAAAATTCACGGGCTGCCTGGCCTCGCTGAGTCGATTTGTATGTCGGCTGGGGGAAAAGGCGTTACCTCTATATCAACTGATGAAAAAGTCTGATAAGTTCATTTGGACACCGCAAGCAGATAATGCATTTCATGAATTAAAAAAGATGTTGGTCACATCACCAATCCTGGCCTCTCCACTGTCAAAAGAACCTATGTTACTTTATGTAGCTGCCACTAACCGAGTGGTAAGTGCGGTGGTTGTCGTTGAACGGAATGAAGGTGATAAGTCAATGCAAAGGACGGTATATTACCTAAGCGAGGTACTGTCAGCCTCAAAATAGAACTACCCGCACTACCAAAAGATGGCCTATGGAGTATACATGTCGGCCAAAAACTTAAGCATTACTTCAAAGAACATCTGATAAAAGTGATTTGTGAAGCGCCCATAGCCGAGATATTGAGCAACAAAGATGCAAGTGGCCGAATAGCAAAATGGGAAATCGAGTTATCACCTTATGCTCCGCAATTCGATATGTGAGATGCAATCAAATCTCAGGCAGTGACCGACTTTTTTGTGGATTGGGCCGAGGTACAATATGAACCACCATTACCAGATCTGAATTATTGGATAATGCATTTCGACAGATCCAAGCTGAGAAATGGCTTGGGGGCGGGGATAGTGTTGACTTCACTGAAAAAGATCAGCTGAAATATGTGCTGCAAATACATTTTGCCGCATCAAACAATGTAGCCGAGTATGAAGCACTCGTCCATGCGTTAAAGGTGGCAAAGTAAATTGGTATACGTCGAATCCTATGCTACGGGGATTCAGATCTTGTAGTACAGCAAGTATCAGGCAATTGGGATGCACTAGATGCGAATATTGCCCTATATAGATTCCATGTGCAAAAAATCAGTGGATACTTCGATGGATGCAAGTTTCATCATATACCTCGGGCGGAAAATGACGCCTCGGACACATTGTCAAAACTCGGATCAACTAGGCAGTCAATTCCCCCAGGTATCTCCCTAGAGCACCTGAGAAAACCATCGATTATACCATCACCAGAGTCCGAGTCAATTCATATCTCGGCATAATTGAAAGAAGGAAGTGTGCCAATGGAAATCGACAAAGAATGCAACCCAGGTTTTCTGAAAATGAACCCGGCCATCGCACGAATAAATACAGATAAATCCGAAGCTATTATGTCGGCAGAAAACATGGAAATCAACAGTGAAATTATCCAGAGAAAATCACGCCGACATGGGCGCAACCCATATTCTCCTTCCTTAAGGATGCAATCTTGCCGAGTAATGAGGTACTGTCTAGACAGACAATAAGAAGAGGAAAAGCTTACGCAATCATAAACAATGAGCTGTATAAGAGAAGCGTCACAGTGCTGCAAAGATGTGTTGACTCGGCAGAAGGCCAGGAGATACTCCTGGATATACATCAGGGAGAATGCGGGCATCCCACCTCGTCCAGAGATTTAGTAGCCAAAGCATTCAGGCATGGATTTTATTGGCCAACGGCGTTGAAGGAGGCAAAAGATTTAGTAGAAAAATGTAACGGTTGCCAAAGATACGCCAGCAAGATACATATGCCCTCGTCTGAATTAAAGACAATACCAATTACTTGGCCATTTTCTGTATGGTGCTTGGATATGGTAGGTCCGTTAAAGCCAGCCCGGGGCGGTATGACCCACATTCTAGTCATGGTGGATAAATTCACAAAGTGGATCGAAGTAAAACGAATAAGAAAATGTGATGGACCAACAACGGTAAAATTCCTCAAAGATATTATCCTAAGATATGGTTATCCACACAGTGTTATTACAGAAATGGCATGAATTTTGCTGAAGAAGCCTTTGCTAGATTCTGCCAAGAGAAACACATAAGACTAGATGTTGCCTCGGTGGCTCACCCAGCATCAAACGGGCAAGTAGAGAGATCAAATGGGCTGGTATTGTCCGGAATAAAACCCCGGCTTGTCGAACCTTTGCAAAGGTCGGCAGGATGCTGGATCGAGGAACTACCAGCAGTACTGTGGAGCCTCAGGACTACACCAAACAGGTCGATAGGATATACCCCATTTTTTCTGGTATATGGGACAGAAGCCGTGCTTCCAGCCGACATAATGCATGATTCACCACGGGTGACCCAATACACAACTGCTGAGGTAAATGAGGTAGCTCGGCAAGACGATGTCGATTTGCTAGAAGAGGCCAGGGAATTGGCATTATCAAGATCATCTATCTATCAGCAAGACCTCCGACGATATTAGAGCAAGAAAGTCAATCCAAGAGTTTTTAAGGAAGGAGATTTGGTTCTTCAGCTAGTGCAGCACACAACCGTCATGCACAAACTATCACCCCCATGGGAAGGACCATTCATCGTGAGTAAAGCATTGAACAACGATGCATATTACCTAATCGATGCTTAGTCACCAGAAAAGAACAAGGCAAACAAAGCCGACGACGAATCAAAAAGACCATGGAACATAGCTTTACTTCGCCCATTCTACACTTAGGAGCCATATGTTGTACGTCATAGTATGACGCATCCAGTTGGAGTATCAAGCGTGTATTGAACCTCGGCACCTCGAGCAGCGACTCGAGGATCGCACAATGTTGTTTCTAGTTTTTAAGACTATGTAGTAAACCTCGGCATCTCGAGCAGTGACTCGGGGACTGCACTATGTTATTTCTTATTTGGAATTATGTGTTAAACCTTTGCACCTCGAGCAGTGACTCGGGGACTGCACTGTGTTATTTCTTATTTGGAATTATGTGTTAAACCTTGGCACCTCAAGCAGTGACTCGGGGACTGTGTCGTGTTATTTCTCATTCCTGAATTATGTATTAAAACCTCGATACCTTGAGCATTGACTCGGGGACTGCCCCGTGATTGTTTCTTGTTCTAAAAATGCGTATTAAACTTCGGCACCTTGAGCGATGACTCGGGGACTACCCCGAAGTATTCTCTGCATTAACCCATGAATTATATTTCGGCAAACCAGTTTGTAACTCGGGGACTGCCGCATGATCCAAAATAATTCTTTGAGCACACTCAAGAACTCGATAACCCGAGTGATAACTCGGGGACTAATTTGTATTACCCACTGTTTTTCGTTAGACACATAAAAACTCCATAGCTCAGCTAAAGACTCGGGGACTCCCCAAAATTGAAGATCATAACTTGGAAGATATGGTATAAACTTGTCTCAGTAATCAGAGGAATAGCAAAGCGAAAACAAACAAAGATTTCTAGGGATAATGCAAAAAAGAATGACAAACCCAACAAATCAAAGTATGATAAGGGATGCAACTTATTGTATCACTTTACGAGATATGGGCTTCGGGCTTTGTACTTCAGATAGAAATTGAAAACACAACAGCTACGCTGTCGAGTTTATAAAGGGCAGGCAAGATAAATGCCGAACTAAGGTCACCACATGGAAAATACAATCCGAACCTACGAAATCAAAGTTCGCCAAAGCAAAGATATAAAGCAATGAGACTTGTTTAAATAAAGTAATAATAATTACCATCACCCATGCCTCAGCGGTGAAAGGCAAAAAGGTTCGCACCACACCAAAAGACGGTCAATTGTTCCACAGACATCATACGCCCGGCATACCGAGGACTAAAAATAACTTAAGAGTTTTTTGAACCTAGATAGCGAAAAGGGCCAGAGCACCCTTAAGGGGCAGTAGTATGATCAGGAACATCAGGAATGGGTATCTTGTATGACGGCGGTGCAACCTCGATCTCCTGCGCAGGGGTATCCTCAGGTACTGGGTGCTCTGAGATAGCAGGCGCCTCAGACGAGGTTACTTCGCCTTCAACAGAAGTAATAGTAACCTCGGGGGCAAGCCTCGGCTGTTGAGAAACATTAGCTCAAGAATTCTCAGTCCCCTTAGAAGACGATCGTGCGTCGCCATCCTCATCCGAGCTTGCATCTGAGTCACGAGAGTTGTCCGAGTCACCTTCTGCTTCATTCTGATCGGCCGAATCATCATCCGAGGCATCTTCAACTTCGACATCATCCGCCGGATTGGAAAGAAAACTCGGCCCTTCAATCCAGTTATGCACGTCAGCATACTCAATAAGTTGGAAGGCACGAGCTTGGCAGCGAGCGACGAACTCTGGATCCTCAACCCAACGAGAGATAGTGCGCAGATTCATCAGTGTATCGAGTGAGATATCCTCGTACCATGACGAAACGGTTGTAAGTGCCATATTAGCACCAGCCCTCCCAGCAGATTCCCTCCAGAGATTTAACTGGGTCTGAGATGCCATTAATCTCGCCACAAGTATTTTGACTTCGTCAATATCACGTGTTCCCGAGGTATTCGTCCAAAGAACATGGTAGGCCTGAATGGCGGCTTGCACCAGATCTCTTCCCATAATCTTCATTTGCCCAATGGCAGCGCCGACGACAATCAGGAAATCTTCGATTGAGTTTTCTGGACTCGAGTTTGCGGAGACACCTCGGTGCTGACGAGCAGAAATCACTACCTTAGAACTCACTGGTTTAGCTTCCGGAAAATGATCTACATAAAAGGAAAACATATCAGTTAAAAATAAGAAAGAGAAGAAAATAACTCGGACACGGTCGGAAACTTATGATGAATATAACTCTACTTTTTCTGGAGATCCTGGGTCCAGTCGTCCTTAGTCTTCTCAAAGCGAGTGATTTCCTCGCTCATTGTTCGGTTCTTCAGCTTGGCAGCCTCGAGGAGTTCTTTATTTTTCTGCAGTTGTAGACTCAGTCGATTCTTCTCTTTAGAGAACTCCTGATCAACTTTCTCCAACTCGGATTTCTGCGAAAGCTTGAGAGACTCAACGTCGGCACGTAACGGGTTATGTCGTCATCCTTCTCTTTAAGTTGCGCCGAATGAGTGGCGGCTTGTTCTAAAAAATGCAGCATCATATCAGGCATGGATATGCATTCTTGATGAGACGTTGCAAGTGTTTGTAACTCGGCTATACCAAAGCCGGAAGGTTATAAGAAACCTAGGATTTGTCTCGAACAAAAGTCAACAAGTCACAAGACATAAGGATAACTAACCTTCCAGAGCATTAACTTTCTTGTTAAGGAGGGTATTAAGATTATTGATATTAGCTGCATACCAACAAAGAATGAATTAGCACATCAAGCCGAAAATGTTAAGAACTTAAGGAACAATACAAAGATTTATTAAATTACCAGTTTTCTTCACCACGGGGAGAATTTTCTCATATTTCTCTTGCAATTTCTTGTGTGCAAAGAGCAACCTTTGAAATTCGGCCATCCGCCGATCATGGGCAACTAAGTACCAAAGCGAATTACACAACTAGATATTCAAAGCTGAAATAGATCCGAATCAAGCAAAACTTAACTCGGATCTAGGTGGCTAGATATTCAAAGCTAAGACAGATCCGAATCAAGCAAAACTTAACTCGGATCTAGGTGGCTGGATATTCAAAGCTAAAACATATCCGAATCAAGCAAAACTTGACTCGGATCAAGGTGGCTGGATATTCAAAGCTAAGACAAATCCGAATCAAGAAAAACTTAACTCGGATCTAGGTGGCTAGATATTCAAAGCTAGAACAGAGCCGAATCAAGTAAAACTTAATTCGGATCTAGTGGTTGTATAATCAAAGCCGAGATAGATCCGAATTAAGCAAAGCTTAATTCAGAATATGGATGAACCACGATCAATCCAAGTCATACAAGAAATTGACTTAGCAAATAATGCATTTGAAGCCTAACAAAGCTTCCAAACGAACAAGTTATTCGATTGCAAGCTTCAGGACTAGTGTATATATACTATCATTTGAATAACAGACAAAATATCAACAGAAGCGCTTACCTTGTTCATCTTATCACTGTCAAGAACAATCTTAGCAGCCATATGCAAACGACTGCTGATGTCAGAAAGCTGAAATGGCTGGCTACTCGGATTGACCTCAAGCTGATCGGCGGCGTTCCATTTATTGGCGTATTCCACCAAAGAGCCAAGGATGTTCCCACTCTCAGTATGGGTCAGCACTTTACCTCGGACCCGTTGGGTAACTACCACCGCCGCAGGACTCTTGTGAAGAGTAAGCTGAGTATCAGCGGCCGGGGTGACAACAGGCTTAGCAGAGGAAGCCCCCTTGCGGAGTGCATCAGCTATGTTGGGTTGAGAAGATCTAGTCGGCCCCTTCTGAGATGCTGAAGGTTTGGTGACAACAACCTTCCTAGTCTTAGAAGAGGTTTCGGTAGGGGCAGCAACCTCGGCACTAGGAGTGGCATTCTTGGATGCAGGAGGAACTATGGTATCCAAGGGGGCCGAGATGGTGATATCCTCAGCTGGAGTTGGAGTAGCAGCTGGAATTGTGGGGGTCGAAGGAGTATCGGGGGAAACCTCAGTGGTCATAGAAGGGGCAACAGGTTCAACAGGATGATCTACTGGCGGAGCTATGTCGGCGTTAACGGTGGGAGCTGTGAGTACATCTCGCCGAGGCGATGTCTGAGTCGGCGCAGGAGGAGAGTCAACACGAGAGGGACTAGGAGCCCGAGTATCTTCAGGGGGCGGAGGAGAAGGCAGCCGAGTTGTATGACTTGTCATACTCGGACCGCTTGTCTTGGCAGAGAGAGGAGCTCTGCAAAGGACAAAGAGTCGAATCAAAAGATAGAAAGAGAGAAACAAGAAGTACAAATGAAAATAAAATCACCTAGTAACTCCGGGCATGGTTTTACGCCTCGGAATGTGCTGGGCAGACTTCTTCGTTCGCTTCTTGGGAGCAGCTTCGGAGGGATCTGCCGGAGCGGTGCGCTTCCTCGAGGTAGCAGGAGCTTGAGAAGCGAGAGGCTCGGCGTCGTGCACCTGACCGACCTGATTAGCTGGGAAAGTAGAAGCCGAAATGCATAAGAGATAGGCATCGCGGTGACTACCTCAAGAATTTGGACGTCGTCCGAGTCACCTTCATCCCCGTGGGCCGAGGTCTTGCCACGGGCGCGAGCCGGAGCAACATCCGACTTAGGGACAAACTCCTCTGAGTCACATTCTGTGCTGTCCGGGGTATTACGATCAGTAGTCCACGGAAGAGCCAGAACCTCGGCATCCTCAATATTTTGCCCCGCAAACCTCTGCGAGAGAAGAAACATAGTAAAGTTAGCAAAAGAACAGCCACAAATGAAACTCGGAAACAAACATCAATGCGTAAGTTTACCTAAGGAGGGGGATTCCCACGAGTGAACAGCTTCAATCCAAATGCCCAATCCTCTGGCATATCGGTCTTGAAGATGGATCGGACTCGCTTATAAATAAGATAGTCGTCGAGCTCAATCGTCAAAACTCGGTTGGGATCAAGAGGACCACTCATGTAACAAAGCTTTTGAGAGCGAAGCTAGAAAGGGCAGATTTGCCTGCTGACGAATGTGGTCATCAGATCCTCACCGCGGAGCCATGCGCGGATCAACTCCTTGAGCCGAATCTCGAATGCCTCGGCCAAAGCATGGCTCTTCCTGGGATTGTAGTTCCAATTCTTCTTGGAAGGCGTGTAAATAGAAAAGGCAGGGAGCCGAATCTTGTCTTCTTTTCCAGTGTTCTTGGCATAGAAAAATGATCTATGCCATTTATTGCAAGACTCGAGGCCAGCGACATGAGGGAACTCGGATTTTCTCCGAGGTGTAATGGACGCGGCTCCACACTGGGTAAGGGATTTCTCGGAGGGGTGAAGAGATTTGTCCGGAATGACATTAGATCGGATCTGGAAGAATTTAGACCAGACGGACAGGGAGGGCCAGAGGCTGAAGTACCCCTCCGAGGCAGAGATATAAACAGACAAGGAGGCGATAGCATTAGCCGGAAGGTGATGCGGCTGGAGGCCGAAGTATTCAAGGAATTACCTAGAAAAATTGCTAAGGGGGAGGCCGAACCCACGAGCAAAGTGGGACATGAAAACAACGTACTCGTCTTCATTGAGTACAAGAGAGGATTCTTTGCCGGGCAAGCGACAGCTTACCTCGGCAGGAATCCGACGTGTCCTAATCAGCCAGTCAATCTCACGACGAGTGACGGAGGAGCCCTGCCAAGAGCCCCGTTCTGGAGCGGACGCAAGGTCATCATCTTCGACGAGCTCTCCACTGACAGAACTAGACATGGGGTCGCCGGAGGAATCAACGGAGGAAGGACTAGCGGCGGAGAGAGGCTTAGAGGCGCAGGGCCCCGTCGTGATTCTAAGCAAGCATGGCGGCGAAACGAAAAAGAACCGCCGCAAGAAATCTAGAAAGGCAGAAGATGCGTCTAGGGAAGGAACCTAACAACGGGACCATAGAAAAACTCACCGGCGGAGGAACCGGAGCAAGTGCACGGTGATGAGGTCGTCGGAGCAGAAGGACTGCAGCATCGCCGTCGAGGAGATCGACAATGTCACAACCACCAGCGCACGAACAGAGGCACGGGCGCGAGAAGGAAGAAGAAGAACGGTGAGCAAAGGGGGAAAGTAAATACTCTAGCCCCGCACTCCTCCTTATAACTGCGCAGTCCTGGCGGTAGTGGGATCGTGGGTGCGCACGCTAACCGTGTAAATCACGCGTGCGGCGGAACCGCCCGCAACTGAGTGGAGCCACACCAAAGACCACACGACACAGGAGAGGATCGGGCCTCCTGACCGATGCGGTACTCAAGGCGTCACTGCGCCGACGCGACAGGCGCAGTAATCACTATAGCTTGTCAGTGGGAAATGTATAGGAACAAAAAACTAGAAGAATAATGATGAGTGGTACACGTAGGACGAGGTGTGCTCAGGAAGCTGCGCGGATACCTCGAACAGAAAAAAGTAACTCGGAAATAAGGAGAGACGTATGTTGGGAAACTGATGTGGCCCGGCCGAGGTTACAGGAAGGACCACACCAACTTCTGGGACTAATGTTGGGGAGGTGACCCCGGATAGGGTCAAGACAGGGGAAGGACGAAAGGACTCTCCCCTGTCATGAGCCGAGTTACTGTTTATATCGGCCGAGTCATGTAAGAGTCGGCCAAGATAAGCAAGGCCATGACAGCTAGAGAAGGAGTAACACCTTATCCGGCCGACATACAAATTAAGTCGGCCGAGCGAGTCTGAATAACTTGAGTGCAGGTGAAGGCCGAGCCGAGTTATGCGAGACAAGGCCGAGTAACACGAAGCTTGCAGGAGAAGGAGGTGCCTATAGTCAAACCCTAGTCACGGGCTAGGAGGAATCTGAACAGAGCCAAGCATAAAGTACAAGGAGTAGAGCGGCAGAACGGCAGAAGAAGGTCACAGAGGTGACAGTCAGGGAGCCCGAGGCGCGCATGTGGGGCTCTCTGAAACATTGTCGTTGATAGAAGGGGGACACGGAAAGGGGGTCGCCGAGTTACCATATTGGGACAAGCGTATTCCTTGAAAATGCTTGCCACGTCAGCCCTAGGAGGAACCAAGGCACCCCTTTATAAGGGGAGATGCTGGCTCCTGAGATGGGATTGATTCATTCTATGCCGTAAGGCTCGTGTAGTAGCTCTCTTCTTCCTGCAAACAGCTCAAGGAGTACATGTAGTCCTTAAGAGGAGAAATAAAGATCTGCATGTTAGTCCTTTGAGTGTAGAAATCACTACATCTTCCCTCCCCGGATCCCTCTAGAATCCATTGGCCCCACACTTTAGCCTACCCATGTCATCTGCCGTTCCACCACCACGACACTTCGCGAAGCAGGACAAGATCGTCTAGGAGATGGAGGCCAGATTCGAGAACCAGGACAAGAAGTTCAAGAATCAGGAGAAGAGAGTTCAACACATAAACAAGAAGATCAGGGACATGAGGGCTGAGATAGAGGCCAAGGACTTTGAGCTAGAGACCTAGCAGGGAGTGATAGAGAGGCTACGCTCGCAGAAGATAGCCCTTCGTGCGAAGGTCGAGGCTTTGACTACTAGCATGGAGGAGTACAAGACAGCCAAGGAGATAGTTGGACTTACTCTTATGGACGTGGAGTTCGACATGGAGGAGTAGAGATGATTATTCGGCTATCTATTTATCTATCATCCTTTGATTTATCGAGTCGCAATGATCATCCAACATGTGGATGCCTTGCTAGTGTGTTTACTTTTCCAAACTTGTTGTTTACGTTGTTCAAACTCTAAGTGTATCTTGTGTTTGTTTATTTTTGTGATTGTTACTATGTGATGTATTGTGCATTGGCATCTATGGGTTATATCTCATTACTTATCCTTATTGAAACCACAGATGCCTCCCCATCGTGCCAATCCCAACCCAAACAACAACAACAACAACAACAACAATAATAATAATAATAACAACAACAATCCCAACAACCCACCAGCCTTTGACACGCTTACAAGGTTTTTGAGGTTGAGGCCAGCCAAGTTCTCAGGAACCACTAATCCAATGGTAGCCAACGACTGGTTACGTTTCGTGAACAAGGACTTAGTCACTGTTGGCTGCACCGATGAGGAAAAGGTCAGATTCATAGGACATCTGCTTGAAGGACCAGCAGCAACATGGTGGGATAACTTCCAGATCACCACTCCTATCGAGGATGTTACTTGGGCAATATTAGAGGATGGTTTCCGTAATGCCCATATCTCTTCGGGAGTGATGAACTTGAATAAGGAGTTCCACAATCTGAAACAACGTCACAGCAGTGTGGGTGAATACATTGAGGAGTTCAAAAATCTGGCGTGCTATGCACCGGATGAGGTTGATACTGATGCCAAGAGGAAGGACAAGTTCCTCGAGGGACTGAATGATGAGATGAACCTGTAGCTATCTGTTGCCTATATCCCAACATATCAATCACTGTGTGACAAGGCCACCATCTTGGAAAGCAAGATGAAGCAGGTTGAGAACAGGAAGAGGAAGCATCACTTTGACAAGAACAACTCGGGATCGTCTCACAAGCGTTCCCATGGTGATAATAGTGGAGGATCTGGTTCCCACAGACATGGGAAGTATAAGAGCCACCACAATAGTAACCGTCACCATGACAACAAGCACCGCAGCAGCCATGACAATGATAGATATAAGAACCACAAGAGTGGACACAAGAGCCACCACAGTGGGAATGGCAATGGAAGTCAGCCTGCAAAAAGAGACATTAGTCAGGTTGAGTACTTCGAATGCAAGAAAACTGGGCACTATGCAAATGAATGCCCAGAAAAGAAAGTTGAAGGATCCAACAAGACTAACCCTTTCCAGAAGGGACAAATGAACCACATCAATGTGGAAGAAATATATGAAGACTCTGATGCTATGGCTGGTAAGTTCAAGCTTAATTCTTTTCCAACACTTGTTCTTTTTGATACCAGCGCATCGCATTCATTCATATTAAGAGCATTTGTTGATAAAAATGGACTTCCAACTGAAACTATTGGGTGTCCTATTAAAGTAAGATCTCCCGGTGGAGAGATGATAGTGAATTTTGGATATCATGATCTAGTGATAGAATTTGGAAAGTATAAGTTTCCAGATAGTTTGATAATCCTAGATTACCAAGGATTGGATATAATTTTGGGTATGGATTATATGATTAAGTATAAAGGAGTACTAGATTGTGCCAATCATACTGTTACACTCACAACCCCGGATAAGAAAAGGATTAGGTTCAAGTCTAACTTTGAATCAAAAGGGTGTAAGCTAAATTCTCTTAAGGGGGATAACATAGATGGTGTACCCGTTGTGAAGGAATATCCGGATGTGTTTCTGGAGGAATTACCAGGCATGACACCAGATAGAGATATGGAGTTTCTTATTGACTTACTACCAGGATCTAGACCAATAGCAAAGAGACCCTACAAGATTTTTGTTGATGAGTTGAAAGAACTCAAGAAACAACTTGGAGAACAATTGCAGAAAGGATTTATTCAACCAAGTTCTTCTCTTGGGGTGCACCAGTTCTTTTTGTTGAGAAGAAGGATAGAAGTCAAAGGTTATGCATAGATTACCGTTCACTCAATGAGGTGACTATAAAGAACAAGTACCCTTTACCTAGAATCAATGATTTATTTGATCAACTGGAAGGAGCCTGTGTGTTCTCAAAGATTGATCTCCGATCAGGATGCTTCCAGCTAAATAGTAGAGAGCAAGACATACCTAAGACTGCATTCACCACTAGGTATGGGTTATATGAGTATACCGTATTGCCATTTGGATTGACAAATGCACCAGCTTATTTCATGAACATGATGAACAAGGTGTTCATGGAGTTTGTTGACAAGTTCATTGTCATATTCATCAACGACATTTTGATCTATTCCAAGAGCAAAGAAGAGCATGAAGAACATTTGCGTTTGATACTTGAGAAGCTCAGGGAGCACAAGCTGTATGCTAAGTTCAGTAAGTGTGAATTTTGGTTGAGTGAAGTTGGATTTCTCAGACCTATTGTGTCGGGAGATGGTATAGCTGTCGATCCTACAAAGGTGTCAACTATAACTGAGTGGGAATCTCCCAAGTCAGTGAAAGAAGTTCGCAGTTTCCTTAGCTTGGCAGGATACTATAGAAGATTCATTGGAAATTTCTCCAAGGTCGCTAAGCCAATGACGGAATTACTTAAGAAAGATAAGAAGTATGATTGGACTGAAGGATGTGAAATCAGTTTCCAAGAATTGAAGAAGAGACTTGTATCAGCACTAATCTTATGTATGCCAGATTTGGAGAAGGATTTCTATGTTTATTGTGATGCATCTCACCAAGGATTAGGTGGTGTTCTGATGCAAGATGGAAAAGTTCTGGCTTATGCCTCGAGACAACTCAAAACTCATGAAGTGAATTATCATACTCATGATTTAGAGTTAGCCTCTGTTGTCCATGCACTCAAAACATGGAGACATTACCTTTTGGGAAAACGTTGTGAAGTGTTCACAGATCACAAGAGTTTGAAATATATCTACACTCAGAAGGAAATCAATATGAGGCAAAGAAGGTGGCTAGAGATCATCAAGGACTATGACTTGAGTTTGCAATACCATCTCGGTAAAGCAAATGTTGTAGCGGATGCTTTGAGCCATAAGGTGTATGTTAATGGCCTTACTAAAGGAGAATTGCCAGATGATCTATGTGCTCAATTCAAAGATCTCAGATTGGAGATAGTGCCCGAAGGATATCTCATGTCATTGGATGTTCAACCAACATTGTTGGATAGGATCAGAAAAGCACAAAATTTGGACAAGGAAATAGAGGAGATTAAAGGTAAAATTAGCAAGGGAAAGGATAAAGGATTCCACAAAGATGAACAAGTTACTTTGTGGTATGGAAAGCGTATCTGCATTCCGCAAGATCCGAAACTTCAGAAATTGATTCTACAGGAAGCACACAATTCACCATATTCTATTCATCCGGGTAACACCAAAATGTATATGGATGTGAAGGAAAGGTTTTGGTGGAACAATCTCAAGAAAGATATAGCGGAAAATATTGCTTTTTGCGATGTGTGTAGTCGAGTTAAGGCGGAACATTAGAAACCAGCAGGATTATTACAACCACTACCTATTACCGATTGGAAGTGGGATAAGATTGGAATGGACTTTATCATTGGACTGCCAAGGACTAGGTCCGGATATGATTCTATTTGGGTTGTAGTAGATCGCCTAACTAAAGTGGATAATTTATACCCGTGAATACTACCTATACAAGTGCTAAGTTAGCTAAGATCTATATGAACAGGATTGTATGTCTGCATGGAGTACCTAAGAGTATTGTGTCTGATAGAGGAACTCAGTTCACTTTGCATTTTTGGAGACAACTGCATGAGTCATTGGGAACAATACTGGAGTTCAGTATTGCTTTTCACCCCCAGACTGATGGACAGACAGAAAGGACCAATCAGATCTTGGAGGATATGTTGAGGGCATGTGCTATAGACTATGGTGCTAGTTGGGATGAAAGTATGCCTTACGCAGAATTCTATTACAACAAAAACTATCAAGCCAGCATTGAGATGGCACCGTTTGAATTTCTTTATGGAAGAAAGTGTACTACGCCACTACTATGGAATGGTGTAGGATAAAGAAATTTGTTCGGACCAGAACTGATCAAGGAAGCTGAAGAGAAAGTTAAATTGGTAAAGGACAGATTTAAGATAGCCCAGTGCTAACAAAAGAGCTACGCATATCCAAATCATAGAGAAGTCACCTATGAAGTAGGTGATAGAGCTTATCTTAGAGTCTCACCACTTCGTGATGTGAAGAGATTTGGAGTCAAAGAAAAATTGGCACCAAGGTATGTTGGACCATTCAAGATTGTGATTCGCAAAGGAGAAGTAGCTTATGAGCTTGAATTGCCTGAATCACTGTCAGCAATTCACAATGTGTTTCATGTGAGTCAATTGAAGAAGTGTCATACGGAGATGGAAGAAACTTCATTGAAGGACACTATACCTTTGGAAGAGGTTCAGTTGGAGAGTGACCTCACCTATGATGAGAAACCTATAAAAATCCTCGACACTGTAGAATGAGTTACTCGTACTAAGACTATCAAATTCTGCAAAGTTTAGTGGAACCGTCATTCCAAAGAAGAAGAAACTTGGGAAAGAGAAGATGACCTTCGAAAAGATCACCCTCACCTATTTGCTAGCCAATTCGAATCTCGAGGGAGAGATTCACCTTAAGGGGGTTAGATTTGTAACATCCCAAAAATCAAGAATTAAAAAAGCATGCATTACATTCATATTGCCATAACATATTTGTCTTGCACAAAAATTTTCAAACCAAAACTCCAAATAAAACCATTATTATGCCGTTATTTATATATCATATGAGGCATGGTTTTATTTTTATTTTCAAAGGACCAAAGTAAATTTGAGTGGACAAGTGTGTTTGACATCCTTTTTGATGCATGGATCACATTACAAATTTTTTGAATTGATTGGAATTCAAACATATTTGGAAAAGGTTTGAAAACCATTCCTGAAAAATCAAACAGAAAAAGAAAAGGTTAAAGGAAAAAAATAAAACAGGCACTGCACTTTGAGCCCAGCACCAGAACAGGCCCAAAAGCCCACCCGGGCCATTTCCCCTCTCCCTCTCTCTCACCCACACTCACCCTACCCGCGCTCACTGACACTAGGCCCAGGCCAGCTCAGCTCTTTCTTCCCCAAACCCCGTGCATGACCACATCGTCGCTGGTCGTTCCTCCCCAATTACTACCGTGATCAATCCAATTGATTCGCCGTGTGAATGCCGCCCCCGCTCTGGCTACTTAATCTCCACCCTGCCGCGAGCATTTCCCCTCACTCGCCACCCCCTAATCGCCGCCAGGCTGCTCGCATTCCAACTCGCACCGCCGCTGCCTGAGCGTCTCCAGCGAATGATTCCGGTAAGAACCGTCTGCCCCGTGCCTTATGGTGCTTGCTATCATGCTTCCCTTGATCTTGTGCTTCTTCTCATACCCTATGTTTGCCTTCTTGTGACCCATAACACCGTCTTTGTCGAGCACCACGAACACCCGACGTTGTCCTCTACTCCGGCAGGCAATCACGGTATAAATCGAACGCCCCTTGCCCCCTGGTTCAAACTCACTGTTGTGCATTGTCCTTGTGCACACGATGATGCATTTTTGCGCTAAGGTGACCTAGGTCGTCGCCTCGATCACCGTTTGCATCAACCCGATGCTGTCCGCAACTCCGACGAGCTCCCACGGCCGCAGCAGCTCGCCCCCATCCAAGCCGAAGCCACCTTGAGCATCCTCGCATCCTTGCGACGCTGGTAAGCATCACCACCGCCCTTATCCCCCTCTAGAATTGCTGGATCATAACCGCCAGTCGCGCCACCGCCGCCAGTAGCCATTCGCGCTGCTCGCTTATGGTCACAAGCGTTAGAGCTGTTAGATCTAGATCTGGAGGTCAGGATTAGTTCAATTACTCGAACAGGTACGGGCAGATCTGGACCGCACGCTATAACTTAAATCATGTGGCTCACGTGCTCGATCCGCGCAAAGCGGTACAGGCCAATCAGACACATCCACGTGTTTGTGTTCTGTTTAAATAAAATCCACAAAAGGTTTTTGAATGTTTAAACTTGTAAAATTCATATCTTTTGTTCTGTTTATCAAAAAAATGCAAATAATATATCAATGGATTCAGAAAATTGAGCTCTACCATAATTGGATTTAATTTTTTTTGCTTCTGGAAAAATGGATTTATTTACATAACCAATTATAGGCTTATTTTGGCTATATAAATTATTTAGAAAATGATTTTAAAGCAAATTTGAGTTTGTTTAGACTTAAGATAGATCACTTTGTGTTCAGTACTGTTTGGTTTGACTTGTTTAGTATAGAAAAATTGTATCATTGCATTTGCATGCATCCATATTATTTTTTCTTAAATATTTGAATGTGAATTTGGTGTTATCATTTTATGTGTAGATTTTGGTGATAGTGGTGATTGTGAGTGTGAGGATTGTTGCTACTCCCCCAACTACCAAGGCAAGTGGTCCTTCATGTATTTTGTCCTATTATTTTTTCTATGCACTAGTGATATTTTGAATAGGGCTTGCATACAACTAAGTGAAAGAATCACCTGGGTGGAATTGTATGATGGTTTGTGTTGAGTGGTTTCACAAGGCCCATGTATATGGTGTTACCTTGTGGAAAGCCACCCAGGAACAAAGGGATTTGAGATACTTAGTGTTGAGAAGCTTCTAGTGCAACCACATGGCATATGGGCTCTGCCTTGATCATATAGGTTGCAATAACTTAGCAAGATGGACAGTTGGTGGTAGGGTGATAGGATGGAACACGTCCATGGTGGTCTAAGGGAAGGCTTCTGAAAGATCTCGTCTCGATGCATCTCGAGTCTTGTGGGGAAAGTGCACCACCTATCGAGATGGTAAAACCTAAGTACTTAGCCGTGTCCCGGGCAACGGATAATTTGAGCATCAATGACATTGAGGCTATCAAGGATCTCCTTATCCCAATTTCTAAGTTAAAACTTGTGGTTGAACAAGGGTAAAGGTTCAACAATATCTATTGGTCGTTCCTTGGGAGTTTTGACAAACAATAACTTAGTGTTTTCAACTGATAGGAAAAACCTATTTTGAGCAAAGCAAGCCTAAGCTAAACTTAGCAAATTCATATAGATGTTAGATACTACTATTCTACTATGGTATTCTAACATCCCAAAAATATTGATCAAGGTTATCAAATTCCAATCACCCAAAATTAGGATTAACAAAAACTTTTGTTAATTAAAATCAATATGAATGCATGTGTGTATGTGATGAATGTATGAATGCATGAATGGAATTTTTTGATTGTTGTGAATAGCAAGGAATGGTTTATATATGAAAACAACATCATCTAAAACATTTCCAAGCAGAAAAAAATCAAGAGAAATTCAAAAACAAACAAAATGAGATAATGTTCATTTTTGCCAATCTTGCTCAGTAGAAAACTTTGAGTGTTTCTAGTCCAAGATTTTAATCAGAAACAAATCCATTTATTTTCACCCCTTGCTTGACCAAGTGAAATTGAACCCAAGCCCACTTTGCAAACCCACAGAAACATTTGGCAACTTGATTCAAATGACAATTCAAAATTCAATCTATATCATATGTGAAGACCACCATTTCTCAAAACCCAACAAAACCAGTGCACCTTGACCATTCCAAGCAAATAGAGACTACATAGTATGTGACTAGTACACTCACCAAGTTTCACTCAAAAATTCAAATTCAAATCTCTTGCGGCCATTTCATCAAATACCTTGTAAACACAAATCAAACAAAACATCAAACACTATAGTGAGCACTGTTTGTGCCTAACTTGTCTCCTCTCTAGCTCACAACACACTCTCAGTAGATGATCTAACTAATTTAACTAGCCCTAGCTCACTATAAGCTTGACATTGTAATCAATGGTGACCATTGTCGAGCCTAACTTGCCACCCCATTGTCGACAGCAAGCTAGGAGCAGCTCTATCCTCGCCAACCTTTTCCGGGACATAAGCCACCATCCACCGCCACCCCCTGTCTAGTGCCCAAGCCCTGCCAGCCCCTGGACCACTCAGCACGAGCGCACCCAGCCTCTCTGCAAGCACGCCGACAGCGCGCTAGAGCGCCGCACTCGACACACGAGAACAGACCGTGCCCCGCCCTCGTTGCTTGCATGCGTGATCACCATTGCCTCTGGGTCCTCCAGGACATGCCCGTTCGTCGTCGCGCGACTAGGAGAGCCCGTGCGCCATTAAATTTCCTGTCGGACCCGCCCAGAGCGTCGCAACGTCCCGACCAATTTGCACCTCCCCATGCCTCGCCGCCATGCTATTGAGCTTCGCCAGGAGATAGTGCACCGTCCCCTACCCCCATCCATGTCGTTAGCTCGTTGTGCAGACGACCACGACGAGCTCCACCCGCACCCTTCGGTCCCCTCTTGGCACTATAAATAGAGGCCTTCCCCATTCGATTTCAGCAAACCATCTCACTCCCCACATCTCACTGATCACACCCACTCATCCTTGGAGCAAGGAGAGCAGCAGGTCACCAAAATTTCACCGGAGTCTGCCGCGGAGGAGGAGAAGAGGAGCCGTCGATTGGAGCCTCCCCAGGAGGAGCCACTGGTACCAGGAGGAACATCGTTGTCAACTTCGTTGTTCTCCCCATCGCCTACCATCGCCGGAGCCACGGTGAGCCCCAGACCCCACCAGCGCGTTAAGTGCGATGTCGCGGTCTTGCCCCGGAGCGACAAGCTCCAACTGTTAGATTAGATGTTAATCGCACGGTCCAGATTGCCCCATACCCCTTCGTACCCCCTGTCTCACTGACTGGTGGGGATAGCCACTTAAACCCACCCAAGCGCGCACCGTGCCCAGTGGGCCGGCCTAGTTACACTCCCGCGTGACCCAGTAATTCAAACTTAGGTTTTTCCAATTTAGTTCAAAACCTAGTACTGCCTATTGATTCAACAATCATTCCAGAGAGTTTCACTGAACCAAATTGCATGAAACTAATTTTGCTAGAAAGGTATTGAAATTCTTAATCTAAGCCCGTTGGATTAAAATCATTTGGAATTATAGATCACCTATAGTAAAAATAACAAGGCAGAGACTTTTCTGCATTCAAACATTTTTCAAAATTCAACCGTAAAAGCTTTTGAGTCGATTCCAACTCTCAACAAGACCTTTCTGAATATATAAAAATATCAAGGTTTACTTCTAGAAATAATGCACAAGTAATAAAAGAATGCCCCATTGGCATTTCTAGTCATTTTATTTAATTAAAATAAAAAGGTTAAACCTTATTAAATTGTGACACAACTTTAAATCACATTCCCAAGTACTTAAATGTGTGGTGATGACATGTGTCAACATGATCCCATGTTTTAGTTGGAGAATATTAAATCTTAAGTAGTTTTTCAATGAGTAGAAATTACTTTTCTAAAATAAAAGAAATAAAACTATTTCCTTAATCTTTGTGATGTTTGTGATGATTCTAGATCATCTAGTGAAAACCTTGGTGTGATAAATAGAATTAGTTAAGTATTATTTGGTGATTGTGTACCCCGCGTTTATTTATAGATGCTAGTACCGACCAAGGTTACAAAGAGGAATGAGCATACTATGAGGAAGAAGTAGAGGAGAACTTTAACCACTGCACTGCACAAGGCAAGCTATCTAAGTAAGCTAGAACTTTGCAAGTTAAACCTTGCATTATAACTGTGCCAACTTGAGGCACTAGACATGCATTAGTTATACCACCTTACTATACCCAATCCTAGTTTTAATTTTAAGCTTAGTTATTTTATTTCTTTATCAAAGCTTTCTATTAGTGTTTACTTAGTGAATTGTAGATTTTAGAGAGATTATTAAAGGTAGCATAAAGATCATAAAACTTGGCCTAAGTTAGATAAATCTTGATGTCATCCTGACGCATGAGATTGAACTTAGATAAGTCACACTTAATTACCACCCCTCATTAGTTTTATCCCCACTTGTAGTTGCTAGTGCTAAGCATAAAACTTGATCACTTTAGATGGGAACACTTGGTGAAAATGATTATGAAAACCTTAGAATGATGAGTCATTCTAATGAAATGTTTTGACATGTCTCCTTAAACACCAGATGATTTTGATGATGAAAATGTTTAGGCATGAGCTTTCGGCCTTTATAAAACTGATGGTTGTCTGGATGTGATGCCATTCCAATTTTACGGTACAACCACAATACCCGAAATTGGGTAAGGCTTGACCGGAAGTTTATATACCTTAGTATGGGTTCCCTTGCGGCCAAGGTTTGAGCTGAGGCTACCTTGTGAGATTGACCACCTATGCAGTTCCCAAGATGACAGATGGTCATGGTTGGGAGGCCAAACTCATAGGAGAGGTGCCTATACTAGGGTGTGTAATTGAAATGTTAGGATTGATTATCCGTATACTGAGTATGGTGAATTCAGCATTGTTCCTAACGGATGTATCGAATATTGTGGTGAAAGTGTACTACCTCTACAGAGTGTCAAACTATTCGAATAGCCGCGTCCGCGGTTATGGACAGTTGGAGTGGCCATACTATTCCGTCATCAGATGTTTTCAAAATGACTTGTGAAATGAATCATGACTTTGACTTGACCATAACAGGGTTGTGATATGAAAACTCAAGTTCCCACTTAGGTGTTATAAAACTTTAAACTAGCTTTCTTTGCTGATGAACTCAGTTAAGGTAAATCTGGCTTTTTGCAAAACAACCTTGAGCTTAGTATTCCTACTCAAAACCACTTCACTTGTTAGTCTTAGTTTGCGAGTACTTAAAGAGTACTCATGGCTTTGTCCCTGGCTATTCCCATGGCCATACTATGAAGAGGACTATCAGGAGGATGGACCGTAGGAACGTTACGACAACTAGGATCATCTCCCATCATCAGCATTGCCTGTGACCATGAAGATGGAGTCTCGCCTACCTACCGTTATCATTACATTATTCCGCTGCTATGATTGTATTAAGACTGGATCATGTGATCCTTTATTTGTTGTAAGACCTTATGTATGGTTTATAATGGATGATGTACTGTGATATCCAATCTGTTATGTCTCGCAAAAATGGTAATCCTGGGATTGTGATGTATGGCATAACAGGCATCTGGGATTAAAAATTCGGGTGTTGATAGGTATCACTTGCCAATACAATTCCAAATGTATTTACCCACTGTGGGTGTAACTTATGATGTTCCAGGTTACTCTGATAGAGATTACGGTTGTGAGTCTACACTCAACATGCTTACCTGTCGCATATGAAGATGAAGACTTATAGTTATTTACTTTATGCTATGAACTCTTGTACTAGCCTTTGGCTATTGAGTTGTAAAATACTATGTTATCTCTGGAATGATGATTTAATAACGACCTTTGTATCTACATACTTCATCTTAAACTATGGATGCTAGCATTTGATCCAGAGACTAGCATTGCAGTCACAGGGAACTTTACCTTATAAAGGTGGGGTCTTACACACATTCTTCGGGACAATAGAAGATCCAATATCTAGAAACAACATCATTGGTCCAGTAAGGACTAATGTTTAAAGAAGCAATATGCTATTATGCATAAGTAATTCTATGCATTTTATAGAACTCCCAAAGTGAATCCCCAATAGTATAGGTGAGTTGAACTTAGTTGATTTCTTTAAGAGTTAGTTTATCTTCAATTTTACTTCACAAGCAAATGCATTTATAAGGAACTTAAATTCTCACACCCAAAATATAAAGTGTAAAGCAATCTAAGAATGAGGGTAATTGCCATCTGGTGAATATGATAAAAGTCCATTTATTGGGATGTTAAGAGTTGAAGGAAATTATTATAGTATGGTTGTTTGAAGTGGAAAAAAGAATAACCTTCGAAGAAAAGGTTTCTTTGCTAAGTTTTAAACAATATTTGCGGTTAATAGAATGTGATCGATGTAGTTTGTGTTTGCTCGCATAGTTTGGACTTGGGATGCTTTATGTCTGATTTGCAACAGACCAAAGTTAATTATAAAATTATACAAATAGTCTTTAAACATGATGTTTATAGGCTTTGAGACTATAGTTAACTTAAAAAAGCAAAAATAAACTTAATATGTATTATGTTTTAATTATTACCAAGTTTTTAGTTTATGATAGGTAAGATTCAGGTTGTGACATCATTCACGTATATTTAAGTGAATGATTAGTTTACACTTAAATTTTATTATGAATTATAATTATGGATTTGGACTCAGTAATTAGACTTAAAGGTTTTAATTTTTTAATAAGAAATGTGATTATTTCTTACTAAAGAAATATTTTTAAAGAATTAACAAAATAGTTATTTCACTTTAATAAAATAGATAAATGAAGATTTATTACCTAGGAACCTGAAAATATTTTGAAACAATATATATATTATTTTTCTAGTAAAATATACATACTTAAGATCTTAAAAATGAATTTTTATTTATTTTTAAGTATTATCTTTATTTTTATAACATTCCTCAAAGGATTAAATGTCCTTAGATATTTGTTTCAAGTTTTATTTATAGAATTTTTAAGATAGTATTTCTATAAAATAGTAAATTTATTTTTATATACAAAAAATATTTTTATTCATTTTAGTATTTTCCTTATTTAATTAAATTTCATTTAGGATTTTAGTAGATTCAATATTTAGTTTTATTTTTATTTAGCTTAAATAAGTAATGCTATATTTTTCTTAAGTAGAGATTATTTTTGTGAACATTTTGATATATCATATGTATTTTTAGGATTTTTCTAAGTTTTTCTAGAGCTCCTATATTCCTAAGGGCATTTTTGAAATTTCCATATTTGGTTTTATACCATTTATTTTTATTTCATATAATGGGCCCGGTTTCTGGCCAGTCCAGCCCAATATTCACCTCATTAGGTCCACTCGGCCTAGTAGACCCAATAGGGTTGGGTCTAACCCTAACAAGCCGACCCACCTGTCCTCATTTCTATGCCCGAGCTACCCTATCTTCTCTATCTCTCTTGACGCCTACTCAATCCTTGTGCCAGTGATGACCCACTACCTCCGCTGCATGTTTCCGGCGGCTCCGGCAATCCCGACCGATGCTGCTGTCGCAACTGATGCTCCATATCATTCTGAATCTTTATGTCTAGCTCATTTTGCGAATCGATCCCTCATGTGGTTGTGCACGACTCTTTACTGGCGCTAGGGTTCCATCCCTCTGACGACGCCTCGCTCCGCTGTTGCTCTAGTGGTTTCCTGGTGCTCGGAATTTTTTTGTTGTATCTGGTGTAGCTTCTGGTTGCGGCTTGGCATAGGCGCAACACTGAGTTGCTCCCTATGCCGTCGTGCCTTGTCCTCCATCACCTCCACCATGGTCTTAATCACCGACCCGCTGCTCTCCTCCTACTGAAGTGATTCCTAGTGCCAGATACCCACCTCGCTGCCCTTTCTTCTGTGTTGGTTCATATAAACGGTGATGCATGGGTAACCCTTGTAGGGTTATTAATGATTGAGTCATTAAATATTCTTCTTCTATGCCCGTGATTTGAATATTATCTGTAGTTGGGATTATCTTTTGAACAAAAAGAGATGTTTCCTAGTGGTGCTGCCCTAAGAAACTGATCATACATTCATACTATGGCTATGACAGTGACATGTTGGATAAAATGATTTTTAACAGCTTTGCTAGAAATATGGTTTCAATTATCTTCAATTGCTTGTCTATGTAATAACGATTTTGGGCTGATCATGATGGTTTATAAACGATACTGTAGTATAGGAATTTAACACCGCTATTTCTACTATATTTAAGAATTGTTACTACTGTTTTAGTCTCTACTACTTTGGTGCCTCCTATTCTGAGTGTGCACAGTAACTGAGATTGACAGCATGATCCACTATTTTTTTCCTGCCTACGATGCAAGAAAAGATGAGGTTCTATTAGGGTAACAAGGACAGGTTCACATCATGCTTAATTTGGCTACTTGGATGCTTCTGTGAATGACTTAAAAGCATATGGTTTAATTGTTTCCTGATCCTTGTTTGTGAAATGTCATTGGTTTAGATGCTATCCATTTGATAATTACCAAGATGTGGTGTTGTTGCTAGAGGATTCATTTGTCTCCATATTTCAGTATAACTATTGGTAAGAGGATTTCTGTATATGTGTTATTACTTGCAGATGGAATAGTTTGACATATGTGTGCTACCCACATGGAAGTAAGCTATACTTGGAAATATTTCTAGTGGTTTACCCTAGAAAAATGATTTACTTTATTTAGTATATTGTGATACTGATTCTTTGAGCTATTGTTTAGTCCCTGTGTACAGGGCTTGTGGCTTGTGGTATTTATAGAAGATCTTGCTGCTATGGTACCTCCTTGGAGGATACATAGTACCAAAGATCATCTACATGATTTTTGTTTGGACATTCTTATACCTCAACTATATTCTAGATGGTCCCTTACCCATGATTTGATAATCTCTAGCTAGTTTAGCTAGAGAAACTATTTGAGGTGGCTTTAAGATGGTACATGGTTTTATTATACCTGGTTTGAATGTATTTTTTGTTAGGCCAACCCTGTGGATGCTGCCAGTGCATTTGCCACTGTGATGCCTCCCTTTGGAGTGTACACAGTGGTAGCTCTCACTAGGCAGCTGGCTGCTGAGATGAGCTATCCATGAGAATTTAATTGGGTTGCCAATGATGCTAACACTAAGGTTTTATCTTGAATAAAAACACATACTAATGTGGTTATCCTTAGCTAATTATAAGATAGGTCAAATGATTTTAGAGATGAAATGATTCCTAGATTGGTGTCTAGTAAGATGATTTTATTCATTTAACTAATCTCTGTTACATGATGAAATTGGTATAGTGTCTAGCTCTAGTGGCATCTGTTTAACACCCTCGGATCGGGCATATGCAAGTTTTAGCGATTCCCGCCAATCCTGCATAGAAACGATTCAAAGGTGCCCACCATTAGTAAAAGTAATATCATCACACATTCGTCCATGATGCAACCCACATAACAGATATATACAACAATGACTGGATGTGTCAAGAATAAAGATATACAGTACAAAGATCCAAATCACCTTGAAAACGATACACATCCGAGTATGGATAAGATGCAAAATTGGCTAAGAGCGCTAGAGAATAACCAATGGCGTCCAGAACCCTGACTAGGACAAGACGGAAGGGTAACCCTGCTAATGACGTCGAATTCAAACCTGCTAAACAAATGGGGTGACGACAAAGGGCAAAGGAAAAAGAGAGCGGTTAATACTGAGGCCAGTACATGGTGATACTTAGAATTCGGAGTCTCTTTCCTACATAGGTATGGTGGACTGAAGCAGCAACACAACATGCACTAAACAACCTATAGATACTCGATACAACTGGCAGCTATCCGAGAGGGATAAGAAAGACCTATTCAGAACCAACCTGATAATAACACCAAATATACCCATCCTGGTATTTCCTCCTCGAGACTAAACGAGGAAGTTAACCGAGGAACTCTCACAGTTTATAGTTTTATTCATTCTGTTATAGTTGCAACAATTACTAGTCAGGTATGGTGAACATGAGTCGTCCTGATATCAAAAGCAGTGGGCAGTTTTAGTTAACCATTCCTTTGTAGTTGTATTACTTACTAGTCAGATACAAATATCATGAGACATCCCAATATCTAGCAGTTGTTGGCACTTTTATTTATCCATTCTATTGTAGTGAAGCTAATTACTAGTCATTCCAAAGTCAAGTTTATAATACTACTTTAGTTATAGTTGTCTATGGTCGAGATTCTATGCTCCAAGTCGTCCATAACCGTGGACATGGCTTTCAGAAAGATTTACCTTACAGGGGCAAAAATAGAATCACACACACGACCAACCTCAGAAAAACCAAATGAAAACCCAACGAGGCATCACGACAAAGCAATCACAATAGTCATAAAACATTTCAGGGGCCACCACACTAAGCTACCCATGACGAAATTGGCCGGCTCCAAGATGGACCTAGAGGTTTGTGTTGATGACTATAAATGACTAGGAAGTCGAAAGTGTGACTGGACTTGTTGATACCGCAAGAACACTCTGCTTACCTAAACAGTAAAGTAGTAAACTCTCTCCACAAGCAATAGTAGTAAATAAAGCAGTAAACATGTCATAAGTACAAGATAGTAATAAAAACCCAAACTCGTTTGAGGCCCCAAGAAATAAGTTATGATTCAAGCTCTCGCTAAGGGGATTCATGGTCCCACATGCGGATAGTGCGATATTCAAGGAACATGTATCAAGTACTCAGATTCCTACGGGACACTGGTGAGCGGTTAAAAATCAAATAACATCTATTGTCCATCGTTGCCTCTGCATTAGTTATAACTATTCCCAGCAATTTAATATCAAGGTGTAATTTAAGTCATGATCCTCTCCAACATAAAGAAAATGGCAACCTTCCAACAACTGTGGTACTTGATGACACGAAGCAGCACCTGAGAAAGAGAGTACGACACGCAAGGCCGACTATCTATCAAACAACAGGTAATAGGAGGTGTCCAAGGCAATATAGAGGCTGCAATGGATATCACGAGTACAAAAACTAAAGCATCGCAACACAGATAGCAATAGATCAACAGGAGGAAATAAATACTATAAAAGTAAGATAGGTAGAAAGGGGGAGAATGCTTGCCTTTGAAACACTACCAAAGGTTCATCCAAAGATCGGGTCAACACTTGCATCAACTCATCGGCCTAATCCGTGAAGCAGCAAAGCACTAGAAAAAACACCGGATGCACTATTTAATACTACAGTAGAAGATCAGGCATGATGCATGACATGGCAAAGGTGCAATGCAATTAGGAAATATTAAGCGGAACCAGGGTCCTGATAATTAATTAGATGGTTCGAGTTGTTTAGACACCCCACATTTTAAATGTTGTCTTAACAAGGAAAAACATGTCATCGGTTCGCTACACAAATTTAAATGGATCCAATATAAGACTAGAAAAGCCCACATATGGTCTCCATATTTAATTTAGGTGAATCGGCATAATGCCCCCAAACCACACAAATATGTATGCAAGCATGTACAATTGATGCAACAAATATATAATATTCATCAAAATAGGGGTCTTGGAGAAAGGGTCACACATAGGGGGCTCGACGATCTTGGTTCAGGGTTTCGACTTCGCCTCGAGAATGGGGTCTTGGCGACCGTGAAGGAGAAAATGAAGCCGGCGTCAGGGTTTGGACTTAGGATCCGGGATCAGGTCTTCGGGGTCAGGGACTTCGATCCGGGAGGGAGAGCTTCGGTTCCAAGTAGGAGTTCGTGTCTATGATTACTCGGGTACCTCCAGTTTCGACACAGTCTTCATAACTATGTCGGTCGAGAGGAGATCTTGTCGTGGGTGACGCCATCGCCATTTTACCATCACATCGATACACCATTGGGAAGGTCACCAAAGACATGGCAAAACATCCCACAAGCTTGGTATGTGGCAGCAACACTACATCGATACACAACTGCAATGCAGGCATGTGAAGTGTGCTTAGACTCGATATGGGTCTATCTGGAGGCGTGGTTCTGCGGGCGTTGCAACCGGGACGGCAGGGACTCGTGTGGGGGAAACGGTGCACAGAGCACGGTCTCGCGGAGCTATGATGGAGCAGAGGAGGCAGAATGCACCGGTGCTCGCTGCTACCGGCAAGGTAGGGGCGCGCTGTAGGTGGGGTAGGTGGACGAGCACCGGGCGGGGAGACGATGAGGTCACCAGCGGCATCATGAGCCGGGCAACGAAGAGCTCGTGGCCACGTCCACGCGCGGGAGGACCAAGCGGAGGCGTGGAGCTGGCGGAGCCGTCGCCGGAGGGGAACGAAGAGGAGGCGGATGAGGTCGCTGGCCGGGCGAGGTCCGGCGCCGTAGCATGGGTCCTGCATAGGAGAGATGAGGGAGGCACGAGGAAGGAGATGGGAAAGGAGAGGCCGACATGGGGGTCACGGGATAGCATGGCAACGGGCTTCTAGCGGCGGAGGAAGGCCATGCACGGGGAGGTCGACATGGGAAGAGAGGCAGGAGGCAGCTGGGAATGCAGGGAAATAGAGGGAGGTTGTGTGGAGAGCGTGGTGGGGGTGTCGTGCGTGAGGGGAAGTGAGGCGAGTGGCGTGAGTCACACATGGGAGGAGTGGGGCCGTTTCCACGGAGAGTGTCGAGGTAGGGGTGTTGACCGGGTGCGGAACATGCGTGCGCGCGGGAAGGGTGTCGCTTGCGCCGCTGTGGGGGGTTTGTTGCGTCGGTGGCTAGGTAGGCTAGAGGGGATTAGGGTTTAGGTTTTGGGTGGGACTATGGTTTGTAGTGGGTGGTAGGTGGCCTGCAGCTAGGCTGTTGAGCCTAGCCGTTGATGACTACAAGTGCACAGATCGTTTGTAGCTAGTTTCGAATAAAGATATCGATCCCACAGGGAGCAGTATGCAAAAGACGAAAATGCTTTTAACTAAAACTAAACGAAGTACTTAAGGAATAATTTTAAGATGCAAGAAAAGTATAATTCTTTTTTGGTTTTTGATTGAGCAAAGAAATTAAATAAACTAAAGTAAAATTTAATGCAGAAAGTAGGAATCGCGTATGTAAGAATCTTGGACCTTCAATAGGGAAAAAGCCGTTCTTGGGGAGTTCTGGATACACCGCTAGAAATTTAGACAGAGTATTCAAGATTATCATAGCAAATATTCTCATGATATGTATGCATATGGGAGGAGCTCTATATATGGACGAATAAGCAGCAACCGTTGCTCACATCATCCGTCATAACCACAGCCGATAGATAGACGACATCAATCGTATAATCTCGCTATTAAGGGATTTCTCCTGTGGCATGGACATGGCTTGATGAGTTTTCCTTGCTTCCCCAAGTTAGTACATAAAGAATGACAACAGCTTTACATCCCTCCGTCTACCAACAAGTAATCCCCTTCATTAAGTCCCCATAAGAGGCAAATATGAAGGAGGTGCACAACTCCCAACATCAATATGAAGAAAATTAACACATATACATAATGATGTATAACATAATAATCTCTATCGTATCTCAATCATAGGCTAAGGTTTCTCCATCTCCCCAAGAACTAATGATCTACTCAGACATGGAGGCAAACAACATCATGGCAATGATAATGGAAACAATTATAAATGAATAGTTCTTGTATAATCCACAACTAGTAAGGGAATTACAACAAGATATAGATGGCATGGATGGAGATGTAGGTGATGCAGCGGTTGATGATGATGGATATCGATGCCTTGGCCTCCTAGATCTGTGTAGGGCGAACATGGATCCCCTGGGCAAGTTCCCCCTCCAGATCCCTTCCGGAGGTGAGGTTTTCGGCGATTTCTAGGTGTTATGTATGTCGTCTCTCCGATCCAGTTGGACAGGGTGAAACTATTCGAGGAGGTGGTGGCGATGCCAACTATACGGCAGGAACTATACGGTCGGAGAAAATACTACCGTCGTATAGTTGGTCGTTAAACCTTATGTACGCTTTGATTGCTTTAAGTTTTCTTCTGGTGTTATTGATATTTCCCAAATTAGCTATTTTTACATTGTTTTTTACTCCTTTTCACCCCAATACAACTTCTCCAAGAATTGTGTCCATCGTATCCATCATCTGTCCTGATCCTGGTGAAAATAGACATAAAATATGCGCGCGAACACCGTAAAATACCAAGATCCTACCATTATAGTGCAAAATAATAATATAAAACATGATGCAAATATGCACTCATCAACTTCCACAAGCTTAGACTCTTGCTTATCCCGAGCAGGGCTGACTTAATGTATGTGATCCTCATATTGATGAAGCTGAGTCGATAAAATAAATGAGGTAGTTGCATCATTTTTTATCATATAAGATACATAGGAATAAGTTCATTAATATTACCTTACTCAAACCATCCAAATAATATTAGCAGGCTTCCACACCTTAGCAATTAATAGTTCACAAAAGATTACTCTCAATATGATGTAAAAGTGTTCCGGTTCGACCGAATGAGTTAGCGAGGTAGTCCCAAGTGTTTGAGGATTAACATATTCACTTGGGATTTAAAATCTCAAACGTTCCTTTGTTTCACCACAAGATAGCGGTGTATGCCTATTTGCTCTTTGCACATTTTTTTTTCTTTCTTTCTTTTCTTTTTATATATGCTCACACTTTTGTTTAAGTGTGGTGCAAAGGAGCTATCCATACATTCCACTCCATGAGGGAATTCAAAGATTGACGATCTCAATTATCAAATTCCAATTTTATATGAAGAATATTTATAGCTTGGATATTCTACCACAAACTTGTTCTCACTCTATTTTGATAGCACTTTTAATTTTCCTTTGTACAAGGTTTCTTTTTTGAACTTAACTGATTAGATAATTTTTCCTTTTTTTAAATCAAACCATGAACTTACAACATATTGACTAAATTATCTTTATATGTTCCATTAATGCCAATGGTGTGGAAGACTCCTATTGCTGTCATCGATTTCAAGTAAAATTATACTCAAGCCATTCATATATTTGATAAGACAACCACAAACTCAATAATGCTCCAGATATGATAATAAACTCGAAATTTCATAAAAGGGATCGACTATTCCTGAAGGGAATTCTAATGATGCAAACTTTATTTCTAAGCTCGAACTAATGCAAAACTAAAATAGTAATATAGAAAACTTATAAGATAGATTACAAGGTCTTTAAAGATCTCCCCAAGCTTGGAATCAATCCAGGCGGGATCAAATAACTCCTTGTTGGTACCTATTCCTTCTCATGGGCAAGAAGAATGTCGTCTTCTTCCTCTATGTTGAAAACCTTAGCTATGCTTGCAAGGCGGCTTCTAAGTTTGGCCTTGTCAAATTGAAGCTTCAAAATTTTCTTGTAGAGGAATTTCTTCTCATCTGTCAACTCAAAAACAGTTTTAATCAAGAAACCAACTCTACAATCAATGTCATTGACCTTTTGCTCAAGGTATTTTCTCATCGTCCAGTAGGATTCAATCCCTTCTAGAATAGTTTCAACACATGATTTCGAAGCATTTTCCAATTGATAGGTCTTATCACGAATCTCATCTTGCCGCACCTTATTAGGCTTAAGAGGTGACAGACTGAGAGGAGGTTTATAATAAGATCCTATGTTGTGACGATAAGGATTAGGAGGATACTCATCCTGGTTCTTTCTCTACTTTTCTTGCCTCATCATCTCCATCCTCTGCGGGAACATGTCCTCCCAGTTTGGGAGAGGCTTGATCTCTAGGCTGGATGGCGATGATGCTTCTTTAGGTTCTACTTCTTCGATACTCTTCACGGGCTTCTTATTTCTTCCTCCAAATCTTGTTGACATGAAAAGGCTGCATGGCTTCGCTGCACGGATATTTTTAGAAGGAGCTTGTATAGGGATGGCAATGATTTTTCAAGGCTAGAGGTTGTATCTCTGCGAAAACTTAATGAAAAAGGTCAGATAAAATCAACTTTAAAAGGCGAGGTCGAAAACCCTAGCCGCCACCCATAACGAGCAACTATACGAGAACGACCCTATTTGTCCTGCCGTATAGTTGTGAAACGACCTATATTTTTTTCTTCTACGGCGGTACCAACTATACGACCACAACGATATGGCCCGGAATTTTCTTCCCACCGTAGAGTTGGTCGTTAAACCAGTTGTACTCTGGAATAAAAATTCGGAGATGGGTTATATAACTATACGACCACAATTATACGACCGTAATTTTATTCCCACTTTATAGTTGGTCGTTAAACTTTCTGTACCTTTGGAAGCTAGAAGAGAAAATGTAAAAACATCTATACGACCGGAACTATACGGCTAGAATTTTTATTCCTGCCGTATAGTTGGTCGTTAAACCTTCTGGAGCTGCCAAATATTACCTGTTCCTCCGAGAATTCTTCATTAATCTGAAACTTAATGAAAGACCAAGTTTTAGCAGAAATATGATAGCTTAAATTTTCGACCAACATTAACATCCATTGGACGAGATTTTAGCATTACCTAACTTATTCTACTTCACTAGAGCTTTAAGTGTTCCTTATTCAACACAAACTTAACTAAAACTTAATTGAAAGTTTGAAACTTACTCATACTTTCATTTCACATTGGTTTCCTCCCATGAAGCGCTCTTTTATGCTCAATAGCTTTTACCGTGATGTTGCTCATTTAATCTTGATTTTATCCTTCTTGCAGTTGACATTCCTTGTATACTTTTTCTTAATCACCTCTTCTGGGGTGATCACATGTATGGTGACTGCACTTATATCTTCTTTTGCTCGATAATGCTTCAAGCTTTGTCCATTCACCACCCATGAAAGAGAGGGTGTTTTTCCCTGGAGCTTCACTGCTCCTGATGAATAAGCTTCTTCAACTATATAAGGGCCTTCCCACTTTGATTTGACCTTACCTGGAAACAACCTAAGATTAGAATTATATAGAAATACCTTGTCTCCACTTTTAAAGACCTTATCTTCTATTTTTCTATCATGCCATACTTTTACTTTTCTTTAAACAATCTAGCATTTTCATAAGCCTCACTTCTAAACTCATCTAAATCATGAATATCTAATAAACGTTTTTCTCCTGCTACTTTAAAATCATAGTTTAAGTTCTTGATCTTCCAAAAGGCTTTGTGTTCCAATTCTAAAGGTAAATGGCATGCCTTACCGTAAACCATCTTATATGGCGTCATACCCATTGGATTCTTAAACGCAGTATGGAATGACCAAAGAGTGTCATTCAACTTGTATGACCAATCTTTTCTTGATTTATCCAACGTCTTCTCGAGTATGGTCTTTAATTCTCTATTGGAGAGTTCCACTTGACCACTTGTTTGAGGATGATATGGTGAAGCAATGCAGTGAGTTACTACATATTTGTAAAGGATTTTCCTAAATGTTCCTTTCATATAATGATAACCACCATCAGTGATTACAAGTCTAGGGACTCCAAACCTAGGAAATATGACATGCTTGATCATCTTCACTAAAGTAGCTGCATCTTCATGGCTTGTTGGAATAGCTTCAACCCATTTAGTGACATAATCGATAGCAACAAGAATATGAGTGTAGCCATTTGATTATACAAAAGGACCCATGTAATCCATTCTCCATACATCAAAGGGTTCAATTATAAGACTATAATTCATTGCCATCTCTTGTATCTTACCTATATTACCCCTTTTTGACAAGCATCACAATGTTTTACATTCTTATGTGCATCCTTGAACAAGGTGGGCCAATAGAATCTGGATTGAAGTACCTTTGCTGCAGTTCGCTTGCCTGCATGGTGCTCCATACGGGTTGTCATGACAAGCTTTTAAAATTGCATTAATTTCATGGTTAGGAACACACTATCGAATCATTCCATCAGGTCCATGACGATATAAATAAGGATCATCCCAAAAGTAATATTTAAGATCATTAAAAATTTCATTCTTTGATTCCTTGTCATACCAGGAGGTAGAAATTTTCCTTCAAGATAGTTAGCATAATCTGCAAACCAAGGATCAACGATTTCAACATTTTCTAAATATTCTCCCGGAAATGACTCATTTATAGGTAAGGGGTCAGTAATTATTCCCTCCATCCTAGAGATACGATCTGCTACCAGATTATCCTTACCCCTCTTATCTAGTATTCGCAAATCATATTCTTGTAGTAATAAAACACATCTAATCAACCTGGGCTTCGCATCCTTTTTGACAAGGAGGTGATGCAAAGCTTGGTGATCAGGTGAACTATCAGCATAGAATTAATGATGTAAGGTATAAATTTTTCAAAAGAAAAAATTATACCTAGGAACTCTTTTTCTATAGTAGCATAATTTTTCTAAATCTTATTAAGAGTTTTACTAGCATAATGTCGTGGTATTGCCGACGAGTACGCCATGGAGGGGTCCTCACAGTGCGTGTTTAGAGACGTGGGGTAAGGCGGACGGTTTACGGGTACGAGGTAACACAGCTTACCCAGGTTCAGATCCCAAAACGGTGGCGGAATCCTACTCCTGCTATAAATCACTATAAGGGCAATACGCCAAGTTACAGGGATTGGTTCGCTGTGCGAGGTGACTAGAGAGTCTAAGTTATCGTCTGAGATTGTGCCCTAAAGGCTCCCATAGGCCCGATATAGTAGCCAGGTCCTAGGGTTACAGGGAAAAGTCCTAGCTGGACAGGTTACAGAGTCCTACACTGTCTATTACTAGTCTTGTGTATCTTGTACTCCAAGGCTCCGGGCACGCTGGTGACTCCACCGTAGCCTTCCTTTATCTGGCATGGGCCTCCCTTCTGGATCCATCTAACTGGGCCGCCCAGCAAGCCATTGGCCATGCTACCTACTATGGGCCACCCGGGTTAGCCGGATAAGAGACATGCTATAAGGATACCCATATAGCATAACCCCAATAGTAGCCCCCGGAGAACTCCGAGATCTTGCGCCGTCTTGCCTCTTCACGTGGAATGCTCCGTCTAGATGGATGTCGGCAAATCGTCAAGCAACATCTTGTAGTCCTCCCAAAGAACCCTGCAAAGCTTTCTCCGTCTTTGACTTGTAAGCCGGAAAAATGTTGAATCTTCCATCGTACTCCTTCGTAGCCGGATTGAATCCGTCTATGTCGGAATCTTCGATGTGACGGCTCATCTACCCATGTTAGCTAGGATGACGTAGGCTTAGGTCAGCGACGCCTCGTAACTCACACATGCAGAGAACGCAATCATATCCGATTTCCGTTGGCGGCGACGGTTGGAGACGTGGCGAAATTTCCGTGCACGTTCGCGAACACCTTGTCTACGCGACAACCGTCCGATCAAGCTGCACGAATCTTTACGCCGAGGATGATAAATAGTAACCATGGGGCATTTTCCACTTTTTACCTCATTCTCTTCGCATCATCGTCTTCCTCCAGCTGTGCGCCTTCTCGAGCTCTCCGTGAGAAACCTCGAGAAAACCCTAGCTTCCAATCACGTCCATCCTTCACTCCAAGGCGAGCAGCAGCACATCCCCATCCATGGCGGCATCGAGCAAAGCCGCGGCGAAGCCGGCGAGCTCTCTCGTCATGCCCCCAGAGGGCTTGGTCATCCCCGCATCGGCGGTGATCGAGTCCACCGGTGGCGACCAAAATTTGGCGGCGCTAGAACCACTGGAGGAAGAGCCAGACTCGCATAAGGGAGACTGGCGTGGATCGGACATCACCGACCGCGACATCAGGGAGATGGTCGCCAAAGGCTACCTCCCGCGACGGAGGGGCTTGCCTAGCGGGCGGCGCCGGCCGGCGAGGTGACACCTTCTCCCCAAGCCGGAGAAAAGGTGTACCTCAAAGCTCAGCTGGTACATGGCGTTTCCGTGCCCACCTCCCACCTCTTCCTCTCCGTCTTAAACCACTACAAGGTCCAGCCCCATAACCTCTCCCCCAATAGCATCTTAGTGCTTAGAAACTTCGTGGCACTTTGCGAGGGTTATCTAGGGATAAGACCTAGGTTAGACTTGTTCGTGTACTTCTTCACCGTCAAACGTGAAGCCGGACATAGTAAGGAGGAGCTTAGGAACTGCGGCATGATAAGCTTCAAGATTCGACCTGGCCGGCGGTTCCCCGACATTGTCGGTCACGAGTCCTGCAAGAATTGTCAGCGGAAGTACTTCTACGGCCCTGACATTCCTCTGGCGGGCCGAGAAGTGACGTACCCGGACTTCGCGGATGGAGCCGCCGCTGAAGTTTCCACATGGAGATCCCAAGCCTCCCTTCCTTCCGACCTCGACGCTTCCCACGCTATAAGGCGGATCGAATGGTTCGTAGAGACGGGTCTAACCGGCTTGGACCTAGCCATGTGCTGGTTCATCAGAAAAATCCAACCTCTGCAGCACCACGAGAAGTACATGCACGAGTATACCAGTGATCGAAGGGATAGCCTTCGGATATCCGTGGATAACTTCTCGAGCGACTCCGTCAAGCTCCGCCTAAAGGACATCGTCAAGGTGAAGGATAAGAAGCGTGGCTTCACCATCACCTACGACATGTTCGTAGACGGCAAGTGCCCAAAGGTAGGTATTTATTTTCCGTGTACGACATATACTCCAGCTCTTCTGTCTTGCACATGTCATTTTGTCTAACACAGTGACTTCTTACTTAACAGCTTAGCGATCTAGAGGAGGGCAACCTGGCTGCCCAAATCTATGATCCAAAGATGAAGGAAGTCACGGTTGTGTCCGACAACGATGTCCCGTTACGCAGCGAAGAAGAGCTCCACCTCCGGAGGCAACGGAGGCAAGAAGAAGAAGACGGAGGGTGGAGCCTCCAAAAATACTACCGCCGCCCTGGAGGCGGAAAAGAGAAAAGACAGCGGGATTTTTGCCAAAGCACACCCCCTAGTGTAAGCTTCTCATTCTCCGACATTGTCCATCTGTCTGTCTTGTTCCTGTACTTATGCATTTGCACGTTTCAGAAAGAAAGCCACGACCAGCCTCAAGAAGACCTCCAAAACTTTGGGGGCTTCTTGAAATATCAAAGACATGCTGCATCGCGACGCCTCCCCCGCCATCGCCCCTGCTACTCCTACCATCAAGCCCTCGTCTGCTCCGACAAGCTCACAAGCTAAGGAGGCACCAGGCCCTTCTGCATGGAAGTGGATTCTGGTGCCTCTACCGAACTCGCTGTTGTCGGCGAGCAGGCGACGCAGGAGAGCACCGCTCAACAAATGGCTGAAGCTTCGGCTAAGGATGCCATCGGTGGCGGCAAGGCAGTGGTGGAAGCTGGTACCTCTGCTGAAGGCGGCGCCCTTGCTCCCCAGAAACCCTTCGAGTTCCCAAAGATAGTGTACCCGGCGCTTACGCCGAGTAACACAACTCTGGTTCCTGGAGGAGTACCGTCATCTCTGACATGCGGTCTTGAGGAGCTCCTCCTACAAGAAGAAATATTGCGAGGAAATAGCGTTTCCTTTGGTAAGCTTCAAGCCGAGAGCGCTACAAACCTCAAGATCATCGCACTTGTAAGTTTACTTTGCCTTTTGCATTTCATATGAGTATCCCACTGTAGCCCCCGAGGATGTAGACGGAAAACCATAGGTTTTGCATCTATATGCTCTAAGAGTGACTAAGTTAGAAAAAACTCTCACTGTAGCCCCCAAGCATTTAGATGGATTGAACTATTCCGACTATATGCTTTAAGAGTAGCATACGCAGTGTTTATAATTTTCAATACTGTAGCCCCCAAGCCTCTAGTTGTAACTGAATTAGTTCCGACTAGATGCTTAAAGAAAAGCTAAGCATTTTCCGAGTTAAAAACTTTATACTGTAGCCCCCAAGCTTCTAATCGAGAACTGAATTAGCTCCAACTAGATGCTTAAAGAAAAGCTAAGCATATTGCTAAGTAAAAAACTCTCGCTGTAGCCCCCGAGCGTCTAGGTGGAAAGATTTTGACTAGATGCTCCAAGTAGACTAAACAAAGGTTTAACTTTTTTCCTTTTTTCCACAGAATGAGAATGCTCGGAGGGGCATGGCCAACGACAAGTACCAGAAGATGCGTGCAGATCTTGAAGCCGAAAAGGGTAAAACTGCCATCTTGAAGGAACAGATCATCAAAAACAAGAGTCTGTTTTCTTTTTTGCGCATTCTGCCTTGGTGTTGTGCCTTCATTCTCCGAGTACTTACTGTGTACTTTGTGTTCTCCGACTTTGCAGAACATGTTGCCAAGGCCAAGGACATTGTCGAGTAGTCCAAGCACATCCAGCAGCTGGACAGCGAGAACAAGATCCTTAAAAAGGAGAGAGAAGACATGCTGAAAATGCATGAAGAATCAATGAAGGCCTTGCAGGACTCCACCGCCGAGGAAATAAACCGCTTGAAGGAGGAGATCGCGATCTTGAAAGATCAAAAGCGTGCTGCCGATGAGCAGAATCACCGCCATGGCGAGGCGTACAAGCTCCTCCAACAAGAGAAACAATCCGTGGCGGACACCCTCTACCAAGCCGAAGCCAGCATCTTTAGTAAGTTTCCTCTGCCTTGTATTTTTGTAGTCTGGATACTTTGAATTGTTGAACTCATGCGTTCCTTGTCGGAATTTGCAGCTCCTATGGGTTTAACAAGATCGCCTCCTCCAGCCAAGGAATGCATGGTTCTTGCCGGCAACTTCATCAACACCGCCATCACCCAAGCCAAAGAGATTGCCAAGCCCCTCCAAATACACATCAAGGCCTCGGACTCCGTGGCGAAGTACTCGGAGATTCTGCGCCGAGCCACCGAGCGTATCAGAAGCTGGAAAGCTTCATGTGTACGGGCTGGCGCAAGGATGGCGCTATCAATGGTGAAGGCACACTACGAAGATGCCGACATCGATACGGTGACCTCTGGTATCCCCGACGTTGACGATGACGGCAAAGAGATTGATCACTAAGCCATTTTGTCGTCACTCACGGGTTATGACACCAGAGTTGCCGAGTTGGTGGACATCGACGTCTTCATGCCCATGAACACCATCGACAGCATCAACCAAGACTCCTCCGAGTCCCACCACAGTGCCGACATTGAGGGTGATTCTCCGGCTGGTGACAACGCTACTTCCAAGTCTCCTGCGCCAAAGGAATGAAAAACAACTTTGTAATATTTGTTTCATCTTTGGTGTATGCGCGGAAAAAACTTAATGATGTATCTTAAGGCGTAAAACAATGGTTGCTATTTCCTGCTACTTAAGAACTAGTTTCCAGTATGTATATATTTTTTAAGCAAGTGCTGGCTTATCCATTACTTTGGTTCTTATGCTTGACTTTTCGTGAGTCGGAAGACTCGTTGTCGGAACCATGCGCTTAGGTGATGATGCCCAATGGCACCGTCAATAACCTGAGCACAAAATCACTGACAATAAGTGCCGAAAGTCATTACTCTAGAATCCACATAAAAACAACAAAGAACGTGTAGACCAGAAAACTTAAGCTAACGCCCGTAGGCGGAATTTTCACAAGTGCAAACGCAAAGCTTGTGCATAAAGGTTTTACATGATCCAAAAATGAACACTAAAGGAGGTAAAAGACTCAGAAATATGAGTGAACCAGAGAGCTTTATTTCATTGATCATATAAGAGGTACACAATTGGATAAAAGATGCTAAGTGTAAAAAGGACGTAGCTGTGCTATGTTCCATGGCCGATCAAGCTCCGGGTAGTCATCATCCAGGTCACGTAGCTTACGCTTATGATCCTTGTTGGGTCTATCCTTTAGTTCACGATTGTCAACAAGGTAGTAAGACCCATTGAGCAGCGCCTTGCTTATGATGAATGGTCCTTCCCATGGCGGGGATAATTTGTGTGACTTCTTCTACTTAAGTCGGAGCACCAAATCCCCCTCTTTAAACGAGCGATGCCGAATGCGGCGACTATGGTAGCTGCATAGCTTCTGCTGGTAGATGGCGGATCTTTGGCATGCCAAAACGCGCTCCTCCTCGAGAAGGTCCACATCTAGGCGTCTGGATTCTTCAGCGTCATCTTCGTCGTAGGCGGCAACTCTTGGTGCATCGTGGAGGATGTCGGAGGGCAGGATGGCTTCTTCTCCATATACCATGAAGTAAGGGGTGTATCCGGTAGATCTGTTGGGTGTAGTTCGTAAACTCCACAGCATAGATGGCAATTCTTCATGAGCTCCATTGCTCTATGTAGCGGTGCCTCAAGACATGGCTTGATTCCCTGTAGAATTAATCCATTGGCTCGCTCAACCTGACCATTGGATTGTGGGTGTGCCATAGATGCAAGGTCAAGTCGGACGCCTTTCTCCCAACAATATGCCTCCACTTCTCCGAGTGATAAATTGCTGTCGTTGTTGGTGATAAAGCTATGTGGGAGACCAAATCTCACCACTAGATCTCGGATGAACCTGAGGGCAGTTTCCCCATCAAGCTTTCTAATAGGTTTAGCTTCTATCCATTTAGTGAATTTGTCAACTGCTACAAGCAGATGCGTAAACCCACAAGGTTCCATCTATAACGCTCCCACCATGTCCAGCCCCCAGACCGCAAACGGCCAAGTTATTGGTATTGTTCCCAGTTCTTCAGCAGGAACGTGTGGTTGTCGGGAATAATACTGGCATCCCATGCATGTCTCAACCAGCTTGTCGGCGTCCTCATTCACGGTCATCCAGTAGAATCCTTGCCGGAAGGCTTTCGCGACCAACGATCGAGGAGCGGCGTGATGCCCGCAATCTCCGAGATGGATTTCGCGTAGGATTTCCATACCTTCTAGCTAGGAAACACACTTTAGGTATACACCTATAGTGCTCCTTTTGTAGAGTTGCCCATTGATTATGGTATAACCCTTTGCTCGTCGTACTATTTGCCGTCTTTCGACTTTGTCGTCGGGCAAAGTTCCGTGTTCGAGGTATTCCATGAACGGTTTTGTCCAAGCCGGAGGGACCTTAGTCACTATGTTGACAAAAGAGTCAGCACTATCCGGGTTGTCGATGTTGGCTCCCTTCACGGATGGTGTGCGCAGGTGCTCTAGGAAGACTCCTGGCGGAATTTTCTTGCGCCCTGATCCAAGCTTAGACAGCAGATTAGCCGCCTCATTTTTTTCCCTAGGTACATACTTGACTTCGTAGCCTAAGAAGCTCTTGGCTATCTCGTCCACTTCGTATCGATATGCCGCCATCATAGGGTTCCGCGCATTCCAGGTGCCAGCCACCTGCTGGGCAACCAAGTCGGAATCTCCATAGCAAACTATGCGCTTGATGCCAATATCCTTGGCTACACGTAGTCCGTGAATGAGTGCTTCATACTCCGCCATGTTGTTTGTAGCCTCGAAGTGGATCTGCAGAACGTAGTGTAGCTTGTCTCCTATTGGTGACTATAGAAATACACCAGCCCCCGAGCCGTTGAGCAGCTTTGATCCGTCAAAGTGCATCACCCCGTACTCTGGTTCTGGCAACGGAGTAGCATCTGGCATCTCCGTCCAATCCGCAACAAAATCCAGCAAGGCTTGTGACTTGATAGCGTCGCGTCTCTTGTAGGTGATCTCGAAGGCGGCAGGTTCAATGCCCCACTTCGCGACCCTTCCTGTAGCGTCGCTGTTATTGATAATGTCGGACAGTGGAGTCTTGCTCACCACTGTGATTGGGTGCTCCTGAAAGTAATGCCTCAACTTCCGAGAAGCAAGGAATACTCCATAACCTATCTTTTGGTAGTGCGAGTAACGTTGCTTGGACTCCGTCAACACCTCGCTCACATAGTAAACTGGTCGTTGAACTCCGTGCTCATAGCCTGGTTCCTTCCGCCCTACCACGACGACGATGCTGATAAACCAGTTGGTTGCCGCCATGTAAACTAACAGGGGATCACCAGGCTCGGGTGCTGCAAGGATGGGCGCTGAGGAAAGAATTTCCTTGAGCTGCTTCAATGCTGCATCTGCTTCGTTTGTCCATGTGAATTTGTCTGCCTTCTTCAACAACTTGTATAGCGGCAGGGCCTTCTCTCCAAGTCGGCTGACGAAGCGACTAACTGCTGCAACACAACCTGTTAGTCGTTGAATGTCCTTTAGGCATGTCGGACGGTTTATGTTCAAGATGGCCTTGATTTTCTCTGGGTTGACCTCGATTCCATGCTGGGAAACAATGAAGCCCAACAATTTGCCGGTTGGAACCCCAAAGACGCACTTCTTAGGGTTAAGCATCATGTTGTATTTCCGGAGATTATCAAAGGTTTCTTTTAAGTTGCAGATTAAGTCGTTTGACTTTTTAGACATCACCACGATATCGTCCACATAGGCGTGACCGTTCCGACCAATTTGGTCGTGAAGGCAATGTTGCATTCTCCTCTGGTAGGTAGCACCTGCGTTTTTCAGCCCATAGGGCATCATGACATAGCAAAACGTGCCGTATGGGGTAGTGAACGAAGTGGCCAATTGGTCTGACTTCCTCATCTTGATCTGGTGGTATCCTGATTATGCATCGAGAAAACACAAAAGTTCCGAGCCAGCCGTCGAGTCAATGACTTGGTCAATGCGAGGAAAAGCAAATGGATCTTTGGTACATGCTTTGTTCAAGCCGGTGTAATCAACGCACATTCTTAATTCATTGGTTCCCTTTTTGGGGACAAGTACAGGATTGTCCACCCATTGGGTGTGAAGGAATTCTCGGATAAATCTAGCCTTAAGTAACCTAGATATATCTTTGCCAATGGCGCGTCTCTTCTCATCTCCAAAGCGTCGTAGAGGTTGTTTCACTGGTTTGCATTTTGGATCAATGTTTAAGCTGTGCTCGGCAAGTTCCCTAGGTACACCTTTCATGTCGGTAGGTTGCCAGGCGAAGATGTCCCTATTCTCACGGAGGAACTCGACGAGCGTGCTTTCCTATTTGGGATCCAGGTTCGTCCCAATAGCAGTGACCTTGGAGGCATCGCCTACCACAAGTTCCACTAGCTTGGTCTTGATGGTGGCCTTGAACGCAGGAGCGGAGTCGGAGATCTGATTCTTCGACGCGGGCATATTTGAGTCATCGACCTTGCTCTGGATCTCCTTGAATTCTTTGCTGTAGAGGACAGCTTCTGCAATGGCTGCTTCATTGATCTCGCAGTCCCTTGCCTTGGAAAAGCTTCTGGATACGGTGATGATGCCGTTTGGTCCGGGTATCTTGAGTTTTTTGTAGACGAAGCATGGCTTGTCCATGAACGTGTGGAATATGTTGCGGCCGAATATGACGTGGTACACGCTCTTGAAGGGGACCACCTCAAAGGTCATGCGCTCTTGATGGTAATTATTAACATCGCCAAAGGCAACCTGAAGTGTAATGCACCCAAGGGACCGAGCCTCCCGACCAGGAACTACGCCGTGGAAGATGGTGTTGGTCCGCCTTAGGTTTGCCTCCGTCAAGTTCAACTTCTGCAGTGTATCTAGGTACATGATGTTGATGCTGCTTCCACTATCCACCATACACTTGGTGAACTCCACGCCGTCAATCAAGGGGTTGATGACCATGGCGTACTGGTTCTCCATGGGTATAAGGTCTGGGTGGTCCGTCCTATACCAAGTTATTGGAACCTCCGACCAGCGCAGGTACTAGGGAACTTGGGGGAGAGTAGCCATCAGGATCCTCAAAGAGGTCTTTTGTTGTCGGACGGTGGGGGTGCCAAGGAAACTGTGGTAGACTGGGGCCTTCTTTGCGAAGGGGTTCTTGCCCTTGTCGTCGCTCTTGGCGGCGTGCTTGAGGTCAACGTCCTCGTCCATGTCACTTGAATCCTTGGACTCCTCGTACTTCTTCTTCCCCTTTCCCTTGCCGCGCGGTCTGTTCTTCCAACTTCGCTTGTAGCCGGACTCCGGGTCTTCCTTGAGGTCGTTGACGAACTTGCAGTGTCAATTGGTATGGGTGGCCTTGCCGTTGGCATCGAGGTGTATGAGGCACGGCATATCGCGGTACTCCTCGTAGGTTTGGGGAACACGAAGTGGCGCCGAGGTGGTTTCACTTCCTCGCTGCTGCCCACGACCAGCTCCCCTTCCTCGGCCACGTTGTCCGCCTTCTCCTCGTCCTGCAAAAGTCATAGCGACCATGTCGGTAGATTGCTTTTCTTCTGGAGCGGTTTTCCGCTTTGTACTGCTGTTCCTCCGAGCTTGAGTTGGAATGGCCGTTGCCGGCAAGGAGCCACGAGCATCGTCGTCGGCAGCTGCGAATTCACTAGCCAACTGAATCATCTGGTTCAAGTCAAGCTGGTGATTGTCCTGCAAGCGCTTTAGCTTATGTCGGAGCAACCTTCCCCTTTCCAACCCATCGATGAAGGCGGCCATGGAAGTCTGAGCGTGCACTCCTGCGCAGGAATTTTTCATATCCAGCCAGTGGGAGAGGTAGGCGCGAGATGTCTCGTCTTTCTCTTGCACGCACCACTGTAGATCGCCCACAGTGCAGGGACGCTTGTATGTACCCTCAAAGTTGTTGGTGAATGCTTCTTGCATGTCCAGCCAGTTGTAGATAGATTTCTCCGGCAAGTCGTCGATCCATTGACGGGCCATGCCTACCAACATTAATGGGAGGTACTTGACGGTGATGTTGGGGTTGCCTCCGGCAATCTCCACCGCGTTGCTGTAGTCCTGCAACCATGTGGCTGGCTTGGCGGTGCCATCATAGGGTTTGATGGTTTTTTCAATCCGGAAACCTTTGGGGTAAGTTGCGGACCGTATTGCAGGTCCAAAGCAACGTGGTCCCGGGTATGGTCCTTCCGGGGCCTCGTGAATCTTATCGATCCGCGAACGTGCATCGTATGGCTCTGGGTTCTTCTCCTTTTAGTCAACAGGGCATGGACTGCGTGAATGACGCGGGGCTCCTCCGCCATGGTTACTGCTTCGTGGTGACGGAGGCGGAGGTGGCGGTGTGTTAGCCTTCTTTCTGTTACCCTCCTGCGACGCCTCACGCCTGTCACGGTTGCTTGTCGGACACGGAGGGTCATGGCGTGACCTGCTCTTGTGTCCTTGGTTGCACTCTCCGCCATGACGGGTCTGCTCCGCATTGTCGCGGATGATGATGCGGCACTTCTTTGGTGGGGGCATGTCCGTACGATGGTGAGCCTTGTAATCTTTGCGGTGTTTAGGAGATCAGGGTGATGGGCGACGAGGTCGGGCGTTTTCTCCCTGGTCGGAGGATATGGGGATGGCATCCTTCCTGTTGCGCGCATCCCTCCGTCGTCGTTCGGATGAACCCGTGTGGGACCCGACATCAAGAGGAGATCTGTCCCTTGGCGGCTTGTACTGGCTAGATTGGCAGAGTGCTGGGTTAGACTCAAGCCTCTGAGAGGTGGCCTTTTCCTGCTGCTTGACCGCCTTGGCCACTAGGTCATAGACATGTTCCACTGCCTCAGGAGATCTATCCTGCTCTAGAAGGGTCTTGGCGACGGCAAGGTTAAGGAGTGGGGTGGGCATCACCTGCTTGCCTTCACTGTCAATGTATGGCTTGGCCTGTGCCGGCTTCGAGGGAGCCCATCCTAGGTTGCGCCGTACACCAGGATCGTTGATGACGCGAGCCGGAGCTTTCTTAGCCTTCTACTGCAGTAGCAGAGTCTTATACTCGACCTCCATTACTCTAGATTTTTCTATGGACTTCTGCGCGTTGACCAGATCTCGATCTAGTTTAGCGCCTTGCTCCGCGATGGCTTGCGCTTCCTCCAGCAGCTACTGGCGCTTCTCGTCAAACTGGGTCACGTTCCGGATAAGCAACGGTTAGTGGCTCGACGAGGAGGTGGACGTAAATCACTCTATCAGCTGGAGTAACTTGGGATGCTGCAGACGTAGATGCTGGAGGAGGCAAGTTTGCAGTGTTGTTGTTGCTCGGGCCGGTGCCGAGTTCCTGTGGCTGCTGCACTAGATTAGGTGGGGGAGGCATTAGTTTTGCGTGATCATCGTCGGCAGCAATAAGTAGCCCCTTCCCCTTTTCTAGCGTTGTATGCGGAGCACGTCCGGGTTGATCTTCATCCATCGCTGTCCCAATGGTGACAAACACCCCTCGGGATGTGACGGCGTTGTTGGCTTGCTCGTCGCGCGAGTACTCCTTCTCCATCTCCTGCATAGCGGAGTCTAGCTCTTCTGGACGGAAGTCTATCTCCTCTGAATCTGCACTGAAATCAGCATAAAGCACGTCAATGACAGAGTCGGAGGGTGCCAGGACTTCCTCGATGACGGGCGGTGGAGGTGCAATGGCCTCGACGATGACTGGAGGTGGTGGTGCTGCTGCGACGATGGCGGCGGGAGGCGGTGGTGGTTGCTGCTGAATCGGAGGTTCTCCGTCTTTGAGCGGAAGCTCCATCTGGGCTGTCGCGTCAGCTGCCACGTAGCTGTTGACGGTGCTCACCATCTCTTCGAGGGTAAGGCGTCCTATTTCCTGCTGCCGTCTTAAAGAATGTCGGAGAAGCGTGCCGCGGTCCAGTCCTTCCATGAAGTGATACAAAGCGTTATCATCAGGGTAGTGGGCTAGATCGACTCGTATACAGAGCCACCTGTCCAGGTAATCGCGGGGGTTTCGCCCTCTCTCTGAACGCAGCGCGCCAGATCGAAGATGGTAACCACACCGATGAACTTGGATTTGTGTTGTCTAGACGTACTGACGAAGCCGGCGGATATGCAGTGATCTTCCACCTTTATATCCTGCACAGGGGCGGTTTGGGTGGGCCTTGAATTTTTCTGATCTTTGCCGGCAAACTCCGAAGAGAGATCCGACATCGATCCTTCCGCCAACGTGTCCTTCCCGTAGGCGGTCCGTGCGGGCCTTGGTGCTTTCCGATCTTTGCCGGCAAACTCCGAAGAGAGATCCGACATCGATCCTTCGGCGAACGTGTCCTACCCGTAGGCGGTCCGTGCGGGTCTTGATGCTCCTCTGACTCCCAGGGAACTAGTGCCCGAGTCGGTTTCGCCGATGAAGAGGTGGATGTCTCCAATAGGAACGATCGAACACCGCGTAGGGTTCGTCTTCGCCGGGATCCAGAACTCGTCAGGAGGGATGATCGGAACGTTGCCGGAGAAGAGGACGCGACCGATGGCTACGGTTTCGCCGATTCCCGCGAAGATCTTGGTCCTCACCCGCTGAAGAGCCTGAAGCGCCTCTTGCCCCATGGTGGGCGCCAACTGTCGTGGTATTGCCGACGAGTACACCATGGAGGGGTCCTCACAGTGCGTGTTTAGAGATGGAGGGTAAGGCGGACGGTTGACGGGTACGAGGTAACACAGCTTACCCAGGTTCAGATCCCACAACGGTGGCGGAATCCTACTCCTGCTATAAATCATTATAAGGGAAATACGCCGAGTTACAGGGATTGGTTCGCTGTGCGAGGTGACTAGAGAGTCTAAGTTATCGTCTGGTCCTAGGGTTACAGGGAAAAGTCTTAGCCGGACAGGTTACATAGTCCTACACTGTCTATTACTAGTCTTGTGTATGTTGTACTCCAAGGCTCCGGGCACGCTGGTGACTCCACTATAGCCTTCCTTTATCCGGCATGGGCCTCCCTTTTTGATCCATCTAACTGGGCCGCCCAGCAGGCCATAGGCCATGCTACCCACTATGGGCCACCCGGGTTAGCCGGATAAGCGACATGCTATAAGGATACCCATATAGCATATCCCCAACACATAATTAATAACATTTAAGTTATTTCTGTCTCGCTGTCCTAACGCAGCTCCTAAAGCATAGTCACTAGCATCAGACATGATTTCGAAAGGTTCATCCCATTTTGGAGATTGCATGATAGGTGCTGAAACTAATTTGTTTTTAAGGTTTACAAAAGCTGCAATGCAATTATGATCTTGTAAGACCCTACCTTTTAAAGGTAAAGGCCCCTGTGATTGCAATTCTAGTCCCTGGATCGAATAGCTAGCACCCACAGTTTAAGATGTAATATCAAGAAACAAAGGTCATATTACAACGTATACCTAGGAATAAAATAGTTCATTACAACTTACATAGATCATATGGCTATCTTATTACAAAGCAGCATATATAACTATAATGCATGGAGTCCTTCATCTTCATATTCCACAGGCAAACATGTTGGTTGTAGACTTGTAATCCCTACTCAACAAACTTCACTAACATCAAACAAACCTGCAACATAATAAGTTATAGCCACAAGGGTCAATACATTTGAATTGTATTGGCAAGTGATATCATATTGATATGGAGAATCTAACATCTACATGAATATATGGCTAAGTGGGTTTTTGACTAGACTTTGCATAAAATAAGTTTTCCCTATGCTTTGAAAATAGTTTTTCTCTTTATCAAAACATTTCATCACACATGGCACACTGGATACACACCAGGTGCTTCCCTTGTTCACCCAACAAGTTTAAACTTAGAGAAATTAGGATAAGGAGATCCTTGATCATTTCAATGTCTTTGATGCTCAAAATGTCCATTACCGGGGACACGACTAAGTACTTAGGTTTTACCCTCTCGAGAGGTGGTGCACTTTTTGCACAAGACTCGACATGCATCGAGATGAGACTTTTTAGAAACAATCCCTTAGATCAGCACAGACGCGTTCAATCCATTCATCACTACCACCAACTGTCTGCCTGTCTGGGTTCTTGCAACCTAGTTGGTCAAGGCGGAGCCCATATGCCATGTGGCTGCACTAGAAGCTTCTCAACACAAAACATCTCAAATCTTTTTGTTCCTGGGTGGCCATCCACAAGTGTGATACACAAGGTAAACCATAGACATGGACCTTGTGTAACCACTCAACACAAACCAATCTTCCCATTCCACCCAAGTGATTTATTCACATAGTTGTTTTATTAATCAAAAACATAGTCATAAACTTTGCATAATATCATAGCATGAATATTCCAACCTTGAATTCTAATAGCTAGGCTAAGAATACTAGCATAACATGTCTCTTAACTTAGGAAGATTCCTACCAAGATATATTCTATAGGATCTACTATAGCATAGCAATATATAAAATAGTCCTATCATGCATACTACAAAAATATTACTAATGCAATATTGAAAAGATAGGACTTTTGATGACCAAAGTATCACTTACCTTTTTAGTAGATAATCTAGGTACTCTTCAAGTTCACTATATCACAATCAAGCAAGGCACACATTCAAAACTAGCACACAAAAAAATAACAAAACAAAATTAGAAAAACAAAGATATGCATGCAAGCATGCAAAAGGTTATTTTATTGATAAAGTTGTTTTAACAAGGTTCTAAAGTTGTCAAAACCTACTGGTCCATTTTATAAAAGTGAAAATTCATTTGAAATCAAGTTAGTGAAAATAAGCCTTTTTAAATCTTTTTTGTTTTTAAAAATGCTTTTATTCAAAGGAATAATTACTATTGTCACAAAATATATTTTTAATTCCAAATGTTAGTGTTTAGGATCAGAGGGTTGAAAACAAAACCATTTGCAAAAAGTTTCACTCAAAAATAATCTTTAAAACTATTTTTATACTCAAAATAGTCCTAAACATGTCTCTTCATAAAACCATAAATTGTCAGAAACAAATGACCAAATCAAGGCCTTAGTTGAAATTACACATTTTTCTGAATCCATAGACACCAAATTTGCAATTTTTGGAGTAAAAGTTCAAAATTTATGATTTTTGCAAGTGTGAACATCTAAATACATTTACTGGAATTTTGTCTGAACTGAACTGGCCACGTGTCTTAATCTTACTGGCAGATAAGATTTTGTGCAGATAGATCAACGCGAGCCGTAGGATCTAACTAACATCGCACGGATCAGATAAACGTGTACCACTTCGTTTAAGTGACCTATCAAAGCCTCTAGATCTACATCCAACGATTCAGGGTGCACTGACCACAGATGGGCGGCACTGGCGATGGTGCGTGGTGGTGGCGCGTCTGGTGGCACTGGTCCGGCAAAACCAGGAGGCAAGGGAGGGGGTACAGGGTGTTACCAGAGTCGCCGTGGCGAGGGGGTGCTCAACGTGGTCATGGTTGGCGAATGGGCGCAGGTCGGTCGGAATCGCTCGCTGGAGTTGCTGCCACCGTCGGGAGCTTGCAGACGCGGATGGGAGAGATCCTACAGAGCATGAGAGGGCACGCTGGGAGTGTTAGTGTGTGCGCGAGAGGATGGCGAGAAGGGTCTTATGAACAGGAGGGCGAGGGGCACACGGTTCGCACCGGGAAAGCTTCCCGGAGTTGCGGGGATCGTCGGTTGTGTGCGGGCGATGACGGGGGCGTGGCTCTGGGGCATGCATGAGCATTATAACATCCCAAAAATATTAACCAAGGTTATCAAATTCCAATCACCAAAATTAGGGTTAACAAAAACTTCTGTTAATTAAAATCATATGAATGCATGTATGTATGTGATGATTGTATGAATGCATGAATGGACTTGTGTGATTGTTGTGAATATCAAGGAATGGTTTAAAGATGAAAACAACATCATCTAAAACATTTCCAAGCAGAAACAAATCAAGTTAAATTCAAAAACAAACAAAATGAACAAATGGTCATTTTTGCCAATCTTGCTCACTAGACCACTTTGAGTGTTTCTAGTCCAAGATTTCAAACAGAAACAATTCCATTTCTTTTCACCCCTTGCTAGACCAAGTAAAAGTGAACCCAAGATCACCTTGCAAACTCACAGAAACATTTGGCAACTTGATTCACATGACAATTCAAAATTGAATCTATATCATATGTGAAGATCACCATTTCTCAAAACCCCACCAAACCAGTTCAGCTTGACCATTCCAGGCAACCAGAGACTACCTAGTATGTGACTAGTACACCCACCAATTTACATCCAAAAATTCAAATTCAAATCTCTTTTGGCCATTTCATCAAACACCTTGTCAACCCAAATCAAACAAAACATCAAACACTATAGTGAGCAGTGTTTGTGCCTAACTTGTTCCCTCTCTAGCTCACAGCACACTCTTAGTAGATCATATAGTTAATTTATCAAGCCCTAGCTCACTGTAAACTTGGCATTGTCATCAATGGTGACCATGCCCAAGCCCAAATGGCTACCCCATTATCGACAGCAAGCTAGGAGCAGCTCTAGCCTTGCCAACCTTGTCTGGGACACAAGACACCGTCCACCGCCACCCCCTGTCCAGCGCCCAAGCCGTGCCAGCCCCTGGACCACTCAGACCGAGCGCGCCCAGCTTCTCTGCAAGCATGCCGAGAGTGTGCCAAAGCGTCGTGCGCGACACGAGAGCACAGACTGCGCCCCGCCCTCACCGCTTGCGTGCGTGATCACCACCGCCGATGTAAAAGTGAACCCAAGCCCACCTTGCAAACTCAAAGGAATCGCCAGGACATGCCCGTTCTTCGTCGCGTGACCAGGATATCCCGTGCGCCATTAAAACCTCTATCCGACCTGCCCATAGAATCACAGCATTCTGAACAAATTGCACCGCCCCACGCCTCGCCACCATGCTGTTGAGCTTCGCCGGGAGACTGTGCACCGTCCCCTAACCCCAGCCATGCCGCTAGCTCGCTGTGCAGATGACCACGACGAGCTCCACCCGCACCCTTTGGTCGCCCCTTGGCACTATAAATAGAGGCCTTCCCCGTTTGATTTCAGCACACCATCTCACTCCCCACCTCTCACTGATCACTCCCACTCATCCCCAGAGCAAGGGGAGCAGCAGGTCGCCGGAATTTCGCCGGAGTCTGCCGTGGAGGAGGAGAAGAGGAGCCACCGATTGGAGCCGCCCTAGGAGGAGCCACCGGAACCAGGAGGATCACCGTCATCGACTTCGTCGTTCGCCCCGATCGCCGACCCTCGCCAGAGCCACAGTGATCCCCCATAGACCCCCACTGGTCGTGTTAGGTTTCAGTCTCGCCGGCACTGCCCGACAGAGATGACAAGCCCCAGCCATTAGATTAGATGTTCATCGCACGGTTTAGATTGTCACGTACCCCTTCGCACCCCCTGTCTCGCTGAATGGTGGGGACAGCCATTTAAACCCACCCGCGCGCGCTGTGCGCAGTGGGCCGGCCCAGTTACACTCCCGCGCAACCCATTTAGTTTGAATTTAGATTTTTAAATTTAGTTCAAAACCTAGTACTGCATGTTGATTCAAAAATCATTCCAGAGAGTTTCACTAAAACAAATTGCATGAAACTAATTTTGCTAGAAAGGTACTGAAATTCTTAATCCAAGCCCGTTGGATTCAAATCATTTGGATTTGTAAATCACCTATAGTAAAAATGACAAGGCAGAAGCTTTTCTGCTTTCAAACATTTTTCAAAATTCAACCATAAAAGCTTTTGAGTTGATTCCAACTCTCAAAAATCAGATTTGACAAGAGCTTTCTGAATATATAAAAATATCTAGGTTTATTTGCAATGGACAACTAATAAAAGAATACCCCATTGGCATTTCTAGTCACTTGAATTAATTAAAATAAAAAGGTTAAACCTTGTTAAATTGTGACACCACTTTAAATCACATTCCCAAGTACTGAAATATGTGGTGATGACATGTGTCAACATGATCCCATGTTTTAGTTGGAGAATATTAAATCTTAAGTAGTTTTTCAATGAGTAGAAATGAATTTTCTAAAATAAAAGAAATAAAACGATTGCCTTAATATTTGTGATGTTTGTGATGATACTAGATCATCTAGTGAAAACCTTGGTGTGATAAATAGAATTATTTAAGTATTGTTTGGTGATTGTGTATCTCGTATTTATTTATAGACGCTAGTACCAACCAAGGATATGAATAGGAAGGAGGATACTACGAGGAAGAAGGAGAGGAGAACTTCAAACACTGCTATGCAAAAGGCAAGCTATCTAAGCAAGCTACCACTTGCATGTTACCTATGCAAGCTAACCCTTGCAACTCTGAAAACTATATAATCTATTAAATGCATTAGCCATGCCTTGATTATACCACTTGATGATCCCCAAATCCCAGGTTTACTTGCAATCTTAGTATTTTATTTCTTTATCAAAGCTTTCTATTAGTGTTTAATGATTGAATTGTAGATTTTAGAAAGATTATTAAAGGTAGCATAAAGAGCATAAAACTTGGCCTAAGTTAGATAAATCTTGATGTCATCCTGAGGCATGAGATTGAACTTAGATAAGTCACACTTGATTCACCCCTCATTAGTTTTATCCCCACTTGTAGTTGCTAGTGCTAAGCATAAATCTTTATTACTTTAGATGGGAATACTTGGTGAAAATGATTATGAAAACCTTAGAATGATGAGTCATTCTACTGAAATGTTTTGACATGTGTTCTTGAACACCGAATGATTTTGATGGTCAAAATGTTGAGGCATGAGCCTTAGCCCTTTATAAAATCGATGGTTGTTTGGATGCGATACCATTCCAATTTTATCGTACAACCACAATACCCGAAATTGGGTAGGGCTTGACTGGAAATTTATATACCTTAGTATGGGTTCCCTTGCGGCCAAGGTTTGAGCTGAGGCTACCTTGTGAAGATTGTCCACCTGTGTAGTTCCCAAGATGACAGTTGGTCATGGTTGGGAGGCCAAACTCATAGGAGAGGTGCCTATACTAGGGAGTGTAATTGAAAGGTTAGGATTGAATATCCTCATACTGAGTATGGTGAATTCAGGATTGTTCTTGACGGATGTATCGAATATTGTGGTAAAAGTGTACCACCTCTTTAGAGTGTCAAACTATTCGAATAGCCGTGTCCGCAGTTATGGACAGTTGGAGTGGCCATACTGTTCCGTAGTCAGAAGTTTTCAAAATGACTTGTGAAATGAATCATGACTTTGACTTGACCACAACAGGGTTGTGATATGAAAACTCAAGTTCCCACTTAGGTGTTATAAAACTTTCAACTAGCTTCCTTTGCTTCTGAACTCAGTTAAGATAAATCTGGCTTTTTGCAAAACAACCTAGAGCTTAGTATTCCTACTCAAAACCACTTCACTTGTTAGTCTTAGTTTGCGAGTACTTAAATAGTACTCATGGATTTGTCCCTGGCTATTCCCGTGGCCATACTATGAAGAGGACTATCAAGAGGATGGACCGCAGGAAGGTTACGACAACTAGGATCATCTCCCATCGTCAGCATTGCTTGTGACCATGAAGATGGAGTCTCGCCCATTCTACCGTTATTATTACGTTATTCCGCTGCTATGATTGTATTCAGACTGGATCATGTGATCCTTTATTTGTTGTAAGACCTTATGTATGGTTTGTAATGTATGATGTACTGAGATATCCAATCTATTATGTCTCTCAAAAATGGTAATCCTGGGATTGCGATGTATGGCATAACAGGCATCTGGGATTAAAAATCCGGGTGTTGACAAGCACACGGGAAGCATTAGTAGGTGTGTATGGGGTTGGTGAGAAAGCTTGTGTGAGCCAGGGGGCAGGGGGTGGTCGGAGATCGCCGGAATCAGCCTCAGAGCTCGTCGGTGGCCACGGCAGTGCAAGCCAAAATGGGGGCAGCCTGGAGGCTCTCTAGGCGCGGCGTCTGAGGGGAAATGGAGAGGAGGGAGAGAGGATGAAGAGGGTGTCGTCGCGGGAGGGATTAACTCGAGGAGTTACTAGAATTGATTTGAATTGAATCAGGAGAGGAAACAGACGGAGGGGGAGCGAGTTCATCGTGTGTGGGGACAACAGTGCCGATGTGGCTATGGGTCCAAGCAGTCAGGGAGGGTGCGGGTGTGGTGCGCGGTGAGAAAAGAAAGGGCGTAGGGGTGCGGTTGGCCAGGTGGGCTGTTACTGGGCTTCTGCTGGGCCAGGTTGGGCTGGGGTGCTGGGTAGGTTAGTTTGTTTTTCTATTTTTTCCTTCTTATTCTTTTTCCTTTTTATGTTTCTATTTTCTGTTTTTATTTGAATCAATTGTTTTAAACAACAATTTGAATTCAAGTCTTTCCAAATCTTTTCATTAGATTTATTAAAATATGTGTTGATTTAATTAGTCCCCTTTGGAATAATCCAAATATTTTCTTATGATTTGATTATTCAATTAAGTGAGGCAATTTATCTTTTTTAAATAAAATTAAATATGGTTCAAACCCATTTAATTTAATTTAATTAATATTTTATTATTTTATTTTATTTTTATTAAATTACCTTTATTCCATTTGCTTATGGATTTGGCCAAGTTTTTAATTGTCTTTTAAACCTTTCTTATTTATTTATTTCTTTATCTTATAAAATCCATATCTTTTTGTTTATAGCTCCAAAATTGGCGATTCCAATTTGTATAATTTTATTTAATATTTATTAATCTTTTTCAATCCTTTTAGGAATACTTTGCTCACAATTTAGTGTTGATTTTTGTTAGGAACTTTATTATCCTTGGGAATGCTTTCTTTTATCTTATTAAAATCCTAAGTTTTTATCCATGGATCCAAATTGAGTGAAACCAATTCCCATGGTTTTATAATATATTTTTTACCACTTTTGATCATTTATAAATGTTTGTTGCTAAATCTTTATATGGAACAAGTCCATAGTCTTTGGGTGATTTGAAAATGATTTCTTTCATTAGGGTTTTAGGGTTTTTGGTTTACTTTTCCAAGTGCTTTAAATTCAAGGTACATCCATTTATGAATGCATTTGATTCTTTGAATATTTGTTTGTTGCTTTATCAATCAAATTTTGTTCAAGTAGAGTTTTGATGTTTCCATTTAGAAGCAAAAAGTTTCTTTTTCCCTAAATTTCATCATTTGTTTCTTTTGTTTGTTTATTTTTCACATTTCAAAATTTGGAAAATTTTGGGATGTGATAGATCTAAGTAGAACAGGGTATCTTTCTCAAGAATGTTAGTGAGAGGCATAGCTATTTTAGCAAAATCTTTTATAAAACGCTTATAAAAACCTGCATGTCCCAGAATTTTTTTAAGTTTATTATGTCCTAAGGTATTGGAAGATTTTCTATAGCATTTATATTAGACTTATCTATTTCTATACCCTTCTCTCAAACCTTATGTCCAAAAACTTTACCTTCTTTTTACATGAAACGACATTGCTCCCAATTCAAAAGAAAATTTGATTGCCTGCATCTTTGCAAAATTTGGTTAAATTGTATAGAAAGTTGTCAAATGTTGTTCCACAAACAACAAAATCATTTTTTTGAACTTCCATAGTTTTCTCAACAAGATCATAAAAGAACACATTCTTGAAAAGTTGCAGCTGCATTAAATAAGCAAAACAGAATTAATCTATAAGTATATGTGCAATAAGGACAAGTGAAAGTCATTTTCTCTTGTTCTTCTGGTTGTATAACTATTTGAGAATAGCAGGAATAACCATCAAGAAAACATAAATAAGAATTATTACTAAGTCTTTCTAAAATTTTATCCATAAATGGTATGGGTTTATGATTTTTCTGTGTGTCATGGTTTAGTTTTCTAAAATCAATGCACATGTGATGTACAACAATAGGTCTCATAGGAACTAGCTCACCATCCTCATTCATAGCGACATCAAGACCACCTTGTCTCGGTATACAATGAGTTGGGCTAACCCATTTACTATGAGAAATAGGATTTATTATGCCGACATCTAGTAAGCGTATAACTTTTTTTCTTACTACTTCCTTCATTTTCAGATTAAGCCTTCTCTGTGTGTCAACTACAGGTACATCATCATCAAGCATGGTAATCTTATGTGTTACTATAGAGGTATCTATTCCTTCAATATCACTTAGAGTATATACAACAACTTCATGATGCTTATTTAAGACTGAAATGAGTTTATTTGTTTCATTTTCCGATAAATTTTTACTAATAATAACAGGACACTTATTTTCATTATCTAAGAACTCATACCTCATATCGTCTAGAATTCATTTCAGTTCAATTGGCAAAGGTTCTTCATCTCCTTTTCTTACCAATTCTTCATAGTCATGTGGATTATGCGCTTCACATAATCAAGGTAATCATCCATGTCTTCTCTTTCCTCATCATCTGGTACCTCCTCCCAATTAATTAGGATCCTCTTTAATTCATCTTGCGGAGTGCTGAAATGAATTGCGGCTAGCTCGGCAATTGTTTTCCCTTCCTTGGTATCTCCTCTTCATATGGCCTCTTCTTTAGTTTGGCGAAGTGGAATGTCATTTCCTCTTCTCCAAACATCATTGAAATAGTCTCCGCCTTATTATCAATTTGAGCTTTGGTTATGGATATAAAAGGCCTGCCTAAAATAATAGGATAAAAAGAATCTCGAGGCATATCAAAAATATGAAAATCAAGGGGGTACATGAGCTTTGGTTCGTTAGCTATACTCACTTTTCCCCAGCCGCTTAACTTTTCCTCACTTTTTCCCATCTCCTTGTCCAAAACTCTCGCACAGCCTGAAACTCGCTTGTAAGATCTCACCCAATAAGGTAGAGATCCCTGTGATTGCAATGCTAGTCCCTAGATTGTTTTGCTAGCACCCACAGTTTAAGATGAAGTACACAGAAACGAAGGTCATTATTACATCGCAAATCCAGGAGTACAGTAGTTCTTACAACTCAATTAGCCCAACACTAACTTATTTAGAGTTCTCAATACATAGCATAATAATAGAGTCTTCATCTTCATGCGCCACAGGCAAACATGTAGAGTGTAGACTCATAACCCTACTCACCATCAGAGTAACCTGCAACATGATAAGTTACAGCCACAGAGGGTAAATAAAGTTGGAATTATATTGGCAAGTGATACCATGGTTGTATAGTAGAGACTAACATCTACATGAATTTGGCTAAGTGTGGATCTGGCTGGCTTTGCAAACAAAGCAAGTTTTATCCTACTAGTTTGAAAATACTAAGTTTTGCTTTTACAAAACACTAAGGTACCACCAATAGACATTAGTGAACCTCTACCCTTGTTCACCCACAAGTTTTAACTTAGAGAAATTGGGATGAGGAGATTCTTGAACCGTTTCAATGTCTTTGACACTCAGAATTGTCCATAACCGGGGACATGGCTAAGTACTTAGGTTTACCCTCTTGAGAGGTGGTGCACTTTCCTCACAAGACTCGACAAACATCGATACGAGACTTTTCAGAAGTAATCCCTCAAACCACCACGGACGCGTTCCATCCTATCCATTCTACCACCCTTTGTCCGTCTGGTTGAGTTCTCACGACTTAGTTGGTCAGGGCAGAGCCCATATGCCATGTTGTTGCACTAGAAGCTCCACGACACAAACATCTCAAATCTCTTTGTTCGTGGGTGGCCATCCACAAGTGTGATACACCAAGGTAAACCTTAGAAATGAGCCCTGAGTAACCACTCAACACAATCCATACAAGTCCCAATCCACCCAGGTGTTTCATTAACAGAGGTTGTTTTCTTAGTCAAAAAATATAGGTATATAATTTTCCATAACATCATAATATCAATTTCCACCCACGAATTCTAATAGCAAGACTAAGCATTCTAGCATACGATGTGTCTTAACTTAGGAAAATACTACCAAGATATAATCTATAGGATTTCTATAGCATAGAAATATAATTAGAACTATCATGCAAAGTCCTACTAAAATAACACTAATGCAATAGGAAAAATAATAGGAAATATGATGAAATATCACTTTCCTTGGTAGCTAAGAGAGTAGGTACAATCCTCACAGTCACAAACTTCACAATCTACACAATCTACACATCAAATCAAACAACAAAAATACACAATTTAATATAAGCATTCAAAGATAGTATGGATGCATGCATGAATGCAATGAGATGAAAACCGCACTTTTAGAAACAAATTTTGCAATACAGAAGATAGAGTACACTTTCTATAGGCCAAAGATCACAAGATCCACCTAAAAATAATTTATACAATAATTTTTATAGTCAAAATAGCCCTACAAATGTCTTTTCCGAAAACTCAAATTTTACAGAAACAAGTGAACAAAATAAGGCCACATTAATAAGGTTCACATTTTCTGAATCCATAGACACCAAATTTGCATTTTTCTGAATTGTATATCAAAAGTTATGAATTTTACAAATTTAAACATCTAACAAATCATTTCTGAATTTTAAACATAAAACACTAGCCACGTGGCGTAATTCTATTGGTCGATACCATTTCGCGCAGATCACGCGCGCGTGCCATTAGATCTAAGTCAGAACGTGTGGTCCAGATCACATGATACCTCTTCGCTCTCACTTCTAATCCTAGCCGCTGGATCTAGATCCAGTGGATCTGAGGGCGTTGGCCAGAAACGGGCGGCGCTGATGGTGTGTGCGGCGGCGGCGACGCGTATGGCGACGGTGCACCGGTGGTTCTAGGGGGTAAGGGGGCACAGGGGCGTTACCGAGGTCGTGGTGACGAGGTGGTTGAAGTGGAGGTCACATGCGATGAAGGGGCACACGGGTTTGTCGGAAATTCCTCACCGCAGTCGTGCCCGTCATCGGTGGCTTGCAGTCAAAGACGGAGGCGAGCTCCTGGGGAACGAGCAAGCACAAGAAGAGGATTAGCACATGCGTCTGACAACAATGGACGAAACGGAGCAAAGAAGAGGGCGAGGGCGGTCGGAGCTCACCAAAATTCGTCGCCGGAGTTTGTCGAAACGGCGGTGGAGCGAGTGGAAATCTGTGGAGCCTGGGGGCTATCGGGTGGTGCTGTGTAGGGGGAAATGGAGCGGGGAGAGAGGGGATTAAGTAGCGGGGTCGAGGGTAGCATTCATGCCACGAATAAAGCGGCATAACCTGAATTCAATCGAGGGGAAACGGCGGGGGAGAGCGGGTCTACGGCGCATGATTGAAGATGATGATGGTGACATGGCGGTGGGGCCAGTCCATCAGTGAGCGGGTGCAGGCTCAGCGCGGTGAGAAATAACATAAGGGGAGAGGGGAGCCAGGTGGGTTGCTGGGCCGCGTCAGTTGGCTGGCTGGTCAGTTTTTTCCTCTTACTCTTTTTCTGTTTCTATTTTCTATAAAACAATTGAAGAATCAAACAAACTCCAAATCAATTCAAATTTTCACCAAAATTTTAGGGGTGATCCTTGTGTTCAAAAGTGTTTTAAACACATCAAAACACTAACAAAACATTTTGGGTACAAAATAAAAATAAAAACACAAGCTCTACCCTTGCATATAAAAGGGGTTTTAAAACTAGGGTTTTGCTAGGTTTGAATTTTTTTTGAAGATTTTTGTGCAATGCACACAAACCCAATGATGATATGAATGCAATAATGAATTTTTTTGGTTTAATGAAAATTTGGGATGTTACAAATCTAACCCCCTTAAGATGAATCTTGCCCTCGAGATTTGGATTGGCTAGCAAATAGGTGAGGGTGATCTTTCTGAAGTTCATCTTCTCTTTTCCAAGGTGCTTCCTCTTCAGTGTGATAGTTCCACTGTACTTTGCAAAACTTGATTGTCTTAGTACGAATGACTATTTTTGCTGTCTCCAGAATCTTGATAGGTTTCTCTTCGTAAGTGAGATCATTCTCTATCTGAACTTCTTCTAGTGGTATAGTGTCTTTTAACGAAGTTACTTCAATCTCTGGATGACACTTTTTCAATTGGACTACATGAAACACATTATGAATTGCTGATAGAGATTCTGGTAATTCTAGCCCATAGGCCACTTCTCCTTTACGGCTCAAAATCTTGAATGGTCCTACATAACGAGGTGCTAATTTCCCTTTGACTCCAAATCTCTTCACACCACAAAGTAGTGAGACTCTGAGATAAGATCTATGCGGTGACCTAGCATACCACTTCATGTGTAGTACACTATAGTCGTTGACATGACATCGACAGAATACCATTCCGTAAATATCACATCCCTCAGAGTGGTACAAAAGAAACATTGCGTGTCCATATTACAAACATAAACACGTTATTATTATTACAATACCAGAAGTTCAAGACTTCCAAAAGATTCAACTTACAAACCAAAATATAAGTGTTTCAGCGGAAGTTTCAAATTTAAAACTTAAACTCCAAATTGAGCTCAGCAACTTATTTTTATATATTGTTCATGATGCTCGGCTCAAGTGGTTACTAGAACTATACTAATTATTCCAACTCCTGGAACTCTCCTCCGTAGACGATGTCGTAATCCTCCCCTTCTACGGCTCCATACAAGTTGGTCTCTTCATAGAAGACCTCCTATTGACTCTTAGATGCGTACATTGGAGTACCTTCAGGATTCTTAGAGTCTAAGCAAGGATTCAAAGGAAAGGATGAGTAACAGCGTTACCCAACAAGTTCATTATATGCAAGGTAGGAGGTTTGATGCTCTATCTACCACCTCGGACTATCAGTCTTTGGCATTATGCAATTTTCATAAATCTTTCATCAAAGATTGTTTTTATTATGAAAACACTATGACCATCAGCCTTCACAGGTTGACCAGAACTTTCATGGAGTTCCTTTCCTGCCACGTTCGTAGCTCCTTCCGGGAACAGGGAGTAACAAGTTACAGTTCTTACACTCTGCAGAGGTGCGGTACTTTTCCCATGAGATATCAACGCCTTGTTGCACAACCGGGCGTACTTTTTCGTCCACAATTCCATGATGTGGGGCCTAGTAGTTAGTCCAAGCCAATCACTGCCCTCTCCGCGACCTCATATGTCTGCATGATCCTTCGGCTAGCTCACCTTCGTTAAGCCCCCTTTCGGGCAGGCTAAAACCCTGATGAGTTTCCGAAGACTCTATGACCTATTGATGCCCGGATTAGTACCATTTACATGGACTATCTCCCTAAACACCATTCATAGATAAGATAGACACCAAAAGTTTGGGGCGTAAAGGTGCCCACCCATATGTTGGATCCACACAAGGAATCACAACGTCACGTTAAGTTCGTCTTGCCTCCATAAAAGAGGAAAAGGATACAGCTGAGTTCTCCGTCCCATTCCAAATCTCATGGTTAACGCGTAATATACGGTGCTAGAATCACTAATGTCATGGGTTATTAATCCCTAATTGTTCATCATTAGTGCAATTATAACCCTAAGATCTATTGCTTCATCATATCATCACTTAGGATGATATCTAAGATTTAGTATCTTGAGAAAATAGTGTTTTCTTTTACTATAGTATAAATGATAACACACAATTTGCAAATACTTTGATAAAGACTCTTCAAAGGACATGAGCGAGAGATGAACTTGCCTTGTGATTGCAAGGTAGTGAAGTCTGATGCTTGCACTGGACCTTGAACTTCTATGTCTACAAAAACATCATTAGTGCCCGGTAAGGACAATATTTAAAGAAGCAAAAATGATTATGCAAAGTAATGTAATGCATATTTTAACTTGATATGCATTTTCCCCATTATTATAAAAATTCTCTTTTTAATAATAAAGGATTTATAAATATTACCTTATTAGTATTTATAGTATATATTGCATTTACTTTATTTGACTTTTATTGTTTTAATAATTCTTTTAAGAATTATCAGTTAAATATTAAAAATTGTTATTAAATATTTATTTAGTATTTTTCTAAAATACTACAATATTAATATATAATGAAGTGATTTTTTTATTTTTATCATCTTTCAATAATTTTGTAAAATTCCATAAGGAATATATAATTTACAAAATTCTTAATAAAATTTATGTCTAAAATTTTATATCTCAATTTATTTGTATAGTTTGGATTTTTGTGAATCCAAGAATATTTTATTTATAATTTTTGGACTTTTATTTTATTTTCTATAATTTAATTAAGTTCAGGGGAATTTTGGTCTTTTCCTATTTATTTAAAACAGATTCTAAACGACTTGGGCTGGCCATTTGGGCTTATTGGGCCCCTTTGGCCCAATAGGGTACGGTCAAAATCATCACCCCGAGGGGTTTTATCCCACCCACCCCACTCTCTATGTCTCTTCTTCTTTCTCACCTCCCTCTCTCTCTCGACCCCGTGGGGTTCTGGCGCCGCCGCTGGCGATGGCCGCCACTGTGGCCCTCCCTAGCTGCTGCCGTGGTGTAGGGCAAGCTTGGCGACTATGGTCATTCATCTGGTCCAATTCGATTTGACTCCGGAGCTCCCCTATGGCCAGGTTCACCCTGTTCCTGAACCCTAGGGTTTGGGGAAAGTGATGCCGCCGCCGCGGGCTCCCTTGGCGAGGTATGGTGCCCGAGTACTGTTGTGGCCGCTGTCGTGGCTAGTGCAGGTTGCAGCGCCCTCTGGGGTGCTCCCTATGCCATCGTGGGCTCGTCGGCCAATATTCTTCCTCTTCAATTCATCAGCGAGGACCCCGGGTAAGTCGCCTATGTGGATCTTGGTTCATCCTATCACCATGAATCTCTCTGTGTGTCTCTAGTGGCTACCTTTGCCTAGTGACTATGTTCTGATTAGAGTTCATCTCCTAATTAGGGTTCTTGTTCTGATTAGGGTTCATATCCCTCTGTTGATCATATATATGATGATTTAGATCTAGTGGTGATCATCCTTGAGCATGATGAATGATTGTTTGTTGTGGATCATTATTTGTACTTGGCTTTGGTGATGCTAGTGGCTTGTCAGACTTATTCCAGTGGTAATTTACTATGATCCAATGTTAGTGTTTCTATGAAATCCCTAATTGGAAATGTTGTTGATCTGAGAACTTTCCACTGTCAAGATGTTTATACTGACAGTAGTTCTATCAGTAATTGCTTACTGCATTTATAATGATTGGCTTTTATGAGAATATACATACTGAATATAATCATTACATGATAATGATTTTCTATGGATGTATAGATGAGTTTGATGTTGATTCCTGGCATTTGGTTTCAGGAAGATGATATTTAGTGTCTTGCCCCTTTTTATTTGAGAAATCTAAGTAAAGATTGGGATTAGCTCATTAGAACTTGTCCTTGTGATACCATTATAAACTGGCACACAAGTGATTGGGTCCTATTCCTGAGCTTAGCTCTGACAGTGCTTGTGATTAATACTGGCAAGATAAAATGAAAGCTTCTTTTAATTCTCCTGCCTATGATGTTGGTCTGAGGCATAGGAACTAGTTTCCTAATGGCTGTTCCTGATAGAAATGTTCTGGTAAAATTACCAGCTGCTAATTCTTGAAGCATAATTGTAAAATAATGGGTGTGCTAAGGTTTTGTTGCATGGATCCAAAGGATTTATGAATACTGAGGTGCTACTCTTTTAAGATATCTACCCAGATTTAATAATCTTTCCTTTGGCTATATTGAAATATAGGATTTGGCCTTTGTAACCAGGATCAATGATGTTGGTATGAGATCCTAGTTATACTGGTAGGTTGATCTTGTGCTTATGACTTTATTATTAAAAATCTTCTAGGATGGATACATCCCACTTGGATGAATACTAAGAAGTTAGATATAGAACAACACATGAATCTTTTATATTGATATGATAAACAGATCATGTGATGGTTTTATATAACTCACCACAACAGTAGGTTGTTGTTGTGGTTGTAACTTGTTGATCTTGTGGCCTAATCTTGTTGGCTTAATCTGGTCCTTCTCCTGTTGCTGTTCCTACTGCTTCCAGCTCCTGGAACTTTTCCTTGATCTTGCTATCCACCTTCTGGTTCCTGGTAGCATGGCCTTGACCTTGCTATGAAGAGGAAAATTTATGACCTTCTGGTTCCTAGTAGATTGGTTCCTATGAAGAGGAAAATTTATGACCGATCAATATGAAGGAATACCACGAAGAGTTGAATGATAGGACAATACAAAACTTCTACACAAACTATACAGGAAGTTATGAAAGCATTCATCCATGAGTTGACAGAACATAATTGAACAAGAAAACACAACTGACCAATGTTCCCACTTAGCTTGACTACACACGTGAATGAAACCAAACAGACTAGTGTACTACATCATTAAAATAGAATAGAACAAATCATGTTTTAGAATTGATGGAATAGTGTACTACATAATTAAAACTTTCTTCCATTAACAATAGTTCATGAATGCTATTAGTACTAGTAGAACAACCCATGTATGCTATTAGTACTACTAGAACAACCCATGTATAACTGTCCCAAGCATGCCTTGTTAAATCCATAGGGATGGTACTCATTTCATAACTTGTTTCTACATCTTAAAGCCCGTTTAACAGAGATAGCATTGCATTTTACTACATCCAATTCCAGAATGATGAAGTGGAGCTGGTGCCTGGTGGTGTCGTGTCAAAAGTCATACCATAGAGCTTGTGGTGCATGGTGTCATTAGCAAAGAAATCATAGACGAGGAGGCGGTGGTCCTCAGAGATGCAGCAACCGAGGAGGGAGATGAGGTGGTGGTGGTGGACACGGTTGATGATCTCCACCTCCACCTAGAACTCCCGCTCCCCCTGCCTGCCGCCGCCCTTGAGCTTCTTCACGGCCACCTCCCTGTCGTCGCCCAGCATGGACTTGAACACACACCCGAACACGCCCTCCATGAGAAGCTTCTCGCGCGACAACCCGACAATGATCTTGTACAGCATACGCATCTGCGATATCCATTGGCGCGCACGCGAGCTAGGTTGGGGAGGAGAGCGATAGAGGGAGAGCCAGAGAGGTTATGGTGCTAGGGGAGCGAGGAGAGAGCGGAGATCGACGATATGATTCTCTAGATGGGATCGGGAGTGATGGGGGAGTGGTGGGGGTGGCGGAGAAGGGAAGGGTCTGCGCGGGGCTAGGGTTTTGGGAGAGGGCGATGCGGCTGTGGGAGAGAATGGGGACTGGGAGTTGGTGGGATGTGGTGGATGGTTGAGGTGGAGGTAGTTTGGTGGGATATGTGTGCTTCTTTGCTGGCCGTTGGATGTGCTTAAACGGTCCAGATTAGGCTGAGATGGGCAATCCACGGGTGGTTGTTTCCTGTAATTTGATTGGTTGTAGATGATCTCATTGGGTTTTTTCCACCAAAGTGTCGCTCACTCCATAGTGCACACTGAAAACCGTCGCATAGACATGATACGTTGCGCACATGTGTATCTTGGAATGCCAAACAATGTTGTCGGAGGAAGTTTTCCTTTTCATCGCACAAAAAACTTATTTTTCATTTTCCCAGTGTAAAAAACAGGGCGTTTTGTGAAGCGATCACCAAATGAAATTTTGCAAAATGGTAGCACCCCATTTTTCAAAAATAATAGGCCAACTTACATGGACAAATGTCCCAACCGAGGTATCTCAAACCTTTCCGTCCACCCCTGGCTAAAAAGACAAATTCCTGCCGAATCGGTAGGAAGTGGGTCCGATTTGAACTACAGGTACATGATATGATACCTATTATTTTTTTAAAAAAATGATTTTTAGACTCACAATATGCTGTTTATTCAGAGATCCAATGCAAGTTTAGCGAGGCTCAGCCTGGAGCTAACAACCTTCATGCCCGCCGTTTTGACCATAGTTTAATACGGGCATAAAAAATTCAAAAATGGTTCGATCAATGCAAATCCTTCGCATGGTATCTTATTATGCGACATAGTTGCAAGCAAAAATACCAAACTTGGTATTTTGCAAGTGTCTCAAAAAACCCTTCCTAGAAATGACCTATCATGTTCGAGGTTTCATGGCTTTGGGGTAAAAGGACCAATGATATGTCCATAATCGTGGTATATTTTGTGATAATGTGTCCATATTGTGTACCCATGTGTATCGTGGGATGGCGAACAATGTTGCAGGAGGAAGTTTTCCTTTTCGTCGCACCAAAAACTCATTTTTCATTTTCCGAGCGCAAAAAGGGCCGTTTTGTGAAGCAACCACCAAATGGAAATTTCCAAATGCTACCATCTCAATTTTGAAAACTAATAGGCCAACTTACATGGAAAAATGTCCCAACCGGGATATCTCAAACCTTTCCGTCCACCCCTGGCGAAAAAGAAAAATTCCTGCCGAATCGGCAGGAAGTGGGTCCGATTTGAACTACAGGTACATGATACGATGCACATTATTTTTTGAAAAATGATTTTTAGACTCACAATATGATTTTTCTTTATAGATCCAATACAAGTTTAGCGAGGCTCAGCCTCGAGCTAACAACCTTTATGCCCGCCATTTTGACCATAGTTTGAAACGGGCATAAAAAATTCAAAAATGGTCCGATCAATACAAATCCTTCGTGTGCTATCTTATTATGTGACATAGTTGCAAGAAAAAATATCAAATTTATATTTTGCAAGTGTCTCAAAAACCCCTTCTCAGAAATGACCTATCATGTTCGAGGTTTTATGGCTTTCGGGCCAAAAAACCAATGATATGTCCAGAATCACGGTATAGTTTGTGATAATGTATCCATATTGTGCACCCATATGTATCGTGAGACGACGAACAATGTTACAGGAGGAATTTTTCCTTTTCGTCGCACAAAAAAATCATTTTTCATTTTCCGAGTGCAAAAACGGGCCGTTTTATGAAGCAACCACCAAATGAAAGTTTTCAACTGATACCATCCTATTTTTCAAAAATAATAGGCCAACTTACATGGACAAATGTCCCAACCGGGATATCTCAAACCTTTCCATCCACCCCGGCGAAAAAGACAAATTTCTACCGAATGGGCAGGAAGTGGGTCCGATTTGAACTATAGGTACATGATCCGATGCCCATGATTTTTTGCAAAAGTCAATTTTTAGACTCACAATATGATATTTTATAAGAGATCCATCGAACGTTTTCCATGGCTCATCCCCTAACTAAGATCCTTCACGCCTGTCGTTTTGACCATAGTCTAAAACGGGCATAAAAATTTCAAAAACGGTCCGAGCAATTTAAAAACAATTCTAATTATTGAAATTACCAATGATGCATGATGCAATTGCAATAATTGATTGCATGGTTAGAAAGGGCTCGTCAATGTGATCGATTTAGAAATATTATTTGTCCAAATACGATTTAGGGAATAAAAGTTATGAATTTATTTAAAAAAATGTTTTTTTATGTATTCAAACAATTTCGAAATTTTAAATTGACCAATAATTATTTTTAGGGTCATATTATTAATCCTTGCATTTTTGGAGCAGAAAACATATATTATTTGTTATTTTTGAATTAAGAAAATAAAAGATATGAATTATCTTACTTAAAAAATTTTATTCATTTTATGTAAAAAGAAAAATGGCAGAAAATTAGCCCAGTTGTCTTTATACCAACTATCGAAAGTGCTATGGTCCATCGGCCAATTCGGCACATTTTGTGTGAAAATATTGAAGAAGGAAAAAAAGGCGGAGCATAAGAGGAGTCTTGGTCCATTCGGTCCAGGACCATTGCCAACCATAACTTAGATAAATAGAGGCAGTGACATATGATATACACGTAAAAGGTGTTGGACTATGCACGTGGAGGAGTGGCAGGTCGCTGGTTCGATTCCAAGCGGCCACTTATTTTTGGCACTTATTTGCAAGGACTTGCGTGATGGTTAGTAGAATATGCCATGTTTGTAAAAAGAATGACATATAGACATGCCATGTAGTCAAAAATTGATACATAGACACGTCACATAGACAAAATTGTTGATACCGGCGCTTAATCATTTCAATCGTCCTATTTTAGCTGTTACGACCAATTTAAATCGTCGTAATCAGCTACAAATAATGTCGTAGACTTTGTCCGTCATATTATGACGATTTTGGCTTGTATAACTCTGACGTTTTTAGTCAAATCGTCTTAATTTTACAGGGTTTTGACCCCTTCGAATGACTTAAGACCATCTGGTGCAAAATCGTCATAGATCTATGATGATTTTGTCCAGGGTCACTATCAAAACGTCATAGGTTGCCACATTCCTTGTAGTGTTAGTGACTTAAAAGTTATCCCACCAAGTAGCTTCTGGTCCTTCTAGTAAGTGTGCTGCAAATCTGACTTTCTCGGCATCAGTGCAATCAACCGTGACTAAGTCCTTGTTCACGGAGTGTAGCCAATCATTTGCTACCATGGGATCAGTTGTTCCAGAAAACTTAGCAGGTCTCAACCTTAGAAACCTGGTGAGCATATCAAGAGCTGGTGGGTTGTTCTGGTTGTTATTATTATTGTTGATGTTGTTGTTTTGATTCTGGTTCTGGTTTGCGATAAACTGAGTCATCATCTGCATCAACTGTGTCTGTGCAGTCATCAACTGTTGCATCTCATTGCCATTGTTGTTATTGTTGGGATTAGCACGATAAGGAGGCATCTGTGGTTTAAATAAGGATAAGTAAAGATAAATAACCCCATAGATCCTAATATGCACAATACAACATATAATAACAATCAACAATCAAGTAAGCACAAGATAAACTTTAGGGTTCAAAACATCACGATCAACAAGTTTGCAAAGATAAATAACATACTAGCATAGTCATCCACAAGTTGGTATGATCAATGTGACTCGATAATAAAATGATAAGATAGATAAATATCACTACTCCTCCATGTAAACTTCCTCCTCCACTAGTGCAAGTCCTACTGCGGAGAATCCTGCCTTGTATTCCTCCAAGCTAGTAGACAAAGCATCAACCTTCTCCTGTAGCTCTCTCTTCTGTGAGCGCAGCCTCTCTATCACCTCGTGATCCGCCTCTAGCTCAAGGTCCTCAAGCTCCAACTTAGTCTCCATATCCTTAATCTTCTTGTTCCTATCTTGGATCCTCTTCTCTTGGCTCTTGAACATCTTCTCTTGGCCTTCAAACTTCTTCTCCATCTCCTTGATGCGCTTCTCTTGCTCCTCGAAGGCCTTGTCCTTCTCATTAAGATGGACACGTAGCTCATCATTTCCAAGCATCACATTGGTCCTATCAGTATCAAGGTTCCTAATGAGGCTCTCTATGTCCTGGAGGTAGTGTCGCACAGGCTTGATGGTCTCCTTAGTAGCCTCGTCCAACACAATAGGCTCTTCGTCCTTGTCACGTCTCCCAAAGAAATGGAAGTAGTATTCCTTGAGCTCGGTAGAGTGACGTCCACAAAGGCGTCCTATCAGCTCCTGCATGGCGACGTCGAGGCCTCTCTCTCTAAGTCATCATGGAGTATCCTAAAGGCGATTTCCTCAGTTGGAGGCTCTGTCTGGCGTCCTGGCTGAGTAACCCTGAATCCCCACAAGTCCTTCCTTTGGAACTTCCTAAGCTGAAGTCCCTTGATGGTAGGGATTGGAAGAGCGAGTACATTGACGAGCTGCAAAATGCGAGTCCCAAAGCGAGTTCCCTTGAACTCCTCGGCAGTGCTGTAAACAAAGCTCGACATCTTTCGCATAGAATGGAGAAAAAATTAGAGATAACACGAAGAAAACATAAAGTAGTAATAGATGCAAAAAGTTAAAAACAAAATCCAATAACATCCAACAAAACTTTAATCCACACAAGTAAAAGCATACATTATTCAACTCAAGCACCAAGGTTCAATCACAACTTAGACAAGTTTTTGCCATACCACATAAGTCGGTATGATCAAATTATTAACGCGGTAAAACGCCAAGTGTGGTGGTCCAACTATAGGATACGTCGTGTCCTTCACTCACTAGTCAAGGTAGCTACTTGGGCATCCTTGGTAGCAATCTTTTTGTCTTGATCACAAGACTCACAAGCTAAGTCTATAATATCCCTACTTAGCTGTTTTATGGTGGTCTCTAAGTCTTGGGTATGTTGTCTCTCCTCTCTAAGATCCTTCTAAGTGTTGAGCATTCTACACTTAAGTCTTTCTCCAGGTTCTTCAATGGCATTCCATGCTATATTCCTTGCAGAGTCAAAGAATGACATATGCATTTTAGAGTTGGTGACCATGCAGAAAACCGTTTCATTGTGGTCATCCTCCTTATTTTTATATAAGTGGAGTTGTGCCCACCAATACTCTTCTCCTTCATCCATCACCGGAAATCCCTTGTACACGGCTTCACCATTTATCCCCAAGATGATCATGAGGTTCTTGAGTTCCTTGGGAAATTCCATCTCACATTCTAGTGTCGTGGTCAATAGTGGTCCCTTCCTGACGGATTCATTGATGGTGGCCATCTACAAATAGAGATGAGAAATAAGATTAGGAGAGGTTTTACGAGATGAAAAGAGACAATTGTAAAATTCATAGTGGTGTTGTATTTTCCTAGTGGCTTCCTTAATCTAATCCATCTTAGGGTCACAAACCTACAAGAAACACAATGCTCTGATACCATCTATAAGATCTCACCCAATAAGGTAGAGATCCTTGTGATTGTAGTGCTAGTCCCTGGATCGTTTTGCTAGCACCCATAGTTTAAGATGAAGTACATAGAAACAAAGGTCATTATTACATCGCAAATCCAGGAGTACAATAGTTCTTACAACTCAATTAGCCCGAGGCTAACTTATTTAGAGTTATCAATACATAGCATAATAATAGTCTTCATCTTCATGCGCCACAGGCAAACATGTCGAGTGCAGAGTCGTAATCCTACTCACCATCAGAGTAACCTACAACATGATAAGTTACAGCCAAAGAAGGTCAATATAGTTGGAATTGTATTGGAAAGTGATACCATAGTTTTATAGTAGAGACTAACATCTACATGAATTTGGCTAAGTGTGGATCGGCTGACTTTGCAAACAAAGCAAGTTTTATCCTACTAGTTTGAAAATACTAAGTTTTGCTTTTTCAAAACACTAAGGTACCACCAATAGACATTAGTGAACCTCTACCCTTGTTCACCCACAAGTTTTAACTTAGAGAAATTGGGATGAGAAGATTCTTGAACCATTTCAATGTTTTTGATGCTCAGAATTGTCCATAACCGGGGACACTGCTAAGTACTTAGGTTTACCCTCTCGAGAGGTGGTGCACTTTCCCCACAAGACTCGATAAACATCGAGATGAGACTTTTCAGAAGAAATCCCTCAAACCACCACAGACGCATTCCATCCTATCCATTCTACCACCCTTTGTCCGTCTGGTTGAGTTCTCACAACTTAGTTGGTGAAGGTAGAGCCCATATGCCATTTGGTTGCATAGGAAGCTTCGTGACACAAACATCTCAAATCTCTTTGTTCCTGGGTGGCCATCCACAAGTGTGATACACCAAGGTAAACCATAGAAATGGGCCCTAAGTAACCAATCAACACAATCCATACAAGTCCCAATCCACCCAGGTGTTTCATTAACAACGGTTGTTTTCTTAGTAAAAAAATATAAGTATATAAACTGTCCATAACATCATAATATGAATTTCCACACACAAATTCTAATAGCAAGACTAAGAATTCTAGCATACGATGTCTCTTAACTTAGGAAAATACTACCAAGAAATAATCTATAGGATTCTATAGCATAGCAATATAATTAAAACTATCATGCAAAGTCCTACTAAAATAACACTAATGCAATAGGTTAAATAATAGGACATATGATGAAATATCACTTTCCTTGGTAGCTAGGAGAGTAGGTACAATCCTCACAGTCATAATCCACACAATCTACACATCAAATCAAACAAGAAAAATACACAATTTAATACGGGATTTGAAAAAAAGTATGGATGCATGCATGAATGCAATGAGATGAAAACCACACTTTTAGAAACAAATTTTGCAATACATAATATAGAGTACACTTTCTATGGGCCAAAGATCACAAGATCCACCTAAAAATAATTTATACAATAATTTTTATAGTCAAAATAGCCCTACAAATGTCTCAGACTAAAACATACATTTTACAGAAACAAGTGAACAAAATAAGTCCATAGTAATAAAGTTCACATTTTTATGAATCCATAGACACAAAATTTGCATTTTTCTAAATTGTAGATCAAAGTTATGAATTTTACAAGTTTAAACATCTAACAAATCATTTCTGAATTTTAAACAGAAAACACTAGCCACCTGGCGTAATTCTATTGGCCGGTACCCTTTCACGCGGATCACGCACGCGCGCCGTTAGATCTAAGTCAGATCGTGCGGTCCATATCGCATGATACCTCTTCGCTCTCACTTCTAATCCTAGCCAATGGATCTAGATCCAGTGGATCTGAGCGTGTTCGCCAGAAACGGGCGGCGCTGATGGTGTGTGTGGTGGCGGCGCTTCTGGCGACGGTGCATTGGAGGTTCTAGGAGTAAGGGGGTGAGCACAGGGGCGTTACCAAGGTCGTGGTGACTAGGTGGTTGCGGTGGAGGTCACAGGCGATGAAGGGGCGCACGGGTTCGTCGGAAATTCCTCGCCGCAGTAGTGCCTGTCATCAGTGGCTTGCATTCGAAAACGGAGGCGAGCTCCTGGGGCACGACAGACACAAAGGAGAAAAGTAGAGGGCGAGGAGGGGTCGGAGCATACCAAAATTCGTCGCCAGAGTTCGTCGAAACGGCGGCTACGTGAGTGGAAATGTGCGAAGCCTGGGGGCTCTCGGGTGGTGCTTTGTGGGGGGAAATGGAGAGGGGATTATGTAGCAGGGTCGAGGGTAGAACTCACGCCGCGAATCATGCGCCATAACTCAAATTCAATCGGGGGTAAATGGCAGGGCGAGCGGGTCTACGACACATGATTGTAGATGATGATGGTGATGTGGTGGTGGGGCCAGTCCGTCAGTGAGCGGGTGCGGGCTCAGCGCGGTGAGAAAGAACAAAGGGGGAGAGGGGAGTCGGGTGGGCTGTTGGGCCGTGGTTGTTGGGCCGCGTCAGTTGGTTGGCTGGTGAGTTTTTTTCCTCTTACTCTTTTTCTGTTTCTATTTTCTATAAAACATTTGAAGCATCAGACAAACTTCAAATCAATTCAAATTTTCACCAAAATTTTGAGGGGTGAACCGAGTGTTCAAAAGTGTTTTAAACACATCAACCACTAACAAAACATTTTGGGTACAAAATAAAAATAAAAACACAAGCTCTACCCTTGAATATAAAAGGGGTTTTGCTAGGTTTGATTTTTTTTGAATATTTTTGTGCAATGCACACAAACCCCATGATGATATGAATGCAATGCTGATGTTTTTTTGGTTTAATGAAAATTTGGGATGTTACATCGTTGTCCGTCAGGTCCCGTTAGTGGACCCTCGCCGTTACGTGCTGACAAGTCGGGTCGCATTCAGTTGGGTCCCGTAGTGGACCCTCGCCTTCACGTGTTGACAAGTGGGCCACGTTTAGTTGGGTCCCATAGTAGGACCCCCATATTGGACTGCATGGGGTCGGCTTGTTGGGAACCCATTTTGGGGGTTGTGGTGTGGGACTATGTGGGGCATGTTTGGAGTTACGTGCGGACTGTCGCCTAAATTGTAAGATTTGTTTTTTGTTCTTTTGATGATTGGCCTTTTTAAGAGCGCCTTTTCCCCTTTATGTCGCTAACAGTTGTGTTAATTTTTGCCCAAAAAGGTAGCGAATCTAGAGAAGTTTCTCTCTTCATTCATGGTTCCTTTCGACCCTCTTTTTTCCCAATATGGTAGCAAATCTAGAGCAGCAAGTCTAACCAGCATCATAAATACATTCAGTAAACAGAGCAGATGTAGATATAGCAGCTAATATAGGATATATAAACAGAGAAGATGTAGATAAAGAAGCTAATATAGGATATATAGTATGATACTCAAACGAGGTTCGACAATTAGGCTGCTCAGCAGCAGTAGTGGTCAAGTTCAACACAGACAACAAAACAAAAGAAGCTGCTTAACAGCAGCATCAGCACAAGATCAGTGGCCCCTCATGGCCTCCGCTAGGAGGGCCTCCGCCTCCTCCCTCTCGCTTCCTCCACTTCTTGCTGCCCAATCCCTTGACCTTGGGCAACTTAGGCTTGATCGGGGGCATGCGACCCTCCTTGATGGCTGCCTTCTGGAGGTTGTGGAGGTGAAAACCGAGTGCTTGGTGCTTGGCTCTGAATCCGTGGACGTTCACGGACAGGCCGCATGTCTTCACATCCTCGGCATGCCTCACGAGAGAGTTGAAGTTGGCGGTGTTTAGCCTCCTAGTGCAGAAGGGGGCACCTGTAGACGTCGCTGGCGAAGAAGTTGTCGTACTAGCCGGACTTCAGCTTCCTCAGCACCTGACGAGTCTTGGTGTCCGTGGACTCGTCGTCGCTGCAGAATGCACTGCTATCCACCTATTCGAAAAAAAACAGTAGAGTGCAATAAGGACATGATTGAGATACCTTGATTATTTGGATTGATTACTTGTTTAAATTAACCGATTGAGATCCCCTGATTATTCCCTAATCCCCAAATCTCTAACCAAATCAAATACTGATCCCAACTACATATCGGTGCTAGTACTAACTAGGGAATTCATCAAAATACGAGATCTAACATAAGAGGATTAGCTACTGTAAAAATACCTAGCATCCAACGATTGAAAATACGAACAGTCGAGCCCTAATAACACGATCTAGCATCTGACGATGGGAATGGGGGAAGAACAAAGGAAGGGGAAAAAACCCTAGTGACCTCCGACCATGGGTCGGCGATGCTAGTGTCGTAGGGGTTCTCTGGCCTGATGTAATTGTTCTCCTCGTAGGGGTCCCAGCCCTGCGGGATCTGCCGGAGACCGGCGGGGGCCTCCTCGTTGGAGGCTATGGCGGAAGCGGGGATGAGGGTCTGGACAAGGACGGTGGCTGCCTTTGATGCCTCGATGGGAGCCTGTACGGGGACGGGGGCCTCCTCACCGGTGGCTATGGCGGAAGCGGGGATGGGGGTATGGACGGGGACGGCAGCTGCCTTCGATGCCTCGACGGGGGCCTGTAAGGGGACGGGGGCCTCCTCACCGGCGGCCCTGGAGGTGACAATGGCCACTGAGCCGTTATTTTCCATCGTCGGCGTGGTTGGGGTTTTATTGGGTTTTGCAGAAGGTGATGGCACAATGGAGATGGTTGCGTGAGTGAGTGAGCAAGTAATGAGTGAGAGTGAGGAGGCCTCTATAAAGGTGAAGGGAGGAGACATTTTATTGCACCACTGTGCACCGTGTAACTTCATATGCTACTGCACCGTGCACGGCCACATGCGTCCGCTATGGCCCCATGCACCGCGGCACGTGTACCGTGCGTCACGTTTTCCCCCTCGTGTCTAACCTTGGCCACTTATTTGTGCTCAGTTATACCATTGAGTGTAACACTGGCAGTTTGGTTATACTCAGTTTTGCCCTCCAGTACTAACACTGATGTGTGCAATATACTCACTTTTACCCTCCGGTGGCTGGTCAATAGAGAGTCAATGAATGGGTTTTAGCTAGCTATAATTGAGTCATTTTATGCACAACAAATTCAAAAATATCAAAACATAGTGGCATCTACCCAGGGAGTCTTATTATGTGACCAACCACCATAAGAAATGTATATAAATCAAGTTTTAACCTAAATCCCCACTTCTCAAATCACCTACTATATATGAAGGATCATGAATTTCTACTCAAGCCTCTTTCCAATACATTCCTCCGCAAAACATAATTTGTCTGAATGAGGTAATAATTGTCAAACTGATATATATTTGAATTGAAAATAGTTTGATGTATGCCAAGATGTATTTTATTGTATAAAAGAAGCATTTTCCATTTTTTAAATCCCTTTCTGTTTTCTATTTGAACCCCTTTGTCAGTTTTGCACTTGGTTTTTAAGTTCTACTTAGTTTTGCCCTTGGTTTTTAAGTTCTACTCTTTTTCCCCTCTCTCTTAGTCACAAACTTTCACACTTGTGCTCATCTTGACTGCTACACTCTGATTGGTCGAGACAGTTGTCACGCGGATCATACACACCAACTGTTGATCCTCTCATTGATCCTCTGTGATCTATCAGACAGGATAACCCCTTTATCTGTCGAGGGGCACCCTCTATCCATGCAAAATAACAAGTTTGCCACTAATACTTTAACTCCATAAACAAATGATTTTGAATATAATTTGAATGTAATGTCGTGGTATTGCCGACGAGTACGCCATGGAGGGGTCCTCATGGTGCGTGTTTAGAGACGTGGGGTAAGGCGGACGGTTGACGGGTACGAGGTAACACAACTTACCCAGGTTCAGATCCCACGACGGTGGCGGAATCCTACTCCTGCTATAAATCACTATAATGGCAATACGCCGAGTTACAGAGATAGGTTCGCTGTGCGAGGTGTGTGTAAAACGATGCCCTAAAGGCTCCCATAGGCCCGACTTATATAGTCGCCAGGTCCTAGGGTTACAGGGAAAAGTCCTAGCCGGACAGGTTACAGAGTCCTACATCGTCTATTACTAGTCTTGTGTATCTTGCACTCCAAGGCTCCGGGTACGCTGGTGACTCCACCGTAGTCTTCCTTTATCTGGCATGGGCCTCCCTTCTGGATCCACCTAACTGGGCCGCCCAGCAGGCCACAGTCCATGCTACCGACTATGGGCCACCCGGGTTAGTCGGATAAAAGACATGCTATAAGGATACCCATATAGCATATCCCCAATAGTAGTCCCCGGAGAACTCCGAGATCTTGCGCCGTCTTGCCTCTTCACGTGGAATGCTCCGTCTAGATGGATGTCGGCAAATCGTCAAGCAATATCTTATAGTCCTCCCAAAGAACCCTGCAAGGTTTTTCTCTGTCTTCTATTAGTAAGTCGGAGAAATGCTGAATCTTCCATCGTACTCTTCCGTAGTCGGATTAAATTCGTCCATGCCGGAATCTTCAATGCGACGGCTCATCTACCATGTCAGTTATGACGACGTAGGCTTAGATCAGCGATGCCTCGTAACTCACACATGCAGAGAACGCAATCATATCCGATTTTCCCGCGCGAGCGATACGAACCGTTGGTGACGGCGGTTGGAGACGTGGCGAAATTACTGCGCACGTTCTCGAACACGTCGTCTACGCGGCAACCGTCCGATTAGCTGCACAAATCTCGATGCATAGTAAGATAAATAGTAATCGTGGTACACTTGCCACTTTTTTACCCCATTCTCTCCCGTCATCATCTTCTTCCTCCAGCCGCACGCCTCCTCGAGCTCTCCATGGAAAACCTCGAAGAAACCCTAGCCTCTCCTTGCATCAGTCGCCTCCTTCCAGTCCTCCATGGCCAGCAGCAGCTCCTCCCCGTCGATGGTGGCGTCGAGCGAAGCCACGGCAAAGCCGGCGAGCTCCGTCGTCGTGCCCAGAGGGCCTGGTCATCCCCGCGTCGGCGGTGACCACAATCTGGCGGCGCTAGAGCCTCTGGAAGAAGAGCCAGACTCGCACAAGGGCGACTGGCGCGGCTCGGACATCACCGGCCGCGACATCCAAGAGATGGTCGCCGAAGGCTACCTCCCCGCGACGGAGTGGCTCGCCTAGCGGGCGGCGCCGCCGGCGAGGTGACACCTTCTCCCCAAGCCGGAGAAAAGGTGTACCTCAAGGCTCAGCTGGTACGCGGTGTTTCTCTGCCCATCTCCCACTTCTTTCTGTCCGTCTTGAACCACTTCAAGGTCCAACCCCATAACCTCTCCCCCAATAGTATCTTAGTGCTTAGCAACTTCACGGCACTTTGTGAGGGTTACCTAGGGATTAGGCCTAGGTTAGACTTGTTCGTGTATTTCTTCACCGTCAAACGTGAAGCCGGACATAGTAGGGAGGAGCTTAGGAACTACGGCACCATAAGCTTCACGATCCGACCTGGCCGGCGGTTCCCCGACATCGTCGGCCATGAGTCGTGCAAAAACTGGCAGCGGACGTACTTCTACGGCCCCGACATTCCTTTGGCGGGCCGAGAAGTGACGTACCCGGACTTCGTGCATGGAGCCGCCTCTAAAGTTTCCACATGGAGATCCCATGCCTCCCTTCCCTCCGACCTCAACGCTTCACGCGCAATAAGGCGGATCGAGTGGTTCGTAGAGACGGGTTTGACCGGCTTGGACCTAGCCATGTGCTGGTTCATCAGGCAAATCCAACCTCTGCAGCACCGCATGAAGTTCATGCACGAGTACACTAGTGATCGAAAGGATACCCTCCGGATCTCCGTGGATAACTTCTCGAGCGACTCTGTCAAGCTTCGCCTGAAGGACATCGTCAAGGTGAAGGATAAGAAGCGCGGCTTCGCCATAACCTACGACATGTACGTAGACGGCAAGTGCCCAAAGGTAGGTATTTATTTTCCGTGTATGACATTGCTCCAGTTTCTCCGTCTTGCCAGTGCCATATTATCTAACACGGTGCTTTCTCACTTAACATCTTAGCGATCTAGATGAGGACAACCTGGCTGCCCAAATCTACGATCCAAAGATGAAGGAAGTCACGGTCGTGTCCGACGACGATGTCCCGTTGGCGTGAAAGCGGAAGAGCTCCACCTCTGACGCTGCCGACGGAGGCAAGAAGAAGAAGACGGAGGGGGGAGCCTCCAAAAAGAGTACTGCCGCCCTGGAGGCGGAAAAGAGAAAGCCACCGGGATTTTTGCCAAAGTGCCCCCCTAGTGTAAGCCTCTCATTCTCCGACATTGTCTTATTTATCTGTCTTATTCCTGTACTTATGCATTTTGCACGTTTCAGGAAGAAAGCCACAACCAGCCTCAAGAAGTCCTCCAAGACTCTTGGGGCTTCTAGAAATATCAAAGATATGCTGCATCACGACTCCTCCCCCGCCATCGCCCCTGCTACTCCTGCCGTCAAGCCCTCCTCTGCTCCGACAAGCTCTCAAGTCCAGGAGGCACCAGGCCCTTCCGCCATGGAAGTGGATTCTGGTGCTTCTACCGAACTCGCTGTTGTCGGTGAGTAGGCGACGCAGGAGAGCGCTGCTCTTCAAATGGATGACGCTCCGGCTAAGGATGCCATCGGTAGCGGCAAGGCGGTGGTGGGAGTTGGTACCTCTACCGAAGGCGGCGCCCCTACTCCCCAGAAACCCTTTGAGTTCCCGAAGATATTTTACCCGGCGCTCCTTCCGAGTAACACAACTATGGTTCCTGGAGGAGTGTCGTCATCTCCGACGTGCGGTCTCGAGGAGCTACTCCGACAAGAGGATATCTTGCGAGGAAATAGCATTTCCTTTGGCAAGCTGCTAGCCGATAGCGCTACAAACCTCAAGATCATTGCACTTGTAAGTTTTTACTTTGCCTTCTGCATTTCGTATGAGTATCCCACTGTAGCCCCCAAGGATGTAGACAGAAAAACATAGGTTTTGCATCTATATGCTCTAAGAGTGACTAAGTTAGAAAAAATTCTCACTGTAGCCCCCAAGCATTTAGATGGAATGAATTACTCCAACTAGATGTTTTAAGAGTAGCATACACAGTGTTAATAATTTTCAATGTTGTAGCCCCCAAGCCTCTAGTTGTAACTGAATTAGTTCCGACTAGATGCTTAAAGAAAAAGCTAAGCATATTGATAAGTTAAAAACTCTCGCTGTAGCCCCCGAGCCTCTAGGTGGAAAATCTCCGACTAGGGGCTCCAAGCAGACCAAACAACGACTTAACTTTGTATTTGTTTCCATAGAACGAGAATGCTCGGCGGGGCATGGCCAACGACAAGTATAAGAAGATGCGCGCAGATCTTGAAGCCTGTAACTACCTCGGTGAATTACGCTCCTAGTTACAAGCCTGGATGAGCAGAAATGGTTGAAATAGTACGGTGGGGCCCAAATGCCACTCACAGGTAGACCTTTCGGCCGTCCCAACCATTTCCACACATCGGGACAAGAACGGGCGGCGTAATCGGCAGGCGAAGGGATCAACTACATACACAAATGAGTATGTATGCAAGCCACCATACAACAGTACATCAGAGCCATTCCATCTAAAAAGAAAGGAAATATAGAAACGCCATACGGCAAGATCCAAATATCCTAGATAGATATAATAGTTTAGGATATCTCCTCATACATCAATCAACAGAGTATCAAGCGGAAGCGGAAGACAAAATCCGAGTACAGATAAGAAGCAAATCGGCATAAGATGCCCCATAAATAAGCAGATCCCGCCCATAGATCTCACGGATCCCCGTTCCCGGAATCTCTACACCGAATAATCTTTCCCCACATCGTCCGTCTCTTCCACCTAGTAACCATCTTGCGAGGGTACCTGTTCATCTGAACCAATAATTTATCGTGTGAGACCCTAGGGGTACTCAGCAAGTCTTTATGCCTCTAAAGGGGACACAGCCTGGGGTGACGCAATTGCAGCAAAAGATAAACCCTAACAGTTCTATAGATACTCGCTAACCATCCGCCTAACCAGAGATAGACGGATGTCCGTGAATTAATAACAACTGTTATAATGGTAAAGTCCACAGATCCATCCTCCTCCCCGCTTACCGACGAGGAAGCGGACGAACAACCCCCCATCCGTTGGCAGTTTTATTATCCATTCCATGAGTGTTGCACTATTTACTAGTCAGGTACTTAGTCAAATTAAAAGCGGTACTTTAGTTATGCTTGTCTATGATCGAGAAACTTTGTTCCAAGTCGTCCATAACCGCGGACACGGCTTTCAGAAAGTTTTACCCTGCAGGGGTGCACAAATAGCAACACACACTCGATCAACCTCAGAAAAACCAAATCAAAACCCAACGAGGCTTTCTGCGTGACGCTGGAGCGAACAGACGCCACGCTCGTCGGTGCACCGAGGGTGCTCGACGGAAGGACCGGCGGATCTAGGGTGGTACAGCGAAGGGGACCATGTCAGGGAGGTATAGGGGCTCACCGAGAGGGTGCTGGCGGCGTTGGTTCGGGCAGGGGAGCTGTCGATCGTCGACGTCGCAGAGGCCGAGCGTAGCTAGGGTTCCAGCGAGACGCGTCAGCGTGTAGCGGGTTGGGGCTTCCTTCTCCTCGCTGCTGTGTACAGAGGCGACGCCGGGGTTCTCCTATCCTTCCTCGACGACCACAACACCACGCCCGCCTCCTCGAACTGCTGGTGGACGCCGAAGCCGACGGTGGCCGGTGATGGGGTAGACGATGGCGAGGGAAGGCAGGGAGAGAGGGGGTGGCCTGGGGTAGATCTGGGGTAGCAGGGCGAGGCAGAGAGGTGGGAGTGGTAAAGCAGAGAGGGAGAGGGGTGCCGTGGGGAGCAGGTAGATGGAAAAGGTGGCTCGGTGCCACCTTTCTCTCCTCCTCCTCACGTGCTAGGGTCGGGCAGGAGCAGGGCGAGGTGGTGATGGGGAGCTGGCAGGTGGCCCAGGGTAGGGAGGAGAGGGTGGTGGGGCTAAGGTGGCAGAGAGAGATCTAGAGAGAGGGAGGAGTAGCCTCGGGTTAGAGCTAGGGTAGGAGGGTAGGCTCGGGTTAGGGTTTTGTGTGGGGTATAGCTAGGTGGGCCAGGGAGAGAGGGTGGCCAGGTGGGTGAGAGAGAGAGGGAGGCCGAGAGAGAGGGGTGGCATGGAAGCTAGGGTTTGGGTTTTAGAGATAGGGGGTATGGTTAGATTAGAGAGGGACTAGGGTTTAGGAGAGAGGGGTATGGTGATGATGGGGTAGGTGATTAGGGTAGAAGGGTTTAGGGTTACTCTTGTCAAGATCAAGCCAAGCTCAAACAAAGCTAGCCCAAAGAGAGAAAAATATCAGAGGTGGTGAAGGGGTTTAAGCAAGATCAACTAGATCAAGCCAAAAGAGAGGGAGGGATAGATTAGAGATGAACCACTCAAGAATCAAATAAAATCCAAATGACAAGCAAAAGATGGTACTTGCATGGCCCATGCAAACTAATTTAATGCCATGCTATTCTTGTGAGAACAATAATATTAACATGGCATTATTATTATGCATTCCCAAAAGAATTAAAAGGATGCTCCATGTGGAGTAGTTGGTGATGACCATATTTGAATAAAAATGGGACATGCTAGTGTGTATGTGCCACTAGGTATTTAGTAAGCCCAAAATATCCAAACATGAAAATACCCCAAAACAACACATATGGAAGCTAGAAAGGGTTCCACTCACAAGGCATGCAAAGATGGCCATGTGGCTCTCATATACCAATAATGTGGAAACAACATGGTGCATATAGGGGAGCATGTGGAAATAGAATTGGATCCATCCCAACCCATATGAGCTAGAGGTAAAACCCAAATAAAGTGCAAAGCTCATATTTAGTTGGATGGTGGAATTATAAGGTGGTGACAAGGTTAAGGTGGTGGAGTTGAAAGAGATATGCCCCCAACTCAACTTGGGCATTTAAACAATATATCAAGAAGCAACTACAATATCAGGAGGCAAATACAATTAATAATGCATATGAGATAAGAACCAAAACAAAAAGGGTTTTATATGATGCTCAAAAGCAAGGTGGCATGATGACATGAGCATGATATAATTATGATGAAACAATTATATATGAAGTAGCCATTATATTACTAGACCAAGTAGCATTACAATTGTTAGACAATTGGGATGCTACAACTCTCCCCCACTAAACAGGAATCTCGCCCCGAGATTCTAGGAAAAAGAAAACCACACAAGGTGAGGCAGGTGTTCGGAATGAAGGTGATCCTTGTGTTCCCAAGATGATGAAGAACGGAATGGTGCGACCACTACACCTTGCAAAACTTGCTAGACTTGTTGCGAGTCTTGCGTTTTGCTTGAGAAACAACGGTTAGAAGAGTTGAAGGTTTGTCGTGAGACAAGAAGGATAGGATGGACATAGCTCCGGTTTTCTCAAGAAACAAGATAAAAGACTAGAACCATTTGTGAAAGAGAAAAGCAAGATGATGTATTATGGATAAAGAAAGACACATCATTAAGATTAAAGATTTACCGATACTAGAGAGGATGAATCTTTGTCTCGCCGGAAGAAAGCGCTAGATTGGAGAGGTTTTGAACCACTATGACAATAGCATCGTATCTTCTCTCGGATTTGAGAAAGGAAGTTCGGAAACAATATCGCCTTCAAACAATAGAGTTCCTTGATATCAAGAGAAAGATTTAGTTAGACATCGTCGGATTAGATTATTCTTGCGCCGGTAAGACCCAACGGATCACGCCATTGAGGTGCGCGGATATAACTTCCAGAGACGGATGTGATGCCAGATCATGGTGGAATCCCGAGAAGCAAAGAATATAGAGGATCTGGAGTTTATTGTAGAGATACTTATTGCTTTCTTTAGCCTTGAGGCTAACACAATAGATTTGCGGGTGATGGCATCAACCATAATTGGCTTTACCACATAAAAGAATTGATGAAACAAAGAGAGAGATAGTTTCCTTTCTTCTTGTTTGGGGATGCCGAGCATCGGTAGAAAGACGAGGATAGAAAAGAGTTTGCGTTTGTTTCCACCAGATAACTGAAGATTTTGCTCCATCTAGAATAGACAGACCACTGACAAGAGATTATTGATTACTTTCTTCGAGAGAGCACTCCGGAAAAACAAAGACGGAAGTAAAAGTATCGAGGGATAAAGGCCACTTCTAACTTCCGTGGAATGAGTGAAATCACATTAATTCACCAATTCAATGTACAAGAGCGAATGATAAGAGTAGTGGTATGGTAGCTACTCCATCCCGCACTCAAAGCATTACTCCGCACATGAATAAGAAAACCATGCAACCCAACTACCAAAACAGATTGAAGGTTTTGACAAGGATAACTCATGGAACTTCGTTAGAAAACAAGGATAGATGCAAACGATTCACCGGATTCAAGATAGATAAAGATGATGATGTTGTCGTCATATCATAAGTAACCAGCCACCGGAAAGATATGAAGGAAGATCCGGAGACAACTGCAAGATTCCACAGATAAAGAAAAAGATAGCACCACTTGCACATAAGGATACAAGATCTGGAAGGTCTTCATGGCCTCCGGTGGATTGAGCATAGACAACAGAGCGAGAGGGTTTCAAGAGATTACTAAATGAGATAGAGGTGAAAAGAACTCCATGTTGTTCTTGAAAAGATAGAGAGAGATTTAGCAGTCTTGAGGACAATCTTTTGCGGAACGACGATGATAACTTGCCAACAAGGAAAACTCCGGGTTTGATTGAAGATGGAAGATGGAATTAACAATGAACTTGCTGATTCAGAGTTGAAGCGATCTATTTAGCAGAAGGACGTGGCCGAGATAGGTGACTTCAAAAAGTCAGAATTCTCACTTTGAGACTTTGCACACAGGCAGTGCTCACGAAGCTTGAGAGAAAGAGACACAGATGATCTTCCATGTTCTTCCATAGATATCGAATAGGCAAGCATATTATCAACATATACCACCATGGATTAACAAGATATTCCCAGAATACCAAGTTCAAAAGGTGAGAGAAACGAACAAATGCTCGAACACTTCCTGAGCTCAACGCTCTTAGAAAGATCAATATTAAGAGCACGGGTTCGTGTTGAAGATGATGCACTGGAAGAATAGATTATCTGGTTCTTCGGAAGAAAAAGAGATGTCACCTGGTTCACATTGTCGATAGGATCACCGGTTACAAAGATAAAGAGATCTTGGTTAAGAACCGATGATAGCTCATACCTTAAGCAAAGCTATCAGAAGCGAAAAGATGCAATTCCCTCGTCTCAAGGAGAATTTGCAGATATGGAGTTGAAAAAGATGTGCAGCATGATGGACAGATGATAGACCGCCGTAGTGCCTTGAGAAACTCCGGATTGCCAAAGATGCTTGAATATGCATAGATATGATCACGGTGTACTCAAAATCACAGGAGATAACCGTCACCATTTGGAGGATAGTGTTGATAGCAATTTCCCTATTCCAATCGTCACTTATCATGAGTGGAATATATCTATGCCGAGAGCCAAATTACAATCACCAGCATCGAATCGACACACATTATGTAATTGGCCCACGAGAAAAAGGAGATGAACTGAAACTCCAGGATTAAGCGCCGGTGACAAAAGAATGAGTTAGCATGGACATGCTGATAAAAGAGAGATAGATAATGTTTCACACACGACTGGAAAAGGAGTGTGGAAACACAGATGTATGAAAGAAAAAAATTCCGCATTTTTCGGCATTAAAATACCAATAGATGCGCAAAAACACTTATCAGATAGAGATTAGCAACTGATGATTACACAGAAAGTGGAGTTGCTAGAAGGAAGGACACCCTTAAGAAGATGGCACCGGTTAACAAGGAGTCAGATAGATCGCGCCGGTTTTCAAAATCCTGTCAGTATGGAATGTACCAACAGTGGATAACCAAAAGCAGATTGTGATAACAAATTGGATGCAACAGATAGACAAAGAATTACACACACACACACACAAACACACAACCTATGGTACTACGGAAACCCAGAACACGTGAATCCTAGTTTGAATTTAAGAAGAGGATTGAAAACGTTACACTTCCTTACCAGAAAAGGGTGGGTGGGTGGGTAAGAAGAAAAGTGGAAGCAGTCCTACTCTCGCGTTTTGTTTTTCCCTAGTATACATAACTACCAAAAATATTTGCTAGACAGACAACGACCATTTGGCTGAGACCCTGAAAGGCGGGATGGCTCTGATACCAATTGTAACTACCTCGTTGAATTACGCTCCTAGTTACAAGCCTGGATGAGCAGAAATGGTTGAAATAGTACGGTGGGGCCCAAATGCCACTCACAGGTAGACCTTTCGGCCGTCCCAACCATTTCCACACATCGGGACAAGAACGGGCGGCGTCCAGCGAAGGATCAACTACATACACAAATGAGTATGTATGCAAGCCACCATACAACAGTACATCAGAGCCATTCCATCTAAAAAGAAAGGAAATATCGCAACGCCATACAGCAAGATCCAAATTTCCTAGATAGATATAATAGTTTAGGATATCTCCTCATACATCAATCAACAGAGTATCAAGCGGAAGCGGAAGACAAAATCCGAGTACGGATAAGAAGCAAATCAGCATAAGATGCCCCATAAATAAGCAGATCCCGCCCACAGATATCACGGATCCCCGTTCCCGGAATCTCTACACCGAATGATCGTTGCCCACATCGTCCGTCTCTTCCACCCAGTAACCATCTTGCGAGGGTACCTGTTCATCTGAACCAATAATTTATCGTGTGAGACCCTAGGGGTACTCAGCAACTCTTTATGCCTCTAAAGGGGACACAACCTGGGGTGACGCAATTGCAGCAAAAGATAAACCCTAACAGTTCTATAGATACTCGCTAACCATCCGCCTAACCAGAGATAGACGGATGCCCGTGAATTAATAACAACTGTTATAATGGTAAAGTCCACAGATCCATCCTCCTCCCCGCTTACCGACGAGGAAGCGGACGAACAACCCCCCATCCGTTGGCAGTTTTATTATCCATTCCATGAGTGTTGCACTATTTACTAGTCAGGTACTTAGTCAAATTAAAAGCGGTACTTTAGTTATGCTTGTCTATGATCGAAACTGCTCCAAGTCGTCCATAACCGCGGACACGGCTTTGAAAGTTTTACCTCAGGGTGCACAAATAGCAACACACACTCGATCAACCTCGGAAAAACCAAATCAAAACCCAACGAGGCAGTCACGACAAAGCGATCACAGGATTCATAAATATTTCAGGGGGCCACCCCATTGAGCTACCCGAAACGGAGTTAGCTGACTCCGAGACGGCCTCAAGGTTTGCGCTGGTACGTAAACGATCGGGAACCCGAAAATGACTGGGCTTGTCAATACCGAAAACACTCCGCTTTCCTAAGCAAAGAGTGCTCCTCGCACAATCTTTAATAAGGCAGTAAAGCATGGCATAAGTACAGGATAGTAAATAAACCTCAAACTAGTTTGTGGCCCCAAGAAATAAGAATGAATCAAGCTCTGGCTCAGGGGGGTTCATAAGCCTCCCGGATGTGGATAGCGCGAATATTCAAGGAACAATAATCAAGTACTCGGGGTCCTACGGGACACAAGTGAGCCTGAAAAACCAAATAGCGAATATGGCTCACCGATGCCACTTTCATTAGTTATCCCATTACTACTCAGATTTAAGTTGTATAGGTACCTCGTTATCTATCAGACACTCACAAACCCTACACATGCTGTTCTATGACTCGCATGGCTCAAACAACTCCTGTAGTAATGGCTCATGGGATGGAGGAACAAGCTTCAGTGGGGTTTAAAAGTAAAGGCTATGCAATACTTGGGATTCAGTTTAATGCAATCGCGACTCAATGATGCAAGAATAAGAAGGAGGCAATAGGTACTATATGTATGCAAGCATGTGGTAGTGCTTGCCTGGCAGCTCAGTTGAAGCAATGGATGGATCTGGGTAGTGCTCCTGGTTCTCTTGATATATCCCCGCCAGCGTCATTAGGAGAAGAACCAAACAAACAAGGGCCAACATAAATAAAGTGCGCAAGCATATGAATAAAATGCGACAAGCAAACAATCATGCCATGATGAATGATGCACAATTTGCATGGCAATAAGGTAGCATGGCATGGGTGAGGTGTGGAATACAAGAATAAACATTTTTATTGGGTTTTAACCACATTTTATCCTCATATTAGTCGCTGTACACATTATATTTATATGATGCATGCTTCAAATCAAAACATGGAATGCATAAACAGAAAGGTCTCGTCGAGCTAATCATTTTAGACATATCATTTGTTAAATTTGAAGTTATAAATCAAAAGTTATTAATTATTTAAGTCAAAAGGGCAATTTATTGTAATTTAAATAAACTTGGAAAATTAAAGTGTCAAAATATATTTTTAATAGCATATTTGAATTCCTCATATTTTTCTGATTTCAAAACATATATTATATGCATTATTTGGATTTGTATTTTAAAAGTTATTTAAAAACAGATTTAAATTTGATTTTGAATTAAATTTGAAAAGATTTGAATTTAAACAGGAAAGCAGAAATACTTTTTATACTCAAGTTTATCTAGCCTCAGACACTGACTGGTGGGTCCACTGGCTGACTCAGCAGCTCATCGCAGAGAAAGGTTTTACACATGGTGCCGCTGCATACGAGAATGACAGTGGGGCCTGGCGCCCACTGGGCCACAGGGGCGTACACGTGGGGGAAGCCAGGGAGTGCGGGTTGAGGAGTACAAAACTCCGGGACCCTTTTTGCAAAAACGCCACGGAAGCCGACAAGTGGGCCTAGCGGAGCGCGGGTTGATGCAACAAAAAGTGCAGGGGGTTAAGCGTAAAATGGCGACGGCTACTGTACTTCTTCTCTCTCTCTGCACCGAGCGACAGGTCGGTGCGCAACGCGGGCGGGGATCGATCCTGGGACCCAGGGCTCGCGCGCGGAGGCGGAGCCACTGCGCTGGCCTGGGCTTGGTGTCAGGGAGGGTCGGCGCGGCCTAGATAGGCTTTCTGCGCGACGCTGGAGCGAACAGACGCCACGCTCGTTGGTGCACCGAGGGTGCTCGACGGAAGGACCGGCGGATCTAGGGCGGTACGGCGAAGGGGACCATGTCAGGAGGCTGAGGCTCACCGAGAGGTGCTGGCGGCGTTGGTTCGGGTAGGGGCTGGCGATCGTCGCCGACGTCAGAGGCCTAAGCGTAGCTAGGGTTCCGGCGAGACGTCGCTGGTAGCAGGTTGGGGCTTCCTTCTCCTAGCTGTGTGCAGGCGACGCCGGGGTCCTCCTGTCCTTCCTCGACGACCACAACACCACGCCCGCCTCCTCGAACTGCTGGTGGACGCCGAAGCCGACGGTGGCCGGTGATGGGGTAGACGATGGCGAGGGAAGGCAGGGAGAGAGGGGGGGCCTGGGGTAGATCTAGGGTAGCAGGGCGAGGCAGAGAGGTGGGAGTGGTAAAGCAGAGAGGGAGAGGGGTGCCGTGGGGAGCAGGTAGATGGAAAAGGTGGCTCGGTGCCACCTTTCTCTCCTCCTCCTCCTCACGTGCTAGGGTCGGGCAGGAGCAGGGCGAGGTGGTGATGGGGAGCTGGAAGGTGGCCCAGGGTAGGGAGGAGAGGGTGGTGGGGCTAAGGTGGCAGAGAGAGAGAGCTAGAGAGAGGGAGGAGTAGCCTCGGGTTAGAGCTAGGGTAGGAGGGGAGGCTCTGGTTAGGATTTTGTGTGGGGGATAGCTAGGTGGGCCAGGGAGAGAGGGTGGCCAGGTGGGTGAGAGAGAGGGAGGCCGAGAGAGAGGGGTGGCATGGAAGCTAGGGTTTGGGTTTTAGAGATAGGGGGGTATGGTTAGATTAGAGAGGGACTAGGGTTTAGGAGAGAGGGGTATGGTGATGATGGGGTAGGTGATTAGGGTAGAAGGGTTTAGGGTTACTCTTGTCAAGATCAAGCCAAGCTCAAACAAAGCTAGCCCAAAGAGAGAAAAAGATCAGAGGTGGTGAAGGGGTTTAAGCAAGATCAACTAGATCAAGCCAAAAGAGAGGGAGGGATAGATTAGAGATGAACCACTCAAGAATCAAATAAAATCCAAATGACAAGCAAAAGATGGTACTTGCATGGCCCATGCAAACTAATTTAATGCCATGCTATTCTTGTGAGAACAATAATATTAACATGGCATTATTATTATGCATTCCCAAAATTGGAATAAAAGCCAAGCAAAAAGAATTAAAAGGATGCTTCATGTGGAGTAGTTGGTGATGACCATATTTGAATAAAAATGGGACATGCTAGTGTGTATGTGCCACTAGGTATTTAGTAAGCCCAAAATATCCAAACATGAAAATACGCCAAAACAACACATATGGAAGCTAGAAAGGGTTCCACTCACAAGGCATGCAAAGATGGCCATGTGGCTCTCATATACCAATAATGTGGAAACAACATGGTGCATATAGGGGAGCATGTGGAAATAGAATTGGATCCATCCCAACCCATATGAGCTAGAGGTAAAACCCAAATAAAGTGCAAAGCTCATATTTAGTTGGATGGTGGAATTATAAGGTGGTGACAAGGTTAAGGTGGTGGAGTTGAAAGAGATATGCCCCCAACTCAACTTGGGCATTTAAACAATATATCAAGAAGCAACTACAATATCAGGAGGCAAATACAATTAATAATGCATATGAGATAAGAACCAAAACAAAAAGGGTTTTATATGATGCTCAAATGCAAGGTGGCATGATGACATGATCATGATATAATTATGATGCAACAATTATATATGAAGTATCCATTATATTACTAGACCAAGTAGCATTACAATTGTTAGACAATTGGGATGCTACAAAGCCGAAAAGGGTAAAACTGCCATCTTGAAGGAACAAATCATCAAAAACAAGAGTCTGTTTTCTTTTTGCGCATTTTCGTCTTATTTTTGTGCCCATAGTCTCCGAGTACTCACTATGTACGTGGTTTTCTCCGACTTGCAGAACATGTCGCCAAGGCCAAGGACATTGTCGAGCAGTCCAAGCATATCCAGTAGCTGGACAGCGAGAACAAGATCCTGAAGGAGGAGAGGAAGGAGATGCTGAAGATGCACGAGGATTCCATGAAAGCCCTGCAGGATTCCGCCTCCGGGGAGATCAATCGCTTGAAGGAGGAGCTTGTGATCCTAAAGGATCAGAAGCAAGCTGCTGATGAGCAAAACCTTCGCCACAGCGAGGCGTTTAAGCTCCTCCAACAAGAGAAGGAATCCTTGGCGGACACCGTCTGGCAGGTTAAGGCCAGCATCTTCAGTAAGTGTCCTCCGCCTTGTATTTCTATAGTCTGGATACTTAGAGATTATTGAACTCATGTGATCCTTGTCGGAATTTTCAGCACCTATGGGTTTAACCCGCTCGCTCCTTCGGACAAGGAATGCATTGTTCTTGCCGGCAACTTCATCAACACCGCCATCGCCCAAGCCAAGGAGATTGCCAAGCCTCTCCAGATTTATATCAAGGCCTCGGACTCCGTGGCGAAGTACTCGGAGATTCTGCGCCGAGCGCCCGAGCGTGTCGCGAGCTGGAAAGCTTCATGCGCACGGGCTGGCGCAAGGATGGCGCTGTCTATGGTGAAGGCACACTATGAAGATGCCGACATTGACACGGTGACCTCTGGTATCCCCGATGTGGATGATGATGGCAAGGAGATCGATCACGAAGCCATCCTGTCATCACTCGCGGGCTACGACACCAGGGTTGCCGAGTTGGTGGACGTTGACGTCTTCGTGCCTAGGAACCTCATCGACAGCGTCAACCAAGATTCCTCCGAGTCTCATCACGGCGCCGACGTCGAGGGTGATTCTCCGGCTGGTGATGATGCGACCTCCAAGTCTCCTGCACCCAAAGAATGAAAAACGCTTTGTAATTTCTGTTTCACCTTTGGTGTGTGCACGGGAAAAACTTCGTTGATGTAATCTTAAGGCGGAAAACAATGGTTGTCGTATCCTGCTACTTAAGAACTAGTTCCCAGTATGTATATATTTTTTAAGCAAGTGCTGGCTTATCCATTACTCTGGTTCTTATGCTTGACTTTTCATGAGTTGGAAGACTCGTTGTCGGAACCATGCGCTTAGGTGATGATGCGCAATGGCACCATCAATAACCTAAGCACAAAATCGCCGAAAATAAGTGCCGAAAGACACTACTCCAGAATCCACATAAAAACAACAAAGAACGTGTAGACCAGAAAACTTAAGCTAACGCCCGTAGGCGGAATTTTCACAAGTGCAATCGCAAGACTTGTGCATAAAGGTTTTATATGATCCAAAAATGAACACTAAAGGAGGTAAAAGACTCAGCAATATGAGTGAACCAAAGAGCTTTATTTCATTGATCATATAAGAAGTACACAATTAGATAAAAAATGCTAAGTCTAGAAAGGACGTAGCTGTGCTATGTTCCCTGGCCGATCAAGCTCCGGGTAGTCATCATCCGGGTCACGTCGCTTACGCTTATGATCCTTGCTGGGTCTATCCTTGAGTTCACTATTGTCGACAAGGTAGTAAGACCCATTGAGCAGCGCCTTGCTTATGATGAATGGTCCTTCCCATGGCGGGGCTAATTTGTGTGACTTCTTCTGCTTAAGTCGGAGCACTAAATCCACCTCTTTAAACGAGCGATGCCGAACGCAGCGACTATGGTAGCTGCGTAGCTTCTGCTGGTAGATGGCGGATCTTTGGCATGCCAAAACGCGCTCCTCCTCGAGAAGGTCCACATATAGGCGTCTGGATTCTTCGGCGTCATCTTTGGCGTAGGCGGCAACTCTTGGTGCATCGTGGAGGATGTCAGAAGGTAGGATGGCTTCTGCTCCATATACCATGAAGTAAGGGGTGTAGCCGGTGGATCTGTTGGGTGTGGTTCGTAAACTCCATAGCACAGATGGCAATTCTTCCACCCAGGCTCCAGCTGCTCTATGTAGCGGTGCCTCAAGACGTGGCTTGATTCCCTGCAGAATTAATCCATTGGCTCGCTCAACCTGACCATTGGATTGTGGGTGTGCCACAGATGCAAGGTCAAGTCGGATGCCTTTGTCCCAGCAATAGGCCTCCACTTCTCCGAGTGACAAGTTGCTTCCGTTGTCGGTGATGATGCTATGTGGGAGACCAAATCTCACCACTAGATCCCGGACAAACCTGAGGGCAGTTGCCCCATCAAGCTTTCTAATGGGTTTAGCTTCTATCCATTTGGTGAATTTGCTAACTGCTACAAGCAAATGCGTAAATCCACACGATGTCGTCTGTAACCGTCCCACCATGTCTAGCCCTCAGACTGCAAACGGCCAAGTTATTGGTATTGTTCGCAATTCTTCAGCCTAAACATGTGGTTATCGGGCATAATACTGGCATCGCGTGCATGTCTCAACCATCTTGTCAGCGTCCGCCTTCGCGGTCAGCCAGTAGAATCCTTGCCGGAAGGCTTTCGCGACCAATGATCGAGGAGCGGCGTGATGCCCGCAATCTCCGTGATGGATCTCGCGCAGGATTTCCATACCTTCTAGCAGGGAAACGCACTTTAAGTATACAACAGTAGTGCTCCTTTTATAAAGTTGCCCATTTATTATGGTATAACCCTTTGCTCGCCGTACTATTTGCCGTCTTTCGACTTTGTCGTCGGGCAAAGTTTCGTGTTCGATATACTCCATGAACGGTTTTGTCCAAGCCGGAGGGATCTTTGTCACCATGTTGACGAAAGAGTCATCTCTATCCGGGTTGTCGATGTCGGTGCCCTTCACGGATGGTGTGCGTAGATGCTCTAGGAAAACTCCTGGCGGAATTTGCTTGCGCCCTGATCCAAGCTTAGACAGTAGATCAGCCGCCTCGTTTTGCTCCCTAGGCACATACTTGACTTCGTAGCCCAGGAAGCTCTTGGCTATCTCATCCACTTCGTCGCGATATGTCGGCATCATAGGGTTCCATGCGTTCCAGGTGCCAGCCACCTGCTGGGCAACCAAGTCGGAATCTCCACAGCAAACTATGCGCTTGATGCCAATATCCTTGGCTACACATAGTCCGTGAATGAGTGCTTCATACTCCGCCATGTTGTTTGTAGCCTCAAAGTGGATCTGCAGAACGTAGTGCAGCTTGTCTCCTTTTGGTGACTGCAGCAGTACACCAGCCCCCGAGCCGTTGAGCAACTTTGATCCGTCAAAGTGCATCACCCAGTACTCTGGTTCTGGAAACGGAGTAGCATCTGGCATCTCCGTCCAATCTGCAATAAAAGCCGCCAAAGCTTGTGACTTGATAGTGTCACGCCTCTTGTAGGTGATCTCGAAGGCGGCAAGTTCAATGCCCCACTTCGCGACCCTTCCTGTATCGTCGCTGTTATTGATAATGTCGGACAGTGGAGTCTTTCTTACTACTATGATTGGGTGCTCCTGAAAGTAATGCCTTAGCTTCCGAGAAGCGAGGAATACTCCATAAGCTATCTTTTGGTAGTGCGGGTAACGCTGCTTGGACTCCGTCAAGACCTTGCTCACATAGTAAGCTGGTCATTGAAATCCGTGCTTGTAGTCTGGTTCCTTCCGCTCTACCACGACGACGATGCTAATAACCCGGTTGGTTGCCACCATGTAAATTAACAAGGGCTCTCCAGGCTCGGGTGCTGCAAGGATGGGCGCTGAGGAAAGAATCTCCTTGAGCTGCTTCAATGCTGCATCTGCTTCGTCTGTCCACGTGAATTTGTCCGCCTTCTTCAGCAACTTGTACAGCGGCAAAGCCTTCTCTCCAAGTCGGCTGACGAACCGACTAACTGCTGCAACACAACATGTTAGTCGTTGAATGTCCTTTAGGCATGTCGGACGGTTTATGTTTAAGATGGCCTTGATTTTCTACGGGTTGACCTCGATTCCGCGCTGGAAAACGATGAAGCCCAACAATTTGCCGGCTGGAACCCCGAAGACGCACTTCTTAGGGTTGAGCATCATGTTGTATTTCCGGAGGTTATCAAAGGTTTCTTTTAAGTCGGAGATTAAGTCGTTTGACTTTTTAGACATCACCGCGATGTCGTCCACATAGGCATGAATGTTCCGACCAATTTGGTCATGATGGCAATGTTGCATTGTCCGCTGGTAGGTAGCACCTACGTTTTTCAGCCCAAAGGGCATCGTGACATAGAAAAACGTGCCGTATGGAGTAGTGAACGAAGTGGCCAATTGGTCCGACTTCCTCATCTTGATCTGGTGGTATCCTGAGTATGCATCGAGAAAACACAAAAGTTTCGAGCCAGCCGTCGAGTCAATGACTTGGTCAATGCGAGGCAAAGCAAACAGATCTTTGGGACATGGTTTGTTCAAGCTGGTGTAATCAACGCACATTCTTAATTCATTGGTTCCCTTTTTGGGGACAAGTACAGGATTGGCCACCCATCAGGTGTGAAGGACTTCTCGGATAAACCCAGCCTTAAGTAACCTAGCTATCTCTTGGCATGTAACCTAGTTAAGTAACCTGGCATGTGATCACGGTTGCACAAATGCATAAGCACACATAGAGAGGTGCAAATAGAAACATGACAACAGAGCTTGGAGAGAGGAGGAACTGACAGACATCAAGCGGTGACCACCGTCGTGCCGGAGTGACATGCTCGGAGACTTACTGTAGCGACAGAATACGCACGTGCGCAGAGAAGAGTGGAGCAATAGACTCGCGAACATGCTGCAGCGAGGAGGTGGCACGGGGCCAAGGCCGAGCTCCAGGGACGGACGACCAGCAGCAGAGAAGGCACGCGCGGGATTGGGGATGGAGGCGCAGGCAGCTTGGTGTAGAGGGGCGGCGAGGCTAGCGGCCCGCTGGCAACAACGGGTTCCATGTGGCAGGGAGGAGCTGGAGGAAGCTTGGTTGGCGCCGGGTTTGACACGGTGATGGGAGGCGGGGCACCTCTCGGGAGTCCGAGTTGCAGGCATCAGAGAGGATCCCGGGCAACGCTCGCGAAGAGTGGACGAGGCCAGGAGAGAAGGGCGGCCTGAGGCGAGCGCGGCCTCGGTGGCACGCGGTCGATGGGGACCTGGGAGGCAGAGCCGTGGCGGCGAGGTGAGCGCGAGGAAGGAGTGGTGAGGGCGAGCGATGGCGGCGGCTTGCAGGCGAGGCGATCAGGGCGCCAGGCCGAGGGGTACTGGTGGCAGGGATCGATCAAGGGGAAGCATGGCTCGGCCCGAGGTTGGTGGAGGAAGATGCGACAAGGAGGTGGGGATGCAGGGTGGGGCCCAGACGAGGGTGGGTGGACGCGTTTCGAACGCGGGGTGGCGGGGATGGGCGAAAATGCTAGACTTACGGATTAGTTGCTACAGAAACTGTTCACGGGATGACATGGAAGAGTCCGACTGGTTCAATAAAATTGCCTTCCCATGATTTTCGCACCGTAATCTCTACCCCGCTTCCCATGTTAGCCCGTAGATGTGTTTCCGTAGAAAATCTTCCATAGCTGTAGCTTTAATGATGGGCGAAAATGCTAGACTTACGGATTGGTTGCTACAAAAACTGTTCACGGGATGACATGGAAGAGTCTGACTGGTTCAATAAAATTGCCTTCCTGTGATCTTCGCACCATAATCTCTGCCCCGCTTCCCACGTTAGCCCGTAGATGTGTTTCCGTACAAAATCTCCCGTAGTTGTAGCATTACTGGGGGTGGGTGCGTGTGTCTTGTGGGCGTGTGTGCTGAGTTGTGTGCACTGCCGCTGCGGTGATGGCTATGGGGTTGGGTGAGGTGTGTTGGGGTACGACTAGGGTTAGGGTTTGGGATAGATAGAAGGATTAGGGTTTGGGGTGGTAGGTGGTTCAGTTGGTTGGGACTATCCAGCTGGTCTGCCTCCGCTAAACAAAAAATTATTATTATTTATTTTAGGTTTAGATTTTAAATATTTGTAAATACTTTTTGATAAATACAAGAGCACATAAAGTCTAGAGATGAAATAGGTTTAGTCAAAAAAATTTAAGAGACAAAATATGCATGATGATATCATGATGATACACAAGATAGTACACAGTGGGCGATTTACTGGTAGTGGTTTTACAGGGGTGCTACATGTGTAGCTACTGGTCGCTGCTTGGCGTAGGTGCAAAACTGAGGTGCTCCCTATGCCGCCGTGTTGTGGCCTCGATCATCGCCACCTTGGTCTTAATCACCGACCCGCTCTCCTCCTAGTGAAGTGATTCCCGGTGCCAGGTACCCACCTCTCTTCCCTTTCTTCTACGTTGGTTCATATAAACGGTGATGGATGGGTATGCCTTGTGGGGTTATTAATGATTGAGTTGTTAAATATTCTTCTTCTATGCCTCTGATTTGAATATTATCACTAGTTTGGATTCTATTTTGAACAAAAAGAGATGATTCCTAGTTGTGCTGCCCTAAGAAAATGATCATACATTCATAGTATGGCTATGATAGTGACATGTTGGATAAAATGATTTCTAACAACTTTGATAGAAAGATGGTTTCAATTATCTTCAATTGCTTGTCCATGGAATATTTATTTGGGCTGATCATGATGGTTTATAAATGATACTGTAGTCTAGGAATTTAACCCCGCCGTTGCTACTGTATTTATGAATTGTTACTACTGTTTTAGTCTCTACTACTCTGGTGCCTCCTATTCTAAGTGTGCACATTAACTGAGCTTGATAGCATGATCCACTATTTTTCCCCTTCCTACGATTCAAGAAAAGCTGAGGTTCTATTAGGGTAACAAGGACAGGTTCACATCATGCTTGATTTGGCTACTTGGATGCTTCTATGAATGACTTAAAAGCATATGGTTTAATTGTTTCCTGATCCTTGTTTGTGAAATGTCATTGGTTTAGATGTTGTCCATTTGATAATTACCAGGATGTGGTGTTGTTGCTAGAGGATCATTTGTATCCATATTTCAGTATTAGGATAACAACATTTGATAGTATAACTACTGGTAAGAGGATTTATGTATATGTGCTATTACTTGCAGATGGAATAGTTTGACATATGTGTGCTGCCTACATGGAAGTAAGCTTTACTTGGAATGATTTCTAGTGGTTTACCCTATAAAAATGATTTACTTTATTTGTGAGACTGATTCTCTTAGCTGTTGTTTAGTCCCTGTGTACAGGGCTTGTGGCTTGCGGTCTTTATATATGATCTTGCTACTATGGTACCTCCTTGGAGGATGCACAGTACCAAAGATCATCTACATGATCTTTGTTTGGACATTCTTATACCTCAACTATAATATATATGGTTATAATACCTCAGGCACTATGCTCTAAGCAACAAGCCAGGAAGAACCCAAAGTGCATGATGTGGTACTACCGCGAAGGCCCAAGGGCCACCCATGTGCAGGCCCGTCTAAGCAGAGCAGGGCACGGTACCGGCCAACCACCCCACCCACTTTGCAAGAACATCGTATCAAGTTCGAACGGTGTAGTCGACAGGCATGTGAATCAAAACATACACAAATGTGTATGTCAGTGACATACAAGAGTACATCAGAGCCAAACCATCTAAAAGAAATATAAATATTCAACGCCATACAGCAAGATCCAAAATCTAGATAATTATAATAGTTTAGGATATATCCTCATACATCACACATCACAGTATCAAGCGGAAGCGGAAGACCAGATCAGAGTACGGATAAGAAAAAATTTGGCGTAAGACACCCTAAAAATAAGCACATCATGACCACATGATCTCAAGATCTCCATCCCCAGAATCTCTACACCGGATGGTCGCTCCCACCATCGTCGGTCTCCTCGAACCAGTAGCCTTCTTGTGGATATGCGTGTCCATATGAATCAATAATTTATCGTGTGAGACCCTATGGGGCTATACAAGTCTTTATGCATCTAATGGAAACAACCTGAGGGTGACGCCATTGCAGCGAAAACAAAGCCTAACAGTTCTATAGAGACACGCTACAACATACGACTAACCAATGATAGACAGACGCTCGTTAAATAAACAAAGTGAATTACCCAACAGATATATATATCAATATAAATAAACATCGCTCGTCCACCTCCCCGTTCCCAACGAGAAGGCGGAAGAACATCCCATCCATTGGCAGCTTTATTAATTATTCCATGAATATTGCAATATTACTAGTCCAGTTTTAGTCAATTTAAAAGTATTACTTTAATTATGCTTGTCTATGATCGAGAAACTGTGATCCAAGTCATCCATAACCGTGTACACGGCTTTTAGAAAGATTTACCCTGCATGGGTGCACAAATAGCAACACACACACGATCAACCTCAGAAAACCAAATGAAAACCTAACGAGGCATCACGACAAAGAATTCGCAAGATTCATAAATCATTTCAGGGGACACCCCACTAAGCTACATGCTATGAAGTTGGCCGGCTCCGCGATGGACCAATGGGTTTATGCTAATGGCTGTAAACGAGTGGGAACCCGAAAGTGTGACTGGGCTTGTCGATACCATAAAAACATTCCACTTTCCTAAACAGTCCAGTAGTAAATGCTCCTAGGCAACAGTAGTAAATAAATTAGTAAAACATGGCATAAGTACATGATAGTAATAATGCCCCAAACTAGTTGTGGCCCCAAGAAATTAAATATGACTCAAGCTAGGACTAAGGAGATTCATGGTCCCACATGCGGATAGTGCGATAGTCAAGGAACAATAATCAATTACTCGGGGTCCTACGGGACACAAGTGGGCAGATAAACACCAGATCTCAACTATTAACCACTGACGCCTCTTTCTTTAGTTATCCCATTACTACTCAATTCAGTTGTTTAGGTACCTCATTATGCAAAGACACTCAAAAACCCTACACATGCAATTCTATGACTCCCATGGCTCAAACAACTCCTGTAGTATTGGCTCATAGGAGGAAGGGAACAAGCTTCAGTGGGGTTTAAAAGTAAAGGCTATGCAATACTGGGGATTCAATTTTATTTGGATCGTGACTCATGATGCAAGAATAAGATAGTTGCAATAGGTACTATATGTAGTGCAAGAATGGGGAAATTCTTTCCTGGAAGCTCTGTTGCAGGATAAGAAGGATCCAGGTAAAACTCCCGAGGCTCTTGATAATCCCCTTGCTCAGCATCTATCTGGATAAAACCCAAACAAACAACGGCCAAAATAAATATATTACACAATCATATAAATCATATGCAACAAGAAAACAAGGTATGCCATGATGATATGATGCAAAATTTACATGGTATAACTAACAAGGGTTTGACTCATCAATACCCATTGTTATGGACTTGGGTTTAGAGAAGACAGGGCGGCTAGAGATCATGTGATGGTTAACAAACACACAGCAAGGGGACACGGTGTTTACCTAGGTTCAGGACCCCAAAGGGGAAACCCTACTCCTTCTTGTGTGTTCTTGATTGATGGCATAACCGAAGGTTACAAGGTGCGCATATTGGATCTGGCGTGAGGTGTGTGTATGAGAGTTGAGAAAGACTCCTCGTTGTGCCCTCCTGGCCTTTATATGGGGAGGCCAGGTCTCAGGCTAGGTCAAGTCGGTTACAGATTAGGGTTTCACCCTTTGAAATTCTATCTTTACCTAGCCGTGTTCTTCAAGAAGTGGCGTCCGTATGGTCCTTGGTCACCCGAATCCTTCCTGGGCTTCACCATCCGCAGTGGGTAATTATGTGGGCCTCTATCAGTCTAACACTGGGTAGGCCAACATCAGGCACCCGTACGTCATATCCATGTCAGTAGCTCCCGAGTGTTTAGTCGAATCGTAGATTTGATTGGAGACTCTTAAGTATTTCGGGTTCTTTCATCCGAACAAGTTTCTAATCAGTATGTTGGTTCATAGGTATTGTTGATATGTGTGCCTGACATCCGATGGATCAGGGTCAGTTAACTTTCTTTGTACAAAATAACACGATCTACTTCAAACTCGAGTCTCCGAACTCGAATCTGGAAAAATGTTGGCGTAAGACTCAGGCTGTGGGGGTCTTACATGAGTCGAATTCCAATGTTTTAAGTTATGTACCCAATGTGTCCGTCGGGATTTTTCATCAAGCCTGTTGACACACCGGAAAAATGTTACTAGAAGAGCGCAGTCCGTCAGAATGTTACTAGCAAAGCGCGCGCGTCCGTCGGAATGTTACTAGCAGAGCATAGTCGGGTGTATTGCCAGGCCATCAGATGATATCTGTAGGTCTTATCTTTGCATCATAGACATAGCATCCGAAAGTTTATCACCGCGGAGGTGTTTCAGGTGACCAAGGAGACGTATCTCACTTAGCATTAATTTGGGAAAAGTTGCCAAGGTAATTTTTGTTTTTGTCATGAGTGATCCGAAGGATCTCATTTGAATGGTTCATAGGGTACGCGACCAGTGATCCCTATGGGACTAGCCCCTGAGTGTCTATTCGAGACATAGACTCGAGCGGAGACTTTCATTCTGCGGATGCCATCAACACGAGTGCTTTTTCAAATGTGCGATCAGCGCTCCCTATGGGAATAGGCCCGGTTCCATATTGAAATCGCAGACTCGAAGCTTCGAGGAAGTGATATAACTGTCATGGGAACCATGTCAACTTCTCAGGTGCGCGATAAGGCTCCTAGTAGGAGTAGCCACCGAGTAGTTCGTTGAGTCATAGACTCGAGTAAGTACTTTATATGCAATCAAAATCTAGTAGCCATTGTTATCCTTTGCTTTGCTGACGTCATTGCTGATGCTTTGTGAGCTCAACCATCTGCAGCAGCAGAAGGGATGTGACAAGACGATCATGGGTCCCACTATCTGACTTGGATTTGACTAGTCATGCGTAGTTTACGCGATAATTACTGTGTCTCCTCGATTTCTATGCATGGTGGACAGCGTGCTCACGACGGTTCGGTAGATGCATGCCACGTGTATGGTGAAATGTAGGGCATGTGTTAGGGCAAGTAAATCAATAGTTCTGCTTCATCTTGTTTGTCTTTTTATACTACAGAGGGATCAAGGTAATTTTCCCCTTGCCCTTTGCTTTCATCTCTCTAACACCGCCATTTTCAGAGATCGCTCGCGCTACACACTGAACGTCCCTCATGTTTTTCCATCGTATTTCCTCCGTGCCCATTACATCGCGCGCCGCGCAACCAAGATGGGGAAGCCAAAGAAGTCTGCTTCTATTGCTGTTGGGACGAGTGTCGCTGATGCTGCCAAGAAGGCCTCCACCGCCGACCGTGTCACCGATGGTGATTGGTGACATTCTTCGATCAGGGAGGTGGACTTACGCTGCTTGCGCGAGTCCGGCCTCATCTCGAAGGAGAAGGGAAACGTCATCATTCCTGGCGAGGAGGTAACCCCGGATCCACCCGAAGGTTTTTGGGTTATGTTTTATGCTTTTGTCATCCGGGAGCTTTCTCTTCCTGCCCACGAATTACTTCATGGGATTCTCTTTCTCTATGGGCTACAACTCCACTAATTGTCGCCCAATTACCTTCTACATATCGTTTCCTTTATCACACTATGCGAGTGCTGGCTCGGTATCGATCCACACTCCGGCCTCTTCAAGAAACTGTATTCCTTGAAGAGGTAATATGGTACTGGTGGCGTTTATGCGCTAGGTGGGTGTGGGATATCCATACGCCCCACCGTTCAATTTTTCTCTTTCCACCTCTGCGAATCCGTCCAGGGATGGAGGAACAAGTGGTTTTACATTCGTGATTCCAAGCTTGCTGGCCAGCATTATGGTCTATCTCCCTTCGATGCCAGCAAGGTGGTTACCCAAAAGCGCATGTGGTCAAACCACATCATGGAGGGTGAGACAGAGGTGGTGGAGAAGCTGTACCAGCTAGTGAAGCCACTCCAGCTGGTGCGGGGCAAGGAGGTCCGCAGTGTTGATATCATCTAGACGTTCCTCAAGCGTCGGGTGCAACCCCTCCAAGCGAGGGCGTACCCGATGTTTTTGTACTCCAACGCCACCGATCCTATGAGAGTTTCGGATGAGGATATGTCCTCGGACGACCTCGACCGAGGGCTCCGACCCCTGCTGAAGCATAAGGCTGATGAGGAGCTTGCGGGGAAGTCTCTGATTGCCCCCTTTACTGCTAGGAAGGAAGTTCCCCAGGCGAGTCTCATGCTTGCACGAAGTGCATTTTCAGTTGTTTGTTTATTCTATTTTCTGACTTTGTCATGTGTATCTGTTGCTCCGCAGGAGCTTAAGGTGGAGATCTTGATGCCTCCCCTTCCTGAAAAATATACGGCTGCGTCGGATGACGGGGACGCGGAGTATGATTCCATGCTTCCCCCTGCATAGTCGCTGTTGACGGAAGCCCCCGATCATAGCGAAGGGATATCTCACAAGAGGACCTGAAGAAAAAGTTCGGATGGGGCGATGCCACCAACGCCGAGGGATCCCACCTTACTCGAGCGACATGCTGGGATGAAGGTTCTACCTCCCCCATTCCTAACATACCTCTTTGGGCCGTGGTGCCTCAGCAACCGACCAAGAATAAGAAGAAGGATACGCCGGTCTTGAACCTCTCCGGCATCCCTTCATGAGTATCGTGTGATCTATATTGTTGATTGTGTTTCATCTTGCTGATGTTTTGAGTGACTTGTTCATTCCTATTGTACCAAGAAGTCTTCCTCAACCGAATCCATAAAGGATGAGACTCAAGATGTTGTTGTGGAGTCGAAGATGTTGCTGGCGGATCCTGCAATTGTCTCCCAAAGATACCGGCCAACTCCGGTGATGCTGCATCGAGCTCCTCCAAGCTAGGGACTCGAATGGTCTTCACCCGGAAGACGCAAGATATTCCTACGGAGTCTTCCGGTGGCCATGTAAGTGTTTTTTCGGCTGACACGGGCGAGCCTCCGAGCCCTTTGTTTTCCTGACTTGCCGTTTATTCATTGTAGCCCTTCATCCGTGACATCAACCCCCTCGGACAGCAATACCTCGTCTTGGAGGATAGCATTCAGCAACTCCGAGGTGTGTATGCTTCTGCTATTTGTCTTCGGGTACTAATGGATGCCTGTTTTCTAAACCTTTTCTTGTTGATTGCCGTAGATAAGAATAATGGGTCCATACACAAGCTGGACGCACTCGATAAGAGGCATAACCATGTAGAGACCAAGGCGAAGGATTCTGTGGAGGCCCGTGAATGTTATCGATAGGATGCCCAGGATCGTGAGCAGCAGCTTGCGGCTGCTGCGGCGTCTCGGGAGAATGCCATGGTGGAGAAGCTTATGGATGCTGCCCAAACGCTGTCCGGTAAGTTACCATATGTTCCCCCGCTTAAGCTTATTTTTCTTCTGGTGTGCTTCCTCTAACTCATCCGAATCTTCTTTGCCGCGATCTGTAGATGCTACTGGCGTCGTGTTTGATCATGGTGTCCTGGAGCATGAGGAACCCATGGCAGATGTTGTTGTGGTGGTCAAAGACAGCTACAGATCTACCATCGAGACGCTAGGCAAGACCAAGGAGGTCCTGGCCTGCTTCTACCAGGAGATCACTTTGAAGGGCGTCACCCTTGACGACGTCGACTCTCTGGCGAAGGCCTTGGCAGGCGATGCCCCTGCGGACTACAAGAAGGCCTAGAAGGGTGTGGGTGTGACCCTAGGCCTGGCAATGGCGATGGCGGCTGGCGCGCAGCTGAATCTTCCCTAGGTCACCTCTAGGATGCAGGTGGCAGCGTATGGCACCAAGGTATCCTTTGCTCCTTTCGTCTCCCACTGCAAGCATTTTGGCCCGAAGCTCATTGATATTATGGCCACATATGCGCTAGAGCAGCATCGGGCAGCCAAGGTGAAGGGCTCTGAGTCCGAAGCTACTCCGGATGCGGCCGCTACTTAGGGCTCCTGCACCATAGTTTCGTTGATTGTCTTTTGATTTTGCTTGTGAATGTAATGCCTTGAGCTAGACGAATATGAATTTACCATGCAGTGGCTGTTTTGATGTAAATATATGTGCTTCCTTTGACTGTTGTCAATTGCTTTGGTTTTTATATTTTGTCACTTGTGCACCTCTTAGGGTCCTTCAAATGCTAAGCCAGTGGCCACGCCACCTGCCTTGACTGGTGCCCGTCCGCCATCGAGTGAGGCACCAAAGTTGCCTCTGCTACGTGATCGTATCCGAAGCCTGGAGAGGGATGTAATTGTCATCCGTGGCCATGCGGATGCTTGGAAATCCAAGACCGAACAGGCCATCGCGAGAGAGGAGTTTCTCCTTGAGGAATTTTGGCAGGTCGCCGAGCAACTCCAATGTAAGTTACTATAGACTTGTTTTGTTTTTCAACTAGGCTCACCCTTTATGGCTTCTGAGCTGCTGCTTTGTTTGTAGTTATTAATCTTCTTTCGAAAGAAGAGAAGAAGCGAGTTGCAATTCGGCTGAATTGCCTTACCCAACAGGAGTTGGAGGCGGGAGGATTCTTTTGGATGGACCGTGACTGGGCGAATGTTGTCGCGACGGTTCAGGACCGCGTCCACCAAGTGCTTCGAGTGCTAAAGAGCGCAAGGTCGTCACTCGCGGCTATCTGGGTTGTGATGTTTCCTATGGATGCAGCTCCCTCCAACCTCTTGGGATTGCTGGGCAAATTAGCATGGACGCTGTGAAGGAACTTGTACGCCATCAGCTTGTGGCAGGTGCGAAGGCGGCTCTAGCGCTTGTTCGGCTACACTTTCGCGACGTTGATCTGGTAGAAAATAGTAGCAGGGCCACCTGTTCCTCCGGGTGTCATGGCATGGGACATGCGTCCACACTATGCCGTGGTGGCTCACCATGCTGAGGACATCATCGACGTCTTCGATGAGCGTATGAAAGTTCTCCTTAATCGTAGTTGAGTCCTGCGAGTTGTAAATACGACAATGTAAAATCTGTATAGTGTCAATTGGGCTCTTTCATGCCCGTGTAAAGTTTGTAAGTATGTATTCGCACGTAGTGATATGTTGGCTATAAGTTGTGCATGCCCTTTTTGTTAGCCTGACGTGGTAATCTACTTAGGGTGATGCGTTGTTGTGACAATCGGCAAAGTCGGAAGGTGAGGCGCAACCCTCAAGCGTATTTAAGGATGTAAATGTATACAAGTGAAAAATATTTGGGCCAAGGAACTTAGCTTTTATTCATCGTAATGTAGGGGGTACAATGTTCGGCTGAGTAGCCTTATTGAAAGTACAAGACAACTAGGGGTAGAAGCGTTGTAGTTATGCGACGTTCCAGGGGTTGGAGTATGCTACTCTAGACTCGACGTCCTTGAGGCCATAGGCGCTACCTGGGATTACTTTCGTAATCACGTAGGGTCCTTCCCAGGGTGACTCTAGCTTCAGGTGCCCTTTCTGCATGAGTCGAAGAACGAGGTCTCCTTCGACGAAGGACCTTGGGCGCAGCTGTTGGCTGTGGTAGTTGTGGAGACTTTGTTGGTACACCATCGAACGGGCCAGGACAATGTCACGAGCTTCGTCCAGTGTGTCAATGACATATTCGAGTGCAACCGTTGATTTGGCTTCGTTGTAAGCAATGACCCGTGGGGCCTTGTAGTGTACCTCGGAGGGCAACATCGCTTCGGCTCCGTGCACCATGAAGAAGGGCATGTAGCTAGTGGAGCTGTTTGGCATTGTGCATAGGCTCCAGAGGACGGAGGGTAGCTCCTCCGCCTAGGCTCTGGACAATCTTTTGAGTGGGCGTAGCATCCGCTTCTTGATTCCGCTGCATACAAGGTTGGCCTTTTCGACCTGCCAGTTGGTCTGCGGATGCGCCATAGAGGCGTATGTGAGGTTGATGCCGAGCTCTCCGCAGAAGTCTCGGAACTCCTTCAAGGTGAAGTTCGTGCTATTGTCAGTTATGATGCTGTGAGGCACTCCGAACCTGTAGACGATGGATTGAAAGAACTTGACGGCGGTAGCGCCCTTTTGGTTAGTGACGAGCATGGCCTCTATCCACTTCGTGAATTTGTCGACTGCCACCCGGAGGAAGACATTCCCTCCGGGTGAGGACTTCTGCAGTTTTCCGACCATGTCGAGTGCCCACTGGGCGAAGCGCCAAGCCAATGGTACGGGCCACAGCTCCGGGCCTGGCACGTGCGGCTTATTCGAACCTTTGGCAGGCGTTGCACATCTCGAAAATGTCCTTGGCACCGTGCATCGCGGTTGGCCAGTAGAATTTGCGTCGCAGAGCCTTGGCGACGAGGGTGCGACTGCCTGCATGGTGGCCGCAGATGCCTTCCTGAATGTAGAGGGGGATGCTCTTCTCGTCACTTTTGGTGACGCATCGCTAGAGCACACCTGAAATGGTGCGCTTGTAAAGCTCACCATTGATGATGGTGAAGGCCTTTGATCAGCGAGCGATCTATCGGGCGTCCGTCGGGTCCTCGGGAAGTTGTTTTCTCACTAGGTACTTGACGTACGGCTGAGTCCATGTTTGCTCGACCGCCATGACCTACATGAGGCTCACCAGTTCGACTTCCGTGTCGATCTCTTCGGACGCCTCGGCCTTCTCGGGTGGTGTATCCCCCGAGTGTCCCACGGCATTGGTTGTGTACTTCGGGAGTTTTTGCTTGATGGAGGGCATGCAGATTTGCTTGTGGAACACACCTGGTGGCACTAGGCGCACATGGAGCCGATGTTGGCGAGCTTGTCACTACTAGGAAAACGGCTATAGGTAATCAGCACATCCGTGGCTCACATGATTGAAGTGCCCCACGGCTAAAACAGGCGTGGCTCACCTGTGGGCAGTGCCCTACTAGTAACTAGAACAACCGTGGCGCACATGACTATAGTGCGCCACAGATGTGTGTGGGCCAGGGCCCTGTTGGCCGCACGCCAAACATCTGTAGCGCACTATAGTCATGTGCGCCACGGTTTTTAGTTTCATCTGTGGCGCACATGGGGGGGTGCGCTACGCCTAACCGCACGCCCCCCTCTGCTGTGAAACGGCCACAAACATCTGTGGCGCACTCGGCCTAGTGCGCCACAGGGAGTAGGAGCATCCGTGGCGCACATGGCATAGTGCGCCACAGATGTTTGTACTCCCTGTGGCGCACTAGGGCCGTGTGCGCCATGGATGTGTCGATTTTTTTAGGACAACTCTTTATGTGCACATGTGTGACCACATCCACCACCCCACACTTCACTTTCCCCTTCTTCTTCCTCCTTAGATCTAGTCGGGATCTTCTCCTTCCCACCTCAATTTCTCCACCCATTCACCATTTTTAGCATGTAAAACTTGCTTTGCATGTTACATAAGTAATAGAGGAGGTCTCCGGTCTCTCATCTCCTTCTCCGATCGACGCGCGCACCTCTCCTTTCTATCTTTCTCGCGATCGGTCTCTCATCTCGGTAAGTTGTCCATGTAAGGATGTGTTCATGTGTATATGGATGATGTGCTCATATGTATGTAGATGATCGATGCTCATGATGTGTGTATGTGGAGAGGATCGATGGTCATATGTGTGTGTATATGGAGAGTATCGATGATGCTCATGCATGTGTGTATGGAGAGGATAATGATATGTTCATGTGTGTATGCATCGGTCTCTCTCTCTTGTGTTTGTATGTGAACAAGTTGCCATTTGTTTTGCCAAAATGTTGATTCATTTCCATTTTGGCAAGACTTTAACATTCATAAAGGTCCTAATTTTAGGATAGGTCATGCCGAAATTTTCTATCGACCATTGCATGCATGCATTCATTATGTGGTTCTAATAGACTTCAAAATTGTACCGTGTACACCGTGCAGGCAAAAATGGTCTGCATAATGAGCGAAGGCATTGTGGCTAGATTTTTGAAATGTGCGACGGCCGACATGATACGAAATAACAAGACAGATATAAGATGTCCATGTAGAAGATGCAAACTCAACTGGGTGATCGACCTAGATTCCGGGAATCTGCAGGCGCACCTACTCCGCCATGGTTTCATGGATGGATACACTCGTTGGATAAGCGATGACGTAGACGATGGAGACGGTGAAGGTGGCCAACATGACGATGATCATCATCATGGCGAGAACGGGCGAGATGATGAAGAGTCACCTGGAGATGGTGAAAGTGCGGAAGCAGACCGGGATGATGATGATCTAGATGCGGAGGAGCGGACGATGGAACAACGTCAGGCTGGGTGCGGGACCCTTATGTGCAAGAGCTGCTTCTCAAGCAGACGAGTAACGCTAGGGCTGCCGCTAGAGAGAAAGCCAAGCTTGCGCAACTTGACAAAGACGCGGTTACTCCATTGTATGAATGATGCAGGCCCGATGATACCCGGTTGAATGTAACGCTCAAGGCTATGGAGATGAAGTCAAAACACAAATTGAGCAACGCAAGCTTCGACGATATGATGGCATTCTGGCACGATCGTCTCCCGGAGGGGAACACATGTCCAACTAGTATCGAGGATGCCAAGAAAATTGTCTATCCTCTCGATCTACCGCACGTTAGATATCACGTATGCATCAACGATTGCATCATTTATCGGGGCAAGGACGCGGAGAAAACCACATGTCCGGTTTGCGGCGTGAGTCGATACAAGAAAGGGAAGAAAGCACCTCGAAAAGTGGTATGGTACTTTCCTATCACTCCTCGTCTGCAGCGCTATTTCGCGGACCCTAAGGAAGCGAAGCTCATGCGATGGCATGCGGAAAGGAAGAAGCCAGAAGATGATGATGACCCCGAAAAGGATGAGCTACTGACGCACCCTTCATATGCTAGCCAGTGGAAAGCATTGGACCTCGAATTCCCAGAATTCGGTGGAGATTCGAGGAACAACAGGCTTGGTGCGAGCACCGATGGACTCAATCCGTTCGGTAGCGAGCATACGCCTGACACTTGGCACGTGTTTGTATGGATGTACTACCTCCCTCCATGGTTGTGCATGAAGAAGAAGTATATACAATTGAGTATGCTAATTCAAGGGCCAAAACAACCTGGTACCGACATCAATCTGTATCTCGGGCTGTTGAAAGAGGAGCTAGCCACGTTATGGGAATCTGGAGCCAATACTTACGACGCCGTCGCACAAGATTATTTCACTATGAGAGCCGCGTTGGTCACTACGGTGCAAGACTATCCAGGTTGCGGGTATATCTCGGGGCAGGTTATCCAAGGATTCTGCGCATGCGTTAGGTGCATGGATAACACAAGCTATCTCCAACTAGAGAAAGATCCAGGGTCATCGAAAACCGTGTTCATGGCGCACCGGAGGTGGCTCGGCAAGAATGATCCATGGAGAAAACGTGGAGACCTGTTCGATGGCAAATCCGAGACCCGAGGAATCCCAGAGCGTAGGAGCAGCGAAGAAGTGGAAGAGTTGCTGAAAAACTGGAAAGATTGTCCTAAGCCTGGAAAGAAGCGAAAGAGGCAGCAACAAGACAAGCCGCTGATGAAGGTATGGAAAACAAGGTCTGTTTTCTGGGAGTTGCCATACTGGAAGTTTCTCCGCACGCCTCATAGCCTCGACATCATGCATATCACGAAAAACGTGTGCGAGTCTGGTCGCCACCATAATCAACATGATGATAGGACGAAAGATGGTCCGAAAGCCAGGCACGACCTGATATGCTTGGGTATCCGGAAGGAGCTTCACGGAGGGCCTACTCCGATGATCGGGAAGATGACGATGATCATGAGTCGAGAGGCGACACAAGGTCGTCGGAAGGGTAAAAGTTCAAGAAGAGCGAATATTACGCCCTCCTTCTTGCTTCACTCTAAGCCGAGGATGAGATCAAACAGTTTTTCAAGTGCCTTCTAGGAGTCAAATTTCCTTCGACTACGCTGGCAAGATAAGCAGATACCTAGGCGAGGAACAGAGGTTCGTGACATGAAGTCTCACGACGTGTCGTGCTAATGACGCAGTACTTCCGATCGCACTAAGAGGGATAATGGGCGAGCACGTCCGGTGAAAGCGTTATTTGGCCTATGCAAGTTTTTCGGCGTCATCTCTAGGAAGTCGATTGGCGTGAATCAGCTCGGGAGGCTACGAGGAGATCGTGGTGATACTATGTGAGCTTAAGGTCTACTTCCACCCGCATTCTTCGACATTATGGTGCATCTGCTGGTCCATGTCGTGGAGGACATCGTACAACTCGGGCCGATGTTCGCCGCAGCATGATGGCGTTCGAAAGGATGAACGGACACATCAAAGGATACGTTCGCAGGTCCCGTCCGGATGGAAGCATAGCTAAGGGCTTTACGGCGAAGAGTGCATCTCTTTCGCATGAATTATCTAGACATCGAGAACCACAGCCGGTCTTCTGTCAACGAGCACCTTGGCAAGCTCGGCGGATCTGGTCACCGAGAGGGTCGTCGCATCTTGCATGCGACTTCGATTTTCGACGCAGACTTTGATCGAGCAAACCTTGTCGCTACAGCATTTAGAACTGGTCGATCCTTGAGTGCAGAAGCACAAAAGTTTAATCGAGAAGAAGTACGTTGACCGGGGCATACAGAGGGCGAGGAGAAATAATCAAAGAGCACAACTCAGATTTCAGCGTTGGTTTAGGCAGACGCTCCTTGATAATCCCCCGCGATCGCATTCTTTTGACACGGAAAAGATCATATTCACCTTGTCGTAGGGACCGATGCAAAACCTGGTGACCTATCAGGCGTATGATATCAACGGCTACACATTCTACACGGAGGAAAAGGACAACAAGTGTGATTATCAGAACTCAGGCGTAACGTCGGAATTCTACACCGATGACAACGTGAAGGAAAGATTCTACGGAAGAATCGAGGAGATCTGGGAGCTCAACTACTGTGGAGAAAAGGTGCCGATGTTCCGTGTCAGATGGTCAAAGAGCGTCGAAAGAGAAGACCGGTATTTCACAACCATGGTTATACCCGAAGCAGCCAAATCCAAGGCCGCCGGTGCAAACGTGGCCGTGAAAAATGAACCGTGGGTAGTGGCTACCAAAGTGGACCAATGTTTTTTCATTACCGACCCGACAAAGCCTAGCCGTGTTGTTGTGAGGAGAGGAAAAAGAAACATCATCGGAATGGATGGAGTCGCCAACGAGCAAGACTTCGACCAGTACGGCGATCCAAAGATTGAAGATGACGACGACTATGATGCATCAACATACATCACCAGAAGAAAAAGGACAACCCTACCCAAAAAAGGTAGCCCGTTCGAAAGAAGAAACATTAATGTGCCGGGGCTAAATTATTCAACCGCGACAAAGAAGGGAAAACGGTAGCTCAAAAAATATTGTAAAACGCGTGGTCGAAAAAGATTGTAACATTCATGGACAAATTATTATAAAATTTAGTTATACTTTAAATCATATTTGTACCACTTTTATGACATATATTATCACTTTTCGGCATTTTTGGAATATTTAAAAGTATTTTAAAATCAAAACAAAACTTCTATGGCATATATCACCACTTTTGGGCATTTTTTGGAACATTTAAAATTATTTTTAAAATAAAAACAAAAAATTGGGGCACCAGGATTCAAACCTGGGTGCTCACAGGTTTAGAATAGAGTAGTGGGCAGAACCAGTGGGATAGGCTAGTATAGTTGTTAGCTAGTGGGGCTGTAGTTTTCTTATACAGTAGTTAGAAGCCGATAGGCGTAGCGCACTAGACCATAGTGCGCTATAGATATCCGTAGCGCACTATGGCTCAGTGCGCTACGCCTAAGTGGCTTTATCCACACGTGGTGCCTGACCCCCCTCTCTCATCCCCATCTCTCCATCTCTCCGTCTCTCAGCCCGAGCACGATCCGCCGCTGCCGCCGCTCTCGATCCGCCGCCGCCGCGTCTGAGGAGGAGGAGGCCTGCCCGCGCCCGAGGAGGAGGAGGTCCGCCCGTGTCCGAGGAGGAGGTCCGCCCGCGTCTCCGGAGGTGGCCCGTGTCCGAGGAGGAGCAGCCGCCGCGTCTCAGGAGGTGGAGGCCGCCGTCGTCCGCCCGTCGTCGTCCGCCCGTCAGAGGTGAGCGTCGCCTCTCCCCTCTCTCCCTCTCTCCCTCTCTCTCCCTCTCTCCCCTCTCTTAACTACTGTAATATCCTCATTTTGGCTCAAACAAACTCTTGTTCAGCACACCTTAACTGAAGAATTGGTTTTACCTTTCCATCTAGTTATTTTTTCCTTCATGATTCTGTTGCATCTGGTTAGGTAGGTCTTATCAGAGACAAGTTACAGCAAGAACAAGTTACTCGATAGATCATCATCGTGATGTTAATTTTGTCTTTGCGTACTATGCCTTGTTGTCCTCCTTGTAGCCATTTTTGGTCTACTATGGTTGGACTGATGGCAAAGACATCGTAGAACTAACCTACACTACGGGTAATTATTTTCTACTTGGTCTGCCTGTCATTCTATCGAATTAAAGTACATTTGGACATGTGTACTTCCCTGGGATTGTTTTGCTTGGCAGTCAGCCACCATTTTTTGTTGTTTCTGGTCCCAGAATTTTGAAGTTTCCCAGAATTTGGGGGGCACTGTGTGCTCCAGTCATCTTAGCTAAGAAGCACGAATAACCATTTATTTATATATGTGGAAATCTGTGTAATAAGAACACTTACGAAGATGGAGTGAGATAGATTACAACAATTATCCATGCGAAAGAAAGATAGAGTACCATAGTTTGACTCTTTTTATCTCATTTTATCCCCCATTTTTTCCATTCCAGTGTTCATATCATGCTGCCATGTAGTCTCTGTACTTGCATTTCTGCACACCTATCTGTAAGCATGTTTCAATGTATGGCGGCCACTACTTCCGTGCAAAGTGTTGTATTGCATATTACGTGATGTTAGATTTAATGCAATATGAAGCTACTCCAGCGTATGTTTCAACCTAAAAGATATCACTTGGTGCAACATGACCATTATGATTGGCTGGCACAAACTGAACACTCTGATTTATCTTGATTCATGAGCATTTCACCAGTAGGTTGTAGGCATGCCAATGTGTGCTGCTATCTCGCTGCACTTAGGATAGTTTGAACATGCTGTGTGAGTTGCTTACAATTTTGATGGAATATTGGGTTTACCGCTTTTGATGGAATATTAGTATGGATTTGTTTGTCCATGTATTTCATGCAACATTATGTGATCTATTATGTGAAGATGTTTCTGTGGGGAAATGTGGCTAAAGTCTGCTGGCAGTTTTGTTTGTGGTCTAGTGCATTTTCAGGCTTCCATGCACGGACACTGCTACTGAAAGCAAATAGTGGTCCTTCTCTTCTCCCTGTCTTTGCTTTTCTTTTTAGTAACCTCTATCAGGTTTTCTTTTTGGCTGGATTGTATGCATATTAGTGCTTGTGGACTGAGAACAAAGCTGTGCCAGTTGTGTAGTAGTAATTCACTTCCTCATGCAGCTACCTCTGCATCCGTCTCAGCTTTTGTAAAGGGAATATGGTTTCATGGTCTGGCACCTAGTGAGTATGTTCTGAGATATATATATTATTTTCATGAAGAGTTGACTGTCTGGAAGTAAAAAAGAGAGGAATGGTCTCTTATTATTTCACTTTACCTAGTAATACACTTATGTTTGATGCACTTTACATGAAAAGTGGTAGAGTTTCCACTTTGTTGCCTTGCAAGCTGCATATGATTTGGGCGTGGTGCACTACCCGTTAAATTTTTTGGTATGCCCTGGTGTAAATCTCGGTAGATGCAGCCTCTCAAGTTGTAGATTTGTTTAGTATCTCCTCCCTCATTGTGAAGCATCTGGATCTGAGATTTATTTTGCCTTGAGCATTTTGTTAGTACTATTTGTTTCTGTTTTTTCCATGTCCATTTTCTTTTAAACCGTTCTGCCACTTTTGGAAAGTAGTTTGTTTTAAGATGTCTAAATGGAGGGTAAGAATGTCTTGCATTTGTATTTGGTTATTAATGACTACTTCATGTTATGCAGTTAGATAAGTGTATATTACATCAGGAAACACCAGGGGCACCACCATAGAGGGTCATGTTGATGCATTCTTAACCAATGTGTTTTCTACCTAGATGTTTATGTGCTGGCTGTGTTGGCCAGATTATCCTATGTGACCAGATTATGTGTTGGCTGTGTTGGCCATTTATTGTGTGCTGGTTGTGCTGGTTATGATGGCCATTTATTGTGTGCTAGCTATGCTGGCCATATATATGCAGGTTCTTGTATGAAATGAGTCCTGATTTTTGCCGGAATGTTGATTAACTTCCGTTTCGGCAGAAATCGGGCACTCCTAGTTTAAGAAAATTAGCAAAGGTCATGCCGGATTTTTCCGTGCATTTAACCAATTATTTGTTTTTTATTAGTGCAAAGATGTGTGACAACGACGAGGCTGGATGTTCTAAGCGCATCAGCGCTGAAGGAGAACTCAGACCTCCGAATAAACAATTGACATTCTGGGAGGCGGCCCAGCGGCTAGAAGACGATGAAGAATACCATCCTTCAGAGAGAGAGGATGATGAGATGGAAGACGCGGAGGAAGAAGCCGAAGGAACGGCGGACGATGAAACCACTGATGGCGGCGAGGGCACAGGGAGTGGTAGCAACCCTCCTAAGAAGAAGAAGAAGAAGCCGAAGGACCGGCGCCCGAACACGGTCGGCACGGTCAGGGAGGAAATTACCGAAGTGAGCCCATCAGGGGTTCCTTTGGAGCCCGCCCTTGTCGTCAAAAGGTACGGTGGGCAAGTGGCGGCGATCACCCGGACAACCATCTCGATCAACACCGAGAATCTCCGGCATAAAGATAATGGCCACTTGCGCACACTCCTCTTTGAGAAGTTGCACACAAGATACAAGTTCCCCGCTAAGTATCAGAACACAAATTATCATGGGAACGAAGTAAACAAATCCGCCCTCACAAAGATGAGCACCGCCCTGGCCAGCTGGAGAACCCGGATAAAGAAGAAGATCTATAAAGAAGGCAAAAGTCTCGAGGAGATCCAGAAGATTGACCCGCAGATCACCGAAGATCAGTTCCGGGAGTTCAAGGAGAGGTGTGAATCCGAAAGAGCCCTGGCCAATAGTAATCGGGGAAAGGTGCTGCAGGCGATGAATATAGGTCATCACCATCTCGGATCAGGTGGATACAGAACCGTAGAGGCCAAATGGAATAAGGAGGACGAAGAGTATAGATCCAAGGGGATAGAAAACCCCTTTGCTAAATTCGAACCCGGGCAGGTTCGAAACTTCATCAGGGCCCGTTACCATGTGGACGCAAAAACAAAACAACTCACCGCGGATCCCGCGGTGAAGGAATTCGAGGAAATTGTGGTAAGTATAATCTAATTACCGCGGATCAACTCGATTGCAATCTAATCGATGATCTAAATGATTCACTATTACTTCTTCTGCAGGAGGAGGAAATTGTTGCTAGTCATGGATCCCAGGGTTCCTCATCCCAGGGGTCGACGGTGGCCACCCGGTGGGATAACCCTTTTAACAGGGCGATGAACCGGGCCAAGAAAATAGAGCCGGTTACGAAGAAGCCGTCGTCGGCTGGCCGTCTGGCCGGCCTCGGGGGTAAGAATTGGGTGGATCATTTTGGTCCACCGCCGAGGACGCATGTGGCGCCGTCGGGAAGGAGCGAGGAGGAAAACCGCGAGGTTCAAGAACTTAAGGCACAAGTGGCGCGGATCCCGCAGATCGTCCAAGACAACCTGGCAATCACCCTCACGTCCTTCCTGCCTACCTTGGTGGAGTCAATAGCGAACTGGAGTGCGGGTGGTCGAGTAGGGCCGTGCCCGATTCCAAGCATGGTCAGCAGCCACTCGAACAACGCGGCGCCGACGAATCAGGTGAACTACGTGTTCGTGACTCCGCCCGCTAGCACCGCGGCGCCGCAAGTGTTGGTGACTCCCCCTGCGATCACCGCGGCACCGGAGTACATGTTGGTGCCCCCCTGCCATCGTCGCGGGGGCACCGGAGCTCCAAGCACCCGTCGGTAGGGAGAATACACCGGCGGCCAGCACCGCGCCATCAAGCAGCCCTTCCGTCTCTTGCACGCCCGTTGCCGTATGCGATGCGTCGACATTAGCCGATCTCGATGCCATCACGGTAAACAAATTGCTTTAATTACCGCCTTTCATGCCATCTATTACTCTTATGGAATCTCTGACGACGCCGTACATGTTTTCCATAGACGGATGTTCCTTGCACTCTCTTATGCTACGTGAACAACGAGCTGAGGGATGTTGCCAAGGGTACCATCGTTCAACCCTTGCAGCACACGATCCACTCAAGGACGATGTCAGATAGCGTGCACAGGGTTAAAAGTAGTCGGGTGCTAAGGGGCTGCGACGACCTGGAACCTCCCATTCAACCCCCAGGAGCGGATGAAGAAGAGCCGTCTGTCCTCAGAACTTGCTTCGGCTTATTCTTGCTATGGCCAAAGAGCATGATTCGTTTGGGGACGGTGGGGGCCATCACGCCACAGACAACACCGCTGTCGTGCCGACAAGCGGTGGCAAAACCTACCGCCCTCGCCGTCACCTCCACGCGGTGGGTCGGATGATCATGTTGATGATATGCACATGGCGCAGGATCCGGCCGAGGACGACGAAGACTAGAATGATCACTTCTTCAGCACTCAGTTTGGCAACAAAGAAGACCTAGCTGGTGGCCCCATAGAGAAAGCCACTATCACCAAGCGTCTGTTTGGTTCTCAGGAGACGCCTCCAGCTTGCGCCTTTACAGAGCCAGCTGATACAACCAACCGGCCCTTTATTCTAAGCCCTGACACACTACATAGGGCGGCCGGTGCTCAGATTGCGGTGCCTGCCCGCTCTCCAAAAGGAAAAAAAGGGCAGGAAAAGAAAATCTAGCAGCTCGAGCCAGCCGGTGGCGTCAACAACTGCGAATCTGATCAGGTTTCGGGACGGGCCACCAAGACCCGAGGGTATTATGTGGAGGATTCATGTGGCGGGTGAGCCCATGCTACCTAAGAATTTGCGGAAGCTCTCCGATTGAACTGCAGTGTGCATGACGGCGTGCTGACGATAGAGAGACGCCTTCTATCGGAGAAAGATCCCTCGCACCCGGTATTCGTGGTTAAGGTGCCACCAGGCTTGGGCTTCATCGACAATGCCCCTGCGGATTTGTTCTTCCTGTGGTTCGATGACATCTTCAATATGTTCCACCTATACCCGCTGCACTATACCATGGTCCGTCTATTTTCTCTCAGCCTGGCCATGCAGATCATTAGAGAGAACACACCGGGCATCGCTATAGTGGACCCCTACTACATGCGTGACGGTTGCTTGGGTTCCCCCGCCGAACAACGTATCGTGGCCTCGTACCTAAAAAGAATCCTCGTGGCGAACAAGACAAAGGAATACATTCTCGTGCCTTACTTTCCCGAGTAAGTCGTTATTCACTCGCCACCGTCAATTGGCTTTATTAGATCATCATCATTCTTTTTCCAACACATTCCATTTGAATTTTTTGCGCAGAGATGAACACTGCACGCTCATCTCCTTATCGCTGAAGCATTCCCACGCCACGTATTTCGACTCGGGGAGTCTAGAAAAAAAGAAAAACTATGACAAGATCAAGGAAGTTCTGGATGATGCTCTCACTGGCTTTGCCTCGACGGAAGGCACCACCTTCGTGCGTACGAAGGTCAAGTTCGGCAGGCACGTCTTCAACCACGTAACGGAGTTCCCCTGCGTGAAGCAGCCGGAAAACAATGAAGAAGGAAGCCTACTCACTCCATCACATGAGGCGTTCCTACTTGACTAGCAGAATTCTACGCTGCCAGATCATCTCAAACAGTGGGCCGAAGCAAAGGCCAAGATCAATGATTCGGATATTAGACAAGAGATGTATCGCATCCAGCAGCAGTTTGGGGCAATCATCTTTCGTGATGTCATGACTTCGGGGGGGATCTTCTACGAAGGAAATATCCCGAATAACCGTGACATAGAAGATCGCCTAGAGATGCAGGGTGACTATAGGAAGTTCATGACGAGACAAGGCGTCCTCCCGTTCCCTAAGCCGAGCCAGAAGGCTTGATGTTGGCCTAGTTGTAGTTACAAACTATAGATGACCTTTGTGTGTCTGTGGACAAGTGTACTTATCTTATTAGGTTTATGAATCATCGCTTACTTATTTTTCTTATTATTATTATATATCAATCAATGCTTGGTTTTTTTGCTTACTCTTTGGTCCTTTGCTCAATTTGGTCCTTCTTTTTTCCCTTACTCTTTTTTCGAGAATAATGCCGATGATTGAAATGTCGTGGCACACTATATATGTGAATGTGCTACGATGGGACTGTGAGCCTTGTGATATGCACAAGTACAGGTCTTGTGCATCCTACTTGGATCACCGTTCCATCGTAGCATATTCCTGTGTCCAACGACCTATGTATATATATGAGGCATTCTTTTCGAGTTATTTTTGTCTTTTTCGAGAATAATGCCGATGATTGAAATGTCGTGGCACACTGTATATGTGAATGTGCTATGATGGGATTGTGAGCCTTGTGATATGCACAAGTCCAGGTCTTATGCATCCTACTTGGCTCACGGTTCCATCATAGCATATTCCTAATCAACGACCTATGTATATATATGAGGCATTCTTTCGAGTTATTTTGTCTTTTCGAGAATATGCCGATGATTGAAATGTCGTGGCACAATATATATATGTGAATGTGCTATGACGGGATAGTTAGCCTTGTGATATGCACAAGTCCAGGAATTGTGCATCCTACTTGGCTAACCGTTCCGTCATAGCATATTCCTATGTCCAACGACCTAGCTAGTTATATATGAGGCATTCTTTTCGAGCTACTTTGGTCTTTTTCGAGAATAATGCCGATGATTGAAATGTCCTGGCACACTATATATGTGAATGTGCCACGATGGGATTGTACGCCTTGTGCTATGCACAAGTCCAGGTGTTGTGCATCCTACTTGGCGTACGGTTCCATCGTAGCATATTCCTGTGTCCAACAACCTATGTATATATATGAGGCATGCTTTTTGAGTTACTTTGGTCTTTTTCGAGAATAATGCCGATGATTGAAATGTCGTGGCACACTATATGTGAATGTGCTGCGATGGGATTGTTCGCCTTGTGCTATGCACAGGTCCAGGTGTTGTGCATCCTACTTGGCGAACAGTTCTATCGTAGCATATTCCTGTGTCGAACAACCTAGTTATATATGAGGCATGCTTTTTGAGTTTGGTCTTTTTGATTTAGGAGTACTTTCTATAAGTGTATCTTCATATGCGACTTTAATTATATATGTTTTTTTTCAATCATTGGTTAATTATTATTGTCAACTTATAGATGACGTGGTACGTCGTGTACAAGGAACGGGTTCCCGGAGTCTATGATGATTGGGAAGACTGCCGGAGACAGGTGCACCGTTTCAGCGGCAATAGCTACAAAGGGTACAACACTATGGCGGAGGCGGAAGCTAGATACACGTGCTATCTAGCGGGAGTTAGGACAAGGAACCGGATGAAGACCTACACCTTCGTCACGGCGGTGATCATGCTTATCTTCTTTGCTTATTTATCCCTCGTTTGTGTCTAGCTAGTTTAGATGTCTAGGCGAGCTTCCGAGCTCTAACTTGTTCGATCGACACATGTATTCGCATGTCACCAACTACTACTTTGTAACATGATCGAAACAATGTAACTTAGACTATGTATTCATGTATGAGACTTATCTATATGTATTTGTTTCAATCTTGTTTTTCATATTGAGTATCTATATATATAATTGTATATCTTGTATCTGTGTGTGTATATCTGCTGTAATATTGTATATAATCTGGCTCGGAAACTAAAAAAAACAAAAAAATACATCTGTGGCGCACATGGTCTACCTTCTGTGACGCACTACACCTAAAGCGCATTATGGAAGCTTAGTGGCGCACTAGGTAGTGCGCCACAGAAGATCCCAGGGGTAGCGCACCTGCCTAAACATCTGTGGCGCACTAGCAGGTGCGCTACGCTGTTCTCACAACCGTGGCAAGTGGCGCACTAGGCGATGCGCCACCTGAGATAGCCAGAAGGCGCCCGTGGCGCACTGCTAGTGTGCCACGGATGATGTTTCTAGGTGCGCCACTAAAGGCCATTTTCCTAGTAGTGTGTCGGCCTCTTCATTTCTTTCCCTTCCGAGAGTGCACGGTATGCTATCATGTTGGTGCTATGGGTGTCGCATTCGTTCATCGTCTGCTGAACGACAAGGTTGGAGTCACCGTAGATGATGAGGCGCGTGGCGCCGCAGACTTTGGGCATTCACATGTCGTGCAGGAGTGCCTCGTACTTAGCCTCATTGTTGGATGCGCGGAACTTCATCCGCGGCACGTATATCATCTTATCCCCTTGGGGGGACATCAAGATTACTCCGGCTCCTGCTCCGGCCTCGCGCTTGGAGCCGTCAAAGCGCATTGTCCAAGACTGGGACACGGAGAATCCGGCAGCTGGAGCTCCATCCATTGGACGAAGAAGTCAGGGAGAACCTAAGATTCGATGGCAGTGCGGTGCTCATAGATGATGTCCCGAGGGGACAACTTGATGCCCCATTAGGCTACCTGCCATGTAGCTTCGAGGTTGTTTAGGATGTTTGACAGTGGTGTTGGAGATATGCCCAAGAGGCAATAATAAAGTGGAATAATCATATCTTTGCACTTATGATAAATGTTTACATACCATGCTCTAATTGTACTAACCGAAAACATTAATACTTGTGTGATTTGTAAACATGTAATAGTCCCTAGTAAAGCCTCTTGTTAAACTAGCTTGTTGGTTAATATATGATCATGGTTTCCTGATCATGAACATTGAGATGTTATTAACAACAAGGTCATATCATTAGGAGAATGGTGTGATGGACATACTCCTATAGACAAGCGTAGCATAAAGATCAAGTCATTTCAATAGTTTGTTTGCTATACGCTTTTAGATACATAGTAAGCTAAATCCTTCGACCATGAGATCATGCTAATCACCATCACCGGAAGGATGCTTTGATGACATCAAACACCGCTTCGTAACTAAGTGGTTATAAAGGTGGCATTTAGTGTTCGGAAAGTATGTGTTGAGGAACATGGATCAAGACTGGGATTTGTCCATCCATATGATGTATAGATAAACTCTAGACCCTCTTTGTGGAATGTCATCCAATTGTCTTGCAAGCATGTGACTCGCTCACAAGGGATCACATATCACAGTAATGAGAAACGAGTACTTGTCGGTAATGAGGTTGAACTAGGTATGCAGAGATACCGACGATCAGACCTCGGATAAGTAAAGTATCGCGAGACAAAGGGAAATTTGTATCGTATGTAAATGGTTCATTCGATCATGAAGTAATCATAGAAATATATGGGAGCCATATTAATTTCTAGATTGCTCTATTGGTTATTGATTGTAGAAGAGTCTCGGTCATGTCTGCATAATTCACGAATCGTAGGGAGACACACTTAAGGATTCGATGTTGTTTAGTAGATACGGAAAGTGAGTAAAGATACCGAATGTAGTTCAGAGTCTCAGATGGGGTCCGGGATATAACGAGGAGACCCAGAATGGTCCGGAGAATGAGATTCATATAAGTAAAGTCCAATTCCGAAGTTCGGGAATGGTTTTGGTGTTTTCACCAGAATATTCTAGAACGGTCTAGTAGGTCCACCGATCCGGAAGGGGAAGGGTACATGGATGTGTCATGAAAAAGTGGAATGGTTGCATCATGTCCTAGGTCACTTGGCTAGACACTTGGATGATAGAAATCAAACTCTAGTTTGAAAGTCAAAATAAGGCAGTTTGAAAAAGTCAAAGTGGGACTTTGGTTTCCATGTGGAGGCAGGGAAGGAATCCTACCTAAGGGAGGATTCCTCCCTCTCCCTTGATCCGGCCCATGAGGTGGAGTTAGGAAAGGACTACCCTTACCCAACCGCCCTCCCTCTCATAAATAGAGGGGAGGGGGCGCCCCCTTGCACCCCACCCTAAACCCTAGGTCAGCTGCCACCCGCCCCCCTCTAGATGCGGTTGCCCTAGATCTCCTCTAAAACCGCCGTCTAGCTAATCCCTAGCCTCCGGCTACCTCTAAACCCCTCGTCCCTCTAAACCCTAGATCTCCGAGGCCCTCCCTCTACTCCAGCATACCCGCTCCGGCTTAGGTGAAGCCCTGCGGGATCTCCCCTCTAATTCTGACACCATGCCGTCATGCTGCCGAAATCGCGAGGAGAGAGCTAAAACCTCTGCTACCTGCTGGAACAAGGGAGAGGAAGGTCTTCATCGAGTACCGTACGTGTGACCGACTGCGGGGGTGATACGTCAGAAACTTATCTATAATTTTTGATGTTCCATGCTAATTTAGTATCTACTTTGCTTTGCTTTGTCCACACTTTGAGGTGTTTTTATATGTTTTCTGGTACTAACCTATTAACAAGATGCCACGGTGCTAGTGGCCTGTTTTATTCTGTTTTTTTGGTTCCAGAAAGGCAGAAAATCAATATTCCCGGAATTGGACGGGACAAAAGCCAAAGTCAATATTTTATCGTGGGGAACACGAAGCCTGAATACGAGACGGAGGAGACCCACTAGGGGGCCACACCCCTGGCCGCGCGGACGGGCCCACCCCGCTCCTGGGGGTGGTGCATCCGCCCTGGCGGCCCTCCTGCCTCGCCTCTTTGCCTATAAGAATCCCCCGATGCCTAAACCCTAAGCACCCGATCAATATTCCACGAAACCGTCTGTAGCCACCACCACCATCGTCCCTAGATCGGGGGGATCTAAATCTCTTCCCGACACCCTGTCAGAGGGAAGATCATCCTGGAGGCCGTCTTCTTCATCATGCCAGCCTCTGGTATGAAGCGTGAGTAGTTCCACCTTGGACTACGGGTCCATGTAGTAGCTAGATGGTTGTATCTCCTCCTTGGTGCTTTCATGTCTAGATCTTGTGAGCTCCATTAATGATCAAGATCTCATTTATTTGTAATCATGCATGTTGTGTTTGCGGGAATATGATGGATATTGAGATTACTATGTTAGATTGATTAATGGTTTGGTCTTATTGATTCTATCATGTCTGTGTTGTTTGTGATCGTGCATGCTCTCCGTTGTAAGTAGCTATCTTGGCCAAGTAGTTGCTAGTGACTCCAAGAGGGGGTATTTATGCTCGATAGTGGGTTCATGCCTCTATTTAATCTAAGGGAAGTGAAAAAAATCTCTAAGATTGTAGATGTGTTGTTGCCGCTAGGGAGAAAACAACGGTCTCTTGTTCATGGAACAAGTGGATTGTTTACCTTACACACTTTGCTTAAAGCAGTTGTCTGTTGCTTGCAACTTAATACTAGAGGAGGTTCGGATGATAACCCAAAGGTGGACTTCTAGTCATAGATGTAGTTGGATGGCGGTCTATGTATCTTATTGTATTGCCCAATCGAATCTCATAGGATCATGATGTCTACTATTGCATTGTTATGCCTTGCTCAGTCCTATCAATTTCCCTTCTATAATTTGTTTACCCAGCATGCCATGTTTGTTTATCTAAGGAGAACACCTCTAGTGAACTATGGACCACGGTTCAATCTTTATCATTGATACATCTTCCACTGTTACTGTTTACTTGCTGCAAACCATCATCACCTTCCACACCATACAGTTAATCCTTTGTTACAACAACCGGTGAGATTGACAACCTCACTGTTCATTGGGGCAAAGTCTTGAGTTTGTGTTGTGTAGGTCTCCAAGTTGCTAGCAACACCTTTGAGTCGTTTCCTTCCTCCTACTGGTTTGATAACCTTCGTTTCTAACTGAGGGAAAACTTGCTGCTATGCTCATCGTACCTTCCTCTTGGGTTCTCCCAACGAAGTGCTGCTACACTCATCAAGCCTTTTTCTGGCGCCGTTGTCAGGGAGGCTAAGGACGTCTTTACAAGGGGAGTCCTTCTCAACCTTTCTCTTTACTTTGTTTTTGGTTTTCTTAGTTTCTTTGTCTTGGTTTTTTTGCATATTTTTATCAAAAACTCTAATTTTTTTTAGCTTAGTTTGGTTTGTTTTCTCTTATCAAAAACACAAAAAAATTAGTTCTGCTCTAGTTGCTGCTGCTGTTGGCTTGGTCCACTTTTGCCAAAATGAACTCTGCTGAGAACACCAAGTTGTGTGACTTCACTAGCACAAACAACAATGACTTCCTAAGCAGTCCTATGGCTCCACCTTCTCCTGATGCTACCTTTTATGAAATTAAGCCTGCTTTGTTGAATCCTGTGATTTGAGAGCAATTTTCTGGTTCTAGTTCTGATGATGCTGCTGCCCATCTCAAAAACTTTGTTGAACTTTGTGAGATGCAAAAGTATAAGGATGTAGATGAAGATATTATTAAGCTCAAGTTGTTTCTTTTCTCCTTGAGAGGAAAATCTAAAAAATGGTTGCTATCCTTGCCTAGAAATAGTATTGATTCTTGGATTAAGTGCAAAGATGCTTTTATTGGAAAGTACTACCCTCCTGCTAAGATTATATCTATGAGAAGTGATATTATGAAATTCAAACAACTTGATAATGAACATGTTGCTCAAGCTTGGGAAAGAAAGAAATCTTTGGTTAAGAATTGTCCCACTCATGGACTTACTACTTGGATGATTATCTAGACTTTTTATGCAGGTTTGAACTTCTCTTCAAGAAACCTGTTGGATTCAGCTGTTGGAGGTACCTTTATGACTATCACCTTGGGTGCTGCAACAAAACTCCTTGATAATATGATGGTCAATTATTCTGAATGGCACACTAAGAGAGCTCCACATGGTAAGAAGGTAAATTCTGTTGAATAAACCTCCTCTTTGAGTGATAAGATAGATGCCATTATGGTTATACTTGTTAATGGGAAAGCTCCTCTAGATCCAAATAATGTTCATTTAGCCTCTTTGGTTGCTCAACAGGAGCAAGTTGATGTGAACTTCATTAGGAATAATAATTTTGGCAACAATGCTTATGGTAATAATTACAAGCCTTATCCTCCTAATGGAAATACTTATCATGGTAGATCTGGAATGCCTATTGAAGATAGGATCCTAGAAGTTGAAAGATCCACTAAAAACTTCATGCAAATGCAATATGAGCAAAATAAGATATTCACCAAAACTATGGAAGAACAATCTGTTATCTTGAAAAATATTAGTCATCAGCTTGAGAATCTAAATAGAGAAATTCCTAGTTTACAGTCAAAAATTTTGAGTGCTAAGAAAAATATTCCCTCTTTGTCTGAAGCACAGTCCTCTTTGATTAATAAAATAGATGCTAAACCTGAAACCATGGAAAGTACCTTTGATGCTACTCATGCCATACAAGTTACTATTGATGAAAATGTTACATTGTTAGCCCAACTTCATGCTAAGTGGGAAAGAGAAGCTGAAATTGCTAGAAACAATAGTGTGTGTACCATCACCACCACCAATATGGATGCCACTATACCACAAGAAGTCCCTATTCCTCCTCCTACAATGTCTAATCCCAATGAGTCTACTACTAGTGATGCTAAGTTTGACTCTGATCTTGATGGTTGCAATATTTCTGAAGTGATTATGTTCCTACAAAAGCTTTCTAGAAGTCCTGATGCTAGTGATATGCATGTTGCTTTTACTGAACACATTACAGATGCTCTTGTTAAAATTAAGGAAGAGAAGTTAAAACACAAAGCTCTATTCCTAGGAAAGTAGAATATAGTTGGGAACCCATTATTAATATGCAAGTGAATGTCTTTGATCTCAAAGCTTCATGTGATCTCGGTTCTATTGTCTCTATTATGCCTAGGAAGATTTATGAAATGCTTGATTTGCCACCTTTGGAAGATTGTTATTTGGATGTCCCACTTAATGATAATGCTAAGAAGAAACTCATGGGAAGTGTTAATGATGTTCTCATTATGGTTAACAATGCTTATGTCCCTGTTGACTTCTATGTTTTGGATGTTGAATACAATGCTTCATGTCCTATTACTTTGGGAAGACCTTTTCTTAGAACTGTTGGTACCATCATTGATATGAAAGAAGGCACCATTAAATATCAATTTACATTCAAGAAAGGTATTGAACACTTCCCTATGTGGAGAGAGAAGTTTCTTTTTGCTCCTCCTTTGAAAGCAAGATTAGATGTTAATGCTTCTTCATTTGAAAATACTTGATTTCTTGCTTCTTGTGCCTAACTTAAAGGCATTATAGAAAAGTACTTGTTGGGAGATAACCCAAGAGTTTTCTTGAGTCTTAGAAGTTATTACTTCTGTAATGACCTCTCCTTATCATTTTGTGTTTGCTTTCTGTTCCAAGAATGACCTCTAATGAGAGGGAAGTAAGATTTGGGGAGTTGCTGTCCTGAAACAGATTTTTGTGATCCACCATAAAAATTCGTGAGGAGTCTCTCTAAGTAAGATTGAGCTGACAATTTACGAATAAATCCCCCAATAGGTTATCTAACTTTCGTTAGTTCAACACTTTTTGATTTGAGCAACAGAGGGTCTTCGCAAAAATCGGATTCTACCTGCTGGTCTGTTTTGACAGATTTCTGCCATTATTTCCATTTGCTTCTTATTGATTCCTTTTTGTTTTTCTTTTGGGAAATTGAGCTTTTTGAGGGAATTGTTACAGTATCTTGTTTTTTTAGTAAAAATTTTGTTGTTCTAAAGCTAAACCCAAGGGTCTATTATCTTTTAAATACACTAATGTTGTTAATGAAGATTGTGTGAAGTTTTGTATGAAGGAAAATTTTCAGGTGTAGAGAGAGAATGATGTAATGCGATGAAGAATGGACAAAAGATCAAGTTTTGGGTATGCCACCCCAGTGTCACCCCAAGAAATATCCAAGAGGTACAAGTGTCAAATCTTGGGGATGCCCAAGGCATCCCCTTCTTCATCAATAAAAAGCTCAGGTCTTTCTAGACACTTCGTTTTTATTGTTTCATGCACTGTTGTGTTGCTCTTGGAGCGTCTTAGTTTTTTTCCTTTGCTTAGTTTGTTTAGTTTGATTGAATAAAGTAGTTTGTACCCCCGTTATCGCTATGTTGTTTCAAATAAGTTGATTGGTGTTGGAAAGGAGTAGAAAGTTCTTGCTTGAAATAGTGCAAGAGGAGCTTGCTCTGACTATGACTTATACTTTAGCATGTCATGCTAGGTGTTGTTTTAACCTTATGCTTAGTGATTATTGTTGTAGCGTGAATTGTTACAAACAATTGTGTAACATCCCAAATTTCATCAAATGCATAGTCATGTCATTGCACTCATATCATCATAACATTTTGATCTTGCATAAAAAATTCCAAAGTATATAGAACCATTTTTGTACCCTTTTATATATATGTATGGGGCATGGTTTCTATTTTATTTTATGACATCAAAATGTTATTTGAGTGATTGTCACACATTTGAATGCTAGGATCACCATAGAAAAATTTGGTGAACGTTTGAATTCAATTGGATTTGAATAAGCCATTCAAATGCCATTTGGAAAATCAAATCAAAAAAGAAAAAGGGAGAAAGAAAAAAATAAAACCAGGCGCTGCCTATTTGGCCCAACCTCACTCGCAGCCCAGCAAGCCCACCCGGGTTCCCCCTCCCCTCTCTCCCTCACCCGCGCGCACCCCCTCTCCCACTGCCACTAGGCCCTTCGCCACCTCAACATCGTCGTCCCCAAACCCCGTCCACGACTAGGCCCTCCTCCATTTCTTCCCCCTTCACTACCGCGGATTGATTTCGATTAAATTGCATTGATTGATCGCATGATTCTCGCCCCAGCTCTGGCTACTTAACCCCCACCCCTAAGAGGCCATTTCCCCTCACCTAGCCAACACCAAGCACCACCAGGCTCAGCAAATTTCGCCCTGCACCGCCACAGCACCGAGCAGCTCTGATGACACATCCCGGTAAGCTCCGTGCTCCCCTCTGTCTCTCGTTCAGAGTGTGTCCCTCTTGTCCTTGCTCTTCTCCTGATGCCTCTGGTTTTCCTTAATTCATTCCAGGTCGCCGTCCCCGTTGATGACTGCGAGCACCCGAGGCGCCACTCGACTCCGGCGAACAATCTAGGTAATTTTCGAGCGCCCCTTGCCCTCTGATTCAAACCATCGTGTTCACCATGAACTTGTGCACCTCCTAATGGCATTTGTTTTCCTTATTGCAACCTAGGTCGTCGCCCTTGTCCCTGTCCGTGAACACCCGACGCCAGCAGCATCTCTAACGAGCTCCTACGCCCGTGTCTGTGCGCCCCTATCAAAACCAAGTACACATCGATCTTCACCGCGTCCACGCGACTCTGGTAAGCCTCACCACCACCCGCCTGTCCCCCTAGACTCACCGGCATGTCACCGGCAGAGCCGTCGCCGCCGCATCTCGCCATTCGCACCGCCCATCTGTGGCCAGAGCAACCAGATCTGTTATATCTAAATCTAGGGGCTATGATTAGATGTTTAGACGAAAGGGTACATGCAGATCTGAGCCGCACGATCTAACTTACATCTAACAACCCACGTGCGTGATCCGCACGAAGCGGTACGGGAAATAGGAACACGCCGCGTGTCTGGATTTTTGTTTTAAAATCCAGATTTGAATCTAGTAGATGAATTAACTTGTAAAATTCATAACTTTTGATCTGTTTGTCCAAAAATTACAAATAATATATCAATGGATTCATAAAAATGAGATCTTTGCAACTATGGCCTTGAATTAGTCATTTGCTTCTGTAAAATTAGGATTTTGTACAGAAACATTTGTAGGCTTAATTTGGCTATATAAAATGTTTAGAAAATTGTTTTAGAGTAAATTTTGGTTTATTTAGATCTTAGAAAGTTTACTTTTGGTTCAGTACTGTTAGTTTGAATTGTTTAGTGTGGAAAAATCATTCCATTGCATTTGCATGCATTCATATGTATTTTTGTTTGAATATTGAATGTGAATTTGGTGTTATGATTTTATGTGTAGATTTTGGTGATTGTGGTGATTGTGATTGTGAGGATTGTTCCTTCTCCCCCAACTACCAAGGCAAGCGATTCTTCATATTTGTACCTACTATTTTATCTATGCACTAGTAATATTTGGAGTAAGATTTGCATGATTATTTTCTAAGTATATGCTATGCTTCGGAAATCCTATATATATATATTGTCTTAGTAGAATTATCATAAGATAGGGGACTTGTTATGTTAGCATGATTCGCCTAGCTAGTAGAAAACAAGGGTAGAATAATAATGCTATGATATTATGCAAAGTCTATGACTATGTTTTTGATTAATCAAACAACATGTGAATGAATCACCTGGGTGGAATGGAAAGATTGGTTTGTGTTGAGTGGTTACACAAGGCCCATGTCTATGGTTTAACTTGTGTATCACAATTGTGGATGGCCACCCAGGAACAAAGGGATTTGAGATATTTAGTGTTGAGAAGCTTCTAGTGCAACCACATGGCATATGGGCTCTGCCTTGACCAAATAGGTTGCAAGAACTTAGCCAGATGGATAGTTGGTGGTAGGGTTGATAGGATGGAACGCGCCCATGGTGGTCTAAGGGAATTCTTCTGAAAGGTCTCGTCTCGATGCATGTCGAGTCTTGTGGGGAAAGTGCACCACCTCTCGAGAGGGCAAAACCTAAGTACTTAGCCGTGTCCCCGGCAATGGATAATTTGAGCATCAAAGACATTGAAGTGATCAAGAATCTCCTCATCCCAATTTCTCTAAGTTAAAACTTGTGGTTGAACAAGGGTAGAGGTTCACCAATGTGTATTGGTGGTTCCTTGGGTGTTTTTGTCAAACAAAAACTTAGTGTTTTTCAACTAATAAGAAAACCTTATTTTGAGCAAAGCCAGCCTGAACTACACTTAGCCAAATTCATATAGTTATTAGATGTTTCTATACTACAATGGTATCACTTGCCAATATAATTCCAAATGTATTGACCCTCTATGGCTGTAACTTATGATGTTGTAGGTTACTCTGATGGAGACTAGGGTTGTGAGTCTACACTCAACATGTTTGCCTGTGGCACATGAAGATGAAGACTTCTATTTATTTACTTGTGGTATGAACTCTATGTATTAGCCTTGGGCTAATGAGTTGTAAATACTATGTTATCTCTGGAATGACGATGTAATAATGACCTTTGTATCTTTGTACTTCATCTTAAACTGTGGATGCTAGCATTTCGATCCAGGTACTAGCATTGCAATCATAGAGGCCTTTACCTTAAATGGTGGGGTCTAACAGATGGTATCAGATCACTGTGTTTCCTATAGGATTATGATCCTAAGATGGATTAGACTAAGGAAACCAATAGGAAAAATGCAACTCTATGCAAATTCCACACTTGTCTTTTTCTTCTCGTAAACCTCTCCTAATCTTTTTTCTCATCTCTATTTGTAGATGGCCAACATCAACGAAGCCATCAAGAAGGGACCACTCATGACCATGACCTTAGAGTGTGAGACGGAGTTTCCCAAGGCACTCAAGAACCTTATGGTTAGCTTGGGAATACATGGTGAAGCCGTGTACAAAGGATTCCCCATGATGGATGAAGGATAAGAGTATTGGTGGGTACAACTTCACTTGTACAAAAACAAGGAAGACAACCACAAAGAGTCGGGATTCTGCATGGTCACCAACTCAGAAATGCATATGTCATTCTTTGACTCTGCAAGGAATGAAACTTGGAATGCTATCAAAGAGCTTGGTGAAAGACTCAAGTGTAGAATGCACAACACTCAAAATGACCTTAGATAGGAGAAGAAGTATACCATAGACTTAGAGACCACCATAAAACGACTAAGGTAAGATATCATAGACTTAGCATATGAGTGAGAATTATGACATATTCCAATAGTTGGACTACCACACTTGTCGTTTTTCCGTGTTAATAATTTTGATCATACCAACTTATGTGGTATGATAAAAAATAGTCTAAGTTATGTTTGAACCTTAGTGTGTGTGATAGATTATTGTATGCCATCACTTGTGTGTTCTATTGTTGAATGTACGCTTTTTTGGCTTTTGTTTCACTACTTTATGTTTTATATTTACTTGTGTTGTTACTAATTTTTCTCTATCCTATGCAATAGATGCCTAGCTTTGTTATCAGCACTGCCGAGGAGTTCAAGGGAACTCGTTTTGGTTCTCGTATTGTGGAGCTCATTAGTGTGCTCAATCTCCCCATCTCTAGCATTAAGGGACTTCAGCTTACGAAGTTCAAGAGGAAGGATCTATGGGGATTTAGAGTCTCGTAGCCAGGACGCCAGTCACAACCACCCACCGAAGAGATTTCCTTCAAGTTGATGCATGATGACAAGGAGAAGGGACTCGACATCGCCATGCAGGAGCTACTTGGATGCCTTTGTGGACGTCACTCCACCGAGCTCAGGGGCCTCTACTTCCACCCATTTGGGAGACGTGACGAGGAGGGAGAGGTTATAGTGTATGACGATGCCACTAGAGAGACTATTGAGCTAGTGCGATTGTATCTTAAGGACCTAGAGAGCCTCATTAGACACCTCGACGATGCAATGATGAGCTACAGGTTCAGTTGAGGGAGAAGGACAAGGCATTCGTGGAGCAGGATGAGATCATCAAGGAGATGGAGGCTAGGTTCGAGAAGCAAGACAAGAGGTTCAAGAACCAAGAGAAGTGAGTGCAGGAGAGGAACAAGAGGATCAATGAGATGAAGGCCAAGATAGAGCTCAAGGATATTGAGCTAGAGACACAGCAGGGAGTGATAGAGAGGTTGCGCTCACAGAATCCGGTTGAAGGTCGATGCTTTGACCACCACCGTGGAGGAGAAAAATACAGCAATGGAGACAGCAGGAGTTACTCTAGTGGATTATGAGGTTGACATGGTGGAGTAGCGTTGACTACTTAGCTACCTATCTACCTATCATCCTTATATTTATCGAGTCGCAATGATCATCCAACATGTGGATGGATTTGGTAGTGTGTTTACTTTTCCAAAACTTGTTGTTTACGTTGTTTAAACTCTAAGTTTATCTTGTGCTTGATTATTTGTGATTGTTGCTATGTGATGTATTGTTCATGTTAGTATCTATGGGTTATATCTCATTACTTATCCTTATTGAAACCACAGATGCCTCCCCGTCGTGCCAACCCCAACACTAATAACAATAACAACAATGGCAATGAGATGCAACAGCTGATGACAGCCCAAACTCAGTTGATGCAAATGATGACCTAGTTTATGGCGAATCAGAATCATAACCAAAACAACAACAACAACAATCAATCAAAACAATCCACCAGCCTTCGATATGCTTACAAGGTTTCTGATATTGAGGCCTGCTAAGTTTTCAGGGACCACTGATCCTATGGTAGCCAATGACTGGTTACGTTCTGTGAACAAGGACTTGGTTACTGTGGGATGCACTAATGAAGAAAAGGTCAGTTTTGAAGCACATATGCTTAAAGGACCAGCAGCTACATGGTGGGATAATTTCCAAATCACCACTCCTATTGAAGATGTGACTTGGGAAATATTTGAGGATGGATTCTGCACTTCTCATATCTAATCAGGAGTGATGGGTTTGAAGAGAAAAGAGTTCCACAACCTTAGGCAATGACACCGCAGTGTGGCAGAATATATTGAGGAGTTCAACAATCTGGCATGCTATGCACCGGAAGATGTTAACACTAATGCTAAGAGGAAAGAAAAATTCCTCGAAGGACTAAATGATGAGATGTGCATGCAACTATCTGTTGCATATTTTCCAACTTATCAATCACTGTGTGACAAAGCCACCATCTTGGAAAGCAAGATGAAGCAGGTGGAATGTAGGAAGAGGAAGCACCACTTTGATAATCATGGATCGGGATTATCTCACAAGCGTTACCATGGTGAAGATAGTGGAGGTTCTGGATCCCACAAACACAGGAAGTATAACAGCCACCACAACAGTATCCGTCACCCAGATAACAAGAATCACCATAGTTATGACAATGATAGATATAAGAACCAGAAGAGTGGACACAAGTGCCATCACAGTGGAAATGGTAGTGGAAGTCAGCCTGCTAAGAGAGACATCAGTCAGGTTGAATGCTTCAAGTGCAAGAAAACTGGGCACTACGCAAATGAATGCCTAGAAAAGAAGGCTGATGGAGCCAACAAGCCAAACCCTTTTCAGAAGGGTCAAGTGAACCACATCAATCTAGAGGAAATCTATGAGGAATCTTATGCTATGGCTGGTAAGTTCAAGCTTAACTCTTTTCCAGCACTTGTTCTTTTTTATACCGGAGCATCGCAATCATTCATATCAAAAGCATTTGTAGACAAAAATGGCCTTCCAACTGAAACTATTGGATGTCCTATTAAGGTAAGCTCTCCAGGTGGAGAGATGATAGTAAATTTTGGATGTTATGATCTAGTGATAGAATTTGGAAAGTATAAGTTTCCAGTTAGTCTGATAATCCTAGATTCCTAAGGATTGGATGTAATTTTTGGTATGGATTGGATGAATAAGTATGAAGGGGTAATAGATTGTGCCAATCGTACTGTTACACTCACATCCCCGGATAAGAAACGGATTAGGTTCAAGTCTAACTTTTAATCTAAAGGGAGTAATCTAAATTCTCTTAAGGGGGTTTAGCATAGACAGTGTAGCAGTTGTGAAGGAGTATCTGTATGTGTTTCCGGAGGAATTACTAGGAATGCAACTAGATAGAGATGTAGAGTTTTTGATTGAATTACTGTCAGGATCTAGACCAATAGCAAAGATACCCTACAAGATGTCAGTTGATGAGTTGAAAGAACTCAAGAAACAGTTTGGAGAACAGTTGAAGAAAGGATTTATCCAACCAAGTTCTTCGTCTTGGGGTGCACCAGTTCTGTTTGTTGAGAAGAAGGACATAAGTCAAAGACTATGCATAGATTACCGTTCACTCAATGAGGTGACTATAAAGAACAAGTACCCTTTGCCTACATCAATGATCTATTTGATCAGTTAGAAGGAGCCCGAGTGTTCTCAAAAATTGATCTCCGATCAGGCTATTTTCAGCTGAAGATTAGAGAGGAAGACATACCTAAGACTGCTTTTACCACTAGGTATGGATTGTATGAGTATACCGTGATGCCATTTGGATTAACAAATGCACCAGCTTATTTCATGAACATGATAAACAAGGTGTTCATGGAGTTTCTTGACAAGTTTGTTGTCGTGTTTATCAATGACATTTTGATCTATTCCAAGATCAAAGAAGTGCATGAAAACATTTGCGTTTGATTCTTGAGAAACTCAGGGAGCACAAGTTGTATGCCAAGTTCAGCAAGTGTGAATTTTGGTTGAGTGAAGTTGGATTTCTCGGACATATTGTGTCGAGAGATGGTATAGTTATCGATCCTTCAAAGGTGTCAGCTGTAACATAGTGGGAATCTCCCAAGTCTATTAAAGAAGTTCGTAGTTTCCTAGGGTTGGCAGGATACTATAGAAGGTTCATTGAGAATTTCTCAAAAGTAACTAATCCAATGACGGAGTTACTTAAGAAATAAAAGAAGTTTAATTGGACTGAAGGATGTGAAATCAGTTTCCAAGAGTTGAAGAAGAGACTAGTGTCATCACTAGTCTTATGTCTGCCAGATTTGGAGAAGGATTTCCAAGTCTATTGTGATGCATCTCACCAAGGATTGGGTGGAGTATTGATGCAAGAAGGGAAAGTTGTGGCTTATGCCTCGAGACAACTCAAAACTCATGAAGTAAACTATCCTACCCACGACTTAGAGTTATCCTCTGTTTTCCTTGCACTCAAAACATGGAGACACTATCTTTTGGGAAAACATTGTGAAGTGTTTAATGATCACAAGAGATTGAAATATATTTTCACCCAGAGGGAACTCAATATGAGACAAAGAAGGTGGCTAGAGCTCATCAAGGACTATGATTTGAGTTTGCAATACCATCCTGGTAAAGCAAATGTTGTAGCGGATGCTTTAAGCCGTAAGGTTTATGTGAATGGACTCACTAAAGGAGAATTGCCAGATGATTTATGTGCTCAATTCAAAGATCTAAGATTGGAGATAGTGCCTGAAGGATATCTCATGTCATTGGAAGTTCAACCAACATTGTTGGACAAGATTAAAGAAGCCCAAAAGTTGGACAATGAGATAGAGGAGATTTAAGGTAAAATTAGTAAAGGAAAGGCTAAAGGATTCCATGAAGATGAACAAGGAACTTTATGGTATGGAAAGCGTATCTGCATTCCACAAGATCCAGAGCTTCGGAAATTGATTCTGCAAGAAGCACACAATTCACCATATTCCATTCATCCAGGTAACACCAAAATGTACATGGATGTGAAGGAAAGATTTTGGTGGAACAATCTCAAGAAAGATATCGCGGAACATATTGCCTTGTGTGATGTGTGTAGTCGAGTAAAGGCAGAACATCAGAAACCGGCAGGACTACTGTAACCACTACCTATACCTGATTGGAAGTGGGATAAGATCGGTATGGATTTCATCACCGGATTGCCAAGGACCAGATCTGGATATGATTCCATATGGGTTGTTGTGGATCGCCCAACTAAAGTGGTTCATTTCATACCCGTGAAGACTACATATACAGGTGCTAAATTGGCCAAGATCTATATGAACAGAATCGTGTGTTTACATGGAGTACCTAAGAGTATTGTATCTGATAGAGGAACTCAATTTACTTCGCATTTTTGGGGACAACTGCATGAATCATTGGGAACAATATTAGAGTTCAACACGAATTTTCATCCTCAGACGGATGGACAAACTGAAAGAACCAATCAGATTTTAGAAGACATGTTGAGAGCTTGTGCACTAGACTATGGTGCTAGTTGGGATGAAAAGTCTTCCTTACACAGAATTCTCTTACAATAAAAGCTATCAATCAAGCATAAAGATGCCTCTGTTTAAATTCCTTCATGGAAGGAAATGTACTACGCCATTACTATGGAGTGGGTTAGGAAAAAGGAATTTATTCAGACCAGAACTGATCAAGGAAGCTGAAGAGAAAGTCAGAATGGTAAAGAAAAGATTGAAGATAGCCCAGTCCCGATAGAAGAGCTATGCAGACCCAAAGCATAGGGAAGTCACCTATAATGTAGGTGATAGAGCCTATCTTAGAGTCTCACCACTTTGTGGTTTTAAGAGATTTGGGGTCAAAGGAAAATTGGCACCGCGATATGTTGGACCATTCAAGATTTTGAGCCGCAAAGGAGAAGTGGCTTATGAGCTAGAATTGCTTGAATCACTGTTTGCAGTTCACATTGTATTTCATGTGAGTCAGTTGAAGAAGTGTCATCCGGAGATGGAAGAAACTTCACTGAAGGAAACTATACCTTTGGAAGAGGTTCAGTTGGAGAGTGATCTCAACTACGACGAGAAACCTATCAAGATTCTCGAGACTGCAGAAAGAGTTACTCGCACTAAGACTATCAAATTCTGCAAAGTATAGTGAAATCATCATACACAAGAAGAAGCAACTTGGGAAAGAGAAGATGACCTTCAAAAAGATCACCCTCACCTATTTGCTAGCCAATCCGAATCTTGAGGTCAAGATTCATCTTAAGGGGGTTTGATTTGTAACATCCCAAATTTCATCAAATGCATAGTCATGTCATTGCATTCATATCATCATAACATTTTGATATTGCATAAAAATTTCCAAAGTATAAACCCTAATAGAACCATTTTTATACCCTTTTATATATATGTATGGGGCATGGTTTCTATTTTCTTTTATGACCTCAAAATGGTTTTTGAGTGATTGCATGTGTATGTCACACATTTGAATGCTAGGATCACCATACAAAAATTTGGTGAAGGTTTGAATTCAATTGGATTTGAATAAGCCATTCAAATGCCATTTGGAAAATCAAATCAGAAAAGAAAAAGGGAGAAAGAAAAAAAATAAAACCAGGTGTTGCCTATCTGGCCCAACCTCACTAGCGGCCTAGCAAGCCCACCCGGGTTCCCCCTCCCCCTCTCTCTCTCACCCGCGCGCGCACCCCCTCTCCCACTGCCACTGGGCCCTTCACCACCTCAGCTTCGTCATCCCCAAACCCCGCCCACGACCAGGCCCTCCGCCGTTTCTTCCCCCTTCACTGCCACGGATTGATTTCGATTAAATTGCGTTAAATGCTCGCGTGATTCTCGCCCTAGTTTTGGCTACTTAACTGCCACCCCTCAGCGGCCATTTCCCCTCACCTAGCCAACACCAAGCGCCACCAGGCTCTGCAAATTTCGCCCTGCACCACAGCAACACCGAGCAGCTCCGGCGACACATTCCGGTGAGCTTTGTGCTCCTCTCTGTCTCTCGTTCAAACGAGCGCGTCCCTCTTGTCTCTGCACTTCTCCTGATGCCTCTGGTTTTCCTTAATTCACTCCAGGTCGCCGTCCCCGTTCACAACTGCGAGCACCCAAGGCGTCGTTCGACTCCGGCGAACAATCTAGGTAATTTCTGAGCGCCCCTTGCCCTCTGATTCAAACCATCGTGTTCACTGTGAACTTGTGCACCTCCTAATGCCATTTGTTTTCCTGATTGCGACCTAGGTCGTTGCCCTTGTCCCCGGCCGTGAACACCCGACGCCAGCAGCATCTCCGACGAGATCCTACGCCCTTGTCTGTGCGCCCCTGCCAAAACCAAGTACACGTCGAGCTTCATCGCGTCCACACGACTCTGGTAATCCTCACCACCACCCCTGTCCCCCTAGACTCGCCGGCGTGTCACTGGCAGAGCCGTCACCGCCACAGCTCGCCATTCGCGTCGCCCATCTGTGGCCAAAGCAACCATATCCGTTAGATCTAAATATAGGGGCTAGGATTAGATGTTTAGACGAAAGGGTACGGGAAGATCTGAGCCGCAGGATCTAACTTAGATCGAACGGCACATGCACATGGTCCGCGCGAAGCTGTACGGGTGATACGTCAGAAACGTATCTATATTTTTTGATGTTCCATGCTTGTTTAGTATCTACTTTGATTTGCTTTGTGTAACACCCTCAGATCGGCTCTATGCAAGTTTTAGCGATTCCCGCCAAACCCACATAGAAACGATTCAAAGGTGGCCACCAGGCACTTTTGTGCGGGTGGAAAACGTAGTAATATCATTACACAATAGTCCAGGATGGAACCCACAAAACAGACATATACAACAACGACCCCAAGAGTCAAGAATACAGATATACAGTACAAAGATCCAAATCACCTTGAAAACGATACAACATCCGACTACAGACAAGATGCAAATGTGGCTAAGAGCCCTAAAGTATAACCAATGGCGTCCATAACCCTGCCCAGGCCAAGTAGGAAGGGTAACCCTGCCAACGACATCGATCTCAAAACCTGCTTAAAAAAAAGGGGTGCCGGCAACGGGCAAAAGAAAAAGAGAGCGGTCAGTACTGAGGCCAGTACATGGCGAGTCTTAGAATTCGGCGGTCCTCGCCTACATAGGTATGGTGGACTAAAGCGGCAGCGCAGCATGCATTAAACAACCTATAGAGACTCGATACAATTGTGGGCTATCAGAGAGGGATAAGGACCTATTCGTAACCAAGCTAATACTACCACCAAACATACCCATCCTAGTATTCCCCCCTCGAGACCAAACGAGGAAGTCCTACCGAGGAAACTCACACGGTTGGCGGTTTTATTCATTCTTTCTGTGGTGGTTATCCAACTTACTAGTCATATCAGATAAAAGACAAATTATAACAGTAAACTTTAGTTATAGTTGTCTATGATCGAGAACTGTGCTCCAAGTCGTCCATAACCATGGACACGGCTTCTCGAAAAGATTAAACCCTGTAGGGTTGCACCAAAGTTTCCACACGCACCTACACACTTGTTGTCAGATTAGGTAGGTACAAGATCACAAAACATACACCCAACGGTATGTCGACAGGGTTTCGGACACGACGTTTCCTAGAACCAAAGCAAGCACAGGGGGCCACCCCACTAAGCTACCCGCAACAAAGTCGGCCGGTCTCCGAGACGGACCCAGGGTTTGTGTCAATGTCTGTAAACGACTGGGAACCCGAAAGTGTGATTGGGCTTGTCGATAATGCGGAAACATTCCACATTTGTTCCTAAACAGTACAGGCGCTCCACGCGAAACCGTAAATAAAGCAGTAAAGCATGGCATAAGTACAGGATAGTAATAAAGCCCCAAATTACTTTATGGCCCCAATACAGTACTTTGAAATCAGGTACTAATTGATGGGGGTGCCCACACACCCCACCTGTGGTTAGCGCGCTCGATCTCAGAACAGGTGTCAAGAACTCGGGGTCCTACGAGACACAAGTGGGCGGTTAAAAACCAAATATTGTCTATTACCCATCGGTGCCTCTGCATTATTTACCTACTTTCAATTTTAGCTATTAAACAATAAATAGAGCCATGATCATCTCCACCATTAAGTATGTTTCAACCACCCATCAACGGTGGAACATCGACGATGCGAAGTAGGACCTGAGAAAGCAACTACGACTCGCAAGGCCAACTATCTACCTAACAACATGTAATAGGAGGTGTCCATGGCAATTTAGGGGCTGCAGTGAATAATATATGGGTACAGAATCTATAGCATCGTGACACAGATAGCAATAGATCAACAGGAGGAAATAAAAACTAGAAATGTAAAATAGTTAAAAAGAGGGAGAATGCTCGCCTAAAAACATTGCCGAAATTTCATCCGAAGATCGGGTCGACACTCGCATCAACTCATCGGCCTATTCCGTGAAGAAGCAAAGCACTAGAAGAAACACTGGATGCACTATTTAATACTACGGCAAAAAATCGGGCATGATGCATGTATGATGTATGACATGGCAAAGATGCGATACAATTAGGCAATGTTAAGCGGAACCGGGGTCCCAACAATTAATTAGATGGTTCTTGTTGTATAGATACCCCGCAATTTAATGTTGTATTAGCAAGACAAAATTATATCATCGGTTCGCTACACAAATTTAAATGGGGCAAATATTAGACTAGATTCGCCCGCATATGGCCTCCATATTCAATTATTAGGTGAGTCGACAACATCCCCAAACCACAATATGTATGCAAGCATGATAATTTAATATGCAACAAGTGTATATAGCATTTAATAAAATAGGGGCTCGGATTTGGGGTCACACATTGAGGGGTCTCGGAGATCTTGGGGTTCACCGAGGGTTCAGCGGGTGCGGTCTTCGGGATCAGGGTCTCGACGCCTTTGAATTAGGGGACTTGGCGTCCGCGGTCTTCGGTTCCATGATGGCGTCCTCGTTGCTCCGTGTCGAATATCTTATCGTTGATGACAAACTTGGATACCGGGTCTTGTCCACCGAGAGGGTTAGAAGATATTGTGGCAGCATCACCATTAACCCACCCTCACCACCACACCAACAGTTCAGAGCACACCGGCTCTCAGCGAACCACAATGCACGGGAGTGCATAGGCAGAAAAACAGCCGAGCGCACACGCACAAGCAGCAAACGAAACAGAGAAATACGGTAGGCCGGAGGCTTGGCGAACGCTGTGGACGGCCTCGGGGCCTCGGGCACCTGGCCACATGGTCAGAGACGGAGAGGTGTAGATCTTGGTCACCGGACTGCCGGAACACGGCACAGGAGCCAACGGCTGAAGGCAGACGCAAGCACAACGCTCACTGGCGACGGCGGCGACATGCGGGAGAAGGTCGGAGGTGGATAAGACAGAGCCTCAGCGGTACTGCAAGGCGAGTACGGCACGCGGAACGACGCGCGGCAGAAAGTCGGGCGACGTCGGAGCATGCTGGTGCAAGGTCAGCGAGGTCGTGGCGATGCGGGGAGCTTTTGATGCCAATATCCTTGGCTAGACAACCCTCGCAAAGTGCCGCGAAGTTGCTAAGCACTAAGATACTATTGGGGGAGAGGTTATGGGGATGGACCTTGTAGTGGTTTAAGACGGAGAGGAAGAAGTGGGAGATGGGCAGGGAAATGCCGCGTACCAGCTGAGCTTTGAGGTACACCTTTTCTCCAGCTTGGGGAGAAGGTGTCACCTCGCCGGCCGGCGCCGCCCGCCAGGAAAGCCCCTCCATCGCGAGGAGGTAGCCTTCGGCGACCATCTCCTGGATGTCGCGGTCGGTGATGTCCGATCCGCGCCAGTCGCCCTTATGCGAGTCTGGCTCTTCCTCTAGTGGCTCTAGCGCCGCCAGATTTTGGTCGCCACCGGTGGACTCGATCATCGCCGATGCGGGGATGATCAAGCCCTCTGGGGGCACAACAATGGAGCTCGCCGTCTTCGCCACGGCTTCGCTCGACGCCGCCATGGATGGGGAGGTGTTGCTGCTCGCCATGGAGGGAAGGTTGGAAGAAACTGGTGCGGAGGGGAGTTAGGGTTTTTTCGAGGTTTCTCGCGGAGAGCTCGAGGAGACGCGCGGCTGAGGAAGAAGACGCGATAAGAATGAGTTAAAAAGTGGAGATTTCCCCACGGTTACTATTTATCATCCTCGGCGTCAAGATTCGTGCATCTTAATCGGACGGTTGCCGCGTAGACGACGTGTTCGCGAACGTGCGCGGAAATTTCGCCATGTCTCCAACCATCGCCGCCAACAGTTCATATTGCTCGCGCGGGAAAATCAGATATGATTGCGTTCTCTGCATGTGTGAGTTACGAGGCGTCGCTGACCTAAGCCTACGTCGTCCTAGCTGACATGGGTAGATGATCCGTCACATCGAAGATTCCGCCGTAGACGGATTCAATCCGACTACGGAAGAGTACGATGGAAGATTCAGCATTTCTCCGACTTACAAATCGAAGACGGAGAAAGCCTTGCAGGGTTTATTGGGAGGACTACAAGATGTTGCTTGACGATTTGCCGACACCCATCTAGACGGATAATTCCACATAAAGAGGCAAGATGACGCAAGATCTCGGAGTTTTCCGGGGGCTACTATTGGGGATATGCTATATGGGTATCCTTATAGCATGTCTCTTATCCGGCTAACCCGGGTGGCCCATAGTCGATAGCATGGCCTATGGCCTGCTGGGCAACCCAATTAGATGGCTCGAGAAGGGAGGCCCATGCCGGATAAAGGAAGGCTACGGTGGAGTCACCAGCGTACCCGGAGCCTTGGAGTACAAGATACACAAGACTAGTAATAGACAGTGTAGGACTCTGTAACCTGTCCGGCTAGGACTTTTCCCTATAACCCTAGGACCTGGCGCCTATGTAAGTCGGGCCTATGGGAGCCTTTAGGGCACAATCTCAGACGATAACTTAGACTCTCTAGTCACCTCGCACAGCAAACCTATCTCTGTAACTCGGCGTATTGCCCTTATAGTGATTTATAGCAAGAGTAGGATTCCGCCATCGTTGTGGGATCCGAACCTGGGTAAGCTGTGTTACCTCGTACCCGTCAACCGTCCGCCTTACCCCACGTCTATAAACACGCACTGTGAGGACCCCTCCATGGCGTACTTGTCGGCAATACCACGACATTAGCGGTACTGCGAGGTGAGTACGACAGGCGGAACTACGCGCGGCAGAAAGCTGGGCAACGTCGGAGCATGCTGGTGCAAGGTCAGCGAGGTCGTGGCGATGCGGGGAGATTTTGGAGGAGAAGGGGCTGAGCCGATGGGCGGGCTTCGCAGGGCCTAGAAGAGAGCGAGGCCAGGGACGGCGGCTCGCGGGCGTGACACAGAGGCCAGACAGCAGGGAAGGACGGATCCGGTAGGCGGCGACCGGGGCGACGAGGTGACGCGGCAGCGTCCTGCGAGGAGAGGGCCCGCTGGGCAAGGGAGGCGAGGAAAGTGCGAGGGCGCGACGAGGGGCACGTAGCGGCGGTCGAACACAGGGTGGGAGCAAGATGAGAGGGAGGGGATGCGGGGAGAGAGGAAGGCTGGTGGTGTAGGGGTTCGTAGCATGGAAAACAAAAAAATTCTACCGCATGAACGCACAATCAAGATCTAATCTATGATCAAGCCAAGATCTATCTACTAGATCGGTGCAACAAGTTGATAGAGTACTAACCCTCGAAGATCCAAAGCGGTTAACGAGAGCAGATTCTCGTGGGTGATGTAGTCGTTCACTTGCCGATCTCAAGATCGCGTAGACGATCCTTCCGGCGCCGTGTTCCGGCAGCGCTCCCACAGCCGGTCACACGTACGATACTCGATGAAGACCTTCCTCTCCCTTGTTCAGCAGACAGCGGAGGTTGTAGCTCTCTCCTCGCGATTCCGGCAGCACGACGGCGTGGTGTCGGAAATAGAGGGAAGATCCAGCAGGGCTTCGCCTAAGCCGGAGCGAGTATGGTGGAGTAGAGAGAGGGCCTTGGAAATCTAGGGTTTAGAGGGCCGAAGCGTTTAGAGGTAATCGGCGGCGAGGGTTTAGCTAGACGGCGGTTTAGAGGAGATCTAGGGCAGCCGCATCTAGAAGGGGGGCGGCGGCTGGCCTAGGGTTTAGAGGGGGGCGCCAGCTAAGGGACAAGGTGTAGGGAGAGGGGGCCGCACCCTCCCTTTCTTTTATAGGTGGGAGGGGCGTCTAGGGCTAGCCGTGTCCTCCCCCAACTCCCTTGCTGGCCGGCGGATTGGAGGAGGGAAGGGAAACCTTCTCTCCCCAGTTTTCCTTCTCTTCCTCCACTTGGAAATTATTATCCCATTTTGACTTTTTCAAACTGGCCTTTTTACTTTCAAAATAGAGTTTTATTTCTCTCTTCCAAGTGTCCAGCCAAGTGACCTAGGACATGATGTAACCATTCCACTTTGTCATGACACATCCATGTACCCTTCCCCTTCTGGATCGGTGAACCTTCTAGACCCTTCTAGAACATTCCGATGAAAACACCGGAACCATTCTTGAACTCCGGAATTGGACTTTCCTTATATGAATCTTATTCTCTGGACCATTCCGGATTTCCTCGTGTTATCCCGGATCCCATCCGAGACTCCGAACAACATTCGGTCTCTTTACTCACATTCCATATCTACTAAACAACATCGAATCCTTAAGTGTGTCTCCCTACGGTTCGTGAATTATGCGGACATGACCGAGACACTTCTCTGTTTAATAACCAATAGAGTAATCTGGAAATTCTTATGGCTCTCACATATTTCTATGATTACTTCGTGAATGAATGAACCATTTACATATGATACCAATTTCCCTTTGTCTCGTGATAGTTTACTTATCCGAGGTTTGATCGTCGGTATCTCTGCATACCTAGTTCAACCTCGTTACCGATAAGTACTCTTTTCTCGTTCCCGTGATATGTGATCCCATGTGAGCCAGTCACATGCTTGCAAGCTAATTGGATGACATTCCACCGAGAGGGCCTAGAGTATATTTATCCGTCATATGGATGGACAAATCCCACTCTTGATCCATGTGCCTCAACACATACTTTCCGAACACTCAATGCCACCTTTATACCACCCAGTTACGGTGTGGTGTTTGATGTCATCAAAGCATCCTTACGGTGATGGTGATTAGCATGATCTGATGGTCAAAGGAATTAGGTTACTATGTATCAGAACGCTTATAGCAAATGAACTATTGAAATGACTTGATCTTTATGCTATGCTTATCTATAGGAGTATGTCCATCACACCATTATCCTAATGATATGAACTTGTTGTTAATAACATCTCTATGTTCATGATCAGGAAACCATGATCATATATTAACCAACAAGCTAGTTTAACAAGAGGCTTTACTAGGGACTCTTTTATGTTTACAAATCACACAAGTATTAATGTTTCCGGTTAATACAATTATAGCATGGTATGTAAACATTTATCATAAGCATGAAGATATGATAATAACCTCTTTATTATTGCCTCTTGGGAATATATCCAATAGTCTCCCACTTGCACTAGATACAATAATCTAGTTTGAAATCTTTGTGTATTCAACACCTATGGCTTTCCGGTGTTGCATGTACACGATTTCTAGTGGTCAACTGATCTTTGGATCCGACACTTACAGGTCCGTGTGTAATTGCATGTCTTTGCATCTCTACGCATCACTCATTCTCTAATGAGATAGCTTTGTATAATTTTGGTCTCTTTGGTGAGACCTTTAGTTCCTTGGGGTTAAAACATGTTGGCAATATTGTCGTACAATATATCTTCATAGTACTATCCCGCTGTGAACTACACCTAGTTTGGTAACAAACTACTTGACACAAATGCCCTCTTTTGCTGCTATAATATTAATCATATACTTAGCCTCTTGTTGTAGTATCTATTACAATGTCTTAACTTTGGAACTCATCCAAGTCCATTATGGAACTTACTTTCCATTATATTGTGCCACCCTTAGTTTAGATTGAGATAAACTTAATTTGTACTTTGTGACAAAACTAGTATCAATGTAGTACCTTTTACAATGAACTAACCATCTATTTGTCACTTCTACAAAATAATATATTCTTAGTTCTTCCAAGAGATCATAAGAATATCCTTACTATCGTCCAATGATCATCTTATGAATCATTTTGGTATATGCTCATAACATTTAGAGCATAGGAAATATCTGGATTTGTACATATCACAGTATGATTGATATAAATACTCTTTGTGATTTCATACATCAAGTATCAATCTATACTTGAATCTTTGTTTCACTTACCAAGTGTCAATACACTTTAATTTTCGATTTAATCCTTTCTATGCGACAAGAACCTTTCTTGTAGTTTCTATATTTGAACTCATTCAATATATCATCTATGTATTTTCGACACAACCATATTAGTGTCTCAATCTATCTATATAGATATTGATGCCAAATATTCAGGTTTTGCCTAAGTCTTTCATCGGGATGAAATTCTTAACATGTGTAAATAAAAGATACATCATTTCCAATCAACAATATGTCTTCCACATAATGTATTAGAAATATGTCTTAGTGCTCCCACTTAATTTCTCGCAAATGCAAGCATCTTCATCGTCTCTGTTGAATTTAAACTCTGTTAACAGTTTCATCATGGTGAAGATTCCAACTCCTCGATGATTACTTCAACCATTGAGGTTTGCATACACTTTTAGCATCACTTGAATTAACAAAACCCTATGGATCGTGTTATGCGCATGTACTAGGTAACAATTCTATTAGAAGAACTGGTTTTGTTTATTCAACTACCACATAACCAAATTATATGTAGTAGTTGCTACATTAATCCGTCTAGACTAGATATCGCTTAATGAAATATCAGATCTTGTCATAGTCAACTCTTTGAACATTGTCGTGAACTCTTTCTCGACATGTCGATAATTTCATAGATGTGAAATATCCATGTCTATTTCTTTATAGATCCAAATACGACTGTAAGGTCTTGCACCTTTTCAGAGGGTCTTTCAAGTTCAAAGCTTGATCTCTCGTATACGGAACTATCACGGATTTTATGGCTTCAGACTATTTGATGGAGTCAGGGCCCATCATCGCTTCTTTGCATGTAGTCGGATCATTATTGTCAAATAATGATTTAACTCTCAAATCTTGGTATTTGATTGTTTATCCGACCTACTTTGTTCATTAGGAACTTAGATCTCCGTGTCCACAACCTTTGAGGCACGTGATCCATGAGCGTTGTTGCTGCCTACTTTTCGGCGCTGCGCAACTTTGCACACATAGCTAAGGTTCGTTTAACCTTATCAAAGTTCTATTGTCCTCCTACTTAACTTTTCACGAAAAATTCCTTCTCAAAGAAACTTGGCGTTCTAAGCGACAAACACTTTTGTCTTTGGTGTTATGGAGGAATACTTAACGGCTATTCAAAATAACATACAAAGAAATATTCATCCGACTTTATGCATAGCATACCAATGTTTAATAAAGGACAACTTGGGTTTTATCCCAAACCATAACTTCATATGGTGTCATTTCAATGGATCATAATGGAGCTCTTTTCAGTGAAAAAGCGGTAGTCTCTAAAGCTTTTAATCTTTAAAATATAATGGCAGTTTTATGAATTACACCTTTGATCTTACCATGTCAAACAAGGTTTCATTGCATATCTTGATTATTCCATACTATATGGTGTTTCGGGAAACACAAATCCATGGAACGATTCCTCAAATCTTAGGTGTTATGCTAAGCTTGTAACTCAAATATCTCCATTTATGATCCTATCATAAATTCTTTATTTTGTTGTTATATTGATTTTGCACTTCATCTTGAAAGTCTTCGAACTTTTCAAATGTTTCACACTTCATCCTTATTAAGTAAATATTCATATATTCACTCAAATTTTCGGAGAAAGCATATGAAGTTGAAATCCATCGCTCTCGACTACACATAATGGGCTTCATACAACAATATGTACAAGTTTCAATAAGCTAGTCATCCATTCCCTTTGGCCTATGAACGGAGTTTTAATTATCTCTAGGAAAGTTTCACAAGCGTCATTTGATCAAAAATCAAAAGACTCCAAAATTCCATCCACATGGAGTTTCTTCATGTTTTCTTTCCAATATAATTTAAAAGGCGATGTCACTTCCTAAGTGATCTTTCTTATAAATTGTCTTTCGACATTTTTAGAATTAGTTTTATGGATGTGATTTATCCAACGAGATTTGTAAATCATCCATCTTTTATGGATTACGGCAATTATTTGAACAACCCTTTTGTTCTCATAATACCTGATAAAACAAATCTTGAAGGCAGGTTTTGATGTTAACGAGCTACACAACAACCCTTTATTTGTTCTCGTTGAACATCATCACATATTCTTTTGCTAGTTACTTAGGCCATTGTAGTTCATGAATTTTGTTGTTTCGTATGATGATTCATACCAAAAAATTCAGTATCCAATACTTAAGAACCACATTATTTAACAAGCAAAGAATATAGCCATAACTCGTATATCCTCTATATACCTAAGCTGAAAAATTCTAGTGTTTTCTTTTCTTCCATATATTTATGAGATTCTCTTTCAGTATTTCCTTTTTTGTTTGAAAGAATCTATCAACATCAATAGTGGAGCCATACACATGACACATAGTCCAAAGCATGTATAGTTAAATACCAATGTTTTTGGACTTGCACTTTGAAGTAGATCACCATCATCAAATGTTTGGTGTTCTTTCAACTTCCATTCTTTAGTAATATTTTAGTGTAGTAAACATTTTACCTACATAATTATTCATCCTTATCATGGAACAATTCATGATCAAGCTACTTTAGCTTATAAGGGTGAATTGCGAGTATAATGTTGCTCTCCAAAACCTTTTGGATGATTAGGACGACTAGCGTCTCCAACCTTTTGAAAATTCCCATCAAATATGAGAACATAAACTTTGCCATATTATACTCTATCATGTTGTAACCAAAACATCATTTCAGATATCGCAATATCTTCCACACATGATGGTTTCTGAAACAACTCTTTCAACTCCTAGATTACCTTGATATTAAAACGATCTTTTGAATATCAAGAATCATGGAGACAAACATGATACTTACATCCTAACTATGGAATTGTTACTCTTGATTTAATACCAACTATTAAACTTCACGGAGTAATCAAAACTTACTAAAAGTTTGCAATGGGACTTTTAAACTTTAGATTAACACTTCAAAACAATACGATACCAGTTCATAAAGTAACTAACCAGAATTCTATAGTTCTATTAACTCAATTAAAACTAAGAGCAAGGTGGTAAACATATGCCAATGACTAAAACAACTATGCAAATTCACTTTGATTTAATTTATGATAAATAGTGTTCAACTTTTAATCATATTGCTGTTGAACTCCCACTCAAAACAATATCCCTAACATTGTTTTAACGATTACATGAACCAAATCCACTATACGAAGTCCGATCATCATGTGATATGATGTAGTTTCAAAGGCTAACAATCATTGTAGAGGTCCTAACCTTAAATAAGGTAGAGATCCCTGTGTTTACAATGCTAGTCCCTTGATCAATAGCTAGCATCCATAGTTAAGATGTAATATCAAGAAACAAAGGTCATAGTACAACTTTATAACCAGGAATAAAATAATTCATTACATCTTACATAGCTCATTTGACTATCTCATTACAATGCAGCGGAAATAACTATATAGCATGGAGTCCTTCATCAACATTAAACAAACCTGCAACATAATAAGTTACAGCCACAAGGGTCAATACATTTGAATTGTATTGGCAAGTGATACTATGGTAGTATAGTGGGGTCTATCATCTATATGCTTTTGGCTAAGTGGAGCTTAGGCTTGCTTTGCTCAAAGTAGATTTTCCTAATAAGTTGACAACACTAAGTTTTTGTTTGTCAAAATCTCCCAAGGCATCTACCAATAATTGATTGAAGATCCTTTAACCCTTGTTCAACCACAAGTTTTTAACTTAGAAATTGGGATGAGGAGATTCTTGATAGCTTCCATGTATTGATGCTAAAATTGTCCATTGCCGGGGACACGGCTAAGTACTTAGATTTTACTCTCTCGAGAGGTGATGCACTTTCCCCACAAGAATCGACATGCATCGAGACAAGATCTTTCTGAAGCCTTCCCTTAGACCAAAATGGACGCGCTCCAAACCTATCATCCCCTACCACCAACTGTCCATCTGGCTAAGTTATTGCAACCTATATAATCCAGGCAGAGCCCATAATGCCAAGTGGTTGCACTTGAAGCTTCTCAACATTTGACATCTCAAATCTCTTTGTTCTTGGGTGGCTATCCACAAGTGAGATACACCAGGGTAGGCCATGAATATGGGCCCTGAGTAACCACTCAACATAATCCATCCTTTCCATTCCACCCAGGTGATTCATTCACATAGTTGTTTTATTAAACAAAACACAAGTCTTTGACTTAGAAATATTTCATAGCATGAATATAATCCACCCTTGGTTTCTACTATCTAAGCTAAGCATGATGGTAGTAGAAATCTTAACTTAGGAAAATTCTACTAAGGCATCAACTACTAGGATTTCCCAAGGCATGGCATACTTAGTAAAATTCCATGCAAGTCCTACTTAGAAATATCACTAATGCATAGTGAAACTAATGGGACAAAAGTATGAAGAACCACTTTCCTTTTTAGTACAGAATATAGATTCACTCCTAGATCTTGCAAATGGTCACACTCTTCAAAGTTCACTACAATTCAATCAACCAAGCAAATATTCAAACTAGCATTCAAACAACTCACCACATAAAATAAAGAAAACAAAACAATGCATGCAAGCATGTAAAAGATTGTTTTATTTGAAAAGGTGGTTTCTAATAGGCTATAAACATTTTAAAACACGTATTGGTCATTTATAAAAGTGGAAAAACCATCTTAAATCAAGTTAGTGAAAATGGCCATTTTAATCATCTTTGTTTTGCTATAAATGATATAAATCAAAGTAATAATTTCTAGTGTTTGACAAATATATTTTTAAACACAAATGTTAGTGTTTTAAGGTCAAGTGTTTAATATTAAACCATTGGTAAAAGGTTTCACCTAAAAACCATCTTTAAATCAAAGCAATGTTTTATTTTGTTAGAAATGCCTTTGAAAAAAGTAATAATTTTACTAGGGTTAATAAAATACATTTTTAAATCCAAAACATGGTGTTTAGGGTCAGAGATTTAATTCAAATCATTTTCAAAAGGTTTTACTCAAAAAGCATTTTTAAATCATATTCGACATTTTTATTTAACTAGAAATGCTTTTATTCAAAGGAATAATTCCTAAGTGTCACAAAATATAATTTTAAATCCAAAAGTTGGTTTCTATGGTCAGTAGGTTCAAAAAATCCATTTACAAAATATTTTACCCTAAAAATAATTTTAGAATAAATTTTATACACAAAATATGCCTACACATGTTTCTGCAAAAACAACCAATTTTACCGAATCAATTCATTAAACAAATGGTATGGTTGCAAAGTACTCTTTTTGCTGATTCCATTGATATAGAATTTGTAAAATTTGGACGTGTAGATTTAAAGTGATGATTTTTTCAAATCTAACCATCTAATAGAAATGTTTCTGTCTATTTAATCAAAACTGTGCCACACGTATTGATCTGATTCACTGGTACCGGTTCGGCTGGATCGAGTTCTGTGATTCGTTGGATTTAAATTTAATCATATGGCACAGATCATATCATACCCCTTCGGGTTAAGTCATCTATCCTAGCCACGCGATCAGGATCTAACGGCTCTCAGCGCATTGACCAGAAATTGGCGGCGCTGGTAGCGGCGCTCGGGCTGTGATGTTGCCAGCGATACAGGAAGCGATAGAAGGAGTGGGATGGCTCACCAGATTCGCTGTGACGAGAGGATGCTCAATGTTGCTGTTGTTGTCGAAGGGGCGCACGAGGACGACAGAGATTGCTCACCGTAGTTGCTCACTTGCTCGGGCACGCATGGCCATGGTTGAACACGAGTGCCTGGGATGAAAGAGAGCGAGGGAACGCATCAGGAGGATGCGCACGGTCTCGAGGGTTGTAGGGGTACTCACCAGAACACGAGGGGCGCTCGGGTTTGGCGTCAGTAGCTCGCCAGAGTAGAGGCAGGCTGCGGAGGCGTTCAGGCATCGAGGTTGCCGACGCTAGGGGGCACGCGCGGCCAAGCGGGAGGTACTAGTAGGTGCAGGGGACGATGGGGAGCATGCTCGGGTGAGTCAGGGGCAGTAGGGGGGGTCTGGCGTCACCGAAATTCGACGATGAGCTCGTCGGAGGTAGGAGGTTGGAGGTGAGCAATTCGAATGGCCTGGAGGCAGAGAGGGAGGGGTGAGTGAGGGGAAAGTTAGAGGAGGACTAGGCGATTAAGTGGGCATGATCACTGGGCGAGTTATGCATGCATTGATGCGAATTTCATCCCGCGAAATCAAAGCAGAAACGGGGAGAGAGGGGGAAGAACTGGTCGCAGTGGGTGAAGACGAAGAGCGGACAAGTGGGGTCCGTTGGTCAGCAAGAGAAAGAGTTACGCGGTGGGGTCCAAGCGTCAGTGGCAGCGCGGGTGTGGGTTCGGGTGAGAAAAAGCTTCGCATTGAGAGAGAGGGAGTGGGCTAGATGGGCCACTTGCGCTTTGCTGGGCTAGGCTGATTCTTTCCCCTTTTTTATTCTGTTTTGAATTTGTTAGAATAATTCAAACAAACATTTGAATTTAGAACCTTCCAAACTTTTCAGTAAGCTTTTAATATTGTATATCAATGTATTTAAATTCCATTCTAGAATAATTCTTTTATTCATTTATGGTTTATTATTTATTTAAAATTGACATTTGCCTTTATTCAAATAAGATTTTATTTATATTTTCAAACTCTTATTTGAATCTTAATTTTTACCAAACCTTTTTCAGTAGGTTTTATTTATTCCATAGTGTGTTAAATAATTCACTTTGAATTATTTGAAATATTTTAATATGATTTATTAATCATTTAAATTGGGCATTTGTCTTTATTCTAAGAAAATCAAATATGGTTTTAATTCCATATAAATTTATTCAAATGATTCTTTTATTTCATTTAAGTTAATTGAATAACTTCTATTTCACTTGGGCAAATTCCAATTTATTATTTTCTCATGATTTAATTAATCATTTATCTTAGGAATTTTGTCCCTACTTATATATAATTTTAGAATATGGTTTAATGTGTATTTGAATATTCTTTATCCTTTTATTTTATTCCATTTGCTTATGGATTTAATTCAAGGTTTAAATTGCCTCCTAAATAGTTTTATTAGGATTTATTATTTAGTTTAGGAAAATTGTCTTTATTTAAATAAAATTGGATATTGTTCAATCCTTATGATTTTATTTTAATAATCTTTTATTCCTTTTTATTATTCCATAATCTTTGATTTCTTTTGTTTGGCCAAGATTTCATTTGGATTTTAAATATTCCTTATTTATTTCTTTCTTTCTTTGCCTTACAAAATCCATATCTTTTTATTTAAAGATCCAAACTTGGTGATTCCAATTTGTCTAATTTATTTAATATTTGTTTATCTTTTTAAATCCTTTTAGGATTAATTTGCTCACAATTTGTTATGGATTTTAGATAGGATTTTTATTAGCTTTGGAAATTATTTCCTTTTATCTTATTAAATTCATAAGTTTTTATCCATGGCTCCAAATTGAATGAAATCAATTTCTATGGTTTTATAATATTTTTATTTAACATTCTTGATCATTTATAAATGATTGTTGATAAATTTTATATGGAACAAATCCATAGTCTTAGAGTAATCATGGAAATGAATTATTCCTTTAGGGTTTTAGGGTTTTGGTTTAGCTTTTCCAAGTGTTTAAATTTTAAGATACATTATTGATGAATGCATTTCACTTGATTGAAATTTTGTTTGATTCCCTTTTCATTCAAAGTTTTTTCAAGATGGGTTTTGATGTTTCCATTTGGAATCAAAAAATTCTTTTCACCCTAAATTTCAACAATTATTTATTTTGTTTAATTATTTTTCACATTTCAAAATTTGGAAAAAATTTGGGATGTGACAGGCTACCACCCTTAAAATAAATCTCGTCCCGAGATTTGGGAAGGACAGAGGTTACAAGTTGGCTTCAAGACAACTAGGTTACTACCACCCTTAAAAAGGTTTACAACTAAATTACATCTTGGATTACTTGGGATCTTGATGTATCTTCTCTGGGCAGTTGTTGGCATAATGTCCTTTGTTTCCACACTTGAAACATGTGACAAGGCTGATGTCTTGAGGCATCTTCTTCTTATTTTCTAGACAATCATTGGCATAATGTCCTTTGTCACCACACTTAAAGCATGTGACAAGGTTGATGTCTCTCATATATTGACTTGTCTTGTCTTTCTCCTTTTCAGGACAATGTGATGCATAATGGACTAGCTCTTTGCATTTGTGGAACATCACTTGGTTAATTCCCTTCTTCTTCTTCTTCTTCTTCTTGGGTTTCTCCAAAGCTAGGAGTTCCTCTAGTTCATGTTCTTCATACCTCACCTCAAATGTGGGAAAACTTCCTCGGTTCCTTGAACGATTCCTTGGATAATACCAATGTTTCCACTTTTGTCCATCAAGGTGATTCCCAATGTATGGAGGTGCACTTTGAGGTTTGCCTTTATCTTCATCCTTCTTGATAGAAGTTGTTTCCTCATGGGGTTTCCAAACTTTTGATGCATTCCACCTTGTTTCATTTGTTGAACTATAGGATAGATGGGGCATTGGATAGGGACATGATCATTTCCCTCACATAGGAAACAAGTCACTTGAGATGTGGGCCATTATTTAGTTTGATGTTTCTCTTCACAATTTGGTCATTGGAAATTATTCTCTTTAGAAGTGTGTTCCATGTCTCCACAAATATTGCAATCTTGACTTCCTTCTATAATATCATCCTTGACATCATTGTTGTCACAAACTCCTTGGGAAAGGTTGTCTCTCATGTTGATCATTTGATTTGTCATCCCTTGCAACAATTGGGATTGGATTTCCAAAATCTTTTGCAAGGTTTGGTCTAACTTATTGTTGTTGTCTAAAAACTGAGTTGTCACTTGACTCAACTGGGTTTGGTTTGCTAGTAGTTGTTCTCTCATGTGCATCTCTTGGTTGCTGTTGTCACCATTATTGATGTTGGAGTCTCTTGGGAAAGTCATCTGTTTGGGTTGGATTGGGATTAGAATAGGCAAAATATTTCTAGGGAAGAAGTCTAATCACACACAACAATTCACCCAAACTATGTGAAAGTAATCTCAATCAAACATTCCACTCAAACAACAAGGTTCAAGCACACTTTTAGGCAACAAAATATTTTTTTGCTACACCACATAAGTTGGTGTGTTTGATCTAAACTAAACATTAGTATGGTGGTCCAACTATATGGTTCACTTGGGATCATTCCATTCTTCTTAGTTGTTTCTTCTTGACCAAGATCATTGTATCCTTGGAAAAATTCTTGTATCTTGGTCACAAAACCTCAAAGGTGATGATGATTCCTTCTAAGTTGTGTTTCCTTAGTCTTCAAGTCTTGAGTATTATTCTTGTCTTACTTGTAGTCCTTAGTGATGTCCAAGTTGAAGTCCTTGGTGAAACTAAAGTTGAAATCATTGGTGATGGTGAAGTTGAAGTCATTTGAGTTGGTGAAGTCCTTTGCTCATGTTGATGTCTTTGTTCTTGTTGAAGTCTTTGCTCATGGTGGAGGCTTTGTCCATCAAGTTTGAAAAGGAAGAGGTGTAGAATCAAAACCAAAAGGTTGAGGAAAGAGTTTACAAGATTGTTTGTAAATAAGTTTTGAACAAATACAACTCCTATTTTTCTAAGGGGTTTTGTCCAATCCTAGGGTTACAATCCTACCGGCAACACAGTGCTCTGATACGATCTGTAGAGGTCCCAACCTTTAATAAGGTTGAGATCCCTGTGTTTACAATGCTAGTCCCTTGATCAATAGCTAGCATCCACAGTTAAGATGTAATATCAAGAAACAAAGGTCATATTACAACTTTATAACCAAGAATAAAATAATTCATTACATCTTACATAGCTCATTTGACTATCTCATTACAATGTAGCGGAAATAACTATATAGCATGGAGTCCTTCATCTTCAAAGTGCCACATGCAATCATGTTGGTTGTAGACTTGTAATCCTATTCAACACACTTCACTAACATCAAACAAACCTGCAACATAATAAGTTATAGCCACAAGGGTCAATACATTTGAATTGTATTGGCAAGTGATACTATGGTAGTATAGTGGGGTCTATCATCTATATGCTTTTGGCTAAGTGGAGCTTAGGCTTGCTTTGCTCAAAATAGATTTTCCTTATAAGTTGAAAACACTAAGTTTTTGTTTGTCAAAATCTCGCAAGGCATCTACCAATCATTGATTGAAGATCCTTTAACCCTTGTTCAACCACAAGTTTTTAACTTAGAAATTGGGATGAGGAGATTCTTGATAGCTTCCATGTCTTGATGCTCAAATTGTCCATTGCCGGGGACACGACTAAGTACTTAGATTTTACTCTCTCGAGAGTTGGTGCACTTTCCCCACAAGACTCGACATGCATCGAGACTAGATCTTTCAGAAGCCTTCCCTTAGACCGAAATGGACGCGCTCCAAACCTATCATCCCCTACCACCAACTGTCCATATGGCTAAGTTTTTGCAACCTATATGATCCAGGCAGAGCCCATAATGCCAAGTGGTTGCACTTGAAGCTTCTCAACATTTGACATCTCAAATCTATTTGTTCCTAGGTGGCTTTACACAAAGTGAGATGCACCAGGGTAGGCCATGAATATGGGCCATGAGTAACCACTCAACATAATCCATCCTTTCCATTCCACCCAGGTGATTCATTCACATAGTTGTTTTATTAAACAAAACACAAGTCCTTGACTTAGAAATATTTCATAGCATGAATATAATCCACCCTTGTTTTCTACTAGCTAAGCTAATCATGATGGTAGTAGGAATATTAACTTAGGAAAATTCTACTAAGGCATCAACTACTAGGATTTCCCAAGGCATAGCATACTTAGTAAAATTCCATGCAATTCCTAGTTAGAAATATCACTAATGCATAGTGAAAATAATGGGACAAAAGTATGAAGCACCACTTGCCTTTTTAGTAGATATTATAGATTCACTCCTTGATCTTGCAACTGGTCACACTCTTCAAAGTTCACCATAATTCAATCAAGCAAGCAAATATTCAAACTAGCATTCAAGCAATTCACCACATAAAATAAAGAAAACAAAATAATGCATGCAAGCATGTAAAATATTGTTTTATTTGAAAAGGTGGTTTCTAATAGGCTATAAACATTTTAAAACACCTATTGGTCATTTATTAAAGTGGCAAAACTGTAGGGTTCGCAGCATAGAAAACAAAAAATTTCCTACGATGGGAACAACTATTGTAACATCCCAAAAATCATGTTTCAAAAACTCATTCATTTCATTCTTGCATCATTCATTCATATAGGGTTTTTCTCAAAATCATTTGGAGACAGAAGTTTGAGCTATGATTTCATGTGGGCAAATTGTCTCAATTGGCCAACACCCTTTGGTATTTGATTGTCCATAATATTGTTTGCTTGCCACCATGGTTGGAAAGAATAGGAGAAGCATTTAAACCCAAAATTCCAATTTAGAAATATTTTCTAAACCCTATTCCAAATATTGGCAACTAGAGACAAAGAGACAAAACCTCTGTTTATTTTGAAACCCAAGCTTGACCAAGCCTTTGCAAGTTAACCACTAGGTTATTTGATTGTTTATGAACCCACAGAACCCTGCAAAAAAATCCCCAAAGAAGTTTGAATTCAAAAGGATTTGAATTCATATCAAATTCTATCCAGAAAATAGAATTAGAAAAAGAAAAAGCTTAAAGAAAAGAAAAAGGCCGCTTGCGGAATCGGCCCAAAGGCGGATGAAGCCCAGCAAGCCCACCCGGGATCTCCTTATTCTTCTCTCACGCGCAAGCGCGACGCTGAGTCACTGTGCAGACCCCACCTGCGCCAAGCACCCGTGACAAGCGGGCCTTCTCCACATCACCGTCGTCTCCACCCGCACGACCCGTTCATCCCCAAATCAACGCGAGCGTTTCTGTGTTTAATTCGCGACGTCAATTCGATTTATTGGCCGAGTGATTCTCGCTCGTGACCAGGCTATAAGAACCCCCTCTGTCTCCTCTCTCTTCTCCCTCAAACCCCGAACCCAGAGCGCCACCAGGCTGCGTGTATTGCTCTCTGAAACCCCGCCGTCTCCGACGACCGCGCCGGCGAATTCCGGTGAGTCCAGAGCTCCCCTCTGCCTCTCGTTCTTGCAAACTGATTCAGTGAGTCTCTGCGCTTCTTTTAACACATTCCGTTTGCTCTCGCATGGACCGTAGCTCCGGCAACATCATCGACTAGTCGCCACCGACGTCTGCACGAACTCCGGCGAACTCTAGTGGTAGGTACAGACCGCCCCTTGCCTTCCTGTTCATGCTCACTACTTCGCCTTGGCTCTGTGAATCTAACCATGTCCTCGTCTTGCCTTGGGGTGATCCACAGCGACGTCCACGACGACCACCCGACACAACCGCCGCCCACAGCAACTCCGGCGAGCAATCGCAACCTTGTCCGAACGCCCCTTGACCAACCGCGAGTACGACAAGCTTCGCCGTGACCTCCTGAGCCCGGTGAGCTACTCCTCGATCTCACTTACCTCCTGCATCGTCGGCAACGTCGTCGACCGACAGTTCCGCCGCCGGTAGCCACCGCGCAGCGCCGCCCATCTGTGGCCAGTCAGTAGTAGCCGTTAGATCTGGATCGAACGCCTACGATAGATCACTTAACCCCGAAGCGGTACGCGATCTGAGCCGCCAGATTTCATTTAGATCCTACGGCAGTGGAGCTCGATCCAGTGCGAACCGGTACGGGCGAATAAGATCATGACGCGTGGCTAGGAACTGATCTGAAAATAGAATTTAAAACAGATTTTGATCCAGATTTCAAATGCCAATATCTTTTGAATTCCACGTTAGAATTTTGCAAACTTTATACCGTTGGATTCAGAAAAACAAGACCTTTCTGCCTATCATTTTTGTTTAGCATATAGTAACCATTAGTTTGGCTTAAATTACAGAAACTTGTTTGAGGCCTTTTTGAGTATAGATTTAGTTTAGTATTTTGTTTTGGGGTTATTTAAGTTGTCTTGGCTATTTTGTGACTTGTTTAGTTTCTGTATTCATGCACTTGCTTGGTTGAGTTTTCAAAAATCATCACTTGGTAGATTCATGCATGCATGCATTCATACTATTTCTTGTTTGTATATATATTTGTGTGTAATTGTGTGCTACAACTTTGTGTGTAGATTTTGCTAGTGATTGTGATTGTGACGAGTGCTACTCTCCACACTACCAAGGCAAGTGATATCATCATGAATATTCCATTCCTATATTTTATATATGCATTAGTATTATTTTTCTAAGTATAGGACTTGCATGAATTTTTGCTAAGTACAAGCTAAGCTTTGGGAAAACCTATTAGGTAAAACCTTAGTGAAAATTACCTAAGTCAAGATTCCTATTACTATCATGCCTAGCCTAGCTACTAGAAAACAAGGGTGGTTTATATATTCACACTATGGAAAAATTATTCCAAGTCTAAGGACTTGTTTTTATTTAACAAAACAACTAAGTTAATGAATCACCTGGGTGGAATGGAAAGAATGGGATATGTTGAGTGGTTACACAAGGCCAGGGGTACTGGTGAACCTTGTGTATCTCACTTGTGGATGGCCACCCAGGAACAAAGAGATTTGAGTTGTCAAATGTTGAGAAGCTTCAAGTGCAACCACTTGGTAATATGGGCTCTGCCATGATCTTAGGATGCTGGAACTTAGTCTCTTGGACTGGGTGGTAGATGGGTTGATAGGTTGGGCGCGTCCATTTGACTAAGGAAAGGCTACTGAAGGATCATGTCTTGGGAAACCAAGGCTTGTGGGGAAAGTGCACCACCTACGTAGAGTGTAAAACCTAAGTACTTAGCCATGTCCAGTAAAGGACAATTTGAGCATCAAGACATGGAAACTTCAAGAATCTCATCACTCCAATTTCTAAATAAAACTTGTGGGTGAACAAGGGTTAAAGGATCTTCAGTCTTTGATTGGTAGATGCCCTGAGTGGATCTTCAGTCTCTGATTGGTAGATACCTTGGGATGGACTTTGTCAAGCAAAAACTTAGTATTTTCAAAAAGTTAAGGAAAAATCTATTTTGAGCAATGCAAGCCTAAGCTCCACCAGCCAAATGCATATAGCCTTATAGTCCACTTAAATATATACTAAGGTATCACTTGCCAATACTATTCCAAAGTATTGACCTCCGTATGTAACTTATGATGTTGCGAGTTACTCGATGATGAATAGGAGTCATGAGTCTACACTCAACATGCTTGCCTGTGGCACATGAAGATGAAGACTTATGTTTATTTACATATTCCATAAACTCTTGTACTAGGCCTTTGGCCATGAGTTGTAAAAGACTATGTTTTAACTCTGGAATGACTGTAATAAACGACCTTTGTATCTGTGTACTTCATCTTAAACTGTGGATGCTAGCAATGATCCAGGGACTAGCATTGCAATCACAGGGATCTTTTCCTTTAATAAGGAGGGATCTTACAACTATGTACCAAGATCTATCTACAAGATACAAACAACGGGCAGATGTATATCCGTAGAGAACATACCCTTGAAGACCGACAAAGATTAATGAGTCCAAACTCGTGGTTGATGTAGACGATCTCTTGCCGATCTCAAGATCGAGAGGAAGTCCTAGCGCTGCAAAACAACAACGCATCCGTGCTCGCACACATGTTCGAGGCACTGAGGAACCTCTGCCTCCTCACTCCAGCGATGCAGCGGAAGGACAACTCTTTCTTGCCGAAAAGCCACCGGGAACATGTATCTTGCTAGTTCGAGACCATGGGGATAAATTCTAGCGGGGGAGAGAGATACTTCACGAGGAGGTGTAAGTGAGAGAGAGGGAGGGGGCTCCTTTTATAGGGAGAGGGGGGAACCCAAGGGGCCATGCACCCATCCATGGGGATGCCCCCACCTCTTCCACATTCATGTGGGTGGACACTCCACTCACTCAAATGCCTTTCAATTCCCCCCACTCAAAAACCACTCAAATTCCCATTAAATTTCCACCAAATTTAATGCAAACTCTCAGTAAATAAAACTCCTTTTATTTATTCAGAATTTTGTCAATTACTTTAATGACAAACATTCACATATAACCCCTTGCTAGTATTTCATTTCACATGCAGAAACACTTTCTGGAATTTCACCTGAAAACCCGTATCGGTATCTAGTGAAATAAATTCCTGCGCTTGTTATTCTTTTCGGCATGAAACTTTTGCTCCAAATGGATGTCGGTGTCTCTTAAGTGTGTCACCCTACGGTTCGCGAATAATGCGGACATGATCGAGACCCCTCTCGGATCAATAATCATAAGTGGGATCTGAAGACCCATACTGACTCCCACATATTCAACGATGACTTTCTTGTGATCATCGGAACCTTTTATGCTAGGATATTAATCCTTTTGTTTCACGATATATTATACATCCGAGATTCGATCATCGGTATCTCCATACCTAGTTTGATCTTGTTACTGACATGTACTCTTTTCTCGTTCCCGTGATATAACATTCTAGTGATCAAATCACTTGCTTGCAAGCTAATCAATGTGATATCACCGAGAGGTCCCAGAGTATATCTATCCGTCATCGGGATGAACAAATTCCACTCTCGATCCATGGGCCTCAACATAACACTTTATTAGTTCTGAATCCATCTTTGTAATCACGCAGTTACGGTGTGACGTTTGATGTTATCAAGAAACTCTTCCGGTGTTAGTGATTGACATGATCTCATGGTCTAAGGATTAGGATCACTTCGTAAGTAGTTATAGCAATATAAAATCAATGACTTTGATCGTAATGCTATAGTTCGGATGAATGTTCATCACACCATTACACTAATGTTGTGACCTCGTTATTAACAACATCCAATGTCCATGATCAGGAAACCTATGATCATCTTGTTAATCAACGAGCTAGTTTATAAGAGAGGCATAACTAGGAACTTCCTTTTGTTTATTAAACACACATGTATTAACGTTTTTGTATTAATACAATTATAGCATGTAAAATAAACATTTATCATAAACAAGGAATACGATAATAACCACTTTATTATTGCCTCTCGGGCATATTCCCTTCAAAAACCATCTTAAATCAAGTTAGTGAAAATGGCCATTTTATTCATCTTTGTTTTGCTAGAAATGATTTAAATCAAAGTAATAATTTCTAGTGTTTGACAAATATATTTTTAAACACAAATGTTAGTGTTTTAAGGTCAAGTGTTTAATATTAAACCATTGGTAAAACGTTTCACCTAAAAACCATCTTTAAATCAAAGCAATGTTTTATTTTGTTAGAAATGCCTTTGAAAAAAGTAATAATTTTACTAGGGTTAATAAAATACATTTTTAAATCCAAAACATGGTTTTTAGGGTCAGAGAGTTTAATTCAAATCATTTTCAAAAGGTTTTACTCAAAAAGCATTTTTAAATCATATTCGACATTTTTATTTAACTAGAAATGCTTTTATTCAAAGGAATAATTCCCAAGTGTCACAAAATATACTTTTAAATCCAAAAGTTGGTTTATATGGTCAGTAGGTTCAAAACAATCCATTTACAAAAGATTTTACCCTAAAAACAATTTTAGAATAAATTTTATACACAAAATATGCCTACACATGTTTCTGCAAAAACAACCAATTTTGCAGAATCAATTCATTGAACAAATGGCATGGTTGCAAAGTACTCTTTTTTCTAATTCTATTGATATGGAATTTGTAAAATTTGGACGTGTAGATTTAAAGTTATGATTTTTTCAAATCTAACCATCTAATAGAAATGCTTCTGTCTATTTAATCAAAACTGTGCCACGCGTATTGATATGATTCGCTGGTACCGGTTTGGCTGGATCGAGTGCTGTGGTTCGTTGGATTTAAGTTTAATCGTACGGCACGGATCATATCATACCCCTTCAGGTTAATTCATCTATCCTAGCCACGCGATCAGGATCTAACGGCTCTCAGCGCATTGACCAGAAACTGGTGGCGCTGGCGGCGGCTGCGCGGCGGCGGCGCTCTGGCTGTGATGTTGCCAGCGATACAGGAAGCGATAGAAGGAGTGGGATGTCTCACCAGATTCGCAGTGACGAGAGGATGCTCTATTTTGAATTTGTTTAAACAATTCAAACAAACATTTGAATTCAGAACCTTCCAAACTTTTCAGTAAGCTTTTAATATTATTTATCAACGTATTTAAGTTCCATTCTAGAATAATTCTTTTATTCATTTATGGTTTATTATTTATTTACAATAGACATTTTCATTTATTCAAATAAGATTTTAATTATATTTTCAAACTCTTATTTGAATCTTAATTTTTACCAAACCTTTTTCAGTAGATTTTATTTATTCCATAGTCTGTTAAATAATTCACTTTGAATTATTTGAAATATTTTAATATGATTTGTTAATCATTTAAATTGGGGATTTGTCTTTATTCTAATAAAATCAAATATGGTTTTAGTTCCATATAAATTTATTCAAATGATTCTTTTATTTCATTTAAGTTAATTGAATAACTTTTATTTCACTTGGGCAAATTCCAATTTATCATTTTCTCATGATTTAATTAATCATTTATCTTAGGAATTTTGTCCCCACTTTTATATAATTTTAGAATATGGTTTAATGCCATATAATTGTATTTGAATATTCTTTATCCTTTTATTTTAATCCATTTTCCTATGGATTTAATTCTAGGTTTAAATTACCTCCTAAATAATTTTATTAGGATTTATTATTTAGTTTAGGCAAATTGTATTTATTTAAATAAAATTGGATATTGTTCAATCCTTATGATTTTATTTTAATAATCTTTTATTCCTTTTTATTATTCCATAATCTTTCATTTCTTTTGTTTGGCCAAGATTTAATTTGGCTTTTAAATATTCCTTATTTATTTCTTTCTTTCTTTGCCTTATAAAATCCATATCTTTTTATTTAAAGATCCAAACTTGGTGATTCCAATTTGTCACAATTTGGAAATTATTTCCTTTTATCTTTTTATTTAAAGATGCAAACTTGGTGATTCCAATTTGTCACAATTTGGTATGGATTTTAGATAGGAGCTTTATTAGCTTTGGAAATTATTTCCTTTTATCTTATTAAATTCATAATTTTTTATCCATGGCTCCAGATTGAACGAAATCAATTTCTATGGTTTTATAATATTTTTATTTAACATTCTTGATCATTTATATATGCTTGTTAGAGTAATCTTGGAAATGAATTGTTCCTTTAGGGTTTTGGTTTAGCTTTTCCGAGTGTTTAAATTTCAAGATACATTATTGATGAATGCGTTTCACTTGATTGAAAATTTTTTTGATTCCCTTTTCATTCAACGTTTGTTCAATATGGGTTTTGATGTTTCCATTTGGAATCAAAAAGTTTCTTTTCACCCTAAATTTCAACAATTATTTATTTCGTTTCATTATTTTTCACATTTCAAAATTTGGAAAATTTTTGGGATGTGGCAATCATCATGTTCATCATATCATCTATATGACTCATGCTTTACCTTTCGGTATTCTTTCTTCCGAGACCATGTATGTACATGCTAGGCTCGTCAAGATCAAACCTTAGCTTCTGCATGAGCAAATCTGCTTTCTCACACTGTATGCACTCGCAAAATCTAACACACCCGATCATCACGTGGTTCTTCAAAACAACGAGCTTTGGCAACGGTACCTACTAAGGATGAACACTTTATTACTTGATATTTTGTGAGAGGGATCATCTTATAATGCTACCGTCGCGATCTAAGCAATACAAGTTGCATAAAAGGATTAACATCACATGCAATTCATAATATGTGATATGATATGGCCTTTCTTCTTGTGCTTCCGATCTCCATCTTCAAGCACGAACATGATCTCCATCATCACCGGTATGGCATCAAGGTCAATGGCGCGCTCCATGGTTGTCGTCCACCAGCATCAACTATTACAACTACTTTGAATAATAGACATGCGGGTCTTAACGAAATTAAAAGACAACCATATGGCTCCTGCCGGTTGCCGACTTACAATAAGAAACATTGCATAAATCATATATAATCACAATCATGGCCATATCACATCACAGCACACCCCTGCAAAACAAAGTTAGACGTCTCTAATTTCCTTTGCATGTTTTACGTGGTTTGGGGCTTTCATTAAGTGTCGTTCTAACTTACGAACAATAACCACAGTGTTGATACTAGTATTGTCAATTACCCATTGTAAATTGAATCTTCACTATGTTGGGAGAAATAGGCACCCGCAAAGCCACTTATGCAATACAAGTTGCATGTCAAGCGTGGAGCAAGTCTTATGAACGATGTCATGTAAGGTTAGCCCGGGCCACTTCATCCCACCATCACACAAGATGCAAAGTACACAAGAAGCAATCGACAACAAATGCATCAACTCCCACAATGACCATTGTGTTCTACTCGTGCAATAGATCTACATATAAACCTAGCTCTAATACCACTCTAGGGGTTCGTAGCATGGAAAAAAACATTGCTACCGCATGAACACACAATCAAGATCTAATATATGATCAAGCCAAGATCTATCTACTAGATCGGTGCAATAAGTTGATAGAGTACTAACCCTCGAAGATCCAAAGAGGTTAATGAGAGCATATTCTCGTGGGTGATGTAGTCATTCACTTGCCGATCTCAAGATCGCGTAGATGATCCTTCCGGCGTTGCGTTCCGGCAGCGCTCCCGTAGTCGGTCACACGTACGATACATAATGAAGACCTTCCTCTCTCGTGTTCCAGCAGGAAGCAGAGGTTGTAGCTCTCTCCTCGCGATTCCGGCAACACGATGGCGTGGTGTCGGAAGTAGAGGGAAGATCTAGCAGGGCTTCGCCTAAGCAGGAGCGAGTATGGTGGAGTAGAGAGAGGGCCTCGGCAATCTAGGGTTTAGACGGCTGAAGGGTTTAGAGGTAATCGGCGGCTAGGGTTTAGCTAGACGGCGGTTTAGAGGAGATCTAGGGCAGCCACATCTAGAAGGGGGGCGACGGCTGGCCTAGGGTTTAGAGGGGGCGCCAGCTAAGGGGCAAGGTGTAGGAAGAGGGGGCTCCCCCTCCCTTTCTTTTATAGGTCGGAGGGGCGGCTAGGGCTAGCCGTGTCCTCCCCCAACTTCCTTGCTGGCCGGTGGATTGGAGGAGCGAAGGAAACCTTCTCTCCCCAGGTTTCCTTCTCTTCCTCCACTTGGAAATTATTATCCCAGTTTGACTTTTTCAAACTGGCCTTTTTACTTTCAAACTAGAGTTTGATTTCTCTCTTCCAAGTGTCCAGCCAAGTGACCTAGGACATGATGTAACCATTCCACTTTGTCATGACACATCCATGTACCCTCCCCCTTACGAATCGGTGAACCTTCTAGACCATTCTAGAACATTCTGATGAAAACACCGGAACCATTCTTGAACTCTGGAATTGGACTTTCCATATATGAATCTTATTCTCTGGACCATTCCGGATCTCCTCGTGTTATCCCGGATCCCATCCCAGACTCTGAACAACATTCGGTCTCTTTACTCACAATCCATATCTACTAAACAACATCGAATCCTTAAGTGTGTTTCCCTACGGTTCTTGAATTATGCGAACATGACTGAGACACTTCTCCAATCAATAACCAATAGAGGAATCTGTAAATTCTTATGGCTCCCACATATTTCTACGATTACTTCGTGAACGAATTAACCATTTACATATGACACCAATTTCCCTTTGTCTCGTGATAGTTTACTTATCCGAGGTTTGATCGTTGGTATCTCTGCATACCTAGTTCAACCTCGTTACCGATAAGTACTATTTTCTCGTTCCCGTGATATGTGATCCCTTGTGAGCCAGTCACATGCTTGCAAGCTAATTGGATGAAATTCCACCGAGAGGGCCCAGAGTATATCTATCTGTCATATGGATGGACAAATCCCACTCTTGATCCATGTGCCTCAACACATACTTTCCGAACACTCAATGCCACCTTTATAGCCACCCAGTTACGGTGTGGTGTTTGATGTCATCAAAGCATCCTTCCGGTGATGGTGATTAGCATGATCTCATGGTCTAAGGAATTAGGTTACTATGTATTAGAAAGCTTATAGCAAATGAACTATTGAAATGACTTGATCTTTATGCTATGCTTATCTATAGGAGTATGTCGATCACACCATGATCTTGTTGTTAATAACATCTCTATGTTCATGATTAGGAAACCATGATCATATATTAACCAACAAGCTAGTTTAACAAGAGGCTTTACTAGGGACTCTTTTATGTTTACAAATCACACAAGTATTAATGTTTCCGGTTAATACAATTATAGCATGGTATGTAAACATTTATCATAAGCATGAATATATGATAATAACCTCTTTATTATTGCCTCTTGGGCATATATCAAACAGTATCCCACTTGCACTAGAGACAATAATCTAGTTTCAAATCTTTGTGTATTCAACACCTATGGCTTTCCGGCGTTGCATGTACACGATTGCTAGTGGTCAACTGATCTTTGGGTCAGACACTTACAGGTCCGTGTGTAATTGCATGTCTTTGCGTCTCTACGCATCACTCATTCTCTAATGGGATGGCTTTGTATTCCCCCCCTCGAGACCAAACGAGGAAGTCCTACCGAGGTAACTCACACGGTTGGCAGTTTTATTCATTTTTTCTGTGGTGGTTATCCAACTTACTAGTCATATCAAATAAAAGACAAATTATAAAAATAAACTTTAGTTATAGTTGTCTATGATCAAGAACTGTGATCCAAGTCGTCCATAACCGTGGACACGGCTTCTCGAAAAGATTAAACCCTACAGGGGTGCACCAAAGTTTCCACACGCTCCTACACACTTGTTGTGAGATCAGGTAGGTACAAGATCACAAAACATACACCCAACGGTATGTAGACAGGGTTTCAGACACGACGTTTCCCAGAACCAAAGCAAGCACAGGGGGCCACCCCACTAAGCTACCCGCAACAAAGTCGGCCGGTCTCCGAGACGGACCCAGGGTTTGTGTCAATGGTTGTAAACGACTGGGAACCCGAAAGTGTAATTGGGCTTGTCGATACTGCGGAAACATTCCACATTTGTTCCTAAACAGTACAGGCGCTCCACGTGAAACCGTAAATAAAGCAGTAAAGCATGGCATAAGTACAGTATAGTAATAAAGCCCCAAATTACTTTGTGGCCCCAGTACAGTACTTTGAAATCAGGTACTAATTGATGGGGAAGCCCACACACCCCACCTGTGGTTAGCGCGCTCGATCTTAGAACAGGTGTCAAGAACTCGGGGTCCTACGAGACACAAGTGGGCGGTTAAAAACCAAATATTATCTATTACCCACCGGTGCCTCTACATTATTTACCTACTTTCAATTTTATCTATTAAACAATAAATAGAGCCATGATCATCTCCACCATTAAGCATGTTTCAACCACCCATCAACGGTGGAACATCGACGATGCGAAGCAGGACCTGAGTAAGCAACTACGTCTCGCAAGGCCAACTATCTACCTAACAACATGTAATATGAGGTTCCCATGGCAATTTAGGGGCTGCAGTGAATAATATATGGGTACAGAATCTATTGCATCGTAACACAGATAGCAATAGATCAACAGGAGGAAATAAAGACTAGAAATGTAAAATAGTTAGAAAGAGGGAGAATGCTCGCCTAAAAACATTGCCGAAGGTTCATCCGAAGATCGGGTCGACACTCGCATCAACTCATCGGCCTATTCCGTGAAGAAGCAAAGCACTAGAAGAAACACTGGATGCACTATTTAATACTACGGCAGAAAATCAGGCATGATGCATGTATGATGTATGACATGGCAAAGATGCGATACAATTAGGCAATGTTAAGCGGAGCCGGGGTCCCGACAATTAATTAGATGGTTCTTGTTGTTTAGATACCCCACAATTTAATGTTGTATTAGCAAGACAAAATTATATCATCAGTTCTCTACACAGCTTTAAGTGGGGCAAATACTAGACTAGATTCGCCCGCATATGGCCTCCATATTCAATTATTAGGTGAGTCGACAACATCCCCAAACCACAATATATATGCAAGCATGATAATTTAATATGCAACAAGTGTATATAGCATTTAATAAAATAGGGGCTCGGATTTGGGGTCACACATTGAGGGGTCTCGGTGATCTTGGGGTTCACCGAGGGTTCGGCGGGTGCGGTTTTCGGGATCGGGGTCTCAACAACTTTGAATCAGGGGACTTGGCGTCCGTGGTCTTCGGTTCCGTGACGGCGTCCTCGTTGGTACGTGTCGAAGATCTTATCGTTGATGACAAACTTGGATACCGGGTCTTGTCCACTGAGAGGGTTAGAAGATCTTGTGGAAGCATCACCACTAACCCACCCTCACCACCACACCAATAGTTCAGAGCACACCGGCTCTCAGCGAACCACAACGCACGAGAGTGCATAGGCAGAAAAATAGCCGAGCGCAGACGCTCAAGCAGCAATCGAAACAGAGAAATGCGACAGGCCGGAGGCTTGGCGAACACTGTGGACGGCCTCGAGGCCTCGGGCACCTGGCCACACGGTCAGAGACGGAGAGGTGTAGATCTTGGTCACCGGACTGCCGGAACACGGCACAGGAGCCGACGGCTGAAGGCAGACGTAGGCACGACGCTCACTAGCTACGGCGGCAACACGCGGGAAAAGGCCGGAGGTGGAGAAGACAGGGCCTTGCCGGTACTGTGAGGCGAGTACGGCAGGCGCAACGACGCGGGGCAGAAAGCCAGGCGATGTTGGAGCGTGCTAGGGCGAGGTCAGCGAGGTCCTGGCGATGCGGGGAGCTTGCGGAAGAGAAGGGGCCGAGCCGATGGGCGGGCTCCGCACGGCCTGGAAGAGAGCGAGGCCAGGGACGGCGGCTCGCGGGCGCGGCACAGAGGCCAGACGACGGGGAAGGACGGATCCGGTAGGCGGCGACCGGGGCGACGAGGTGACGCGGCGGCGTCCTGCAAGGAGAGGGTCCGCTGGTCAAGGGAGGCGGGGAAAGTGCGGGGGCGCGATGAGGGGCTCGCGGCGGCGGTCGAACGCAGGGTGGGAGCAAGATGAGAGGGGTGGGATGCGGGGAGAGAGGAAGGGTGGTGGGTCCCGACATGTGGGCGGAGATCCCAAGGAGGGGAGTTGACGCGGGTTGGGATGTCGCGTGCCTAGGCAGGGAGCATGAGTGCGGGAGGTGGGCCGTGTACCGCCTGGGTCGCGTGTGTGCGTGCCTTGTGTGCATGCGGTGCGGGTTGGGTAGGGCGCATCCGGCGGTGGGTGGAGGGTTTGGGGTGGTTGGTGGCAGGGAGAGGGGTAGGTGGGGATTTGGGGGATTAGGTTTAGGGTTTCCAGCGGTTGGGCCTTTGGGCCTGACTGGTTGTAATAAAATGTTTATATTTAAAATTTGTTTGTTTTAGTTTTAATAAAAGATTTGTAGATAGTTTTAGACATACAAAATATCCAGAGAGGCTGGGGTTTTAAATTTGAAATGCTGGAGGGAAGTAATGTCAAATAAAAATAGGGTTTTCACAAAATAGTTTTATGAACAAACATGCATGATGATGTCATGATGACGCAAGAAATAAAATAACAAGAAATTTTCTAGTAGTGGTTTTATCCGGGATGCTACAATTTGTCCACACGTTGAGGTGCTTTTCATATGTTTTCTGGTACTAACCCATTAACATGTTGCCACGATGCCAGTTGCTTGTTTTCTGCTGTTTTTGGTTCCAGAAAAGCTAGTAAGGAAATATTCTCGGAATTGGAAGAGACGAAAGACAAAGTCAATATTTCACCGAGGAGAACACGGAGTCTAGAGGAGAGACGAAGGGGCGCCACAGGGCAGCCACCCCCCCTAGGCGGCCTAGGGTGGACCCGTGCCTGGGCAGGGTGTGGGACCCCTGGCCGCCTCCCAGCCTCGCCTCTTCGCCTATAAGAAGCCCCCGATGCCTAAACCCTAAGCACCCGATCAATATTCCACGAAACCGTATATAGCCGCCGCCACCATCGTCCCTAGATCAGGGGGATCTGAAGCTCTTCCCGGCACCCTGCTGGAGGAGAGATCATCCCGGAGGCCTTCTTCTTCATCATGTCAGCCTCCGGTATGAAGCGTGAGTAGTTACACCTTGGACTACGGGTGTAACATCCCTCCTTTATAAAGGAAAAAGGATCCCTGTGATTGCAATGCTAGTCCCTGGATCATTGCTAGCATCCACAGTTTAAGATGAAGTACACAGATACAAAGGTCATTTATTACATCCATTCCAGAGATAAACATAGTTTTTACAACTCCAAGGCCACAGGCCTAATACAAGAGTTTGAATAAGTAAATAAACAAAAGTCTTCATCTTCATGTGCCACAGGCAAACATGTTGAGTGTAGACTCATGAAACCTAATCCTCATCACAGTAACCTGCAACATCACAAGTTACAGCCACAGTGGGTCAATACTTTGGAATAGTATTGGCAAGTGATACCTTAGTAAAATTTTAAGTGGACTAGATACTATATGCAATTTGGCTAAGTGTAGCTTGGCTTGCTTTGCTCAAAATAGGTTTTGCCTATTAGTTGAAATCACTAAGTTTTTCTTTGTCAAAACTTTTCCCAAGGAACCCCCAATATACATTGAGGTCCTTCACCCTTGTTCACCCACAAATTTTTACTTAGAAATTGGGATGGGGAGATTCTTGATAGCTTCCATGTCTTGATGCTCAAGTTGTCCATTGCCATGGACTTGGCTAAGTACTTAGATTTTTCCATCTGCAGAGGTTGTGCACTTTCCCCACCAGACTTGGTTTCACCAAGACAGGACCTTTCAGAAGCCTTTCCTTAGACCAAATGGACGCGCTCCAACCTATCATTCCCACTACCACCAACTGTCCAAATGGCTAAGTTCTAGCAACCTATATGGTCCAGGCAGAGCCCATATTGCCAAGTGGCTGCACTAGAAGCTTCTTAACACTTGGCCTCTAAAATATCTTTGTTCCTGGGTGGCTTACCACAAGTGAGATACACAAGGTAAACCATAAAAATGGGCCTTGTGTAACCACTCAACATAAACCAAACCTTCCATTCCACCCAGGTGTTTCATTAACTTAGTTGTTTTATTAGGTAAAACACAAGTCCAAAGACTTAGAAATATTTTCATCATAGCATGTATATTTTCACCAACCCTTGTTTGCTACTAGCTATGCTAAGCATGGCATAGATAGTAACTTAGAAATTCCTTAGCAAATCTACAACTACTAGGATTTCCCATCATGGCATATAAGCAAAATATAGCATGCAAGTCTAACAAAATATTTCTAATGCTTAGTAGAAAACATAGGATAAAATTATTCATGAAGTACCACTTGCCTTGGTAGTTGGGAGAGTAGCACTCCTCACAATCACAATCACTAGCACCAAAATCTACACAAAGATTGGTAGCAACAAATTACACACAAAACATATACAAACAAAAATATATGCATGCATGCAAAATTCTAAGTGATGATTTTTAAAACTCAACCAAGCAAGTGCATAGTACTGAATCTTAAACAAGTCAAGAACTTGCCAAACCAAATTTATTTAACACTAAAAACAATTCCTAAACATTTCATATACTCAAATAAGCCCTACACATGTTTCTACAAATAAAACCATTTTAACAGAGGCAAAACATTAAACACATTGCATAAATAGAAAGGTCTTGCTCTCCTGATTCCAACGGTATAAAATTTGTCAAAATCTAACGTGGGGATCAAAAGTTATAGCTAAATCAAATTCAAACAATAATCTGATTCAATTTCTGTTTTTAAACCCTAACAGCTGCCACGGGGCGCTATCCTATTGGCGCGTACCGATTCGTGCGGATCGGTCTCTGCGAGCCGTAGGATTTTAGTCAGATCTAGTGGCTCATATGCGCTCGTACCCCTTCGTTTAAGTTCTAATCCTAGCCGTAAGATCTACATCTAATGTTCTTGAATGCATTGACCAGAGATGAGCGGCGCTAGTGGCGGCGACTGGCGGTGGCGCGCTCTGACCGTGGCGGTGCCGGTGTTCTAGATCGCCCGGGGAGGGGAGAGGATGCTCACCAGAACCGCAGTGACGCGGTGAAGCTCAATGTCTACGGTTGGCGAAGGCGCCGAGTCGCGGATTGCTCGTCGGAGTAGTCCCTGGCGGCTGTGGCTTCGGGTCGTCGACGTTGGCGATGTTCTGAACCGCGCTAAGACAAGGGGAGGGCACCGTTAGATGCGCAAGACGCTGAGGATCCTATGCGTATCAAACAGAGGGCAAGGGGCGGCTGGCACTTACGGGAAAAGGTCGCCGGAGTTTGAGCAGAAGGCGGTGACGCTCTGTCGATGACGTTGCTGAGGCTGCAGGCCATGCGCGAGCAAATGGAAGGTGTTAGTAGATGCGCACGGAGCTGTAGAGTATGATAGTATGAACCACGGACAGAGGGGGGTAAGGTGCTCATCGGAATTCGTCGGCGAGGTCGTCGGAACAGCGGGGTTGTGTCGAGGAATACTCGCAGCCTGGGGGCACTTCGGGTTGGATTTGTTGGGGGAAATGGCCGCGAGAGGGAGGGGTTTAAGTAGGCAGGGGCTCGACAAGAAACGCCTGGAGAATCAATGGCAATTACGCCGCGGAATCAACGCCAGCAACGGCCAGCGGCGACGTGTTCTTCGCGAAATTTTGGGGAAGACGACGGTGACGTGGACGGGGCCCAGTTGTTTGCGAGAGAAACGGAGTGGGGGTGGGGTCCTGGCGTCAGTGACTCAGTGGGTGTGTCTGCGAGTGAAAGAGAGAGAGGGGGAACCCGGGTGGGCTAAATGGGTTGTTTCCTTAGTTGGGCTAGATTAGCAGCGCCAACCTTTGTTCCTTTTCTTTATTCCTTTTCTATTTCTGTTTTGATTTTCTGGAATGATTTTCAAATGATTTCAAAAGCTTTTGAATTCAAACTTTTCCAGGATTTTGTAGGGTGCAACATTCACACTTCTGGGCATAAAATCAAGTGGTCACTTTGTATTGGCTTGGTCATTTGAAATAAAATAGAATAAACAGTGACATAGCACTTGTTTGATATTGGTTTTGAAATTGGTTTTCAAATTGTATTTGCTTTGAGATTTTTGGATTAAACCTTAGCAATTTTAGCAAAACAACCTGAGATCAATAAGACAACAAAGTTTGGTTTCATGAACAATAATCTCTCATTAGAGAGTAGCATTTGTCTCAAATGCTGATCACATAAAATAATGAGCTCATATGCTCCTGTTTTGAAATGGTTTTCTGAAAATGAAACTCTAAATGATTATGGATGCATGGATGATATGCATGAGTTTGAAACATGATTTTGAGGATGTTACAAATCTAACCCCCTTAAGGTGAATCTCGCCCTCGAGATTCGGATTGGCTAGCAAATAGGTGAGGGTGGTCTTTCCGAAGATCATCTTCTCTTTCCCATGTTGCTTCCTCTTCGGAATGATGGTTCCATTGAACTTTGCAAAACTTGATAGTCTTAGTCCGTGTAACTCTTTCTGCAGTCTCAAGAATCTTGATAGGTTTCTCTTCATAAGTGAGGTCACTTTCCAGTTGAACCTCCTCCAAAGGTATAGTATCCTTCAAAGAAGTTTCTTCCATTTCTGGATGACATTTCTTAAGCTGACTCACGTGAAATACATTATGAACTGTTGACAAAGACTCTGGCAATTCAATCTGATAGGCAACTTCTCCTTTATGACTCAGAATATTGAATGGCCCAACATACCTTGGTGCCAATTTTCCTTTGACTCCGAATCTTTTCACTCCACGAAGTGGTGACACTCTAAGATAGGCTCTATCACCAACTTCGTAGGTGACTTCTCTACGCTTAGGATATGCGTAGCTTTTCTGTCGGGACTGTGCTATCTTCAACCTGTCCTTAACCAACTTGACCTTCTCTTCGGCTTCTTTGATAAGATCTGGTCCGAATAAACTTCTTTCTCCCACACCATTCCATAACAATGGGGTGGTACATTTTCTTCCGTAGAGAAACTCAAATGGTGCCATCTCAATGCTGGCTTGATAGCTGTTGTTATAAGAAAATTCTGCATAAGGCAGACTTTCATCCCAACTGGCTGCATAGTCTAGGGCACATGCCCTCAACATGTCTTCAAGAATCTGATTAGTCCTTTTCGTTTGTCCATCAGTTTGAGGATGAAAAGTAGTACTGAATTCCAACCTCGTTCCCAATGAATCATGTAACTGTCTCCAAAAATGGGAAGTGAATTGAGTTCCCCTATCAGACACAATACTCTTGGGCACTCCATGTAGACATACAATTTTGCTCATGTAGATTCTGGCTAACTTAGCACTTGTATAGGTTGTCTTCACAGGTATGAAATGAACCACTTTAGTTAGGCGATCCACTACTACCCAAATAGAATCGTATCCTGACCGGGTCCTTGGTAATCCGGTAATGAAATCCATACCAATCTTGTCCCACTTCCAATCAGGAATAGGTAGTGGTTGAAGTAAACCTGCTGGTTTCTAATGTTCCACCTTTACTCTACTACACACATCACATAAAGCAATATGTTCGGTGATGTCCTTCTTGAGATTATTCCACCAAAATCTTTATTTCATGTCCATGTACATTTTGGTGTTACCCAGATGAATGGAATACGGTGAGTTATGTGCTTCTTGCAAAATCAGTTTCCGAAGCTCCGGATCTTGTGGAACACAGATATGTTTCCCATGCCATAAAGTACCATGTTCGTCTTCATGGAATCCTTTGGCTTTTCCTTTGCCAATATTTTCTTTAATCTCTTCGATTTCCTTATCAATCTTCTGGGCTTCTTTAATCTTGTCCAATAAAGTGGGTTGAACATCCAAAGACATGAGATGTCCTTCTGGCACAATCTCCAATCTGAGTTTTCTAAATTGGGTACACAGATCATCTGGCAATTCTCCTTTGGTAAGGACATTCACAAAAACCTTACGACTTAGAGCATCTGCTACAACATTTGCTTTACCGGGGTGGTATTGCAAACTTAGGTCATAGTCCTTGATAAGTTCTAGCCATCTTCTTTGTCTCATATTAATTTCCTTTTGGGTGAAGATATACTTCAAACTTTTGTGATCTGTGAACACTTCACAACGCTTTCCCAAAAGATAGTGTCTCCATGTTTTGAGTGCATGGACAACAGAGGCTAACTCTAAATCATTAGTAGGATAATTCACTTCATGAGTTTTGAGTTGTCTCGAGGCATACGCCACAACTTTACCGTCTTGCATAAGTACTGAACCCAAACCCTGATGGGATGCATCACAATATACTTGGAAATCTTTTTCCAAATCTGGCAGACATAAGACTGGTGCTGTCACAAGTCTCTTCTTCAATTCCTGAAAGCTGAGTTCACAACCTTCCGTCCAAGTAAACTTCTTGTCTTTCTTTAGCAATTCAGTCATAGGCTTAGCTACCTTGGAGAAATTTTCAATGAACCTTCTATAGTAACCTGCTAAGCCAAGGAAACTATGAACTTCTTTCACGGACTTGGGAGATTCCCATTCAGTTACAGCTGAAACTTTATCAGGATCAACTGCTACACCATCCTTTGTCATAACATGTCCTAGAAAACCAACTTCATCCAACCAGAACTCACACTTGCTGAATTTGGCATAAAGTTTATGCTCTCTTAACTTCTCAAGTATCAAACGCAAATGTCCTTCATGCTCTTCTTTGCTCTTGGAGTAGACTAAGATGTCATCGATGAAAACGACAACAAACTTGTCAAGGAATTCCATGAACACCTTGTTCATCATATTCATGAAGTATGCTGGAGCATTGGTCAAACCAAAAGGCATTACGGTATACGCATACAATCCATACCTTGTAGTGAAAGCTGTTTTAGGTACGTCTTGTTCTCTTATCTTGAGTTGAAAATAGCATGACCGGAGATCAATCTTTGAGAACACACAAGCTCCTTCTAGCTGATCAAACAAGTCATTGATTCTAGGCAAAGGGTATTTGTTCTTGATAGTTACCTTGTTGAGTGAACGGTAATCTACGCATAACCTTTGACTTCTATCTTTCTTCTCCACGAACAAAACTGGGGCTCCCCAAGATGAAGAACTTGGTTGAATAAATCCTTTCTGCAACTGTTCTCCAAGTTGTTTCTTGAGTTCTTTCAGTTCATCAACTGACATTTTATAAGGTCTCTTTGCTATTGGTCCAGATCCTGGTACCAAATCTATAAGAAACTCCACGTCTCTATCTGGTGGCATTCCCGGCAATTCTTCCGGAAACACATCCGGATACTCACTTACAATTGGCACACTGTCCATGCTAACCCCCTTAAGAGAATTTAGCTTGCTTCCTTTTGATTCAAAGTTGGACTTGAATTTAATCCGTTTTCTTTCCGGGGTTGTGAGTGCAACAGTATGATTAGCACAATCTAGTACTCCTTCGTACTTGGCCATCCAATCCATTCCCAATATTACGTCCAGTCCTTGGGAATCTAGGATTATCAGACTCACTGGAAATTTATGCTTTCCAAACTCTATTACTAGATCCCGGCATCCAAGACTTACTATCATATCTCCACCCGGAGAACTAACTTTTATTGGACACCCAATGTTTTCAGTTGAAAACCCATTTCTATCAACAAATGCTTTTGATATGAATGAATGCGATGCTCCAGTATCAAAAAGAACAAATGCTGGAATAGAATTGAGTCTGAACTTACCAGCAACAGCATCAGGCTCCTCATAGACCTCCTCCACACTGATGTGGTTCACCTGTCCCTTCTGAAAAGGGTTTGGCTTGTTGGGTCCTTCAACTTTCTTTTCTAGGCATTCATTTGCATAATGCCCCATCTTCTTGCACTTGAAGCATTCAACCTGACTTATGTCTTTCTTGACAGGCTGGCTTCCACTTCCACTTCCATTACCACTGTGGTGGCTCTTGTATCCACCCTTGTGGTTCTTGTACTTATCATTGTCATGACTACGGTGATGCTTGTTGTCATGACGGTTGTGGTTGTGGTGCTTGTTGAATTTCCCATGCTTGTGGGATCCTGAGCTTCCACTGTCATCATAATGGGAACGTTTGTGAGACGATCCCGAGTTGTGCTTGTCTGAGTGCTTTCTCTTTCTGCTTTCAACTTGTTTTATTTTGTTCTCCAAAATAGCAGCCTTGTCACAGAGAGACTGATAAGTGGGAACATAGGCCACAGCCAGCTGCAGATTCAGTTCATCATTTAACCCTTCGAGGAACTTTTCCTTCCTCTTAGCATCAGTGTCAACTTCATCCGGTGCATAACGCGCCAGATTGTTGAACTCCTCAATATATTCAGCCACTACGTGGTGGCTTGCTTCATTATGGAACTCCTTCTTTTTCAGACTCATCACTCCAGATGAGATATGAGCAGTACGAAAGCCATCCTCAAAGATAGCCCATGTCACATCTTCTATGGGAGTGGTGATCTGGAAGTTATCCCACCAAGTGGCGGTTGTCCCTTCCAACAAGTGTGCTGCAAATTTGACTTTTTCAGCATCAGTACATCCCACGGTTACCAAGTCCTTGTTCACCGAGCGTAGCCAATCATTGGCCACCATGGGATCAGTTGTTCCTGAGAACTTTGCTGGCCCCAATCTCAAGAACCTGGTAAGCATGTCAAAGCCCGGTGGGTTGTTGTTGTTGTTATTGTTGTTGTTGTTATTGTTGTTATTGTTGTTGTTTTGGTTCTGTATGAACGTCGTCATCATCTGCATCAGCTGTGTTTGAGCGGTCATCATTTGTTGCATTTCTGGAGTGTTGTTGTTGTTGTTGTTGGGGTTGGGGTTTGCACGACGAGGAGGCATCTGTGGTTTGTTCAATAGAGATAAGAATGAGATACCCATATATGTTTTCATGCACAATACAACACATAACCAATCACAAAGCATGCAACAAAAAGATAAAAGTTCAACAAAAAGATAACAAGTTCGCAAAGTAAAACACACAAATAACAAGCCATCCACATGTCGGATGGTCAATAACAAGTTCTCAAACAACAAGTATGATAATAAAAGATAAATGAGTAGTCAAATCTACTCCTCGGCATCAATCTCCTCCTCGACAAAGGTAAGACCTGCGTTCTCCATCGCGGTCTTGTATTCCTCGACACTAGTGGTCAAGGTCTCTATCTTGGCCTTGAGAGCCCTCTTCTGGGAACGAAGCCTCTCAATCACCGTCTGCTGCTGCTCGAGCTCGAAGTCCTTGGTCTGCAGTTCTTCAGTAATGTCCCGGATCTTCTTGTTCCTATCCTGGACTCGCTTCTCCTGACTCTTGAACTTCCTGTCCTGGCTCTCGAACTTCGCCTCCATCTCCTTGACTGTCTCATCTTGCTCCGCGAAGAGCTTGTCCTTCTCGCGAAGCTGCACCTGGAGCTCGTCATTTTTGAGCATGACGTTGGTCCTGCCAGTGTCCACGTGCCTAATGAGAGACTCTAGGTCCTGGAGGTACAGACGAATCGGCTCTGCTGTGTCCCTCGAATCGTCCTCGAAGTCGATGAACTCTCCATCCTCATCACGTCTACCGAAGACGTGGAAGTGAGTACCTCTAACCTGTCGGGAGTGTCTCCCTAGTAGACATCCTATCAGATCCTGCATGACTACCTCAAGGCCTCTCTCCTTGTCATCATGCATGAGCTTGAAGACAATGGCCTCCGTGGTAGGCTCTGTCTGGCGTCCGGGCTGGTTGACCTTGAAGCCCAGAGGTCCTTCCTCTCAAACTTGGTAAGGGGAAGCACCATGATGGTAGGAAGAGGGAGATTGAGCAAAGTAGTAAGCTCAACGATACGAGGACTAAAACGGGTAACCTGGAACTCCTCAACAGTGCTGATGGTAACGGTAGGCATCTATTTATAAGATAGAAAAGTTATAACAACACAATTCAAGATAAAACAAAAGACAAAACATCACATACATATCCTTGGAAATCAAAACACACAAGTCATGGCATACATGGATCCATTACAACAACCAAGGTTCAATCTTATCTTAAAGCAACATTTGGAAAATAAGGTGATAAGTGGTGGTCCAACTAACGAAGTACGTTTACAATCCTATCTCACTGGATCTGTTGGCTAACACAATGTTTCTAGAAGAAATCAGCCTATCTTGCTCACATGACTCCATCACTAAGTCTATTATGTCTCCTCTTAAGGTTTGGTTGGTAGCTTCCAACTCTTGGGTATGTTCCTTCTCTTTCTTGAGATCATTTTGGAGGTTGAGCATTCTGCACTTGACTCTATCACCAAGTTCTTTGATGCTCTTCCAAGCTGCATCCCTTGCTGATTCAAAGAATGTAGTGTGCACCACTAAATTGGTGAACATGCAGAATCCTTTTTCCCGATGGTTGTCTTCCTTGTTTTTATACAAGTGTAGTTGCACCCACCAGTATTCCACTCCTTCATCCATCACAGGAAAACCTTTGTACACAGCTGCACCTTGTATCTCTAATGCAACCATGAGGTCCTTGAGAGCCTTGGGGAATTCTGTCTCACACTCCAAAGTCATTGTCATGAGTGGTCCTTTCCTTACGGCTTCGTTGATGGAGTTCATCTACAAATAGAGATGAGAAAGAAGATTAGAAAAGTTTACGAGAAGAATAGACAAGTGTAGAAGTTGCTGAAATTTTTTTCCTTAGTGGTTTCCAATCCTAGGGTCATAATCCTACAGGCAACACAGTGCTCTGATACCATCTGTAAGATCCCTCCTTTATAAAGGAAAAAGGATCCCTGTGATTGCAATGCTAGTCTCTGGATCATTGCTAGCATCCACAGTTTAAGATGAAGTACACAGATACAAAGGTCATTTATTACATCCATTCTAGAGATAAACATAGTTTTTACAACTCCAAGGCCACATGCCTAATACAAGAGTTTGAATAAGTAAATAAACAAAAGTCTTCATCTTCATGTGCCACAGGCAAACATGTTGAGTGTAGACTCATGACACCTAATCCTCATCAGAGTAACCTGCAACATCACAAGTTACAGCCACAGTGGGTCAATACTTTGGAATAGTATTGGCAAGTGATACCTTAGTAAAATTTTAAGTGGACTAGATACTATATGCAATTTGGCTAAGTGTAGCTTGGCTTGCTTTGCTCAAAATAGGTTTTGCCTATTAGTTGAAATCACTAAGTTTTTCTTTGTCAAAACTTTTCCCAAGGAACCCCCAATAGACATTGAGGTCCTTCACCCTTGTTCACCCACAAATTTTTACTTAGAAATTGGGATGAGGAGATTCTTGATAGCTTCCATGTCTTGATGCTCAAGTTGTCCATTGCTATGGACTTGGCTAAGTACTTAGATTTTTCCATCTGCAGAGGTTGTGCACTTTCCCCACCAGACTTGGTTTCACCAAGACAAGACCTTTCAGAAGCCTTTCCTTAGACCAAATGGACGCGCTCCAACCTATCATTCCCACTACCACCAACTGTCCAAATGGCTAAGTTCTAGCAACCTATATGGTCCAGGCAGAGCCCATATTGCCAAGTGGCTGCACTAGAAGCTTATTAACACTTGGCCTCTAAAATATCTTTGTTCCTGGGTGGCTTACCACAAGTGAGATACACAAGGTAAACCATAAAAATGGGCCTTGTGTAACCACTCAACATAAACCAAACCTTCCATTCCACCCAGGTGTTTCATTAACTTAGTTGTTTTATTAGGTAAAACACAAGTCCAAAGACTTAGAAATATTTTCATCATAGCATGTATATTTTCACCAACCCTTGTTTGCTACTAGCTAGGCTAAGCATGGCATAGATAGTAACTTAGAAATTCCTTAGCAAATCTACAACTATTAGGATTTCCCATCATGGCATATAAGCAAAATATAGCATGCAAGTCTAACAAAATATTTCTAATGCTTAGTAGAAAACATAGGATAAAATTATTCATGAAGTACCACTTGCCTTGGTAGTTGGGAGAGTAGCACTCCTCACAATAATAATCACTAGCACCAAAATCTACACAAAGATTGGTAGCAACAAATTACACACAAAACATATACAAACAAAAATATATGCATGCATGCAAAATGCTAAGTGATGATTTTTAAAACTCAACCAAGCAAGTGCATAGTACTGAATCTTAAACAAGTCAAGAACTTGCCAAAACAAATTTATTTAACACTAAAAACAATTCCTAAACATTTCATATACTCAAATAAGCCCTACACATGTTTCTGCAAATAAAACCACTTTAACAGAGGCAAATCATTAAACACATTGCATAAATAGAAAGGGCTTGCTCTTCTGATTCCAATGGTATAAAATTTGTCAAAATAGAACGTGGGGATCAAAAGTTATAGCTAAATCAAATTCAAACAATAATCTGATTCAATTTCTGTTTTTAAACCCTAACAGCTGCCACGCGGCGCTATCCCACTACTAGGAAAATGGCTATAGGTAATCAGCACATCCGTGGCTCACATGGTTGAAGTGCCCCACGGCTAAAACAGGCGTGGCTCACCAATAGGCAGTGCCCTACTAGTAACTAGAACAACCGTGGCGCACATGACCATAGTGCGCCACAGATGTATGTGGGCCAGGGCCCTGTTGGCCGCACGCCAAACATCCGTAGCGCACATAGGGTAGGTGCGCTACGGTTGTTAGTGCCAACCGTGGCGCACATGGAGGGGGTGCGCTACGCCTAAGCGCATGCCCCTCTCTGCTGTGAAACGGCCAGACACATCTGTGGCGCACTATGGCATGTGCACCACAGATGTATAAACTTAGTAGTAGGGCACCTTGCCCTAGTGCCCTACGCCTAACTATCCTGCACCAACTCCACCCCCCCCCCCCCCGTGGATCGCCTTTTTAGGTTTTGCAAAAAATAAAAGAAAATGATAAACACTTCAAAAAATTAAATCCTTTCATATTTAGGTAGGTAATGTGGTATAGCTTCTAGTAAAATTAACAAACATGAGTTTTGACTTTATTTGCAAAAAAAAGTCATGCCACGGTAGGCCGTAACTTTTGCATACGATATCGAAAAAAATCGTATAATATACCAAAATGACGAGAACGAGATTTCGCATCCGCTCGCAGCCACCTACGGTCGTTTAGCGATTTTTTAGATTTTCAAAATTCGAAAAGAGTAAAAAGTTACGGTCAAAAGACCGTTTTTTCCTGCAGAAAAAAAATAGAGGGCGGCTTACCCGTAGCGCACCACCACCTAGTGCGCCACGGATAAGCTTGGGCGGGATTAAAATTTCGAATCCCCACCCCGCCCACCTTCCCTCCCCTTCTCTCCTTTTCCTTTTCCTCCCTTCTCATTTCCTTCTTCTTCTCCTCCTTCTCCTTCTCTTTCTCCTTCTCCTCCTCTTCCTCCTCCTTGCAGTGAACATGGTGATGGCGGCGGCCTCCTCCTTCCAGTTCCGACGACGAGACGGCGGGCTCCTTCTTCTTCTCCTCCTCTTCCTCCTCCTCCTTGTAGTTCCGATGACGACGAGGCCTCCTCCTCCTCTTCTTCTCCTTCTCCTCCTCCTCTTCTTCTCCTTCTCCTCCTCCTCTTCTTCTCCTCCTCTTCCTCCTCTTCTTCTTCTCCTCCTCTTCTTCTCCTTCTCCTCCTCCTCTTCTTCTCCTCCTCTTCCTCCTCTTCTTATCCTCCTCCTCTTATTCTTCTTCTCCTCCTCTTCCTCCTATTCTCCTCCTCCTCCTTGCAGTTCCGACGATGACGACGAGGTGACGACGAGGAGGCAACGACGAGACGACGAGGTGACGACGACGAGGCGACGACGGTGACCTGCACCGACGCGCGACGACACTGACGACGAGATCCAGATCTGCTGCTTTTTTTTGAATTTTGAAATTTATATCCGTGGCGCACAGCACCTAGTGCGCCACGGTTATCGTTTCATACGCGTGGCGCACCTAGACTACTTTCCGTGGCGCACTGGCATGTGCGCCACGCCTATCTCGACACAACCGTGGCGCACCAGGTAGTGCGCCACGGCTAGGAGATAGCCGTAGCGTGAGGCCCGTGGCGCACTGCTAGTGCGCCACAGATGGCCTTTTCAGGTGCGCCACTAAAGGCCATTTTCCTAGTAGTGTCCTATTGGCGCGTACCGATTCGTGCGGATCGGTCTCTGCGAGCCGTAGGATTTTAGTCAGATCTAGTGGCTCAGATGCGCTCGTACTCCTTCGTTTAAGTTCTAATCCTAGCCGTAAGATCTACATCTAACGTTCCTGAATGCATTGACCAGAGATGAGCAGCACTAGCGGCGGCGACTGGCGGCGGCGTGCTCTGACCGTGGCGGTGCCGGCGTTCTAGGTCGCCCGGGGAGGGGAGAGGATGCTCACCAGAACCGCAGTGACGCGGTGAAGCTCAACGTGTCTCTGGTTGGCGAAGGGGCGCTCGGAGTCGTCGCGGATTGCTCGTCGGAGTAGTCCCTGGCGGCTGTGGCTTCGGCTCGTCGACGTTGGCGATGTTCTGAACCGCGCTAAGACAAGGGGAGGGCACCGTTAGATGCGCAAGACGCTGAGGATCCTATGCGTATCAAACAGAGGGCAAGGGGCGGCTGGCACTTACGGGAAAAGGTCGCCGGAGTTTGAGCAGAAGGCGGCGACGCTCTGTCATTGATGTTGCCGAGGCTGCAGGCCATGCGCGAGCAAATGGAAGGTGTCAGTAGATGCGCACGGAGATGTAGAGTATGATAGTATGAACCACGGACAGAGGGGGGTGAGGTGCTCACCGGAATTCGTCGGCGAGGTCGTCGGAACAGCGGGGTTGCGGCGAGGAATACTCGCAGCCTGGGGGCGCTTCGGGTTGGCTTTGTTGGGGGAAATGGCCGCGAGAGGGAGGGGTTTAAGTAGGCAGGGGCTCGACAAGAAACGCCTGGAGAATCAATGGAAATTACGTCACGGAATCAACGCTAGCAACGGCCAGCGGCGACGTGTTCTTCGCGAAATTTTGGGGAAGACGACGGTGACGTGGACGGGGCCCAGTTGTCTGCGAGAGAAACGGAGTGGGGTAGGGTCCTGGCGTCAGTGACTCAGTGGGTGCGTCTGCGAGTGAAAGAGAGAGAGGGGGAACCCGGGTGGGCTAAATGGGCTATTTCCTTAGTTGGGCTAGATTAGCAGCGCCAACCTTTTTCCTTTTCTTTATTCCTTTTCTATTTCTGTTTTGATTTTCTGGAATGATTTTCAAATGATTTCAAAAGCTTTTGAATTCAAAAAATTTCCAGGATTTTGTAGGGTGCAACATTCATATTTCTGGGCATAAAATCAAGTGGTCACTTTGTATTGGCTTGGTCATTTGAAATAAAATAGAATAAACAGTGACATAGCACTTGTTTGATATTGGTTTTGAAATTGGTTTTCAAATTGTATTTGCTTTGAGATTTTTGGTTTAAACCTTAGCAATTTTAGCAAAACAACCTGAGAGCAATAATACAACAAAGTTTGGTTTCATGAACAACAATCTCTCATTAGAGAGTAGCATTTGTCTCAAATGTTGATCACATAAAATAATGAGCTCATATGCTCCTGTTTTGAAATGGTTTTCTGAAAATGAAACTCTAAATGATTATGGATGCATGGATGATATGCATGAGTTTGAAACATGATTTTGAGGATGTTACAACAGGTCCATGTAGTATCTAGATGCTTGTATCTCCTCCTTGTGCTTTCATGTGTAGATCTTGTGACCTCCGTTCATGATCAAGATCTAATATGTTTGTAATCATGCATGTTGTGTTTGCGGGGATCCGATGGATATTGAGATTGCTATGTCAGATTGAATAATGGTTTTGTCTATTTGATTCTATCATGTCTGTTGTTTGTGATCTTGCATGCTCTCTGTTGTTAGTAGCTATCTTGTCCAAGTAGTTGCTAGTGACTCTAAGAGGGGGGTATTTATGCTTGATAGTGGGTTCATGCCTCTACTTAATCAAGGGAAGTGACACAAATCTCTACGGTTGTAGATGTGTTGTTGCCACTAGGGAGAAAACAACGGTCTCTTGTTAATGGAACAAGTGGACTGATTACCTTACACGCTTTGCTTAAATCAGTTGTTTGTTGCTTGCAACTTAATACTAGAGGTGGTTCGGATGATAACCCAAAGGTGGACTTTTAGTCATAGATGCAGTTGGATGGCGCTCTATGTATATTGTTGTATTACCCAATCGAATATCATAGGATATTTTTGTCTAGTATTGCATTGTTATGCCTTGCTCAGTCATGTCAATTGCCCTGCTGTAATTTGTTTACCCAGCATGCCATGTTTGTTTATCTAAGGAGAACACCTCTAGTGAAATATGGACCCTGGTCCAATCTTTACCATTGATACATCTTCCACAGTTACTATTTACTTACTGCAAACCTTCATCACCTTTCACACCATTCAGTTAATCCTTTGTTATAGCAACCGATGACATTGACAACCTCACTGTTAGTTGGGCCAAAGTCTTGAGTTTGTGTTGTGTAGGTTTCCACGTTGCTTGCAACACCTTTGAGACGTTTCCTTCCTCCTACTAGTTCGATAACCTCGGTTTCTTATTGAGGGAAACTTGCTATTGTGCTGCATCATACCTTTCCCAACGGGGCGTCAACACGCATCAACGGGCCAATAGGAACACGCCGCGTGTATGGATTTTTGTTTTAAAATCCAGATTTGAATCTATTAGATGAATTAACTTGTAAAATTTATAACTTTTGATCTGTTCGTCCAAAAATTACAAATAATATATCAATGGATTCAGAAAAATGAGATCTTAGCAAATATGGCCTTGAATTAGTCATTTGCTTCAGTAAAATTAGGATTTTGTACAGCAACATTTGTAGGCTTAATTTGGCTATATAAAATGTTTAGAAAATTGTTTTAGACTAAATTTTGGTTTATTTAGATCTTAGAAAGTTTACTTTTGGTTCAGTACTATTAGTTTGAATTATTTAGTGTGGAAAAATCATTCCATTGCATTTGCATGCATTCATATGTATTTTTGTTTGAATATTGAATGTGAATTTTGTGTTATGATTTTATGTGTAGATTTTGGTGATTGCGATTGTGAGGATTGTTCCTACTCCCCCAACTACCAAGGAAAGTGATTCTTAATATTTTGTCCTATCTATGCACTAGTAATATTTTGAGTAGGATTTGCATGATTATTTTCTAAGTATATGCTATGCTTGGGGAATCCTATATATATTGCCTTAGTAGAATTATCCTAAGATAGTGGACTTGTTATGTTAGCATGCTTAGCCTAGCTAGTAGAAAACAAGGGTGGAATAATCATGTAATGATATTATGCAAAGTCTATGACTATGTTTTTTATTAATACAACAACAAGTGAATGAATCACCTGGGTTGAATGGAAAGATTGGTTTTTGTTGAGTGGTTACACAAGGCCCATGTCTATGGTTTACCTTGTGTATCACACTTGTGGATGACCACCCACGAACAAAGGGATTTGCGATATTTAGTGTTGAGAAGCTTCTAGTGCAACCACATGGCATATGGGCTCTGCCTTGACCAAATAGGTTGCAAGAACTTAGCCAGATGGACAGTTGGTGGTAGGGTTGATAGGATGGAATGCGTCCATGGTGGTATAAGGGAATGCTTCTGAAAAGTCTCGTCTTGATGCATGTCGAGTCTTGTGGGGAAAGTGCACCACCTCTCGAGAGGGTAAAACCTAAGTACTTAGCTGTGTCCCCGGCAACGGACAATTTGAGCATCAAAGACATTGAAGTGATCAAGAATCTCCTCATCCTAAATTCTCTAAGTTAAAACTTGTGGTTGAACAAGGGTAAAGGTTCACCAATGTCTATTGGTGGTTCCTTGGGTGTTTTTGTCAAACAAAAACTTAGTGTTTTTCAACTAATAATAAAACCTTATTTTGAGCAAAGCCAGCCTGAACTACACTTAGCCAAATTCATATAGTTATTAGATGTTTCTATACTACAATGGTATCACTTGCCAATACAGTTCCAAATGTATTGACCCTTTGTGGCTGTAACTTATGATGTTGTAGGTTACTCTGATGGAGACTAGGGTTGTGAGTCTACACTCAACATGTTTGCCTAGGGCACATGAAGATGAAGACTTATATTTATTTACTTATGTTATGAACTCTATGTATTAGCCTTGGGCTAATGAGTTGTAAAGACTATGTTTTCTCTGGAATGACGATGTAATAATGACCTTTGTATTTGTGTACTTCATCTTAAACTGTGGATGCTAGCATTTCGATCCAGGGACTAGCATTGCAATCATAGGAGCCTTTACCTTAAATGGTGGGGTATAACAAATTGGTATTGCTTAGTGTTCCTTGAAGGAATCATGCATTGTTTTAGCATGCAAAAGCATAGTATTGTGATATTCCCCTTTGATGTTTTGTTTGGGTTGACTTGGCACATGCTCACACCATGTTATGACTATGAACAAGTCACCATAGCCTCTATGATCATTTATTCCTTGACTTGTAGCACCACTCTATGCTTTGATTAGTAATGTTTTGTCGCTCTATATGATTATGGCCATTATTGCTCTCTTAGTTGGTTGCTCCCAGTATTTTGGTAGCCTCTACTTGTATGAGTAAGCTCTACTCATGCTTCCAACTCCCAAGAAACCAAGTTATTCCAAAGTGTCCACTATAAATTCCTATGCATGGTGTGTTACCCCATTCCAAGTATATTCTTGTTTTCATCTATCTTCCATTAAAAAGTATTTTTTTATGTGAAAACTTAGTGATTAAAGCTCTCACAAACTTGATGGCACACTTTATTTTTATTTCCCCTAATAAACTTGAACCATTGTGTCATCTATGTTGTATATGCTCCCACTTATATGTTGGAATTAGCAGAACCATGCTGTCATGGGGAACGTTTTCAACATTGCACTTGTACGTTGTACACAGTTGATATCATGCTCTTTTGTTTAAGGATGTCGCCGGTGTGAAATAAAAAGGGAGCTTGTAAGTCCATGGAGTTATGTATTTTGTGTTAGAGAAACGCCTAGGACGCTAGCCTAAGCCATGCCTAATCATGGTGGAAACTTGCAGCATCACCATAATGAGCAATCTGTGAAGCATCCTCAATAAAAACCTATGGAAATAGCAAATAAAAAGATCGCTGAGATGCTCATTGTCTGCTTGCCTTGTCATTTTGGTTATGGGATAGCTCCTATACCATGTGCAAGGGGTACCCCATTGTCGGTTCTCTGTGATACACATGTACTTACTATGACAAGAACTTACAGGTGACTCAAGTTGAGTAGCATGCGGTGCGGCCCTAATATTCAAGGGACATGAGATTTCCAACTTATGCTTTTTCAAGCATATACTCCATAGTTTGTTCACTTTAATCTTAATCACTTCAAGATGCTTATGATAGGGGCAATGAGGGTTGAAAGCTAACAAGTACCATAATTTTTGAAAGCTTTTTTTGAAACTTGAAATCCCTGCTTCCTTACATGAAGGTCCTTTCTTCCACCATTATATTAAGTCTCCACCTTCTATCTTTAGGCACCAGTTAAGAGAGCATAATTGCCATTCTTAGTTCTATGTGCATTGTCCCAAAACTTATTGATTGATGCATATTGTTGATATTACTTGTTCTTGTGCTATTTGTATCTAGTCACTCTTATGAACTTTGAAGGTGTCCTATGCATCTATTTGCTACTCTATGAGGGACAAGCTGAATGCCACTATGCCATGTTTTCTATATGTGAAACAAACAAACGTTTTTCAATGCATGTTATTCATGACCTTTTTTGTAGCCTTTCATGTTGCATGCATAGTTACTTTGTCTTACAGTTAGAACTCCATCTTTCATGCTCAAGTTTAGACTTCTTTGATCCTAGCTTTCAATGCTTGCAAGTGGTTTGATCTTGGTTTTAATGGTGAATGTCACCTCAAAAATTATTATTTTTATCACTTACCTACTTGAGGATGAGCAAGAGTTAAGCTTGGGGATGCATGATACATCGAAAACATAACTATAATTTTTGATGTTCCATGATTGTTTATTATCTACTTTGCTTTGCTTTGTCCACACTTTGAGGTGTTTTTATATGTTTTCTAGTACTAACCTATTAACAGGATGCCACAGTGCCAGTTGCCTGTTTTCTTCTGTTTTTGGTTCCAGAAAGGCAGAAAATCAATATTCTCGGAATTGGACGGGACAAAAGCCAAAGTCAATATTTTACCGTGGGGAACACGAAGCCTGAATACGATATGGAGGAGACCCACCAGGGGGCCACACCCCCTGGCCGCGCGGGTGGGCCGACCCTGCGCCTGGGGGATGCAGCCGCGCTAGCGGCCCTCCTGCCTCCCCTCTTCGCATATAAGAAGCCTGTAGCACCCCGGGTAAAAACCACTACTAGAAAATCGCTGTTGTTATACCTTGTGCATCATCATGACGTCATCATGCATCGTTTGCCTAAAACTATTTTCTCAAAGCCTCTATTTCTTTTTCTAAATATACACCCCCCGGTCTGTTATCTCAAATCAAAACCGGGCTCGTCCAATTATGTTGTTTTGCCTAAAAACTCTTTGTAAAAGCCTTTAAAATAAATTATAATATTTTTTTATAATGAAATATAAAATATTTTTATTCGGGGAGGCAGCCTAGCCATTTAGGCCAGGCCACCTACTACCCGATAGGCCCAGCCCGTTTTAAACCAAACCCTAACCCTAGACCAACCTTTGACCAAACCCTAATCCTACCCCTCCAACTATATCCCTCCTCCCCGCCGCCGCCACTCACCACCCGCGCGGTAACCCACCACACTCACGCTCACCACCTCTCGACACACACCACGCACGCAGTGCACACAACACACCGAACCACCCACACCCTGACCGATCCCCAACCAAACCCACCCCCCACCTTGGTCAACTGCCAGCGTGGCCCCACCCACATTGAGGCCGCGCCCACCAACTCCCTGGGTCACCCTGCTGGTCCCGCTCCTCTCTCTCCCCCGGAAATTCCTCTTCCCCACCCGCGCCCCCCTGCTCGCCTCTCCCGTCTGTCGCCGTCCTCTGCCTCCCAGGTCGCCGCCTCGCGTGTCCTCACTTCGACCGGTTCTGCGAGCGCCGCCCTCTCCCCGAGCGCTCCCCCGCCGTTTCTCTCGCGGGCCCCGGCGCCCCTCGTCTTCCTGGTACCGCCCTGGTGCCGCCCGCCTCGCTGCCCTACTCTGTCCGCCGTCGGTGGCCCTCCTCGACCATCCTGGTCGCCTCCCGCGCGTCATCGGCTCCAGGCCAGCGCCGCCACCGCGGGATTCTTTGCAAGCCGCCGGCCGAGCTTCCCCGTCGCTCGCGAACCTCTAGTCGCAGGCCTCCTCCCCATCGATCTGCAGCAAGCTCGCCGGCTATGGGCCCCTGCGCCTACCTCGGCCTCCCCAACGTCGCCGAGCCAACTCCCAGCGACGTCGGTCGCGTGCGCCGCCTCCCGTGGGCCCCTACTCTCCGGCCGCCGAGGCCGCGTCACCGCCTCTGCCACCTATGTTCTCGCCCATGGCTGCCGTTGCCGCGCCATCCTGTGAGCCACGACATCGGTTGCCTCCTGCTCGTTATTCAGGCCAAGTGCCATGTCGTGCCGTTGTCTTGTCTCCCTGTTTGCCTGCAGGGTACCTTGCTACCTCTGCTTGTATGTTTTGTTCCTGCAGGCAAGTTTTCATCTGGAGTTCTGTTCTCGTTCCGGATGCTTGACTATTTTGCTTGTAAGTCTGGAACACCGAGCCCGATCGGCGAAAACCCTTGCCCCAGATTTGGAGTGCGAACCCAAAGAACTTCAAATTCTATGTCACGGACATCATGTAAGTACGCTAAGATCGACCTCGACCCGGTGAACCCATCGTCCACGAACGCCAAGACCGATCCCGGAGACCGACCACGAACCCTCGGAAATCCCAAGATCGCCAAACCTCCATGTGTGACCCCTTTTCTCGAAGCCCTATTTTGTTAAATGATATATCTTATTGCATATCTAAATTGTCATGCTTGCATACATATAATGTGGTTTGGGGGCCTTATGCCGATTCATCTCATAATTAAATATGGAGTCCATATGCGGGCGATTCTAGTCTTATTTTGGCCACATTTAAATTTGTGTAGCGAACCGGTGATATCTTTTGCCTTGTTGCTACAACATTTAAATTGCGGGTATCTAAACAACTGGAACCTAATAATTAATTGTCGGGACCTCGGTTCCGCTTAATATTGACTAATTGCATCGCATCTTTGCCATGTCATACATCATGCATGCATCATGCCCGATCTTCTGCCGTAGTATTAAATAGTACATCCGGTGTTTCTTCTAGTGCTTTGCTTCTTCACGGATTAGGCCGATGAGTTGATGCGAGTGACGCCTGTTCTTCGGATGAACCTTCGACAATGTTTTCCAGGCGAGCATTCTCCCCCTTTTTACCTATTTTACATTTCTAGTCTTTATTTCCTCCTGTTGATCTATTGCTATCTGTGTTGCGATGCTCTAGTTTTCGTACCCGTGGTATCCCTTGCAGCCTTATATTGCCTTGGACACATCTTATTACCTGTTGTTTGGTAGATAGTTGGACTTGTGTGTCGTAGTCGCTTGCTCAAGTGTTGTTTGCGTGTTGTCAAGTACCACAGTTGCTGGAGAAATGCCTTATGCTTTATGTTGGATATGATTATAACTTTAATTACTGTTTAATAACTAAAATTTAAGTAGGTAAATAATGCAGAGGCACAGGTGGGCAATAGATGTTATTTGGTTTTTAACCGTCCACTTGTGTCCCGTAGGACCCCGAGTACTTGATACATGTTCTTTGAATATTCGCACTATCCGCATGTGGGACCATGAATCCCCCTAGCCAGAGCTTGAGTCATATTTATTTCTTGGGGCCACAAAGTAGTTTGGGGCTTTATTACTATCATGTACTTCTGCCATGCTTTACTGCTTTATTTACGATTGCGCGTGGAGCACCTGTACTGTTTTGGATCGCGGCACGATTACGCGGTATCGGCAAGCCTAGTCACACTTTTGGGTTCCCGATCGTTTGGCCGTTCGCAAACCTCTGGGTCCGTCTCGAGCCGCCAACTTCAGTGGCAGTGGGTGGCCCCCTGAAATTTATATGAATCTTGCAATTGCTCTGTCGTGATGCCTCGTTGGATTTTATTTGGTTTTTCTCGAGGTTGATCGTGTGCGTGTTGCTATTTGTGCCCCCCTGCAGGGTAAAACTTTCTGAAAGCCGTGTCCGTGGTTATGGACGACTTGGAGCACAGTATCTCGATCATAGACAACTACAACTAAAGTAGTGCTATAAATTTGACTTTATAATGACTAGTAATCAGCTTCACTATAATGGAATGGCTAAATAAAAGTGCCAACAATTGCTGGTTTGGGTTGTCACTTGTTACCATTGTATCTGACTAGTAAGTATTGCAACTACAACAGAATGGCTAAATAAAAGTACCAACAACTGCTGGGTTTTTGGATGCCTCATGCTATATGGATCTGACTAGTAAGTACTACAACTACAACGGAATGGTTAACTAAAACTACCCACTGCTTATTATATCAGGATGACTCATGCTATCTATATTTGACTAGTAATTGCCGCAACTATAACGGAATGAATAAAACTGCCAACTGTGTGAGTTCCTCGGTTGACTTCCTCGTTTGGTCTCGAGGGGGAAACACCAGGATGGGTATGCTTGGTGATAGTTTCAGGTTGGATCCGAATAGGTTTTTTCTTATCCCTATCTGATAGCCGCCAGTTGTATTGGAGTCTCTATAGGTTGTTCAGTGCATGCTGCGCTGCCGCTTCAGTCCACCATACCTATGTAGGCGAGGACCGCCGAATTCTAGTCTCGCCATGTACTGGCCTCAGTACTGACCGCTCTCCTTTTTTCCTTTGCCCTTTGTCGGCACCCCTTTTGTTTAAGCAGGTTTGAGATCGACGTCGTTAGCAGGGTTACCCTTCCGGCTTGGCCTGGGCAAGGTTATGGACGCCATTGGTTATTCGTTAGAGCTCTTAGCTCAATTTACATCTTGTCCGTACTCAGACGCTGTATCGTTTTAAAGTGATTTGGATCTTTGTATTGTATATCTGTATTCTTGACTCTTTGAGTCATTGTTGTATATATTTGTTCTTTGGGTTCCATCGAGGCCTATTGTGTAATGGTATTACTTCGTTTTCCACCCGCACGAAAGTGCCTGGTGGGCACCTTTGAATCGTTTCTATGCGGGTTTGGCGGGAATCGCTGAAACTTGCATAGGGTCGATTCGGAGGGTGTTACAAAGCCCCCGATGCCTAAACCCTAAGCACCCGATCAATATTCTACGAAACCGTCTATAGCCGCCGCCACAATCGTCCCTAGATCGGGGTGATCTGAAGCTCTTCCTAGCACCCTGCCAGAGGGGAGATCATCCCGTAGGCCTTCTTCTTCATCATGCAAGCCTCCGGTATGAAGTGTGAGTAGTTCCACCTTGGACTACGGGTCCATGTAGTATCTAGATGGTTGTATCTCCTCCTTTGTGCTTTCATGTCTAGATCTTGTGAGATCCATTCATGATCAAGATCTCATCTATTTGTAATCATGCATGTTATGTTTGCGGCGATCCAATGGATATTGAGATTACTATGTCAGATTTATTAATGGTTTGGTCTTATTTATTCTATCATGTATGTGTTGTTTGTGATCTTGCATGCTCTCTATTGTTAGTAGCTATCTTGGCCAAGTAGTTGGTAGTGACTCCAAGAGGGGGTATTTATGCTCGATAGTGGGTTCATGCATCTATTTAATCTAAGGGAAGTGACAGAAATCTCTAAGGTTGTAGATGTGTTGTTTCCACTAGAGAGAAAACAATTGTCTCTTGTTCATGGAACAAGTGGATTGTTTACCTTACACACTTTGCTTAAAGCAGTTGTCTGTTGCTTGCAACTTAATACTGGAGGGGGTTCGAATGATAACCCAAAGGTGGACTTCTAGTCATAGATGCAGTTGGATGGCGGTCTATGTATCTTGTTGTATTGCCCAAGTGAATCTCATAGGATCATGATGTCTAGTATTGCATTGTTATGCCTTGCTCAGTCCTGTCAATTGCCCTGCTGTAATTTGTTTACCCAGCATGCCATGTTTGTTTATCTAAGGAGAACACCTCTAGTGAACTATGGACCCCGGTCCAATCTTTACCATTGATACATATTCCAATTTTTACCATTTCCTTGTTGCAAACCACTATTACCTTCCACACCATACAGTTAATCCTTTGTTACAGCAAACCGGTAAGATTGACAACCTCACTGTTCATTGGGGCAAAGTCTTGAGTTTGTGCTGTGCTGGTCTCCAAGTTGCTAGCAACACCTTTGAATCATTTCCTTCCTCCTACTGGTTCGATAACCTTGGTTTCTAACTGAGGGAAAACTTGCTGATGTTCTCATCGTACCTTCCTCTTGGGGTCTCCCAACGAAGTTCTGCTACACTCATCAGGGAGGCTGGCGAAACGCGGCACCGGAAGGATCGTCTGCGCAATCTTGAGATTAGCAAGTGAACGACTACATCACCCACGAGAATCCGCTCTCGTTAACCACTTTGGATCTTCGAGGGTTAGTACTCTATCGACTCGTAGCTACAATCTATTAGATAGATCTTGGCTTGTGTGTGTTCATGCGATAGCAATTTTTTCCTTGCTACGAACCCCTGCAGTTGTATCAGAGCCGTGTCTATATGTAGATCTGTTGCACGAGTAGAACACAATGGTCATTATTGGCATTGATGCTTTTGTGGTCGATTGCTTCTTATGTACTTTGCATCTTGCGGGATGGTGGGATGAAGCGGCCCGGGCTAACCTTACATGACATCATTCATGAGACTTGCTCCATGCTCGACATTCAACTTGTATTGCATAAGTGGATTTGCGAGTGACTGTTTCTCCCAACATAGTGAAGATTAAATTTACAACGGGTGATTGACAATACTAGTATCAATGTTTTGGTTCTTGTTCGTAAGTTAGAACGGTTCTTATTGAAATCCCCCAACCATGTAAAACATGCAAAACAAATTAGAGTCATCTAACTTTGTTTTGCAGGGGTGTGCTGTGATGTGACATGGCCATGATTGTGATTATATATGATGTATGCAATGATCCTTATTGTAAGTTGGCAACCGGCAGGAGCCTTATGGTTGTATTTTAATTTCATTAAGACCTGCGTGTCTATTATTCAAAGTAGTTGTAATAGTTGATGATGGTGGACAACAACAACCATGGAGCGGAACCATTGACCTTGAAGCCACGCCGGTGATGATGGAGATCATGTTCATGCTTGAAGATGGAGATTGGAAGCACAAGAAGAAAGGCCATATCATATCACATATTATGAATTGCATGTGATGTTAATCCTTTTATGCATCTTGTATTGCTTAGATCACGACGGTAACATTATAAGATGATCCCTCTCACAAAATATCAAGTAATAAAGTGTTCGTCCTTAGTTAGCACTGTTGCTAAAACTCGTTATTTCAAAGCACCACGTGATGATCGGGTGTGTTAGATTCAACGTGTGCATACAATGGGAGCAAGCCAGATCTGTTCATGCATAAACTAAGGTTAATCTTGACGAGCCTAGCATGTACAGACATGGTCTCGAAACACGGATCACTGAAAGGTAAAGCATGAGTCATATAGTAGATATGATGAACATGTTGATTGTTCGCCTTTGAAACTACATCATCTCCCGTGATGATCGGACTTGATGTAGTGGATTTGGTTCGTGTGATCACTAAAACAATGTGAGGAATATTGTTTTGAGTGGGAGTTCAACAGTAATATGATTAAAAGTTGAACACTATTTATCATAAATTAAACCAAAGTGAATTTGCATAGTTGTTGTAGTCATTGGCATCCGTTTACCACCTTGCGCTTAGTTATAATTGAGATAATAGAACTATAGAATTCTGGTTAGTTACTTTATGAACCGGTATCGTATTGTTTTGAAGTGCTAATCTAAAGTTTAAAAGTCCTATTGCAAACTTTCAATACGTTCTGGTTACTCCATGAACTTTAATAATTGGTATTAAATCAAGAGTAACAATTCTAGTGTTAGTATATAAGTATCATGTTTGTCTCCATGATTCTTGATATTCTTAATATCAAGGTTTTCAGGGAGCTGAAAGAATTGTTTCAGAAACCATCATGTGTGGAAGATATTGTGATATCTGAAATGATGTTTTGGTTGCAACATGATAGAGTATAATATGGAAAAAATTATGTTCTCGTATTTGATGAGAATTTACAGAAGGTTGGAGACACTAGTTGTCCTAATCCTCCAAATGGTTTTGGAGAGCAACATTATACTCGTGATTCACCGTTATAAGCTAAAGTAGCTTGATCATGAATAGTTCCATGATAAGGATGAATATTTTATGTAGGTAAAATGTTTACTACACTAAAAGATTACTAAAGAATGGAATTTGAAAGAACACCAAGCATTTGATGATGGTGATCTACTTCAAACTGCAAGTTCAAAGACATTGGTATATAACTATACACGATTTGGACTATGTGTCATGAGTATGGCGCCAATGTTGATGTTGATAGATTCTTTTGAAAAGAAAAGGAAATACTGAAAGAGAATCTCAAAAATATATGGCAGAAAAGAAAAGACTAGAATTGTTCAGCTTAGGTATATAGAGGATATATGTGTTATGGTTGTATTCTTTGCTTGTTAAACAATGTAGTTCTTTAGTATTGGATACTGAATTTTTTAGTGTGAATCGTCATATGAAACAACACAATTCATGAACTACTATGTCCTAAGAAACTAGCAAAATAATATGTGATGATATTCACCGAGAACAAATAAAGAGTTATTGTGTTTCTCATTGATATCAAAGCTTACCTTCAAGATTTGTTTTATCAGGTATTATGAGAACAAAAGGTTGTTCAAATAATTTCCCTATTCCATAAAACATGGATGATATACAAGTCTAGTTGGAGAAATCACATTCATAAAACTAATTCTAAAAATGTCGAAAGACAAATGATTGAAAGATTACTTAGGAAGTGACATCGCTGTTTAAATTATAGTGGAAAGAAAACATGAAGAAACTCCATGTGGATGGAATTTTGGAGTCTTTTTATTTCGATCAAACGACGCTTGTGAAACTTTACTAGAGATAATTAAAACTCCGTTCATAGGCCAAAAGAGAACGTATTACTAGCTTATTGGAACTTCTAGATATAGATGTATGAAGCCCATTATGTGTAGTCTAGAGCAATGGATTTCATCTTCATATGCTTTGTCCAAATATTTGAGTGAATATATGAATATTTACTTAATGAGGATGAAGTGTGAAACATTTGAAAAGTTCAAATACTTTCAAGATGAAGTGCAAAATCAATGTAACAAGAAAATAAAGAATTTATGATAGGATCATAAAGGAAAGATATTTGAGTTACAAGTTTAGCATAACACCTAAGATTTGAGGAATCGTTCCATGGATTTATGTTTCCCGAAAAACCATATGAGTATGGAGTAATCAAGATATGTAATAAAACCTTGTTTGACATGGGAAGATCAAAGGTGTCATTTATAAAACTGCCATTATAGTTTAAAGATTAAAGCTTTAGAGACTACCGCTTTTTCACTAAAATGAGCTCCATAATAATCCATTGAAATGACACCATATAAAGTTGTGGTTTTGGGGTAAAACCAAACTTTTCCTTTCTTAAACATTGATATGCTATGCATAAGTAAGATGTTTGCAACCAAAGTCGGATAAACATGTCTTTGTATGATATTTCAAATAACTGTTGAGTATTCCTCTATAACACCGAAGACAAAAGTGTCTGTCGCTTAAAACGTCGAGTTTCTTAAAAAGGAATTTTTCGTGAAAAGTTAAGTGGGAGGACAATAGAACTTTGATAAGGTTAAAATAACCTTGGCTATATGTGCTGAGTTGTGCAACATAGAAAGCGTTCCGGAGGCAGCAACAATGCTCATGGCTCACGTGTCTCAAAGGTTGTGGTCACGGAGGTTTAAGTTCCTATTGAATCAAGAAGGTCGGGTAAACAAACAAATACTAAGATTTAAGAGTAAATCATTGTTTCTTGACAATGATGAACCGACTATATGCAAAGAAGCGATGATGGGCCCTGACTCCGTCAGATGGCTTTAATCCATAGAATCCATGATAGTTCCATACACAAGAAATCAAGCTTTGAACTTGGAAGACCCTCCGAAAGGTGTAATAACCTTATAGTCATATTTGGATCTATAAATGTAACATCCGAAAAATATTAATCAAGATTATCAAGTTCTAATCACCCAAGTTTAGGGTTAACAAAAACTTTTGATATTAAAATTAATATGAATGCATGTGTGTGATGAATGCATGAATGCTTGCAATGCCATGTTTGATTGCTATGAATTGCAAGGATTGGTTTAAAGATGAAAACAACATCATCTAGATCATTTCCAAGTAGAATGAAATGAAGAGAAAATCAAATATAAACAATATAAGAAAATGGTCATTTTGACCAAAGTTAACCACTAGACCACTTTGAGTGTTCCTAGTCCAAGTTTTCTAATAGAAACAAATCCAATTCATTTCACCCCTTGCTAGACCAAGTAAAAGTGAAACCAATCCCACTTTACAAACCAACAGAAACAGAGTTCAAATCTATCCAAATGAAAATTCAAAATTGAAGCTTTATTATGTACTAAGATCACCATTTCTCGAAACCCAACCAAACCAGTTCACCTTGACAAACCCAAGCAACCTTAGATTACCAAGCATGTAAATAGAGCACTCACCAAAATTCAGCCAAAAATTCAAATTCAAACTTCATGCGGCCATTTCATCAAACACTTGGTGAGCACAGGAACAACTGCCTAACTTCTACTATTCTTGATCAATGCATTGTCCAATTCTTGTCCCCAATTCTCTTCCCTTGTCTCCCCTAGTGACCACACTCGCATTGAACAAGCTAGCCTCTATCCTTTTGCACCAGTTCCATGCCACCCGAAGCCACCATTGCCGGTCGACAGTGGACAACCCACAGGAGGCAGCGCTGCGCCTGTCCACGATGTCTAGGAGGCAGCCCACCGCCACCCCCAGTCCAACCCTCGAGCGCAGCCAGGCCCTCGACCACCGAGAACAGCCGCGCCCATTTCTCTTCAACCATGCCGAGAGTGCGCCAGAGCGTCGCAGTCGTCACGCATGTACACACCGCGTCTCGCCCTCACCGCGACACCAGCTACCCCCTAGACATGCCCGTTAGCCGCCGCGCGACCAGTAGCACATGTGCATCGTCAAAAATGTCGTCGATGTCGCGCAGAGCGTCGACCCGTTCCGACCATTCTCGACCGCCCCGTGCCGCGCCATTAAGCCAGTGACAATCGCCAGGAGGCACCGCACCGGACTACGCCCTTCGCCATGTCGTTATATCACTGCACCATCGTCACCGACGAGCTCTGACCATGCCGCACTTCCCCTCTTGCCGGTGTATAAATAGAGGCACCCAACCCAATTCACCACACCATATCACTCCTCACTCCTCACAGACTACCCATGACCCTTCCCCGGAGCAAGGCGAGCTCCGTATTGCCAGAATTTGGCCGGAGTCTGTCGCTTTAGAGGAGGAGTGGAGCCGTTGATTGGAGCCACTCCAGGAGCCGCCACGATAACCGTTCGAACCGCTGTCATCGACAACGTCATTCGCCCCCATCGCCGACCCTAGCTGGAGCTCTGTTAAGCCGCTGAGTATCCCCACCGTCGCCGTTAGGGTTCGGTCTCGTCGGAGCAGTTCGACAGAGACGACGCACCCTAGCTGTAGGATCCTAGTCTAATCGCACGGCCCAGATAGAAACTTACCGCTTCGCTTATACTGAGCCGCTAACACGTGGGACCGCTCAGTTAGCATACCGCTGCGCGCGCACTGTGTAGTTGGTCCTGCCCTATTTAGTTCCCGCGCTCAGCCCAGTAATTCAAATATAGATTTTTCAATTTATTCAAACTCTAGTTCAGTCAGTTACTTTAAAAATCAATTCAAAGAGTTGTACTAAACCAAATTGGATGAAACCAATTTTATTAGAAAGATATTCTAATTATCAATCCAAGATCGCTGGATTCAAACTATTTGAAATTATAGATCACTTATACCAAAAATAACAAGACAGTGACTTTTTCACATTCAATTTTTTTTGAAAAAACAACCATAAATGCTTTTGAGTTGATTCCAACTCTCAAAAATCACACTTGACCAGATCTATCTGAATATATAAAAATATTTAGGTTTACATGCAGTAATCTTGGACAAGTATTAAAAGAAGGCCACATAGGCATTTCTGGTCACTTTAATTAATTAAAATAATAATGTTAAACCTTATTAAATTGTGACACCACTTTAAATCACATTCCCAAGTATTAAAATATATGGTGATGACATGTGTCAACATGATCCCATATTTAATTAGAGAATATTAAATATTGAGTAGTTTTCAATGAGTAGAAATTACTTTTCCAAAATAAAATAAATAAGACTAGATATTTATTTCATGTGATGATGCTAGATCATCTAGTGTGAACCCTGGTGTGCCTCGTATTTATTTATAATTAGTTAAGTATTGTTTGGCGATTGTGTACCTCGTATTTATTTATAGACGCTAGTGCCGACCAAGGCTACGAGGAGGAGGATTATTATTATGAAGAAGAAGAGAACTTCAATCACTGCACCAATCAAGGCAAGCAATCTAATGCACGCCATCCTAGCAAGCTAACACTTGCATGATAACTATGCAAAATAGAGGCCTTAGGCATATTTGGTTATGCTAATTTGATTATACCAAATCCCAGTTTTACTTGCAAGATTTATTATTTTATTTTCTTTATCAAAGTTCTTTATTATTTTACTTAGTGACTTGTGAGTTTTGGAAAGATCGTATAGGTAGCATAAAGAGCATAAAACTTGGCCTAAGTTAGTTAGAACTAGATGTCATACTAAGGCATGAGATCTAGATTTGGATAGTCACACTTGATTAACACCCCTCATTAGTGATTACCCTCAATATTAGTGGCTAGTGCTAAGTATAAAAGTTGTTCACTTTAGATGGGAATACTTGGTGAAAATGATTATGAAAACCTTGGAATGATGAGTCATTCTAATGAAATGTTTTGACATGTGTTATGAACACCGGATGAATTGATGATGAAAATGTTGAGGCATGAGCCTTAGCCTTTTATAAAACTGATGGTTGGGTTCGGATGCGATACCACTCCAATTTTACCGTAAAACCACAATACCTGAAATTGGGTAGGGCTTACTAGAAGTTTATATATCTTAGTATGGGTTCCCTTGCGGAAGAGGTTTTAGCTGAGGTTCCCTCATGATGAATGTCCACCTTTGTAGTTCCCAAGATGATAGATGGTCATGGTTGGGAGGCCAAACTCATAGGGGAGGTGCCTATACTAGGGTGTGTAATTGAAAGGTTAGGATTGATTATCCGCTTACTGAGTATGGTGATTCAGCATTGTTCCTGACGTATGTATCGAATGTTGTGGTGAAAGTGTACCACCTCTGCAGAGTGTCAAACTATTCAAACAGTCGCGTCCACGGTTATGGACAGTTGGAGTGGCCATACTATTCCGTCGTCAGATGTTTTCAAAATGACTTGTGAAATGAACTATGACTTTGACTTGACCACAACAGGGTTGTGAACATGAAAACTAAGTTCCCACTTAGGTGTTGTAAAACATTAAACTAATTTTCTTTACTTCTAAACTCAGTTAGAGATAAACCTACCTTTTTGCAAATAAACCTAGAGCTAAGGATTCCTACTAGAACTACTTACTTGTTAGTGATAGTTTGCGAGTACTTAAAGAGTACTCGTGGCTTTGTCCCTGGCTATTCCTGTGGCCAGACTATGAGGAGGACTACCAGGATGATGGACAGCAGGAAGTCTATGAAAACTAGGATCATCTCCCATCGTCAGCATTGCCTGTGACCCTAAAGATGGAGCTTCGACCACGCTACCGTTATTATATTATTCCGATGTGTTGGTTGTATTAAGACTGGATCATGAGATCCTTTATTTGTAAGACCTTTATTATGGTTTGTAATGGATGATGAACTATGGTACCAATATGTTATGTCTCGAAAAAATGGTAATCCTGGGATTGGGATGTATGGCATAACAGGCATCTGGGATTAAAAATCCAGGTGTTGACAAGTTGGTATCAGAGCCATCCTGACCAAAGGAGACCCTAGTTAGAATGGACGCTTGAATCAAAAACTTAGTTTCAAAACAAAGGAAGTGAGTATTTAGGAAAACCTATTCTCATTCTCATTCTTATCACTTATATCCTTTCAATAAAATTCATGTTCCTCAAAAATTCTTGTAATCTTACATAAAATTTGACGCACTTGATCACCTCACTAACTTGCTCATCCTACATTCTTATAGATGGAGGTCAAGTATAGCAAGTTCTACTAGTTGGGCAATGGAGGACAGCTCATCTTCGAGCGTGATTTAGACCAACTCTCAAAACTTCTTGAGCACCCGCACCCCAAGTTCTTCGGAGCACAACTCAATGATCAGCAAGGGGGAGAACTACAATGGCTGATTGTCGCCAATATTAGAGGAAAGATGGAGGCACCCACCTCAGAGGGGATCCAATTCAACTTGAGGGAGAACAACTGGCTAGACGGACTCGCCAGGGCTATGCAGGAAGCTCTTGCACGTCTATGTGGGCAAAGCATAAACCATATCAAGGGCACTCGCTTTGAGTACTACGCAAGGCGTGGTGCTATGGGACAGCCATTGGAGGTACCAGGTCATCCAGAGCTGAAGCATCAAGTGGATCATCTCGACTTCATGTTGTATGACAGGCAGAAGGAGTTGGACAACACCCGCGCTTATGCCAACCACAACTATGCCATTGCAGTCAAGAAGGACCAGACCCTCGCCATCCTTGCGAAGGAGCGGAAGTCATTTTGCCGTCTGCATGACAAGAATGATCGCATCATTGCTGCCTTCGTCACAAAGTGTCGGACTTGGAGGAGACCATCCATGAGCAGGACATGCAGCTTGAGGAGAGGGAGAATGCAGGGGAAGATATTCGTGGAGATCCCTACTCCTACCTCAGTGATGATGATGACTACCTGGAGGACCAAGACATGGACTTCCACACTGATTATGATGATTTCGCCTTCATTGAGGATGAAGAAGCCACCGATTATGATGAGTAGTAGCATGTCACATCCCAAATTTTAGATTTGGTTCTGCATATCATTCATAGCATTGCACCATGTTCTTCCATGCAAAACCTTCGATTGAAATGATTCGGCAAAACGCTATTTTCAAAACTCTATTTTATATTACTAAAATACTCCTACGGGAGGGTCTACTAGGATTTGTGTTTCCCACCCTTGTAGACTAGTAGTTTCACTCACCACTTGACCCTAGATTGATCCCCCGGATTTTAGAAAAATTTATAAAAAAGAATCGTTCGATTCGGAGTCCGTTTGCAAAAGTTGCGGTGGTTTTACTAAACAGAAATTGGAAAAAGGTTTAAGAACAAAAAAATAGGCCAGCCAGCCACCGGCTGGCCCAACCGCCAGCAGCTGACAGCGGCAAGCAGCCTAACGCGCTGACGAATAGCTGCTACGCCGCCGCTGCCAGGCCACGGCCAGCCCACCACACCCACCAGGTGGGGCCCACCTATCGGCGCCGCCAGGCTCAAAGACGGACCGCACAACCGCGCCCGCCTCCGACTTCCCTCCGCTGGCCCTCCTCTTAACCTCCCTCTGCTGCTCGCCGCACCAAGAGCCACGCCGACGAGGTTTCAACTCACAATGCCCATTGTTATGGACTTGGGTTTTGGAGAAGATGGGGATCTGGAGATCGTGGCACGCAGTTAACGACAAGCAACCGGGGACACGGATTTACCTGTTCAGGCCCTCGGAGGGAAAACCCTACTCCTGCTTGCGCTCTTTTTATTGCGGGCGAAAGTTACAAAGTACGCAGATTCGATCTGGCGTGGAGGTGTGTATGTCGTAATCGCAGGGTGTAATCGTTGTTGGGTCTCCTCCTCGTTGGACCCTCCTAGCCTTTATATATGGGGAGGCTAGGTCTCGGGTACCGATACGAGTAGATTACAAGTTGTATTGAAACTCTAGTCTTGTTCTTCAAGGATCCGAAGGCGTCATGGGCCTGGGCCACCCGAAAATCTTCATGGGCTGGCGTATATTGGCCGTGGGCCTTCCTTGGGCTGGACCAGGTATGCTGAAGTTACGTACCCGTAGGGTATAACCATGTCAGCCGCCACTTCCGCCTCGCGAGCCGCACCGCCAGCTCGCCATCTCGCCGCCGCCTCGCAAAAACGCGCCGCCGCCGCTACCACTCTCCGCCGCCGCCGCAGGGTAAGCCGCCGCCGCGCCTCCCCCTCTCTCTCCGCGCGACCCCGCCGCCCGCGACCTCGCGCGCCACCCGCCTGACTCGCCCCTCTCTCTCCCGCAGATCACCGCCGCCCGACGCCGCGCCCGCGAGCGCCGCCGCCGCCTCCAGCCAGCCGCCGCCACCCGCATCGAGCCCGCCGACTCGCGCTGCCACTGCCACGGGATCCGCCTCCTCGTCGCCGACCCCGTACGCCACGCCACCGCCGCCGGAGCCGCTCGCCGCCGCCGTCCCGAGCTCGCCGCCGCCGTCTCCGGTGAGTCCGCCGCCGCCACCCCTCCTGGCCGTTGGATCTCCGATCCACGGCTCAGATCGACCGGGACCACGCGGTTGACTGGTCAACCGCCAGTCAACCCACACTGAGTCAGCGCTGAGTCAGCAGGGAATATTCCCAGAATATTCCCTTTTGATTTAAATCGATTTAGAAATTGCAGATTTTTGTAGAATCTTGTAAATTGCATAGAAATTAATCTACTAGTCCAAAAATTGCAAATAAAATATGTGTAGATTCAGTAAGTCGTGTAGAATCTTCTGTAGCATTGTTTCACACTTTTGCAGCAAGATTTTGTCCAGATTAATTAAAAGAGTTAATGGACTTTTTGGAGTAATTAATTCGTAGGAAAATATCCGTAACTCCAAAAATTGCATATAATATGTCCCTGGATTCAGTAGAACAAGGGGAATCTCAAAGTGAATTAAAAAGATAGGCTTACAGTAAAAACTTCTGCAGAAACTGTCTAGTGGCCTTCTGCAGTGTTTTAATTATTCAGGGAGTTCTGTAATTCCTATTTGAGTAATTCCATTTGGTACTGTTCCTAAATAGCAATGCCCATACAGTAAATTTTTCCCAAGATTTTACAAACAGTATACTATTGGTAGTGAATTATTTGGGTTCTAGCTCTAGTTTTGAGCATTATATTTTGCATAATAGTTTTCCTTGCGCTAAAACTATTTTCCATGCATGCAATTAGTAGCTTTGCTGAATAGGATTATGTGGTGCTGCTGTAGCATCAATCCACTTGTCATGCATGCATTCATGCATCATCTTTGTTGCATATGCTTGTGGATTGTTTGTTTATGATTGCAATTGTATCGTGTAGATTGTGACGAGTGCAACGCTTGCTCGTGTGTGGATTGTTCTTCCGACCACTACAACCAAGGCAAGTAGATGCTACTTTGTTCATGATATTGTCCTACTATTTTCAATGCATTGTCGAGTATTTTGTAGACGCATGTGTTGGATGATACTATCGCTATGGTATGTCCTATTATGTGGTAGGGCCTTCCTTGTAGATGAACCATCGTTGGTAGATGTGCTTAGCCATGCTATGATGAACGAGGGCTGGGTTACATCACTAAAGCTTGTTTCTAAAAGTATTGGTTGTGAAAACTAAAACAACTTAATCAATGAATCTCCTGGGTGTGATGGGATTGATAAATTTTGGTGGTTTCATTGCGGAAAGGCACCCAGGTATCAAGAGAAAATGATTGGCTTCTTTATTCTGTAGCTTACGTGTACAACCATGTGCCAATAATGGAATGGGCGGTTGGTTGGACTTAGTAGGTTGTGGTAACTCGAACCCGCGTATCCAGAGATGTAGAATTTTGGTAGGTTGGACCGGTGCGCATCGGGATTGGGGAGCTACTTCCCGAACGGTTCCTTCTTGGACTTCTCCCTATCATCACACAATATGAGAGTGGTGGTACGAGCTGGGCTGGCCAAGTCACATGGGTAAAGTGTACTAACCCCTGCAGGGTGTATAATCTAATCGATTAGTCGTGTCCCCGGTTATGGACAACTGAGTTGCTTGATATTGATTCCATGACATGTTTCTCGCTCATTCTAATTTCATAATTGCTTTAATGTTGTTGGGTTAACTTAATTGGGATCTTTTCAAAGAAAAATCAAAAACTGTTTATGAAAGTAGGACAAAGGTATTTGCAAATGCAAGCCAGACACAGCTCCACTTGCCAAATATGCATGTAGATGTTAGCACTATTGTCTCCTTTACTAGCTCTACTTGCCATACATTCCATGTATTGACCCTTCGGGGCTGCTACGTTTCATGTTGCAGGATATTCCGATTCTGAGTAATCGATATAGGCCACGGTACTCCACTCGGCACTTGTTCACTTGTGGGCAATTTGAAGAATGGAGGATTTGCTTTATTTATGTTGCTACCTGAATAATTTGAGCTAGCCTTGGGCTAAGCTTTTATTGTAATAATGGTACTCTGGATCTTCGTTACTTATGATACACGGATATTTTGCTATGTTATTCATCTTATTCTATTGTGGGCCAATGAACCGATCCAGGGATTGGCATGTCACATAGAAGCCACGGTCTTTTCAGAACCGCGGTGTTACAAGATGGTATCAGAGCCAAGTTATGACACAGTTCATGGATTAGGAAGCCATAGAATTATTAAAGCTTATATTGACTCTGTCTTTCATCTTATGCCTTTCACTCTCGTAAATCCTTATCATATGCTATTCTCACAGTTTCCTCTTTTAATTGATAGATGGGAGAAGTCAGGACTGAGTATGCCACCATGGAGTCACCAAGGACCTTTGCAAGACAGTTAGCACAGCTCTCGCAGTCATTGGGATTGCCACTGCCCATGTTCAAGGGAAGAAGGCTGTACACCTATGGTTATGGCGAGGATGCATGGGAAATCACCACCTTCATCTTCAGGGATGCCGCTTTGCCAAACCCTGTGCATCTGATCTACACCAAGACATACTGCAACTGGGGACTTGGAATCAACTTGGCCATACATGAAGCCCTGTCTCGCCAGTGCCATCAGGTCCGACACTTACTGCCAGCAGATTCACCCTACCGTGACTATGGGAGGCGTGATGAAGATGGGCACATTGTGGGTTACCCAGGCGACAGAACAACATGCCGCCCCGTCGGAGGCACATAGAGGACATGGAAAGGGAGAATGGAGCTCTAGCTGAGAAAGTGATGATGATAAAGGAGATTGCACATTTTGCCAGCAATGGTATGGTGGTCCAAGGACAGGAGATTGACACTTTGCATGAAGCTGTGGGAGTTCTGGAGAATGCCCTGATAGCCAGAGATGCAACCATAGCTCATCTTCATGGTACTGTGCAGGAGAACACCCAGAACTTACAACAGTTGCAAGGGACCGTCCAGGAAAGGGATCAAACTATTGAAGCTATGACAGCCCAGATTGCCGCTCTCCAAGCACAGCTGAATCCACCCTCTGATGATGACAATGGAGATGATGGCAACAATGGGGATGATGATGACAGTGGGAACGATGACGATGATGAGGACGAGGATGATGATGATGGAGATGATGATGGTGGAGGAGATGAAGTTGTTGCAGTTGCAGCTGAGAGTGAAGAAGAGGAGGATCCAGAAGAGGTGGAGTTTGAGATCTCATGTGATGATTCAGGAGAGGTGTACACTCCGCCGCCATGGTTGAACCGTGGACCGAAGCGCCAATGCATGAGTGCAAGGACCTACCGCAACCTCTTCAAGAAGTAGATAGAAGTCCACCAATTAGTCCTCGTTAGGTAAAATCATTAGGATTAGTCTCGATCGATGTGAAACTTAATTATTGTTAGCTTAAGAGTGTTTAGTTGCTTATTTGTGTACTCCAATATCCTAGGAATTATTTGTGCAAATTTTATGAAAGAGTTATGGCAAATTTGGTTACTATCTGTGTTATTTTCGCTGTAGTTTTCTGCTGATACAGCAGTACTGTATGATTTTTCATATTTTTCTGGTATCTGGGAAAAATCTGACAAAAATTGGGCTGGTGCGAAACTCTCTGTACTGTATGTGCAAAAATCAGCATAATTTTCTGACGAGTCTGAGTCAGGTGGAAAAATTCGAGAACGCTGCTGGACTGTTCTGGCAGATTGCTGTTTTTGTTGCTTAGTCGATCAACTGTTTAGTTAACCATTGCCAACTCTTGTAAAACTATTTCAGTAGTTATATACTGCTAGGATAACCCTGGGATGTTGCTGGATCACTTGTTTGTTGATGTGTTGCTTGCTTGTTATTGTCTGCTATTGTTTGTTGTTCTTTGATCATAATGCATGGGTAGAATCCTATTATCGTAGTTGATTCTTTCTAAGCTTACCTGTGCTGAACCGCAGATGCCTCCCCGCTGTCAACCCACTGAGTTGGAGCAGCTCATGGTAGCTCAGGGACAGCTGACCCAAGTTATGACACAGTTCATGGAGGCTCAGAACAACAACAACAATGGGAACAACCAGCCTCAGGGAGATGCTCTCACCAGATTTCTGAGGCTAAGGCCAGCTAAGTTCTCTACTGCAATGGAACCAATGGTTGCTCTCGACTGGTTGCGTTCAGTCAACAAGGATCTGGTAACTGTTGGATGCACTGATGCGGAGAAGGTGAGGTTTGGCGCTCACCTACTGGAGGGACCAGCCGCTTCTTGGTGGGACACTTTTCAGATCACCCACCCGCTGGACACTGTGACTTGGGCAATGTTTGAGGAAGGTTTCAGGACCAACCACGTGTCTTCAGGAGTTCTGAGCCTGAAGAGGAAGGAGTTCCGCAACTTGCGCCAAACCAATCGCACCGTGGCTGAGTACATTGAGGAGTTCAACAACATGTCTCGTTATGCTCCTGAGGATGTTGACACTGATGCAAAAAGGAGGGAGAGATTCCTGGATGGCCTCAGTGATGAGCTTTCAGTGCAGCTACTGGTGGTCTATTGCCCCACTTTCCAGGAGCTTATGGACAAGGCCAGGATCTTGGAAGGGAAGCACAAGCAAGTGGAAAGCCGCAAGAGGAAGAGCAACAATCACCACTCCGGTTCACATCACAAGTCTCGCACTTCATATGATGGGTACTCCAAGCATGGAGGGAGTGACCATGGGAGCCATGATCGCCATCACCGTGGAGGCGATGGACATCGCCATGACAACCACAAGAGCAGCCACCACAGCCACAAGGGAGGACACTCTCACCACTCTGGAGGGCACGGTGGACATGACCGCAACCGTGATCGCAGCTTTGTGAAGAAGGATCTGAGTGAGGTGACATGATTCAAGTGTGGTCAGAAGGGACATTATGCTGACAACTGTCCGGAGAGGAAGGGACTGAAGCCAACCACCAACCAGAAGGCCACAGTGAACCACATGAATGTGGAGGAGATCCCAGATGAGCCTGATCTTGTGATTGGTAAGTTTCCAATCAACACTCACCCTGCACTTATACTTTTCGATACTGGTGCATCGCATTCATTCATATCAAGGGCATTTGTGGATAAGTATAAGCTACCTACTGAGTCTATGAAAGAGTCTATTAGAGTGAGCTCACCTGGAGGAGGTATGATAGCTAGCGCGGGATGCCGCGACTTAACTGTGAGGATTGGAGCACACAATTTCATTGCACATTTGGTAGTGTTGGAATCACAAGGTTTAGATGTTATTCTGGGTATGGATTGGATGTCTATGCATGGGGGACACATAGATTGTGCACAGCGAGCTGTTTCACTTAAAACCCCGGATGGTAAGAGAATTAGGTTCAAGTCGACTGTGCGACCGGGAAGGTGTAAGCTGAATTCTCTTAAGGGGGTTAGCATGGATACTGTGCCAGTGATTAGGGATTACCCCGACGTGTTTCCGGAAGAGCTGCCAGGAATGCCACCTGACAGAGAAGTGGAGTTTCTCATCGACCTGATACCGGGAACAGGACCTATTGCAAAGAGACCATATAAGATGGATGTGGATGAGCTGAAGGAATTGAAGAAGTAGATGAAAGAGCAGTTGGACAAGGGATTCATTCAGCCTAGTTCGTCGTCATGGGGTGCACCTGTTCTGTTTGTGGAGAAGAAAGACAGCAGCAAGAGATTAGTGGTGGACTATCGCTCGCTGAATGAGGTGACTATCAAGAACAAATACCCCCTGCCGAACATAAATGATTTGTTTGATCAACTGGAAGGAGCAAAGGTGTTTAGCAAGATTGATCTGCGATCGGGCTACTTCCAATTGAAGATCCGGGAGGAAGACATACCAAAAACCGCTTTCACCACAGGTATGGTTTATATGAGTATACAGTTATGTCTTTTGGACTAACGAATGCCCCGGCATACTTCATGACCATGATGAACAAGGTATTTATGGAGTACTTGAACAAGTTCGTGGTGGTGTTTATTGATGACATACTGATATATTCCAAGGATGATGCTGAGCATGAGAAACATCTGCGGCTGATTATGGAGAAGCTGAGGGAACACAAGCTGTATGCCAAATTCAGCAAGTGTGAATGCTGGCTTAACACTGTTGGATTTCTTGGACACGTAGTGTCAGGAGAAGGAGTCGTTGTTGATCCAAGCAAAGTGACTACAGTAACTGAGTGGGAAGCACCCAAGAATGCAGGAGACATACGAAGCTTTTTGGGACTTGCTGGATACTACAGGAGGTTCATTGAAAACTTCTCCAAGATTGCTAAGCCGATGACTGAACTTCTGAAGAAGGAGAGGAAGTTTGAATGGACGGATGTGTGTGAAGCCAGCTTTCAGGAACTGAAGCGTCGACTAGTGACTGCACCTATTCTCTGTTTACCAGATCTTCAGAAGGATTTCCAAGTGTACTGTGATGCTTCTCGACAGGGACTTGGGAGTGTGCTGATGCAAGATGGGAGAGTAGTGTCATATGCCTCGTGACAACTTAAACACCATGAGAGGAATTATCCCACGCATGATTTGGAATTAGCATCAGTGGTTCATGCACTCAAAGTATGGAGGCACTACTTGATGGGGAAACACTGTGATGTGTACACCGACCACAAGAGCTTGAAGTACATATTTACACAGAAGGAACTGAATATGAGGCAAAGGATATGGTTGGAACTTATCAAGGACTATGATATGAATCTGCAATACCACCCAGGAAAGGCCAATGTAGTAGCAGATGCTCTGAGCCGGAAGGTTTATGCCAATGGATTGACAATTGGGGAATTGCCTGAGGATTTGTGCATGCAATTCAAGGACCTTAGACTGGAAGTAATGTCTGAAGGATACTTGGCAACAATGGAAGTCCAACCAACGCTACAGGACATGATCAGAAAGGCTCAGGTAGGAGACAAGGAAATAGAGGAGATAAAGGAAAAGATGAAGGAGAATCGGGAAAAAGATATTCGCGAGGATGAGCATGGTACCTTGTGGTATGGAGATCGTTTGTGTGTGCCCAGCGACCCGGAGATAAGGGAGTTGATTCTGCAGGAGGCTCATAACTCGCCATACTCCATACATCCGGGCAACACAAAGATGTATATGGATTTGAAGAGCAGATTTTGGTGGAACAACATGAAGGGAGACATTGCCAAGCATATTGCCCTATGTGATGTGTGTAGCCGAGTGAAGGCGGAACACCAGAAGCCAGGAGGACTGTTACAGCCATTGCCCGTGCCAGACTGGAAGTGGGATAGAGTGAGAATGGATTTTATCACAGGATTGCCCAGGACCAGGTCAGGATATGACTCCATTTGGGTAGTGGTCGACCATTTGACTAAGGTAGCCCACTTTATACCGGTGAAGACGACCTATACGAGCGCGAAATTGGCCAAGATTTACATGGAAAGAATTGTGTGCCTCCATGGAGTTCCCAGGAATATAGTATCTGATAGAGGCACCCAATTTACCTCACACTTCTGGCGCCAGTTGCACGAGTCGCTTGGGACTAGATTGGAGTTTAGCACAGCGTTTCACCCACAGATTGATGGACGGACCGAGAGGGTGAATCAGATTTTGGAAGATATGCTGAGAGCTTGCGCTTTGGCTCATGGTTCTAGTTGGGACGAGAATTTGCCGTATGCTGAGTTTTCCTACAACAACAGCTATCAAACCAGCATCAAGACGTCACTGTTTGATGTACTGTATGGGAAACACTGCCGGACTCCATTGCTATGGGATGGAGTAGGAGAACGTCAGTTGTTTGGACCTGATTTGATCAAGGATGCTGAGGAGAAGGTCGCCTTGATTAGGGAAAGGCTGAAGGTAGCACAATCAAGGCAGAAGAGCTACGCTGACGCCAAGCGCAAGGAAGTGGTGTATGAGGTAGGTGATAGAGCATACCTCAGAGTGTCGCCACTTCGTGGAATCAAGAGATTTGGAATCAAGGGTAAGCTGGCACCTCGGTTTATTGGACCGTATCGGATCTTAGCACCCAAAGGAGAAGTTTCTTATCAGTTGGAGTTGCCAGAGGCTCTGTCCGCTGTTCATAATGTGTTCCACGTATCCCAGCTGAAGAAGTGCCATCCGGAGATGGTGGATACGCCATTGAGAGACACTGTGCCACTAGAGGAGGTTCATCTTGAGAACGACTTGACCTATGAGGAGAAGCCGGTCAAGATCTTGGAGACAGCGGAGAGGATTACCCGTACCAAGACAATCAGGTTTTGCAAGGTGCAGTGGAGCCACCACACCGAAGAGGAAGCCACTTGGGAGCGTGAGGATGACATCCGAGAGGACTACCCACACCTATTTGCTAGCCGCGCCGAATCTCGGGGACGAGATTCATCTTAAGGGGGTTCGTCTTGTCACATCCCAAATTTTAGATTTGGTTCTTCATATCATTCATAGCATTGCATCATGTTCTTCCATGCAAAACCTTCGATTGAAATGATTCGGCAAAACGCTATTTTCAAAACTCTATTTTATATTACTAAAATACTCCAGCGGGAGGGTCTACTAGGATTTGTGTTTCCCACCCTTGTAGACTAGTGGTTTCACTCACCACTTGACCCTAGATTGATCCCCCGGATTTTAGAAAAATTTAGAAAGAAGAATCGTTCGATTGGGGTCCGTTTGCAAAAGTTGCGGTGGTTTTACAAAACAGAAATTGGAAAAAGGTTTAAGAACAAAAAAATAGGCCAGCCAGCCGGCCAATCAACCGCCAGCAGCGGCAAGCAACTTAACGCGATTTGAATAGCGTTCTTGCCGCCCGCTCGCCAGCCACCCGCCAGCCACCGACAGGTGGGGCCCACCTGTCGGCGCCGCCGCCACCGTGCCCAGCGCGGACTACGCAACCGCCGCCGCCATATCCGCCTCGACTTCTCCGCTGGCCCTCTTAACCTCCCTGCCGCCGCCGCACCAAGAACCGCCGCCACTTCCGCCGAGTCAAGCGCCACTTTCGCCATCTCGACGCCGCCTCACAAAAACGCGCCGCCGCCGCCGCTTCCACTCTCCGCCACGCCGAAGGCCACCGCCGCCGACCGCCTTCTCTCCCGCAGATCACCGCCGCCCGACGCCCACGAGCGCCGCCGCCGCCTCCAGCCGGCCGTCGCCGCCCGCATCGAGCACGCCGACTCGCGTTGCAACCGCCACGGGATCCGCCTCCTCGTCGCCGACCCCGTACTCCACGCCACCGCCGCCGGAGCCCCTCGCCGCCGCCGTCCCGAGCTCGCCGCCGCCATCTCCTGTGAGTCCGCCGCCGCCACCCCTCCTAGCCGTTGGATCTCCGATCCACGGCTCAGATCGACCGAGACCGCGCGGTTGACTGGTCAACCGCCAGTCAACCCGCGCTGAGTCAGCGCTGAGTCAGCAGGGAATATTCCCAGAATATTCCCTTTTGATTTAAATCGATTTAGAAATTGAAGATTTTTGTAGAATCTTGTAAATTGCGTAGAAATTAATCTACTGGGCCAAAAAATGCAAATAAAATATGTGTAGATTCAGTAAGTCGTATAGAATCTTGCTGTACCATTGTTTCACACTTTTGCAGCAAGATTTTGTCCAGATTAATTAAAAGAGTTAATGGCCTTTTTGGAGTAATTAATTCGTAGGAAAAGATCCGTAACTCCAAAAATTGCATATAATATGTCCCTGGATTCATTAGAACAAGGGGAATCTCAAACTGAATTAAAAATATAGGCTTACAGTAAAAACTTCTGCAGAAACTGTCTAGTGGCCTTCTGCAGTGTTTTAATTATTCAGGGAGTTCTGTAATTCCTTTTTGAGTAATTCCATTTGGTACTGTTCCTAAATAGCAATGCCCATACAGTAGATTTTTCCTAAGATTTTACAAACAGTATACTATTGGTAGTGAATTATTTGGGTTCTAGCTCTAGTTTTGAGCATTATATTTTGCATAATAGTTTTCCTTGCGCTAAAACTATTTTCCATGCATGCAATCAGTAGATTTACTGAATAGGATTATGTGGTGCTGCTGTAGCATCAATCCACTTGTCATGCATGCATTCATGCATCATCTTTGTTGCATATGCTTGTGGATTGTTTGTTTATGATTGCAATTGTATCATGTAGATTGTGACGAGTGCAACGCTTGCTCGTGTGTGGATTGTTCTTCCGACCGCTACAACCAACGCAAGTAGATGATACTTTGTTCATGATATTGTCCTACTATTTTCAATGCATTGTCGAGTATTTTGTAGACGCATGTGTAGGATGATACTATCGCTATGGTATGTCCTATTATGTGGTAGGGCCTTCCTTGTAGATGAACCACCGTTGGTAGATGTGCTTAGCCATGCTATGATGAACGAGGGCTGGATTACATCACTAAAGCTTGTTTCTAAAAGTATTGGTTGTGAAAACTAAAACAACTTAATCAATAAATCTCCTGGGTGTGATGGAATTGATAAATTTTGGTGGTTTCATTGCGGAAAGGCACCCAGGTATCAAGAGAAAATGATTGGCTTCTTTATTCTGTAGCTTACGTGTACAACCATGTGCCAATAATGGAATGGGCGGTTGGTTGGACTTAGTAGGTTGTGGTAACTCGAACCCGCGTATCCAGAGATGTAGAATTTTGGTAGGTTGGACCGGTGCGCGTCGGGATTGGGGAGCTACTTCCCGAATGGTTCCTTCTTGGACTTCTCCCTATCATCACACAATATGAGAGTGGTGGTACGAGCTGGGCTGGCCAAGTCACATGGGTAAAGTGTACTAACCCCTGTAGGGTGTATAATCTAATCGATTAGCCGTGTCCCCGGTTATGGACAACTGAGTTGCTTGATATTGATTCCATGACATGTTTCTCGCTCATTCTAATTTCATAATTGCTTTAATGTTGTTGGGTTAACTTAATTGGGATCTTTTCAAAGAAAAATCAAAAACTGTTTATGAAAGTAGGACAAAGGTATTTGCAAATGCAAGCCAGACACAGCTCCACTTGCCAAATATGCATGTAGATGTTAGCACTATTGTCTCCTTTACTAGCTCTACTTGCCATACATTCCATGTATTGACCCTTCGGGGCTGCTACGTTTCATGTTGCAGGATATTCCGATTCTAAGTAATCGATATAGGCCACGGTACTCCACTCGGCACTTGTTCACTTGTGGGCAATTTGAAGAATGGAGGATTTGCTTTATTTATGTTGCTACCTGAATAATTTGAGCTAGCCTTGGGCTAAGCTTTTATTGTAATAATGGTACTCTAGATCTTCGTTACTTATGATACACAGATATTTTGCTATGTTATTCATCTTATTCTATTGTGGGCCAATGAACCGATCCAGGGATTGGCATGTCACATAGAAGCCACGGTCTTTTCAGAACCGCGGTGTTACATAGCACTTGAGAACTATTGTAGGTGTGAGTTGTATCCTGTCCCACTGTATCGTAGCTTCACAGAATGGTTCCTAAAACCATTTGTTACCTTAGTGTGGTGTGTTTTTGTATTGGGTGCTATGAATGAATGAAAAGCAAGTTGCTAGTTGGCAAAACCAGAGTCAAACTCAAAGTTTAAAAGCCTTTCAAAAACAAATCCATGAACCTTAGAAATTTCCCTCTTGTCTCATGATGTATCTCAATCTTCAGATGCCTCGCGGAGGGAACAACTCGTCTCAAGACCCAATGCTCCAAATCTTGCAAATGTTGGTTTCTGACCGTGAAGCTAAAAGTGCTGAACGTCAAGCTAATCTAGCCACCCTTCAACAGATAGCCCAGATGGCCAATAATAATCAAGGCCAGGGAAACTAGGATAACCATGGATCCAAGCTCAAGAACTTTCAGAACACCAATCCCCCCCATATTTAGTAAGTCTGAAGAGCCCTTAGATGCTTATGACTTGCTGCAGACCATGGAGAACAACTTAGAAGTCGCAGGAGTGGAGGCCAATGAGAAAGTACTGTTTTCCACCCATTATCTGGCAGGAGATGCAAGCGCGTGGTGGAATAGCGCTCGCACCATGAACGGAGGTCAGATGATGGCTTGGGATGAATTCGAACTCAAGTTCAGCAGAACCCATGTGCCACCGGGTTTGATTCTACGGATGAGGGATGAATTCAAGGCGCTGAAGAAGGGAAGAATGAATATGGTAGAGTACCATGAAAGATTTATGTCTTTGTCTAGGTATGCCCCTGATGAGATTAATACTGAATCCAAGAAGAAGGAGAGATTCTTGAATGGTCTGCATGATGAGATGTAGACAGTGTTGGTCAATATTCCATTTGCTGATCTGGAAGCCTTAGTGGATTCTGCAATCCAGATGGAAGGCAAGATCAACCAAGCCAATGAAAATCGCAAGTGTCGAATGATGAATCAACCAGGATCCGACCATACCCCGAAGTATCGCCCCAACCCGTCTGTAGCATATGCCCCGAGAAACAATAGGCCCCCTATGTCTCGTCCTAACTATCCCAACCGTGGAGGAGGAAACCCAACGCCGGGAGGAAACCACAACAATAACCCTGGAAACTCCAACAATTTCAATCGTGCCCCGCCCAAGTTCAACAGCAACAACAACACCAATAACCCCAATACTTCCCCAAGGACTGGAAGCAATGTCATGCCGGTTGCAGGAAAAGACAAGTCTCAAGTTACTTGTTTTGAATGTGGAGTCAAGGGTCACTACTCCAATGAGTGCCCCAAGAAGCTTACAGCATCCACCAATGTGAATGCACCAGCTCAGTAGCAACACCGTGTTCAGCCCGGAAGAAGATTTGCCCCAGGGAACCCACTCAACCGCAACGGCCGTCTATTTCACATGAATGTTGAAGAAGCTCGGGAAGCGCCAAATGTCGTGATAGGTATGTTTTCTGTTAAATCGGTACTTGAAAGAGTGTTGTTTGATTCTGGAGCATCGCACTTGTTTGTTACAGAATAATTTGCATGCACTAGTAAGATTCATCCAACAAAATTGAAGCATGTTATGATAGTTCAAATACCTGGTTCAACCACCAAAGCTAGACAAATTTGCAAGGTCGTACCTACCAGAATCCAGGGAATAGATTTTTATGCTAGTCTAATAGTACTTGGAACGAAAGGTTTGGAAGTAGTACTAGGAACAGATTGGATGTCGAAACATAAAGGATTAATCGACTGTGCCAAGAAATCCATGACTAGTACCGCTGGAGTATCAATAGAGCATGTATCCGAAACCTTGCCCCATCAATTCAAGTGCAAAAAGAGTCTAGCCCAACCAACCATTGACCAAGTCAGAGTAGTCTGTGAATAGCCCGACGTATTCCCAGATGTATTGCTCGGTATGCCCCCATATCGAGATATCGAGTTTATCATTGAACTAATCCCTGGAACTGGACCCATATCTCAGAGACCTTATAGTATGAACCCATCTAAATTAGAGGAGCTAAAGAATCAACTGGATGCTATGCTAGAGATAGGTCTGATTCAACCAAGTGCGTCGCCATGGAGATCACACATTTTGTTTGTGGATAAGAAAGATGGAGGTAACCGTTTGTGCACGGATTATCAGAAGCTAAATGATGTCACCATTAAGAACAAGTACCCACTGCCGAAGATAGAAGACCTGTTTGACCATTTGACCGGTGCCAAAGTGTTTTCTAAGATTGATCTTAGAACTGGTTATCATCAACTCAAGATTCACGCAGAGTATATTCCAAAGACTGCCTTCACCACCAGATATGGATTGTATGAGTACATTGTCATGTCTTTTTGATTGACCAATTCCCCCGCTTATTTCATGAATCTCATGAATAAGATTTTTATGAACTTCCTGGATAAGTTTGTCATTGTTTTCATCGACGACATTCTGATATATTCCACATCAGAAGAACAACATGAGCTACACCTAAGGACCATCCTTGAAACCCTTAGAGAGCATCAGTTGTATGTCAAGTTTAGCAAATGTGAGTTTTGGTTACAGGAAGTAGGATTCCTAGGACATATTGTATCGGCAGGAGGAATTGCTGTCGACCCTGCCAAGGTTAAGGATGTTGAAGAATGGCAAGCCCCAACCACCCAAACCCAAGTTCGCGCATTTCTCGGATTAGCGGGATATTACCACAAGTTCATAGAAGTATTCTCGAGCATCGCAAGACCCATGACCCAATTGTTGAAGAAAGATAAGAAGTTTGAATGGACGGAAAAATGTGAGCAAGTTTTCAATAACTCAAGAAGAGATTGATTTCAGCCCCAATCTTGATTATGCCGGATATCACGAAGCCTTTTGATGTGTATTGTGATGCATCCAAGGTTGGTCTTGGATGTGTGTTAATGCAAGAAGGCAAAGCCATATCCTATATGTCCCAACAACTGAAGCAACATGAGAAAAATTACCCTACCCATGTCCTTGAACTAGAAGTCGTAGTTTTAGCCTTGAAGACATGGAAACATTACCTCATGGGTAACCGTTGTGAGATTTATTCGGATCACAAGAGTCTGAAGTATATCTTCACCTAGAAGGAGCTAAATATGAGGCAAAGGAGATGGATAGAGCTAATCAAGGACTATGACCTTGACATTCACTATCACCCCAGCAAAGCCAATGTGGTAGCAGATGCTCTTAGCAGATTGTCATGTCGATTGAACACCATGATAAAAGAAGCACAGCCAAGTTTGCACAAGGAGTTGGAAGATTTCAGAATGGAACTAGTAAGTGAAGTATTTTTGGAGAGCATAGAACTTCAACCCACTTTGATCAGTCAGATCAAGGAGGCGCAGAAAGGAAATGCTAGTATCGATGGAATCAAATGCCGTATCCATACAGGGAAGGTATCCGGATTCACCGAAGATGAAGAAGGAGTTTTGTGGTACAAGGGACATATCTGTGTACCACCAGATTCTGAGTTGAAGCAAGATATTTTGCAAGAATCCCATGATACTCTTTAATCTATCCAGCCAGGAGGAATGAAGATGTATCAGGATTTGTAGGAGTAATTTTTGTGGCATAACATGAAGAGAGAAATCGGAAGCTACATAGCCAAATGTGATATCTGTCAGAGAGTCAAAGAGGGACATCAGAGATCCGCCGGACTTTTGCAACCTTTGCAGATTCCAGAATGGAAATGGGATTCAGTAGGAATGGATTTTATCACCGATTTGCCTACATCTAGTAGGGGAAATGACTCTATTTGGGTCACAATGGATATGTTGTCCAAAGTCACTCATTTCTTAAAAGTCAAGACCACTTATCAGAGTTCGAAGCTAGCAAAGTTGTACATTGCTAGGGTATTCATATTACATGGAGTCCCCAAGAACATTGTGTCGGATCGAGGAACCCAGTTTACCTTGAGATTTTGGAAGAAATTCCAAGAAGGATTAGGAACCAGACTGGATTTCAGCATAGCTTATCACCCGCAGACTGATGGACAAACAGAGCGAGTAAACCAGATACTCGAAGATATGTTGAGATCTTGTGTGTTGGAATATGGATCTAAATGGTAAGATTGTCTGCCTTTCACAGAATTCTCATACAACAACAGTTACCAAGCCAGTTTGCAAATGGCCCCATTTGATTTTATGTATGGAAGAAAGTGTCGTACCCTGTTAAATTGGTCAGAAGTAGGAGAGAGTCATATTTTCGGACCCGACATACTAAGAGAAGCCAAAGAGAAAGTTCACAAGATCCGTGAGCACCTCAAGACCGCCCAATCCCGACAAAAGAGTTATGCCGACAAGAGACGTCGAGATCTAGCCTTCAATATCGAAGATTTTGTGTATCTGAAAGTATCACCCTTGAAAGGAATGCAACATTTCCAACTCAAAGGAAATCTTGCCCCCAGATATATTGGACCCTTCAAGATTTTGAATCGCCGAGGAGAAGTATCATATCAACTAGAACTGTCGGAGGAAATGTCAGCCATGCATAATGTGTTTCATATGTCGTTACTTCGCAAATGCCTAGAAGTCCCGGAGAAGACCGAAGGTTTCAAGAATATGGATTACAGGACCATAGAGCTCAATAATGACCTAACTTATCGCGAAGTACCCATTCATAATTTGGAAGAAGCCTTCAGAACCACTAGAACCCGGAGTATCAAATTTCTCAAGATCCAGTGAAGTAACCATACTGAAGAAGAAGCTTCTTGGGAGCGAGAAGATTACATTAGGACTGAGTTTCCAGATCTCTTTAGTTCCTAGTTTTGTTTTTCTTAAATCTCAGGACGAGATTTTGTTTAAGGAGGGAAGATTTGTAACATCCCAAAAATATTAATCAAGATTATCAAGTTCTAATCACCCAAGTTTAGAGTTAATAAAAACATTTGCTATTAAAATTAATATGAATGCATGTGTGTGTGATGAATGCATGAATGCTTGCAATGCCATGTTTGATTGCTATGAATGGCAAGTATTGGTTTAAAGATGAAAACAACATCATCTAGATCATTTCCAAGCAGAATGAAATGAAGAGAAATCAAATATAAACAATATAACCAAATGGTCATTTTGACCAAAGTTAACCACTAGACCACTTTGAGTGTTCCTAGTCCAAGTTTTCTAACAGAAACAAATCCAATTCTTTTCACCCCTTTCTAGACCAAGTAAAAGTGAACCCAAGCCCACTTTACAAACCAACAGAAACAGAGTTCAAATCTATCCAAATGACAATTCAAAATTGAATCTTTAATAGGTACTAAGATCACCATTTCTCAAAACCCAACGAAACCAGTTCACCTTGACAAACCCAAGCAACCTCAGACTACCAAGCATGTAAACAGAGCACTCACCAAAATTCAGCCAAAAATTCAAATTCGAACTTCATGTGGCCATTTCATCAAACACTTGGTGGGTACAGGAACAACTGCCTAACTTCTACTGTTCTTGATCAATGCATTGTCCAATTCTTGTTCCCAATTCTCTTCCCTTGTCTCCTCCAGTGACCACACTCGCATTGAACAAGCTAGCCTCTACCCTTTTGCACTAGTGCCATCCCACCCGAAGCCACCATTGTCGGCCGATAGTGGACAGCCCGCAGGAGGCAGCGCCGTGCCCGTCCACGATGTCCAGGAGGCAGACTACTGTCCAACGCCACCCCCCGTCCAATCCTCGAGCGTAGCCAGGCCCTGGACCACTGATAACAGCCACGCCCATTTCTCTTCAACCATGCCGAGAGCGCGCCACATTGCCGGAATTTGGCCAGAGTCTGCCGCTACAGAGGAGGAGCGGAGCCGTTGATTGGAGCCACCCCATGAGCCGCTACGACGACCATTCGAACCACCGTCGTTGACAATGTCGTTCGCCCCCATCACCGACCCTAGCTGGAGCCCTGGTAAGCCACTGCGTACCCCCACTGTCGCCGTTAGGGTTCGGTCTCGTCGGAGCAGTTCGATGGAGACGACGCACCCCAGCCGTAGGATCCTAGTCTAATCGCACGGCCCAGATAGAAACTTACCGCTTCGCTTAGACTGAGCCACTAACGCGTGGGACTACTAGCATTAGCAGCCATTGTCTGATTGGGCAGTCGATTTAGTTCTGCGCCAGCCAGTAATTCAAATAGAGATTTTTCAATTTATTCAAACTCTAGTTCAGTTAGTGACTTTGAAAATCAATTCAAAGAGTTGTACTGAACCAAATTGTATGGAACCAATTTTGTTAGAAAGGTATTCAAATTATAAATTCCAGCCCATTGGATTCAAACAATTTGAAATTATAGATCACCTATACCAAAAATAACAAGACAGAGACTTTTCACATTCAAACATTTTTCAAAAATCAACCATAAATGCTTTTCAGTTGATTCCAACTCTCAAAAATCACATTTGACCAGAACTATCTAAATATATAAAAAATATTTAGGTTTACATGCAGTAATATTGGACAAGTATTAAAAGAAGGCCCCATAGGCATTTCTAGTCACTTTAATTATTTAAAATAATAATGTTAAACCTTATTAAATTGTGACACCACTTTAAATCACATTCCCAAGTATTAAAATATGTGGTGATGACATGTGTCAACATAATCCCGTATTTTAATTAGAGAATATTAAATCTTAAGTAATTTTGAATGAGTAGAAATTACTTTTCCAAAATAAAATAAATAAGACTAGATATTTATCTCATGTGATGATTGTGATGATGCTAGATCATCTAGTGTGAACCCTGGTGTGCTAAATAGAAGTAGTTAAGTATTTTTTTGGTGATTGTGTACCTCGTATTTATTTATAGAAGCTAGTACCGACCAACGCTACAAGGAGGAGGAGTACGAAAAGAAGAAGAAGAAGAAGAACTTCAACCACTGCACCAATCAAGACAAGCTATCTAATGCAAGCCATCCTAGCAAGCTAACACTTTCATGATAACTATGCAAACTAGAGGCCTTAGGCATATTTGGTTATGCAACTTTGATTATACCAAATCCCAGTTTTACTTGCAAGCTTTATTATTTTATTTTCCTTATCAAAGTTCTTTATTATTTTTACTTAGTGACTTGTGAGTTTTGGAAAGGTTGTATAGGTAGCATAAAGAGCATAATACTTGGCCTAAGTTAGTTACAACTAGATGTCATACTAAGGCATGAGAACTAGATTTGGATAGTCACACTGGATTAACACCCCTCATTAGTGATTACCCTCAATATTAGTGGCTAGTGCTAAGTATAAAAGTTGATCACTTTAGATGGGAATACTTGGTCAAAATGATTATGAAAACCTTGGAATGATGAGTCATTCTAATGAAATGTTTTGACATGTGTTATGAACACTGGATGAATTGATGATGAAAATGTTGAGGCATGAGACTTGGCCCTTTATAAAACTGATGGTTGGGTTCGGATGCGATACCATTACAATTTTATCGTACAACCACAATACCCGAATTTGGATAGGGCTTGACTGGAAGTTTATATACCTTAGTATGGGTTCCCTTAGGGAAGAGGTTTGAGCTGAGGAAACATCATGATGAATGTCCACCTGTGTAGTTCCCAAGATGATAGATGGTCATGGTTGGGAGGCCAAATTACAAGGGGATGTGCCTATACTATGGTGTGTAAAAATTTAGGATTGATTATCCGCATACTGAGTATGGTGATTCAGGATTGTTCCTGACGGATGTTGTGGTGAAAGTGTACCACCTCTGCAGAGTGTCAAACTATTCGAATAGCTGCCTCCGCGGTTATGGACAGTTGGAGTGGCCATACTATTCCGTCGTCAGATGTATTCAAAATGACTTGTGAAATGAACTATGACTTTGACTTGACCACAACAGGGTTGTGAACCTGAAAACTAAGTTTCCACTTAGGTGTTGTAAAACATTAAACTAGTTTTCTTTACTTCTAAACTCACATAGAGATAAACCTGGCTTTTTGCAAATAAACCTAAGGCTTAAGATTCCTACTCGAACTACTTACTTGTTAGTGATAGTTTGCGAGTACTTAAAGAGTACTCATGTTTTTGTCCCTGGCTATTCCCGTGGCCAGACTATGAGGAGGACTACCAGGATGATGGACAGCAGGAAGTCTATGACAACTAGGATCATCTCCAATCGTCAGCATTGCCTGTGACCCTGAAGATGGAGCTTCGACCATGCTACTGTTATTATATTATTCTGCTACATTGATTGTACTAAGACTGGATCATGAGATCCTTTATTTGTAAGACCTTTATTATGGTTTGTAATGGATGATGAACTATGGTACCAATCTGTTATGTCTAGCAAAAATGGTAATCCTGGGATTGCGATGTATGGCATAACCAGCATCTGGGATTAAAAATCCAGGTGTTGATAATAAAGAAATAGACATGGATGTCTCACATCTATGAAATAGTCGACATGTTGGGAAAATAGTTTACGACAACGATCAAAGGTTAACTATGACAAGATTTGTTCTTTCATAGCGATATTTAGTCTAGACGGATTAATGTAGAAACCACTGTTGGGAATATGCCCTAGAGGCAATCATGTATGATGATATTTCCCATTGTATTCATAAAGATATTAAGTAGTCCTTGTATAAACATCTGATGTGTATCATTGAATATGTGATTCGGTTGTGGAATTATGCAATCATGTTGTTTGTACTAAATATCCTTGGTCATTGAGGTTGTTCTGGACACACAACTTAGACCAATGTGAAAGTTGGCTTGATGACTCGGTTCCACTTGTCATGGGCATGGAGATGCTATTCCAACTTACACAGATTCGGCTAAACAGTTTAGCGAGTCGGATTGACCCATATTGAGGTACAACGAACAAGTTGTCATTTGTATATCTCAATCAATGTAATCCTTAGACCAGAGGTTATTGCATAGTTCGAGTTGAGAATCACCGACTTAGGTTCTGTCAAACCCTGATCCATAACTGGGTAGTTATAAAGGCAGAGTTCGGGTTGACTAAGAATCAAGCTGCATGATTTGAATAACCAAGATGGGATTTTGCCCCTCCACTTGGAGAGATATTCTCTGGGCCCTCTCGTGAGATATGATTCGGAAAGCATGGCCATGCACGACTCGATTAAGTGTTGACTGAGGCGATCGACTAAGAGTTAGTCGGGTGAATCACTTATCTCGGATCGAGAAGAGAGTTGGACTATTTAAGGGATGACAAATATTCGCCTATAGTCTGACAAGGTATATCGTGAGGCAAAAGGGACTCGGACGTAAGTCGCATTGGAAAGGCAAGTCGTCATGACTCTTTGGTACTTGGGAGTCGGCACGTTCTACTAGGATCTGCTACCGACTGATCGATTGAGAGTCAGACTCCAATCGTGTCCAAGTAGCCATGAGCTTGCGGGGTCATACACTTAAGAGCGGGAGCAAGTTCGGATTGGATCTAAACCTGTAATCTTGTTGGGTTGGACCTAAATCGGATTAGGACTGAGTTAGTGAGTTGGACTCACAGTGACTAGTGTTATATGAGCTTTAGTGAATGGGCCACGCGAGCAGAGCCCACGTTCACTCCCTATATATAGTGGAGAACCGTAACCCAGAAGGGTTAATCGTTGTTCGTTTAGGTCATTCCAAGTGTTGGAAACCCTAGCTCCACAGCAGTCTTGCTGCCGTAACGAATCTAGCAGTTCGCCGCCGGCGCTCCTCCTTGTACGTGTGGATACCAGCAGAGGTGATGTACGATCAGCACCAAGACGATCGGATCGTGAGGACTGCACTGCATCAACTGACGTGCTTCATCAGTAATCCGCAACTGCGCGTCTAGTGGTAAACCTCGTGGCCTTCTACCTCAGCTGGATCTTGGGATCACCACGTTAGAGGGGAAATTTTTGTTTTATCTCCACGTGGCCCAACATTGGTATCAGAGCGATAGCTTCTGGTTTTAGGCTTGAGATCTCGCATATGTGATATGCGGTAGGCTGTAGATGAGATCTATATGCTGTTTTGGTGGTCGATCTATGAGATAGATCGGTTTTGTACGAGGTTGATTGGATCAACTGTACTCGAGGAATGGTAGATCTGATTTCCGTGATCATACTGCTGAGGTCGTGGAACGACATACCCCTACCGGTCGGCTTCCGCCATCGGGGTAGACTGTGACATGTAAATCCAGAGGCGGTGATCGAAGATCAAAAAGTTTGATCGAATCGGAACAATGGTCGGAATCCATGTCCGGATCGTAGATGAGATCTACGTTTTCGAAAAAATCGGGACCGCCGGCTTCGCCCTGTCATAGCGTCTTAGATGTCGTTGCGAGTTTCACAATGCCGGTAGATATTGTATCTATGCATTACTTGTTTTTGCAGGAATTTGTGAATGGTATGGTTCATGTGCATGTGATGTATGTGTGTAATCCATACGTGATCTGCAATTCACGGTTTTTGTCAGCCGGCTGGAGCCTAGGTGCTGTCATTTTATTGTATAACGACCTGCGTGTCGAATTCTCCTTGTAATTTAGTTTACTAAGCTAGTGTACCTGTTTGGAGAACCCAGAAGGCATGCAAGACAATGTACATGTCGGCGACATGGAGTAAGACAGCAAGTGACAAGAGTTGGCATGAGTCGGATTACAGGCTTTGTGGAGATGGAGTTCGCCATCAAGAGAGCCATACCATTTCACATTATAATTGCTTTATTTTGTGTTATTGTTATGTCTCTGTTTTACCTCCATTAGATAGTCGGTAAAATTTGATCCTTCAAAGAAGGTCTAGTTGGTTTTCCCGCCAGTGTTTGCACCATCACAAGTTGGACATTTTTGGTAGTGGGCTCATGAAATTGGGGTGCTGCCAATTCTTTCCGACTAGGTGGGTTCGAGTCGGACTCTTACTGCGGAAACACTCGGTAAGCTAGACGGGTCTATCACAACGGTTGTGGGGCTCGGGGAAAAGTCGGATGGGAGCCGGGGCATGTGATATCACCCGTCCAACAGGAGTCGTATGAGATACGATTGACAAGAAGTTGTCTACCTAGATCACTTGGCGGCTCAGTGATGCTAAAGCTCACTAGCCGACTTGCTTATTTAGGATCCTGAATCACTAAGTAGCCATCGTAGGGGTGTTGGTTCTAGTGGGAGCATAAAATATTAAAGTATTTAATATGCTTGATATTTTATGAATACATGTCTTAAGTGTTTTGCATATTTTCTGTTGTAGATCATGGCACCAAGTAGCAGTCACTCTCAGATATCCGGTTTTGCATTGAGAACTATCCTTGAGAAAGATAAACTGAATGACACTAATTTTACCAACTGGTATCGAAATCTGAGAATTGTTCTCAAACAAGAAAAAAAAGGACCATGTCCTAGACAACCCACTTCCAGATGAGCCGGATGAGAATGCGACTGTCACTACCACCAATGCCTACCGTCGGGTTAAGGATGAGTCCACGGATATTAGCTGTCTTATGCTTGCTCACATGGAACCGGACTTGCAAAAGCAGTTCGAGCATGTTGAGGCCTACGATATGATCGAAAGCCTCAAAAGTATGTTCCAGGCTCAGGCGAACACTGAGAGGTATCAAGTGTCTCAGGCTTTGCTGAGTTGCAAGCTTAAGGATGGTGATCCACTGAGTCCGCATGTGATCAAAATAGTTGGTTACGTGCAGTCTCTGAAGAGGCTTGGCTACCCCATTAGCGAAGTGTTCTCTACGGATATAATTCTGAACTCTCTCCCTAGTGCATATGGGCAGTTCATTTCGAACTACCACATGCATGGTATGGATAAGAAGCTCACTGAATTGCATGGGATGCTCAAGCAGGCACAGGCGGATCTCAAGAAAGGCGCCAGTCAAGTGTTGATGGTGCAGAATAAGGCTAATTTCAAGAAGAGTTCTTGGACTAAGAAGAAGGCTAAGTCAGGAGGAAAGCAGGCTCAGGACCCGGTCCCAAGCGCTTCCTCAGGGACTAAGCCATCTCCTTCAGCTGGATCCACTTGCTTCTACTGCAAGGCGGATGGCCACTGGAAGAGGAATCAGAAAAGTACTTGGCCGACAAAGCCAAGAGTGGAGGTATGACTTCTGACTCAGGTACACTTGTTTGCAATGTTATAGACATATATCTTGCTGATGCACCTAATAGTTCTTGGGTATATGATACCGGATCAGTTATTCACATCTGCAACTCATTGCAGGGACTGGTAAGAACTAGGAGCGTAGCAAGAGGCGAGGTTGATATTCGAGTCGGCAACAAAGCAAGAGTTGCTACGTTGGAAGTCGGCACGATGCAACTTCATTTACCTTCCGAATTCATGGAACTAAATAATTGTTATTATGTTCCAGTGCTCAGTCGAAACATTATTTCTGCTTCATGTTTGATGAGGCAAGGCTATGAGTCGAATATCAATAATAATGGTTGTTCTTTGTATTTGAATGATATGTTTCACGGCTTTGCACCTGTCCAGGACGGGTTATTTATTTTGAATCTTGATGGTGAGTCGGTTTATAACATAATTGTTAAAAGTTCAAAACCAAATGATATGAATATGACTTACTTTTGGCATTGTCGGCTTGGTCATATAAGTTGCAAACGCATGAAGAAGCTCCATGATGATGGACTCCTAACTTCGTTCGACTTGGAGTCGTTCGAGACATGTGAATCTTGCCTAATCGGCAAAATGACCAAGACACCTTTTGCAAAGAGTTGCGAAAGGGCGTCCGACTTGTTGGGACTAGTACATAGTGATGTATGTGGACCAATGAGCACGACAACCAGGGGTGGTTATGAGTACTTCATTACCTTCACTGATGATTTGAGTAGGTATGGATATATCTACTTGATGAAACATAAGTCGGAAGGCTTTGAAAAGTTCAAAGAATTCCATAATGAAGCACAGAATCAACTCGGCAAGAAAATAAAGTTTCTTCGGTCGGACCGAGGAGGCGAGTACATGAGCCATGAGTTTGATGACCATCTGAAAAGTTGTGGAATAGTTCCTCAACTTACTCCGCCAGGAACGCCGCAAAGGAACGGTGTTTCGGAAAGGCGGAATCGGACCTTGTTGGACATGGTACGATCAATGATGAGTCGGACAGATCTGCCTTTATCATTTTAGGGTTATTGTCTAGAAACAGCGGCGTTCACACTAAAAAGAGTACCATGAAAATCGGTAGAGAAGAAACCGCATGAGATGTGGACAGGCAAAAAGCCGAGTTTGTCTTTTCTTAAGATTTGGGGTTGTGAAGCATTTGTCAAGCGACTTCAGTCGGACAAGCTTACGGCCAAGTCGTATAAGTGTATTTTCGTGGGGTATCCGAGGGAAACCTTGGGTTACTACTTCTACAACCGAGAAGAGGGCAAAGTGTTCGTCACTCGGAACGGTGTCTTCCTACAGAAAGATTTTCTCAGTCGGGGAGTAAGTGGGAGCACGGTGCATCTCGAAGAAATTCGAGAGGAACCGGCTAGTAGCGAGTCGGCAAAAACCTTGGAGGTTGAGCCGGTCGTGGCAGCTGAGCCGGCAGCAGCACCTGTACTATGAAGATCGGCAAGATTACGATGTGTTCGTGATGTGTTACTGTTAGATAGTGATGAGCCGGCAAATTATTCGGAAGCGATGGTGGGATCTGATTCCGAGTCATGTCTTGGAGCCATGAGATCCGAGTTAAAGTCCATGGATGAAAATCAAGTTTGGAACTTGGTTGATCTGCCAGACGGTGCAAGACCCGTCGAGTGCAAATGGGTCTTTAAGAAGAAAACTGATATGGATGGACATGTTTCCGTCTATAAAGCACGCCTTGTCGCGAAGGGGTTCCGACAAGTTAAATGAGTTGATTACGACGAGACTTTCTCGCCCGTAGTGATGCTTAAATCAGTTCGGATCATGTTAGGTATAGCGGCCTATTTCGACTATGAGATATGGCAGATGGATGTCAAAACGGCTTTCCTTAACGGAAATTTAACCGAGGACGTGTATATGATACAGCCCAAGGGTTTTGTCGATCCGGCTAATGCTGACAAAGTATGTAAACTTCAGAAATCCATTTATGGGTTGAAGCAAGCATCTCGGAGTTGGAATATTCGCTTTGATGAGGTAGTCAAATCGTTTGGCTTCATCAAGAGTGATCATGATTCTTGTTTATACAAGAAGTTTAGTTGGATCAAAGTAAACTTTCTAATCTTATATGTGGATGACATATTACTGATTGGAAATGATGTCCAGATGTTGCAAGAAACCAAGGAATCATTGGAAAGGAGTTTCTCAATGAAAGACTTGGGTGAGGCAACATATATTCTCGGAATCCGGATCTATAGAGATAGATCAAGACGGCTCATTGGATTGAGTCAGAGTACTTATTTGGACAAAGTGTTGAAGAAGTTCAACATGGAATCGTCTAAGAAGGGGTTCTTACCGATGTCCCATGGTGTAAAACTTAGCAAGACTCAGTGTCCTTCGACAACTGATGAGCGAAGTCGGATGAGTGCGATTTCGTATGCTTCTACAGTCGGATCCATCATGTATGCCATGATTTGTACTAGGCCGGATGTTTCATATGCTCTGAGTGTTGTGAGTAGATACCAGGATGATCCTGGAGAAATCCATCGATGACTAAAAATATCCTAAAGTACTTGAGAAGGACTAAGGATATGTTCTTGGTTTATGGTGGTGAAGATGAACTGAGCGTAAAGGGTTACACGGATGCGAGTTATCTTACCGACTCTAATGATTCTCATTCGCAATCCGGATACGTGTTTATTATAAACGGAGGTGCTGTGAGCTGGAAGAGTTCCAAGCAAGAGACAGTGTCTGCATCTACAACAGAGGCTGAGTATATTGCCGCCTCAGAGGCAGCAAAGGAAGCTGTTTGGATGAGGAATTTCCTCATGGATCTTGGTGTGGTTCAGGGCTCGTCCAATCCGTTAGATGTGTATGGTGACAACAATGGTGCTATTGCACAAGCCAAGGAACCTAGAAAACACTAGAAGAACAAGCACATACTCATGCGGTACCACCTGATTCGCCAGTTCGTGGATCAGGGTGATATCAAGTTATGCAAGGTACACACGGATGCAAATATTGCGGATCCGTTGACAAAGCCGTTACCCCAGCCAAAGCATGAGGCGCACCTGAGAGCCATGGGCATTAGATGCTTAGACATGTGATGTCGAAAGATTGACTCTAGTGCAAGTGGGAGACTGTTGGGAATATGCCCTAGAGGCAATCATGTATGATGAGATTTCCCATTGTATTCATAAAGATATTAAGTAGTCCTTGTATAAACATCTGATGTGTATCATTGAATATGTGATTCAGTTGTGGAATTATGCATTCATGTTGTTTGTACTAAATATCCTTGGTCATTGAGGTTGTGCTGGACACACAACTTAGACCAATGTGAAAGTTGTCTTGATGACTCGGTTCCACTTGTCATGGGCATGGAGATGCTATTCCAACTTACACAGATTCAGCTAAAGAGTTTAGCGAGTCGGATTGACCCATATTGAGGTACAACGAACAAGTTGTCATTTGTATATCTCAATCAATGTAATCCTTAGACCTGAGGTTATTGCATAGTCCGAGTTGAGAATCACCGACTTAGGTTCTGTCAAACGCTGATCCGTGACTGGGCAGTTATAAAGGCAGAGTTTGGGTTGACTGAGAATCAAGCTACGTGATGTGAATAACCAAGATGGGATTTTGCCCCACCACTTGGAGAGATATTCTCTGGGCCCTCTCATGAGATATGATTCGGAAAGCATGGCCATGCACGACTCGGTTAAGTGTTGACCGAGGCGATTGACTAAGAGTTAGTCGGGTGAATCACTTATCTCGGATCGAGAAGAGAGTTGGACTATTTAAGGAATGACAAATATTCGCCTATAGTCTGACAAGGTATATCGTGAGGCAAAAGGGACTCGGACGTAAGTCGCATTCGAAAGGCAAGTAATCATGACTCTTGGTACTTGGGAGTCGGCACGTTCTGCTAGGAGCCGCTACCGACTGATCGATTGAGAGTCGGACTCCAATCGTGTCCAAGTAGCCATGAGCCTGCGGGGTCACACACTTAAGAGCGGGAGCAAGTTCGGATTGGATCTGAACCTGTAATCTAGTTGGGTTGGACCTAAATCGGATTAGGACTGAGTTAGTGAGTTGGACTCACGGTGACTAGTGTTATATGGGCTTTAGTGAATGGGCCGCGTGAGCAGAGCCCACGTTCACTCCCTATATATAGTGGAGCACCATAACCCAGAAGGGTTAATCGTTGTTCGGTTAGGTCATTCCATGTGTTGGAAACCCTAGCTCCACAGCAGTCCTGCCGCCGTAACGAATCTAGCAGTTCGCCGCCGGCGCTCCTCCTTGTGCGTGTGGATACCAGCAGAGGTGTTGTACGATTAGCACCAGGATGATCGGATCGTGAGGACTGCACTGCATCAACTGACGCGCTTCATCAGTAATCCGCAACTGCGCGTCTAGTGGTAAACCTCGTGGCCTTCTACCTCAGCTGGATCTTGGGATCACCATGTTAGAGGGGAAATTTTTGTTTTATCTCCGCGTGGCCCAACATGATGAACTATGGTACCAATCTGTTATGTCTCACAAAAATGGTAATCCTGGGATTGCGATGTATGGCATAACCGGCATCTGGGATTAAAAATCCAGGTGTTGATAATAAAGAAATAGACATGGATGTCTCACATATTTGAAATATCGACATGTTGGGAAAATAGTTTACGACAATGATCAAAGGTTAACTATGACAAGATTTAATCTTTCATAGCGATATTTAGTCCAGACGTATTAATATAGCAACCACTACATATATTGGTATATAATAGTTGAACAAACAAAACAAGTTCTTCTAATAGAATGGTTACCTAGGACGTGTACATGACACGATCCAAAGGGTTTTGTTAATTCAAATGATGCTAAAAGTGTATGCAACCCTCAATGGTTGAAGTAAGCATCGAGTAATTGGAATCTTCACCATGATGAAACTATTAAAAGAGTTTAATTTTATCGGAGACGATGAAGATGCTTGCATTTGCAAGAAATTAAGTGGGAGCGCTAAGAAATATTTCTAATACATTATGTGGAAAGACATATTGTTGATTGGAAATGATGTATCTTTTATGGACACAAGTTAAGTATTTCATTTCGATGAAAGACTTAGGAAAAACCCGAATATTTGGTATCAAATATCTATATAGATAGATTGAGACGCTAATATGGTTGTGCCAAATGTACATATATGAGATATTGAATGAGTTCAATATGGAAATGACAAGAAAGGCTCTTTGCCACATAGAAAGGATTAAATCGAAATTCAAGTGTATCGACACTTGGTATAAGTGAAACAAAGATTCAAGTAGTTTTTATACTTGATGATTGAAATCACAAAGAGAGTTTATCAATCAAACTGTGATATGTACACATCCAGATATGTCCTATACTCTAAATGTTAGGAGCATATGTGACATGGTTATACCCCGTGGGTACATGATCTCAGCATACCTGGTCCAGCCCAAGGAAGGCCCACGGCAAATATATGCCGGCCCATGAAGACTTTCGGGTGGCCCAGGCCCATGACGCCTTCGGATCCTTGGAGAGCAAGACTAGAGTAGATAGGAAATTCAAAGGGGTGAAACCCTAGAACCTATAACCGACTAGGTCTATGCCTGGGACCTGCCTAAGTCTATATAAAGGCCAGGAGGGCACGACCTAGATCTCTCGACTCATACTTTCGCATACACACCTCCACGCCAGATCGAATCTGCGCACCCCTGTAACCTTCGGTTCCGCCGTAATCAAGAGCAGACAAGCAGGAGTAGGGTTTTCCCTCCGGGGGCCTGAACCTGGGTAAACCTCGTGTCCCCCGTGTTGCTTGTTTGCTAACCGTTCCACGATCTCCAGCATCCCCATCTTCTCCAAAACCCAAGTCCATAACAATGGGCATTGATGAGATCAAACCTCGTAAATTGGCGCCGTCTGTGGAAACTGGGGACGCTGATTGTGTGATCGTGACGGTCCCAACCCGATCGATCTACAACTCTGCGGTGACGGAGAGTCACCTCCTCTTCGGCGATTTTGACTTCAACGCCCACTCACCGGCCACCATGAAGGACTTCGAGCCCGTAGGCGACGGACTCGAAATCCTGTTCGGGAGCTTCTGCTTCCAGGTGGGGCAAACTGGCATCCTCCGCCTCGAGCGGTGCCCTACCATCAATCAGGCCCGCTTCATGGACCCCACACCCCGTGCTACGCACAACATCATCAACAGATGATTCCTACGACAGCAGCAGCTGCAACTCCGATCTGTGTGATCCGCCATCGGAAGCAGGGACCTACGGTTTTGGATCTGAAAGTTGCGGCAGCAGCGGACCAATCTGCGAGTGCTACCAATGCGCCGTAGTCATCCAGAGTGACGTGGATCAGCAGACACCAAACCCGCCACCCAACCCGCCAGAACGAAACGGCGGGAATAGAAGAAGCCAGTCCCCCCCCCCCCCCACCCGAAGGGGAAAACAACGGCGGCCACGTCATCCGCCTTAGCAAAGAAAGATGGGCCCAAGCCCGCAACGCCGTGGCAGGCAACATAGTCCTGACTGCAGACTCCTCCCGGGATCTGCTGATGGCCTACCACCTGCTCCTGATCGAGGAGCACAAGAAGCAGGTCAAGATGCAGGAGGTGCTCGACAAACGCAAGCAAGCAGCCTCAGAGTCCAGCGCGCGACGAGCTGCGCTCTCCGCCATGGGCATCGGATCCAGCTCGAACGCCAACCAAGGCGACAAGCACCGCTCTCGGGTGGAGAACATGGACCCCAAGGAGCGTCGGGAGGTGACCCGAACCCTCCACACATCCTTCATGGAGATGGATGCCGACGGCAACGTCATCCCGAAAACGCCGCAGGCTGCGATCATGGCAGCCACTGCGTACCTCGCGGCCCACCCACCACCGGAGGGGGACCCGAAGAGGGCCATGCACAAGTCCGCACTTACCGGACTCGGACTCGTCCGAGCCGCGCTCCACCAAGAATCTCCCACGGAGCCGAAGAAGAAAGCTCCAGTCAGGTTCGACCGCAGCCCACCCCTTCATCCGAAGAAGAGGAACATGACCTTCCTCGAAGGAAGAAGAGTTCGCGCCGCCGCGACCGCGACTACGACGCCAGAGATGCGCTCACACAGCGCAAAATCGACAAAGCGCGAGCCAAGCGCGCATGCTCGTCTGAATCCGAGATGGACGAAGACGAAGGAGAACTCTGCGGAGCCCGATGCTTCAGCAGATCCGTCCGGCGGACACGGATGCCGCGAAATTTCAAGCTTCCTTCGGATACTCCGAAGTTCGACGGCACTCAAGACCCAAAGGCTTGGCTCAGCGACCACTTATCATCCGTCAAACTGCACGGTGGAAACAAGGAGACTGCCATGCAATGCCTTCATTGCGGTGACAGTAGCGACCGGATCGCTCGTGAGCCTATCTTCAGGGTCCATCCAAAGCTGGGATGAGCTAGCTTACAGCTTCATCTGAAACTTCAAGAGCACCAGCAAGAGGCCTGCCTCAATCGAAGAGTTGCGAGCCTGTACTCAACGAACGGGCGAATCCATTCGCTCGTACATACTACGCTGGTCCAACACAAAGAACTCTGCAGCGCACATCTCCGAAGAGAGGGCCATCGACGCCTTCAGGGACGGCGTCAAGCGCCAAGACTTCAAGGAGGAACTTGGGCGCGTCAAGCCCAAAACACTCGACCACCTCATGGATATCGCCAACAGGTGGGCTAACGGCAAAGACTCCATTCACAGAGCACAATCGGAAGAAGAAGACGACTACGGTCGATGGCGAGAGCACCATAGCAAGAGAAGATCGCGCGTCTACGACGATCGCGACGGACCTGACATGGTCGCGGCTGGCTACGCCGATCGCCGCAACGATGCCAACCGCAACAGCGGAGGATATCGCGGAGGAAACTTCCGCGACGGGGGACGCCCAGCACAGTCGTGGCAACGCCGCGACCGCGATAACGGACCCTCATCATACGAAAAGCTTTCGGGTCCATGCACCATCCACTTCTACATCGACAAGCAAGATGGCAAAAAGAAGGCCAGCCACATGCTCAAGGACTGCCGCGAGTTCCAGAAACTCAGCGAAAGCATGGTGCAGATGAGGCAGCAAGCCCCTATCCCTGCATTCGGAAAAGCACCCGCGCCAGGTGAAATAGCGCATGGAGCTCCTCCACCGCCACCTGTTGGAGGCCCGAATCAACCAGTCGCACCAGCACAGAACAACGCTGGGAACGGGTATCCCCAGCCGAAAGGAGCACTGATGATCCAGAAGGGGCGCCCCACGAATAGGGTGCAGAAGAAAATCACCCGACAGATCAACCTGGCCGTGGCAACTCCACCCGCCATCCCTAAGTACCTCAGCGGATCGGAGTCCTGCATCACGTTCAGTCGTTCGGATCACCCTTGCCAGATCCCTCGCCCAGGTCATGCTACCCTGGTGCTGGAGGTGCAGATCGGAGGTTTCGAGATGAGTCGCCTCTTCATGGACGGCGGCAGCGGCATCAACCTGATGTTCGCAAGCACTCTAGCAGCAATGCGGATCCCGTGCAGCACAGAACGATCGAACACAACGTTCCACGACATCGTTCTAGGGAAGGGCATATTCCCCTGGGCAAAATATGGCTCGACATCATCTTCGGCAAGCCGGACAACTTCCGGTTGGAGCGACTCGAATTCGAAGTGGTGGACTGGACATCACAGTACCACGCCATCCTCGGGCGTGTAGCATTCGCAAGGTTCTTGGCTGTCCCACACTATGCATACCTGCTACTCAAGATGCCAGGACCAAAGGGCGTCATCACAATCCACGGGAGCTTCACCCGATCGGACCAATGCGACAGAGATTTCAACAGAATCTCCTAGTCATTCGGCATGCAGGAGGAGCTCCTAAGGCTCCGCGAGGTGACAGACAATGGGGCACCCCCAGTCGCACGACAAAACGCACCTGACATGTCTTTCGACTCCACCGTCAACACAAAGAAGGTGCAAGTCCATCCGACGGATGCCTCCAAGATGGCGCTGATCGCCAACGACCTCAGCCCCGCATAGGAAGGCGCGCTCGTCGAATTCCTCCGTGAGCGCTGGGAAATCTTCGCCTGGTGTCCTGCGGACATGCCAGGAGTTCCCAGGGAATTCGCCGAGCATGCACTCAACATCTTTCCAGACACCAAGCCCGTCAAGCAGTCCATCCGGAGACTGTCCGAGCCACGGGCCGAAGCTATCGGCAAAGAAATCAACAGACTACTCGCTACAGACTTCATCAGGGAAATCAAAGAAAGCGAGTGGCTTGCAAATACAGTGATGGTCCCAAAGAAGGACACGGACATCCTGCGGATGTGCGTGGATTTCACGTCGCTAAACAAGCACTGCCCAAAGGACCACTTCCCTCTTCCTCGGATCGATCAGATCATCGATTCGACTGCAGGTTGCGAGAAATTCTCCTTCCTCGACGCCAACTCAGGCTACAACCAGATTCGGCTCAAGGTCGAAGATCAGGACAAAACGGCGTTTCTCACACCGTTCGAAGTGTTCTGCTACAACACAATGCCCTTCGGGCTAAAGAACGCGGGTGCCACGTACCAGCGATGCATGAAGGCATGCCTCAAGGACCAGATCGGTCGCAACGTTCAAGTCTATGTCGATGACATAGTCATAAAAACCAGGAAGGCGAGGACACTTATCGACGATCTCCGCGAGACGTTCGACAACCTCGACCGCTACAGGATCAAACTCAGCCCCGAAAAGTGCGCCTTCGGCGTCCCATCGGGTCAGCTGCTTGGGTACTTCATCTCTCAGCGAGGGATCGAAGCAAACCCGAAGAAAATCAGAGCCATCATGGCAATGGAGAAGCCGAAAAACCTCAAGGATGTCCAGCAGCTCGCAGGACGAATAGCGGCGTTAAGCAGATTCATCGGCCGCATGGGCGAGAAGGCCCTGCCATTCTACCAGCTGCTACGCAAGGCAGATAAATTCGAGTGGACGCCCGAAGCCGACGATGCATTCGAAATCCTCAAACGGCTACTCTCCACCTCGCCCGTCCTAGTCACGCCAAAGGAGCGCGAGCCTCTGCTGCTGTATATAGCAGCCACACACCAGGTAGTCAGCATCGTGCTAGTGGTCGAACGACCCAAAGAAGGCAAGACCCACGGGGTCCAACGCCCAATCTACTACCTCAGCAAGGTACTGACGCCAACAAAGCAGCGATACCCTCACTACCAGAAACTCTCCTACGGCGTGTTCATGACGGCTCGATGGCTGAGCCATTACTTCCAGGAGCACCAGATGATGGTCGTCAACGAGGCACCCCTGAACAGCATCTTGAATAATCCTGAGGCCACAGGATGCGTGGCCCTGTGGGGCATTGAGCTGTCACCTCTGGACATCATCTACGAGAAGCGACTCGCAATCAAATCTCAAGTCCTCCCGGACTTCCTCGTACATTGGATGGAGCTGCAGCTGCCAGACACCCCAGACATGTCGCAGTCATGGACAATGCACTTCGACGGCTCCAAGCGTGAAGATGGAGCAGGAGCCGGGGTCATACTGACCTCCCCGCAGGGCGACCAGATGAAGTACGTCCTCCGGATGAAATTCCGAGCCTCCAACAACAAGGCCGAATACGAAGCCCTCATCCATGGCATGATGATGGCAAAGATCTGCGGCGCAACGCGCCTGGTCATCTACGATGACTCCAACCTCGTCGTCCAGCAGACGATGAACGAGTGCGACGCACACGCCGAAAACATGATCGCGTACCGTGCGCTCTACAATGCACTCGAAGGAGAATTCGACGGCTGCAAGCTTTGGCACGTCGGAAGAGAAAGCAACGAGGAAGCCGACAGACTCGCCAACATCGGCTCCACCTGCGCAAAGGTGCCACCGGGTGTGTTCCTCGAACAGATCTGTGTGCCATCCATCAAGCGAAAATTCCCCAAGGGATCACCCGAAGAAGCAGAACACTCGGGGGTACGCTGCCCGAAGGACACGAAGGACCCGAGAAACTGGACACAGAGGTCGCTATGGTCAACCTGATGTAGGTCATGGCAGTCAAAGAAACTTGGACGCGACCGTACCTCCAGTTCTTGATACACGGAGAACTGCCTGACAGCCCGACAGATGCCCGGCGCATATCTCGTCGGTCGAAAGCCTTCACCATCATCAATGGCGAGATGTACAAGCGCAGTATTACGGATGTACTACAAAGGTGCGTCACCATCGGTGACGGGAAAGCCATCCTCCAAGACATCCACGAGGGCATATGCGGCCATCATGCAGGCAGCCGCTCCCTTGTCGTCAAAGCTCTACGAGCTGGATTCTACTGGCCAACGGCCATGAGCGACGCAAAGGACATCGTCCGAAGATGCAACGGGTGCCAACGGTTCGCCGACAAACCGCACGCACCCGGGTCAGAACTCAGGCCCATACCTATAGCTTGGCCCTTTGCCCAATGGGGCCTCGACATGATCGGCAAACTTCCAAAGTCCTTGAAAGAGGGGCACGTTTACCTCCTGGTTGCAGTCGATAAATTCACCAAGTGGATCGAGGCCATGCCGGTTACCAACCAAAAGGGCAAGACCGCCGTCAAGTTCTTCGAGTCCATTGTCTACAGGTTCGGCGTACCGCACAGCATCATCACCGACAATGGATCAAACTTCATCTCCAAAGAATTCCAAGACTTCTGCGAAGGCCTCGGGATCAACATCACATACGCCTCAGTGGCTCACCCGCAAACGAACGGGCAGGTCGAAAAGGCCAACGGCCTAATCGGCGCCTGCATCAAGAAGCGCCTCATGAGCCCGCTCGAACGAAAGGCCGGAGCCTGGACGAAAGAACTGCCATCCGTCCTGTGGAGCTTACGGACTACGCCAAATAGCTCCACCGGCTACACGTCGTTCTTCATGGTGCACGGAGCCGAGGCCGTGCTACCAGCCGAAGTACGCCACCAGGCCCCCCGGGTCGTCGCTTATAGCGAAGCCGAATCCACGTCTGCACTCGAAGATGACGTGGACACACTCGACGAAGCAAGAGACGTAGCAGTAGCTCGATCAGCGGTGTACCAGCAGAGTCTCCGCAACTACCACAGCCGACGGCTACGCCCAAGGTCCTTCGTCGAAGGAGACCTCGTCTTGCGACTCAAGCAAGAGCGACCGAAGAAATTCGAATCGCCATGGGAAGGACCCTACGTCATCACCGAAGTCATCCCAGGTGGCGCCTATCGCCTCAAGCACGTGGAGTCTGGAGTCGCATACTCCAACCCATGGAACATCGCACACTTACGGCGATTCTACCGATAGCTACCTACCCCTTTTAATTTCAATAAGGCTTTTCAGCCAAGGCTATTCAACCGAACAATGTACTTTTCTCCATTACGATATAAATAAAGCTAAGTGTTCCACCCCAAAATTTTCGTTTCGCTATTTGCAACTTTACTTTATGCTACAAACGCACTCGGGGGCTCCCCCCACCTCACGATTTCATCGACTGAGGATCACGCGTGTACACCTGAGTAGCTGACAACGTCAGGCAAACAAAAAGGACACGTACTCAAACAAAGCACTACGTGCTTACAACAAACAAACCTTTATAACAAAGGGCACAACACGCCCAGTCGAAATATACAAATTTTACATCTATCTCTTTTACAGGTACTACCTATTCTGAAGAATAACTTGAGCACGCTGCTCAAACAAATCCACGACCTGTTCGGCATACTGCCTCACAGTCGCATAATGTGGACGCATGTCCCACTCATCACCATCCGGCCGAGGAGGTGGCCCAGCCGCCACAGCAGACAAATCTACATCAGGCCGGTGCAGCCTCACAAGGGACAAAGCAGCCTTCACTCCTGCGACGAGCTGTTGCCGCACTAGCTCCTTGACGTTATTCACGCTCCGAAACTTCGACAGAAGACCCGCAAGGCTTGTTGGCACGGCATCCAATGGAAACATGACATGCAACACCGAGGCAAGCGACGTCTGCACTTGACGAAGCACCCGCAAAACCTGGTGCACACGATCCTGCACTGTTGCCAGAGTCATGGCACGGTCACGATCCATCCAGAAGAAGCCGCCAGCCTCCATGTCTTGTTGAGTCAAGCAATTGACTTGAACAGCGACACGCTCTTTCCCCTCCCTGGGAGCAAGGTTGGCACCTGCGACAATTGCACAAAATCAGAAGCAAGGCCAGCAGGCGCATCCGAAAATCTGAGCTGCAGCTCGAAAAAAGAACAACTTACATTGAAGTTGTTCAGACAGCCGAAGCAGTTCCGCCATTAAGTACTCCTCCCTGGTCGCACCGCGATCTGCCTTGGACTTCCAAACATCGGCGTGACCACGCACCCCAAGCAACTCCTTCTCAAGACTACGAACACGGTCTCGAAGAAAAGCAAGTTGTGATGAATCATCCAAAGATGGCCGCTGCCGCGTTGCAGGCGAGGTGTCTACAGGATCAGCACTCGAAGGAACCTAGAGCAGCAGAGAAGAAAAGGACATAAACATTCAGACGAACAAGAGCACAACTCAACAAAACTCATCAAGCATATAAAGGCCACTACGTGGCACAAGGATTTTTGTTCCACAACATAATTACAAGCAAAATAAGATTACAAACTATCCTACAACTACAACGCCTAAGACACGGCATCCTGAGTAGCCTCGGAGCCGGATTGCCTCGCCTTGGCCTCCCCCTGTTGCTGTAGCGCATACTTAGACAGCAGATCAATGAGCTTTGGACCATATCGCTTGCAGCGAGCAGAATAGGTAGCAAAGGCTACCTCGGATCCATCCGCGGTTGTTGGCATCCGGGAGGTGATCTGGGGAAGGTCCAGCTCCGCCCCAGCCGCCAAGGCCATCGCTAGCCCGACGGACGCGCCGATGCCCTTCTGCTTGCGCTTATGCCGCAGCGCCGGTAACAAAGCCTCCGCCAGGGCGTCAACATCATCAAGGGTTGCGCCCTTGGGGACAAGCTCCTTGTAGAAGCGGCCAAGGACCTCCTTTGCCTTGGCAAGGGAATTGACGACGGTGCTGCAGCGATCTTCGACCGCTGCAGTAGCATCATCTAGAGCACTACCGTGCTCCAGAGCGCCGCGGTCAAACTCGATGCCTGCGGCATCTGAGACAAAAAGAGACGGAATGAAGAAAGTAACACAGAAGAAGACAAGAAAACAAAAAGAAAGGATCAAAAATAAGGTACGCACCTGAAACAGCCTTGGCAGCAGCCATGAGTTTGCCCGCCACCTCTCTTTCACGCGCAGTCGCAGCCATGGCAAGCTGCTCCTCACGGTCTGTAGCCTCCTGCTGCAGACGCTCCTTAGCTTCGGCTGCCTTGGCCAGCTCCAGCTCAAGGCGCTCCTTCGCACCAGCGGCGTCCTCAGCCTTCTTCTCTGATTGACCAAGGCTCTTCTTGAGAGCGTCGATCTCACGGAGAGAAGTATTATGCTCCTCTGCATTCAAAACAATCAAACATCAGAAAGAAGGACAGGAATAAAGGAAAGAAGCACCCAAAGCATGCGGGTACCTTGAAGCTGTTGGAGGTTGGCCTCCAGCACCATGCGCTCCTGCACCAGTCGCTTGGCTTCCTGCACAAAAGGCTGCAGGAAGAAGAACCACCATTCAGAAAAAGGACTCGGGGGCTACGCCCAACAGGAGAAAGCAGAAGAAAAAGACTCACACGAAAACACTCGGGGGCTCCCCCCGAGACTCGAAGAACAAAATAATAGAACTCTTTTACACACGCTCGGGGGCTCCCCCCGTGACAGACGACTTACATGATCCAACGGTGAGGCCGAAGGCCCGCTGGCGAAATTCTGAGGCGCAACCACTTGCACCTCCTGCAGTGGAGGGTTCGGAGCAGCGCCCCCCGAAGTTTCCACCGTCTGAGGAGGAGGAGACGCGACCTTCGACTCTCCCATCATCTCCCGAGCACCATCGCTGGAGGAGTCGTGGGAGGAATGCCTGCACACGAAAAAATTAGCACAAGCACAAAAAGTCAGCAGCAAAAAGACAGCAGTGTAAAAGAAACTTACGAGTCCAGTGAGCTCAGGTCGAAGACAGGAGGAGTCCTTCGGGCTCTCTTCCCCCCCTTCTTCTCTTCCTTCTTCTCTTCCTTCTTTTCTTCCTTCTTCCGCTTCACTGGCGGGTGCGGCGCTACAGCCCGCACAGGAATGGCAGGAATGGGGGAGGAAGAGCCTCCATGCCCGTCACTATGACGCTCAAGGCACAAAGGGTTCCTAGGTGTCGGAGGATTTGAAGCATCCGAAGACTCGCTGGAGCTCCGCGATCGTTTGCGCGTGTGGTCCTCGCTCGATTCGCTGGCCTCCTCAGCTGGCGATCGTGCCGAAGGCAGTTCGGACACGGAATCCACCACGTCATTATCCGGCGCATCCGGAAATAATTCGAGCAATGGAGGCACCATGCCCGGCACCTTGAAGCTCTGCAAAAAAGAAGGGACTTTGTTAGCAAACAAAGGAAAATAAATCTGTGATCGGCGCTTCACGCGGACGAATCTACACCTGTGGAACAGCCAACGTCGAAGAAAACGGCGGAGTCAGCGACTTCCCCGGGATTTTCTCTCCGGCCTTGAACTTCAGCAGCGAGCGAAGGGCCCTATCAAGATCCCCCTCAGAGATTTTCTCAGCCGACACCCTCGTCGGATCACGCCGGCCAGCATAAAGGAACAATGGGTGCACCCTAGCCTGGAGTGGCTGCACCCGACGCTCGAGGAAGGTGCAGATGATATCCACACCATTAACTTCCTTCTCCGGAATCAATTGGAGATCCTCCACCCGATGATATAGCGCCTCTATCTCCGCCTCCTCGCCATCCAAGATCTTGTTTTTCCAAGACCTTTTCGGCTCAATCTTTTGGGAGGGGTCAAAAGGAACAAGACCAAAATCTTGCCCAGGCACTACAGAGTCGCGGATATAAAACCATCGCCTCCACCAGTACTGGACAGATTCGGTCATGGAAAAGGAAAAGAAAAGCAGATTGGGCCTGAGGGAGATGATGCAACCCCCAATGGGATAAACACCATCCGAACCAGACTGCCTCTTCACGGAATAAAGTTTCCGGAAGAGGCCAAAGTGCGGCTCAATGCCGAGCCAGCACTCGCAGAAAGTGATGAAACAAGCAATGTGAAGAAGAGAATTGGGCGAAAGATGATGCAGCTGGATGCCATAGAGAAAGAGCAGCCCACGAAGGAAGTTGTGGGCTGGAAAGGAAAACCCACGAATAACGAAGGCAAGAAACATAACCCGATACCCAGCGGGGGGACGGGGGATTACCTCGTTGCCGGGGAGTCTGACGGCCTCCCTATCCTGCGGGATCAAGCCCCGCTCGTGAAGTTTGCGGAGGTCACTCTCCCGCGTCTCTGATCGCCAACCACCATCGGTGACGCGGGTAGCGGTGGCACTTTTATTCCCTCCGGTGGTGCTGGTACCAACAGTAGAGGATGACTTCTTCGGTTTCCCCATCGCGCTACGGCGGCACCGGCGGTGAGAGCGTAGAAGGGAAGAGGGAAATGTGGAAGGAAATTCCAGTTCGCAGCAAGAACTCCTAGAGCACAAGAAGGCAGTGAAAACAAGAGTAGATGCGGTGAAAACAAACTGCAGCTTTCCCCAATGATTATAATGGCGAAGACGACGCACGACAACCGTCCATCCAGAAGACCTAACGCCAACGGCAGATCTGGCCATACACGTGTCAGCATCACAACGAACCGTCGTTACCACGCCGTCCACTACGCGCGGAAATCGAGGAGACACCGTAATTATCTCCACGCCGCACGTGACCGGTCAATTCAAGGTCAGCAAGTGGGGCCCATGTTCGTCCAGTCAAGTCATCTCTGGCGTAGCAGACGCTTGAGGTCATTGATCGTCAGCACTGACGTCATCAAAAGCTATACTAGCAACAACTACAATTCTTCGGCTTCCAAACTAAGAGTACTCACTCGAATCTACGATTCGACTAAATACTCGGGGGCTACTCCTATCAGGAGCGCTGGCCGCGCACCCGAAAGAAGAATATAAGAAAACTATTTCTTCGAGTCCTCCGTCGAGTCTGCGACTCCACTACGGACTCGGGGGCTACTCCCATAGGGAGGATGGATTTAAGCATCCAAAAAAATTTGTGTCCTGTGGACTTAACACTGAACAAACGCCTGAATAAAAGTCTCCGCTCGAGTCTACGACTCGAACAGACACTCGGGGGCTACTCCCATAGGGAGCGCTGGTCGCGCACCCTATGAATTCTTCGACTGCGATCTTTCGGATCAAGCACGCAAAAAAAAACTTTTCGGCAACTCTGCCCCAACAAGACGCTAAGTGGGCAACGTTCTCCTTGTCCACCCGAAACACCTCCGCGGTGATAGACATTCGGATGCTGTGTTTGCGACACAAAGATAAGACCTACAGATATCATCTAATAGCCTGGCAACGCACACGACTGCGCTCTGCTAGTATGAACCCATGCCAGCAGGCGCGATGAAAAATCCCAACGAACGCGTTGGGTACATCAACTAAAATCACTGGAATTCCGCTCCTGTAAGTCCTCCGCGGCCTGAGTCGAATTACACCAGCATATGTTCCAGGTCCGAGTTGAGGGACTCGAACCTGAAGAAGATCGTGTTGCTTCGTCCTAAGACAGTTAACTGACCCTGATCCGTCGGGTGAGTCAGGCACACGCATCAACAATCCCTACACATGAACCATTGAAATACATATTTGCACCCGAAGGATTGAAGAGTCCTCAGTCGAATCTACGATTCGACTGATCACTTGGGGGATACTGACATGGTTATACCCCGCGGGTACATGATCTCAGCATACCTGGTCCAGCCCAAGGAAGGCCCACGACAAATATATGCCGTCCCATGAAGACTTTCGGGTGGCCCAGGCCCATGACGCCTTCGGATCCTTGGAGAGCAAGACTAGAGTAGATAGGAAATTCAAAGGGGTGAAACCCTAGAACCTGTAACCGACTAGGTCTATGCCCGGGACCTGCCTAAGTATATATAAAGGCCAGGAGGGCACGACCTAGATCTCTCGACTCATACTTTCGCATACACACCTCCACGCTAGATCGAATCTGCGCACCCATGTAACCTTCGGTTCCGCCGTAATCAAGAGCAGACAAGCAGGAGTAGGGTTTTCCCTCCGGGGGCCTGAACCTGGGTAAACCTCGTGTCCCCGTGTTGCCTGTTTGCTAACCGTTCCACGATCTCCAGCATCCCCATCTTCTCCAAAACCCAAGTCCATAACAATGGGCATTGATGAGATCAAACCTCGTCAATATGCCAGAATGATTCATAAGATGATCATTGGACGATAGTAAGGATATTCTTATGATCTTTTGGAAGAACTAAGAATATATTATTTTGTAGAGGTGACAAATAGATGGTTAGTTCATTGTAAAGTACTACATTGATACTAGTTTTGTCACAAAGTGAAAATTAAGTTTATCTCAATCTAAACTATGGGTGGCACAATATAATGGAAAGTAAGTTCCTTAATGGATTTGGATGAGTTCCAAAGTTAAGACATTGTGATAGATACTACAACAAAAGGCTAAGTATATGACTGCTATTATAGCTTCAAAAGAGGGCATTTGTGTCAAATAGTTTGCTATCAAAATAGGTGTGGTTCACAACAGGATAGTACTATGAAGATATATTGTACGAGAATATTATCAACATGTTTTAACCCCAAGGAACTAAAGGTCTCACCAAAGGACCAAATTTATACAAAGCCATCTCATTAGAAAATGAGTGATGCAAAGACATGCAATTACACACGAACCTGAAAGAGTCGGATCTGAAGATCAATTGATCACTAGCAATCGTGTAAATACAACACCAGAAAGCCATAGGTGTTGAATACATAAAGATTTGAAACTAGATTATTATCTCTAGTGCAAGGTGGGATATTGTTAGAGATATGCCCAAGAGGCAATAAAAAAGTGGTTATTATCATATCTTCGTACTTATGATAAATGTTTACATACCATGCAATAATTGTCTTATCCGGAAACATTAAAACTTGTGTGATTTGTAAACATGTAAGAGTCCCTAGTAAAGCCTCTTGTTAAACTAGCTTGTTGGTGAATATATGATCATGGTTTCCTGATCATGAACATTGAGATGTTATTAACAACAAGGTCATATCATTAGGAGAATTATGTGATGGACATACTCCTATAGATAAGTGTAGCATAAAGATCAAGTCATTTTAATAGTTCGTTCGCTATAAGCTTTCAGATACATAGTAACCTAAATCTTCAACCATGAGATCATGCTAATCACCATCACCGGAAGGATGCTTTGATGATACCAAACAATGCTTCATAATTGGGTGGTTATAAAGGTGGCATTGAGTGTTCGGAAAGTATGTGTTGAGGCACATGGATCAAGAGTGGGATTTGTCCATCCATATGACAGATAGATATACTCTGGGCCCTCTCAGTGGAATGTCATCCAATTGGCTAGCAAGCATGTGACTGGATCACAAGGGATCACATATCACAGTAACGAGAAAAGAGTACTTGTCGGTAATGAGGTTGAACTAGGTTTGCAGAGATACCAACGATCAGACCTCGGATAAGTAAAGTATCGCGAGACAAAGGTAAATTGGTATTGTATGTAAAAGGTTCATTCGATCATGAAGTAATCGTAAAAATATGTGGGAGCCATATGAATTTCCAGATTCTTCTATTGGTTATTGATCGGAGAAGAGTCTCGATCATGTCTGCATAATTCTCGAACCGTAGGGAGACACACTTAAGGATTCGATGTTGTTTAGTAGATATGGAAAGTGAGTAAAGAGATCGAATGTCGTTCGGAGTTTTGGATGGGATCTGGGATATCACGAGGAGATCCGGAATGTTCCAGAGAATAAGATTCATATAAGGAAAGTCCAATTCCGGAGTTCGGGAATGGTTTCGGTGTTTTTACCAAAATATTCTAGAAGGGTCTAGAAGGTCCACATATCCGGAAGGGGAAGGGTACATGGATGTGTCATGAAAAAGTGGAATGGTTGCATCATGTCCTAGGTCACTTGGCTGGACACTTGGAAGATAGAAATCAAACTCTAGTTTGAAAGTCAAAATAAGGCAGTTTGAAAAAGTCAAAGAGGGACTTTGGTTTCCAAGTGGAGGGAGTGAAGGAATCCTACCTAAGGGAGGATTCCTCTCTCTCCCTTGCGCCGACCCATGAGGTGGATTTGGGGAAGGACTCCCCTTCCCCAACCGCCCTCCCTCTCATAAATAGAGGGGAGGGGGCGCCCCCCTTGCACCCCACACTAAACCCTAGGTCAGCCGCCGCCCCCCTCTAGATGCGGCTGCCCTAGATCTCCTCTAAAACCGCCGTCTAGATAATCCCTAGCCATCGGATACCTCTAAACCCTAGATCGCCAAGGCCCTATTTATACTCCACCATACCCGCTCCGGCTTAGGCGAAGCCCTACGGGATCTCCCCTCTACTTCCGACACCACGCCGTCGTGCTGCTGGAATTGCGAGGATAGAGCTATAACCTCTGCTGCCTGCTGGAACAAGGGAGAGGATGGTCTTCATCGAGTACCATACGTGTGCCGACTGCGGGAGTGCTGCCAAAACGCGGCGTCGGAAGGATCGTCTACACGATCTTGAGATCGGCAAGTGAACGACTACATCACCCACGAGAATCCGCTCTCGTTAACCACTTTGGATCTTCGAGGGTTAGTACTCTATTGACTCGTTGCTACAATCTAGTAGATAGATCTTGGTTTGTGTGTGTTCATGTGATAGAATTTTTTTTTCCATGCTACGAAACCCTATAAGTGGTGCATCATGGACGGCCACGATCTGATGCTCCTAGGATTAGTGGCACAGTCGACACGCAGTCATGAATACACCGTAGAGAGTTTTTGGTAGTGGGATACCTTTGTTTTGTAGTCGTCAGTACCTCACTGAGTTAGTAGACTGGGTGATGTACCCCATGGGTTTTGCCGTCTTTGGGTCATTCGACCACAAGGGCAGTGCTGACCACCTGGTGCGTGGCCGTGATGTATAGGAGCATGGGCTCCCTCTCCTTTGGTGTTACCAGTATTAGAGATGTAGAGAGTAAGCGCTTGAGGTCTTCGAATGCCTTGTCGTCTTCAGCCGTACACTCGAACTTCTCGGTTTTGTGCAGCAGTTGGTAGAAGGGGAGCCTTTTCACCCATGCGGCTGATGAATCTGCTGAGCGCCGCGATTTTCCTAGCTAGCTGTTGGACTCCTTTGACGTTCTTCGTCTTCTCCATGGCTAGTATAGACATGATTTTCTTCGGGTTGGCCTCGATGCCTTATTGAGAGATGAAGTACCCGAGTAGTTTCCCAGATGGGACGCCAAAGGCGCACTTTTCCGGGTTTAGCTTGATCTTGTAGCGATCAAGGTTGTCGAACGTCTCGCAGAGATTGTCAATCAGTGTTCAACCTTCCTTGGTATTGATTACTATGTCATCGACATAGACTTGGACGTTGCGACCGATTTGGCTCTTCATACATGCCTACATGCACCTTTGGTAGGTGGCGCCTGCATTCTTGATCCCGAAAGGCATTGTGTTGTAGCAAAACACCCTGAACGGTGTGATGAACATCGTCTTGTCTTAATCTTCGACCTTCAGTCAAATTTGATTGTAGCTTCAGTAGGCGTCAAGGAAGGAGAGTCTCTCGCATCCTGTAGTGGAGTCAATGATTTGATAGATCTGGGGCAGAGGAAGTGGTCCTTAGGACAGTGCTTGTTAAGCGTCATGAAGTCCACACACATCTGAAGGATGTCCGTGTCCTTCTTAGGGACCAGTACAGGCTTAACTCCCTAGGTGCTTTCCTTTATTTCCCTTATGAAGTTGGCATCGAGGAGCCCGTTGACTTCGATGCCAACTGCTTCAGCTTTTCTCTCGGACAGTCGACGCATCAACTGCTTCACTGTCTTTGCATCCGGAAACACATTGAGTGCATGCTCGGCGAATTCCCTGGGAACTCCTAGCATGTCCGCGGGACACCAGGCGAACATTTCCCAACGCTCACGGAGGTATTCGAGGAGCACGAGTTCCTATGCGGAACTCAGGTTGTTGGCTATGAGGGCCGTCTTGGTAGGGTCTGTCGGGTGGACCTGCACCGCTTTGGTGTTGACTGTGGAGTCGAACGACATGTCAGGTGCATTTTGCTTGGTACTAGGGGCAGCCTATTGTCTGTTGACTCATTCAGCCTTGTGAGCTCCTCCTGCATGCCGAATGACTGGGAGATTCTGTTGAAGTCCCTATCGCAGTTGTCTGACCTAGTGAAGCTTCCTGGGACGGTGATCACACTATTTGGCCCTGGAATCTTCAGTAGAAGGTACGCGTAATGTGGCACTCCCAGGAATCTTGCGAATGCCACTTGCCCGAGGATGGCGTGGTACTGTGAGGGCCAGTCCACCACCACCTTGAACTCGAGCCGCTCATGCCTGAAGTTGCTGGGGGTGACGAAGATGGCGTTGAGCCATATTTTTTCGAGGGGGTATATTCTTTCCCTGGGATGATGTCTTGGAAGGTCGTGTATGATGCCTCCAGGATGCATAGTGGGATTCGCACAGCCGCGAGTGTGCTGACGAACGTCAGGTTGATGCCGCTTTCGCCGTCCATGAAGACACGATTCATATTGAATCCCCCAATCTATGCCTCAAGCACCAGGTCATAATGTTCCGGGCGAGGTATTTGGCGTGGGTGATCCGAACAATCAAATGTAATACATGTCTCCAAGCCACTGAGGTACTCAGGTATGGCTGGTGGAGAGGTGACGTCCAGGTTAACCTGGCAGGTGATCATCTTCTGCATCATGTTGGTTGGACGTCCCTTTTGTATCATCATAGCCCCTAGCGGTGGCGGGTATGGATCTCCTCTGTTCTTCTGGGTCGGTGTAGCTGCAAGCTATGCGGGTGCTCTAGGTGGCAGAGGTGGAGCTCCATGTGCGACGGCTCCTAGGGTGGGCGTGAATCCTGGATTCACCGCCTGGCGCCGCATCTGGGCGTAGCCTTTGTGGAGTTTCTGGAACTCCCTACTGTCCTTGAGCATGTGGCTGGCCTTCCTTTTGCCATCATGCTTGTCAATGTAGAAGTGGATGGTGTAGGGAACCAACAGCTTGTCGAGTGCAGATGGCTCGTCATCATGGTTGCGGTATTGCCATGTTTGCATTAGCCTTCCGCTGTCGCAGTAGTTGCCTCTACGATATCCGCTGTTGCGATGTCCATCCTCGTGGCAGTCGGCGTAGCCAGCCGCGACCATATCGACCTCTTCGCGCTTGTTGTAGACGCGTGCTCTTCTTTTCCCTCGGCGATCGCGTCTGCATCCGAAGTTATCTTCATCATACGAACATGTTCGGTTGACAACATCCTCGCCATAGGCCCAGCAATTGGCGATGTCCATCAGGTGGTCGATGGTTTTGGGCTTCACAGGCCCGAGCTCCTCTCTGAATTCACAGTGCCTTACGCCACTGTTGAAGGCATCGATTGCCCTTTCCTCCGAGATGTTCTCGGTAGAATTCTTGATGATGGACCAATGATGTATTTACGATCAGATGGAATCGTTGGAGCATTGGCAACAGGAGCGTAGCTCCTGGATTGAAGCCGTCCTTTTGCTAGTGCCTTTGAAGTTGCAGATGAAGCACTATGCCAGCTCTCAAGCTGCGGATGGATCTAGAGGGGAGGCTGTTGAGCCAGGCTCTGGATGCACCCGTCAGCTGCAGATGAAGGCATTGCATGGCTATGTTTTTACTCCAGTCATGGAGTTTGACTGACGACAGATGGTCGCCAAGCCAGATCTTCGGCTCCTGCATGCCTTTGAACTTTGGGTTGACCGAAGGAAGTTTGAAGCCCTTAGGCATCCACGATTGTCGTATGGCCCTGCTGAAGAACCTGGCTCCGCATAGCTCTATGTCTTCCTCTTCAGACTCCCTAGAGCACGCGCGTTTTGCGCGTGATTTGTCGACCTTGCACTGTGTGAGCTTTTCACGGGTGTTGTAGTTGCGGCTCCTGCACTGTGGGTTGTGGCGACGCCGTGACAAGTCATGCTCTTTCTCGTCAGATGAGGGTGTGCGGCTTCTGGTGAACTTTACACATCCTTTTTCTTTGGCTCTAGGGTCGCCTCGTCGTGCAGCGCGGCTCCGACAAGCCCGAGACCTGCAATCACCGATTTATGAATTGCGTACCAGGGATCCCTCGCTGGTGGAGGGTTGGCTGCCAAGTAGGTGGTGTCCGCCATGACTGCGGCATGTGGTGTTTTGGGCATGATATTGCCCTGCGAATCCATCGACATGAAGGACAGGTTGAGTGCCTTGGTGGCCTCGCATCGTGTAGTGGGATCCATGCGCTCCATGTGGGAGCGATACTTGCGACTGTCATAGACTTTTGAGGAAGAGCCACTAGCGGAGGAGAGCGCAGCTCGCCGCATGCTTGACTCGTCAGCTGCTCTCCTACGCTGCTCGAGCTCATGTTGCTGCTTGATTTGTCGATTGCGCTCCTCTATGAGGAGTCAGTGGTAGCACATTGGCATGTCACTGGGGGCGTCGATCGGCAGAGGATTGGTACCTCGTACAGCTTCTCGCATTCTCACCCACTGATCGTCATTGAGGTTGATCTCGTGACGTACGTGATTGATACCCTCAACGTATTCAGGTGTCCTGTTCCCGTTGGGATTGGCCGGTGGTGGTTCGTTTCCTCCGTTTGTGGCATTGGGAGCCTGCGGGTTGGGAGGGGATTCGGTGGGTCATCGCCGTCGTTGACGTCGCCGTGGATGATGGCTGCGCACATGAAGTGATGGTGGATTCCGTTGCTCCCACAGCTTTCAAATCCAGAACCGCAGGTTCCTTCCTCCGTAGGAGGGGCGCATAGATCGGAGTGGTAGCTGTTGATGTCATTTGAATCTCTTGTTAGTGATGGTGCGCTCAGGACACCGATTAGCGGCACCCACATAGCGGGTGCGACTGCCGGAGGCAGTATTCGCTCAGGGAGGCGAAGCGTGCCGATTTGTCCCACCTAGAAGCAGAATCTCCCGAACATCAGTTCGACTCCATCGCCTACGGAGTCAAAGTTCCGGCGAGTGGACGGTAAAGTCGATGGCACCAAAGAAGAGGTGGTTCTCCGTCGCGGATGAATCAAAGACAGTGGTGGATGGGACCATTACGATCGCACGACCGACGCCCCGAGTTACCATAGATGGCAGCAATTGACGAGGGTTCGACTCGTCAATGCCCATTGTTATGGACTTGGATTTAGAGAAGATAGGGAGGCTGGAGATCGTGAGAAGTTTAACAGACACGTAGCAAGGGGACACTGCGTTTACCCAGGTTCAGGGCCCCGGAGATAAAACCTACTCATGTTTTTCTGTTCTTGATTGATGGCAGAACCGAAGGTTACAAGGGTGCGCAGATTGGATCTGACGTGAGGTGTGTGTATGAGAGTTGAGAGAGCCTCCTCGTCGTGCCCTCCTGGCCTTTATATGGGGAGGCCAGGTCTCGGGTTAGGTCGAGTCGGTTACATATTAGGGTTTCACCCTTTGAAATTCTATCTTTAGCTAGCCATGTTCTTCAAGAAGTCGCGTCCGTATGGGCCTTGGTCACCCGAATCCTTCCCGAGCTTCACCATCCACAGTGGGTAATTATGTGGGCCTCTATCAGGCTAACACCGGGTAGGCTAATATCAGGCACCCGTAGGGCATACCCATGTCAATAACATAGCATGGCATGGGTGAGGTGTGGGGTACAAGATGAAAGCATTT